>LR990643.1:7790178-9088542 GCA_905147715.2 Xestia xanthographa
AATCAAGAAATGGCCCGGGGTTAGAGCCTCCAAATCGTTTGGGTCCAAAGAGAGCGGGCACAATGGACGCGAATTTAGTACCGCTTCAATGCGACACAATACCGTAGCTAATTCCTCAAAGGTGAGAACGGTGTCTCCCAACAATCTCCGCCAGAGTCCCTTTGCTGCTTTCACCGCGGCCTCAAAAAAGGGTTTTTTTGAGGCCGCGGTGCACGCACATTGGGGGGTCCCAATGGGGGCAGGCTGGCGGGTCAAACAACCAAGTGACCTCGACGGGCCAATTTGTTACCAATGTCAACCTGGCTCTCATTAAGAAAGTCATACACTTCTTTCAAATAGTTACTTGTTGGTACCGCAATCAGACCTGATCAGAGAAGGTAACCCACGGCGAGACGTAAATCTATCCAAAGTTGCCACAAAGGCCTCCGTCGAGAGGGAGGATACCAGCTCCAAGTGCACTGCCTTAGTTGACAGGCAGACAAATACGCACAAATAAGCCTTGACAATTTTACTATTGCGAAGGGTAGACGTCTTTATCGAAAAGGGACCAGCAAAGTCCGTTCCTACGCCTGCAAAGGGCCTCGCCTCATTGACACGATCAGCAGGCAAGTCTCCCATCTGGGGCTGCATCGTTGGGGCCTTAGTCCGATAGCACGGTATGCAACGGAAGATGATGCTACGAATGGTACGACGAGCCGACAAAATCCAAAACTCTCGCTGCAGAATGGCCAACAGCGCATTGCAACCGGCGTGCGAGTTCTTAATGTGACGATCAGTCACCAACAATTTAATCAAATGGCCCGCCTTGGGCAACAAAAGGGGGTGACGGACCCCATAAGGAAGGCTAGAGTGCCTCAACCGTCCTCCAACACGCAAAAGACCCGTTTCATCCAAAAAGGGGTTCAACTTACTAACGGCTCCCGACAACTTAACTGTACCGGACTTCAAGGTCTCGATCTCCTTCTCAAAGTGTACGGCCTGCACAGAGCGAACCCACAGGAGGAGTGACTCCTGTCGCTCTTGAGGAGAGAGAACCGGTGACAGGCGCTTGTCCCCTGGATTCCTAGCATTGTGACCAAAACGCCTGATCCACGAGGTAACGTTCAACAATTTGTCGAGGGAGCTGTATCGATTCAACAAAATATCAGGATCAAACGGAGGGTCCTTCGTCCCAACAGCGAGCGCCTTAAGCCCGGGCAAAGGATCCGACATCAAAACTGGCGTTCGAGGCCAATCATCCTCGGGGCGAGTCAGCCAATCCGGTCCCCACCAAAGGGGGTGCACAATCAGGCGGGGGGGCATGCACCCACGTGAGGCTACGTCGCCGGGGTTCAAGTCTCCAGGCACGTGCCTCCAAATCAAAGGCGTTTCGGAATTTTGTATCTGTGACACTCGGTTCGCAACAAAGACCTTCAAGGAGTGGACGGACGTCTTCAACCAACACAAAACAATTTGACTGTCCGTCCAGGCGTAAGAATTCCGAATGTTCACAGATCCACCTAAAGTTTGAGCAACGTGATTCAAGAGACGCACAAGAAGCGCCGCCCCTGACAAGACAACTCTAGCTTAGGGATGGTCAATGCCGTCCGGAGGGGGGCCACCTTGCTCTTGGCCATGATCAGTGACAACTTCACCTGGCCTGTCGCGCTGACGGTGCGCAGATAAACAACAGCTGCATAACCGTGCGAAGATGCGTCACAAAACCCATGAAGGGTAGCAGTATAGTTCCCAGGGGGGAGGATAGCGCGTGGTAACGCGACCTCGTTGACCTCAGGAAGTGCGGATACAAATTGGAGCCAATCTTCCAAAAGGGTTTCCCGAAGTGGCTCATCCCAACCAAGTTCCGCGGTCCAAAGGCGCTGGAGAAAACATTTCGCCCAAAACAATACCGGGCATATCCAACCATTCGGGTCGAAGGTTCTCGCGACAGTAGACAATACCAGTCGTTTAGTCCAAGTGTGTGGGGACTCCAAATCGACATCGTACGTAAAGGTGTCTTGGACTGGTCGGTACTGAACGCCGAAAACGGCCAACATAGCAGGGTTGTCAGCATTTTCAAACAAATGAGGATCCTGCTTATGATCCTCTTCCACATCTTCCAACAGTGCTGGCGAGTTGGACACCCACTTACGCAACTCATAGCCAGCGGAATCCAAAATTTGAACCAACTCGTCACGCAACAGGATAGCTTCCTCAACCGTGGAAGCCCCAGTGCAGACGTCATCAACATACAAGTCCGTTTTCAAGATGGCGGACGCCCGAGGGAACTTCAAGCGTTCTCGGTCCGCGAGCTCCCAAAGCGAACGAATAGCAACAAAAGGGCTCGATCGAAGGCCGTACGTATTCGTGTTGAGCTCATAAACAACCATGGGGTCCCGGGGATTCTCTCGCCACAGGATCAACTGATAACGTCTGTCATCCCGGTGAATAACCGTTTGTCGGAACATCATTTTGATGTCAGCCACAAAGACTACTTGATGACGACGAAAAGACGTGATGACATCACAAAGGTCCCTCAACAATTTGGGGCCGGAGTGCAAGCAATCATTCAAAGAGACACCAGAGGAAGTCCGCGCAGACCCATCAAACACTGTGCGCAGCTTACCGGTGGATGCCTTGAGGACCGCGTGGTGCGGTAGAAAGTAATGCTCAACTGAGCGCCAATCCAAATTTGACACCGACATGTGTCCCAAGTCTGCGTACTCACGCATGAAATCTAAATATTTCTGCCGCAGCACCGGATCCTTGGCCATACGGCGCTCCATCGCCAACAATCTCTTCTCGGCCATAGGTCTGGATTCGCCGAGAGGTGGTCGAACTGCAACAAAAGGCAACCGTGTTACGAGCCGACCGGAACGGAGTCGACCTGTGTTGTTCTGATAGAACAACTCGCACTCCTCATGTTCCGGGTTCAAGCGGGCCACTTGCGGTGGCTCCTCAACCTCCCAAAACCTCTGAACAGCGTCAGAGAGAGCGGAGCCACACGCCAACGAAAAATCAGGCTCAGGTGGAGGGGCAGCCTTCAACACTGGGCCCATCACCGCAAAGCCAAAGATGGTCGAGACAGCCACCAAACCGTTCGGCTGCAAGACTTTCATATTACCCAACAATATTCTCCCTAGTACATCGGAACCCAATATCAAATGAGCTGTATTAGGGGAATCAAACCGGCGGCGGTCAGCCAAATCCAGGCCTGACGTCAACCGGACAATATCAGGCGACAGCTGACGTTGGGGATGACAGCCCAAAATACTCGTCAGAACAATAGCCGAAGGAAAAAACTTAGGGTCCAAACAACTCACAGGAGTGAGCCCAAATAAGGTTTGTCCCTCAACAGTCGGGATAGGTGTTTCGCCTATTCCATTAATCGTGCCTGAAAAGGCACGGACATCCAGGCTCACCCGACCCGCTAACCAAGACGACAAAAGGCAACCCTGGGCTCCCGTGTCCAAAATGGCACGGACCACAACAGAGTCCCCCGTGGGTCCCCAGACCCTGACCGATGCCGTTGGCAACAAAACCGTGTCGATCTGGGGAGGTACGTTAGCGGGACAGGCGCCAATTTCCTAGCAATGCCTGGGCGGCGATCGCCGCATCCAGGCTGGGGTCTATCCCGATGAGGATAGTAATCAAACTCCTCGTCCGCGCGATGTCCCGAGCCGCGCGCCATCGCTGGAGGGGCATATCCCACTTGACGCCTGAGTGGCGGGGGGCGCGTCTCCAAACGGGGACGTTCCGCCAACGGAGGGGAGGGAAGGCGGTGCTGGTCTGGCCAATGTCGCCTACCAGCAGCTGCATAATCGCCTTCACGCGGGGAGGTCAATCGGCGGTCGCGCGGCTCCCGATCAACTGGCGCGGGGGGTGGAGTACGGCGGTCAACGTTGCGGGCCCCTCCTCGATTCTGAACCGGCGAGCGAGGAGCCCGGTGCTCATCTCCATTATACCCCCCCTGCGCGAACCCCCATCAGAGGCTGGTCTGTCAGGGCGGTTCGCGTTGGCGCACAAAACTTCAAGATGTGAACCCCTACAAATTGAACAAGGGCGGGGGTTGGGGCAATCCCGATGAAAATGATTCTCCAAACAAGAAAAGCACAGACGGCGTGCATTGGCAACTCGGCGGCGGGCACTCACGTGCAACTCCAAGAAGGCCGCGCAAGTGACTACGCCATGTCCCGTGGCCTTACAATAGCCGCAAACAGGATTACTCTGGGTGCCACCAAAACGGGGGGCAGGGCGGCTATCACCAGGCCCGACAGTCCTAGTCCGTCCCTGGGCCCTCGGCCGAGAGGGCGGTTGGCTTGACCCCGTGGCACCACGAGCGTTGTCGAGGAAACGACACTCATCCTCCAAAAATTTGACGAGGTCTTCAAAAGGGGGAAGATGGGTGGCACTATCCCCACCATACTTCTGCTCAAAACGGGACCTCAAATCTGACGAAAGCCGCTGCAACACTATGTGCACCAAAAGATAGGACCAATAGTCCACCGGCAACTCCAATCGTTTTAAGGCGTTGGTTGCTGCCAGCAATGGATTCAACAGGTCAGCACGCAACGCTGACATTCTGGTGATGGCCGGCAACCCCAAGATCTGGTCAATATGGACATCAGCCAGGCAACGTTTGTTCTGGTATCGTCGGGATAGAAGTTCCAGAGCGGTGGGATAGGCCGAGTCGGTCACCGGCAAGTGCTGCACCAAGGCTCGAGCCTCACCTCCTAGGGCTGACAATAAATAAGCCAACTTCTGGGCCGGTCGGAGGTCAGAGCGCGAATCGACCAAACTTTCAAACAGGTTCCTGAAGCTTAACCAATGGTCCAAGTGACCGTCAAAATGTGGCAGCTCCAGGGTAGGCAGTCTACCCAAAAGTTCAGGGCCTGCAACAACAGAGGTCTCTGTTTTGACCTGGGCAGGGTCCCGACTCTTCAAAATTTCCCGGGCGCGCATACTTATTATGTCACCCAGGTTCAACATCTGGTCATAATCCGCAACAACCTTATCACGGGCTGCTTGACCCAATGCTTCCAGGTCCAAGTCCAAAATCAATTCATTGAAGCGAGCAAACAAAGTGTCAACCGCACTCAATCTCGCATTCAACTGCTCATACCGGGCAAGCGTGGCCTCTTCCAGGTCTAGACGCTCAGCGGTTGCAGCAGCAGAGGCAAACCATCTTAGCTGTGAGGTCAATCCACCAATGGCTTGGTTTACAGCTTTCAATGAAGCCATTGGGACAAATATCAAATAAAACAAATTAAATTCAATTAAATAATCAACAGGAATAATTTTCCCGGACCCAAACTACAATTTAAACCAAATAATAAAACTTAGTTTGAATTATTACAAGTTCAAATCCGACCCTGTACAAGCAATACCTTGTTTATACAACAACAAATTAAAGTACAAGCCACAAGGGACACTACATATCATAACATATTATGTCAAACAATCAATGTTAACTATGTTTAATTTGAGTCAGGCTGACAGGCAACAAATCAGACTTCTCAATACTTTAACTCGACAATAAGTGGTGAATTTAACAATTAAACCACGCTCTGCTACCAGATGTGTGAGACTGCACCAGCAGACTCACGATGTCCGCGATTACGCGGAGCCCTAATCAAAATAATACTTGTCCAATCGACAAGGGAAAAACACTATTAGGTACACTTACCCATCACGTTGGAACTGGAGATGTGGCGTAGTCCCAGGTCACGTCGTATCTGGGTGGGGTGTAAGTGTAAATGTGTTTTGTGTTGTGCATGTGAAGTTATGTCAGATTCGACGGTATTCCAAAGGACGCCCCACAGCGCGTACCGTCGACTGCCTGGTCAAACCTTCCAAGATCACACACGTGGCACTTTCCAGTCAATGTCCAACTAAATCTTATCTCGGTTAGCTAACCCAAGTGGGGATTTACGATAGTTCAGCACTAAGTTCAGGAAGTTACCGGCGTCCAAACGACACAAAAGCCGGCTACTTAACCAACAAATTATTCGCGGTCACGACTCAAGATGGCGAAATGTCTTAATTTTCACTCAATTATCAACAAAATATCAAAAACCGATCAAGATTGTATCGGATTAACATTAACTCAAAGTTTTTATCAATAATTACCCGACAACAGCGTGCATCAAAAAAAAAAACGGAAGCGAGTTTTTCCAAACCAAAGATCGCACGGCGAACAAAAACGTCATCTGTCAAACGTCAAAACTGCGTTCGGAAACTTGTGGGATGAAACAATTAGGCTGAAGCCGTGCTGTTGCGTAGCCAATTGAGTTTTAATGAGCGAAGTTAATACAGGACAAACTAATGATTCGAACAGTTTCGAGAAAATTGAAAGAAGAGATATGGGCCGATAATTTTTAACATCATTAGGCTCCCCTTGTACGTCCACCCTTAACAAACGTCACGTAAGGCCGCAATACTGTCAAGGGTGTGACGGTACACGAAAATATATGACAAGTTAAAGGAACCTACGAAGCCCTATAAGCCCTACAGCCCTAACCCACCATATACCTAGTGTGTGATAAATAAATATATAAATAAGTTCAGGATGTCTGCACCATGCGATCTAAGGTTACAGACGGATAGTAGACAGGAATACCAGGTTCGGGAAGGGTACACTCACTGCCAGTCCCGCAGACTCACGAGACTGATCAGAGATGGCTAAAGGTGTCTTGGCCACAGTGAGGGGTAATGAGACAAGAATATAAAATTCAAATCTGATTTATTTACAAAATGTTCTGCTTATATACTACTTATTTCTTAACACACACTATTATACAAAGTCTATGTGTCCTATGCGTGTAAGATGCAACCAAATCATTCTTTTAAACTGGGCCGCGCATCAGCCAGGCCGAGTGCTGAGTCAATGTCCAAAGGTAACATTGAACATTCTGGCGACTCTCAGGAACGGGACTCCAGTTGGTACAGCTCGATGGTCTCGTAAGGTCTGGCCTGGCCTTGTTCAGCTTCGATTTGTTGTGACTGGGTGGGCCCGCTGTGTGGTATGCCGTACCGCTGTTGTGTTGGTTGCGTGTGTGGTGTGCAGATCGTTGGTTGCTGCACAGGTGGCGCAGTTTTCTTTCTTGCTGCAATGGTGGCTCGAAGTTTATTCAATACCTGTGGACCGAAATAAATTAGAACACATGCTAAACTTATAATAACAAGTGAAGTACTGATGCTAGTGATGTATGTATGAGACTCTAATTGTTTCCAAATCGTGTTATCTAGCTGAGTTTGTAAATTTATTTCGGATGTGGCTAAATGGTCGAAAACTCCTTTTGACTTTTCTAAAACTAGTTCTTCTTTGGATATATCTTTTATTTTGATGGTAGGATCTGCGTATTAAGGGAGAAGTTCGTTGTTTTAAAATAAGAAGCTAGTACTGTTATAGTTGTTGTTCGTCTTGCAGCAAGTATGTTGTTAAGTGTTTTAATGATACAATTCTCGGAGATATGTAGAACTCCGACATCTTGAATCGTAATTTCTTTTCTTTGACCGTCACACACAATCGATATGGCAACCGGTTTTGTTGTAATGAAGAGCCAAGTATTTTGCATGTATAATTGCTTCCATACAACATCAGTCGATATTTTGTAGGTCTTCGACGTGCATTGAGTATGGGTGTAGTTCTCTGTTCTAAAGAGTTGTTCAACTATGCAATTTTTATTTAATTGCATGTTCTTGACAGCTACAGGATAGCAGACAAACTCTGTATTACTATGAAGACAGTCTTTAAATTCTTCTTGATTTAGTTCAAAGTAACGCTCGTTGTTGTAATCGAAACCCATGAATGACTGCTGAATAGTTAAGCACTCGTATGATCCATCTGTTTTTCTCTCTGGAATTGGCGTTACGTGTATCAGAGTGTACTTTGTTATATCGTGTATTGGGAAGTAAGCGTACACTCTTATGTGCGTAGTAATTTACATTCATCTCAGTCTGTATTATTTGACTCTGAATAATTTTTAAATTTGATGGTAGTTTTTGATTAGCCGTTTTTAGGGTTCCGTACCCAAAGGGTAAAAACGGAACCCTATTACTAAGACTTCGCTGTCTGTCCGTCTGTCCGTCTGTCCGTCTGTCTGTCACCAGGCTGTATCTCATGAACCGTGACAGCTAAACATTTGAAATTTTCACAGATGATGTATTTCTGTTGCCGCTATAACAACAAATACTAAAAACAGAATAAAATTAATATTTAATGGGGGCTCCCGTACAACAAACGTGATTTTTTTGCCGTTTTGTCTAATGTATAGATAATGGTACGGAACCCTTCGTGCACGAGTCCGACTCGCACTTGGCCGGTTTTTATTATGTTGCTGATGTGTTTTGGTGTTAGTATACTGTATATAGTTGCTTTTTGTGAATAAATTTCAAGTAATCCTTTATAGTAGTCCATAATTTCATTTATAAAATTGTTTGCTAACTCGTAGGTTTGCATTACTTGTATCTTGATGTGATTTTTGCCAATCGATTTATACCAAACATTGTGGTTATTCATGAACGATATTGCTTCATTTAGTTTTGCTTGGAACTTCTCTAACTTTTTCTGGATTTGTTCTTCAGTTTGGTTTACACCTGCGATGGTAGATATCATTATCTTTGCTTGATGATTAGCAGCGTCTATAAGCTTCTGCTGATTGTTATTTAATGTATCTATGTCCCTGTATACTTCATCATTAACTCCGAACACCGATGTTAAAAGTTGTCCCAAAGAACCTCGTTTCTTCCTATTTTTCTTTATCTCTGTTTCCTTTGTTGTCTCAAATTTCGTTTTTTCTTCGTTTATATGGTGATAAAATTCGTTGCAATGCGTTTCATCTATGATGTATTGAGTATCCTTGCAAAGTTGTTGAAATTGTGTTGTTATTTTTTCGATCTTTTTCTGGTCTAGTTCCAAGCTTCCTCTCTCGTAATCCGTTTCAATTCTGAACGTTCCTCGATTAATGGTTGTGGTTCCTATGTCTTCACACATAAAGTCCTGGTTTTAAACTTTTTAATGTGTATGTGGGCGTAGTCGACACGGTGCCAATTAATAGAATAATTATTTTATGTACTAGTAAACCCTTAATCCAGCTTTTCGGTGATCGTATACCTTTTTTGTTTATTGTGGTTGTTGATATGTTACATTGCGTAGACGTTTGCCTATCTGTGCTCGCTGTACCAATTTCTTTGTTTTCGTTCACAGGTAGCGGGATCAACGTGTGAATTGATCTTTTAAGACAAGCGCCTGTTGATTTTTGAAGAGTTCCTACTCTAACTACACCATCATCTCCCGGGTGAACTTCCGTGATTTTTGCTAATGGCCATTTGCTTGGATTTATATTGTCATCTTTTATTAGTACTACAGTTTCAATTTTAGCATTTTCATGTGCTTGTTTCCATTTGTATCTTTGCTGAAGTTGATGTAGATAAGCTTTTGTCCAACTGTTCCAAAATCTTTTTTCATCTTTTGAATCTGTTTCCATCTGTTTACTAGGTCAGTATTAATGTTTTCGATCGGATCTGGTATTCCTACTGCTTCTCGTCCAATAAGAAAATGGCTTGGAGTTAGTATTGTGTTGTTATTAATATTTTCGGTTTGCGCACACAATGGTTTTGAATTCAAGCACGCTTCAATTCGGTGAAGAAAAGTTGTCATTTCCTCGTATGTTAGTGTCGAATCCCCGATTACTCGACGTAAATGATGTTTCACTGACTTTACGCCAGCTTCCCAGATGCCACCGAAATGTGGTGATGATGGAGGAATAAAATGCCACTGTGTTATTGCGTGTTGAAATTGCGGCGTTTGCGTGATTTGTAATGTTTCTTGATGTAAGAAATTGGCTGCTCCAACGAAGTTTGTTGCACTATCACTAATGATCCAGCATGTTTGTCGTAGATAAGCCAAACTCAATTTTTTGCCACCATGCAACGTTTTTAAATGTGCGTCTTCTTGTATAATTAGTGACGTTGCATGATGGTTATATGGTATAAGTATTGAATGTTTTTGTTTGTAGGGCAAATCGGAGTTTTGTAATCTGCCTCCAACTCTTAGTAGTCCATCCTCGTCTATAAGTGGATCTAAAGTGGATAATGTTTTATTTTGTCCACTTTGTATGGTTTTTAATTGGTTGGGAGAAAAACTCCACAGTATCCTTTGATGTGCGTAGTCTAATTCGTTAATTCTTATAAAACGGTATATTTTCATAATATCCGCCATAAAGGCAAACTTATGTTTTTGCCATCGTAGTAGTATAGTGGATAAGTCTCGTTGTAATCGTTGTCCTTTATACATATTGTCATTAAGGCTCATTTTTGTGTTGCTTTTACTGCTCGCATCAACACCCACGCGTAATTTTGTAGTCAGCGAATCTTCCTTGATTACTGCCTGATGTGGTATGTAGTATTTTCCTGAGTTTTAGTTCGTTGTATCTACTTTTCTCATATGACCCATATGTAAGTGTTCATTCATAAAGTCAATGTATCGTTGTCGTAAATTTTCATTTTTTGCGAACTGTCGTTCTAGTTGTAGTAGTCGTGCAGCGGCTTTTCTGCGTGATTCACCGTTTAAGTTTAAGTTCAAGTTTGAATCCTTTAAAGGAAGTCGTGCCGTATAGGTTCCGTCTGGGTTTCTTATTGTTGTTTCTTTATAGTAGTTTTCACAGGTCTGGTCGTCTTGTGTAAGTTTGTAGTTTTGTGGAATTTCTTCTAATTCCCAAAATTTGGTAAGTTGTCGTACATCTTCGGTGCAAGCCAGCATACTCAGTATTTTTACTCCATTCTTCGTTTCATTGGGATAAAATCCAGATAAAATCCAACCTAACTCTGTTTTCTGAGCTATAATTCCGTCCCTTAGTCTTTCGAAACCCTGTAGTAATATTCTGCTATATTCTTGGGCACCTAATATTATGTCAATTGGGCCCTTTTTATAATAAGTTGGGTCTGCTATAAGTGCGTTGTCCAAATTTTTTTCTTGTAATTGTTGTAAATCATTCCTTGGTAATGAACTTGTTAGTTTTGGTAGTACTATTAGCGTTACTGGCAGTTTGTAATCGCTAGAGTGTCTTGGTTGTAGAGTAATGTTGATTGTGTAGTTTGACGTTTTTGGTTTTTCATCTCCGATACCTTTTATTTCGGCTTGGATTTTTTGACGTGGGTAAGACTACAATTGTGATATTTCTTCTGTGCAAAATGACGCTTCTGATCCCTGATCACATAATACTCTCAGCAACTGCGGCATCCCATCAAACGAGGTAGTTCTTACTATGGCAGTAGCTAGTAAAGTTGTATTTTTAGCGTCAGTGTTAGTAGCAGATAAGTTCGATGTCGCTATATTTTGTGTCTTCTCTGTATTTGTATTTTTGGTATGTATTTTTTAGCGTTGTCATTGTTTTGAAACGGCCTAGATTGATGCAATAATGCGTTGTGTCCCTTATGTTGACAAATTTCACATTGTTTATAAACTGCACTGACACATTGTTTCTGGTCATCGTGATTTAAGCAACGTTTGCACATTCTTTTTTGCACGACGGTCTTGTATCGATCGTTGACGCATAACGCCTTGAAACTAGGGCAGTGATGAATAATATGATCATTTTTTTGACAAAACCAACAGCGTTTATATTTTTCTGTTGTTTTTTTATCCCGTGATAGTTGTCTGTTAGTATATGATGTAGATCCGTCAAAAGATTTAAGGTAATTGAAACGGTTTTCCATGAATTTCATCATCTCGTCAAAGGATTGTATTTTATTTCGGTTTTGCAGTTGATCTTCGTACTTCGTATTTGATTCTTCATCCCATTTTCTACTGACTATTCTTATCAATAGAGGGCCCCAAGACGATGTGTCTAAGCGTTGATTTTTTAGTGCCTCAAGACATTCATTTATAGTATCATGCATATCTCGTAATTGTGCCGCATTTGCTCGTTGCATTTTAGGTAAATCTATTAATTTGTCAATAAACTTAGTAGCAATCATGCGCTCGTCTTCATATCTCTGCGTCAGCAACTTACAAGCAGTTTCATAATTTATTTCGCTTATTGTTAAATGACGTATTAATCTTGCTGCGTCGCCTTTTACGTGTGTTTTTAGGTACTGCATTTTTTCTGTTTATGAAATTGATTTATCTTCGTGAATTATTTTTCTGAATAAGTCTTGGAATGTATCCCAAGAGTCGTAGTCCCCCGTGAATATGGGAATACTTATTCGTGGAAGTTTCCCTGAGGATTTAGTCATAATCACTTTTTCATCTGAGATTTGAAAGATTCTTTCTTCCAATAACTCCGTAGTAATATCTTAATCTTTCTGAGTTTTTTCGAAACAATTGTCTCTGAAGTAGCTGTTGTCCAGTGTACTTTCGGCCATTAGTAGTCCGATGTGAGTTTCTTCGATTTCTAGCCATTGTTTTTGTAAAGTTTGTAGTAGTGTTTGTAAATGCCATATAGGCTTGTTTTGTATGACGGATTCCTTAACCTGAGTTATTTTCTTAGCTATCTGCGACATTCGGAATAGCTGTATAAACAGTTTTGGGCTACTGACTCCGTCCTTGTCTTCATCTTCGTCTAATAATCGTGGTTCATAGACGCTTTGCACATGTTGTAGCCTTTCTTCGCATTCTTGAAGGTACTTGATCCCTTCGTCGTAACATTTTTTAATGTTGCCAAAGTAGTTTGTAGTAATATATTAATTATGAGTTGATAACACCTCCTGTTCCTGTAGTCTTAAGTGGTTTCCTTGAACTCGCTGAAAAACTTGGTCTAAGGTTTTCTTTCTTTCGTTGATGTATTTTTCTGTTTTTCTTGTGGGCGAGTCCTTTTTTATGTTTGTCAATACCCTTTTGATCTCGTTGTAATCCGCTTCCTGGCTCCTGATTAGTTCGTTAATATCCTGTATCTCCATAGTGCTCTTCTTTCTTCTTCCCTGACGCCCTACCCTACTCTAATAGTTAAGTCAGTACTAGTGGTATCTGCGCTCTTGTTATATCCGCGCGACTTCTCAATCAGCTGGTGAGACCCGCTTGTGGGAGGCCAGTGACCGATCCGCAACGAGAGGCTTTCCGACAGAATACCCTAGTACAATGTACTTCAGATTACTGAAAACTGATGCTTTGTTGAGTACACCAGCCCTTAGTTCTCCGAAGTGTCAGTCTGTCAACGTATATCCCTACAGCAGGCAAGGGGACCGCGCGATTCAAATGCACGAAGGACCAAAATGTACGTCCACCCTTAACAAACGTCACGTAAGGCCGCAATACTGTCAAGGGTGTGACGGTACATGAAAATATATGATAAGTTAAAGGAACCTACGAAGACCTACAAGCCTAACAGTCCCTACGACCCTAGCCCTATAAGCCCTACAGCCCTAACCTACCATATACCTAGTGTGTGATAAATAAATATATAAATAAATTCAGGATGTCTGCACCATGCGACCTAAGGTTACAGACGGATAGTAGACAGGAATACCAGGTTCGGGAAGGGTACACTCACTGCCAGTCCCGCAGACTCACGAGACTGATCAGAGATGGCTAAAGGTGTCTTGGCCACAGTGAGGGGTAATAAGACAAGAATATAAAATTCAAATCTGATTTATTTACAAAATGTTCTGCTTATATACTACTTATTTCTTAACACACACTATTATACAAAGTCTATGTGACCTATACGTGTAAGATGCAACCAAATCATTCTTTTAAACTGGGCCGCGCGTCAGCCAGGCCGAGTGCTGAGTCAATGTCCAAAGGTAACATTGAACACCCCTTTTTTAAATATTGGAACTACGTGTGCGATTTTCCACTGCGTGGGAAACTTAGAAGACATATTAAACTTATTACTTATTACATATTACTACTTATTATATACATATATATACATACACTTATTAAAAATAAGTTTGAGCGGTAATGATATTTGGCACATTGCCTTATGAAATGCGGCGGTAGGCCGTCAGGCCCTGGACCTTTGCAGGTATTTAGTTTTTTTTAATTCTTTGAGTACGTCACGCTCTGTAAAATAATGGCTTCTTAGTGCAAGCTGAGGGTACTCTTTTGACTTTGTTTGTACCGCGACTGTACCAGGTGGCAGAGAAGTGTGAGGCAAACAGTTTACTCACTTCTTCTCCAGAAGTTGCCACTTTCCCGCTCCAATTCATCTCAGATGGAATGTCATTAGACTTGGCTTTTTTGGCCTTAACGAATGACCAAAATGCCTTCGGATTCAGTCTGATGTTATATTCAGTGTTATTGACGTATGTGCTGTAGCACTTTTTGATCATGTTTTTAGAACGTTCCTCCAATATACGGTATTCATATTTGTCCCTGGGATTTTTGTATTTCTTAAAACGAAGTCTTAATTTTTCCTTTTCGTTGAGGAGTCTAATCAAACATTTTGAAAACCATATAGGAAATTTGTTGTTGCGTCTATTATGTCTAGGAACACATTCATCCACTATTTGATACAGTTGTGCGTAAAACGTGTCTACCATTAAGTCGACATCCGCCAGATCCGAAAACAAACGCGCCCAATCGATGCTCTTCAACCTCTCATTTACGAGTGCATAGTTGGCTTTCCAGAAGTTATATTTAAGAGAACTCTTACTTTTTAATATTGCGGGTGAAATATTCTTGATGGTGATGTCAAGAGGAGGGTGATGAACATCGACCAGCGACATTGGATTTTTACATTCACTGACAGATCCACCGTGGAAGTTACATAAAATAAGGTCTAAAGTTCTGTTGTAACAGTTCCTAACAGTGTTAATTTGCCTAATGCTATTTGACGACATAAAATCAACCAGTGAGTAGCCTAACCTGTTCGCAAAGTTCCTAGGAGTTGTACACGGTGAGCTGGAGAGAGAATTGTCCGTGCTCCAGTCGATAAACCCGCGATTGAAGTCCCCGGCAATTATTACATCTCCTCCCGTTGATTGAATCACTGCATCCGCGTTGTCCAGGATCAAGTTAAGTGGGGCATGTTGCACAGGTGGTGGCAAATAGGCCGCACAAATGTATAGGTTGCCCTTTCCGCTATCGGTTTTGAGCTTGACCCACAGATCTTCAGCATCTGATTCCCATTTTGTTACGCGTGTTGAGTCTATCGCCCTAGAAACAGCGATCAGTACACCTCCGCCTTTTTTGCTGCCAAGAGGAGTAGAAGCTCTGTCTCTACGATAAATGATATATCGGGAGTCGAATAGTTCGCCATCGTTTACGTTGTCATCAAGCCATGTCTCTGCTCCAATCATCACATCATAGTTTTTGAGTTGTGCGGCTAGCCTGAGATTATGCAATTTAGTCTTAAGACCTCTGAAGTTCTGATAATAGATGGTGAATTCTGACAGCAAGATCACGGTCTTTCTGCGTCTTTGATCCCTTTATAGTAAAGAGACAGCCTCCAGGCTTTTTATTTGCCTAGTTTGTTGTCCATCCTCCTTCCTTATCAAGATTTTGCCATCTCGAACCCAAACATACTTGTATCCTTTTTCTTTCGCGACGTTTCTGGCAGCCGCATGAATTTTTTCGTTTAGGGGTGACAGGTGCTCCGATACGAAGACAGGCTTAACTAAGTTACCGTACCCAAGGTGTTGCGAGTTAAGTTTTTTGTCGGGGTGCGCTTTGTTATAATTAATTACTGAGGTTAGAATGGTATCCCTCAGCAGCATGCTACGCAGCTTGACAACAACAGCTCTGGGGTTTTTGCTTTCTGGGTCCAGTTTCCTTACCCGTACTACAGACAGGATGTCGTCTTCTTTGACGGAACAAGATACCACATTTCCGATTTGCTGAACAGCCTTAACCAGATTTTCTGCTTTGCTTTCTGGTATGCCGTTGATTTCTAAATTCTGTTGACGAGCATGCTGTTCAATCAAGTTTACTCTTGATGAAAGTTCAGAGACTGTGTGCCTGAGGGAATCGTTCTCCTTATGAAGAATTTTATTGCCATTCCTACATGTCTCAAGGTCGGCTTTCATCCGATCAAACTGTTCACTTATAAAGTCAACTGACTGCTTAAGTTCATGGAACAATAATTTTATATCACCCAGTTCATTATTGAAACTTTTTTTGATGTTGGCTGATATTTCCAATGACAGGACACTCCGTATTTCTTGACGAATACAGTCGATCAGTTCACTTTTTGAGCATTGAAATTCTGGATCAGGTGAGCCATCTATGCGTGGACGTTTCGGTCTAACACCTACATATGATAATTCAGGTGTTCTGGCAGCAGGTAGTTCAGAGGATGCCTGAGTTATGTTACTCCCACCGGATTCTTCAGGCGGGGTACGTGCTTGCCGTGACATTTTATTTAAATTAAGTTGCGCACTTTTCTGAGTCACAAAGCACGTTAGCTGGATGGCTTTTTTGGTAAACAAACACACGGTTAGATTTGGGACGATAAAAAATAATAATCGATTATTCGTTTAGTCGATTTTTGGAATTTATGCCCATCCCAAAAGCCAAGTGTCCAAAACTATGATTAAAAAAAACACCGCTGCGTTTCCGAACGAGAACATATGTGACAGAAGTTTTATACGTGTTATGATTTGTGGAATAACTTGGCGTGACTCAGCTGCTGTTTGTTTACATTAATTGTTTGAAAAATTAACTGGCTTTGAAACCAAAAGCGTGTATAACTCACAGTATTTGCACTTTTACGCGCACAACTAGGTAGTGACAATTCCTGTGTGCATTAGTTTGCCGAAATTCACTATGTTCATAAATAACTGGTGGATGTGTCCGTGTCCGTCGGTACTCACTATTATATCACAGTACACTTATGGGGGTCCACTATGAACTTTGGTTTGTTTTTACACTTATTCTTAGGATGTCACTCCGAAAACACTTGTGCACGTTCGTTGGGCTATTATGATAATATAACTTTGTTAGTCCGATGTTATAATGCGTTTCAAATAATTTATTTAATTAAAACGCGCGGAGCTGAAGTGAAGTGTGGCTAGTGTTGCCAGCTAATCAAAAGTCATAGGTTATTGTGACAGCAACCCTGCAGGGTTGATAGTTTTGCTGACGTGAATGATGAGGCACTTGGGCGCAACATCCATGATTAGGACCCTGCGAGGGACCAGGATAAATGGCCGACCCCTGCGGGGTGTGGCGCGAAGTCTTGTAAGATCCTGTTTATTTCAGGGGCAAAAAGCTTTTTTCGCCCCTCCAGCTTTCTCCAAAGCAGTGGTGAAAGCCTCTTGACTAAACAGATGTCTACTAGAAGGTGGCACTTTTCTCAAAGCAGATTTTACGAGGGTCAGGCACCATGTTGGTAATTTGGCACATTGGTTTCTCATGTGCTCTAAGGGTGCACTAAGAAAGGATCTTCCAAAATTCACCCCTTAAGGGGGTTAAACGGGGAACCAAAGTTTGTATGGAGAAACAAGATTAGTTTGACTATTTTATTCGAAACTTCACAGGAGTGCTCCTATGGATAAATGAGTAGAAACGGGTTTCAGGTTTTTTCAGAATTCAACCCCTAAGAGGGGGAAATGGGGTGGAAAAGTATAAAAATCAATGCACAGCCCAAACCGCTGAGTCTAGAGATTCCAAATTTGGCGCATTGGTTCCTCATGTGCTCTAAGGGTGCACTAAGAAAGGATTTTCAAAAATTTACCCCTTAAGGGGGTTAAACGGGGATCCAAAGTATCTATGAAGAAACAAGGTTAGTTTGACTATTTTATTCGAAACTTCACAGGAGTGCTCCTATGGATAAATGAGTAGAAACGGGTTTCAGTTTTTTTCAGAATTCAACCCCTAATGAAATGGGGTGGAAAAGTATAAAAAATCAATGCACAGCCCAAACCGCTGAGTCTAGAGATTCCAAATTTGGCGTATAGATTCTTTATGAGGTTTAGGGGTGCATTAAGAAAGGATTTTTCAAAATTCACCTCCTGAGGGGTTGAAACGGGGGTCCAAAGATTACATGGGGAAATAGGATTATTAATACTACATTATTCGAAACTTAACGGGAGTACTCCTATCGATAAATGAGAAAACATTTGTGTTTCAGGTTTTTTCAGAATTTAGCCCCTAAAAGGGGAAATGGGGGAAACAAAGCCTAAAATTCAATATAGATATTGTTTTTATGAAAAATTGTGTCGGGTGTATTACAAAAACAACGATTTTAAGATTTAATGTGGCAGACCTGAAATACTACCATTCCCTGTTGGGGTCCGATGGGGTTGAAATGTCTAAAAATCAATATGGGTGTCGATACCGAGATTATCAGGGGCGCTGATTACGAAAATGGCATTTATTTTGAGTTCCAGATGATAATGATCGTGATTACGATGATGATGATTGTGATAATGATAACGATGATTGTGATGATGATTGTGATGATGATGATTTTGATTACGATGAAAATGATTGTGATTACGATGATGATCGATGAACGATGATTGTGATGATGATGATTTTGATTACGATGAAAATGATTGTGATTACGATGATGATGATTGTGATAACAATGACAATTATTGTGATTACGATGATAATAAGTGTGATAACGATGATGGCGATTGTGATTACGATGATAATAAGTGTGATAACGATAATGGCGATTGTGACAGTGATGGTGATTGTGATAGTGACGGTGATTGTGATGGTGATAGCGATGGTTGTGATAACGAGGATGGAGATTGTGACGATGATGATTGTGATTAAGATGATAATGATTGTGATTACGATGATAATGTTTGTGATAACGATGATGGTGGTTGTGATAGTGATTTTGATGGTGATTGTGATGGTGATGGTGATTGTGAAAGTGGCGGTGATTGTGATGGTGATAGCGATGGGGATAGTGATTGTGATAGTGATTGTGACGGTGATGGTGATTGTGATTGTGATAGTGTTGGTGATTGTGATAATGATGGTGATTGTGATAGTTATTGTGAGAGTGGCGGTGATTGTGATGGTAATAGCGATGGTGATTGTGATGGTGATTGCGATGGTGATTGTGATGGTGTTTATGATTGTGATGGTGATGATTGTGATTAAGATGATAATGATTGTGATTACGATGATAATGTTTGTGATAACGATGATGGTGGTTGTGATACTAATTTTGATGGTGATTGTGAAAGTGGCGGTGATTGTGATGGTGATGGTGATTGTGATTGTGATAGTGTTGGTGATTGTGATAGTGTTGGTGATTGTGATAATGATGGTGATTGTGATAATAATTGTGTTTGTGATAGTGATGGCGATTGTGATCATGATGATTGTGATTACGATGATAATGGTTGTGATTACGATGATAATGATTGTGCTAACGATGATAGTGATTGTGATTACGATAATAATGATTGTGATAACGATGATGGTGATTGTGATAGTGATTTTGATGCTGATTGTGATTGTGATGGTGATTGTGATAGTGATTGTGAGAGTGGCGGTGATTGTGATTGTAATAGCGATGGTGATTTCGATGGTGATTGGTGATAATGATGGTGACTGTGATAGTGATGGTGATTGTAATAATGATGGTGGTTGTGATAGTGATTGTGATGATAATAATTAGATTATAAAATTTGGCACATAAATAGTTTATAACCTGAATTAACATGTAGGACACTATTATCCCTTTAGTATGATCCAGTGGGACAGTTACCGAACTTCACGCGGACGAAGCCGCGGGCAACAGCTAGTAAAGTATATTTGGGGTGACATTGTTCAAAACATACGTCTCTGATAATGGGATATATTGAAAATAAAAAAACACAAAGATTAATTAGAATGAACTTTTATTAAAAATATGTTAAAAATCAATCTGAGCATTCTAAGCACAAATACACATGTAACGTTTACAGGAGGTGCAGATAAATATGGTCACACGTTTTTTTATATGAGCAAAAGTTGCATACTTTCCTGGCTTGATTTTCGGGGTTGGCTGGTACATCAGGCAAAGTATCACTTAAAATGACATCGATGTTCCGTTTTAGACATCGCCTCAAAGTTGGTGTTTCGCGTCAACGTCGTAACTAAGGCTCTATCATCTTATCCGACACTTTTTTGATAAAAAATGGCTCTACCATCTTATCTTACACTTTTTTCAAAGAAGCCATGCTGGAAAACAATAACACATACTTCTACGAATTAATACCTCATAAAATAGTTTACATATCAAAATTGTAACAACGGCAATGTATAAAATTGTTTCAATAATAATAATAATTTACATATAATATAACAGAATAAATACATCCCTTTTTTAAAAAAATCCTGTACGTCCTTTCGTATTATGAGGAAAATAGTAAAACCGTTCACTTTACAAAGTTGTTACACTAATCATTAACATACGTATCTCAGACACTCTGCTCTTAGTATATCCAAGCTGGCACCATGGTGAGCTCTCGTCGTTTTATGAAGGTACTGAGACGCATGTATTTCTACCTCTTTCGATCCGCCTTCTGCAAGAGTTTTACTACCTAAGAGTGTATGGGAGACGTATGTTTATGAGTCTAGGGTTAAGAAATCTACCCCTAGAATAGGTTGTCTAACATCACATATCACAAAAGTCCTTTGAAGGGTTTTCTTAATTTTAAATCTAACGTTAGTGTCTTTGTTCCATAACTTTTAATTTCTGTACCGTTTGCAGCAAATAATTTAAAATCTGAGTTTAAATCTAATTCGCTTTTTTTCTTTACTAATACTTTAGGTAAAACAGAAATACATGCTCCTGAATCTATTAAGGACTTAATATTAAGTTTACTATCACTTACTACTAGGCGGTGATCCTTAACTGTCAAACTTGCCGCCACCGGTTGCAGTTCTGCTAGTTTTCCGACTTCGGTGGTGAGTTTTTAGCTTTCCATTTGCATGGTTCAATGCACTTCCTCGCCCTTTGTCCGTACTTCCAGTGATACGAACACAGCCAATCTGCATTCTCTGATGTTCTGCGTGGTATTGACCTTGAGCGGCTACGTAAGAAGTTCCTACGTCCACTTCTGCCCTTGTATCTTTGTCTTCCTCTGTCCATTTCATTTATCCTTAGGTTGATCTTCGCTATCTCTGCCATGATGGTTGCTATGTCGAATTTTATTGTGGATTTCGCATCACCACGCGCTACCTCATTGACTTGCGTGGACTGGTTAGTCTCCATGATTTTGTCTGCTATTATTGCCATTTCTTCTAGATCCTTCGTAGACGTGACGGTAAGTACTGCCTGGACTGCTGGCGGTATGTGACCTTGCCATAATATTTTCAATATATTATCATCCTTTATTTTGTCTGTTGCTAATTTTTTCATCCTGCGCAATAGCTGACTAGGTTTTTGTTCTCATAATTCCAACTTTGACACTAGTTTTTGCACTTGCTTGTCTCCGATTCTTCGTATATTTGCAGAAGGCGTTTTTTCAATGTTTCGAATTTTCTTGTCTCCGGGGGATTTGCTAAAATGTCTGCTAACTGCTGCACAACATGATTGCTTAATTTTCCAACTATCATATTATAGTATTTTTTTAGGTCGGATGTTTTCTGCGGTCGCTTCAGATCGCTTCTACTTGCAGGAATCATAGCCGTGGGTTGTCCGGCCAGAAGTTTGGTATCTTATCTGACAGGAAATCTCTGTAGATTTTTCATATTTTGCAGCACCAGATTGAGTTGGCGGATACGGCGGATTCATTTTTTCTATGATACGCGCCGTGTGCACAGCGATAAGAGCGTGCGTGCACTTGTTTCGCGATCGGGGTCACCACTGTTGTATTAGTATGTACAATATAGGGTTGCCTACTGGGAGAGCAATGAAAGGCGCGAGTCTTTTTTTTTTAATGGGACAAGCCCGCCACACTGTTCCCAAACCAATTAACAGTGGCGACCACCAGAAAAGCGCCGAGACAATGAAGCTCGACGAAGTCCCAGAGAATGAATTTAACTGTCTTGGATCCCGCAACGAAATTAATCAGAAAAGTATAGCGGAGGAGTAGGAAAATCCGTAATTTCCACTTCCCTCCATATCAGCAGGAGACAGAAAGAAACAAGGCCAATAGGCGCAAAGGGACGTTTACAACTGGGATAGGCCCAGTTGCCTAGCACCACGGATAAAATATTAACATTAATGGGTCCTAAGTTGTGAGCAGTTATATTTGATTCCAATAATAAGTATGGCAAAAACGCTTGAACGCACGGAAATTTGTTCTAGTTTCTAGAAGGTCTGTGTAGTAAATAACTCCGGATGTAACCTGTACACTATCCAACATAATATTGCGTTCATTCTGCCAAAGACTGCACTCCCATAAAATATGATGTGCTGATTGTTCATATTCGCAGTCAGATGTGGAACATTGACAAAAAGGCGAGTCAACAAGCTTGAAGGAAAATAATTTACTCTTAAAGTTACCATGACCGGTGAGAAATTGAGCAACACAGTGATCAACCTCCAGCCTTGTCCTTGCCAGCCGTTCACGAACGGATGGAAAGAACTGGTGAAGGTGTCGGCCCTTGATGGAATTATCCCACCTACATTGCCATTCAGACAAAAGTTCTGTTGTTTGAATAATCTAGAAATCTTATCACGGTCACGTAGGGTTAAAAAGTCTGCGTCCGTGGTCTCACGCGCGTTAATAGTACATTGCAGCCCGTCGCTGCACTTCAAGATCGACTGGAAATACACCTGCAAGTACCGGTAAGGCTTCAGTACTAACCGTCCTATACGCTTTGCATAAGAATATCAAAGCCAAACGCTGACTTGGAAGCAATTTACGTCGTACCGCTCCTATGGTAGCCCTATCGGCCCAAACAGGTGCCCCGTAGCACATACACCCCAAATAGGTATCCCCATAAATGGTCTTTAAAGTTAGAAATGACAGACCCCACGTAGATTTGGATATTCTCGTCAAGGCATAAAAGTTATTTTTAGCTCACCGACACCGACAGTTTATAAATGATCTATGAATGAAAAATTCCTCTCTAAGACCAAACCAAGGTAGCACACGGACTGCTTTCTTTTCACGGGAACGTTATTAAATTTAATACTAGGCCACGATTTAAGATTACCTTTTAAAATTAGTTGATAAGTTTTTTGCGCGAGAGTCTATTGCCAACTGGGTATATTTCTGACTAACTTACGTTTATACATTTTGTATGGTGTGTGCGTATGCGTGTGCATGCGTGTGTGTGTCCCTAGTCCCTGCACAGATATGGCTATACGTAAAGAATTTTTAGCAGATGCGAAGATTTTTAGTTGAATCTGCTCAATAGATCAGGAAAAGACATGATTTTAATTTCAAACCACTGCTTTTACTTTCAGCGCTGAGTCCCGTTAAAGCACTGAGTCAAAATGAACGAGAGATTACTCCATCGATATTACCGATTGACACCGATACCTTTCCCAGAGTCATTGTGACAAAATACATAGGAATGTAAATATTACGGTACCATTATTAATGCATATTGTTGTACATAGAGAAATATGATGTAAACAACTTTGCCAGAATGGACTAATCAAATAATTTTATAGCACAACTACATAATTAGTAGACTTCTAAGAGTGCTACTATGGGTACTTATCAATTAATTGGATTGAACAACCTTGTATATACCTTCTATATTTAACCTTGTATATTGCTGACAGAAGCTGGCATAACTTCACGTTTATAAAATCGCGAAAAGGTGTTGCTAGAACGCGAATTACTTCTGGCTAAAATTTCGTCTAAAGGATAGTTATTGTAACATTTTTTTGAGGCTACTGCAGATCGTAAACTGACAGCCGAAGAAAAAATACCATCTGACAGGACAGCCTTGACCCATCCAGCAATTACCGTGCGTGACGCGGCCTTGTTCTGACTTCTTATCTTTACAAACAAATTATTACATTTGGCTAATTTGCGTCTAGAATCTAAAACCGAAATCGTCTGCCGTATCCAGTAAACCGGGTCCAGATTCTTATTATTATTGGAAAGTAATTTCCACCCAGACTGCCTATACGTAGCACTATCTGTTTTCGAACCAAAGATAGGATCATTATGTTGTAATTTCTAGGAAAAATACGGCTTAAAGGTGTGAAAATTTATTTGAGAGTTGACACAACCAAAGATAGAATAATAACATACATATTTTTAAATCAGTGCTTTCTTCTTCAGCTTATCAGAGAGGTTTAATAGCTATAGAATAGTTTACATTTACAACATCCGCCCTCAATTAAAACTCTCTAGACAAACAAAAATAGCACATTATCAAAACCTATGCTAAATCCAAACCAGCTACACATCTCTTATGTGCAAGACGCCCGCGCCCTAACGGTTTTGTTAGCATATCAGCAAAATTCAAATCTGATCTGACGAATTTAATATCTATAATACCGTCGGATACCTTCTCCCGTATAAAGTGATATCTTGTATCTATATGTTTCGTTCGCTCGTGATGGACAGGGTTATGCACTAAGCTTTGTGCACTCTGACTGTCGTTGAACAAAGTAACAGTATCGGACTTACCAGTTATTTCCGATACAAATCGTCTTAGGTAACACGCCTCTTTAGCCGCAGCGGTTAGTGCCATATACTCCGCCTCAGTAGATGACAGAGCAGTCGTCTGCCGCTTTTTAGCCTGCCACATTACAGGACCTCCAGCCAGCATAAAATAGTAGCCAGTATATGACTTTCGGTCCATGCTACAGTTAGCCCAATCTGCATCCGTGTATCCCATAAGGTACTCTCCAGTCTTTCTGTAAGTAAGAGCACAATCTAGTGTACCTCTCAAATAATGCAACACTCTCTTTAGTTCAAACCAATGTTCTTTATTGAACTTTGTGTGGAACTGACTGAGATAGCTCATCACAAATGCTATGTCAGGACGAGTGTTTACTGCCAAAAACATAAGGGATCCAACTAAACTTTGAAATGGATACTCGTCTTCTCCATTTCCAGTACTCAGCTTCTTCAGGCTTGATGGTGTCTCAACCGTCTTGCACATATCCATACCATATTTTTTCAGCAATCTTATAATGAATGTTCTTTGACTAATTTTTACCTGACTGCGGCGAAGCCCAAAAGGAGGGAGGGTTATGTGTTTGCCCTGTATGTATGTTTGTATGTATGTATGTGTGTATGTCCGTTTCTTTGTTCCCTTGTAACTCCTCAACGGATGGAGAAATTTGGATAGTTTATATGTCGTTAGATTCGTCTTGATGGCGCGAGTGTCTGGCTACATTAAAATCAATAAACAAAGAAAATCGCGGATTTGGGGAGTCAGATTGTGCAGGTAATTTTTTTTTTCTTCTAATACCATCGAGTGGTGTATCAAAATGAAGGGTTTTTAAAGGTGATTTCAAAAATACATGCATCTTATATGTTTGAATGAAATTCGAAATGACAAATAGTATAAAAGTAAATAAAATTCTAAGTTTTGGCACGTTCTGCAGCCTGAACGGCTAGATGGATTTTAGCTTGGGAGGTGTCATTAAATTCGTATTTCCTGTGAGAGTGACTCTGGGTATAGAAAAATAATAAAAAAAAAAACAAAATGGCAGATTTTTAGCGCCAAATTCAAATGTTTGGCACGCTCTGCAGCCTGAACGGCTCAACAAAGGGGGTGCGTACCATTTGATATAATAACAAAAGTTGTAACGACCACATGACCTAATATTTAGTTGGTATAATATAAAAAATCTATAGTAACCTTTAATATAATTTTGAAACGTCTGCTTTGTTTTGTATGTGTCGCAGCCAACTAGTTTAATTAGCCGTAACTCTTAAATCTCTTAAACAGCTTTAAGTTTGGGACGTAGGGCACCCCGATGTTGGGTTAGTTAGGTTCCTTCAAACCCTGCAAGACAGAAATAGGAGCTCCGCACAGCGCGACTCCGTTGTCTATGCTTTTTAAGCGAAGTGAAAGTGGTTCGGGACTTGGGGCACCCCGATGTTAGGTTCCTTTAAACCCTGCAAGATAGAAATAGGAGCCCCGCATAGTGGGGCTCCGTCGATTACGCTTTTTAAGCGAATATAAAGTGGGGCGGGACTTGGGGCACCCCGAGGTTAGGTTAGTTAGGTTCCTTTAAACCCTGCAAGACAGAAATAGGAGCTCCGCATTTCGGGGCTCCGTTGACTACACTTTTTGGCCAATATAAAATGTTTTGAGGTTAGGGCACCCCGAGTTAGTTGAACGGCTAATTAAACTAGTTGGCCGCGACATATACTTATGCAAAAACTGATTCGATTATAGACGCCTGAGATTTTCGTGCTTCCCCCCGATCCCCTCTATTCTTGGTGTTATAACCGTACGAAGTTTCCTGATATTTACTGATTAATTACAGAATTTAGGCTGAAAATAAGTAAATTTGAAAACTATATGATGTCATGAAATTTGGTTATTTGTTTTTATAGCATATGAAAATTATATCATATGAAGGTTATTTCAAGTGATAATGTACTATTTGTTATTATATCATAATATTACACACCCCAATAAAGGGCTCATCATGAGGATTTTAAAAGGTTATATGGTATATTATAGAGGTTTATAAAGGTTATATGTTACTATGCATCATATTTTTATGATAAGTGTGGTTAAAATGATCACCGCAAAAAAAATATATTATGTGAAAATATTTTTCGGTAGACATTTTTGGTTCTAGCTCGAAATGGCGCAGCAATGTCTCAGGTTTTTTTTATTTCCTGGTATTACTGAATAGTTAAGGAATCTAAAAATGTCATTAACTCGACACCGGCAGACACCGATAACAAGGAAACGTCAACTTGAAAATTAAAAAGACGGAAAATTTCCTTATGACACTTAAAATTAAATAAAAAAATTATAAACATTATTTCTCATAAAAATTACTTAGTTATAAACTAGAGATCTTAAGCAATCTAAAAATGTATAATACTTATGTATTCCCTTGAAGAACATAGAAAATATCTTAAGTTGAACTTCCATAATGAGTAATCTAGTTAAAATAGAATATCAAAGTATATATAAGTATATATGTATATATAATATATAAGTTTGGGTGTCATTTTAAATACCTAAAACATTTTTTTAATCAAAACGGTTTCAGTAACACGACTTTTGTCCGAACCCTTTTTGAGATGGAAAATACTGTTTCGTCCCATAGTGCGACGTCTGTTTAGAAGAAGCACGCGACAATATGTGGACTTCACCAAGTTATTAAAAGCTTCAACATTCGTTTTTTCATTGGATTGCATTAAATTATCAGATGACTGTTTTGATATGTCACAAAGATAATCTTTTAATAATTTTAAATCGGTAGCGAGTGGAACAATAGTGGTTTTATTCCATTTCTTGACATTAAGATCATCAGCAGCTTGGCTAGAAATATCAAACTTCCAATATTCTTGAATTAATTGTGATAGTGTTTTTAAATCTGCTTGAACAGTGGCTGTCTGAACGGTGGCTTCCATTTTGCAACTCTGTAATAAAGCTATACTACAACATTGTTTTATTGATGTACATGGCATATGTTGGTGCATCAAATTGTCGTGTTACTTCATTGTACCGGGCTACGATTTTTGTTGCGTGTACTAAAGTGTCATAATATTGTGGTTTTAACATTTGTTGAATGCTATTAATATTCGGTTTCAGTTTTATCACTTCCACGAGCAATTTCGCTAACACCCTCATCTTACGTGAGACTACAGTTGCGAAGTGTTCCTCACGATGTTGTGTCCTCAAATATTGTGCTCCGAACATACAAATCAATTTATCTTTTTTCGCTACTAATGATATTTTGTCTGGTTTCATACGAGGAAATACGTTTGCCACTAGAATTTTGTCGACTTAACGTTACGTAGGTACAAGAAAATTTTGTGCTTGAACTTGTGCGTTGTTTGACGAAGTGGTATTATCACATTTTTTGACATGTCTCCATAATTGTTTCTTTGAATAAAAACCTAGACATTTAGAGCAAGGAATATAATCAGTCTTATCAGAAAACCTACACTTCTTTACAGGTTTGAAAGCAGTTTGTGAATTACTTACATAATTACTCTTTTTTCTCAAAGCGCTAAAAAATTGCTAATTGTACTTCAGGTTCGGCTAAGTAGTTACGAGTCATATGTCGTGAAAAATTCAAAACAAAATTTTCACAGTAATAACAAAAATCTTTTTCTCGAATGCGTTTACCTTTCAAAATTTTCCTGATGTGTTTTTATCTTGCGGTACTTTATTTTCTGCTTCCATATTATCTTTATTTGTTTCGTCGTCCTCTTCTGAATCTTTCTCTAAGTGCACTTCTCTCAGCGAAATATTTTTGTTTTCTGCTGTGTTTCTATCCTCGCAATGGCTTAAAGCAACCTAAAATAATATAAAGTTATAGTATGAATACTTATGTCGCCGACTTCACCCACGCACAAATTGGGTTATAAGTATAAAAATTATAATAATAACGATGAAAGTTATGTCTTTCTCTATATCAACGACTAGCTGTTGCCCGCGGCTTCGCCCGCGTGAAGTTCGGTAACTGTCCCACTGGATCATACTAAAGGGATAATAGTGTCCTCCATGTTAATCCAGGTTATAATTTATCTATGTGCCACATTTCATAATCATCACAATTATTATTATCACAATCACCATCACTATCACAACCGCCATCATTATCACAATCTCCATCACTATCACTATCACAATCACAATCACCATCACAATCCCCATCACCATCACTATAACAGTCACCATCATTATCGCCAATTATCATCATTAACACAACCACCATAATTACCACAATCATTATCACAATCACCATCACAACCACCATAACAATCACAATCACCATCACTATCACAATCACCATCACAATCCCCATCACTATCGCTATCACAATCACTATCACAATCACCATCACCATCAAAATCACAATCACCATCAAAATAACTATCACCATCACCATCATCGTTATCACAATAATTATCATCGTAATCACAGTCATTATCACACTCACTATCACCATCACTATCTCAATCACCATCACAATCACCATTACAATCACCATAACAATCACAATCACCATCACTATCACAATCACAATCACTATCACAATCACCATCACCATCACAATCACCATCAAAATAACTATCACAATCACCATCATCGTTATCACAATAATTATCATCGTAATCACAGTCATTATCACACTCACCATCACTATCTCAATCACCATCACAATCAACATCACAATCACCATTACAATCCCCATCACAATCCCCATCACAATCACGATCACAATCACCATCACAATCACCATCATAATCACCATCACAATCACCATCACAATCACCATCACAATCACCATCATAATCACCATCACAATCACCATCACAATCACCATCACAATCACCATCACAATCACCATCACAATCACCATCACAATCACCATCACCATCACCATCACCATCACAATCACCATCACAATCACCATCACAATCACCATCACAATCACCATCACAATCACCATCACAATCACCATCACAATCACCATCATAATCACCATCACAATCACCATCACAATCACCATCACAATCACCATCACAATCACCATCACAATCACCATCACAATCACCATCACAATCACCATCACAATCACCATCACAATCACCATCACAATCACCATCACAATCACCATCACAATCACCATCATAATCACCATCACAATCACGATCACCATCACAATCACCATCACAATCACCATCACATTCACCATCACAATCACCATCACAATCACCATCACAATCACCATCACAATCACCATCACAATCACCATCACAATCACCATCACAATCACCATCACAATCACCATCACAATCACCATCACAATCACCATCACAATCACCTTCACAATCACCATCACAATCACCATCACAATCACCACCACAATCACCATCACAATGACCACGACAATCGCCATCACAATCACCATCACAATTACCATTACAATCACTATCACAATCACAATCACCATCACAATCCCCATCACCATCACTATCACAGTCACCATCATTATCACCAATTATCATCATTAACACAACCACCATAAATACCACAATCATTATCACAATCACCATCCCAATGACCATCACAATCACCATCACAATTACCATCACAATCACCATCACAATCACCATCACAATTACCATCACAATCACCATCACAATCACCATCGCTATCACCATCACAATCACCACCACTCTCAGAATAACTATCACAATCATCATCAAAATCAGTATCACAATCACCATCATCGTTATCACAATCATTATCATCGTTATCACAATCATCATAATCACAATCATCATCATCGTAATCACAATCATTATCATCGTAATCAAAATCATCATCATCACAATCATCGTCATCATTATCACAATCATCATCATCGTAATCACAATCATTATCATCTGGATCTCAAAATAAATGCCATTTTCGTAATCAGCACCCCTGATAATCTCGGTATCGACACCCATATTGATTTTTAGACATTTCAACCCCATCGCACCCCAACAGGGAATGGTAGTATTTCAGGTCTGCCACATTAAATCTTAAAATCGTTGTTTATGTAATACACCCGACCCAATTCACTATAAAAAATAATAACTATGTTGAATTTCAGGCTTTGTTACCCCATTTCCCTCTTTAGGGGTTGAATTCTGAAAAAAAACTGAAACACAAACGTTAATTCATTTATCGATAGGAGTACTTCTGTTAAGTTTCGAATAAAGTAGTCTAACTAATCTTATTTCCCCACGTAATCTTTGGACTCCTGTTCCAACCCCTGAGGGGGTGAATTTTAAAAAATCCTTTCTTAATGCACCCCTAAACCTCTTAAAGAACCTTTGTGCCAAATTTGGAATCTCTAGACTCAGCGGTTTGGGCTGTGCATTGATTTTTATACTTTGCCACCCCATTTCCCCCTCTTAGGGGTTGAATTCTGAAAAAACCTGAAACCCGTTTCTACTCATTTATCAATAGGAGCACTCCTGTGAAGTTTCGAATAAAATAGTCTAACTAATCTTGTTTTACCCATACAAACTTTGGATTCCCGTTTAACCCCCTTAGGGGTTGAATTTTGAAAAATCCTTTCTTAGTGCACCCCTAGACCACATAAGGAACCTACTTGCCAAATTTGGAATCTCTAGACTCAGCGGTTTGGGCTGTGCATTGATTTTTATACTTTGCCACCCCTTTTCCCCCTCTTAGGGGTTGATTTCTGAAAAAACCTGAAACCCGTTTCTACTTATTTATCAATAGGAGCACTCCTGTGAAGTTTCGAATAAAATAGTCTAACTAATCTTGTTTCCCCATACAAACTTTGGAGCCCCGTTTAACCCCTTTAGGGGATGAATTTTGAAAAATCCTTTCTTAGTGCACCCCTAGACCACATAAGGAACCTACTTGCAAAATTTGGAATCTGTAGACCCAGCGGTTTGGGCTGTGCGTTGATAGATGAGTCAGTCAGTCAGTCAGTCAGTCAGTCAGTCAGTCAGTCAGTCAGTCAGTCAGTCAATCAGTCAGTCAGTCAGTCAGTCAGTTTCTTCTTTTATATATTTAGATAACGTGTATGCAAAATGTCAAGATAATTAAGCGCAGTTGAGGTTGCGTAGTTAAAGAAGACCACAAACTGAAAGCGAATAATTGTTTAGTACACTCAGATATGAAACTGGTCTCTGTACCAAACTAGGTACCTCATTATGTAACAAGTTTTAATCAAAATTACAGAATTATAATCAATGACGTATTATATATATACACGTCATGAACCAACATCGCGGCGCTTAAAAACGGTGAAAATACTAGAACTACTTATAAGCGTGAAGAAAGAGAAAGAAAATATGACACCGAACGGCGAGATGCCTGTTGCGAGAGGGAGATAAATATACATCTTCAGTCACGTCACAGGATTTATTAAATTATAAACAAACATAGCGTCGCGCGACAGGTTGGTGCGTAACTAAGCGCGATGTGGCCAATTGGCTTCATTTCATGTTGTCATTTTAGAGTGCGGACAACGTATCTATAGTTTATATATCATTGATTATAATAGTTTGATTTGACAACTGTATTTATATATAAATTTTCTACTAACCTGATGTGATCCATCTAAACATTCATTCTCCATTAACATGCCATCGCCGCATTCTGAAGATGAAGAGTCATAAGATGATGGTTCATAATTCTTGTCATTTGACAATGAGTCTGTAGACTCACTGTCAAAACATAATACCGATTGGTCTTGATTCCGATCATTTGATATTATGCATGTGATTTCTAGCGGAGGCTTCTCGATTCCATATGCATCTGAGACGTAAATAGGCTTGTTTGAGATTGTAGTTTCAAGAGGACCAAGGTGTCTCTCGTGGTTCGAGGTAGATGGTTCGGCAGCGTCTGGCGGAAGCTTGTTGGTGTCAGTAACTAAGGGGTAAGTGGGAGTTTTCTCTGTATTTTCAGGATCAAAATGTTTCGCGTACTTCGAGATAGTAGGAGGTTCAACTGTTATTGGCGTCGGCTCGTCAGTGTCAATACTTAAGAGGTGAGCGGGACTTTTCTCTGTATTTTCTGGATCAAAATGTTTTACGTGGTTCGAGTTACTAAGAGGTTCAACTGTTATTGGCGTAGGCTCGTCAGTGTCAGTACTTAAGAGGTGAGTGGGAGTTTTCTCTGTATTTTCAGGATCAAAATGTTTCACGTGGTTCAAGATGGTAGGAGGTTCAACTGTTATTGGCGGAGGCTCGTCGATACTTGAGACGAAAGCAGAGATTTTTTCTGCATTTTCAAGAACTAAATGTCTTACATGGTTGGAAATAGGAGGGGGTTTAACTGCATTGAGCAGAGGCACGTAAGTACCAGTTCTATTTGAGACGTAAGTGGGGCTATCTGAGATCTCGTTTATAGAATCCAGAATGAAAGTATTGGCAAAGGCGATACTTGTAGCAGGCGGAAACTCGTGGGGTTGCGGGACTATTCGAAAGAGATACCGTGGCCCCGGAACACAAAGGGCGATGAAGGAACATGGATGGGTTTTAGTCAGTAAAAGTCTGACACTCCCTCCTGCTCCGCCCAGAGCGGGAGGAGTTATTTGATGATTTCCCATCCGAAAAAAAAAAAAAAAAAAAAAAAAAAAGGCGGAAACTCGTAAAAATTAGACGTATCCAGTAATTTGCAAAAACTATGCGTCTGAGAATCAGGCATTTCATTAAAAGACGCATCAAAATAAGACGTACTATTATTTATATGCATGTTTCGAAAAGAACTATTATCACCTATCTCTCTAAGAGGCATATTCTCTTGCTTTTGAGTTAAATGCGATTCATAAGAGTATGATACATGGGTAATATTTGAAGAAATGCTAGGATCATCAGTATTTTCTTGGTTTTTAGTTAAAAGAGAATCATAAGAGTTGGATATATTAGTAATACTTGAAGGAATTTTAGGATTATCATTGTTTTCTTGGGTCGGAGTTAAAAGAGATGCATAAGAGTCTGATATATGGGTAATATTTGAAGAAATGCTAGGATCATCAGTATTTTCTTGGTTTTTAGTTAAAAGAGAATCATAAGAGTTGGATATATTAGTAATACTTGAAGAAATGTTAGGATTATCATTGTTTTCTTGGGTCGGAGTTAAAAGAGATGCATAAGAGTCTGATATATGGGTAATATTTGAATAAATGCTAGGATCATCAGTATTTTCTTGGTTTTTAGTTAAAAGAGAATCATAAGAGTTGGATATATTAGTAATACTTGAAGAAATGTTAGGATTATCATTGTTTTCTTGGGTTGGAGTTAAAAGAGATGCATAAGAGTTGGATATATGGGTAGTACTTGGAGAAATGCAAGGATCATCAGTGTTTTTTTGGTTCGGAGTTAAAAGAGATGCATTGAATTCTGAGCCATCAGTGTCACTTGGATGCACATAAGCTTGAGCACTGACTGGAATAGTTGTTAACAAAGTATTATCGTCGTAATCGATTGCTTGAACAGGCTTTGCATTAACTTGACTTGTGTTTTTTTGCGTCCTCTTTTCTTTCCCCTGATACCATTTCTTATTTTCTGAGCTAAAAAAAAAATATAGCAAATTAGTAATTTTATCTAAATTTTGTTTCTCACGTTAAAGACACGCACTTTCTTTCTAGTACATTTTGACAATAAAATTAGTTCTCGATTTTTTAGGCTACTTTTTATCTCACAAAACAAACGTAGGTATCATTCATTAATTTCATTTCATTTATTCATTAACAATTAATAATGTGTCTGAGTGTTTTACAAAGATACAAATATGAAAATTAAAACAATGTTAACGAAAAAAATAAAAAAATACAATCACAGTATAAAATATTATTACCGTGATACAATCATGTGACTAATTAGGGAATTTGGTAAGGTAGGTACCTAATAATTTCATTTAATTTCCAATAATAATAAAAAATATGTCGGATTGTCAGGATTTATTTTGCTAGGCTCGAGCTTATGTGGGCAGAACACGGGTTTCGTGCTATGAAAACACACTGGATGCGACACACTATTTTATTTCGCATTGCACGGTTCGGGTAGGTAGTTTCCATGGAGAAGAACCGGCAAGAAACTCCATGGTTACTCTTTTCAAACAGATACACTGAGTCTAACAAATAACTTGACATTACACTTTCACACATTAACACTAGGCACAAATAATCGGATACAGTTTCAAGACGTCTTAACTCCGCTGCGATCAGACACAGAATGTCCGCCTCGCCGCGAGGTGTCAACATCAGGACTCTGTAAAAGCCCCCATGGTGGGGTAGACCGGTAAGTAGGTTGCGTGATGTCACCACTGGCGCGCTTTCGATTCATTCGCCCGTCTGTACTCATGACCGGATCCGACAAATATATAATTAATTGACAATGTCCACTATATTAATATAAACGTGCAGAACCAGATACCTACTATTGTCAATTACATTAAAACGTGTACAAAGGTCGCAGGCGCCGCAGGTAGTAATATTTTAATAGCAAAAGTATGCCTTCATGGATGTGTGTGTGTAACTGAGCGTGTGTGTGTTTACGGTGTGAGTGTCTTCATACGTGTGTGTCAGCCAAGGGCGGATTCAGCCTTCAAATAGTCGAGGTCCAGTTGAGACAAATTTTAGCACCCAGCCCCGAAAATATCACCTTTTTTCCAGTCGTTTAATGAACTACTTTGTTGATTTTTACCAAACGGTTGAGAAACAACAGAAACTATGAGCATGAGCGAGCGAAGCGAGCTCGAAAGTTTTGCACCCAACTCCGTCAATATTTTTTACCCGACTACGGCGAAGCAAAAAGAAGGGTTATGATTTTGACCGGTATGTATGTATGTATGTATGAATGTTCATCTATTCCCTCGTAACTTCTGAACTGCTGATCATAATTTAAAAAATCAGGTATCGTTGGAAGCGTTTTGATCGTCCGCTGCTTTAGGCTATGTGACATCACAATAAATTGGATGTGGCGCCCTCTAGAAACCATGTTGTTAGGCATCAAGCGAAAGGGCTTAAGAAGCACATTTCAAAAATATTGTTAGCTGTTGCTCGCGGCTTTGCTTGCGTGCACCCGATAAATTAAAAAAAAAAAAACAATACACTCTAACATTAGTAAGGGATCATTAACTTTAGGGTAGATGGCATACGACCACGGCTTTCAGACGAGAAAATTTTCTTGTTTCATACTTTTTAGAGCGTAAATTTTCAGTAGTCGGGTTAGTTTCTGAACTTTTTTTTCTCGAAAGAAAACAATGGAGAAAGAAGATCTTGAGCGAGCACAGCGAGCTCGAAAATTTCTGCGCACAGAGAGGTAAATATTTGGTTTTTATTCCTAAGTCTATATGAATGGTAATCGTAAATTCTGTCTATACTATACATATAGTGAGATACTTTGACTTATTCGGAAGTGATCGAGAAACAAAAATATAGGATCATGAGCGAGCGCAGCGACACGGTGTACAGTATTGTAACTTCATACAAACGGTCGGAACGCGAGTCATACCTACAAGCCTCTAGGTCGTCGGTACGCAAGCAGTCGCGAATGCACCACACTGTCTGACTAAGCTATATTCAGAAATACATCATAAAAATTGCAATTGAAACTGGGGGACGCCGTAATGATGATGCACAACGTGCATGTCGCCAAATGCGTTGCTGGATGTAAATTGTTATTAATTGATTATGTTAATTGTTGTTGTATATTTCATATATATTTGTTTATTATTTTTTTGTTACCTATTTGTTTTTTTTTTGTTCACCTGGTGGTAAAGGTGGTCGATTATCATTACCGTTGTTATGTACATTATTAATTATATTGATTTTAAGTCAATTAATGGCAAATTTAAAACAGTAAATAATTATTCAAAATGGAAAAAAGTTACATTACTTTTACATCAATCTAAAGATAACTTCATAAAATCAACAAAAAACTTAACCAACTACAGAAGAATAAGAAAAAAACTTTTTTTTTTTACTTTTCATAACAATATGATTTTTAATTAAAATAATTGACTAGAGCTTTCATACATATAAATATCAATAAGCGACTGGTTAAACATGTAATAATCAATAAATACCTAATAATTTTGGTTAGAAAGAAAAAGCCATATACGAAATAATTTTCAGTTACTACGATCACAGTTTTAATCACAATATAACTAACATTAGAATAATCTAGATATTATTTTTAAATCATAGTTGTAAATCGAATCACATTAAATCAAGAAAAATTGTTTACTTACGCAATATTTCGAAAAAGTGCCTACTGTAATTTTTTGATTTAAGAACTGTAATTTAGCGTCCTGAATAAATTCGTCATTTAAAATTATTTTTTTAACCCTTGTTTTAAATATTTTGTTTTGTACTAGAGTTTCTTTAACATTAAATAAGGAAGCGTATTCTTCAGTGATATTTACAAAAATCATAATATACGTGTGTTTCTTACCCATGACTTTGTTTAGTTTGTTGTGCCAACCTAAAATTTTAGTTCAATGGCGTTGGCGTGGATCACTAACAAAATTTCTAACGAATCATGTGTTTCCATATAAGTCCTGAATTTCAGCAATTGAGGCCACTTAGTATCGTGACGCGTGATATATTTCCATCCATTTATTAACTCAGTTCGAGGCAATAAAGGTAGTACTGCACTTAGTTCAATTTCACGTCTCTTGATTTTTCCGCTTTTTTGTGTCAGTCCCAGATGTTTCGCTTTCTTACATATGCTTTTATTATAATGATAGTAACAACCGGTAAGTGTTTCATTTGGGGAGATTTTTTTTTATAATATTTTAATGACAGCTTTTTCAAAGTCTGTCTTAAAGTGTAATAGTTCCCATTCAGGAATCTGCACTTTTATTAAGTCAAATAAAGTGCAGTAATCTTTATATTTCATGCCATTCATAAGACAGTACATCAAAGGCACGATGTTAGTGGCTTCTGAATTGCTTCCCAAATCTCCATGTATTACGTATAGTTGTTAGAAAGGTAATGGGCAACTTTTAAAAGTACCATCACCGAAGAAGTCCTTGATCTTTTTAATTTTTTAGAGCAGAATATAATGATTCGGACACTGTTATCGGCTAGAAAAAATTCTTGGTATCTAGCAGGGATTTCCACCTCCTTAGCGACACAACAGGATATTTTAGGCAATTCAGCAGTCTTATTTCTATGCCTATATAATGATGATTTGATGTTATCGAATTGAGGAAGATTCAAAATAATATTCGCGTCGGAACCATTCATCTTTGATAATGTTTTGTTAAAGTTGAAGATAATTGGTACGGCGGGAAAGTTTGGCTTTGTTATGTTTTTCTTTATTTTTTGCAACAATATTGCAGACTCGTTTTTTGCAAAATCAAGCACGCATCTGTGGGGCTTATCATCTACAATGCATTTCTCCTATAAGAAGAAAGATATTTATTGCTGAATGTAATAATCTTATTTTAAATATAGCCCCGCATTCCTAGGAAGGCGTACAGCTCTCGCGGTCAAGTTATACTCATTATTTATTGAGTTTTTATTGTATTTGTTACTGTTAATTAACATAGGCGCGGGTGATTTTTTACACTCTACATTTATGTTCATGAATAAATTAAAGTCGTTAGTGTGGTATATTAACAATAAAACGAATGAGTTGCTGGTTGAGAATAGACAATATATTTGTCACAATATATTTATTAGCTATGGTACACTATTAACCTTCTACATATTTTAAACACTAGATCGCGTTAGTGTGAAGTAAATTAATATTATTTTGATATTACTAAACACATTAAAAATCAGCTCAATACATTTTTGTTTTTCCAAATTTTTTGTGTATAGAAGAAAACCATAACTCACAGCTGGACAACAAGCTGTCAAGGTTCCAATGAGTTGTGCAAAATCTGTTATAGTACAATAACGAATAGGTACTTTCTAATTAATAACAGCCGTGTGGTATCCGGCAGAGTAGAATAGAACCAACGTGAGTGTAATGGTACACTCACGGGTGTCGTATAGGCGACTAATGTCTGAGGCAGAACACCTTGCGCCTACCAGAGTATGGGCAGCAACGTTTTCTGTTAGTCTTTCATCACTGCGATCTCCAATCCGCCTGCCAAGCGTGGAGATTACGGCAAATTCCTCACATCATGGGAGAGGCTTATGTCCAGAAGTAGACATTATGGGCTGTTGTAGTAATTAATACCATAATTAAGATCTCTTTTTGTTTGTCACTAACAAGGTCTAAAAACCTAAGTACTCGGTGACAGTCTTCTTGTAGTTTTCTAAACACTCTTCATAAGTTTCTCCAATACAAATAATATCATCAAGATAAATCACAGATTTTAATCCATAACTGGTTTTAAATTTTTCGTAAAAGTCAGTGGGTTGTACACAGACCAAAGCACAAACAATTGAATTCATAAATATTATTTTTTAAATAGAACCTCAAATATATTTTGTCATCATTGTTCACTGGTATTAAAAAGTAGGCATTTTTTAAATCAATTGTGCACATGAAATCATTTTTAGATATGAGTTTACACAAAGTTCTTATGTCTTCCATTCTACAATTTTTCGTAAGGATAAATTTGTTCAGACACTTCAGATTTAATATAATAACAAAAATCCATTTATTTCAGGTAACAAAGACCCATAATAAATACCTTAAGGCTGATGCTCCAGGGTAGCCCGCAAAATTCAAATTTTCTTACGTTTTTTGCAATTTGCAAGCCAGTGCTAGGTTGTATGCTGATTAAAATATTGTTCGCGACTGTAAGACGTAGGTATTGTTTTAAATAAATTCCAAATACACTACTTTAAAATTGCTGATTTGAGAATTCATGCAATATATAAAACTGCTCGCCATGCACGCAGTGCAGTCAACCTACTAAATTCATTAAATTAACACATTTTTCCGATTCATGTAATTTTGGTGTACAAGTTTAAAATAAATTCAGTGTAGCAGAACTAAGTGTTTCAATTAAAAGGGACCCACGGAGCGCCATCCTAACAGAGTAGTTACAGAATTATAATCATCAAAATCATTAATACAACCCTGTATTGATGATTTTGATGATTATAATTCTGTAACTACATACGTCTTACAACCGCGAATAATATTTTAATCAACACACAACCTAGCACTGGCCTGCAAATTGCATAAAACTTAAGAAAATTTGTATTTCGCGGGCTACCCTGAAGCATACCTTAACCTAAAAATACATTCTAATAACAATTATTGTTAGTATATGCAACTTAAAACTATGTTAGTAGCACTTCACTTGCACGATGTTTTGTGCGTTCTTGTGGAATTAGTCCGCGGAAACGACGGAACACCACATCCTGCGACCAAAAACTTTCTTCCATGAATTACCAAATGGTGCATACACGTTGAGATGCGCAGTGCACAAACGCCTTGAAATTGACGTTGCGGTGTGACTCTAGTAGCTGTACTCTTGGCGTCGTAAGTCTGGTACCTCCATTTGGTTCGGGTACAGCAAATATTTTTGACAAAAATTGTCCACTGTCAGGGGCACATTTACCCATAACACTCAAATTCAACAACCTATTTTATTTTTTAATATGACAACATTTTCAGACTCAGAAAATGTACAATTTTTTTACTGTATGTTGTGAAGAAATCTCTTTAAATGAAATTTTATAACCTCTTATCCATGACAAAATAACTTTATCTTGAGTGATCTTATTCAAACAAGAATAAAAATATTTAAGGGGACATGCAAATGTCTTTACCTCTAATTTTGACGTGCAGGTTTGTTACGGTAAGTCTTGCCTGATGGTAACCAATGGTAACCTCTACTGTTGGTACCTCCCTGTTTTTCTTGGTTGATATCTGCCCTGTTTGGCTCGACTCGAGTGTGATGGGGCAAAGAAGTTTTCCTTGTTTTTGTAATAGTACTTTTATTGTTTGGGTTGTACAGCTTTACGTATGAAGTTCGTTTTTAGGGTTCCGTACCCAAAGGGTAAAAACGGAACCCTGTTACTAAGACTTCGCTGTCTGTCCGTCTGTCTGTCACCAGGCTGTATCTCATGAACCGTGACAGCTAGACATTTGAAATTTTCACAGATGATGTATTTCTGTTGCCGCTATAACAACAAACACTAAAAACAGAATAATAAATATAAATATTTAAGGGGGGCTCCCATACAACAAACGTGATTTTTTTGCCCTTTTTTGATAATAATGGTACGGAACCCTTCGTGCGCGAGTCCGACTCGCACTTGGCCGGTTTTTTTTAAGTATAGTTGGGGCTGCCTTAACATTTTCATTGAACTTTTCGCCAAACAGGAAACTGTCCCGTTTTGCTGCATCTAATGATTCAATAATATTTTTATCCAGGTTAACTGCGACTAATTTCCTTCTTGTACATGTATCATTGTAATGTAAATCACTTAGCAGTCTTGACACGTATGGTAGAGTTTCAATACTATTAATATTTTCATTGTTTTTTATCAAAACTGCTGTTGGCGGTTCTCCACCCTTTTGTCCCTTTCTTTAATTGGGTCGCTTAGCAGACTCTCCAACTCCATGTTTAATTTAGGAGCATCAAGTAACATTCAACTTTTAAGAATTAAATACTTTATACGTAATTTGTCTCTTGTCTCCTTATCAACCCCGCTTGCCAAAATATGTTATATTCTTTTGATAATTTCGGGGTAATTACATCAGCATACGCACATCAAAAAAAGTTTGTGATCACTAGCATAAGCTATAATTTTTTAAATTGAACTTTATCAAGAAAAAATCTTTGTTGTGTGTTTTCTTTAAATAGAAATACCATGTTTGAAATTAAAAAATAAAAATATTTTTTATCTACACTTCTACACTAATATTATAAAGAGGAAAGATTTGTATAAAAATAAAAATATTGTTTATCTACACTTCTACACTAATATTATAAAGAGGAAAGATTTGTATTTTTGTGTGTATGTTTGTAATGAATAAACTCAAAAACTACTGCGTCGATTTCAAAAATTCTTTCACCATTAGAAAGCTACATTTACTCTGAGTAACAAAGGCTTTATCCCCGTACTACCACGGAAACGGGGCGTCCGCTAGTTTTTAGGGTTCCGTACCCAAAGGGTAAAAACGGAACCCTATTACTAAGACTTCGCTGTCTGTCCGTCTGTCCGTCCGTCTGTCCGTCTGTCTGTCACCAGGCTGTATCTCATGAACCGTGACAGCTAGACAGTTGAAATCTTCACAGATGATGTACATTCAGTCAAAAAAGTATCGGGAATGGATGATTTGTTTATGGTTCCAAATTCAAATTTTTGTTTTTTTGTAGTTGTTAGATTGGCACAACTGTTTTCCATTTTGGCGCGGAGTTTGAGTTGCATCTGTTATTTATATTAAATACAGTGCTGGTTTTAGTAATATCATATATAGTGTGTATTGCGAATTTCATAATGGACAAAAATATCGAACAAAGAGTTTGTCTTAAATTTTGCATCGCCAATTGAATTTCGTGTTCGGAGTCACTGAAAATGTTACAGAAGGCTTACGGTGAATCGACTTTATCAAAAACTCGTGCTTATGAGTGGTTCAAAGCTTTCAAAAGCGGTCGAGATGTGATGGAAGATTTGCCTCGCTCTGGTAGGCCGTCAACGTCTGCAACTGAAGTTAACATCGCAAAAGTGAAGAAAATAGTGACTGAAAATCCCCATTCAACTCTGAGAGAGATAGCCGCCGAACTTTCTGTATCTCACGAGTCGATCCGTACCATTTTAACTAATCATTTGGGTATGAAACATGTTGCTGCTCGGCTAGTCCCAAAAGATCTGAATTTTCTCCAAAAACTCAATCGCATGAAAGTCGCTGAGGACATGCTAGAACGAGTCAGTTCGGACCCAACATTCATGAAACGCATTGTTACTGGTGACGAGACGTGGGTTTACGAGTTTGACATGCAAACTAGTCAACAAGCTTCGGAGTGGTGCCTTCCAACTGAACCGAAACCGAAAAAACCACGCCAAAGTCGATCAAAAGTCAAAGTCATGTTGACTGTTTTCTTTGACTATCGCGGTGTTGTGCACTCTGAATTCTTACCGGAAGGTCTAACGGTAAATAAAGAATATTATTTGAGCGTTATGCGGCGTTTAAGAGAGCAAATTCGACGAAAAAGGCCAGATTTGTGGAAAGAAAATTCTTGGATTTTGCACCACGACAATGCGCCTTCGCACAAGGCTATCATTGTGAACGAATTTTTGACCAAACACTCAACAAATACCATCCAGCAACCACCATATTCACCAGATATGGCTCCTGCTGACTTTTTTCTTTTTCCTAAACTCAAATTACCACTTCGTGGCACCCGTTTTCAATCGATAGAAGACATAAAGGAGAATTCGCGGCGAGAACTGAACTCAATTCCGGAAGCAGCGTTTAAAAAATGTTTTGATGAATGGATTATTCGTTGGCGCAAGTGTATCGTTTCTAAAGGAGCATACTTTGAAGATGATAAAATAAATTTGGATGAATAACAGACATTTTGTGTATTATTGATCTTTTCCCGGTACTTTCTTGACAGAGTAGTATTTCTGTTGCCGCTATAACAACAAATACTAAAAACAGAATAAAATTAATATTTAAGGGGGGCTCCCATACAACAAACGTGATTTTTGCCGTTTTGTCTAATGTATAGATAATGGTACGGAACCCTTCGTGCGCGAGTCCGACTCGCACTTGGCCGGTTTTTTTTTTATGAAAACGTAACAAAAAAGATTTCGAATTTTCAAAGTGATCACAAACTTTTTTTGATGTGTGTACGTTCTTTCTGAGCTGGACAGATTTCTCAAGGCTATTATTATTGTATCGTCCAACTCCATTAACCCATCTTCTTTCAATTCTTGGTTATCTACCACAGAAATCATAATAATAAGGCAATAGAAGTTGCAAAGACGCGTAACCTTGTCGCCGCGCATGTGTCGTAGGACATAAGTGCACGTGGAGCGTTTGTTGCGGTTTCTTCTCATTCGACGTCCGGCTGCCGTAGCGTGCACAAGTACTTTCCGCACTGTCACTGTTACTATTGGTCCGCACAAAAGGTGTGCGGACCAATAGTAGTAAAACGAAAAATAATGTGCGACCCTTTTTTTGCGTAATCCTTTTTTTTACAAAAAATCACAGGCTCTGTTAATGATCACAGATGTTTGATCACCCTATTTTGACTAACAGCCATTTATAAAAACAATTTCCGGAACTTCGTCCTCAGGATATACCACTCGCACTGTAGGCAAAAAGGTATCCTGCAGCAGTTCCAAATAACTAGCACCGGTTGCCCTCTCAGAGATATATATACTAATTCGCTAGGACCTCCCGCACTTATCCACGCCCACATATTAACTACCACTCTCCCAGAGTCATTGTTGGAACACATTTCGCGGCTCGTACCGTGTAATGTTCACACGCCATAAAAGCCGACGACCTATTTGACTAGATTTAAAACTTTTCTCATCGGTAAATATCGCGTGATCGAATTCGAAATCCCGGTAATCCAGCGCGAACCTAACACGGGCCGCCTTATGGGCTTCACTTAGCACTATTTTTCGAGCGGGCTTCCTGTTGTGGATTCCCGCCCGATGTAGAGCATCCCGCACTGTAGTCATGCTAATTAAACTCCACCATTCTTTGAAGACGATGCGGTGTTAATATTCGTGTTGTGATTGGACGCTGCTGATTTCTCACATGGCTTTCATTCTCGTACCGCTGGAGCCATAGGCGGACAGTATTTCTCTGTAAAAAGCAAATTAACTTTACTTAGCATTTCCTAAAAATGTTTACACTTTTTAGTTTATAGGGACTCAACTATTCGATAGTTTTTTTAATAGATTTAGAGTGATTCAAGAGGAAGGTTTTAGTGTATAATTTGTCAAATTTGGCGAAGCCGCGGGCATCAGCTAGTATTTAATAATTTATATCTAAACATAAAAATGACGAGTAAAACTAAAGTTACTATCTGAAAGCTACATTTACAGAGGAACTTATGTGTAAATATTAAGTTCATAGGTTTATCCAATACAGAAATACATGGGATTGATTGAAGGAATTCCACTAACGTAAAAACGCACTTAGCATTTCTTGTCTTTTTTTGTTCAGTGAAGTTTGAGTCAAAAAAGTACAGGAAATATAACTTGTTTTCACAGGAAATGCCCTTTCCAACACATGGATGGATGGATGTATCACACATGGTATTCACTAGCCATCGAAAAAAGAAACAAGTAAATATATATCAAAATCGGGAATTTGTTTACGTCACGTGACCCAAAAAAATTGTCTCAGAATTTGAAATATACGTACCTCTGCTGGTTGAAACCCGGCTGCACACACATTCACTATAATGTAATTAACCCAATAAATCACTAATTCACTCACAAACACTCACATTTCACCAAAATATCAATTTATTAACGTAAACATTTTCGCGCGGCGACGCAATTTCACCGGACGGACTTTGACAATTTTGTTTCTGTCCACAGAGACATTTGAGGGCTCGTGTTGCCAATTCTTTAAGGAAGATATTCTCGTAAATGCAATGAAACAGAGAAAACCGACCTAAAAGACCGATCTTTAGGAAGAATTGGCAACTTTTTCGTTAAAAACATCACGGGAAGATATCTACACGAATCCGTTTTCCGCGTATTTATCGTGTGGGATGATAACATCCCGAATCCGGTTGAGCGGATCACTTTTTAACCGACTTCTTAGTTTATGTAAAAAGAACACAAATCATTTGATATTTCCACAAATAGTTGTAATTTGAATTGAGCAAGCTAGGTGAGAAGATTGTTCGCGAAACTGGAGTAACACTGAAGTTAATAAATATCTAAACAAATAAAATACATGTCGCTGTCCATGCTCATCACACAAACATTTGCTCCTACCGGGATTCGAACCTGGGACCCTAAGAACGTAAAACAGCCTCACTATCGCTGCGCCATTCGGGTCGTCAAATGTATTCAAATATAACAAGTTTAAATTAAAAACAGTCAGTTTGAAAAAAAAATTAAAAAACCCGACTGTGTAAAAAATAACTAATAATTTAAAATAAAAACTGAAAGAAGTAAAACAAGTTCAGGAAACAGGACATATTGACTGCAACAGTCGGGACCCATATTAGATGTAATGATTTTAGTCTAGATTATTTAATGGGTCCCGACTGTTGGGTGTTGGGTGGTCCGCACAAAAAGTGTGCGGGCCAATAGTAGTAAAACTAAAAATAATATGCGACCCTTTTTTACGTAATCCTTTGTTTTACAAAAAATCACAGGCTCTGTTAATGATCACAGATGTTTGACCACCCTATTTTGACTAACAGGAATAAAACAAAAAAAAGGCTAAGAGAAAGTTTCTATCCCTACCTATCAACTGACCACCGAACTGAGGCATCGAATCTTGTTCCTGCGGGAGGAAGGACTAAACATTAGTCTTATTGTCGTTGAGCTGCAAACGACCGTAAGTATTTTTGCTTTTATTTATTGTTTATCCTTTTTTCAAACCAAATAATGAATACATTTGACGACCCGAATGGCGCAGCGATAGTGATGAGGCTGTCTTACGTTCTTAGCACAGATCATATAAACAATGTTTCTATGATCAGTGGTTCTTAGGGTCCCAGGTTCGAATCCCATTAGGAGCAAATGTTTGTGTGATGAGCATGGACAGCGACATGTATTTTATTTGTTTAGATATTTATTAACTTCAGTGTTACTCTAGTTTCACAAACAGCCTTCTTACCTAGCTTGCTCAATTCAAATTACAACTATTTGTGGAAATATTAAATGATTTGTGTCCTTTTTACATAAACTAAAAAGTGTAAACATTTTTATGTTTAGCCCGCAGCTTCGCCCGCTTGACAAATTATATACTAAAACCTTCCTCTTGAATCACTCTAAATCTATTAAAAAACTATCGAATAGTTGTGTCCCTATCAACTAAAAAGTGTAAACATTTTTATGAAATGCTAAGTAAAGTTAATTTGATTTTTACAGAGAAATACTGTCCGCCTATGGCTCCAGCGGTACGAGAATGAAGGCCATTTGAGAAATCAGCAGTATCCAATCACAACACGAATAATAACACCGCATCGTCTTCAAAGAATGGTGGACATTTATTCTTGTGAACCATTCACGCCTACAAGAAATTTGCGGTGGAGTTTAAGTGTAGCATGACTACAGTGCGGGATGCTCTACATCAGGCGGGAATCCACAACAGGAAGCCCGCTCGAAAAATAGTGCTAAGTGAAGCCAATAAGGCGGCCCGTGTTAGGTTAGCGCGGGATTACCGGAATTTCGAATTCGATCACGCGATATTTACCGATGAGAAAAGTTTTAAATCTAGTCAAATAAATGATAAATGATGTTTATTTTGCAAGTAGGTTTTTACAAACACTTTTACACGTCATTTTTTTTTAACTAGATGGGGCCGGTGTTTCGTACCTGACTACTCTGAGAAGAAACAGCCGAAACAAACTCAGAGGTCATAGTCTCTTTTGAAGTCCAGACATAATATAATAGGTCGTCGGCATTTATAGCGTGTGAATAATACACGGTTCGAGCCGCGAAATGTGTTACCCAACATTGACTCTGGGAGAGTGGTAGTTAATATGTGGGCGTGGATAAGTGCGGGAGGTCCTAGCGAATTAGTATATATCTCTGAGAGGCCAACCGGTGCTAATTATTTGGAACTGCTGCATGATACCTTTTTGCCTACAGTGCGAGTGGTATATCCTGAGGACGAAGTTCCGGAAATTGTTTATACACTGGACAACCTGTCCTATACACACTTTGCGCTTGGTGCAAAATTGGATCCAGCAGCAGCCAAGTATACGACGAGTACCATGGCCTTCTCGTTCTCCGGACCTAAACCCCATAGAAAATCTGTGGGGTATTATGGTCTAGAGATGGGATAATAGAAACGAAAGGACCAAACGCACGCTAGTCGCCCACATTGACGAGGTTTGGGTATCACTTCGCGCCTCGGACCTTTGCGAGGTCCTGGTAAAATCGATGCGAGCGCGATGTGACACTGTGATAGATGCTGGAGGGGCTCTCACAAAATATTAGGGTTAGGTTTAAAGTTAAAATATTGTTAAGTGTGTGTGTCATTTTTTTAAATAATATTTTCTTACCTTTGTATAGATTGTTTTTGTATACCTTGTTTTTTTTTTTTTCCTACTTCTCCGCTATACTTTTCTGATTAATTTCGTTGCGGGATCCAAGACAGTTAAATTCATTTTCTGGGACTTCGTCGAGCTTCATTGTCTCGGCGCTTTTCTGGTGGTCGCCACTGTGGTTTGGGAATAGTGTGGCGGGCTTGTACCAAAAAAAAAACCTATTATTTGTGAATGTGTAAACATTGTAGGCTTTGTAAATTCCCAGATGCTTGTTAACTTTTGTTAAATATTTATCTTGTTTCACGTTTTTAGTATAGTCAGCAACGACCAATTGTCGGGCCCACACATGCCCACTAATCGCTGTAACATATTAATATTGTAAAACCAAATGATTTAAAAAGAGTAACCATGGAGTTTCTTGCCGGTTCTTCTCCATGGAAAAGACCAACCCGAACCGTGTATTTTTTTCGAAGTTTTATAAGTGCCCATCTAGATAATATATGTTAAATATTTTGATTTTGATTACTAGAGTTTGTATGTTATAAATAAGTATATAAAAAATAAACAATATTCTTTATTTCAACTGGCATTTTCTTCTATACAAATTATTAACTAAAACGATTTACTTAGTTGTTTAACTGCAGTTAGATACTTACATGGCAACCGAGAACCGTTTAAATATTTACTATGAATGATGGGTAGGGTAATAAAATGACCGTCATTAAGGGTGAGATGGGTTCTAGAACCGTTAGCTTTTGTTAAGCAAAGAACAGGAACGGTCATTTGTGCAGGCCCTAATAACACTAGTTTACAAAATTTTACTTTTTATTTATACCCCAAACCGAATGTATGTCAATATGTTTATCTACCTTCCCTAAACCTAAAAGTGTTAGCAGAAATATTTTATCACGTCGGAATTTTTTTCTGCCGTCAATTGTTTTTTTTTTAACTACCCGACGTGGTGGTGATATTTTATTGTTTATTCGTTCGCTTCAAACGACAGTTACTTTGCTTTGGATTGATTTAAAATGGCTAGCAGAAAGTGCAAACAAAGTTCTGACCGTTTTTGTTATGTTTGTGGACAGTTTATATTTTCAAAAAAGAGAAGACCTATTGTAGATTCGTTAAAAACTGCATATCTTTATTATTTTGGATTTCCTGTTGCAAATCAAGATAAAAAGTGGGTGCCTCACGTGTTTTGCGAAAGCTGTAGAATCATCTTACTCCAGTGGTTATCAGGAGAAAAAGTTTACCTTCCATTTGGTTCGCCAATGCTATGGAGAGAACCTAGTAATCATGAAAATGATTGTTACTTTTGTGTTACGAAGACATTGGGATATAACAAAAAAAATAAGGCAAGTATTATGTATGCCGATGTTCCGTCTGTTACTAAGCCGATTTTACATTCAAAAGATCTACCCCATCCAGTTTGTCCCGGTAGTTCGAGTGCAAATATATTAGATGACAATAACAGTGATGTTGAATTCAAGTCGATTTCTAGTGATTCTGACGAATTTTCACCTCAAGAAAACACTCCACATTTAATTAATCAGGCCGAATTAAATGATCTTATACGAGATTTACAGTTATCAAGATCTAAAGCAGAGCTTCTTGGCTCCCGCTTACAACAATGGAACTTGTTACTACCAGACACAAAAGTTACGTTTTTCAGAAACAGAAGCAAAGTTTACTCAGAATTTTTCAAAAGAGAAGGTGAATATTGTTATTGCACAGATATCCCGGGACTTTTCGAAGCAATGAATCAAAACTATGATAAAACAGAGTGGCGCCTATTCATAGATTCTTCGAAATATAGTCTCAAAGCTGTTTTATTACATAACGGAAATAAGAAACCTTCCATACCAATAGGACACGCAGTGAATTGTAAAGAGAGCTATGAAACGATGCGTACTTTGATTAATTTAATAAAGTATAAAGAACATCAATGGAAAGTGTGCGGCGACCTCAAAGTCATCGGTATGTTAGTGGGATTGCAGGGTGGTTACACGAAGTACTGTTGTTTCCTTTGTTTGTGGGACAGTAGAGCGAAACAACATCATTATGTAAGGAAAGAATGGCCTGTTCGAAATGAGTATATTCCGGGCAAAATGAACATTAATCACGAGCTGTTGGTCGATCCAAATAACGTCACTTTACCCCCTTTACACATCAAACTGGGGCTCATGAAAAACTTTGTAAAGGCGCTTGACAAAAACAGTGATGCTTTCCGGTATTTGCAAAAAATATTTCCAAACATTACAGAGGGAAAACTGAAGGAGGGTATATTTATTGGTCCACAAATCCGTAAAATTATGAAAGATTCTCAGTTTGAAAACCTTTTATCGGTTAAAGAAAAGTCTGCTTGGAACTCATTTAAAATGCTTGTAGAAAATTTTTTGGGAAATAAAAAAAGTGAAAATTATGAAGAAATTGTTAACAATTTATTGAAAAACTTTCATGATATGGGAGTAAACATGTCATTAAAGATTCACTTTCTACACTCTCATCTGAATTTTTTTCCTGAAAACTTAGGAAGTATGAGTGACGAACAGGGTGAACGTTTCCACCAAGATTTAAGGACTTTCGAAGAACGACATCAAGGATTTTGGGATGAAAATATGTTAGGGGATTACTGTTGGTCTATCATAAGAGAAACTGATTCAAATAACTATAAAAAGAAAGCAAAAATTAGTCATTTTTAATTTATTTTTGTATTAATCCTAAAATTTTTTTATTTCCCTTCAAGAAAATAAATATTTTTTAAACCAGACGTGACAGAATCTTTTTATTATTTTTTCTGGATAGTTCTACCTGAACACAAAATAAAATAACAACTTTCAGCTGGGGTATGAAAACCGTGTAAACTAGTGTAATTAAAGTAGAAATTCGTTTATCTTTCTTATATATTATTATTATGGGATGGGAAGGTTCTGAATAATATCAATTTCACACTAAATTATTACTGGATATTATCGAATCATGATAGTCACAGGCTTATAATATTCTTCATAAAAAAACCATCTCGATTTTTTTACGCTAAGGCATCCTGTAGCATACTTTATAAAAGTAAAAGTCAAAAATCTATTAAAAAATTCTTTATTCATAATGAACACAAACCAACACAAAGGCAAAAAAAAAATCAAACAATAAAACTCGACAAGATAAATATAAAATCTTTTTAAACTAATTTTAGGCATATTGCCGTCCGAGTGGCCAACTAAAATCGACTCTTTATTGAACATGCTTTATAGTTATATTCGCTGTAACAAATTAGTAATTAATTAGGGTGCAATTTTTTTTACGAGCAAATAAAAAAATAATCGGGCAAAAAAAAAGTACCACCACCAACAAACACAACAAACAAAAACATATTTTTTAAGTTGGGCAAAGGCGCGTTCGACGCTAGATGCGTTGCGAGCCAAATTCGAACTGACTGAGTTCAACTGAGCCGGAATAAACTGTGTCGCAATACTTTTGATAGTTTGATCCGTGCCTAATCTAACGTCTAACTTTAATTTAAGGCTGCCCAATATATTATAAACAATGCTTACATACACAAAATCATTGTTTCTATAAAGGTGAATGCACACTTATCTGTGCCGAAAGAACCGACCGCGCCGAAAGAAACATTTTCTCATCCGTATGACGTTATTTATTCGTCCGATTTGACGCTAATAAGTGTGCGAGGTTTATAGGATTTCATACAAGTAATTCTAAAATTCGATTCCTTCGGCTCTGATAAGTGTGCGTTCTTCACCTTAAACCTACGACCGACACTTCGAGGCACAAAACGTGATGTTGTTACTATTGAAATGATTTAGGATTTAGGCAATACCTTGAAGAGTCTCTTAGTGTTGGTGACAAAATAAGTAATGTATTGTAACATAACATATTTTTTAACACCCTTGCTCGTAAAGCTGATGTAATTCCACCGGTTTTAAATATGTAAAGCGGGTCATAAAAAACGCGTGTGTTACCAAAGCAAATAGTTAAGTTATAGTCCATACAAATTCCATAACAGTATTATTTGCCATTTCAAATATGGAACTGATCGCCGCCGCACGACCCCAACTAGTGAGCAGCGCGAGTTGCTATTCAAATTTCGAACTAATCGCCGCGCGGCGCCAGTCAGTAGGCAGCGCTGGCGCGGGCGCGCTGTTAAAATGGCGGGAAAGCAACAGTGTGCATTCACAGATTGAGTTTATTTAAATAAGAAAAAAAACAGTTTATTCGGTAATTTAAAAACTTGGCTGCATGCTCTAGCGTCTTTGCCAACATTTTCACGCAGCCACGGCAGAAAATAATCCTCGCGCCATTTTTCTCAAAATTTCTTTTCTTTGTACTTGTATTGTGAAATGTTTTTTTTTTCTGTTTCCTCGCAAATGTGTTAAAAAACGTCGTACGATATACGTGCGTATTGGTTATGACATGCTCGGCTCAATTACGCCCTCGCCTTCGGCTCGGGCTGAAATTCCGCCTCGCATGTTATAACCATCTTAACGCACTAATATCGTAATGTACTATATAATATTACCTGAGTCAGTCTCCGACGTACTCGTATTTACTACGGGGCGCACAATTCGCAGTCTTCCGGCAGATAAAAGTCATAAATCATAAACGTCTAAATTTAACATAATTTGCACAATAAGTCCAAAACTCAGGTCAGCGATTAAATGTTCCGGTTGACCTGGCACTAACCCTAACAAAATGTTGCAGTTCCGACAATACCCTCTATGTATAAAATGGGTTATATATGGCCAAATATACTTCTCGACCAGCATATCCAAAAAATCATCTTTGTATAATGACATAATCACACAGCACAGGTCACTACTCTTGTGCTAATAAACTGTGACTGTGCGCCTGTGCGGTGCGCAGTGTTGCCAACTCCTATAAATTCGAGTCGCTAGACTCAACATCAAAAGTCGTCAGAAAGGCGCTAAAATTGATTCTTTCAGGAGCAGACTAAGGATTTTGTTCTGGGAGGGGCCTAAGAGGCTAGTGGCGGTAATTTAATAATTTAAATACGTATAAAAATACTATTTATGTATATTACCATCAAAGTTACAATCACTTACATTGTTGTTTCAATGAAAATTTGCCAGAAATACTAGAACTAAAATTGCACTTGCATTTATAGTAAAAAATAAAAAGTATTAAAAATAAGTAATAAAAATTCTAATTACACACATCAAAAGTATCTAGGGATCAACATATATTTTTGCAATAACTTTTCTCCTGATTGATATTAATTAAAATTTTCTTTAAGGATTCATCAAATAAAGTGTTTTCGTTTGTCACAGTAACGATAAACCAAGTCACCTTTGCATTAATAAAGAAATTTGCCATTTTCCTAATAAAGGGATTTTTGACATTTGAACCACTAACATTAAAGTTCGAAAAAATGACTGAAAACACAGTTTTCTTTAAAATTTTATTGGGTAACTTAAACAATTAATAATCCGTGTTTCTACCGCGAACACTAACAACACAAGAACATCGGTTTGGCATACTCAAAATGAGTTCATCCAAATCACGCTGTGGAATGGCCGCCCATGTTCGTTGCAACAACAAAAAAAGGTCTTCTTGCGACTGGATACCCTCCATATTCGGCAGAGCTCTTCTCTGTAGCATATCCCATGCATGCTCAATCGGGTTCAAGTCTGGCGACTGAGCAGGCCAGGGCAGGACATTGATGTTAGCTGCGGCGAGAGTCTGTCTTACAACTCTTGCGGTGTGCGGTCGTGCATTATCATGCATTAACTGAAATAAGGGACCGATTTGCACTTGTAGAGGAACGATGACGTCTGATACAATCGTCTCAGCATAAATTTGAGCGTTGAGGTTGCCTCTGATCCAAATCAACTCAGTTCTTCCGCCGATCCAAATACCCGCCCATACCATGATGGTTCCACCACTATAAGGATGGACTTCCTGGCAGGATTTTAATCGCTGTTGGCGTCCAGGGGTTCTCCAGTGTCGTATACGTCTTGTATCCGGTCTCATACCAAAACGAGACTCATCAGAAAAGCACACGAAACGCCATTGTTCTTCTGCCCAATTTCTGTGTTCAAGAGCCCATTGATATCGAATCCTACGATTGTGCATTGCTATAGGTGGTACCCGTAGCGGTCTTCGGGAATGAAGGTTCACTTCATGCAAGCGGTTTCTGACTGTTTGGTCGCTAATTAAGTTCCCTGAAGAGTGATGAAGCCTCACGGCTAACATCATGGCGGTTATTGTTGGAGCTCTTCGAGTTAAGATTTGAATGTATCGGTCTTGTCTCCGTGTGGTGCAGCGATACCGTCCTCCATGGCGCTCAGCCACGGTACCAGTGCTTCGGTAACGTGTCCAAAGTCGACTGATAACACTCTGACTTGTATTCAGAGCTAAAGCTACAGTACGTTGCCGGGAACCAGCTTCTATCATTCCCACGGCTCTGAGCATTTCTTCCCTGCTTAAATGACGTCGCCGCTCCATAATAACGTTGGTTTTAATCAGTAGTAGGGAAACAGTAGCACTAATAATGTCTTCAATGCGTTGTATGTTTTTATAGGGAAAATATTGACAGCTTATTTTCATCTTTTACTCGAATTTGATTGAGAGTTCCTGATTCAAATTATGAAATGCACCAAAAAGGATCCATATAAATTTATAAAATCATAAATTTATTACAAAGCCACATCTCAATCTCAAGAAATCCGCATAAAAATGCTTGATCCCTAGACACTTTTGATGTGTGTATATTAGTAAATCAGTTATTCATCGTCGTCACTTAATAACTCAAATATTTCTTCAGCCTCATGCTCATTTAACACGGCCGTATTTGAAGTAGAGGATTGAATGTCGCTCAAAAGCCTATGTTGCGGATCAACGTTTTTTGTTGTAAAAGAATAACTTTTGTTAGTTCCGATAAGTTGCAGCACTTCCGACGGTATTTGAAAAGATGCGCAATCTTTATTTTGTTTTTTTAACTGATCTCTTATCAGGATCAACGCATTAATGGTTTTTACCGACAATCTATTGCGTTGTTTTGTTTTTATAATATTCATAGAACTGAATACTCTTTCAACTTCAGCATTTGAATGTGTTAATGATAATATAGTAATTGCCAGTTGTGAAATCAGAGAAAAAGGGTTCTCTCCTGCAGCATTTTTAAACTGCAAAACCAAAATCGAATAGTGTTAGTAGTGTTTTCCCACCTAATGAAGTTAATATTATGCCATTCTTGTAGCATACCGTCTATGAAATCTTTGCTAAATCCCAATTCTTTGGCTACATCGGCTATTGCATTATTTTTATTAACTGTTAATGTTTGTTCAACATTTAAAAGTGACATTTTTTTAGGATAGTGATGTTACTTGGTAGTCTTTGCTGAATCTCTTTTATGAGTTTCAGACTAAATTCAATGCACCTCTTCTTTAAATAATATTTATTTTCTTGAGATAAACCTGACTGACATTTTCTCTTCAAATGTATACCCAAGGTGTGGATTTGCAGGGCACGCCACGATAGTGGCGATAAGTCCCCTCTTTGAGGAGTGGCTTGAGCGGCGCCACGGCGTCCTCACCTTCCGCCTGACGCAGGTCCCCACCGGACACGGTGTGTTCGGGAGGTTCCTGCACCGAATCGGGCGGGAGGAAACGTCCGGGTGCTTCCACTGTGAGGATCGACCGGAGGACACGGTGCAGCACACGGTGGAGGTGTGCCCCGCGTGGGCGGAGCACCGCCGTGTCCTCGTAGCGGCGATCGGCGGCGGCGACCTCTCGCATCCGGCCCTGGTGCAAGCCATGGTCCGGAGCAAGACGGAATGGGACGCCGTCACCTCCTTCTGCGAAGCAGTAATGCTAGAGAAGGAGGTGGCGGAACGTGAGAGGGAGAGAACCTCTCAACGTCCCGGCCGCCGCAGGAGATGCCCCGGGCGTCGGGGGCCACCACCACGGCCCCCGGCCACCGTAGGCGCGGGCCTGTGGACGGTGGGCTATGGGCTAGCTCGCCGTCCGTCCGTCTCTTGACGACAGGCCGTGTCGACGGCGCGTTCGTGTTCCACGCGCGCCTCAAAGAGTCAGCAAAAAGCTTGGTTGGGTTGCGGGACTGTTCGAAAGAGATACCGTGGCCCCCACAGAAATCTAAAAAAGAGAAGTGGTTAAGGGGGCGTGTCGGTGTCCGCGCGACATGTCCAGTCGGCCATGTCATAGGCAAATGGCCGTCTCCGCGAACTAGTGTACTTTCGACCGCGATCGTGACAAATTATAGAAATTCCGTGTTGTTCAGGGGTTTTTTGTAAAAACCGAAGCATAAACCTAAACTTTGTTGATCACGGAATTACTTATCATATATTATAAGTACAAGTATTTTACTATATTTGTCTTTAAAATCAAGAAAAACAACAAATCGTAAAATATTTGTTGCTTTTACTATGTTTGTTTTCAAATATCACAGCGAGTGTACTATTTTTGCAATAAATACATTACTCCTTAACCACTACCTAAGTTTGTCGCTAAGTGACTGAACAAGCACACGGTATTTCGCCTAGAACATGCTAGGTGGACAAAATTCAAATTTTCATTTCCAGGAAATCTTAATTGCATAACACAAACAACACCCCCAAACTCCAAATTCCGAGAAAAGGTTGTTTTTCAAATGCTTTACTGATGAGTCATAGAGTTCAGAAGTCAAGTAATGAGTTTAATGCAAGCGTTCCGGTCAATCAGTTGCAATTTAACGACACTTTTGTGCACATCTCATAGTGGTTTATAGTGATACTAGCTGTTGCCCGCGGCTTCGCCCGCGTGCAGTTCGGTAACTGTCCCACTGAATCATACTAAAGGGATAAATAGTGTCCTACATGTTAATCCAGGTTGTAAAATATCTATGTGCCAAATTTCATAGTCATCACAATTTATTATTATCATCACAATCACAATCACTATCACAACCACCATCACAATCACAACTTACTATCATCATTATCACAATCATTATCAAAATCACCATCACTAACACAACCACCATCATTATCACAATCATTATCACAATCACCAACACTATCACAACCACCATCATAATCACAATCACCATCGCTATCACCATCACCATCACAATCACCATCACCATCACAATCACCATCATAATCACAATCACCATCACCATCACCATCACAATCACCATCATAATCACAATCACCATCGCTATCACCATCACAATCACCATCACAATCTCGATCACAATCACAGCAAACCAGCGATAACTATGACTATCACTATTACAATCACCATCACAATCACTATCACAATCATTATTATCGTAATCAAAATCACCTTCATCATTGTCACCATCACTGTCACAATCACAATCACCATCACCATCGCTATCACAATCACCATCATCTTTATCACAATCATCATCATCGTAATCACAATCATCATCATCGTAATCACAATCTCCATCCTCGTTATCACAACCATCGCTATCACCATTACAATCACCGTCACTATCACAATAGCCATCACTATCACAATCATCATCATCGTAATCACAATCATTATCATCATAATCACAATCATCATCTTTATAACAATCATCATCATCGTTATCACAATCATCATAATAAATCAACAATAACCCTGTATAGAAGTCGAATCCCCAATCTTCTGGATCTCAAAATAAATGCCATTTTCGAAATCAGCACCCCTGATAATCTCGGTTTCGACACCCATATTGATTTTTAAACATTTCAACCCCATCGCACCCCAACAGAGAATGATGGTAATTCAGGTCTACCACATTAAATCTTAAAATCATTGTTTTTGTAATACACCCGACCCAATTCACCATACAAACAATACCTATGTTGAATTTCAGGCTTTGTTACCCCATTTCCCCCTTTAGGGGTTGAATTCTGAAAAAACCTGAAACACAAATGTTAACTCATTTATCGATAGGAGTTTCCTGTTAGGTTTCGAATAAAGTAGTCTAACTAATCTTATTTCCCCATGTAATCTTTGGACCCCCGTTTCAACCCCTCAGGGGGTTAATTTTGAAAAATCCTTCCTTAATGCACCCCTAAATCTCATAAAGAACCTATGTGCCATATTTGGAATCTCTAGACTCAGTGGTTTGGGCTGTGCATTGATTTTTATACTTTGCCACCCCATTGCCCCCTCTTAGGGGTTGAATTCTGAAAAAACCGGAAACCTCTTTCTACTCATTTATCAATAGGAGCACTCCTGTGAAGTTTCGAATAAAATAGTCTAACTAATAATCTTGTTTCCCCATACTAACTTTGGAGCCCCGTTTAACCCCCTTAGGGGGTGAATTTTGAAAAATCCTTTCTTAGTGCACCCCTAGACCACATAAGGAACTAATGTGCTAAATTTGGATACTCAAGACTCAGTGGTTTGGGCTGTGCATTGATTTTTATTCTTTGCCACCCCATTTCGCCCTCTTAGGGGTTGAATTCTGAAAAAACCTGAAACCCGTTTCTACTCATTTATCAATAGGAGCACTCCTGTGAAGTTTCGAATAAAATAGTCTAACTAATCTTGATTCCCCATACAAACTTTGGAGCCCCGTTTAACCCCCTTAGGGGGTGAATTTTGAAAAATCCTTTCTTAGTGCACCCCTAGACCACATAAGGAACCTACTTGCCAAATTTGGAATCTGTAGACCCAGCGGTTTGGGCTGTGCGTTGATAGATGAGTCAGTCAGTTTCTTCTTTATATATTTAGACTAGCTGTTGCCCGCGGCTTCGCCCGCGTGCATTTTGGTAACTGTCCCACTGAATCATACTAAAGGGATAAATAGTGTCCTACATGTTAATCCAAGTTATAAACTATCTATGTGCCAAATTTTATAATCATCACAATTTATTATTATCATCACAATCACCATCACTATCACAACCACCACCATTATCACAATCACCATCACTATCACAGACACCATCATTATCTCAATCACCATCACTATTACAACCACCATCATTATCACAATCATTATCACAATCACCATCTCAATCACCATCACAATCGCCATCACAATCACCGTCACTATCACAATCACCATCACCATCACAATTACCATCAAAATCACTATTGTGATAGTGATTTTTCATCATCATCGTTATCACAACCATTATCATCGTAATCACAATCATTATCACAATCACCATCACAATCACCATCACAATCACCATCACAATCACCATCACAATCACCATCACAATCACCATCACAATCACCATCACCATCACAATCACCATCACAATCACCATCACAATCACCATCACAATCACCATCACAATCACCATCACAATCACCATCACAATCACCATCACAATCACCATCACAATCACCATCACAATCACCATCACAATCACCATCACAATCACCATCACAATCACCATCACAATCACCATCACAATCACCATCACAATCACCATCACAATCACCATCACAATCACCATCACAATCACCATCACAATCACCATCACAATCACCATCACAATCACCATCACAATCACCATCACAATCACCATCACTATCACAATCACTTACCTCGTTATCACAATCATTGTTATCGTAATCACAATCATCTTCATCATTATCACAAATAATCACAATCACCATCACTGTCACAATCACAATCACCTTTACCATCGCTATCACCATCACAATCGCCGTCACTATCACAATCACTATCACAATCACCATCACCATCACAATCACTATCACAATCACTATCATCATTATCACATTCACAATCATTATCATCGTGATCACAATCATAATCATCATCATCACAATCTCCATCCCTATTATCACAACCATCGGTATCACCATCACAATCACCGTCACTATCACAATCACCATCACTGTCACAATCACTATCACAATCGCCATCATCGTTATCAAAGTTATTATCATAGTAATCACAATCATCATCATCATTATCACAATCATCATCATCGTTACCACAATCATCACAATAAATCGACAGTAACCCTGTATAGACGTCGAATCCGCCATCTTCTGGATCTCAAAATAAATGCAATTTTCGTAATCAGCACCCCCGATAATCTCGGTATCGACACCCATATGGATTTTTAGACATTTCAACCCCATCGCACCCCAACAGGGAATGATGGTATTTCAGGTCCGTCACATTAAATCTTAAAATCGTTGTTTTTGTAATACACCCAACCCAATTCTCCATACAAACAATACCTATGTTGAATTTCAGGCTTTGTTACCCCATTTTCCCCTTTAGGGGTTGAATTCTGAAAAAACCTGAAACACAAATGTTAACTCATTTATACGATACGATACGATACTCCTGGTAAGTTTCGAATAAAGTAGTCTAACTAATTTTATTTATCTTTGGATCCCCGTTTCAACCCCTTAGGGGGTGAATTTTGAAAAATCGTTTCTTAATGCACCCCTAAACCCCATAAAGAAGCTATGTGCCAAATTTGGAATCTCTAGGCTCAGCGGTTTGGGCTGTGCATTGATTTTTATACTTTGCCACCCCATTTCGGCATCTTAGGGGTTGAATTATGAAAAAACCTGAAACCCATTTCTACTCATTTATCAATAGGAGCACTCTTGTGAAGTTTCGAATAAAATAGTCTAACTAATCTTATTTCCCCATACAAACTTTGAAGCCCCGTTTAACCCCCTTAGGGGGTGAATTTTGAAAAATCCTTTCTTAGTGCACCCCTAGACTACATAAGAAACCTATTTGCCAAATTTGGAATCTCTAGGCTCAGCGGTTTGGGCTGTGCATTGATTTTTATACTTTGCCACCCCATTTGCCCCTCTTAGGGGTTGAATTCTGAAAAAACCTGAAACCCATTTCTACTAATTTATCAATAGGAGCACTCTTGTGAAGTTTCGAATAAAATAGTCTAACTAATCTTATTTCCCCATACAAACTTTGAAACCCCGTTTAACCCTCTTAGGGGGTGAATTTTGAAAAATCCTTTCTTAGTGCACCCCTAGTCTACATAAGGAACCAATGTGCCAAATTTGGAATCTCTAGACTCAATGGTTTGGGCTGTGCATTGATTTTTAGACTTTGTCACCCCATTTTCCCCTTTAGGGGTTGAATTCTGAAAAAACCTGAAACACAAATGTTAACTCATTTATACGATACGATACGATACTCCTGGTAAGTTTCGAATAAAGTAGTCTAACTAATTTTATTTATCTTTGGATCCCCGTTTCAACCCCTTAGGGGGTGAATTTTGAAAAATCGTTTCTTAATGCACCCCTAAACCCCATAAAGAAGCTATGTGCCAAATTTGGAATCTCTAGGCTCAGCGGTTTGGGCTGTGCATTGATTTTTATACTTTGCCACCCCATTTCGGCATCTTAGGGGTTGAATTATGAAAAAACCTGAAACCCATTTCTACTCATTTATCAATAGGAGCACTCTTGTGAAGTTTCGAATAAAATAGTCTAACTAATCTTATTTCCCCATACAAACTTTGAAGCCCCGTTTAACCCCCTTAGGGGGTGAATTTTGAAAAATCCTTTCTTAGTGCACCCCTAGACTACATAAGAAACCTATTTGCCAAATTTGGAATCTCTAGGCTCAGCGGTTTGGGCTGTGCATTGATTTTTATACTTTGCCACCCCATTTGCCCCTCTTAGGGGTTGAATTCTGAAAAAACCTGAAACCCATTTCTACTAATTTATCAATAGGAGCACTCTTGTGAAGTTTCGAATAAAATAGTCTAACTAATCTTATTTCCCCATACAAACTTTGAAACCCCGTTTAACCCTCTTAGGGGGTGAATTTTGAAAAATCCTTTCTTAGTGCACCCCTAGTCTACATAAGGAACCAATGTGCCAAATTTGGAATCTCTAGACTCAATGGTTTGGGCTGTGCATTGATTTTTAGACTTTGTCACCCCATTTCACCCTCTTAGGGGTTGAATTCTGAAAAATCCTGAAACCCATTTCTACTCATTCATCAATAGGAGCACTTCTGTGAAGTTTCGAATTAAATAGTCTAACTAATCTTGTTTCCCCATACAAATTTTGGAGCCCCTTTTAATCCCCTTAGGGGGTGAATTTTAAAAAATCCTTTCTTAGTGCACCCCTAGACCACATAAGGAACCTACTTACCAAATTTGGTATCTGTACACCCAGCGGTTTGGGCTGTGCGTTGATAGATGAGTCAGTCAGTCAGTCAGTCAGTCAGTCAGTTTCTTCTTTTATATATTTAGATTGTGAAAGTTTGTTGTGATGGATATTAATACTGAGGGTATGTACTATTATTGAATATATTATTTTTATCAGAATCTATTAAAATGAATTTTTAGCATTTTTTTAACTTAATGCATAAATTTTTGCGTAACTTTTTTATAAACAAAACTTTGAACGTTCAGGAAATACATTGATTCGCCTCTATTCGGGCTAGTTTTTAGATATATTGTAGGTATAACTGTGTAGTTTGTAAAAATACACATATTGTTCAGCACACTTCAGTAGAACATATTTTTTTCTTTTTTTTTTCAGAACACGTTTACTCTATTTCAAGGGTAGCCTTTTTTGAAGATTGGTTGAAACACACGAAGAATGATAAAAGGTCGTGGTGACGCCATCTCGTAGCTTTTCTACTCATCAACTGATTCTCTCGTATGACGTAGATCGTTGGAACAGGCGACGATATATGTCCATCCCTTTCCCTCCCCTTTTGCGCTCGCCTATCCAAAATGGATCGGAGCGACACTCCACGAAAAGACAGCTAACCGTTCGCAACACGACCGCGCTGCGTATACGCCAGCCTGAGGTCAAACCGCTCTCCGCCGGAATCGTGATACAAACAGCGCCCCGGGGCCATCCACGACCTGGTGCACCAGAAGACACTCACAACGAGTGTTTCCATCAATCTTCAACCTATCGGCCGCGCCATCGAAGCCGCCACGTGGTCCAGAACAAGGTAGGTGAGCGACAATTTTCCATCTCCTTTTAATCTATTGTCGCCTGTTCGTGTCATTTTGATTCCCCAAGACGATAATCAGAATCCTCCATACAGTCCACTTATAAATAAACCCCATTTCTCTAAATAATATAAATTTTCAAAATCGTCTTATAAATTGGTGAATTTACCCACCATATTTTTGGTCCTTCGAGCCGGATCTACATCTGTGTTCTATTGAAATTGGAGTCACCATAACTTATCCCGCAAGAGAAGGATTCATAATCCATATTCTCCCCATATAACGCGTAGGTATCTTCTACAAGTACCTACCCAGGAGGTTATTAGTACATAGCTACACCCCCTATTCCATTACATACCCATTACGTGGTTACTCCCGCAGGTAATATACTCAAAGTAGCTACCTACGTACATACATAATCGTAATAAAACTATCATAGTTGTCTAGAAACTTCCACATTTCAAACAACTTTTAGTATTACCCCCAACATTATAAAAAGTTTTCGCTTAAATAGGAATATCACCGCATAATCGCTTGCGTCTACCTTACATATATTAACATATCATATCTACTTAAAAATTATAGTAGGAACTTTAGATAATTAGTTTGTTAGGTTGTAGATACATACTTATACTAGCTAAAACATGTCGAAAGAACGGGAACTTTCCATTCTGGAAGCAAAACGCAATGTTTTATTCGAGCGTATTCAAGGAATATACGAGCGTTCAAAGACAGCAAACGCTTCCGAAGCAAATAAAGAAGCCTTTCGGAGTTATTGCATAACTGTGGATAGTATTAGGACAGATTTCCAACATTTGCTGGACACCTATAACGCGAAGTTGCTGGCTATAGATCCCAAGGCAAAGCCGAATTTCCAGTCGTATACATCTTTCGAGGATTTATATTGTATCATCAAGCGTATACAATCACAGCTTGGTAGGGTAAGGTAGATGTAATTCTCCCGCGCAGGCGTCTCCGCGACTACCTCCAATTGAGTTAATGTATTTCGACGGCGATATACGGAACTGGCCGCTATTTTACGCTAGCTTCAAGTCAACAGTGCACGACAATGACTCGTTGACGGATGCGGACAGGACGGACTATTTGATAGGCAAACTGTCACCGAAAGCGCAGTCAGTATTTGCGGGAATTACACCCAGCGCTGGAAATTATCAGCTGATATTTCAGTCGCTTGTGGACAGATACCAAGACACCCGCGTACTCGCATCCACATACTTTGACCAAGCTTTGAGTCTTAGATTCCGGCGTCGGCCTCCAACTTCCAGCTGTTCATTGACAACTTCATAACCGCAGTTAGCGCACTTAAAAACTTAAAATTGGACGATCTTTCTGATTTTATGCTACTAAAAATAGCTCTGAATAAGTTCGATACGGAAACGATCCGCGCCTATGAAATGACTGAGCGAAATAACAAATTACCAACATTAGATAGCTTCACGTCATTCATACAAGACCAATGTAGAATATATCACAGCACGCAGCCTAACGCACACAGTTCGACATGTGATACCATTAAACAAAGGCCGAACAAGGCGCGAAATAATAAACCCAATCACGCTCCGAATCCGCAATCTTATGTAGTTTGCTCAGAGTCGAATAACGGTAATAAATCGAGTAAATGTTTGTGTGAAAATATAGAACACGACCATTATTTCAAATGTCCCGCGTTCAATAACTTAAGCCCAGCGGCCCGTTTCAAATGTGTAAAAGATAATAAAGCGTGCGTGAATTGCCTAAGTATAAAGCATAAAACTAGTAATTGTTCAAGCAGTGCTAAATGTCGTTCGTGTAAACAACGTCACCATACCACAGAATAATAACTAGTAACTAGCGTTACAGAAGCTTTACTTCGCAATTGTTTTCAAAGAAATATGTACTTAATCTGATAAACAATATGATTTAATTTAGCTCGCGTTCCAGTCGACCACGTGTTCATTTATATACCTACCAATTTTTTTTTGAGGGAATATGGGCCTTAATTCACTGGACTACGGTTCATAATAAGTTATACGTGGTTATACATATTGAAAGAGCCGCGGACTAGGGTTGCTTACTTCGAGAAACTACTTACGCCATCTAGTGTGGATTCGCAAACTTCCTTTAAGTTGAAAAGAATTCCATAGGTATCACCTATAGTATTACCGTAAATATTTTGCATTGGGCTCTTAGTCTAAGTTCGTAAATGAATACGACAAATGAAATGCAACTCGAATGAAACGACTAAAATGTCTTTTTATTGTACTTTTTAAATACTTTTAGGGTATTGGAATAGTACTTTGTTCAACAAGGGGAGAAAGGGTTTGTAGTTTGAATTAATTTAATTTCAAATAGGAACATAATGTAATCCAATCAAAGTAGATTTTACCTGTCAGCGTCTTAGGCAACCAAAAAAAAGTTAAATTTCGATCACGATCCGTATTTAAACAATTACAGGTCGCGGCACGAAAGTCTAGCGGTGACCGTTATTGCGCAACAGTAAAAATTAAAAATGTCTTGGGGCGTGCGTTGCGCCGATTGGCTCTCCAGTCGTAAAACATGCGCAGATATCCCCTCCACGTTTCGTTCAGCGCTAGACTTACGTGCCGCGACCTGTAAATACTGCACAGTATATTTTTGCTTTTTTTTCTTTTTGTGTCCAGATGGACACAAAACGATTGCAAGATTACAATTATCGAGAAAGTTGAACGTGGTCGAACAAATAGCGCGCGCGCGTGTCTTCTTTCGCTTGGGGCAGCCTACTAGATTGGCCCTTCCGCAGTGGCCGCCGCCTGTAGGTATGTTTTTAATACCTACAGGCGGAGTGACACAGGCCTGACCATACACTATTTATTACACTTCGATGGAAAGGTGAATGATGAGTCACATAAACCGGTCCAGATTGCTACGTCAGCGCGATCGACTCAGAGCGCCGCTACTTCAACCACACCGCCCGCCTCGCAGTCCGAAGTGGCTTTGTGTGCGACGTCCATTGCGTTTGCAAGCAATTGTCACGCAAGCGCTTGCCATGTTCGGCGCGATGATAAGCCGCAACGTAATATGTCGTCGACGACTGTATTGTTAGCAACCGCGCAAGTTATCGTTTACGATTCTGCTAAAAAGCCGCACGTGGTAAGGTGTTTGTTGGATACAGCGTCACAGTCTAATTTCATGTCAGTTGATTGTTATAATCGCATCGGATTGCGAGATAATTATAAAGAAACGAGGTTAATAATTAGAGGTATCGGCGGTTCGGAAAAGCCTTGTAAGGGTTCCGTAGACTTTAAAATATATTCACGTTTTAATGAAAACATTAACTTTGAAGTTTCCTCATTTGTAGTGGATCGCATTACAGATGCGTTACCGAACGCTCTCGTAGACGTGTCTCAACTTAATCATTTGACGAAGTTACCGTTAGCGGACTCTGATTTTGCGCGGCCGGGTAAGATCGACGTTCTGTTAGGTGCCGCCGTACTACCACACATTTTGTAGGAATCTACAAAATGTCGTGCGCAGTAATCAAGCGAACATTCCTCCCGCCATTGAGACGGTATTGGGGTATGTGATTATGGGTACGGTACCTACGTCACACGTTTCTAACTACGCCTTGTCTTGTTGTGCCGTTCTTCAAGAGAAAAATATTGACACTCTGCTCAAGCGATTCTGGGAGCTTGAGGAGGTCTCCGCATCGCCTTCACAAAGCCGTAAGGAACTCGAATGTGAGGAACACTTCTGCGCAACCACAGTTCGTGATGACAACGGCAGATATGTTGTGGCGCTGCCCTTTAGTGGCGATCCGTATTCGTTAGGCGACTCCTACGCCGCCGCACTGAGACGTTTTCATTGTTTAGAACGCAAACTTGACGCTTCGCTCAAATTACGAGGCGCTTACAATGACGTCATTCGCGATTACCTAGATAAAGGTTTTCTGAGACGAGACTCAGAAAACCTCCTATCCTATATTCCTCCTATCAATAGTGGGGATAAATCTCTTCCCGCGTATTACATCCCGCATCACGGCGTAGTTCGCGAAGATAAAGTTTCTACTAAAGTTCGCGTGGTTCTAGATGCCAGTTGTAAAACTACGTCGGGTCAGTCTATTAACGACATTTGCATGCCGGCCCTAATTTGCAGGGTGACTTATTTAATATTTTAATAAAGTTTCGTCTTTTCAAAATCGCGCTGTCAGCTGACTGCCGTCAGATGTTTCTTAATATCGGCGTTCGGGAATCTGACCGAAGGTTTCAAAGGATTTTCTATCGCTTTGACAGCGGTGAACCATTATCCGTATACCAGTTTAACCGAGTTTGCTTTGGACTCAAGTCCAGTCCATATCACGCGCTACGCGTTGTCCGCAAGTTGATAGCTGATGAAGACGACAACTTTCCTGCTGCCGCAGCTGTGGCATCTTCCGCATTATACATGGATGACATCGCCTGTAGTGTCACATCCACCCCGCAAGCCATTTCGCTTTGTGAAGAGCTTATTCAGCTCTTCAAGCGAGGCCAGTTTGATCTTGTCAAGTGGACGAGCAACTGTAGAGAGGTTCTCGCATACTTGCCTGATTCTCATAAGGCTTCTCTAGACATCGAGTTTGAGAGGTCTGTACCGCATAAGGCCCTCGGCTTACGCTGGGACAAATCCTGTGATAGTTTCCGGTTTGACGTCGCACCACCCGCCGATAAGTGCACCAAGCGCACCATGCTGTCAACAGTGGCTCGACTGTGGGACATACTGGGTTTTGTGGCTCCCACAATTTTGTACGCCAAGCTCTTGATCAAAGAGCTCTGGCTATCAAAGTGTGAGTGGGATGACGCACCTCCCGACCATATCGTCGTCGCTTGGAAGCAATTTTGTATTGAGCTTTCCGCGCTCAACCAAATTGTTATACCACGTCATCTTGGGTTGGTCGACGGATGCATCGTAAATCTGATAGCATTCGCTGACGCCAGCGAAAGCGCTTACGGCGGAGTCGTATATTTGCAAGTCCGCATTGGATCTAACTACTCAGTGCAGTTAGTTTGTGCCAAGTCCAAGGTCTCGCCGGTTAAAACCATATCGGTTGCGAGATTGGAGCTGTGCGCGGCCCTCCTGTTGTCTCAGTTGCTCTGCAAGGTTCGGGACACGGTTTTGCCCCACTACCCCATTAATAAAATATACGCATTTTCCGACTCCAAGGTAGCGCTCGCCTGGATCCGTTCGTCACCGCACCGCTGGCAGACCTTTGTCGCCAATCGCGTTACTAAAATAATCGATCTGGTTCCCGCTACTTGCTTCCACCACGTCGCTGGTATTGAAAATCCAGCTGACTGCCTTTCTCGTGGGGTTACTCCATCTAAACTTCTGCAACATCCTTTGTGGTATTGTGGGCCATCCTGGATTTCCCATGATCCGTCAGTGTGGCCCATACAATCCTGTGACTACAGTGCAGAAGTCGACGGTGCTCCTGAGCGGAAGTCGCTCTCTCATCACGTGGTCATTGATGTCGAGGAATCTCCGATCTATGCACTCGCGCTGCGCATGTCGTCGTGGACGAAGTTACTGCGCGCCATAGTCTATGTCTGTAGGTTTCTTAAGCAACTCCCTAATGGGACTTTTGTCTCAAGCTCTGATCTCGAATTCGCAGAGAATAAATTGTTGCGAGTAGTCCAGGCTGTTATTTTAGTAACGATATTAAAAATTTAATAAATAATGTATCATGTTCTCCCGCGCTCCTTAAGCTCAAGCCGTTCTTCGATGAGCATGGCATCGTACGCGTTGGCGGTCGTCTTTCTAATTCGGACGAACCTTACAATTACAAACATCCTTGTGTGTTACCGCGTCACGACCATGTCGTTGACCTTCTTGTTGATTTTTATCACAAGAAGCATCTCCATGCCGGTCCGGAGTTGCTTATGTCCTTACTCAGGCATAAATATTGGATTTTTGCTGCAAGGCGAATAATTCGCCACAGAATACATAAATGTAACGTCTGTTTTAAATCCCGTCCTCGCCCGGGCTATCCTCTAATGGCTGATCTTCCTAGCCATCGCGTCAAGCAAGTGGATAAAGCGTTCACACATACCTCGTGATCGTCTTCAAGAAGAACTTTCCATAAATCGCATTGACTGGAAGTTCATTCCACCTGCTTCACCACATTTCGGTGGTTGTTGGGAAAGCATGGTCAAGGTAATCAAAACGCATCTCTTCAAAGTCATAGGTCAGCAGATCCTTTCCTACGAGGAGCTTTTGACGGTGCTCGCCCAAGTCGAAGCACTGGTTAATTCGCGCCCGCTCACGGCATTGAGTAGTGATCCCACAGAATCATCTGCGTTAACGCCTGCGCACTTCTTACACACCGCGCCATTGTCGTCGCTTCCCGCCCCTGAAGCAAACTCTTCTAGCTTGCTTCAGAGACATACTCTGTTGGATGTGCTCGTGCAGTCGTTCTGGCGGCGTTGGCGTTCGGAATACCTTCACCAGCTCCAGGCTAGATCCAAGTGGAATAGTCCTGCATTACCTATACAGGAGGGTACGTTGGTCATTGTCATGAACGATAACTCTCCGCCGCTTTCCTGGCCACTAGCTATCATAGAGAAATTACATACTTCTAAAGACGGTACGACCCGTGTCGTTACCGTGAAAACCGCGAAGGGCAGCTACGTACGCCCCGTCGTGCGTCTCTGTCCACTACCCACTCAGTGAGGTCTAGCCTGAAGCTGGATCTCTCGCCTTTAGCCTAAGTATTTAGTCAGTAGCTTTCGTTATAGGTGTTTTCTTTAGTTAATATATAATTAATTTAATCATAACGCAGTATTGGCTTAAGGATAGGTTTTGCGGTGGTATACCTAGCATAGCTTATCTAATTTGTTTCCCTTTTCTTCTAAAGGTAATCCTTTAACCGAAATGGTGACGCCATCTCGTAGCTTTTCCACTCATCAACTGATTCTCTCGTATGACGTAGATCGTTGGAACAGGCGACGATATATGTCCATCCCTTTCCCTCCCCTTTTGCGCTCGCCTATCCAAAATGGATCGGAGCGACACTCCACGAAAAGACAGCTAACCGTTCGCAACACGACCGCGCTGCGTATACGCCAGCCTGCAGGTCAAACCGCTCTCCGCCGGAATCGTGATACAAACAGCGCCCCGGGGCCATCCGCGACCTGGTGCACCAGAAGACACTCACAACGAGTGTTTCCATCAATCTTCAACCTATCGGCCGCGCCATCGAAGCCGCCACGTGGTCCAGAACAAGGTAGGTGAGCGACAATTTTCCATCTCCTTTTAATCTATTGTCGCCTGTTCGTGTCATTTTGATTCCCCAAGACGATAATCAGAATCCTCCATACAGTCAACTTATAAATAAACCCCATTTCTCTAAATAATATAAATTTTCAAAATCGTCTTATAAATTGGTGAATTTACCCACCAGGTCGCGTATTTATGACTATCTTTCTTCAAAATTTCACTTAATTGACATTACTGAAAGCAGCCAAAGAGAAATAAAGTTGTAAATATCCAACTTTTCTACTAAGATTGAAGCCAAATGGTTGGCTTCGGGAAAACCGAAGGAGCGTTTTTTAATTAGAAATAAGACTTGGCTGGATGAAGGAGACATACAGTTTACTGTGAGTTCTTTAGTCCCACAACCTTCGACATCGAGTGAGGCTGTGACATCTGCAGGAAGACCTCGCAAAGATTTCGAGGAATCGTCGTTTAAGACGAAGAAACGTCGAGTTGTGGATTTCGTAGAATCTCGAAGTGCCAGTGAATTAGTGACTGCTGCCGAAATTGCTATGCGTTCAGCAGGGCGAAGAACTAGATAGATAGATAGAACTAAAAGACATTACCTTAGTCTCTATTCGTGGTACTATACATAAAATATTAGTACACAGTACTGAGGTCATCAAAGCGGCATTGCTTCCAATTGGGCAGCTTTCCGAAGAGGCTCAAGAAGCACGTAACAAAGATTGCCGCAGATTTAGGGAGTACAACACCCGCAAGTGCTCACGTGTTGCCACGAATAGAGACTTGCTGTCCATGTTAATCATCTGACCCTTTGATCAATGGCCTTCGTGAGATTCCCCGAAAAAAGCCGGAAAAAATATGTGCAGAAGTATTAAAGTTAATTGTAAGCCCGACCATAGTAGCATCAAGACCGGAAACGTCATCATATTGTCGCACATTGCCACAAAATGTAGACGATTCACCAGAAGATTTTGATGATGATTATGATGATTAGGTTTAGGTTAAGTTAGTTTGTACAGTAGGTATTTATTTATTTTTGTTTGTTTATTATTTTAAAATATTTTTTTGTTTTTATATTTTTTTTTTGTTTTTTATTACAAAATCATACCAAAAACTATTAATAATGCCTCAATATGACTACTTATATATAAAAGCATCGTTAAATATCATAAAATAATATTGTCCACCTAGCATGTTCTACGCGGTACACTGTGAAGCAATGTAAAAATCACAAAACGATATTTCACTAAGCGGATGAATCACGTAGTACGGCCGCTCCTTCTCGTGACGAGTTAATGATGTGCTTGTGCAGATCCACTAATGTAGGCTATCGACAATGTCGATTGACGAATTAAATATTACTACATTAGTTTTATTTTTCAATTTGTCAACCGTTTTAACCCGGTTGGAAGATCGATGTCAAATAATGTTTTTTTTTATGTATTTTGATTATTTTACAGCATAGTAGAGAAATGCGTAACCTACTTTCGTAAAGTAAGTTAATTAAATTTCAGGTTTAATCGGTGGAGTGTTTTTGGCTTTGAATTATCGTATATTATGCCTTATCCTCGTGCTACTAACTACTGTTTCAATAGGCCATGACAGCCTAAACCAACGTAACCGGATATTTTATTGTTTTAATTTACTTCATAATATATTTTTAGCAACATATTGTTTATTTTTATTATAATATTATATTCCTGACATTATTATTATTTAATTATTTTCAGGACCCCAAAAAAATGTACACAATAATAAATGAAAGATTGGATAACTTTCCGATTTAGTCAATCACTAGCGTACTTATGCTTTTGCAAAACACAACGATAGTGAGTGATGTTTTTGTGTGGGTAAGTTGTACGGTGCATGGTAAATACACGCTGTGTTTGATGTCATAAGGTTTATAATTGCTTGTGTAGTACGTTCAGTTTTAAGAAATGCGGGTGTGTGCGCGACTGCGTATCTATTACTTTTACTGAACTGCGTGTGTAGCTTAGTTGCCGTGTGGTAGGGGCAAAGTGAAGACACAGGGTTCCCATACATTTTCGTCTTGCGGGCATATCTCCTTCTTTATATCTATGGTGGCCCCGGAACACAAAGGGCGATGTAGGAACATGGATGGGTTTTAGTCAGTAAAAGTCTGACACTCCCTCCTGCTCCGCCCAGAGCGGGAGGAGTTATTTGAAGATTTACCAACCGAAAAAAAAAAAAAAAAAAAAAATGTGTGGATTTGCATACATGCATTCATTTGGAACGGGTGTTGTAAGCAAATCCACACTTGGAAAAACATTGTTTTTTCCAAGAGACTGCAAGAGAAATACTAGAGTGTCTAGTAATTTTGTGGGGTCATTTTCTTCTCCTTCAAATGCTTTTAGTGCTACTTGTACATCTTTTAAAGTATGTTTAAGGTAAAGCATGTAAAATTGATTTGAATTGTCACAATACATCTTGTACAAAAGATCAGCTGTGTAGCAATTATTATGAACCATTGAAAGTGAAAAGCAGGGACTGAAAGCGGTTACGGTTAGTGGTTAAGATACCTCAAAAATATATCGGTACCGATTTAAAATAAAGGTTGAGCTATACCGATACCTAAAGTAAATAAAGGTTGGGCTATATCGTTATTTAACCTATTCACGATTTCGGTACCGAAAAACATGCGAGAGGGCGCGGCGGATGCGCGGCGCCGGAGTCGATTCGGGGAAACGGAGCTCGTCGAAACACGTTAGATTTATAACCTATTTTGTACAATTTGTTTGGTTTACTGTTTTTTACATAACTGTTAGTTTCTTGCAGACTGTGTGGTAATACGTTTTTATTTTGTCGAACGCGGTTCGTTTAACGTAATAAATATTTTATTTGTAAATATTAAAATGGGAAGAAAGCGAAGAAACGCAGTTTACGCATTTTTTTCATTCTCAAAGGAAAATAATGCCTCTACTTGCCTAGTGATCGGATGTTCAGCAGTTATAAAAGTAAGTACCTACCAACTTTCTTCGACCTATTTTAAAATTATTAGGTAGTATTATAGGTAGGCTGTATGGAAACTGGGTTAGTACCAGTCAACCGCACATGATCGGTGACACTGGTAAGTAGGTACCCACCACTGACGTGCTGACTGTAGGTTACTTACCTTGATTACCTTCTTTTTCTTTTGTTTGCTTATTGGGACATTCACTGGTGCAGTGCATTATATGATTATATCATACATGTCAGATAACTTCAGGTAAGTACCTACACAATGTAGGTACGGAATTGTTTCTCTTCGTTTCGTGTGTTCTTGAGGGCTGCTCGGCCAATAGGTACCTACCTAGGCTACAAAACATATACCTACCTACTCTAATGACTGGGTACCTACTTCACTCGTAGAGTCAAGTTTCTGTACTTACTACTACATTAAATTTTGTGTTGTTAACTTCATGCCATAAATGTACCTCTTTATCTACCAAACCACACACGCCAACGTTCGAAAATTGTCAGTAGGTAGGTACAGACGCCAACACATCAAGCTACCCGAAACTGTCAAATTTTTCCAATTAACCTTGAACCTTCTATACTATAGAATATAATTATAAACTTTATTACTATAGAATCTATAGTAATGAAGTTTAATAAGTTTAGCTTATATTAAAGTTTACCAGATTTTAGTGGCTTTTTATGCTGGCGTTTGTGCACGCTTGCGTATGGTTCCTCTAAAGTTAGGTACAGTCGGGGTCTTTTCCGCTAGACCATTATTTTTTTTTCGCTTAAAGCATGCGGAGGCGCCGAGCCACGCCCCCTTAAAGTTTGGGCCTATTAGGAAAGCCTCAACTTTGGCGCGCAAAATAACAATAACTTTCGTTTGGCGTCGTCAGTGCACTCGGCCGATTCGGTATCTTTTCATTCATTATTTCTATACAAAGTCAACGGGGCGGGGCTAGAGAGCGTTTCTATGTTGCGAGTGCAAGCAAAAATAAGCTTAGTGGTGGTCAGGCGGGAGTGTCCTCGATAGTACCTACCTAACTTACGAGGTGAGTGAGGTGACTCAAACATTAGATTATTATGTTTGCCAATTGTACCTAATGTTGCTTATTTAATCTCTCTAGGTACCTACCTTAACCAACCAAATTCGCTTTTGTCAAGCTTGAAATCATAAAATCGTAAATTCAGATGGCATTTTGTTTTTATTTTCGTAACAAACAAAATCAACGATAGGTACCTACCTACCACCTAACCTACAAGCTTTGACTTTCTCAAACAACTAAGTGACGAATGTAAAGCCTCTCCTACACAGGCGCGTTTTTGCGTTTCTGCGTCCCAATACAAAATGTTCTAAGAACTAATATCACAGGACGCAGAAACGCGAAAACGCGCCTATGTGGGGAGAGCCTTAACGATTAGAAGAGTTTTTTCACCATTTCAAATTGCCAAGGACTGTTTTTGGTAGTGGCAAGCAGAGATGTGAATTATTTGAAATACATATTATACCTATTTGAAATGTAAATACAAAATGAAAAATACCTATTTTTATTTTACATTTGAAATACTTTTTTAATGTATTTTGTATTTTATTTGAAATACTTTAAATAAATATAAAGTATAATTGTAAAATGCAAAATAGTTTTTGTTCCATTTTTAATATTTTTTTCTTGTTTTTCATTCTTAAATCCAAAATTATTTATGAACGTACTAATCGTGATCCTAAATGTTGTCAACAAGAACGAACGAAGAGAAAAAATGAAGACAATGGTGTAGATTCTGTTGTGTGCACAAACTAAACTTAATTTAGGCTATTGTTATCTTTTACTAAAAGGCAGTGCGAGAAAAGGGCGGCTATAGCTATGAACTAAGTTAGAGATGTCAAACTGTCAACTTTATGCTTTGCGCTTCACTGTGTTTTAGACTCGAAAACGCGCCAATCGGCCTGTTTTTCCTTCATTCTGCGTCACTGCGTGTATGTGAGCTGGCTCTCCACCGCGGCACACTTTTTTCGGTGGTTTTGTAGGTGTAGCAAGTTTTTAGTCGACATGTTTTTACGTGCACCCTTCATTTGTATGGAAATATTAGTTCCAATTAAATTTGACAGCTCTCAATTACTCTTTCTCTTTTTATTAAAGAGAAAAAGATAGCAATAGCCTGAATTAAGTTTAGTTTGTGCACAACAGAATCGACACCAATACTTTAGAATCCTTGAACAGATATACAAATGTAAAAAAAAACAACTAAGTATTTTCGTTTGGTGGAATAATTATGAGGCCGCATAGACGGAACATGAAAGATGAACTCTTTGACCAAATCATCATCATCATCTGCCTAGCCTTTTCCCAACTATATTGGGGTCGACTTCCAGTTTTACCGGATGCAGCTGAATACCAGTATTTTACATGACTAAATATTTACCAAACCAAAACCACCAAATATTAACCAAATATTAATACATATTAATATCAGCTAACGTAACCAGGTATTTTATTTGGAAAACCTATTTTGAAAATACGTATTTTGCATTTTGTATTTAAATACTTTTATTTAAAACTATTTTGTATTTCTATTTGAAATAGTAAAGTAACAATGCATTTGCATTTTTCATTTAAATACTGTTACTAAACTATTTTTTCACATCTCTGGTGGCAAGGTCCCGATGAACGGCGGCGCTAGGGTTGTCGCACACATAAATATAAAGGAACTATTGGGATTGGGATATTTTATGAATATAAAAGCTTATTATATTTTATGCTGTATTTAATTTACTAAGTAATCAAACTGGTAAAAATCATGAATTTGAAAAATTATAATTTTCTTATCAGGGCGAACACGGATCGAATCTTTTGTACCATTTGTCGTCGAAACACCCGGATGAATACACGATAGTTGTTGAACGAAATCGTCTAGCAAACGACGAATCAAGTCAAGAAAACGATTCAACTCTCGCGAATACTAGTACAGGTAGTTTGATCAATAACCAACCAACTAATTCAACTTCATCCTCTTCGAAGAAACATGCTTATTTGAAGAACCAATGTGTAAATTTGGTAACGGTACACGGTCGACCATTCTCCATAATTGATGATTTAGCCTTTAAAAATATTATTTCTATGACCAGCATAAGAGAAGCCCAATCCTTAAATTCACATTCGATCAAAATATTTGTGTCGCAGGCAGCAGAAACTAAAAGATTAGAAATAGCTGCAGCTATAAAAGGGCGAATGATTTCCTTGAAAGTTGACAGCGCTACACGATTAGATAGATCGTTTTTTGCAGTTAATACACAATACATACAGGACGGCAAAATTCAGATGAAACATTTGGGCGTTACAGAATTGCATGCCAGGAGCACTGCTGAATACCTAAAGGAAAAACTGCTTTATATTTTAAGAAAGTATAGCATTTCAGTACATCAAATATATTCTATAACAACCGATAATGGTGCAAACATGATTAAAATGAGCCAATTATTAAATGATGAAGAAAATGATTCCGACGAAGAAAATACTGATACGGAACCACTCGAAATATTTCTTAATAATAATGACGTCGACAATGCAGAGCCCGAGATTTCATACAATGTCACCTCAATACGGTGCGCTGCCCATACATTGCAGCTTGCAGTCAATGACGCGTTGCAGGAAGACGACTCAATGTACAGTATAGATGAAGCTCGCAATGTTGTACGCAAACTTCGAACTCCTACGATGCGAAACATACTAAGAGCATCAAAAAAAAATAAGCCGCTCCTGGACGTGGCTACACGATGGCATTCAACATTGGATATGCTAGAGCGGCTCGTAGATTTAAAAGAGTACTGTTCAGAAGCACCAGGCGAAACCCTGTATGTGTCACCAACAACCTGGGATGCTTTAGATGACCTTATTACATCACTAAAACCTGCAAAAATAACAACTTACATTTGGTGACTTCTATTACCATTGGTCCACATGTTATTTGGAGACATCGCGCTTGTATTTACCTCTTGCCCAATGTATCTGTAAATATATAAAAATAAGAGAAAAACAGCTTATGCTGAACTCAATCTTTGTAAGCGCTTTATATCCGGATCCTAGATTCCATGTGGTCTTGTCTGTAGACGAAGAAGCTGTTAGGCATCTTAATATTACTTGGAGGCAATTTTTAAAAGTAGAGGCAAATTCTATGCAGGAACCAGAAGATGAAACTGCGAGCACGTCTCAACTAGTTTCTGATGCTGTGGATGAAATGGAATCAATTCTAGCCGAACCAGAAAGATTGAAAAACCGTAACCGCCGTGACCATTATGTCCAGAGTCGGGCGAATATAACAGCCCTTTTAGAGAACTTTTCTTGCCGTCCACGAATACCGCCAACAGATGATATATTATCATTTTGGAAAAGTAAAGCCGTGTGTGAACCTCAACTATTTCGTTTGGAAAATACGGTTCTAGCTACCCCGGCTACTCAAGTTAGTGTGGAGCGTTTCTTTTCATCCCTAAAATTCGTTTTAAGTGATTTGCGGTATAATTTAAACGACAACATAGTCGAGGATATTTTAATCTTAAGAAACAACAGTTAAAGCTTGTTGTGTTTATTATTGTTTTTTTTTTGTATTTAAATTTTGTCAAACTATTCACGGTGATCTCAAAATTAGAAATAAATGTTATAAATAAATCTTGATAAATACTATTTTCACTGTGATTTATATTAAGCATATAATTACGAGTTGTTGCATTGTTTACTGATTGAGTACAGAAATATAACAATTTGACTAATAATATAATTTTTATTTATAACAAAAATCTTTATTCTTTGATTATTACTTTATTTTTGTTATAAATAAGTCTTGAATTATACTATTTTCACTGTGATTTATATTAAGCATATAATCAGGAGTTGTTGCATTGTTTACTGATTGAGTACAGAAATATAACAATTTGACTAATAATATAAATTTTATTTATAACAAAAATCTTTATTCTTTGATTATTACTTTATTTTTGTTATAAATAAGTCTTGAATTATACTATTTTCACTGTGATTTATATTAAGCATATAATTAGGAGTTGTTGCATTGTTTACTGATTTAGTACAGATATAAAACAATTTTATTAATTATATATGTCGGCGTCACATTGTAAACAACACGTGTATCAGGCCACGCGGTAGCGCGCTACGTCATTCGAGGCGGAGCTAAGTGAACGCTACGTCGGCGTCGTAGCATGCTACGTTGTTCTCCCACCTCCTCGCTGCGGGGCGGAGTTAATGCACGCTACGTCGTAGCGCGCTACGCCGTTACCCCACCTCCAAAACTAGCGTATAAAAGGAGCCGCACAGCGGCGAATGGACATTAGCACGCTTAGAAAGCACAGACGCAAACAGCCGTCATTCCGTCCTCGCCGTCGAGGCCCGTCGCGACGCCCCGATACGAACCCTCCCCGTCCCTTGCTCGTGCCAGCCCGCGTTGCTGCACCTGTTGTTCTAAATCAGTCCCTAATTAATGACACCACTCAAATCCAGCCTGTCCCCTTGCTGTCCTCTCCCAGCGACGCCCTAAGCCGAGGCCCGTACCCCGCAGGGGGTGCCCTTAGCGTGTAGTCGTTTAGTTTGTAAGTTTTATGCCCTGGCTGGAGGCCTTACACTTAAGGTACCCACAGGATTGTCCGGTTAAGCAGACGACAACCTCTCTAGGTTGAACTGCGAGATGCCATTTCAAAAAAAAAAAAAAAAGCCAATGGACATTCTGACTTCAGGCGTGGCCCGGTGCACAGGTTGTATTACTCTTAATTATTGTTACTCTGCTTCTCTGTATATTGTTGCTCTTTTGTCTGAATTAATGTGTTACTGTATTATTGGGTGTCATTGCTATTGTGTGAAAGTATAATGTCAAGTAATTTGTTAGACTCAGTGTATCTGTTTGAAAAGAGTAACCATGGAGTTTCTTGCCGGTTCTTCTCCATGGAAACTACCATACCGAACCGTGCAATGCGAAATAAAATAGTGTATCGCATCCAGTGTGTTTTCATAGACCCAAACCCGTCTTCTGCCCACATAAGCTCGAGCCTAGTGAAAAAAAATCCTGACAATCCCGACATATATACTTATTTTATTTAAAACAAAAACCTTAATTTTTTTCCGTATCGGTCACTTCTATTTGGTCTGTATGATTACCTTTTACATTGTTCAAAAAGTTTAATATTTTTACGTAGCATCTTGTACGCATACACGGTGCGATATGCTTGGATTCCTCATTAATGAGGAAAATGGTCGTTCCTTTGGTCTCCGTCTACTTTTGAATGTTCCGAACAAGATAAACATATTTTATTTTCCTGTTTGGACACGACTTCTACTTTGATTTTCCTTTTTTTCGAATATGGATTTAACAATTAACAAAGACGGAGATGATGGGCGCAATTCGTCATTTTTTATTTTTTTTTTATTTAACGGTTTATGTACACACTAAATACAGAAAAGAAGAAAGGAATGGAAAAATAGGTACAAAGGTGATTTGGCTAGGGGTGCAGAAGTGACGTACACGAAACGATCTGCGAGTTCTCGAGATCTGTGGGTGCTGCTCTGCTCTGCTCCGCGCTGCGCGGCCTGTGCCTCACGCACCGGTGGCGGTTCTGTAGGGTGCGGGGTGCGGAATGTGGGGTTAAGAAATGAAGGGAAGCAATTGAAATTTCAGTCTTACATTAAAGTAGTCTGGGATCAAATAATGTATTTTGGATGACGTCTTACTATTGTGGAGTAAGATTTTTGGTAGTAATATTAATCTTTGAGTTGGATAGAATTTGTTGACCGTTGATCTATTTTAGGAACCAAAAATAATATTTGTGCAAGGTTTGCGATTTTTCTGATGTTATTTCATTTATTTTGGATCATAATATTATACACTATAAGGCCCTTTTAATAAAGTCGATTGATTTTTTTGGAGTTATTTTATTTGGTGCCTAGGCTTGAGTCTTAAAAATATTTTTGGTGACCGTCTAAATTATACCCCTTATCCATACTTCCATCCATACTAATATTATAAATGTAAAAGTAAGTTTGTTTGTTTGTTTGTTACCTCTTCACGCTTAACCCACTGAACCGATCATCCTGAAAATTTGCATATATATTTTTAGGTGTACAGTAACGGACATAGAGTACCTTTCATCCCGAAAAAAGTACTGTTCCCGAGGAAAACAACAATAACGTGCTTTTGGGAATAGGTGGCGCCACGTGTCTTACGAATCACAATTGAATTAAATTATTATAGAAAAACTTTTGTAGTGTGTTATGAGTTTTTTTTTATATTGAAGTACCTTTTGTACCCTATTTTTTTAGTCTAGACCAGTTTTACATCCTCCTAACTACGAGTATAACATAAATAATAAATTATTATTGTCGTTAAATAAGTTGAATGTCGTTAAATTAATGAAATAAGAGAATGGGACGCCGTCACCTCCTTCTGCGAAGCAGTAATGCTAGAGAAGGAGGTGGCGGAACGTGAGAGGCAGAGAACCTCACGTCCCGGCAGCCGCGGGAGGCGACCCGGGCGTCGGAAGGCGCGGGCCTGTGAACGGTGGGCTATGGGCTAGATCGCCGTCCGTCCGTCTCATGACGACAGGCCGTGGCGACGGCGACGGCGCGTTCGTGTTCCACGCGCGCCTCAAAGAGAGTCAGCAATAGGAAGGGGTCCACAAGGGCCGATGCCTGCCGGGGTTTCGGGACTGTTCGAAAGAGATGCCGTGCAATGGGCAAGGAAGGAACATGGATGAGTTTTAGTCAGTAAAAGTCTAACACTCCCTCCTGCTCCGCCTAGAGCAGGAGGAAGGATGATTTGATGATTTCCCATCCGAAAAAAAAGGGGTAGGGCAGACAAGACTGCTTGGAGTCGGTCTTACAGGGATTCGTTTCTGTCACTAAAACCTAACTTTTAGCAAATTTTTTAGGACTAACCATTTATAAATGAACATTCGGAATAATACACATTATTTTTCTTACTTATTCTGGGATGACTGTGTAGTACCTACTCGATACTTCCATGCTATAATTCGCGTATTCAAAGTATGTTGCACTGCAACATAGCTAAAAAAAATTTAGTTACCTGTAACATAACCATTCATATCATTCGTTCTTTCGCGCTCCTTCGCGTCGTTGGAAAATTTTCTGAAAATTTGCAAAAGTATTAATAAAAGTGAATATTGAATAAAAGTGGTGATAAAAAGCGATGTCCGTCAAGTAATCTTCGTTGTAGTGATTATTGGTTGTAAAGTTGACAACGCTGAAACGTAAATCTAGTTCGGAGGAAAAAATCAAAAAGTTGGAAAAGAAGTTAAAAAAATAGTATAGGGATAAGAAGGAAATGGAAGGTATGATTATTTCAAACCAAGTTTAGTTGACAAAGTATACACGTTGGAGTTGTTAAAGAGGATTGATAACTCGAAAAATGTTCGAATTCACATTTTCATTTCAATTCTGAGAGCGCCATTTTGATCTGTACTTGGTGGTTGTGGGTGTGCTATTTTAGATGTTTTCATAGGTAATAATCGTGAGCTTTATCCGTGGGATATAAGCAATTTCATTACCTAAAACATAAAATAATACATATTGTGTGACAATATGTATCCTTTCCGTGGGAGAGGTTGTGTTCAAGCATTACTGCAATTTTGCGTGGCAACTTTGCACTCTTTCCGTGGGATAGAGATTTATTGACAGTGCATACATGAGGATATATATACTTTTCAGATGAAGAATCTGTACAAGAGTTGACCATAGAAGTGGATCCGGAGATACATTTGAAACTGTTCCTGAGATCCCAGAAGACACCTCAGATGTGGAGGAGGAGGCACTAATTGCAGAAGCTTTAGGTGAGCCCCCTAAAGATGAGGCCTATAGTGAGGATATTCATCCTAATCTGGCATCTCAAATGGAATTCATATTAGAGAAAGGACTGACAAAAGCTGAAAAAGAGAAACTTATTGATATAAAAGTCCCCGGGAATTGCAAGTTGTTAGATGCTCCGAAGCTAAATGTGGAATTGTCAGGTATTCTGACTCTGGCAGCAAAAACAAGGGATAAACTTCTTCAAGAACGCCAAAAAGAAATAGGACAGTCAGCGGGAAACATAGCTCAGGCTATTCAGAATTTGTCCAAAAAAGAATTCTCAAAGACTGACATCATAAAAAAGCTGGGAGAAGCTTCTAGATTAATTTGCAACTTACATTATCAATACACAGATATCCGTAGAAAATTGATTAATCCATTTTTGGACAAAAGCTTGACGGAAAACCTTAAAGAAAATAAAAGAGGGGCAGACCTATACTCAAACCTAAAAGAATCTGTTAGATCTTTTTCTGCTATAAAAAGAGCTTCAAATTTAATCAAACCGAAAAGAATGACAGGAAACAAAACAGGAAATAGTAATTATAATAACACAAATGCAGCAAAACATCCAAAAAACTACCAAAAGCCCCGTCGTCAGTACCAAAACAACCACAACAAACGAGGGGCTTACCACCAGCATCAGCAGCGCACACATCAGCATCAGCAGCAGGCATAGAAGTCCTCAGACAGGCCCATCAAACAGAGGCCGTGCCAAGTATCCGTAGAGGTATGTTTTGCCGGGAGGCTATGTTATTATTATATGTGCTGGGAAAAAATTACACAAGACTCCGTCATATTAAGTTGGTTAAAAGGATATAAAATACCTTTTAGTGTTGTACCTAATCAATCTCATAAGCCACACAATATTGAATTAAACAAAACTGACAAAATTGTAATGGAGATGGAAATTACAAAACTTTTAAACATAGGTGCCATATCAGAATGCACAGCTGATTTGAATCAATTTTTGTCCAGTATATTTTGTATCCCCAAAAGGGATGGATCTCATAGGTTTATTCTGAATTTGAAAAACTTAAATAAATTTGTTGAAACTTCCCACTTTAAATTATTAAACAGTTCTTATGTCCTCTACATAAGAACTGTTTGTAAATTAATAGTAAAAAATGACTTTATGTGTACAATTTATTTGCAAAATGCATATTATTTAGTTCCAATTCATCTAAGTGATAAAAAATATTTAAGATTTGAGTTTAATAATAAATTATATGAATATAATTGTTTGCCAATGGGGCTGAATACATCACCATTTGTATTTACAAAATTATTAAAGCCTGTCATGGAACACCTGAGAACACAAGGTATCAGAGTAGTTATTAATTTGGATGATTTGATTTGCCTCGGATCTTCATACAATGAATGTTCAAGAAATATTAAGGTGGTGTATAACACATTAGAGTGTTTAGGTTTTGTGATCAACACGGAGAAAAGTAAAATCATTCCATTAAATGTTAGCGAATTTTTGGGTTTTGAAATAAATACAATTAATATGACACTGAGTCCCACAATTAATAAACGTGAAAAGATATTAACACTGGTTAATAAGTTTTTAAAAATTAAAAATTGTAGTAAAGAGATTTTGCCACATTATTAGGAAACCTAGTTTCAGTGTGTATGGCTATTTCTTATGGTTTTGTATATACAAAAATGTTAGAAAAAGAAAAATTCGTTGCTTTGGTACGTAGTCCCCCCCGGACTATGATAGTAGAATGAGAATAACAGATGAGGCAAAAGTAGATTTATTGTGGTGGCAGAAAAACATTAGAATAAAGTCGAATAAGATTAAACAATATAAATTCCATAGTGAAATTTTCTCAGATGCTTCTCTGTCAGGCTGGGGAGCAGTTTGCGATGATAAGAAAGCAAGGGGTAGTTGGTCCCCTCAAGAAAAAGAATTTCATATTAATTACTTGGAACTTTAAGCGGCATTTTTCGCATTGAAATGTTTTGCAAACAATTTGAGAGGTTGTGAAATATTGTTAAGAATTGATAATACCACAGCCTTGCCTTATATAAACAGAATGGAGTCTGTTCAATTTCCTCAACTTAATGAACTTGCTTAGCACATCTGGCAATGGTGTGCAGCAAGGGATTTATGGATTTTTGCATCTTATATTAAGTCTAGAGACAATATTGAAGCTGATTTTGAATCCCGCAACTCAAATCAAGATACAGAGTGGGAATTGGGCCAGGACATGTATGTCATGATTGTGGAGACATTTGGTGTTCCAGACATTGATTTGTTTGCTTCACGTTTGAATAAAAAATGTGAAAAATATGTATCTTGTTGGCATAGAGACCCTTTTGCTTGGAATGTGGATGCTTTTACCATTGAATGGAATAAGTTTTTCTTTTATGCTTTTCCTGCATTCTCTTTAATTTTAAAAGTAATACAGAAGATTAGAATAGATAAAGCAGTAGGCGTTTTAGTGTTCCCAATGTGGCCAACTCAGGCATGGTATCCATGGATAAAGACTATGGCAATTTCAGAAGTATTAAGTTTTGGACCTTCTTGTAACGTTTAGTGGGTTTTCGGGTGATAGTAATTAAAGCTGGTTGAAGTAATCACAACAGTTACTATTTATTAATGACCACATAAGAACATAATATATGTAAATTAACACAACATTCCAGACAATCCCAGTTCGAGCAGTGATACAAGATGGCGTCATGTCTTTTTATAAAGGTGGCTATACACTCTATAGTTAAGGTCCATGTTCACTATGAGACCTTCTTGTTACACGTTCCTTTTTTTTTAAAGTTATTTTTACAATTAAAAATAATTAATCAATCGGCATACCTAGCTGGGAGCCTGACCTGTCTACCATATCGAGTTGTTTTTATCCCATCGTCCTGAACAGTGACAGTATCTCGTGTCGATAGTTCCAGTATGGGTGTGTCATCAAATGTGCTTGTGACTTGGATACAGGCCATCCTTCTTTACAGTACTTTTTGAGCAACTGCATAGTTTCATCACTGTTAGTACCTTGGGCAAGCCATTTTACCCAATCTGCTGAAACAGGTAAGTTATTCATAAGCATATTAACATGGATAATCATGTCTTCATCCACTGGGTCTTCGCTTGTTTCAGGTAAGGCGGCTCTTGACAGTGTATCAGCAATAAACATCTGAGATCCAGGTTTGTATTCAACTCTAAGATCATAAGCTTGCAATGTCTCATCATCCTCTGTAGACGGGTAGGTACCTCTGCTAAAGGTTTTTTAAATAATGTGATCAGTGGACGATGATCTGTTTCTACAATGACAACTTGACCATAAAGATATTGGTGTAATCTAGTACAACCAAAGACAATTGCATATAGCTCTTTCTCTATTTGAGCCATTCTTTCTTGACTTGATGTTAAAGTTTTAGATGCATAGCAAACAGGATGTCCATTTAGTAATAAAACAGCTCCAACAGCAGACTTGCTTGCATCTGCAGACAGGACTATAGGTTTTTTAACATCAAAATGTGCTAAGACAGGTGCTTGACAGATAATGACTGGAATTCCATTGCCATTGACTTGACTTCTTAAGTAACTCTCTGAGGTTCTGTTTCTGATGCTAGATTTTGAATTAATGGACCAAGATAATTTAATAAGCCTAGAAAGCGTTGAAGATCTTTGACACATGTTGGAGTTGGCATCTCTTTGATAGCACGAACTTTCTCTGGATCCGGAGATATCCCATCTCTAGAGAAGATATGACCCAAATACTTAACCTGGTTGTCACCAAAAATACATTTATTTTTGTTGAACTTGATATTGACTTCCTTTGCTCTTTTAAAAACATTTTCCAACCTGACATTATGTTCTTGTAGAGTAGGTGCATGTACTAAAATATCATCACAATATACTAAGGTACCTGGTAAGTCTCCAAATGTTTCTGTCATTATTCTATGAAAATGTTCTGGTGCACAACTTATACCATAAGGCATACGTTTGAAGCAGTACCTTCCAAAAGGTGTATTAAATGTACAGAGCTTAGAACTCTCCTCGTCTAGCTGAATCATCCAGAAACCGCTGCTGGCATCCAGGGTTGAGAATACTGTAGAGCCGGCTAAGTTGGCTCTTACCACATCTAAGGTAGGTATAGGATAGTGTGACCTTTGTATTGCTTGATTTAGATTTCTTGGATCCAGGCAAACTCTGATTTGCCCATTCTTCTTTTCTACTAGTAAAAGAGAACTCACCCATTGCTGTTGGTTCAGTCACCTTGACTATGACATCCAGTTCCTCCATATCTCTCAATTCTCTTTTCAGCCTGTCGTGAAGTGCAAAAGGAACCTTGCGTGGCGCATCCACCTTGGCAGGTATGTCGGGGTTGACAGTGATATGCAGCTCACCAGGTAGACAGCCCAAGCCCACGAACAATTTACTATAATTAGACAATAAGACATTCATTTGACAAACATTTTCACTTGACTGAGTAACTTGACTTTGTACATGATAGATCCTTTTTATCATACCTAACTCACTACAGGTATCTCTGCCTATTACAGTAGGAGCAGACACATCGGCTATGATAAACATAATATTATGACATTTTGACTTTTGTTGTAGAACAAAGTTACATTTTATTTCACATTGTCCTATGATTTGAACATTATTACCACTAAATGATGTTAGTTTAGACTGACAGGGTGACAATATAGTTTTAGGTAAATTTAATGACTTGAAGGTAACTAAAGACATAACATTAGCATCACTACCAGTGTCTAATATACATTTAAAACTTGCATTGTTTGCTTGTACCAAGACTGACCACTCACCTGAGTTTTTTGACATATTACCTTTCAAATGACCAATAAAAAATTGTGTATCAGGAGATTCTTCTTCCTTATCTATTAAATTTACCTTTTTCTTAAAACACATTTTAGCATAATGACCAACTTTGTTACATATTCTACATTGTACATTGCTTGCAGGGCAATTGAATCTGTGTACTTGACCACATCTAGTACATGCTGATTGTGATGACTTTACCTGATGACTGCTGGGATTTTGACGATTGTGACTTCAATGCTGCTGCCTGTGCTCCTGACTTTGACTCGTGACGATTTGTAGACTGTTGCTGATTGTGGTTTGACCGCTGACGTTGACTGTGGTTTGACGACTGATGCTGAGACAACTGCATAACAGCACAGCTTGACTCTAACTGTTGTGCTCTTCTCTGTGACATATCTAAAGTCTTGGCTATAGATATTGCTTTATCTAGATCCAACTTGTCTTCTGTTAACAATTTCTCTTGTATGCTTTTGTACTTTGGGTGCATATTACAAACAAAAATATCCATGATTAGACGATCTCTAAGTTCTTTAAATTCACAAGAAGCACTTCTCTGCCGCAATATTGTTACAAATTCATCTAATGTCTGGTTCTCTTCCTGTTTGTAAGTAAAGAAATTGTGACTTTCTATCATTAGGTTCTCTTTAGGGATAAAGTGATTATCAAAGCATTCAATTACTTTTTCATATTTGACATTATCTTCATCCAGGCCAAATGTATTAAATATTTCTAAAGCTGCACCGCCAATGAAATGTAGAAAGACATTGACTTTTCTATCTTCGGATTCGTGAATCATGCCACTCGCTTTCATAAATATTTTAAATTGCTGTTTCCATTTTTGCCAATTGTGACTAACACTTTCATCTAACTTTAAGGCTGGCATGCTTCCATTTATTGAAACATTTTTCATGCTGGATCCTGTGCTTGATGCGGTTGCTTTTTCATCCGACGACATTTTCACAATTTGTGCTTAAGTCTCCAATTCTGACACCATGTAACGTTTAGTGGGTTTTCGGGTGATAGTAATTAAAGCTGGTTGAAGTAATCACAACAGTTATTATTTATTAATGACCACATAAGAACATATATGTAAATTAACACAACATTCCAGACAATCCCAGTTCGAGCAGTGATACAAGATGGCGTCATGTCTTTTTATAAAGGTGGCTATACACTCTATAGTTAAGGTCCATGTACACTATGAGACCTTCTTGTTACACTTCTAAAAATCTAATAACTTCTTATTCCAGAGTTCATCGTCCGTTACATCGGCATCTTACCCTGGGGGCTTGTGTATTATCAGGCAATCTATGAAGAAGAGAATGGTAGGAGATAGTGCTGTAGAAATAATGATAAAATCTTTATCACAAAACAGTCTCAAACAATATGACTTTTGTATTCGACAATGGTGGCAGTATTGTAAGTTAGGTAATCAGGATTTATTTTGTGCATGTTTGAGAAAGGTGCTTCTTATCAAACATTAAACTGCCATCGTTCATCTTTGTCCCCTAAAATAGGTAATCATATTGGCGGGCAGTTCCTGAGAAATGTGCAAATTTGCTGTCCAGACTCATAACTAATGCATACTAAGCTTTCCAATGATTTTCGGATATTTATGGTATTAACATGAACTTTTCCGATAAGGAATCACAGTATGCTGCTGTAATTTTAAACTATTTCTATTTAAATTTTAATTTTAATATGTGAAAATGTCACTACCGTGGCTGTCCCAAACCCCGAAAAGGAATGATTACATTAGGATTAAAGTTATTAATGTCTTTTACACCCTGTTTCACATAATACTATCAAATTACAATAAATTATTCTACCTTAATACATTTATCTAATTAATTTTAACGAAATAGATAACCCACCAAATAACTTTAAACTTTGTCCCAAGAAAAAATAGTCATTACCGTGGCTTGACTTGTCGCGACGTGCACAACTTATTACCGAACATTTTATTTATATTAGTCGGTTCCCCCGCATCCCGCCCGTCATTATTCAAACGTCAGTGAGAACGCACGTCACTTTTTCTCGCCGAAAAAATCGTAAATAATTGTTTTCAGTCAGTGTTTTTGAGATTGTCACTGGGACGCGTCATCTACGTGGATTGCAGTACCCGGTAAGTATTGACACAATCATAATGTTATTCGTATAAAACGAAAAACCCACGGGCGAAACAGTACTTGAATGAAATAATGTTCCAGAAAGGCGTTTCGTTTCAAAGTTTAGTGGCAAAAATAAAGAAATCGTCATTACCATGTTCGTAATTACCATGTTTTACCGTGGTTTTTTTAACCACGGTAATGATTAATTTTGCATGGTAATGACGTTATATTTTTTAGGTTGGACATGTTGGACAATTCTGAGAGGACCGAACGAAGAGTTATTGTTACATCGAATATAGTCATTGTCCCTGCGAACAACACCTTACCCTTGAATGCTGATTCGACCTTGAATAAAGATTGTTCTGAGTTATTCATAGAGGATATTGGAATATCTGTTCCTGTATCATTATTTGACCCCCCTCACATGCAACCTGATTCTATCAGTGAAGTTTGTACTGAATCGTTTCTACAAGATGTCGTCCCAAATCCTCCTGCCTCATGGAATGATATAGACAAAATTATAGCATACGAGGGTGAAGACAATGTTCCGAAGTCACTGTCTGTACTAGCAACAGCTGCCTGTAAACATACCCCTGAAACTTGATTTGAAGACCACTGAAATCTGTCCTAAAACTTGTATGCAGGATGTCGAGTCGAAATCTAGTGTAGCTAATAATGTACTTCAGCTTACTGAGAATCAAGATTGTGAGCTGTTAAATGAAGACAGTTCTGGTAACATAAAATCTGTTGAAAATCAACCTCTTGTGGATATCTATTCTATTGACGATCATGTACTTGTTCGCTATTACCAACGGAGAAGACGGGCATACTACGTGGGTACAATAAAAGCAACTAAGCTACAAAACAATGAAATGGAAATTTCTATAATATTTTTTAAAACGATCAAAAAGCCATCGCTCAATTTTGTAACAACAAAAAGAATTGACAGGGATGAAGTCCCACAGATTTCAATAGTTAAGAAACTTGAACTGAAAGTTAATTCATAAAATCCGAAAGAATTGTTTCTGTGCATGATGAGGACAAAGTTTTCTTTCTGTAATTTGTATTTTTTTAAGTAATTTCGTTCAAAGATCCGGTGTTCGATCAGCAATTTAGAACAATTTGTTTTGTTTTAATTTAGAAAAAGGTTAATTTCATAAATTGTTGAAGATATTATGTTATTTCTTTAGATTCTTTTTTTGTTTTGTTTTGTTAAGTTTTAAAATTTGAGTTCCTAGAATTGTTTTTTTTTTCAGTTGATCTCTATTTTAGAAGCTATAAGATGAAGTGTTTTATTTAGTTTTCTTAACTATTATTATTTAATTTTCATTTATGGAGCTATTCAGTTCCTTTAAAATAACATTTATGTTAATATTCAACTTTAAATATAATAAAAGAAATAATTACCAAAACCTTGATATGCAACAAGAGTACTTACCTCGAACGTGAGACTGTTTTGTTAATTAGATAAAAGTCTACCAAAGAAAAATAAAGTATTCGATTAAGCTCATTTAATTTTTTTATTACTTATATTTATGTAATAAACATGATTACACGGCAATGATATATCAAACATATCATTGCCGTGTTTCAGTTTGTCATTGCCGTGTTTCAATTTGTCATTGCCGTGTTTCAATTTGTCATTACCGTGCTGTAAATTATCATTACCATGTCTCTTAAAACTTTGAGGGGCTATAACTCTGAACTTTGGGGGGCTAAAAGGAGGCCTCAAGTGAAAATTTCATGTTGATGTTATAATCTGTCGATCTAGTTATAAAAAAAAACACAAACACAACTTTTTATCATTTTAATAAATTTTGACAAATTTGCACATTTCTCAAGAAATACCCTGGCACAGATGATCGGATTAAGCGTTGGTTCAAAGGAGTTTTTAAATTAAGACCATTTACACCTAAGTATACATACACTTGGGATCCAAATGTTGTTTTATCCTTTATAAGTCAGTGGCATCCTCTTGAAGAATTAGTTTTAGAAAAACTAACAAAAAAGACTGTTATGCTTTTGGCTCTTACAACAGGGCAGAGAGTCCTAACATTAAATGCTATTAGATATAAAAATACTAGGGTAAATGACAACGGAGTCGTTATTGTTTTGTCAGATATTTTAAAAACATCTGCTCCAGGCAAATGTATGTCTAAAATATCCCTGCCATATCTGGACAAGCCAGATATTTGCCCAGTAAAATGCCTTTTACATTATTTGGAAAGGACTAACAAGCTGAGAGGTAATGATGAATCATCTGATTATTTGTTTCTAACCTTTAAGAGACCTCATAGAAGAGCCACATCACAGTCTATAAGTAGATGGCTAAGGCAAGTTATGAAAGATAATGGAATAGATGTATCTATTTACTCCTCTCATTCCACTCGGTATGCATCATCATCACAGGTTTGCAGACAAGGCCTTACTGTGGACAGCATTTTGAAGGCGGTAGGGTGGTCTTCTAGGTCATTGACATTTGCAAAACATTATAATCGACCTCTTCAAAATAATGAAGATGCTCAAGTTTCTTTTGCTAAAGCAATATGTGGTGCCTTTACTTAAGAGTTTATTTAGAAACCATTGTAAATGGTGATAGCATTTGTGATTTGTTATTAGATAAGCATAATTAAATATTACCTGAATAAGAATTTAATGGATCTCATTTTGATTGTGATATAAGACAAACTTATATTTTTAAATAAAATAGATGAAAGGTACATTGAATTGGTTTTTATGTTTAACTCTAAACATCTACACAGTCATCCCAGAATAAGTAAGAAAAATAATAATAAGATTAAACGAACTTACCTTAAGTGAAGTTCTATCCTTATTATTTAATTACTTATTCTGGGATGAGAATTTCCCTACCCTGCCCAAAGCTATAGGCACAGCTTTTTCCCTTTGGTCTACATTCTTAGTTGATCTCTGAACGTAATGATATGAATGGTTATGTTACAGGTAACTAAACATTTTTTAGCTATGTTGCAGTGCAACATACTTTGAATACGCGAATTATAGCAGGGAAATATCGAGTACTACACAGTCATCCCAGAATAAGTAATTAAATAATAAGGATAGAACTTCACTTAAGGTAAGTTCGTTTAATCTTATTATTATATAATACAATACTTATGATTTTATGTCATGTAAAAATAGGAGATTCAATAATTATAGTAGCTATCCTACTCGATAATATGACAGAATAGTTTGAGAAGTAAAGATAATTTATTATGTGAAACAAAAATTCGGGATTTTGAACATTAAAAGTTTATAGCAAACGTGTTCTGGATATGATATGATAATTATGATAATGATTTTCGGACAAGCAATTTTAGGAGACACAATTGAGTTCCTTTATTACCGGTTATGTTACATAACCAAAATCTATTGATAAATACCTTTAAAACTGGCCTCAAGAAAATTATAAGATCGTTATCGATGCTGATCGAACTGCGCGTGGCGAACATAAGAGGCGTTTTAATGCGCCGACAATTAATTAAGTTGCTGTCGTAGTGAGTGGGAGCCAGTTCTCTTCACGAGAAATAGTGTTACAAACTACGAACACTGACACGCGGAGCCGATACTCATAAGTTCTACGATGCTTTGCAGTACCCGTAAATTTTTAGCAAAGGACTGTCGGGATACTATTTTGATATACCACTCATTAATCCCACTATGAAACAGCCAGTTTCTAATAAGAAAGTTTCCTGTATGGATTTTTACGCCTACCACATGATGCTTCGTGTAAATGATTTTAACCTTCTTCTACGGTCAAGACAGCTGTTCTACCATTTTTTAGTATGTACATACGTCAAAGTCGAGAGGCAAACGTCTTCGTTACATTTCTTTAAACCAGAAAAAACTACGAGCTAAAAATTACATTCTGCAATATCCAATTACCACGGATGGAAATTCGTAATATACGCCCCAACGATTTAAGCCGAACGTTATTCTTTCCTCGACGCTATCAGCATGAATATACACAAGACGCTTTCGCCCATGTATGCACTTAGGGCAGGCCTGACCTATTCGTGACTTTCGCCTGCAATCCCTCATAGAAGAAAATAACAGAAGAGCTAATGCTTGGGCAAAGAATTACTGACCGACATGATTTAGTTGCCCGCGTGTTTCGTTTAAAGGTCCACAAACTAATAAATGTTATTTCAAAGGGAAAAGTATTTGGAAACGTCCAATGCTACATGTATTACGTACCGTTGCTGTACACTTAGGAAATGGACAGCCTGTTTTCTTTAATGAACGTAAATTCCGGAAAAGGATTTCATCACCTCCGAAAACCACTTCAACCACCTTTTTCAAGGCCCCCGTTGTTACACATAGAACACCTCAAGAAGGGAGTAAAAAAAACCCGTTCAAGGTACGCCTGTTGAAGATTGGCTTGGGGTAAAATCATCCGACGCTCTTGGTCGTATAGTATACCGTCCATGTGACTAACTTGAACATTGCAGGTAGCAGGGGTGCATTTGGAAAAGCCATGGTTTTCCCATGGCCAGCTATAATATGTAGCATGTTTGCGTGTGTCCAATGCCCAGAATTTATATGTATTTGCGCCAAATAGACTCAAACTCAAACTCAAAGCATTTATTTCAATTAGACCATTACGGCGCTTTTGAAAGTCAACAATACAAAAAAGAAAATCAAAGCTACAGTCCCAGTCACAAGGCATAATAACTTGAGAAAGTACTGTAGTTGCCCATTTCCCAGCGTAGATCTCTATGGAGAAGAACGGGCAAGAAACTCCATGGACACTCTTTTAAAATCAAAATATTGTTACAAAATCTTGGTTACATCATTAATTTTGAGATTATACATTTATGTGAGAACGATGTAGAAAGACGTGCACACTAAGAGCATCCAGAGTAAAAGATTAGATCAAAAATTTATGAATAAAGTAATTTAAATGAACCTTGGCAGCTAAGAGATGACCAGTCCCAACTGACAGCGCCCGTTCACAGACATGACGCATGTACCGGCGCCATTCAACTCAACCATATTGAAGGGAACTAAATGACCCGACACACCCGCCACCATCAGCGAGACATTTAAGTGAGCATGACATTCTCTCAGCCACCAAGGCATATTCAAGTCAATGAAAGATAAATAAATGTAAATGGTGGCTGAACAGTACAAAGTACTCACACATGTGCTATGCAATTATATAATACTAAGAACTGGAATCTATACAATGCAAGTATATTTTTACAATCTTCTGCAGCTTCCACAATACATTAACATGGAAATCAATTCTTCATCTTCTTCTTTACGTGACTCAAATAATGCCCGACCAGTACAAACAATTAGTTTGCCCCCCCCCCCCCTGACCTATGGTTGTGGAGCAGGACCAGCATTTAGCCAAGCATTTTTATCATCAATGTAATCCCCCAACTTATAATATGCTTGCCTACATAGTGTGCGTTTTATACATGTCGACGCGTCAATTTAATTATAGTTTGTAAATAACTTAATAATTAAATAATTCAGGTTAATCAAACCAATTTTAAAATTCTATAATAGCTTAATAGCTTTTCTAACCATTATTAACAATTCATTTGATTTTGTCATTTTAATTAAGATGTTTTAGATGGTCAATATACCAAGTTTAATAAACTAAAAATAATATGTGAATTACTTAGAATGATTTATTACATAAACCGTATTGTTAATTCATATTATGATTTGTAAACATCCATCGGTGTGTTTTTATCTAACTGAAATCACATTTGATTAAAATAACATTGAAACTAAAATGGCGTCCATACTGCTTGATAAAAACACATCCGATTTAAAATAAGAAAGCTAAAATTGATTTTCAGGTTTTAAAATTACTAATAAATTGAGTTAGTATTTGTCAATTTATAATAGCGATTACATTCGTCACTCATTGTTTAATTGAAAATGTTGAATATTTATGCAAGTTCCGGTGGCGCGATCGGCCATGTTGTTTTCTTAGTTTGAGTTTAGTTGGATCGTTGAAAAGTGTTTAACGGCCCATTTTGCCGCTGGAAATTGTAGAGAGTAGAAGACTCAGGAGATCCTGTGAGTAAATAGTTTTTATAGTTTTAAATTGCTGTTCTTTGTAATATTATTAATTTTAATTAAGTGCATACGTTAAAGTGTACCAAATTATAAAGTGTTATTCTATTGTTTGGTGTTTTCATTATCCTGCAATGTCTGAGAATAATAACGAGAGTAGTGACATCAGCAATGCTGATGTCACTCTTTCTAAAAATTTAAGTGGGAACACTCCGCCGTTATCAGAAGTGGGATTTCTACCCCCTTCTGCCGGACATTCTGCTGCAAACAATGAAAATGTTTCTGCTTCTGCTATCGGCGTACCCACTGAGTTTTTCTCACAGATGTTGCAGGTGATGAAGGGCATGACGGATCGTATTTCTAAACAATCTGAGAAAGTTAAAATTAATGACGTATTTTTACCGTCGTACGATCCGGATGCCAATATAGGAATACGTGAATGGTGTCAACACGTGAATACAGCCATGGAAACCTACAACCTGTCTGATTACGATGTTAGAATGAAAGTTGGAAGTCTACTTAAAGGTCGTGCCAGGTTGTGGGTAGACAATTGGTTGGTTTCCACATCCACGTGGCAGGAATTGCGTAATTTATTAATAACCACATTCGAACCTGAAAATAGGTACTCTCGAGACATTCTTCGATTCAGAGAGCATACTTATGACAATAATAAGGATATTGCGCAATTTCTGTCTCAAGCTTGGGTACTTTGGCGCCGCATCACAAAAGATAAATTATCTAATGAGGACGCGGTTGAGGCGGTTATTGGCTGTATTGGGGATGACCGACTGAGGATCGAATTATTGAATGCACGTGCGGTTTCGGTTCCAGAACTTATTTCTGTGGCATCGTCTATTCGCCATATTAAAAGACCAAACCCAAATTCATCTAATACTCAGTCGGTTATCAACAAGCGACCACGATTTTCTGAAAAGCAACAATTTTGCCAAATATGTAAAAGGTCAGGCCATGAAACACGGGACTGTCGTTTTAATAAAAAACCTGATAGCATCCAACCACGTCCTCAAGAAAACCAATCTGGTTCTCAGACAGTTAGTGCAGAGACAGACAAACCAACGTGTACATTTTGTTCAAAGATAGGCCATACATTTGACAAATGTTTCAAGCGTGAACGTGCAGTAATATCTAAAATTAATTGTGTGGGTGCAAATAAGTTGGCCTTTATGCAAATAAAAATAGGTAACATAAAAATACAGGCCATGTTTGATAGTGGTGCAGAATGTTCACTAATACGCGAGTCTGTAACGTCTAAATTGCCTGGAAAAAGAACGAATGAGGTTAGCTATCTAAAGGGTATTGGTCAATTTACGGTGCTTTCCTTAACAAAAATAACAACAGTATGTATTATCGACAATTTACGAGTAGAGCTTCAATTTCATGTAGTAGCAGATTATGAAATATGTGCTGATGTCATTGTTGGCATAAATCTTGTCGACAATACAAACATTGGAGTATTAGTGACGTCACGGGGTGCTAAACTGTTTCATCAACCGATAGTAAACCATATGCGATCTGATGGTAATAAATTTGATAATTTAGACTGTGATTTAACTGATGACGATCAAGTAGCTGAATTGAAAATATTGCTTAACAAATATGAACATGTATTTATTCGCGGGTTCCCAAAGACCAGGGTGAACACCGGTGAATTAGAAATCCGGCTACAAGACCCCACTAAGCGAGTGGAACGTCGACCATACCGTTTAAGCCCGGTTGAACGGGAGAAAGTACGCAATATTGTAAGTGAGCTGCTTGAGCACAAAATCATACGCGAAAGTAAATCTTCGTTTGCGAGCCCAATAATATTGGTCAAAAAGAAAAATGGTCAGGATCGTATGTGTGTAGACTTCAGGGAACTGAACAGAAATACCCTTAGGGACCACTACCCTTTACCAATAATTTCGGACCAAATAGACCAACTGGCTGGTGGTCATTTCTTCTCTACTTTTGATATGGCAGCTGGTTTCCACCAGATTCCAGTTGCAGAGGAGTCAATTGAAAAGACTGCATTTGTCACGCCCGATGGGCTTTATGAATATCTAGCCATGCCATTTGGTCTAAGCAACGCTTGCTCGGTTTACCAGCGTTGTATTAATAAAGCGTTGATGCCGCTATTAATAAAGCAGGTATGCCAGGTTTACGTAGATGACGTCCTCTCAAAATGTAGGGATTTCCAGGAAGGCCTCTCTAACATAGAGCAAATATTAATTGCTTTGCAAAGGGCTGGCTTCTCAATTAATATTGAGAAAACTGCTTTTTTTAAACGTTCTATTGAGTACTTGGGCAATATAATAACTGATGGGCAAGTTGGTCCAAGTCCAAGGAAAGTGGAAGCTTTAACAATGGCACCAGTACCGACTACAGTTAAACAAGTTAGACAATTTAATGGCCTCGCTAGCTATTTCAGGCGTTTCATTCCCAATTTTTCCCGAGTTATGATGCCACTTTACGAGTTAACAAAAAAAGACACTAAATGGGAATGGAACGGCAGACATGATGAGGCTCGCAACAAAATTATCCAGTATTTGTCTACTGCGCCTACCTTATCTCTATTTCAGGAAGATGCGCCAATTGAACTCTACACTGACGCCAGCAGCCTTGGATACGGAGCTGTATTGGTCCAGGTAATCGACGGACGCCAGCACCCGATCGCTTATATGAGTCAACGTACCACTGATGCGGAAAGCCGCTATCACTCATATGAGCTGGAGACACTGGCAGTGGTGAGAGCTATCAAACACTTCAGGCAGTATCTGTATGGACGAAAGTTTAAAGTTATTACAGATTGCAATGCTCTCAAGGCATCCAAACACAAGAAAGACCTGCTACCTAGAGTTCATCGCTGGTGGGCTTTTCTACAGAATTATAATTTTGACGTAGAATATAGAAAAGGTGAAAGGCTGCAACACGCAGATTTCTTCAGCAGAAATCCCTCTGGTGAGTTTTGCACAAATACATTAACATCCGATATGAAATGGATACAAATAGAACAACGACGCGATGAAAAGCTGCGTTCACTCGTAGAAAACCCTACTCCTGGTTTTGAAGTGGAAGACGGTGTCCTAAAGAAGATCTGCACAGACACTGTACTTGGTACGTATAAGCTTACAGTAGTTCCAAAAGCATTCCAGTGGAGTCTAATTAATTCATACCACACATCGTTACATCACCCGGGATGGGAAAAGACCCTACAAAAACTGAAGCAATCTTACTGGTTTGATAAGATGAGCACCGGTGTGAGGAACTTTGTTGAAAATTGTGTCATATGCAGAACTTCGAAGGGGCCTTCTGGTGCAATTCAGGTACAACTACATCCTATCCAAAAACCCACTGCACCATTTCAAGTGGTCCATATGGATATCACTGGAAAATTGGGCACCAGAAACTCTCAAGGACGTGATGAATATGTGATCGTTATAATTGACGCATATACAAAGTACATACTTTTAAGTTACTCCAATGACAAAAGCCAGGGTAGTAGTCTTGCTGCTTTGAAACGCCTCATACATCTATTTGCAACACCTATACAGATTGTGGTCGATGGTGGTAGGGAATTCCTAGGTGAATTCAAGGTCTATTGTGATCGGGTTGGTATTGATATCCATTCAATAGCGCCAGGAGTTAGCCGAGCGAACGGACAGGTGGAACGTGTGATGGGTACGTTAAAAAATTCTCTGACCATGATCAAAAATTATAACACGGAGAAATGGCAAGTTGCATTAGAAGCATTGCAGCTCGCATTTAATTGTACTGCACATCGAGTGACCGGCGTTGCACCCCTCACTCTCCTCACACGACGACAACATTGTGTCCCACCAGAGCTCCTGAAATTGGTTAACATTGACAACGAATCAATGGATTTCGATTTACTAGAGCAACATGTAAGTGAGAAGATGACTGCTGCAGCACAATATGAAAAACAGCGTTTTGATAAAAATAAAGCAAAACTCAAACCATTCCAAAGGGGAGACTACGTCCTTATCAAGAACAACCCGCGTAATCAAACTTCTCTTGATTTGAAATACAGTGAACCATTTGAGATTTACAGAGTGTTGGACAATGACCGCTACATGGTGAAAAGGGTCACAGGCCGAGGACGACCGCGTAAGGTGGCTCACGATCAACTACGTAGAGCTCCTCAGCCAGGCGACCAGGCAACCGTGTCGACGGAATCTCAAGAGGATAATGAGCAACAACCTGGAACATCGCAGCTGATAACTCCAACACCTGAGCTTCGTTCATTGCAAGTGCCTACATCAAGCCCATCGTTACTATCTACAACTCTAGGAGACTGTCCTGTGGATGCCTAATAAGTTCGGTGAGTTCTATCCGTTAATAGAAAACCTAGTTTTTAACTAATAACGTCAACTTATTGGGTGTGGCAAATTGTTTGCCATACCTATCACATTTATAAAGATGATTGGACTTGCTCACCAGTTCCTACCGTGTTCGCAAAATGTTGGCGAGTACGGTCATTTCTCATATTTATGAGTTATGGCTCATGTTTATAAAATGTAGAAAATATGAAAGGCGATTTTGTTGTCATTTTTATATTTTATGTTTCCTTAATAACCCGTGTTGACCACGATCATATTAAATGATCCAGACGACACCATCGACCTAGACCCATTTCCTTTAGAGCCTCTGTGGACCACGGCGCTCATACCGCCCAGACCACAGCATCATCATTTTACTCCTGTGTGGACCACGATCATTGTAAATGATCCAGACCACACCATCGACCTAAACCCATTTCCTTTAGGGCCTCTGTGGACCACGGCGCTCATACCGCCCAGACCACAGCATCATCAATTTACTCCCGTGTGGACCACGATCATTCTAAATGATCCAGACCACACCATCGACCTAGACCCATTTTCCTTAGAGCCTCTGTGGACCACGGCGCTCAGACCGCCCAGACCACAGCATCATCATCTTACTCCCGTGTGGACCACGATCATTCTAAATGATCCAGACCACACCATCGACCTAGACCCATTTCCTTTAGGGCCTCTGTGGACCACGGCGCTTACCGCCCAGACCACAGCATCATCCCTTATCTACGACACATAAGCAATACAGTGTTACGTGGAGTAACTGTATCAAAATATAATCATAAATATGTAGTGGCATGATGCGGTTGCATTGTCACATAAACGTATTTCATTCTATCTATTCTGTGCATATGTTGAGAATGTGTAATTAACTATAATTATGCAGCTGATGACTTGGTGAAGTTGTTTAGCTACACATACAATAAAATGCTTGAGTAAACTAAAAATAAAATACTTTACCGACCCAAATTATCAGCTAGCGATCCTGTGGAGAGGCGCTAGACTACAACCTAACATTTCACATTTCAGAATGATTACCTCGGGCTGGTGCAGAGCGCGCACCACCTCGCAGAATGGCCGTGTCGACGCGTCAATTTAATTATAGTTTGTAAATAACTTAATAATTAAATAATTCAGGTTAATCAAACCAATTTTAAAATTCTATAATAGCTTAATAGCTTTTCTAACCATTATTAACAATTCATTTGATTTTGTCATTTTAATTAAGATGTTTTAGATGGTCAATATACCAAGTTTAATAAACTAAAAATAATATGTGAATTACTTAGAATGATTTATTACATAAACCGTATTGTTAATTCATATTATGATTTGTAAACATCCATCGGTGTGTTTTTATCTAACTGAAATCACATTTGATTAAAATAACATTGAAACTAAAATGGCGTCCATACTGCTTGATAAAAACACATCCGATTTAAAATAAGAAAGCTAAAATTGATTTTCAGGTTTTAAAATTACTAATAAATTGAGTTAGTATTTGTCAATTTATAATAGCGATTACATTCGTCACTCATTGTTTAATTGAAAATGTTGAATATTTATGCAAGTTCCGGTGGCGCGATCGGCCATGTTGTTTTCTTAGTTTGAGTTTAGTTGGATCGTTGAAAAGTGTTTAACGGCCCATTTTGCCGCTGGAAATTGTAGAGAGTAGAAGACTCAGGAGATCCTGTGAGTAAATAGTTTTTATAGTTTTAAATTGCTGTTCTTTGTAATATTATTAATTTTAATTAAGTGCATACGTTAAAGTGTACCAAATTATAAAGTGTTATTCTATTGTTTGGTGTTTTCATTATCCTGCAATGTCTGAGAATAATAACGAGAGTAGTGACATCAGCAATGCTGATGTCACTCTTTCTAAAAATTTAAGTGGGAACACTCCGCCGTTATACAAGATTTAAATTTCGTCTCATTCAGTTGAGGTATTTTATTGTAACATTTCAAACAGTACCCCATGAAAGATCAAACTCAAACTCAAACTCAAAGCATTTATTTCAATTAGACCATTACGGCACTTTTGAAAGTCAAAATTACAAAAAAGAAAATCAAAGCTACAGTCCCAGTCACAAGGCATAATAACTTGAGAAAGTACTGTAGTTGCCCATTCCCTAGCGTAGATCTCTATGGAGAAGAATGGGCAAGAAACTCCATGGACACTCTTTTAAAATCAAAATATTGTTACAAAATCTTGGTTACATCATTAATTTTGAGATTATACATATATGTGAGAACGATGTAGAAAGACGTGCACACTAAGAGCATCCAGAGTGAAAGATTAGATTAAAAATGTATGAATAAAGTAATTAAAATGAACCTTGGCAGCTAAGAGATGACCAGTCCCAACTGACAGCGCCCGTTCACAGACATGACGCATGTACCGGCGCCATTCAACTCAACCATATTGAAGGGAACTAAATGACCCGACACACCCGCCACCATCAGCGAGACATCTAAAGTAGATGAATCTACTTTAGCAAGCCTGAAACCTGGCTGAACTAGTTGGTCCCTATTTCTAGTGTTATAGTGGTGTCTGTCCCCTCTCTTACTGAATAAATGCCGATCAAGATTAGTGGCACGTCTGTTTATTTTAAATATTAAAGAAGTATCGTCAGCAAATAACACCATATGCCGATGGTTGTTAAACAGATGGGGTAGGTCATTAATATATACTAAAAAGAGGAAGGGACCCAATATCGAACCTTGTGGTACACCCATTTTTACTTTTAAACCCATTGAGTTGACTCCATTTATTTGTACCTGCTGCTGTCTATCATGCAAATACGATTTTATTAAACTGAGCGCAAGTTTACCTAAACCGTAATGCTGAAGTTTCAAGATCAGGGTTTCGTGATTTACGCAATCAAATGCCTTCGAAAGGTCACAGAAGATTCCTATGGCATCTTGTGCCTCTTCCCACGCAGTAAATATGTGTTTTAATAAAGTGACACCGGCGTCAGTTGTACAACGTCCTTTGGTGAAACCATACTGTTGCTCGTGTAATATTTGATTAGTGTTAAAATAGTTAAGCATTTGATTGAGCATTATCTTTTCAAACACCTTGCTGAAAACCGGCAACATGGATACAGGCCTATAGTTATTGGTGTTTTTACTGTCCCCGGATTTAAAAAGCGGTATTACCTTACTGAATTTCATTAGATCCGGGAAGACCCCTTGATCCACGCACAAATTAAATATTGAGGCTAAATACGGCGCTACAGTCTCAATAATTGAGGTACAAGCTTTGATAGACATACCCCATAGATCTTCCGTTAATTTGACCTTGATTTGCTTAAAACCTTTTATGACTGAAGGACACACAACATTCTATATAGGAGCGTCCTAGAATAATGTTCCGTTCTGAGCCCATGTCTGCAACGGCCAGAGGTCATGTCACAACAAACGAGAGTACAACCCGAATTGATTGTCAAATTCAAAATTTATGCGAGCGAAGCCGCGGGCGAAAGCTAGTGATTTAATAAACGTAAGGCGAAACGGGATACTTATAAACAAAGACTTGAAATCTACTTATGTCGCCGTGTTCCAAAATGAATATGGGACCAGTTTTAGTTAAGTTGCTGTATTTAATTCACCAACAAAATCAAACACAGGTTGTGTTTGATTTTGTTGGTGAATTAAATACAATGTCTTTGTTTTTGTGCCGGTAAGTTTTTTTTTCCAATTACCTATATGTTTAAATACAATTTAAATAATATGTTTAGACCACACTATGGCCTGTTATTATGTGACTGTTTTGTTGGCGCCATTGCTACCGGCGACCAAATTTGAAACTAAGACGTTTTTCGTCGTTAGTCGTTAGTTTATTATAGAGTCATTGCTACCTGCATTGGCTGACGTCTCTGCGGCGGGGAAAAAGCCGAGCGCGGTGGGTGGGGCCCATAATTGGTGCACTCGCGTTCGTCGGAGAAACAACATTTTTAATATAGTTCAATAACGTCAAATACGAATTGTAATAGATTAATTAAAAGTGATTAAAGTGTATATCTGCCTATTTATTTTTGGTCAAAGTAGACTTTACTTACATCAGCCCGCTTAGTATGAACGCCGTAGACACGAAAGAGAAACGACAAATCTTTTTTGTTCCTCTGCCATTGAATCGACAAAATGACAGATGAACAAAAGATTTGTCGATTTTCTTTCGTGTAATCATGGTCAGCCTGCAGGCCAGGCCCCTTGTAGGTACTCTACCCAAAGCTAGCGCTTCAAAACTCGCTCATTCGGCTATTCGCAAGTTTGATAGTACTCATTACCAGCATGAACCAGCTGTAGTTCAGCCCAGAACACTTAGCAGCCTCGTTATGGTTACCCTCACCAAAATTATGTACAACGAATTCCTTGTTTCATCAAAAATTGATTTTGCAGCCGATAATTGTCAGCGCAGCGTTCACGAAATGTCGAATTACCCTAAAATCATGGAAACCCAATCTTTACTTGAGAAATCTTTACCCAAACAAATATATATTCCTATCGAAAAAACCCCAGTTACACCTGTGTCACAGAAACACCAAATACCACTGAAACATGATAAAACAAATCCCGATCATAAAATACAAATATGTACTTGATGACCAGGTGGTACAGAGTAACACTACCTTTGAAGAACTACTATTAAAATCAGTCAAACGAAAATCAAAACTTTTCATGTTGGTACCAACATGAAAAGAGAAAGGAAGAAAGTTGCTTTAGGTGCAGAAGTTATAACTCACGACGAAGTATATAATAGATGTAAAATACAGGAAGCAGAAAAACTACAAAAATTAATAACCAGAGAATAAAAAAAGAAAGTACCAAAAGAAACAAAAAGTGTAAAGAAAACCTCAAACATTAAAAATAAAGAAAATACCATCCATATATTCAAGCGAAAGCGAAGTTAACAACGACAAAGTATATAAGAGGTGCCAACTTGCAAAAAGTGAATATTCACAAAAGAAACGGACACCAAAAGAGAAAATATTACGAAAGAAGAAAATAACGAAAAGACCATCCATATCTACAAGTGAAAGTGAAATTGATATGATTCTCGATGATGAGAGTGATCTGGACTACGAAAATATGGTCGAAAACATTATTAAGTGACAAAGAAAACTCTGATATTATGACATGTCTGAAAATGAGGATGTGGAAGCAAATTGCAGCAAAATTTCCTATAATACGAATGATTGGATATTAGTGAAATTCGCAACAAAAAAAACCATCAAACACTATATAGGTTGTAGGGACACACACACACGCTCAGGTGTCGGGGAGCAGTCGGGATAACGCGCTCACTGGCATTAGACGTACGGTGTTAAATACATATAAGGATATCGTGTAAAATATAATATTTCATCGTATCAAGACTTTTCATTTATTGGGTCCCGAAGATATCCTAAACTGGTGACCCCGACGTGATCAAAGTGACCAATTGTGATTCTGTCAAGAGAAAATTATGACTTCGGGACAACAGACACCTCAACCACACGCAGAGGTCATGGGCGTCTCCGTAGATTCGCGTATCCCAGAATTTTGGGTGGACCAACCTAGAGTTTGGTTCATCCGAATCGAAGCAACCTTAGCGCCACAGAAGCTGGGGGACGATGCAAGATTTGATTTGGTTGTTTCCAAACTTCCCAAGGACGTAGTCACACAGCTTTCGGATTTTTTGGCGAAACCTCCAGAAACCGGTAAATTTCAAGCTTTAAAGACGAAATTGTTAACAATGTTCGAGGACTCCAAAGCACGCCAAATAGAGAAGTTAATGAGGGAAATGGATCTTGGCGATCAAAAGCCGTCCCAGTTGTTACATCGTATGCGTGACCTCGCCCGCGATAAAATACCGGATGATACACTGCGCGTTCTCTGGGAAGGTCATCTTCCTACAACCGTAAGGGCAGTATTAGTCGCGAGCGAGACCAAAAGTTTGGATAATTTGGCTTCTATCGCCGATAACATCATGGAGGCCACGAGGTACAGTCAAGTTTCGGAAGTAGCACAAAAAACCGAGACAAAAGGCACTGTACCTGACGATATCCGTGCAGAATTGGCCAAGCTGAGCATTCGCCTGGAGAACATCGAGCGCCGCCGCCACAGAGAGATTCGCAGTAGAAGCTTTTCCAGGCTTTCATCAAGATCAGCATCACGACGACGAACCCCAGAAACACCGGATTGGTTTTGCTTTTACCATTACAAGTTTCGTCACAACGCTCGTAAATGCGAACAACCCTGCTCGTGGAAACCAAGGTCAGACAGTTCCAGCAGCAACGAGAGACCTGGCAAACATCGGTCGGAAAACTAATTAATAAGTTGCAGTCGTCGGCGGAAGTCTGCACCGTGACTCCCTGTAGCCGCTTATCAGTGATGGACTTAAACTCAGGACTTTTGTTTTTAGTTGACACGGGTGCCAACGTGTCTGTGTTACCCGCTAAATGGAGAGCTAAAGGTACCCAATGTACTCGTACTAGTTATAAGTTATATGCCGCTAACGGCACTGAGATAGCAACTTACGGTGAACAATCTTTAGTATTAGATTTAAGATTACGTAGACCGTACCGTTGGGATTTTATTTTGGCAGATGTTAGCCGACCCATTCTAGGGGCTGATTTTTTGTGCCACCACAAAATATTAGTAGATATGAATAAACGGAAACTCATTGACCAATTAACGGAATTGCAAGTCGTGGCATCGATCGTTAACGTCAACCAACCAACGGTGAGTACATTAGATGAAAAACATCCATATTATAGTTTATTACGTCTATTTCCAAATATCACAAAACCAGCAACATTTAAAGAAACTCCGGCGCATAATGTACTACACTACATCGAGACGAAAGGTCCACCAGTGTACGCTCGCGCCCGACCTTTACCGCCGCATAGATACAATAAAATTAAGGAGGAGTTCCGAATTATGCAGGAATTGGGTATCTGTAGGCCATCAAAAAGCGCGTGGGCCAGCCCGTTACATGTTGTACCCAAGAAAAACGGAGATTTAAGACCTTGCGGTGACTACCGAGCCCTAAACGCGATTACGAAACCTGATAGATACCCAATACCTCGATTGCATGATTTCACATTCATTTTAGCCGGCAAGAAGGTATTTTCAAAATTAGATATTTGTAGAGCCTATCATTGCATAAATGTAGCACCACAAGATATTGAAAAAACGGCTATTATTACGCCGTTTGGATTGTTTGAGTTTCCTCGCATGACCTTCGGGTTGCGTAATGCAGCTCAAACTTTCCAACGGTTTATGAGTTGCACGGTTTTGGAGGGCTTAGGTTATTTGTTTAACTATTTGGATGATGTAATAATCGCTAGCAAAAATGAAGACTTGCATAGAGAACATTTAAAGTTGGTTTTCGAACGATTCAATAAATACGGTATCAGCATCAACCTAAGCAAATGTAGTTTCGGACAGTCACGAATACAATTCTTAGGACACGACGTTAACACTGAAGGCATTAAACCACTTAACGAAAAAGTAGAAGCAATTGTTAATTTCCCAAAGCCAGAGACAGTTAATGATTTACGCCGTTTCTTAGGGATGTTAAATTTTTATAGACCACATTTACCGAAGTTAGCGTCGTATCAATGTGAACTCAACAAGTATTTAGTTAATAGTAAGAAAAATGATAAAACTAAAATAGAATGGACAGTCGCGGCGGAAAATGCGTTTGTGCAATGTAAGTCTGGACTTCAAGAAGCCGTTACTTTGACACATCCAATACCAGATGTACCGTTAGGGTTGATGTCAGATGCTTCAAATACTAGCATAGGGGCTGTACTACAGCAGAAGGTAGAGGGAAGTTGGAAACCTCTCGGTTATTTTTCCAAAAAGTTATTACAACTGAGCAAAAGTACAGCACCTATGACAGAGAATTATTAGCAATGTATAAAGCGGTTAAATATTTCCGAAAGATGTTCGAAGGACGACCTCTAACAATATATACCGACCACAAACCTTTGTGTCACGCTTTCACTAAAATCAGCAAAGAGGACAATGAAATTCCGCGACGAATTAGACAATTACTTTATATTAGTGAGTTTACAGTCGACATACAACATATTATCGGTAAAGATAATATTGTAGCCGACGCGTTATCGTGCGTAGAAACAATTTTGTGCCCAACTGTACTTGACTACAATCAACTTGCTGACGAGCAAGTGAAAGACGAGTACTTATTGCAGTGGACTCAATCTGTGTGTGACAATAACAACATTAAAATCAAACAAATTAGGATTCCAGAAAGCAATAAATTAATATATTGTGAAATATCCACAAACATTATTAGGCCTTACTTGACAGAGAATTTCAGGCAAATTGCTTTCAAAAGCGTCCATGACTTGAATCATCCGGGGACATGTACCACACAGAAGATGGTGTGTAAGATTTTTTTTTTGGCCGGGAATGAATAAAGAAGTACGTCGTTGGGCTAAATCATGCGTGTCAAAAGGCGAAAATTAGCAGACACGTAATTTCGGACTTAGGCAGTTTCCCAGAAGCAGGACGTTTCGAACACATCCATGTGGATATAGTTGGGCCACTACCAACATCTCCAGATGGATTTAGGTATTTGGTAACTATTATAGACAGATGCACACGTTGGCCGGAAGCATTTCCGGTAAAGGAAATAACAGCTGATGAAGTCGCCAGAACAATATATGAAGGCTGGATAGTACGTTACGGTTGCCCAATCAAGATAACCAGCGATCAGGGGCGACAGTTTGAGTCTACTCTGTTTACAAAATTGATGACATTTTTAGGAATTACAAAAATTCGTACTACACCTTACCACCCCCAAAGCAACGGGGTTGTCGAGCATTGGCATAGGTCGTTAAAATCATCAATAATGACTCGATTGAATCATAATACGTCTTGGGTTAAGGAATTACCCACCGTTTTATTAGGTTTACGAGCGGCATCGCGTAGCGATAACGGAGTAAGCGCAGGGGAATTAGCCTTCGGAAAAACTTTACGTTTACCCGGCGAATTCTACGACAGGTCAATAGAAATAGATAGATCTGAACCACATACGTTAGTACAGGATATCCGAAATACTATCGCCTCGTATCGCCCTACGCGTAGTAAGCAAAGTCATGCGACTACGTTTTTGTTCGCGATGATACAGTTAAAAAGTCATTGAAACCACCCTATGACGGCCCTTACAAAGTCATTGACAGAGAACCAAAGGTATAACGTATACAGTTACCCGGTCGAGAAGCCCGTATTTCAATCGATAGATTAAAACCGGCCTTTTTGCTAAACGACAATACGGACGCGAATAAAGACAAAAGTTCTCACACTGATACTCCAATTCCTAGCAAACAGATATCCAACACCAAAACAATAGATAAACCGTACGTGACCAGGACCGGGCGAGTAATTCGAACACCCGTGAGATTCGCTCAGTAGTAATATAACATTGCGTTTACAGCTAATATAAAATCCCAGCGGTACCAACCAAAGTAGGAGAATAAGTAGTTTTTAAATATATAGTGTACATTTAAGAAGATGCTTAAGCTAAGGAAAAGATATATAAGACTTAAGTAGAATAAAATAATTAAGTGCCAATTATTCGTATAACAACAACTGTATCGAAAAACCATGACCGTAAAGTTGCATCAGAACAATTGGCAAACATTGTAAGTAAAGTCAGCATTTACGAAAGTAGGACAACTGCGCAAAATGACTATGTTTTAACAACGTTACATGATTAATTTAAATAATACTTGTCATACAGAGCAAGCAAGTCGTTGCGTGAATACGAAAATTAATTAGAAAACTTTAAAATGGGTAACAACCAAGTGAAACCACAGCAAAATAACATAGCAATGACTCAAAACGTTGCCAATGAAGTCATCACACAACGAGTCAGTATGGTGGAAATGATTTTAATAGCTTTCGCCATCATCTTCGGCATCGTGCTACTATGGCTCATCAGACACCAATGCAAGAAGCATGTATGGAGCTGGTTCCGCAAAGAAGCAGGCGCAATGGGGTTGACACCAGTGGGCAAAGGCCACACCGTACAACAACCACCTACCACCCGTGATGCGGATACATATTAGTGAAGTGTTTTGTGTGCAAGTGATTATTATAGCCAATGTCCCAAACACCGTAGAACCTTACGAGGTGGGCGCCTACCATCAACGGTTATCTAGGTATAATTTCTGTTAACAACATGTTTGAACCCAAATACGGTACCTCGAAATAGGTATCCGCAATTATGTAACGTAACGAAGGAAAAAACCACATCATAATTCTAAGTTGTATAGTCTTGAACTTATTTGGTCATTTATATTTTGCTGCTCGATCGTAGGTCAATCTGCAGAGTTTGAGTTGTTGGTGCCAGGCCACAATGATGCCAAGAGAGGGCAGCAGAATATAAACCAAACAATAATTGTAAGGTCAAGCTAGAAATGTCATATTATAATGTTACATATTGTACGAACATACACTGCTAATACCCTGCCGAAGTAAAATCATTATAATAAAATTTATAACTATCATATTAATAACATTGTAAGTGCAACACACACAACTGTAAGCTATCTAGTTACGAAGTTGTTATAGTAATAAAATGTAATCGAAGCACATTCTCTATGAGTCGTGCGCAGTAAATCAAACATCATCTGCCTAGCCTTTTCCCAACTATATTGGGGTCGGCTTCCAGTTTTACCGGATGCAGCTGAATACCAGTATTTTACATGGAGCGACTGCCTATCTGACCTCCACAACCCAGTTAGTACCGGGTAATACGATACTCCTTGGTAAGACTGGTTGTCAGACTTATTGGGCCTCTGACTACCTAACGACTGTCAAAGATCTACAAATGACAGCCGGGACCAACGGCTTAACGTGCTTTCCGAGGCACGGAGGAAACTCGGTATATAATGGGTGGTCACCCATCCACAGACCAACCTAGGCAAGCACGGCTTAACCTAACGATCGACCCTAGCGGCTGTTATTATTTAGCCACGAGCTAAAATCAAACAAGGGGATTTAATTGTATCAGGAATAATGATAATTTCTAATAAATATATTTCTTTTAAAAAGGGGGGAATAGTGTAGGGACACACACACACGCTCAGGTGTCGGGGAGCAGTCGGAATAACGCACTCACTGGCATTAGACGTACGGTGTTAAATATAAGGATATCGTGTAAAATATAATATTTCATCGTATCAAGACTTTTCATTTATTGGGTCCCGAAGATATCCTAAATAGGTATTGTGATAGATACTGTTCAAAACTGTCCTGTTGTCAAATACGCTAGAAAAGTAGCTTCAAAAGTGGAAGGACAAACTATTTTTACCTTTCAAAATATTGACGATGTGTCAGAAGTTCGCATGTGGATGATATTATAGCAAAGCTTCCGCAACCTATCATTAGCCGCAGAGGCCAGATTTCCTTCAAAATGTCATTCATCATCATCATCAGCCTATTAATGTTCCCACTGCTGGGACGCAGGCCTCCTCTATATGAGAGGGAATGGGCTATAATCCACCACGCGGGCCCAGTGCGGATTGGTAGATGTCACATGTCTTCGAATTTTTAGTTCTAGGACATGCCGGTTTCCTCACGATGTTTTCCTTCACCGTTTTGAGAGCAGTGGTGATGAAATAAATTACACAAAGTAATGCGCCTGTCTGGGTTCGAACCCACGACTTACTGTTCGTAGGTCGGTGCCGCCACCACTGGGCCACCGCTGCTCTCCAAAATGTCTTCAAAATGTCTTTCAAGACTTATAATATTCAGTAACATTTTTATTGTTGAGTCCACTATTTTAGTTTGTATTAATTCGGTCATCTTAACTAAACCATAAACCTGTTATTTTTATAAAAGACAATTTTTTTTTTAGTTATGTAAGCAATGAAGGAAAGATATTTTTAGAGTTTCCCTTTTCGTTTTCTTTTTAAGGAATAAAACCGTCAACAAGTTTTTAATAAATATTTGTATTTACTCCGTTTTTAAATTTTGAAATAAATGTTTATTACCTCTGATTACACCTGTATGTTTCTCTTAGTAGAAGTTCTCAATTCGATTGGTATTTATTTTTTTATTTGTTATCTATGTACACCGATTACGCTGAGATTTATGATCCAATTTACGTGATTCTTTTATAGTTTGATGCGGAAGAGTTGCCATTTGGTCCCATAAAAATTTATCATAGTTTGGCTCAGTAGTTTTCATTGTATGAACATTTTTACTTCAGTCGTGTGGTATAATTTCATGTATGTTCACCGATTTCTCCTCCATTTGTGAAGCGATTCTCAAAATTATTTTTTGTTTGAAAGAAAATACTCTTGAGATGGTAGCATTTAAATTTAGTGAAGATCTGATGCTGATCTTCGGAGATATACAATGGAACTCTTCAAAACTAGACGGTAAATCGGTCGTGATTGCTGCAATAGCTTGGATGTTTACTGTTTATACAACATCATGACGTAACATCACGCCTGTATGCTCTGAGGGGTACGCAGATGTGTACAATACATCCAAATTTCGACAGTTTAGGTATGTTAAGTTCCATTTATTGGGGATAAGCCTATTACCATGACATGTATTGTGAACAATGTAAAATAAATGCATAGAATATATTTGTATAGGATATTACAACTAAAAATGGAGGGTCTCCCTTGTTTGACCGAAAGGAATTTGACAAATTTTCACTTCCCAAAAAATGTTTCGCATAATTTAATTTGCCAAATTATTACTTAGCAAAAAATCTATTTACAAAAAATTGTATCGCAAACCTTATGTTTGGGAAATGAACGTTTAAACTATAACTTGTTTACCAACTAGTACTTTTAACATTTTTTATTTAGTCAAATATTTCAGTTGGAATAACAGTTTTTACGCAAAATCAAATAAGCCAAATATTTAGTATCGTCAGTTTTCAATTCACCCTTTCCTATTCAGTCAAATGCTTCAATGACAAAAATTGGAACTGCTAAGTGGGTAGGAGGTAAATCATAAATGTCGCTCAATGTGGGTTAGTCAAGCAAAACACTATCACTGTGTTTTGTAGCGGAAGTTTCTAGACATTGTAAGAATATTAACTACTCTTATTTTTTAGTTAGTAGCGTTTTTTTCCATATTTTTTAACCGACTTCAAAAAAGGCGGAGGTTATATGTTCGTGTGTATGTATTTTTTTTTTTTTTATGTATGTTACCTGATTTCTCTCCCATTTGTGGACCGATTTTCAAAATTCTTTTTTCATTTAATAGAGTACACTCCTGAGGTGGTCCCATTTTAATTTGGTGAAGATCTGATGCTGACCTTCGGAGATATACAATGGAACTCTTCAAAAAGAGACGGCAAATCTGTTGTGATAGCTCCAATCGGTTGGATGTTCATTGTTTATACAATATCATGACGGAACATCACGCCTGTATGCTCTGAGGGGGTACGCAGAAGTGTACAATTTACCTGATTTCTCTCCCATTTGTGGACCGATTCTCAAAATTCTTTTTTTATTTGAAAAAGTATACTCCTGAGGTGGTCCCATTTTAATTTGGTGAAGATCTGATGCTGATCTTCGGAGATATACAATAGAACTCTTCAAAAAGGGACGGCAAATCTGTTGTGATAGCTCCAATCGGTTGGATGTTCATTGTTTATACAATATCATGACGTAACATCACGCCTGTATGCTCTGAGGGGGTACGCAGATGTGTAAAATACACCCAGATTTCGACAGTTGGGTGTGTTTGCGAATGGATGAAATAAGATGTACAATTTACCTGATTTCTCTCCCATTTGTGGACCGATTTTCAAAATTCTTTTTTTACTTGAAAGAGTATACTCCTGAGGTGGTCCCATTTTAATTTGGTGAAGATCTGATGCTGATCTTCGGAGATATACAATGGAACTCTTCAAAAATAGACGGCAAATCTGTTGTGATAGCTCCAATCGGTTGGATGTTCATTGTTTAAACAACATCATGACGTAACATTACACCTGTTTGCTCTGAGGGGTACATAGATGTGTACAGTACACCCAGATTTCGACAGTTATGGCATGTTATGTTCCATTTATTGGGGATAAGCCTATTACCATGACATGTATTGTTAACCATGTACAATGAATGCATAGCAAATATTTGTAAGTATAGGATATTACAACTAAAAATGGAAAAATAAAATAAAACTTTTTTGCCAAAAATAAAACCGACTTCAAAAAAAACAACAAACAAAAAAAACACAAAAAGAAAAGGACAAAAAATACACTAAAAGAAAAACAAAAAAAACACTAAAACAAAAAAGTGAAAAATAACTTTAGCTTCAGAAGCCGGTGAGAAAAACACCAAATCAATCAAAGGTCAAGTTTCAGAAGTCGGTGACCTTGTTTAATTGATTTAGTGTTTTTGTCACCGACTTCTCGCGTAGGAAGTCACAGTTTTAACCTAACCTAACCTACCCATTTTGTTGAAAGAAGAAATTAACCTAATCTAAATAATTGAGTTCCGCCGGGTAACCGACTAAAAACAATCTCTTTTTTTTTCTATTAATGCAAGGCGTTTCTGGCACTCGCCGGCCGCTGCCGTGGCACCGCTCGCTGCGCTCGCTTGGCTCGTGCGTAGGAGGTAACAGTTTTAACCTAACCTAACCTACCCATTTTGTTGAAAGAAGAAATTAACCTAATCTAAATAATTGAGTTCCGCCGGGTAACCGACTAAAAACAATCTCTTTTTTCTATTAATGCATGGCGTTTCTGGCACTCGCCGGCCGCTGCCGCGGCACCGCTCGCTGCGCTCGCTTGGATCGTGCGTAGGAGGTCACAGTTTTAACCTAACCTAACCTACCCATTTTGTTTAAAGAAGAAATTAACCTAATCTAAATAGTTGAGTTCCGGGTAACCGACTAAAAAATTTTTTTTTTCTATCAATGCAAGTCGTGTCTGGGACTTGCCGGCCGCTGCCGCGGCACAAAAGTTCTTATTTTTGCTTTAATATTTTTTGTCTTAACAAATCATTTCACCAAACGTTTATTGTCTGAAGATTGTTTGCTGTAATAAATCATTTGATTAAAGACCAAATGCCATAATGACATTATACTTGGTAATATTTTACCAAGTAAAAATTTGACCAAATAAAAATATGCGTACTAAAATCATTCGAAATATTGCAATGGTATAAAAAAAAGTTGCTAAAATTTGTTTGGGTAATGAAATTTTGGCAAAATCTTTTCGGCAAAACGGCAGGATCCCAAAAATGGAAAAAAAAAAACTTTTTTACAAAAAAATAAAACCGACTTCAAAAAACACAAAAAAGTGAAAAATATCTTTAGCTTCTGAAGTCGGTGACAACAAAAAAACTAAATGAATCAAACAAAGGTCACCGACTTCTGAAGCTAAAGTTATTTTTCACTTTTTTGTGTTTTTTGAAGTCGGTTTTATTTTTTTGTAAAAAAGTTTTTTTTTTTGGCAATGTAATATACGCATAAATTCCTGCAGAAGATTATCTATGAAAGTAATAAAAACCGGAGGAAAGTTAGTTTCTTTTGATTATATTATAATCTTCATAAAACTTTTTCTTTCTGTCCTGGGTGTCGTTGTTGTCAAAATAAAATAAAGTATATTCCTCTTTCCCCACCTGACCTTATAAACAAAGACTTGAAATCTACTTATGTCGCCGTGTTCCAAAATGAATATGGGACCAGTCTTAGTTAAGTTGCTGAAACCTGTGTTTGATTTTGTTGGTGAATTAAATACAATGTCTTCGTTCTTGTGTCGGTAAGTTTTTTTTTCCAATTACCTATATGTTTAAATACAATTTAAATAATATGTTTAGACCACACTATGGCCTGTTATTATGTGACTGTTTTGTTGGCGCCATTGCTACCGGCGACCCTAAGACGTTGCTGGCGAGTCATTGGCTACCTGCATTGGCTGACGTCACTACGGCGGGGAAAAAGCCGAGCGCGGTGGGTGGGGCCCATTATTGGTGCACTCGCGCACGTCGGAGAAACAACATTTTTAATATAGTTCAATAACGTCAAATACGAATTGTACCTAATAGATTAATTAAAAGTGATTAAAGTGTATATCTGCCTATTTATTCTTGGTCAAAGTAGACTTAACTTACATCAGAAGTGCTTCGAATTCAAGCCTACAAATGGGCCGAAAGTCACGTGCCTATCAACGGGAACGGAAAAGGAGGAAACGTGCAAGATCTTCATCATCATCATCGACAAGCAGTAAGTCCAGAAGAAGCTACACGCCTTCACCCATTCGTCATTAAGCAAAGAAATGAGTCGATGAGTCACGTAGCGGGTTGCTATAGAATGGTTTTGAACTCGATGGTACCAGAATTTGACCCTCTTACAGATAAAGTAAACAATTGGCTCAATATTGATGATTTTCATGCAAAAACATTTAATTGGAAGGATCAGGTGATAATTTACCAGGCTGTCAATAAATTCAAAGGAACAGCGAAAACTAGGAATGACTCATTTTTTAAAAATGAGAGTAGTTGGGCTAGTTGGAAATGGAAACAATGGCGGGATAAAATATCGTTTACATTTCAAACAACACGTAACATGTTCGCGTTACTCAAAGAAATTATTAATAGTAAACCTACAGCACAGCAACATTTGTATGAATTTTACTTTCAACAAAAAGGAAAAATTGACAAGTTAAGTGTAAATTTTTCTGATCAGGACATCATTTCTATAATTACGGGCAACATCGACGATCCTAACATCGTCGGTGGATGCCGGAAGTATAAATTCATGCGACCAACTTGCATCTTTTCTTCACGGTCGGTTAAGTAGTTCTTATGATATGAGTCACGGCGCTGTCAGTGAACGTAAGGTGCCTCAATCCTTGTCTAAACGAATCGATCTTGGAAATTCATTGAGATCGGAACAGACGAGTGGTATTGCTGTGTCAAATCAAAGTATATCGGCTGCCAGAACCACAAAGCAGATAACTTGTTTCGGATGAGGGGGTAATCACAAACGATATGAGTGCACAGTTTGTAAATATTGCAGTAAGAAGGGACATTCAAGCCCGTTTTTACCAGTAGCCCCTAAACAGTAACCTAAGTAAGGTTCCCTTATCTTAGTCCGACCCTTCAAATGATCCCCTTACCTAAATTCTGTTTTACCATCTTAGGGGCTGTAACAAGAAGGTCTCATAGTGTACATGGACCTTAACTATAGAGTGTATAGCCACCTTTATAAAAAGAGATGACGCCATCTTGTATGACTGCTCTAACTGGGATGGTCTGGAATGTTGTGTTAATTTACTTAGATGTTCTTATGTGGTCATTAATAAATAATAACTGTTGTGATTACTTCAACCAGCTTTAATTACTATCTCCCGAAAACCCACTAAACGTTACATGGTGTCAGAATTGGAGACTTAAGCACAAATTGTGAAAATGTCGTCGGATGAAAAAGCAACCGCATCAAGCACAGGATCCAGCATGAAAAATGTTTCAATAAATGGAAGCATGCCAGCCTTAAAGTTAGATGGAAGTGTTAGTCACAATTGGCAAAAATGGAAACAGCAATTTAAAATATTTATGAAAGCGAGTGGCATGATTCACGAATCCGAAGGTAGAAAAGTCAATGTCTTTCTACATTTCATTGGCGGTGCAGCTTTAGAAATATTTAATACATTTGGCCTGGATGAAGATGATGTCAAATATGAAAAAGTAATTGAATGCTTTGATAATCACTTTATCCCTAAAGTGAACTTAATGATAGAAAGTCACAATTTCTTTACTTACAAACAGGAAGAGAACCAGACATTAGATGAATTTGTAACAATATTGCGGCAGAGAAGTGCTTCTTGTGAATTTAAAGAACTTAGAGATCGTCTAATCATGGATACTTTTGTTTGTAATATGCACCCAAAGTACAAAAGCATACAACAGAAATTGTTAACAGAAGACAAGTTGGATCTAGATAAAGCAATATCTATAGCCAAGACTTTAGATATGTCACAGAGAAGAGCACAACAGTTAGAGTCAAGCTGTGCTGTTATGCAGTTGTCTCAGCATCAGTCGTCAAACCGCAGTCAACGTCAGCCGTCAAATCACAACCAGCAACAGTATACAAATCGTCACGAGTCAAAGTCAGGAGCACAGGCAGCAGCATTGAAGTCACAATCGTCAAAATCCCAGCAGTCATCAGCAAAGTCATCACAATCAGCATGTACTAGATGTGGTCAAGTACACAGATTCAAGTGCCCTGCACAAGCAATGTACAATGTAGAATATGTAACAAAGTTGGTCATTATGCTAAAATGTGTTTTAAGAAAAAGGTAAATTTAATAGATAAGGAAGAAGAATCTCCTGATACACAATTTTTTATTGGTCATTTGAAAGGTAATATGTCAAAAAACTCAGGTGAGTGGTCAGTCTTGGTACAAGCAAACAATGCAAGTTTTAAATGTATATTAGACACTGGTAGTGATGCTAATGTTATGTCTTTAGTTACCTTCAAGTCATTAAATTTACCTAAAACTATATTGTCACTCTGTCAGTCTAAACTAACATCATTTAGTGGTAATAATGTTAAAATCATAGGACAATGTGAAATAAAATGTAACTTTGTTCTACAACAAAAGTCAAAATGTCATAATATTATGTTTATCATAGCATGTGTCTGCTCCTACTGTAATAGGCAGAGATACCTGTAGTGAGTTAGGTATGATAAAAAGGATCTATCATGTACAGTCACGGACTATAATTGATAAGCCACTTTCAAGATTTCCAATTTTGCAGTTTTATACATTCACGAGATTACACGATTAAACACGAACTCAAACCGAATGCTCTGAAACAAAATGACACATTACTATTAATCGGAAATAGTCTTATCCATAGAGGTTGAAAAATGACTTATAAGATGTCAATGATAAATCCATACAATGGTGCTGACGCGAATCCCAATCTATTTGATACTGACCTCCTTTGAAATAGTTCTTATTAAATACTCCTTATTTCTGAAAACCTATCCGAAGCCAGAGTGACAGTTGAAATGTCGATGTCAGAAAAGATAAAAATGTCTCCGTACGCCAACGTTACTATGGCTTTATAAAACAATTGTCGCTAGGTTACGGTTGCTATTAGGTAGTCACTCTGTACTATGTACGAATATAACCGACTAAACCCGATTTGCATTACACGGCTAAAATACGAATGGTGGCAAGTGGCTCATCATTCATAGTCCGTGACTGTACAAAGTCAAGTTACTCAGTCAAGTGAAAATGTTTGTCAAATGAATGTCTTATTGTCTAATTATAGTAAATTGTTCGTGGGCTTGGGCTGTCTACCTGGTGAGCTGCATATCACTGTCAACCCCGACATACCTGCCAAGGTGGATGCGCCACGCAAGGTTCCTTTTGCACTTCACGACAGGCTAAAAAGAGAATTGAGAGATATGGAGGAACTGGATGTCATAGTCAAGGTGACTGAACCAACAGCCAAGCTGTTGGTTCAGTCACTCAGTCGTTTGAGTTCTCTTTTACTAGTAGAAAAGAAGAATGGGCAACTCAGTTTGCCTGGATCCAAGAAATCTGAATCAAGCAATACAAAGGTAACACTATCCTATACCTACCTTAGATGTGGTAAGAGCCAACTTAGCCGGCTCTACAGTATTCTCAACCCTGGATGCCAGCAGCGGTTTCTGGATGATTCAGCTAGACGAGGAGAGTTCTAAGCTCTGTACATTTAATACACCTTTTGGAAGGTACTGCTTCAAACGTATGCCTTATGGTATAAGTTGTGCACCAGAACATTTTCATAGAATAATGACAGAAACATTTGGAGACTTACCAGGTACCTTAGTATATTGCGATGATATTTTAGTACATGCACCTACTCTACAAGAACATAATGTCAGGTTGGAAAATGTTTTTAAAAGAGCAAAGGAAGTCAATATCAAGTTCAACAAAAATAAATGTATTTTTGGTGACAACCAGGTTAAGTATTTGGGTCATATCTTCTCTAGAGATGGAATATCTCCGGATCCAGAGAAAGTTCGTGCTATCAAAGAGATGCCAACTCCAACATGTGTCAAAGATCTTCAACGCTTTCTAGGCTTATTAAATTATCTTGGTCCATTTATTCAAAATCTAGCATCAGAAACAGAACCTCTTAGAGAGTTACTTAAAAAGTCAAGTCAATGGCAATGGAATTCCAGTCATGATGCAGTATTTTGTCGTCTTAAAGATATTATCTGTCAAGCACCTGTCTTAGCACATTTTGATGTTAAAAAACCTATAGTCCTGTCTGCAGATGCAAGCAAGTCTGCTGTTGGCGCTGTTTTATTACAAAATGGACATCCTGTTTGCTATGCATCTAAAACTTTAACATCAAGTCAAGAAAGAATGGCTCAAATAGAGAAAGAGCTATATGCAATTGTCTTTTGGTTGTACAAGATTACACCAATATCTTTATGGTCAAGTTGTCATTGTAGAAACAGATCATCGTCCACTGATCACATTATTCAAAAAACCTTTAGCCGAGGTACCTACCCGTCTACAGAGGATGATGATGAAATTGCAAGCTTATGATCTTAGAGTTGAATACAAACCTGGATCTCAGATGTTTATTGCTGATACACTCTCAAGAGCCGCCTTACCTGAAACAAGCGAAGACCCAGTGGATGAAGACATGATTATCCATGTTAATATGCTTATGAATAACTTACCTGTTTCAGCAGATAGAGTAAAATGGCTTGCCCAAGGTACTAACAGTGATGAAACTATGCAGTTGCTGAAAAAGTACTGTAAAGAAAGATGGCCTGTATCCAAGTCACAAGCACATTTGATGACACACCCGTACTGGAACTATCGACATGAGATACATACTGAAGGAGATCTAGTTTTTAAAGGTAGTAGTCTTATTATACCTACTGATCTTAGGAAGGATATCTTGAAAATTGTTCATAGTGGTCATCAAGGCATAGAAAAGTCTAAGAATTTTGCAAGAGGAAATGTATTTTGGCCTTTAATGTCCCATGACATAGAAAACTTAGTAGAAAGTTGTACTGCATGCTTGTCACACCGAAATGCAAATCCTCCGGAACCTTTAATGTCACATCAAGTTACTACATTCCCATGGGAGAAAGTTGGCATTGACTTCTTAGATTATAAAGGACAAACATATGTTGTAATTGAGGATTATTATTCTAATTATATAGAAATTGCAAAAATGCATAGCACTAATGCCAAAACTTTAATTGAAGTATTAAAATCAGTTTTTAGCCGTCACGGAATACCTCTGGAATGCATGTCTGATAACGGACCACCATTCAACTCCATTGAATTTCAAAAATTTCTTCAAGATTGGACAATTTAGCATACAACTTCTAGCCCATATTTGCCACGATCTAATGGATTAATAGAATCTGGAGTTAAAATAGTTAAAAGAATTTGATCTAAATGTCATGAGTCAAATACTGATCCCTACTTAGCATTGCTTCAGTATAGAACTAAGAGAGACAACCAACCAAGACCAAGAGGCAAATTGCCATCACCATCCGAGTTACTGATGTCACGTCGACTGAGAACGCAGTTACCAACAGCGTTACACCAGCTACAGCCTAAAACCGTTCCAGTTGAAGATTACATGAAGTTGAAGGCATCTGAAAAAGAAAAACAGAAATTATACTATGACAGAAAAACAAAAGAATTACCAATGTTGAAGGAAGGAGATGATATTATGTACAAGAAAGACCCAAATGCGAATTGGATTCCTGGAAAAATACTGAAATATTCTGAAGAGCCAAGATCATATATAGTTGAGACATCGGAAGGTACATTTCGAAGAAATAGACAAAATTTGGTTCCAGTGGCACAACCAATTCCTGTTTCTCCTCCATCCAGTGTACCACCACCTGTAACATCAGAAAGTGATCGAGATACTGTCACTGTTCAGGACGATGGCATAAAAACAACTCGATATGGTAGACAGGTCAGGCTCCCAGCTAGGTATGCCGATTGATTAATTATTTTTAATTGTAAAAATAACTTTTAAAAAAAAGGAACATGTAACAAGAAGGTCTCATAGTGTACATGGACCTTAACTATAGAGTGTATAGCCACCTTTACAAAAAGAGATGACGCCATCTTGTATGACTGCTCTAACTGGGATGGTCTGGAATGTTGTGTTAATTTACTTAGATGTTCTTATGTGGTCATTAATAAATAATAACTGTTGTGATTACTTCAACCAGCTTTAATTACTATCTCCCGAAAACCCACTAAACGTTACAGGGGCTACTTATGTAAGAGTTAGGTGACGTATAGTGCGGAGGTACTGCGGAAACCTCAGATCTTAGATTATAAACCTCTAGATGTAGCCATGAGACTTTAGGGAAGTGTGGAAGTGAGAAGCATATATACGAAATAAGTGAGGAAATTGAGACAAAATATAATATTATGCTCTATCTCATACGACGTGCCGGTTTTTGCTTGGCAAACTTTGAAAAGTTAGCCAAACAAAAGTCTGTCACTGTCACTGAGAGCTCGACTTGAGTCAGATTTTTATGTTTTTAGAATAATTTCGGCAATTAAAGTAATAGTTTCATTGTATGTATGAGAAATAGACTCCAATAGTTAATATATATACTGTTTAGTGCATTTTGTGTGCTATACAGGGTGACTTGTAATTAGAGCACAACCTTGTAAGGGGATATAGTACAGGTCATTTGCAACAACTTTTGTAGGAACACTCATATGCAAAAGTGCACCAACATTGAGTTATATTTTTTTTCGTGTTATTTTGCAAAACTCTTATGGGGTAACCTTAAAAAATTAATAAATAAAAAACTTGACATAATTTTGTTAATTTTCTTTTTATTATTTAGTCTATAACGTTCCAGTTACATGTCAGCATCATCAAATGTACATTATTGACATTATTCTAGACACAGTGCTCCAAAATCCAAAAAACCTTCAACAAATTTTACTGGCATTATTACACAAAACAGCCTGTTTAAAAAAAACTCACTATGGCACTTGCTCTGCGTATTATTAAAAAAACATCTACATTTCATAAGCTTTCAAATGAGGTGTAAAAGTCTGACATAGCTAGTTTAACATTAAAGATATTAGCCAAAGAATAGAACAGGCTGGAATATCGAAAGTTTCGCAAATAAATGGCCATAATGTTTAAAACACAATAAATACAAATTTAAGTAGAATGTGATCCACGCACTTAGTGGTGACAATTTTACAACACATTTTAACTTGATTTTAATTTTAAAATTTTTAGGGTAGCTGGTCCTTACTTCAAACTTCTCTTATTAAAAGAGACAAAAAGATCTAAAATTAGGAAATTTTAAAAGTGTGTTGTAGAATTGACGTTCTCTAGTCATCCTCAGTCATTCACTTAAATCTCATTTTCGAAATGACTGTAGTGAGCTGGACACCCGTCGTGTTGAAACCTGATAGCACGCAAACCGGGTCGTCAGAGATAAAACAAAACTGCAGAGCACACACAAAAGCATCCGATCGCAACGAATCACAAGGACGGACTAACCTAAACAACCCAAAAGAGATTAAACAATGACCGGCTGTTTTTACCTGCTTAGTAGAGCAGGTAGAAACAGACCTTTTTTTGGCCGTGCGCCTTTGTTATGCGAATATCTTCCCTATTGGACTAGCTATGTCAGACTTTTACACCTCATTTGAAAGCTTATGAAATGTAGATGTTTTTTTAATAATACGCAGAGCAAGTGCCATAGTGAGTTTTTTTTAAACAGGCTGTTTTGTGTAATAATGCCAGTAAAATTTGTTGAAGGTTTTTTGGATTTTGGAGCACTGTGTCTAGAATAATGTCAATAATGTACATTTGATGATGCTGACATGTAACTGGAACGTTATAGACTAAATAATAAAAATAAAATTAACAAAATTATGTCAAGTTTTTTATTTATTAATTTTTTAAGGTTACCCCATAAGAGTTTTTCAAAATAACACGAAAAAAATTATAACTCAATGTTGGTGCACTTTTGCATATGAGTGTTCCTACAAAAGTTGTTGCAAATGACCTGTACTATATCCCCTTACAAGGTTGTGCTCTAATTACAAGTCACCCTGTATAATGGGAGGGTGCAGTATTTTACGCTGCAAAAGCCGCACAGAAAGAAAAGAAGATGAGAATGTTACTTTTCACTCGTGAGTATGCAAAAGTTATTGTGCAGTGATTGAAGAAATACATTTGTGTTTATGTAATGCCATGGCTTTCGATAAAAATTAGGCGTAATTCTAGCGAATTAGCGATATCGTTAATTTTTCTTTCCACATAACCTATAATTTCTTGTGTTGCCATAACTTGCAATCTATTTTTCCCTAAACTCTGTAATAAAAACTGCAAGTAGTTAAATAAGTAAAATTGAATAAAATAAATAGTTTGTTCACCAGATTACTTTGAATGATATAGTAAACTTCATATTGATCTAATATATAAAATTCTCGTGTCACATTGTTTGACACAAAACTTCTTCGAAACAGCTTGACCGATGCTTATGAAATTCGGTTCGTAAATTCAGTAGGTCTAGGAATAGTTAACTATTTTTTACCCGCCCACACCCCCATTTGTTCTTTGATAAAAAAAATATGGTAGAACTATGTTTGCCAAGTCAGCTAGTTTACTATAAAATAGCCCTTCTCATTAGCATACCTACTAAAATCAAGTGCGACAAAATGTAGTCAGTATATTTCTTCGTCCCGATTTTGAGACTGCTCCTGTTACTTATGAGTTGATGTGTAAACATAAACAAAACATATATGTACGATATTTCATATTTGAAACTACAATTTCACTTTTTCTGAGGTTACTTTTTATTAATACCTTTGATAAGTTTGACTTTCTTTTTGTATAATATGATTTTAGGTTTCCTAAGGATATCAATTTAAGAAAAGTTTAGATTGAAGCTACTGGTAGGCAGAATTGGCAGCCCAACAAATCTTCAAAAATATGCTCCATTCATTTCAATAATGATGCAATTGGTATTGTAAACAAAGTGAAAATAATAAAACCTGAAGCCATCCCTGTAAAACATGTTCATGTAAGTAAATAAATGCTCAAATATTATTGTTGTTTTTACTAGTTTCTTTAAAATAAAATGGAAAGAAATCTATTTTGCCTAATATATTGTGTCAAAAAACACATAGAACGAAACAATAATGATATAAGTTTATAATATCATACATTTCTTTACAGGCTCCTGGGGCCCAATTCTGTAAAATTACCAACTTGTCAATAGTGTGTCGGTAGTTTGTAAGTAGTGTCTCAATAGGCTATAATAATTAACATTTGGTATTCTACAAATTATCTATGGTCATTGACTTACCACTGTAGTGCCATTGAAACGCCATAGAAGACTATTGTAATATTGGTATTCTGCTCCACTATAATGTGTCAATGTCATCATGATGGCCAAAGTTACGGTAGTCTGTAAATATTTTAAGTTTATTTGAAAGTTGTGTCTATCGTGTTTGAAAAGTGTTTTGGCCATCGAACCGCCATTGTGAAGCCATCGAACACACTGAAAAATATTGTACCGCCACACTATCGACACACTACTGAGACACCACTAAAACGCCATTGAAGTTTTTGCAGTATACCAAATTTGAAACAGTGGCAACATAAGTGTGTCGATAGAGTGTCAATGGCGTGTTGCTCAACGCAAAGTTACAGAATTAGGCCCCTGTTGTTTCATCAGACCAGACGGAAACAATAAGTGTAGTACCATCCACCTCATCCGGAGTAGCGCGTTCTAGTCAGGATATCATAAGAGACCAAATTCAGCCAATAAGCGAACCAGTAACCACACCTACTAGAAAAAGGAAACATAAAACAATATCGCCAAGAAACCCACGAAAGAAGCTGTGCATGGTACGTATGCATAATCAAATCAACGAACGAAGTCAACGAAATAAACAAAAAGTAAAAATTATTTAAAGATTAAAAAAAAACAAAACGGCAAGATCATCCTAAATAAGATACCTGTGCCCTGCCCTGTTCAAAACCCTCGCGATATTATTATAGTCCTTTATATCTTACAACTTTCTACTTTACTAAAACATATAATTTTTCAATTACATTTTAGACTGCACCATCAACTCCACGCAAAGAAAAGTTGTTAAAACTAAAATTGCAAAGGTCGAAGCAACTATCTAAAATTAATAGTGAAGATCTAGATCTTCTTGCTAATATAGATAATACAAATGCGGATTTTTTTAAAAGAATGGTGGATAAAAATAATTGTCCCCGAAAATATTGCAGCTCATTGAGAAAATGTGCACTATGTTTGCATTTTATAAGCCCAAAAGCCTACAATTTTGTTAGAGATCAATTTGACACATGTTTACCGCATCCGAAAACGTTGTACAGATGGTATTGTTGTGTTGATTGTGAACCAGGTTTTAACACAGAGGCATTTGAAGCACTCAAATTATTAACCAAAAGATCCACCGAAAAAAATATTTGTGCTCTTAGTTTAGATGAAATGTCAATAAGGCAACATGTTCAATGGGATGGAAAAAAATCAGTTGGCTATGTGAACATAGGCAACAATTTAGAAATACATAGGCCGTTAGCTCAAGATGCGCTTGTTTTTATGGTTACAGCTATAAATGGTCGATGGAAATTACCGATTGGATATTTTTTCACGAATGGTGTGAATGGGGAGCAAAGAAGCGCTCTTTTAAAAAAATATTTCAGCCTATTAAGTGATTGCAGCATTATAGTATCTTCTGTGACGTTTGATGGTTGTTCTGCAAATTTTGCAATGGCAAAATACTTAGGAGCTAAATTAGATAGCTTAAATAATTTAGACCCTAAAATTACAGTGGAAGGTCAAAGTTTTGTAATTTTTCCTGATCCTTGCCATATGATTAAATTGGTGAGGAATTGCTTAACGGAAAAAAAACATTTTAGATGGAAATGTTGTTATATCTTGGCAATATATTGAAAAATTGCATAGTTTGCAAGAGTGTGAATGGTAACTGGCAACATAAGAAATTAAAAAGTAAAGTTGTCTTATATTATCTATGGTCTCTTATCCACCATCTTTGCTCATGGTAAAGACTACAATAATTTTCCTTGAGATTGTAATAAATTAAATCTGTGTTATACTAATAGTTTGGAAGTAAATAAATACATTAAAATCATCTCCACGTCTCTTTATTTTAAAAACAATAGGTTATGGGCCCAGACTCACCTATTATTGGAGATTAACGTGGATGGGTCTAGATTTTCTAGAAATAAAACTCGGAACGACTAGGAGCCAAAATGGATTCTTCTTCTGGGGTAAACACCGCCGCCACTGGGATCACTGTAGTGAAACTTACGGGCAGCGAGAATTGGTCTTTGTGGAAATTCCAAACGAAGATTTTACTAAACGGGCAAGGACTGTTCGGTGTCGTCAATGGTACATTAAAGGAAAATGAGGCAAGTTTAAAATCAAAGGAATGGGAGATTTCAGATGCCAAAGCCCAAACATCGTGTCGAGAGTTACAGAAAACGTCATGCAACATCTGCTGACTTGTAGTACTTCGGCAGAAATGTGGAGTAAATTGTCAAGTATTTACGAACGTAAAAGCTCAACGAGCGTCCATCTACTGCATGAAAGATTCATAAAATATAAATATGAAGAAAAAGGTATGGCAAACTTATTTAGTAAAATAGAACACATGGCAAATCAATTGAAGCAGTTAGGCGAAACAGTTCCTGACAAAATGATCATCACCAAGGTGCTCATGACATTACCACCTCAATATAGACACTTCGTGTCAGCGTGGGAAAGTGTTCCTCAAACAGCACAAACATTAAATGACTTGCAGGCAAGGTTGCTTATAGAAGAAGAGCGCATGCAAGGAAATGAGGACCCCGTTGCTTTAACCGTGCAAAACATAAAATGTTTCAAATGTGGGAAGATTGGCCATAAGAAAAATGTTTGCAGATCAAACATGACTTGTTCATATTGTAAGAAGATGGGACATACAGTGGAGCAGTGCTATTTTAAGAAAAATAAAGAAAAGGTAACAGTTCAAAGGAGAGTAAAAGACAAGGTTCAAAAGAAAATAAAGGACATGTTTCAAAGGATAATAAAGGCTCACAAGATAGTAAAGGGGATAGCTCAAAAGCGAATGCTTTCGTTTCAAGTGCATTTATTAGCTATAACAATGGTGCAGAATAATGGATAGTAGACAGTGGGGCAAGTGACCACATGACCCCTAATAAAAAATATTTTTTCAGCTTTTCAGGTGACAGATATGTTATAGTTGGAGACGGGAGAAAACTAAAAGTACAAGGAATAGGACAAATAATTCTCAAGGCCTATAATGGTAACGAGTATGTGGAAACGTCACTAAATGACGTATTATATGTTCCTGAACTGAAGGTAAATTTATTCTCTGTTACAAAAGCTGTAAATAATGGTTATATGTTTCAAATTAAAGGTAAAAAATGTGATTTAATTAAAAACAACATAGTATGTTCTGTTGGTAAAAGTGTGGATAAGTTCTATGTAATGCAGTTTATTTTTGGTTCTTCACATAAAGTAAATTTAACTACTCAGGTTAATAATAATACTCTTAAGGATTGGCATGAAAAATTGGCACACCAAAATTTTGATTATTGTCGATCAGTGTTAAAAAATAATAACATAAAATTCATTGATTCTGATGATTTGTGTATATCATGTATCGAAGGAAAATGTCACCGCTTACCATTTCCTCAGAGTTTAAACCAAACAAGTATGTGTTGTGAAATCTTTGATTATATAATGTCTAGATGGAGCGTCGCCCTACAATCAAAACGTAAAAAACGAGCCAACAATTTCAAGCCTGTGTGCGTGCAGGCGGTGTTTTACACTGCCCTACTGTGTCTCTGTGTGCGTGAATAATGTTACCAGCTAGTACAATAATTCGCCCATAAGTCACATATTAAAAATAATAGACTACTTAATTAAATAAGATAAGTTTTAGGTGTATATATGTAGTAGGTATTATTCAGTTTTAGTAGTGTATTTTTATTAAGTATGTAGTTACTTTCTTCTATAAATAAAACACACTATTTAAATTGAAATAGAGTTGTTGAATGTTGTATTAAATCAGCTAAGTTAATTAAATTAGTATTAGAATTGTGCCGATTCCCTTGTTCACAAACTAAACTGAAATTAGACTATTTCTATCTTTTTCTCTCTACAGTAGTTTCTCAAACTACATTAGTTTTTGTTGGTTTCCACGTGGCATCTCCGCGGCTTTTTTGAATGCGATCTATCCATCGATTCCTGATAATAGGATTATTGGGTATTCTAAAAAATAAGATGTTATGTTGATCACCATATTCTACTCATTCAATAATTATGTTTGATAAGGGCTGATTATTCATTAGTCAGATAACTTTTATCCAAGGAATAAAACTAGAGGTTAAATTATCGATTTAATACTTTTAATCAGTGCCAGTTATTAATAATATACACACATCAAAAGTATCTAGGGATCAACATATATTTTTGCAATAACTTTTCTCCTGATTGATATTAATTAAAATTTTCTTTAAGGATTCATCAAATAAAGTGTTTTCGTTTGTCACAGTAACGATAAACCAAGTCACCTTTGCATTAATAAAGAAATTTGCCATTTTCCTAATAAAGGGATTTTTGACATTTGAACCACTAACATTAAAGTTCGAAAAAATGACTGAAAACACAGTTTTCTTTAAAATTTTATTGGGTAACTTAAACAATTAATAATCCGTGTTTCTACCGCGAACACTAACAACACAAGAACATCGGTTTGGCATACTCAAAATGAGTTCATCCAAATCACGCTGTGGAATGGCCGCCCATGTTCGTTGCAACAACAAAAAAAGGTCTTCTTGCGACTGGATACCCTCCATATTCGGCAGAGCTCTTCTCTGTAGCATATCCCATGCATGCTCAATCGGGTTCAAGTCTGGCGACTGAGCAGGCCAGGGCAGGACATTGATGTTAGCTGCGGCGAGAGTCTGTCTTACAACTCTTGCGGTGTGCGGTCGTGCATTATCATGCATTAACTGAAATAAGGGACCGATTTGCACTTGTAGAGGAACGATGACGTCTGATACAATCGTCTCAGCATAAATTTGAGCGTTGAGGTTGCCTCTGATCCAAATCAACTCAGTTCTTCCGCCGATCCAAATACCCGCCCATACCATGATGGTTCCACCACTATAAGGATGGACTTCCTGGCAGGATTTTAATCGCTGTTGGCGTCCAGGGGTTCTCCAGTGTTGTATACGTCTTGTATCCGGTCTCATACCAAAACGAGACTCATCAGAAAAGCACACGAAACGCCATTGTTCTTCTGCCCAATTTCTGTGTTCAAGAGCCCATTGATATCGAATCCTACGATTGTGCATTGCTATAGGTGGTACCCGTAGCGGTCTTCGGGAATGAAGGTTCACTTCATGCAAGCGGTTTCTGACTGTTTGGTCGCTAATTAAGTTCCCTGAAGAGTGATGAAGCCTCACGGCTAACATCATGGCGGTTATTGTTGGAGCTCTTCGAGTTAAGATTTGAATGTATCGGTCTTGTCTCCGTGTGGTGCAGCGATACCGTCCTCCATGGCGCTCAGCCACGGTACCAGTGCTTCGGTAACGTGTCCAAAGTCGACTGATAACACTCTGACTTGTATTCAGAGCTAAAGCTACAGTACGTTGCCGGGAACCAGCTTCTATCATTCCCACGGCTCTGAGCATTTCTTCCCTGCTTAAATGACGTCGCCGCTCCATAATAACGTTGGTTTTAATCAGTAGTAGGGAAACAGTAGCACTAATAATGTCTTCAATGCGTTGTATGTTTTTATAGGGAAAATATTGACAGCTTATTTTCATCTTTTACTCGAATTTGATTGAGAGTTCCTGATTCAAATTATGAAATGCACCAAAAAGGATCCATATAAATTTATAAAATCATAAATTTATTACAAAGCCACATCTCAATCTCAAGAAATCCGCATAAAAATGCTTGATCCCTAGACACTTTTGATGTGTGTATATATATAAAGCGGCGGGAAGCCCATTAGGATGATGCCCGCCATCCGACATTCTTGGTGATGGCGGGTACACTTCCAATTAGGCACTCGTGCAAGCAATAGCGGGTGGTACTTGGTATACTTTCAATTAGACACTCGTAAAAACACTTAGAATCACTTTTATTGACTTATTAAAGCTTACAATTATTACTGTCACATCACATAAAACAAAACAATGTACTCTGTACGGACTACCACGACACCACGCCACCGACGACCACGTGACCACGTGTGTCCCCGCCTCCCCTCTTTCTTGACGGAAGTATGTGCCACAAAATCCGTTCAGCAACTTATTACAATCGTAAAATCAATCAGCCTGACAAACAATATTAGAACACTTTAAAATAATTGCGTTATTCTTTAATAATTACAGAACTTACACATTTGAACACGTTTCTAACCATTAATAATAAACTAGTCGTCTCATTACTTTTTTTACAGTCTCAATCTGCGCTATCTTGGAACATTTCCGGTGATATAAACAGTTATGTTAAACAAAAGCTTTTTACTAATAAATCGGTGCGTAAAATAGTCTTAATAATTTATAGTTGGTAATCTATTATTTAAACTTACTCAGTTCTCATACTAAAAATAAACATTCAGGTATTGATGGCTAAAATCACACTCGGCGCCATTTTCCCTGAGTAGGTGACGGCGTATCATAAAGAAAGAGTATCAAGTGATTAACTATTAATTGCTAATTTGACTGAAACCCTAAAGTTGTTAAACAAATATTCTTCTGTTAATTATAACAATAATTTTAGCTAGAACATAGAGTTTAGTTTAATTGATTTTCAAGTGATAATGATTTAGATTTCACAGACAGGCCAATAGATGGCGCTGCTGATCTCGATACTCAAACGGTAGTCAATAGCATTCACAGGGGTGTTTTATAATAGTTGCTACAGTATCTCACAGATGGCAGGATTGTCGTTTATAACGAATAAGAAATTATAATGATCAATCAATAACTTTATGTAATAAGCTTAGCTTATAGGTGTCCTCGCGGCGACATATATATATATATATAAATGAATTGCCGTTCGTCGGTCTAAAATTCGAAAACGGCTGGACCGATTTGGCTATTTTTGGTCTTGAATTGTTTGGGAAGTTCACGGAAGGTTTAAACGGTGAGAAATAGGTAGGTAGGTAGGTCGTATTTAGGTAGTAGGTAGGTAGGTGGTAGGTAGGTAGGTGGTAGGTAGGTAGGTGGTAGGTAGGTAGGTGGTAGGTAGGTAGGTGGTAGGTAGGTAGGTGGTAGGTAGGTAGGTAGGTAGGTAATAGGTAGGTGGTAGGTAGATAGTAGGTAGGAAGGGAGTAGGTAGGGGAGTAGGTAGGAAGGTAGTAGGTAGGTACGCTCATGTGACGCAGACGATGTTGCGCGGGTCAGCTAATAATGACTAAAATGTGAACATGAAGTCGGTATCAAGTAAATTATTTACCTAGCTAATATAATAACAAGTTTTACTTGGAATCGACCTCAAAATCATATAAAGAAAGACTTAATACGAATTTATAAACTCCACCTTTTTTTTAAATCGATAAATAAAGTAGACCAACTAAATAACCAGTAAATAGTAAAGTTATTGAAAGCAAATGGGTATATAAAAGAAAACTTGATGATCAAGGTAATATTACTGGTTACAAGGCTAGGCTCGTAGCTAGAGGCTTTCAACAAACAGATTTTATTGATGATGATTTATTTGCACCAGTTGCTAAACTTCCAACAGTTCGCACTCTATTGGCAATTTGTAATCAAAAGGGTATGTCAGTACATCAAATGGATGTTAAAAGTGCTTTTCTTCATGATGATATTAAAGATGAGATATATTTGTCATTACCAGAGGGTTATTCTGATAACTGTAAGGTATGTAAACTTAAAAAGTCATTTTTAGACCATATGGTCTAAAAAGCTCGCCCAAAAACTGGAATGACAAATTTAACTCAGTTATGTTATCCGAATGTTTCAAACAATGTAAAACTGATTATGGTCTTTATGTAAAACAGTATAATGGACAAATTGTTTATTTATTACTGTATGTTGATGATTTATTACTTGCAGGGACGGATATTGAATGTGTAAACCAAACTAAAGATTTGTTAAAAATAAATTGATGAAATGAAAGACTTGGGTTTAGCAAAATATTTTTTGGGTATTTCTATCAATCAGGATGTTATCAATGGTATCTTAAAAATTAATCAGAAAGCATTCCTTTAACAGATTTTACAAAAATATAATATGTCAGATTGTAAAAGCGTTGCTACACCCATGGATTCAAAATTCAAAACAGATAGCCTTAAAAGGGAAAGTTCTGAGTCTCAAGAGTTAGAAACAAGATGTAGACAATTAATTGGTTGTTTGTTGTATGCAGTATTAGGAAGTAGACCTGATTTGTGTGCAAGTGTTTCAATATTAAGTCGTTTTCAAAAATGTGCTAGTGACGAGTTGTGGAATATGTTAAAAAGGGTTCTTAGATATGTTAAAGGCACAATTGAAGTTTAGTATCTGAAAGAAACAAGAATGATGCTATCATTGTTGGTTATGTAGATTCTGACTGGGGAGGTGATTTGGTCGATAGAAGGTCAACAGCTGGGTTTGTTTTTAAAATATTTGGTTCTCCTGTTTCGTGGTGTACTAGAAAGCAACCATCTGTAGCTTTGTCCTCGACAGAAGCCGACTACATGGCACTTAGTATGGCTACAGCAGAAGCTTGTTGGCTTAAACAAGTAATAAGTGATTTTTCTATTAATGTTGAATATGTATTAATGTATGAGGATAACCAAAGTTCAATTAAAGTTGCTAAAAATCCAGTTTTGCATAAAAGAATAAAACACATTGATATTAAGCACCATTTTATTCGTGAGAAAATTGTAGAAGGAATAATAAAGTTAAGTTATATTGAAACATCAGAACAAGTAGCTGATTTGCTAACAAAACCTTTGTCAGGCCCTAAATTTGTTAAATTAAGGGGATATCTAAAGTTGATGTAAATTGAAAATTTTTGATTGTCTCGGATAAATATAAAATTTCAAGGAAAGTGTATAGTGTATTTCATTAGTTTGTAAAAGTGAAGTGTAAAACTGTAAAACTCAAAATTTCATAAATTTGTAAATGCAGGATGTATAAGTGTATAAGTTAAAATTAAAATTTTGTATGTAAAGGCATAGTGTAAAAAGGTGTAAACTATGTTTTTGAGTATTTTAAAATAATTTCTTATTTTGAGGGACGGTGTTAACTGGCAACATAAGAAATTAAAAAGTAAAGTTGTCTTATATTATCTATGGTCTCTTAGCCACCATCTTTGCTCATGGTAAAGACTACAATAATTTTCCTTGAGATTGTAATAAATAAAATCTGTGTTATACTAATAGTTTGGAAGTAAATAAATACATTAAAACCATCTCCACGTCTCTTTATTTTAAAAGCAATAGTGAAGAACTTCATTTAGGAAATAAACTAAGGAAAAGTCACATAGAATTTAAAAAACAAATAATGAAAGTTCGATTAGCTACGCAAACATTCAGTAAGCCTGTTGCTGATTCTTTTTCTTTTTTAAAAGATGTCTTAAAGTTAGAAGAATTCATGGGTTGGGTTTAGAAATTCGTAACCTGAATTTGAGGATACTGGCGGTTTAGGGGGCTCAAGGGACCTCGTCCCTAACCCTCCAAAGTAATTTTGGCTGCCGGAGTTGCGTCTAGATATTTTTAAACAATTTTCAAAATTACGTAAAATATTATTAATAATGCATGAAACGGAACGTAATTTCTATATTATCGCCATGTTTTTAAAGTTTTTCAAGTAGGATTTATATTTTAACACGTGAAACGAAACGCAAACTGTCATCTTAAATGTAGATTTTGACAGATACGTTGGGCGTCATTCCGTTGCTTTCGAGTTATCGTGAATGTGCTCCTGTGTTTTGATTTGTGTTTTTTGAAGACTTTGGCTTTATTTTTGGACTCTGATCGAATTCGGGACTTGGGGCACCCCGACTCGGACAGGTTAGGTTAGAAGGGGATGGCGGGGTCTTTAGACCCCGCCATCCCCTTCGTGGTAATTTTTTTGTAAAGCACGCAGAAGTAGGAGCCCCGCGAAGCGGGGCTCCGTCTACTGGGCTTCCATCGAGGTGAGTGGCATAGGGGAGGGAGTTTACTACCCTCCCGCACTCTGTCCCCTCATAAATTAGGTTTATTTTAACAAAAAAATGATAAAAACATAACCTCAAAATGAGATTTTAAATAATTAATAATAAAAAAATATGGTTATCCGGCAGGCAAAAGTGGTGGGGGGTTCATACCCCCGCCTCCCCCCACCCCCCGCACCCCCTCCCAACCCCCTATTAAGGTTACGAATTTCTAAACCTTTACCGAATTCATTGGTGCCATTTATTTTTGATCTTAATAGTGTAACGTTGTAGAAACTCAGAATAGTTTCTACCGTTACTTTGTAAACATAACCTATTCAACACTTTAATTAATTTAAATGTCAAAACAAACGCCACAGAGTATACATACTCATTGAGCCGTCCAGTTACTAAACGACTAAAATTAGCTGTTTTTACCAGTGCTGTGCGCGCGTTACGTGTATCTGATCGAATGAGTGAAGACTTGTCTATGCGTAAACACGCCAGTATAAATGTCACGGACTCGCGATGACGAGTCCCTTTTTGGAAATATTCTGCTCCCAGTTTCTAGACGCGTTTTTTTTATCGGAAATTAAATTTCTAGAAGTATTCGTGATCTAGAATATTCGGGCTTAAAGCAGTCAGCTTTAATTTTTGTTAGTAACCTAACTCTTTCCGTTTTGTGTCTGCGTAAACCCCATACTGGGTAAGTGTTGAACAGCAATTCACGTTTTCATATTTTGTGTATCACTAGCTACGTGGTCTCAAGATGTGAGCCACTTTCTATCACCGTTTTTGCTATGCACATTCAAATGCTTAAATCTTGTAGCCTTCAGCCGAGTGTATTTGACATTGTTACAATAACCCTCATGACACTCAAAATGTGCAAATCATGTCGTGCTTACCACCACCATCATGTAAACTCCGTACTGATTGTGACTACCACACATCACCTTCATTGGCGCATGGGTATTTCTCGCTTTGCTTATGCCTTGGTGTCACAATCAGCGGGGAGGACTGCTAGCCATTCCATGACACGCTGGACGTTATTTTCCAGGGTTCAAGATTACGGCTGACGTTCCACATTACGGCTGACGTTCAAGATTCCGGCTGACAATGAAGATTTCGGCTGACAACCGTTTTACCGGCATCCAATTTGCCGCGGGCACCGCAGCGGGTACCTTTAACCTGCGTGGCCGCGTCGAAATTCTACGGGTCGGCGCGATCATCTGCCGTCCGTCACCCTACCTGGCGTCTGCAGCGTGGCACACCGCTACGGTCATCCTCACGCCGGGCTGAGCCAGGAGAGTACCGTGCAAACCCCCGGGCGGGCTTGGAGAAACTTGTGACCATAGACCTACCCACACCCGATTATTTTATTAATATATTTTTATGTTGACCTGGGTCCGTGGTTTTCTTCTATTTACCCCCACGGACACCCTTTCCGTCGCATTGGCGCCCAAAAACGTGGTTTTATGGTCACTTTTCTTCAAGTTCTCTTGAGGGTTTTTTTTTATGTTGGTGTTTTTTTTTTGTGTGGTTGTTTTTGCTGTGTAAAACGTTTTATTTGGTTGCCAGCAACTAAGGTGTACGTAACGGTACAGTGTTCTACGTTTTTTTTTTATTTTAGTTAGCGTTTTTTTTTGAAAAAATAAGTGGAGGTAGAAGGAAAAAAAAAAGTAACTAATTATTTTCTCATTCTTCGTAGTAGTAAGGCCAATAGTAACGGCTCGCCCCGGGGAAGTACTACCACCAAACTTAATTCTTCCGGTAATCAGCGTTGCTGTGTGCCGGCTGAAGAGTTTGGGTGCCAGGTATTAATTACTGGCTAAAATTAAAAGACAATAACAGCTTTGTCTTATGTTCACCAACAATTTTATGCGGGTTGTTGAGTACAAAGTACCAACAAGTTTGCTCGTTAGGTGACAATTTTTTTTTTTCCTTTCTCCAAATAATAGTAATAACACATATCAAGGAGACCATTCCATAGAAATATAATATTAAACAATTATTCATTAACAACAATTTAGATTCATAACGTTTCATAGTTTTTTTTCTTTTGTTTGTACAATCACAGGATTTTACTTATTCACTTGTATCATTGACTTTGTATGGAGTGACAATTAACTTTTAACTTGTCACACAATTTTATTAACTGTTAACTTTGGATTTTGATCACTTTTGTTCTTGTGAATTATCTTGTTGTGTACGTATGTTATGTACACTAATTAACTTCAATTATTTTTTTTTATCATTCAATATAAATCTAGTTAACACAGGACAGAGAAGTGACAGATCAGAAGAAAAGTAAAATTATAATATCGTGAAGGTTTTATGTACATAACGTTTCTAAAAAAGTAGGTTGCTGCACCATATTATAGGGCATATAGGGTGTGCTATTCGATGGCGCGAACACGGCGTTTTTTTTTTTAAATATTTATGCAATTATTTTGTAAAAATATGTAAAATTTGGTTCAAAATTCCCAAAACCTTGAATTTGACAAAGTTATGGTTAAAAAGTTATAAGGCTTTGAACGTGGCTACGCCATCGAAACACGGAGAACCACGCGGCCACGGAAATCTTAAAAACTAAGCGTTGCAGATACCTGAAATTTAGGTAAATAACAGATTGAATTTGTAAAAAAAATGAAAAAAAATCCTAGGTTTATAATTTTAGGAGCTGTAAGACTAAGGCCCGAATTCCTCTGTCGCTGATGTCGGTCGCGCGTACGAATATACGTTGTGTTCTATGAAGCACCACTTGTGGTTTTTGTACAAGCTTCAGAGTACAGAGTAATAATCATAATAATTACCTACTGCAATACAAAGTTTAAGGTTAATAAGTTACTAGTGATAGTTTAGATTAAAGTCAAGCACATAGGGCGTTACCACGTTACCAACCCATTGAGTGTTTTGTTCCATTGCTCCAGAAATCAGGATGTCTCAATCCCAAGGCGATGATTTGGCGCAACTTAAGCTACGTAGGGGCTATATCAAAGGCGCCATCAGAAGGGTGGAAGTATATTGTAACAGTGCCGATATTTTAAGTGCATCTATTGAACTTCTAAACGAACGTCGAAGCCGGTTAGCGGAGAATTTTAAAGCATACGAGGAGTTAAACAAAAATATATTATACGCAAATTCCAAAGACGAGGAGGACCCTGGAATTTATGAGAGTAAGTATTATAATTGCATTGCAATAATTGTCAGGGAAATCCATGGTCGACGATCCACTCTGCCTGTGGCGGAGCCGCCTAAGGCAAACACTAATTTTAAAAAGTTACCACAAATTAATATCAAAGAGTTTGATGGTAAAAATGTGATAGAATACATTCCCTTCATCAACATGTTTAAAGTTATAATTGATGCTGATGACAATTTGGGTTTGTGTCAAAAATTATATTATCTACGTTCGTTTTTAGCAGGGGAAGCATTAAATTTAATTCAAAACTTGCCATTAACTGAACAAAATTATATTGCAGCATTAAAATTGCTTGACAATAGATATTACAATGAGCCAATGATCATAAATCATCAAATTAATGCATTGCTTGATTTGCCTTCCTTCACAAAATGCACAGCTTCAAATCTCAGGTCACTCGTTTCAAGTGTCAACTTGCACATAACTGCTTTAAAGGGTTTACAAGTGTCTGTGGAAGCATGGGATCCAATGGTGGTTAATGTTTTACTTAGAAAGATTGATGCCTATACTAATAGGAGTTTTCACTTAGAGAGAAATGAAAAAGTTGTGCCTAAGTTGAATGAGTTCCTCGACTTTCTAGAAAAACGAGCCCTGGCCAGCAAAAATTCTGTTATTGAAACAGCACCTTCGAATAACTCCAAGAGTGTGAAGTCAAGCAAGTCTACCTGTAATGTAGCAGCTCCGGCATCATATAAGTATTGTAATACTAACCATAAATTATATGAGAGTCAACTAGACCAACACAATGGGCCTATTAAAGTAACGACTGTTTTGACGGAAGATATTTGAGATTCCATTGAATTCAGAACAATAAGCCCATCATTATTAAAGACGACACCCATTACCCCCTGGACCGCCAAGTTCCAAGCGTTTCTAGGCAGTATAAAAGGCCTGCTCGCCGGCTGTACAAGGTTCCGTTCTCTACTGTTACTCGCCGGACTCGCTTGTAAAATCTAACAGCGTAAATTCGTTTATAACTAAATTGTGTATTAAATATAAATATGAACATTATAAATAAATCCGTGAATAAAAATAAATTGTTATTTTTTTAAAAAACAAAGTGCTTCCAAGTATTTTGACTGGCGCCCAACGTGGGGCCCAGCTAAAGTGAAGTTTCGTGTGCAAGGCTTTTGAGGTGATACCCTCTAAGTGCGCGATATAGACTTCACGTGACTTTTAAGTCTTAAACTACTGGGCAACCTCTTAAAGAAATTCGTCAAGATACGATGCTGATTCAAGCTCTCGTCAGTTGCATTTTGTATGTACCGAGTAGCATTATCCTTTTCAAAATTCCGCTCCTTCGACCCCCGAAATTTGTATATAAACTTAAGGCAGTAAGTAGAGAAACCGATCCACTTCCCGAATATAATATGGAGGGAACACATGGCTACGTACAACCAAATGTACCTAGTACTTCACAGGTTCCTTTGGGGCAGTCACTGGCACCTCTAGTGCAGTCCACAATAGATCCTAAATACTTTATAAATTTTGTTCCAACGTATAATGGTGATCCATTCACCATATACAATTATTTAAATAATGCTAGGCAATGGCTTAGTGTAGCGGGAGGCAATACACCACAAAATGTGATGCTATTGTTAACCAAGTTAGAAGGAAAGGCTGCAGTAATCATCTCTATGATTAACCATTCTTTTAATTGGGAATGCATAGAGACCACGCTTAAGTCGGAGTGCGCCGATAACAGAGAATTGAATACACTATTAGTTGAATTATCTAATGTTAAAAGAAAAAATAATTACAAAGATTTAATTTTTGAACTAAAACAAAAGTTATTTTTTATGAAAAGTAAGTTAACCGACAAACATGGATTGGCAAAACAGGAGCTCATAGATGAAAATATGGAACCTTATATTAATACTGCACAAAATGCTTTAAGAAATAGTTTACCGTATCATGACCAAATATATGTAAATAATTGTAATTTTAATGAAACAGTGATTCGAGTATTACAGTTAGAAGCAGAAGGGAGATTCGATAATATAAAACAAAAAAAATCTAATTATTTACCTGCTCCCCGTATTATCAATCAATTCCAACCAACACCAAACAGTAATACTCCATTAAACTCTCCACAGTCAACGCAACAACCTAAAATTAAAACTTCAAACCCTTCTATCCGTATCACAATAGATACCCATGGACACCGAATGCAAATAACGTGTTTCAAAGGCCACCTCATCCTCAGTTTCAAACGTTCAGAGCCAACCAAAACCAAACACAACATCCTCAAACACAACAACAATCACCACAGCGTTCACAAAAGGTAGAAGATGTTTCGATGAGGACCGCTCCTCAACTCAAACCAAATCAGATCGACTTAGGAAGAGGATTTGTTGCTAAAGAATTATACCACCATCCGGAACAATCTGAAAATAATAACATACAAAGTCCCGAAGAAAATCAAGTTCCTGAAGTGAATTACTACTTCATTCCGGAAGATAAATGCATCTACGTTCCCGAAGAAAAATGTTTTATCATTCCTGAAGAACAATATTCTCCCATAACCGAGACAAACCAAAATTTTCAAGAAAGTCCCTGTCACCACAAAACAATATAGAATTTAATCATGTAAAATCATATTTACCCTATTTTGAAACCGAGAATCCAAAATTAAAAATATTGATTGATACAGGAAGTCAAAGATCATTCATTACACCAACGGCACAAAAAAAATATTTTCCGGAATTTAAAAAAGATGAATATTTCTCTGTAAAAACATCACATGGAATTACAAAACATAATGGTGTAATAGAAACTCCATATTGGTGTAAATATTTTGGTAAAGAAAATGGTCTCATGAAATTTTTTATTTATCAATTTAGTGACAAGTATGACGTTTTAATGGGTACCGAAATGATTGAACAAATAAACGCTAAAATTGATTTAAAAGAAAGAAAATTAAATATCATGAATTATTAATTTTCCACATGACAGAAGATAATAATTTAAATATAAAAGAACTTTGTGAAACTTACAAGGATTTATTTACCGAAAGTGTAACAAGTAGCGCGACCACAAAAATAAAACATCAGTGAAGAAACAATCTATCAAAGACCATTTAGTTAGATTACCACAAATATAACAGGAGGAAGTTAAAAACAAATTAGTACATTGTTAAGTGAAAATATTATTCATCCCTCTGAATCACCATGGGCCTCACCAGTACATATTATCCCCAAAAAGCTAGATCAATCAGGAGTACAAAAATGGAGAATGGTAATTAACTATAGAAGATTAAATGAAAAGACTAAATCTGATAAATTTCCTTTACCTAACATAGACGAATTATTTTCTAAATTACAGGGTAATGAATATTTTACTACTTTAGATTTAACTTCAGGATATCATCAAATAAAAATGGATGATGTATCTATTGAAAAAACCGCCTTTAGTACACCTGATGGTCATTATGAATTTTTAAGGATGCCGTTTGGATTAAAAAATGCACCAGCAACTATTCAACGAATGATGAACAATGTACTAAGTCAGGAAATAAATAGAAACATATGTCTCGTTTATTTAGATGATATTATAATTTATTCAAAAACAAAACAAGAACATATAAATAGATTGCAACAAGTTCTTGAAGCACTTAGAAAAGCTAATCTTAAGGTAAATAAAAATAAATGTGTTTTTATGGAAAAAGAGATCGAATTTCTAGGGCACGTATTAAATAAAGATGGTTTAAAACCAAATCAAAAAAGATTGAAGCTATACAAAAATTTCCTATTCCAAAAACTGTAAAAGAAATTAGAGCGTTTTTAGGCTTAATAGGATATTATAAAAAAAATCGTACCCAATTTAAGTAAAATAATAAAAACCACTTACCAAAGCCACGAAGAAAGATGCTGTTATAGATGTAAATAAAAAGAATTACATTGAGGCCGTAGAAACTTGTAAACGTTTATTAATTAACTCACCTATATTAGCTTTCCCAGATTTTAATAAAGCTTTTGTAATTACAACAGATGCATCTGACATAGCGTTAGGAGCCGTAATAAGCCAGGATAGTCATCCAATCGCTTATGCATCTAGACCCTTAAGTAAAACAGAACAAAATTATAATACAACTGAGAAAGAGTTACTAGGAATCCTTTGAGCTGTAACACAATTTCGGCCTCATATTTATGGTAGAAAGTTTACACTACGGACCGATCACAAAGCCTGGCTGGCTAAATTAAAAGAACCTAATCAAAGATTAACTAGATGGAAATTAAAACTTCAAGATTATGATTTTACAATAGAACATGTTAAAGGAAAAGATAATTACGTCGCCGACGCCTTAAGCCGCGTAGAAATTCATCAAACTGGCAGTTCACTAAATGTTAACTTAGAAGAAGATCTACCATTAACTAATTCTGAAGTCAGTAGTGCTTCAAGAACAGAGTCTGTTGAACAGTCCAACTATACATGTGATAGTCAACAAGGTACTATACATTCAAATAGAGAAGATAGTGATGAAGGAATACCAATTATAAATGCGTATCCACCGAAAAGGTTAAGACGAGTTATATTTGAATACGCTCCGTATAAGAAAGCAAGTAGGGAAAACGGAATTTGGTAATTTTAAATTCCACCAAATGACGAAGAAAATATAATTAAAGAATTTATGTTAGAATATTTACCTCAAGAAAAATACGCTTTTATAATTCCCAATGATGAACTATACTGTAAAGTATCGGAAACGTATCGTAAATATTTCGACCACACGAAATTTAAACCGTCAAGATTCACAAAATCACTCGTGGAAATATTTGAAAAAGAAGAGCAGCTAAGATTAATTAAAGAATATCATTCAAAAGATAATAGACATCCTGGAATCGAAAGTTTGTATAAACAATTAAAAGAAAAGTACTATTGGGAAAATATGAAAAAACAAATAAAAAAATTTGTTCTTCAATGTGAACCTTGTCAGAAAGAAAAATATAATCGTCACCCTAACGTCACACTAGCTATAGAGACAGAAACACCGTATGAACCAATGGACATTTGGCATATAGACTTCATGTCTTTGGAAAGACAATGGTATTTAACGATAATAGATAAATTTTCCAAATACGCTATAGTAAAACCAACAGAAAAATGTAGTCTGTGAAACACTATCTGAAATATTTGCATTGATTGGAGCACCGAGAAAAATGATACACGATGGCGAACAATCATTTTGCTGCGAAATAGTAACAGAATTATTTCAAACTTATAATATTATCAATCACACGACATCTCCACAACATCATAAATCAAACTCCGACGTAGAACGACTACACAGCACTCTCCAAGAACTATTCAGACTTCAACGATCATCAGATTTAGGACAAGACCAAAAAATATATTTTATTACACATGCTTACAATAACACTCGACATAGCGTAATAAACATGTCCCTTTGAAGTACACTTTACACGGAAACCCAAATTACAAAATTTTGAACATTTTAAAGTTGTAATTCAAAATTACACCACCCAACAAGAACAGTTTTGTAACCAATTAAATAAAAATGTTCATGATCTACAGAAAGAAAAAGAAAAACGAAATGAACGGATTAATAAAGGTATTCACCCTCGGAAAAGCTTTAAAATTGGAGATAAAGTATATTTAAAAAATAGTAAGGCCGAAAGGCATAAACGAAATCAAGGTATATAGGGCCATTCAATATATTAGCATGTGAACCACATAATAAATATAAAATTAGTAATGGTAGAATTTATCACCAAGAGGAACTAATTGTTACAGAATTGGCAACATCTTCGGACACCAGTTCTGAAAATTAGACTCCAATGAGCATTTGGTACTGGTAGACTTGCCACCTACCCGTATTATTGAAGGAAAGTGGACGATTATACACATGTTAGATATAAGACCTATATTGGAACATAAGAATAAACTTAAGGACACCGTCGTAAAAATTGTAGCACAGCTTAATTTCAAAGTAGATGATGTAAAATATCTGTATAATCGCATTGATATTATCTTAGATCATGTAACTGAAATATGTAATCATTTAGATATACAAAGTAGAATGAAAAGAGGATTAATTAATGGTTTAGGCTCAGTTACAAAATTTATAACAGGAAATTTAGATCAAGACGATTTAAATAATGTTCAAAAGGATTTGGAAACAATTAAGGTAGCATATAATAAAATAATATGTATAATAGATGAATCTTTAGAATAATATAATAACCAAATTAAGAAAATTGTTGATATTCAAAATGTATTAGATAGACAATGTATTCAAATGACAAATAAAAAAGCTCACCAAAAGGTAGCTTTAGAAATATTGTTACAAGCTCAAACGTTACAAGATGTAGCAGAAAGATTGTCGACAGCTATTACTTTTGCCGAACATCGAATGTATCACTATAGTATAATTCAGTCACATTTATTACAAAATGCACTTAGTAAAATTAATAACGACGTAATGATATCTAGTAATATAAATGATATTGAGCCTTTTATTATTGTAAAGAGTAAAATTATTAATAATATTGTATACTTTATCTTAGAAATACCTCGAAAAATTGTTCCTATTATCCAAAATCACCCAGTCTGTACCTATCCCTTAATGCGAAAGGTTACTTTGGCTTATACTGATGTGGAAATATATGAAGTAGAAGATTGTACAATATTAACAGAACTAATATGCAAAGAAAACATTCGACAGACCTCCAACTGTGAAACAGATTTTTTATTAAACAAGACTACTGATAGATGTATCACAGTTCCAATAAAATGTCCAGCGGAGGTGATCCAAAAAATATCACCAAACATGATTTACATGTATTTAAACAAAACTACTGAAGTAAAAGTTAATTGTGGAAAATATGATGACACATTATGGATAAGAGGACCCTATTTATTATCAGGGGAAAACTGTGAAATAACAATATCAGGCATATTGAGGTTTCATACACAAGAATCACGTGATAAAGTTATAACAACTAACTTAGAAATTAATCAAACTAAAGATACCCCTGAAATGGAACTGAATTATGATCCAGTAAAAATGTCTGCCCAATTGAAACAATTAAAACAAATAGAAGATTTGACATCACAAAGAAAACATAATTTAATTCAGTATGGTTAGATCTTGTGTATAGTATATATATATATATATATACACAAGATCCAACCATACTTGTTATTGGTATAGTCTTTCAATTTCTTCGATCCAAGGTTTGGAAGAAACCTAGGACTTCAAAATGAAGGGGGAATAGTCAACTAGACCAACACAATGGGCCTATTAAAGTAACGACTGTTTTGACGGAAGATATTGGAGATTCCATTGAATTCAGAACAATAAGCCCATCATTATTAAAGACGACACCCATTACCCCCTGGACCACCAAGTGTGAGCGTTTCTAGGCAGTATAAAAGGCCTGCTCGCCGGCTGTACAAGGTTCCGTTCTCTACTGTTACTCGCCGGACTCGCTTGTAAAATCTAACAGCGTAAAATCGTTTATAACGAAATTGTGTATTAAATATAAATACGAACATTAGAAATAAATCCGTGAATAAAAATAAATTGTTATTTTTTTTAAAAACAAAGTGCTTCCAAGTATTTTGACTTGAGTGTGCAAAATTCAAGCTGTTGGTTAAAAAGCATAAGCTGTGCATAATCTGTTTGAATGCGCACAGTGGTAAATGTAAGCTGCGTTTAAAATGTTCTACCTGTCAGCAACGGCACAATACGCTTCTGCATGGTGTGGAAATGACTAAAAAGGAAGTAAGCAATGCGACTGCTGTTAGCCCTACTACTCCAGAGCTTACTGCTGGTGCTGGCAAGCCTGACAGTGTTGTGGTTATGTCGAGTACCTCACCTGTTAAAGATGTGTTGTTTCCTACTGCTGTGGTGCGTATTATCGCTAAAAATGGTACATTTATTTGTGCACGAGCTTTGCTAGACACAGGCAGCCAAGTGTCTTTTATTTCTGAGAAACTGGCTAGTCAAATTGACTGCAAAATAACACAGGCTAATCAACTTATTACAGGTATCATGCAGGGCACTAGCAATGTGCATCTTAGGGCAGATTTTGATATTTATGCATCAAATACCCATTTTAAATTATGCTTAACTTGCTATGTAGCAAAAAACATAACCTGTGAACTGCCACAACAAGGTTTTTATAATGTTGGGTTTAATATACCATCTCATGTCAAATTAGCAGATGAACATTTTAATAAAACTGGTGAAATATTGTTACTATTAGGGTGTGACGTATTTTTTCAGGTACTCCAGAGGGAGTCGCTGCCTTTAACGCCGAATGGGCCCTACCTGGTTAACACCAGCTTGGGATATATTATGGTAGGCAGTCTACCAGTCTCTGCTGGCAAAGTATGTTCATCAAATTTGTGTGTGACAGTTCATTTTTGGAAATGTGAAAAAGTACCTGAAATTTATAAAGAAGGTACTGCTGAGCACCAACTAGCTGAGGAATGTTTCCGAAATTCTGTGAAACTTGTTGATAAAAAGTTTTTTGTAGACTTGCCCTTAAAACTTAATTTAAATGACATTCAGTTGGGTGACTCATTCAACCGGGCACTTCATAGGTTTTATAATTTAGAAAAACGTTTTGCTAAAGATAAGGTGTTGCATCAGCAATACAAAAACTTCATTCAGGTTCATCTTGAACAGGGCCATGCCATACACTTTGATATCTCTAATTATGATCCCAAGGCAGGTAATGTGTATTATTTACCTCATCACCCTGTCTTTAATTTAAATAGTAAAACTACTCCGGTTCGAGCTGTCTTTGACGCGAGCATGAAAACTAATAAAGGCATTTGTTTAAATGATGTTATGCTTAACGGGCCAGTTGTGCAAAATGATTTATTTGACATTTTGACACTATTTAGGACTTATAAATTTATTTTACTTTGTGATATTAAGGCCATGTATAGAGGTATATTTGTAAACAATTACCATAGCTGCCTACAAAATATTTGGCGAGATTCACCTGATCAAAGTGTACAATGTCTCCATTTGCAAACGGTAACCTATGGCTTGAAAAGTTCTGCATTTTTGGCAACAAGGTGTTTGATTGAGCTTGCTGAAAGGTACAAAGAGCAATATCCATTGGTATGTTTTGTGTTGAGATATTCAAGTTACGTCGACGATATATTATGTGGTTCTAATGAGATTTCAGAACTTGTTGAAATAAAAAGACAACTTATTGAGCTTTTAAACTTAGCTAGCTTTTCATTACATAAATGGTGCTCTAATCATAGCCAAATATTAAATGATATTCCTATTGAAACTCATCAATTAAATAAAGAGGATTTTGACAAAGCAAGTACTTATGTAAAAACGTTAGGTTTGTCCTATGATGTAAGTTCTGATACCTTGAATATGAAATGTCCAGTCACTGAAACACAGCAAACTAATACTAAGAGACAAATGCTAAGTTTTATCAGTAAATTTTTTGACCCTCTGGGTTTGGTAGGTCCTATTCTGGTGCAAGCAAAATATTTAATGCAACAGGTCTGGTTTGAAAAGTTAAAGTGGGATGATGTCTTACCAGATTACTTAAATAAGAGATTTCTTGAATTTACTGAAAGTTTGATGCATATGTCCTGTATTTCTGTTCCCAGAAATATCAATGTACAGCCACATCAAAAATTAGAGTTAGTCGGTTATGCTGATGCCTCGAATATTGCGCATGGTTGTTGTTTGAGAGTAGTTAGGTACAACACAGTGAATGTCAATCTTTTATGTTCAAAATCCCGTGTAAATCCTAGACATCAAACCTTAACTATACCTAGACTTAAGCTTAACAGTGCTTTATTATTAGCTATATTATCAAACAAAGTACATGACACTTTAGCATTAAAGTATAATAATATCCATACCTTTTTATATTTAGATTCAAATATTGTTTTATCATGGCTAAAAATTGAACCTGTAAAACTTACTGTTTATGTTGCCAATAGAGTAGAAAAAATCAGACAGTTGTCAAAAGATGTACACTGAGACTAGTGAACACCAATGAGAATCCTGCAGATTGCTTGTCTCGTGGTCTTAAACCAGAACAATTGAAAGAACACTCGTTGTGGTTTCATGGTCCTCAGTATTTACAAAACCATGATTATGTTCATTGTAATTCACAGCTGAATATGAATGTATCTGATATTCCTGAACTTAAATTGCGTTCAACAACATGTAATACTTGTAATTATATATCTGATATTCCTAAAATTAAAATGCCTCCAGCTACATGAAATACTTGTAATAAAGAAAATATTTATTTTCATAGTTTCATAGAAAAATATTCAAATTTGGATTAAATGACTAGAATAATGGCTTATATCAATCGTTTAATATTTAATTGTAAACAACAAACTATTAACAAAAGGCAAGGACATTTAGCTCCTTCGGAGATGGCTCTTGCATTGCATGAATTGATAAAAATTGCACAAAGTAAACACTGAAAATGAGTTAAAATTGTTAAAGTCAAAAGCTAACTAACTAAGCTAACTTAAATTCTTATTTGAGTAGTTTACTACTCAAATAAGAATTTAAGTTAGCTTAAAAAAGAAAAGAAAAAGGATTAAAAAAAAAGAAAAAGGAAGGAAAAGAAGGAAGGAAGGAAAGGAAGGATTTAAAAATCCTTTTATTGATCGTCTAGGTCTGTTAAGAGTGGGTGGTCGTTTACAAAATGCAAATCTTACATTTCAGCAAAGGCACCCCATTATCCTACCGAAAAAGTTGACTTTGACTAAACTGATAATTAATAATGAACACATAAGACTTAAGCATGCAGGGCAGAGGCTAAATCATAGTAGTTTATTTAAACTAGCGGTATTGGCTGATCAATGCTAACAGAGAGGTAAAAGCTGTGTTGCACAAATGTGTACTATGTTTCAGATTTAAGGCTAAAGCTTCCAGTCAACTTATGGGATCTCTGCCACTTGATCGTGTCAATATTACTCGTCCTTTTCAAATTGTAGGTACTGATTAAGCCAGGCCCTTTCAATGTTAAACAAACCAGGATAAGAAGTTAAGAAAACCGCGAAATCTGGCGTTGTATTACGTGTCGCTAATGACAACCAAATAAAAAAATTGCAATCGGTCGATGCTATTAGGTCCGCCGGCTTAAGACTTGAAAAACCGAAAGGCCGAAGGCCTCGTATATTAGTTAAGGACGTCCCATCCTCAATGGAAGACAATGCTTTTCTGCACGCGTTATACCGTCAAAACATTAAAGACGAGCTGCCAATAAATGAGGATGATTTTATTAAGTCAACTAAAATTATTCGTAGGCGTTCCTTAGATAACGGTCGCAAGTGGATAGGCGTTGAAATCGAGTCCACAGTTCGAAAACATTTAGTGTCCACTAAAGATAAATTATTTATTGATTGGGCGACTTGCCGTTTCATCGATGATGTCGAAGTAGTTCGTTGTTTACATTGCCAGCAGTTCGGTCACGTTAAGAAACACTGCGTTAATAAATCACCTACCTGTGCTAACTGCTCGGAAGCACATGAAACAAATAACTGCCCGCACAAGGATAATTTAAATTACATACCGACTTGCGTGGCGTGTAAACGTTTTAAAAATCCGTTTGACCATCGTTGCGGGTCCCCAGAGTGTACCACTTACAAACTTAAACTCGAACAGTTAATCCTCAATACCAACTACTAAAATAATGGATAGTTTAACTATAGGACAATTAAATCTCCACAACGATAGGGTGGCGACCTCTGAATTAGACAAATTAATTGTCGATTATAACTTAGACATAGTACTTGTTCAAGAACAATACCAGAACGCTCACTTACGTCACAAAGTAGTTCAGCTGGACAGCAAAGCACGAGCCGGAATTTACGTGGCGCGTTCTTCTAACTTTACAGTAACGTCTTTGCGTAACCTCATGACGCCCCACTGTGCCGTTGCGGAAGTCTCATCAGCTTCTTTTAAAGTTTACGTTGTGAGCTGTTACTTTCAATACTCAGACCCTGTTGCACCTCATATACATAACCTCCGTCACGTCTTACAGTCACTCGCGGGCAGTAAAGTTATCGTTGGCGCTGATGTTAACGCGTCATCGTCTCTGTGGTATGGCAAGGTTAGGTCAACGGATTTCGACCGACGTTGTGCTGTTGAAGATTTTATAGCAGAAATGAACCTATCAATTCATAATACCCCTGATGCACCACCTACTTTTTGCAGCCCAATGGGCGAATCTTGTATTGACGTCACACTTTCTAGTGCAGACGTACGATTGGATAGGTGGCGTGTCCTACCAGATGCGTCTTGTAGTGATCATCGCCTGATCGTGTACGAATTTGTTCCGAGGTCTACTCAAGGTCCATCTCATATCACTGGTAATTTTAGATATAAAAGTAAAGGCGCGAATTGGGAATTCTTCGGCTTGCTTTTTGCGTGTCACGCCAAAGACTTCACTCGTGATGAACTGTCAGCTGAAGAAAGTGCTGAAATTATGTCAGACACCTTCACTTACTGTGCTGACATCGCCATTGGTCGCGCATCTATGACCAACATCCATAGATGTGATTGGTGGTGTGACTACTTAATTGAGCAGCGTAAAAGCTATCGCCGAGCGCGCAGACATTTAAACAAGCTTAGAAAACAAAAAGTCACCGGAGACCCACTTAACTTTGCTTTAAATGCATTTAGAGTTGCCAAGTCCCGCTACAGAGCATCAGTGGAAAAGTCTAAGGGTAATTTACTGCGAAAAATAGTAGAAAAACTAGATAAAGAAGGTCCGTGGTCTCCTTTGTATCACGAGTTCAAAGCTAATCGATCAGTCGACCTGGCGTTTGTCCAGAACATTAAAGTAAATAATAGACACACGACCGGTATTGAGGAAACAACCGAAGTTCTATTAAATAGTCTGATACCTGATGATTCGCCAGTAAATGACAATGACTACCATCAGCAGATCAGAGCGTGGGCATCTGTGCCACCTGAATCACCAACGTCAGACCTTCCATCCATTGACGAATTCATTAATCTTGTCAGGAAACTGCCTCTTAACAAATCATCAGGTGAAGATAAAATATCTAATCGGATGATAATAGAAGCTTGTAAAACAGCGGGTGACGCCATTTTATCTGTTTTCAACCGATGTATTGCGGACGGCGTTTTTCCTCGTGTATGGCGACGTGGCTTTATACGAATAGTTCCAAAAAGTGGTGATAAGCCACCAGACGACCCTAAGTCGTACAGGCCCTTAACCCTACTGCCATCTTTGGGAAAACTCCTGGAGCGCCTTATCGTTCCACGTTTGCTGCCAGACGGGCCAAAGTTTCATAACAACCAATTCGGTTTCACCGTGGGAAAATCTACCGTAGACGCGGCACTTTCTGTTAGAAAAATTGTTAATAACTCGGAACACAAGTACGTGGTTGGAATCTTTTTAGATATTTCCGGGGCTTTTGATAACGCATGGTGGCCGATGCTACTACTTAAAATGAAGAATCGCGGCTGCTATAAAAACATATATAATCTTGTTTATTCATATTTTTTAAATGGTTCCGCGAAACTCAAACTCGGACATCATTCTATGTCAAAGTCCCTTACCATGGGATGTCCTCAGGGCTCGGTAATCGCTCCGTATCTGTGGAATTTAGGTTTCGATGATCCACCCGGCTGTTCATTAACCGGTTACGCGGACGACGGCCTGCTGCTCATTCAGTCGAGTACTCGGGCTGGACTCGAGAATTTAGCTGACACTTGCCTACGATTAATATCTCAGTGGGGCGATCGAAACCGTCTGACCTTTGCACCGCAAAAAACTTATCAACTAATTTTAAAAGGTAATCTTAAATCGTGGCCTAGTATTAAATTTAATAACGTTCCCGTGAAAAGAAAGCAGTCCGTGTGCTACCTTGGTTTGGTCTTAGAGAAGAATTTTTCATTCATAGATCATATAAAAACTGTCGGTGAAAAAGCTAAAAAGAACTTTTATGCCTTAACTAGAATATCCAAATCTACGTGGGGTCTGTCATTTCTAACTTTAAAGACCATTTATGGGGCTACCTATTTGGGGTGTATGTGCTACGGGGCACCTGTTTGGGCCGATAGGGCCACCATAGGAGCGGTACGACGTAAATTGCTTCAAAGCCAGCGTTTGGCTTTGATATTCTTATGCAAAGCGTATAGGACGGTTAGTACTGAAGCCTTACCGGTACTTGCAGGTGTACTTCCAGTCGATCTTGAAGTGCAGCGACGGGCTGCAATGTACTATAACGCGCGTGAGACCACGGACGCAGACTTTTTAACCCTACGTGACCGTGATAAGATTTCTAGATTATTCAAACCACAGACCGACGTCTGGGAGGAACTTTTGTCTGAATGGCAATGTAGGTGGGATAATTCCATCGAGGGCCGACACCTCCACCAGTTCTTTCCATCCGTTCGTGAACGGCTGGCCAGGACATGGCTGGAGGTTGATCACTGTGTTGCTCAATTTCTCACCGGTCATGGTAACTTTAAGAGTAAATTATTTTCCTTCAAGCTTGTTGACTCGCCTCTTTGTCAATGTTCCACATCTGACTGCGAATATGAACAATCAGCACATCATATTTTATGGGAGTGCAGTCTTTGGCAGAATGAACGCAATATTATGTTGGATAGTGTACAGGTTACATCCGGAGTTATTTACTACACAGACCTTGTAGAAACTAGAACAAATTTCCGTGCGTTCAAGCGTTTTTGCCATACCTATTATTGGAATCAAATATAACTGCTCACAACTTAGGACCCATTAATGTTAATAGTTTATCCGTGGTGCTAGGCAACTGGGCCTATCCCAGTTGTGAACGTCCCTTTGTGCCTATTGGCCTTGTTTCTTTGTGTCTCCTGCTGATATGGAGGGAAGTGGAAATTACAGATTTTCCTACTCCTTTCTTTTTTCTTTTTTTTTCGGATGGGAAATCATCAAATAACCCCTCCCGCTCTGGGCGGAGCAGGAGGGAGTGTCAGACTTTTACTGACTAAAACCCATCCATGTTCCTTCATCGCCCTTTGTGTTCCGGGGCCACGGTATCTCTTTCGAATAGTCCCGCAACCCCGGCAGGCATCGGTCCTTACGGACCCCTTCCTTTTTGCTGACTCTCTTTGAGGCGCGCGTGGAACACGAACGCGCCGTCGACACGGCCTGTCGTCATGAGACGGACGGACGGCGAGCTAGCCCATAGCTCACCGTCCACAGGCCCGCGCCTACGGTGGCCGGGGGCCACGTGGTGGTGGCCCCCGACGCCCGGGGCGTCTCCCGCGGCGGCCGGGACGTTGAGAGGTTCGCTCCCTCTCACGTTCCGCCACCTCCTTCTCTAGCATTACTGCTTCGCAGAAGGAGGTGACGGCGTCCCATTCCGTCTCGCTCCGGACCATGGCTTGCACCAGGGCCGGACGCGAGAGGTCGCCGCCGCCAATCGCCGCTTCGAGGACACGGCGGTGCTCCGCCCACGCGGGGCACACCTCCACCGTGTGTTCCACCGTGTCCTCCGGTCGATCCTCACAATGGAAGCACCCGGGCGTTTCCTCCCGCCCGATTCGGTGCAGGAACCTCCCGAACACTCCGTGTCCGGTGAGGACCTGCGTCAGGCGGAAGGTGAGGACGCCGTGGCGTCTCTCAAGCCACTCCTCAAAGAGGGGACTTATCGCCACTATTGTGGCGTGCCCTGCACGGGGTTGCGACAGTCGCTCTCTCCATGTCGCCATGAGATCCCGCCGGAAGTCTGTCCACTGAGCGACAATTTGTCGCTGCAGCGGAGTTTCCCCCCGGCGTAGCGTCTCCGCGCGCCATTCATGCAGGCGCGCGAGGACTATCGCCTCCAGATCCCATGGCGGCAATCCGGCAAGGAGGCTCGCCGCCTCGCGGGCAATCGTGCGGTAGCCCCGGGCCAGCCTTACGGCTACTACCTTTTGGGGCGCGTTCAGGTAGTGGGCGGCACGCCGCCTCAAAGAACGCGCCCACACCGGGGCCCCGTAAAGGGCCATGGACCGCACGACTCCCGCGTAGAGCCTCCGGCAGGAGGCGTTTGGCCCCCCCAGGTTGGGCAGGAGCCGCCTGAAGGCAGCCCCAGTCCGTTCCAGTTTGGGGGCCAAACGTCGGAAGTGCTCCACGAAGTTCCACCGGCTGTCGAGGACGAGTCCTAGGTACTTCAAAGTCGACTCGACACCGATGGATACCCCTCCTACCGTGGGTAAGGATCCCGGAGGTGGCGCATTCCGAGGCCCATGAAAGCACATGGCCTCGGACTTGTGCAATGCCACCTCGAGACCCAGTTGCCGGATCCTCTCAACGACTGTTGCAACCCCGCGTGTCATCACTTCGGCCGCCGCCTCGTGCGATCTCCCCTGGGCCAGCACCAGCGTATCGTCAGCGTAGCAAACTACGCTGACACCACTAGGGAGGTCGGCGCGCAGCACCCAGTCGTAACCGATGTTCCACAAGGACGGCCCTAGGACCGATCCCTGCGGAACACCGCACGACATCTCTCGCCGGTTCCATTCTCCACTGCGACCGGGGTAGATGACGGCTCTGTCCGTCAGATAGTCCCCGACCACTCGACGGAGGTAGGTCGGCACCCGGTGATACCGGAGTGCCTCCCTAATGCAGCTCCAGGGCATGGAGTTGAAGGCGTTGGCGATGTCGAGAGACACCGCCAAGACAACCCCACCCCTGGAAATCGCATCCCCCGTCGTGAGGGCTCTCACGCGCATGATGGCGTCCACCGTAGAGCGCCCCTTGCGGAAACCAAACTGGTGTTCCGCAAGGTCCGGCCCAGTCCCCGCAAGGTGCTCGGCGAGGCGGTTCGCAATGACTCTTTCAAAGAGCTTGCCCACCTCGTCGAGCAGCACCACGGGCCGGTATGCGGACGGAGAGTCCGCAGGGCGCCCCGGCTTCCGGATGAGGACCAGCTTCCCCGTCTTCCAACGAAGCGGGAACTGGCCTCTCTCCAAGCATGCGCTTAGGAGCCCCTCCAGTCGGGGCCCGAGAGCCTCCGAGGCCAGGACCCAGGCTTTGCCAGGCAAGCCATCGGGTCCCGGGGCGGTATTTTTGGCACTGAGCCTGCGTACCGCCACTCTCAGGTCTACCCCAGTCACCTCCGGAGTGTCGTCGTCGTCGTCCTGATGATCCGCTTCCAGCACCGCAGGCGGCGGAGCCATAGGCGGGGGTGGGTGTTCCCCTCGCGAAGGGAACAGAGTGCTCACCACGTCCTCCACGAGCTCAGGCCGGAGACTCTGCGTCAGTGGGGGGGCCCAGGGGCGGAGTTTGTCCCGCACTAACTTGTAAGGGCGCCCCCACGGATCTCTGTCGAGAGTCCCCAGCATCTCCTCGCGGGCCAGATCCCTGGCCCGCAGGACAGCCTCGCGGAGAGCAGTCTTCGCCGCTCTGTACCCCTCATATAGCTCCGCATTTTCCTACTCCTCCGCTATACTTTTCTGATTAATTTCGTTGCGGGATCCAAGACAGTTAAATTCATTCTCTGGGACTTCGTCGAGCTTCATTGTCTCGGCGCTTTTCTGGTGGTCGCCACTGTTGATTCTGGCTTTCAGGAGTTACAGTGGTTGGGAACAGTGTGGCGGGCTTGTCCCTTTTAAAAAAAAAAAAAACCAGGATAAGAAATCCTGTTATTACAAAGGCATATGTTGTAATTTTTATATGTTTTATTACTAAAGCCGTTCACATAGAATTAGCATCAGATAAGACTACTAATACTTTCTTAGCATGTTTTAAAAGATTTATAAGTCGTAGAAATAAGCCTACAAAAATGTATTGTAACAATGCTAGTTACTATAGAGGTGCTGATAATGCACTCAAGGAATTGTATGATTTACTGAATTCCACAGATCATCAAAGCAAGGTTTTTGATTATGGTAGTTCAGAAAGGATTCAGTTTCAATTTATTCCTTCATACTCTCCTGTATTTGGTGGTCTGTGGGAAGCAGGAGTAAAAAGTATTAAATATCATATGAAACGCATAATTGTCCATAGTGTGCTTACCTATGAGGAACTGTACACAGTTCTAGTGCAAATTGAAAGCATTTTAAACTCTAGTCCATTGACACCTATGTCAAGGGACTGTGATGACATTGATGGGACTGCACATTTCCTCATTGGTTCTCCATTAACCTCTTATCCAGAGTTAAATTTAGTTGATGTAAATGTAGGAAGACTTAGTTTCTGGAAGCAATGTATTCAAATGCAACAGCATTTTTGGCAACAATGGCATAAGCAATACTTAGTCATGCTGCAAAATCGTCCTAAATGGAAAACCCAACAGCCTAACTTGGAAAAGGGTACTTTAGTATTGCTTAGGTCTGACAATGTATCCCCATTGAACTGGCCTGTAGGTAGAATTGTAGAGGTCATTCCAGGAAAAGATAATTTAGTTCGTGCAGTTGATGTAAAAACTGTTAAGGGTTCAATTATTAGAACAATTAGTGTAATGCAAGTTTGTCCGCTACCTATAGATTATGATTAGTGTCTGTTGTCTATTTTTAAGTTAGTATTTTTTGTCTTATTTTAGGTAAGTTTCATATCTACTAAGGTTATTTAAGAAATAAGTTAATTAGTCTTAAGTTAATTAAAACCTTTTAGTTACTTGCAAAGTTTGCTAGTTTAATTACTAATTTTGTGTTTTTGTATCACATAGTTTTTGTTTTTATTAATTCTCTTAAATTAGTTTTTGGCCGAGGCCCCAGCATGTTCAAGACCAATGGTCCATAACGTAAAATAGTTTTAAAAAGTAAAAATTTGTAGTCTATGGAAATATAGTCACGAATACGATGGCTACGTGTGCATTTTGTTTCTTTTGTTAAAAATGTAATAAAAACGTTTGTTATTATAAAACAGCGGTTTTTCTATGTTTTCTACACCTCACCAGCGTATCTCCATAATGGTGTGAAACAATCGAACGCCGTATGTAAAGACGACACAAACGTCGACGCCGACACGCTGCGAGTTCGTCTGATGAAAAAGACACGATTGTGTCACATTTTCCAGGTAAATGTTGTACAAAATATCGATAAAGCACCGATCATTTTGATTGGAAAAGCTGTGTGAGTTTTTTCATAACCTCAATATCGATAGACGCGGGTACGAGATACACCGACGTGGTCATTGGACTCGGGTCTCATACACGTGATGTGTGGACGAGATCTTTACTCATTGGTTCGGTCCGTGAGGCCTTACTATGCAGTTTTATGTACAATATGGGTATTATCGCTTTTTCAGACTCTGACAAGTCTGACGACGATGACTGCACCGCTATCGAATTGGAGACTAAACCAAAAAGTCTTTCAACGGTAAATCCGGTGATGGAGGAACCTGGTGATACAGGGAGCATGTTACCAGTGGAAAACAATCAGGCAATGCCTGCTACTGACCCAGACGTCCTGTTGGCCTTAGGTGACCTCGTGCCAGACAACGATGTGGCACGTACATGGACAACAATTCTAAAAGTTGGTCTTCAAAAGGAGAACAAACTAAAACTAATGGATCAGTTGATACCGGAAAACTGCCCGCTTCTCCAGGCACCAAAGCTAAATCAGGAGATAACAATCTCTGTAACTGACAATATTGTCAATCGGGACAATAAAATTGAAATCGAACAAAACCAACTTGGAATTGGATTAGTGATGCTGAGTAATGCCATATCCACCTTAATTCAGAACGAGCAAGTCGACAGACTAAAGTTAATTAGCACATTGAGCGATGCAGGTCGAGTTCAAGCTGACCTGCATCAGGTACAAACAAGGTCTAGAAAAAATCTGGTATTACCGGCATTAGACAAATCTTTTGTGGACACCATCAAAGATGAGAGATGAGAGGGATGACTACTTATATGGTACTAACTTGATTGAGGAGATCAAAGTCTTGAAAACCTGCCAACGAAGTGGACAATCTATCAATCTATTAAGAAGACTGCTACAACTAACAGCTTCAATAACAGTAATATTAATCGTCAGAGAAACTTGAATGGTCCTCCTCGTTACAACCAGCAGAGGCCAGCACCGAGGTGTCGAACTTCTTTCGACTGCAAGCAAGCACCTCCTAAGTCCTATCTGCCATTTTTGTTTAAAAAAACTTTTTTGCAAAAAATAAAACCGACTTCAAAAAACACGAAAAAGTGAAAAATAACTTTAGCTTCAGAAGTCGGTGACTTTTGTTTGATTGTTTTTTTTTTGTCACCGACTTCTGAAGCTAAAGTTATTTTTCACTTTTTCGTGTTTTTTGAAGTCGGTTTTATTTTTTGCAAAAAGTTTTTTATTTATCCATTTTTAGTTGTTCCTAAACAAATTTTGCCATGAATTTATTTGACATTGTTACCAATACATGTCATGGTAATAGGCGTGAGCAGCGGTGTCCCAGTGGTGGCGGCCCCGATTTACGAACAGTAACTGGTGGGTTCGAACCCTGGCAGGCGTATTAGTTTGTGTAATTTATTTCATCACCACTGCTCTCAAAACGGTGAAGGAAAACATCGTGAGGAAACCGGCATGTCCTAGTACCAAAACATTCGAAGACATGTGACATCTACAAACCCGCAATGGGCACGCGTGATGGATTATAGCCCATTCCCTCTCATAGAGAGGAGGCCTGAGTTCCAGCAGTAGGAACATTAATAGGCAGATGATGAATAGGCGTATCCCTAATATATGGAACGCGGAGCGGGAGGGTGTGTCAGACTTTTACTGACTTCCCATCCATGTTCCTTCTGACCCCTTTGTATTCCAGAGTCACAGTATCTCTTTAGAACCGTCCCATTTGCTGACATCTCTTTGAGGCGCGCGCGGAACACGAACGAACTGTCGAAATCTGGGTGTATTGTAGACATCTGCGTACCCCCTCAGAGCATAAAGGCGTGATGTTACGTCATTTGAGGCGCACGCGGAACACGATCGCACCAACTTAACATACCTAACTTTCAAAATCTGGGTGTATTGTACACATCTGCGTACTCCCTCAGAGCATACAGGTGTAATATTACGTCATGATGTTGTATAAACAATAAACATCCAAGCGATTGCAACATTCACGGCACATTTGCCGTCTATTTTTGAAGAGTTCCATTGTATATCTCCGAAGATCAGCATCAGATGTTCACAAAATAAAAATGGGACCACACGGGAAGCACTAGCTTTCAAATAAAAAAAGAATCATCAAAATCGGTTCACTCAGTCGAAAGTTCTGGGTTAGTAGTCGATTCGCACGAAAATTATTCGCACGATCGTGCGAATCGTCCCCTTTCAATAAAAATATTTTTTTAGTAGGCGATTCGCACGGAAGTATTTAAATTGCGTGCGAATCGACCCCTTCAAGAATTAGTAGTATGCGATTCGCACACACCTATACTTTATCGAAAAGTTTCAAGAAAAAAGTACTATCACGTACAAAATGCTTTCTTTTAATACAGGACACAAATAAAACGATTTTTAAGGAAATCAAGTTTTTATATTTTACTTTGTATCTATCAGAAAGTGATTTTACATCATTCACAGTTTAAATAACTTAAAACCATAATTATAACCAAGATTACAAATAAAATCACAGTTAGTAGGTACGATTTATAATCAAATATTTGGTTTTGCATTTTTACAAGTAAGTACTCTTTTTCCGTACACTTGCATTTACCTTAAATCATCACAAATTACTACTTATTAGAGTTTTTACCGAAATCAACTTTTTATGAACCCCTGAGTCTTGTTAAAAATAATGTTGTTTAAAAAAGGTAAGTCAAAATTAAATAATTAACGTTATAATGGTCTAAAAGCTAATTTTAAAAACAACGAAAAATATAACGAAACTATAAATATATAAATCTTTTTAAATATTCGTAATAACAATATAAAAATCGTTTTAATTAGCTAAGGTATGGTTTTAAATGTGGCAATTAAATAAACAAAAACAAAATATTTTTTCTCTATTAAGTATTAACTAGTACAATTTTGGAGTATTATAGTAAATGTAATAAAATAACAGTCACAAAATCACAGTTACTATAACAACAATATTTTGCTCTAATAGGTAAAAAATAACAATCAACTAATCAATAATAATATAAATATTTCTTAACACAAAAATTTTACGATGATAGGAGCATTATCATCACTGAAAGTTAAAACAATCACAAAATCACAGTTAAACAGAGTCATCTGTTGTATTAATAGGTACAAAGTTCTTAAAAATGTAACACTTAACTAATCAACAATATTATAAATATTTCTTAACACAAAAATTTTACGATGATAGGAGCATTATCATCACTGAAAGTTAAAACAATCACAAAATCACAGTTAAACAGAGTCATCTGTTGTATTAATAGGTACAAAGTTCTTAAAAATGTAACACTTAACTAATCAACAATATTATAAATATTTCTTAACACAAAAATTTTACGATGATAGGAGCATTGGCATCACTGGAAGTTAAAACAATCACAAAATCACAGTTTGTTAAACAGAGTAATCTGTAGTATTAATAGGTACAAAGTTCTTAAAAATGTAACATTATTATTTATTTATGTAGCATTTTAAAACTGTTTTTTTTTTAAAGTTCTTATAAAGAATAATCAGTTTCAGTCTTTTTTTTAGTCATGACCTAATGGCTTAATTTTTCTATACAAAGTTGGAGATCTATGTGACCATGAAGGAATTGATTAACAATGTCTTCAATTCTTTTCTGCAGTCTTATTCGTTCACATGACTTTACTGAGATGTAATGGTTTCTATGAAACATTGTTAAATAATGTTGAGAATCTTTTTGCAGAACCTTCAAGAGCATCACAATATTCGGTTTAGGTTTTACCATTTTATTAAATCGGGCGTTCCAAGCTTCTATTGCATTATTAGTTTTGTGAATGACATCAAAAAATGTCCACTTGTCGGAATAGTAGGCACTCTCTTTTAGCCATGTATTAACAAAATAATTGTTGAATTGTGTTAATTTTGGTTCATTTTCATTTTCTGCTTCAATGTACAGCCAACCATCTGATCGGTATTCTTGAGGAAGATATGCGAGAGCTATACATCGTAATGCGTGTATTTTATAAATCAAGAATAAAACAGTTAGGGATGAATAATCATCCCTAACTGTTTTAATTTTCTATAAATACATCTTTTAAAGTGAAATAAGCAGCCCTGTATCCTGGTGTGAGGACCAAATACTGTTTGAATTGCTAACATTGCACTTTTCTCAAAATCCATGGTAATTACAGTAGGGGCAAATTGAGGTATACGACTTTTTATGAGCCTAAAAAATAGTTCATATGTTTTTTCTTTTTTATTAGGAAGTAATGCATAAATGGCGGGTAAAATGTTAGTGTGTGTTGAAGTACTGCCAACATCGATGTGTAAAGTATACAGCTGTAAAAATGGTGGTACACAGCTCTTGAAAGTCCCATCACAAAAAACGGTCTCAGCATTATTTAAAAATGGCAAAACTTCCTTGTTTGCGAAGAGTATAAGTCTGGTTTGCTTACATTTATAATCTGCAAAGACCAATTCTTCGAAACACGGAGGGATAGTCATATCTTTAGCTTTACGAACTACTATTTTACTAACTTTCAGTGCCTTGTTTCTATGTAGATATAGCCTTCTTTTCAAATTTTTGTAGTCAGGAATATTCTGGACTAAATCGTATCCAGCATCTTTAAGTTTTATTACCGCATCAGAATAAATCTGAGGCATGCTCGTAGTTTCATTCTGTGCACGTTTAATGCATGTGTCTATATGACGCTTGACCTCATTATCTATATGATTAGGTTTACATAAATGATGATCTTCTTTGACAATCTCATGTTGACTATTTGTTGTTAAAAATGCTTTACATTGTTTTCTATTAACGCATCGCCACACTGTAATGCCATTTTTATTTTTCCGATGTTGGTTATGCTTATAACCGTGCCTCAGTAAGATTACTTGGCCCCTCTCTGATTGAATAAATTCGAATTGGCCTTTTCCACCTTGACTCGTTGATGGCCCTTCCATTATATTTTTTCAAAATCAAATGATGTTGATGCCAAAGTCATCTGGAAGAAATAAATGTCTTCACTAAAACTTCTTGATAAAAATAATATTGTTTTTAGTTTTATTTAGTAGGCTATGTTTCTTAAAATAACAGAATTGTGAGTAATAATTTTTCATATAGTAATGCTATTTATAAGAAGAAGAAGATGAAGTATTATAAACCTCTTCATCCCTATACATAAAGGTATTTAAAGACATTGAATCTATTTGTTCATTCTGTTAGCTGAACCAGCTAAACGTTGTAAATTTTATAGCTGGAATACATTTTGAAATAGAAAACCTAATAAAATACCCTAAATAAGTCTACTTAAGTGTGCTAAATAACTAATACATAATTAATAAGTAGATAGTAAATTAAATTACTTACGCATCGGAATCTCCTAAGATATCGCGAAGCTCATGTGCAATGTCGTCGGTGGATATGGTGCTATCCACTATCACTGAACAAATCACTAATGCCCGGTTCCTATAAACAAGAAACGAGTCGTTTTGCTTACGGATAGTAGTATTTTCAACGAGACGTAAGCCAAAACCATTCCTATAAAAAACGTTTCGTTACTTAAGTTACCGATAGATCAGTTCTACGGATGGGAGGGTTTCGAATAACGAACCGTAAGCCAAATGTATGCAGATGTCGGGCGATGGTGTTCCTATAACAAAAAAGGTAGGTCAACGAGCTGTCAAAGTAACGAGTCGTTTACAATTTGTTTACCGCCCGATTTCGGTCGGTTGTCTACAATTATTTTACTTATTCCTTGTTATTTGCTATAAATAATTGTATAATGTCGCGTTCAGATAGTGAATTTAGTGATTTAGAAAGGTTATTGGACTGGAGTAACTCCGAATCAGATGAAGAAAGTGGTTCTAGTCAACGGAATTACAAAACGAGGGTCGATAATTTTAGTATCTTGGATAATAAATCACAAATTAGATTTCGGCAAGATATAATTATGTCGTCTGTACAAAGTTTACTCGTCGAAAATTATAAGGGAGCCAGGTATGTATTTCTCAAACAAACCTTAAAATATTTATTTGAAACAACCATAATAAATTACGCACATAGGTATATAAAAGTACTCTGTGATTTTTATGATCCTCTGTGCCTTACAAATTACAATTTAATTTACAGTTCCGTTAAAATGTAATGTGTCAAGAAAGTCTGTCGCTCTCAATCGGGTTTTGTTCACTTCAGTAGCCCAAATATTTTTTATTTTTATTTTTTAATAGAGATTTTTTCAACACCAAAATTATAAAATAAACATTGTAGCAAGGAAGCATTGTATTCCTGAATAAAGGTAGGAATCATATGATTCTGTGTAGTCCGTGAGTTAGATTGTCGAAAAAAATTGGACACGTGTTTTTTGTTTTTGTATTTTTTTGTCATCTACCCTGTTGTAATAACGAAACATGGGGTGTCGAACACGTGTTGACGGAGGGCTTTGGTAAGTGGGTAACCAGCATCCATTCGGTGCAGGTAGCTGACGCAAAAATATATAGGAACGCCACAATCCTTCCGTTATTCGTAACTCAAAAACGAATGGTTCCTTTTGCACAATAACGAACCGTTGTTTATAGGAACCGGGCATAAACTGTAACTGTAAAAATATGCAGTAGGTACAGCACAGACCGCACTTCAGAACAGTGTGAAATGCGAAAACAGAATAATAATCTTAGTTTCGGCACGGGGTCCCAACGCGAACAATCGATATTTTGTTCTAATTAATTCTAATAGATGGCGTTACTTGTATCGATTGTATTTTATAGTGCGTATATCAATTGTAAAAGAAATGATATGGATATTGTATGTAATTGTTAAAAAAGTCTCTCTTGTACGAAAAATCTAATAATGGGTCCATAATTCCAATTTCTATGATCTCTCAAAATCTGTGGCTCTAGGTTCTACCAATAGATGGCGCTGTCACCAAAACAGGGAAGAAATCGACGGAAACAATCTCATGAAATGAATGGTTCATAGGTACAACCGTAACCTTACAACTACAACAACTTAGTGAGGTAGGGTTGCCCGGTTGGCTCAGAGTCAGAACTGATTTTCTATTGTGCTCCAGCTTATGAAGGCGTCTAGATCTTATACACTGTATCAAAGTTATCGTAACACATTTGAACTATAGAACATTTAAATAATAAATAATTGCGAATACCCTGTTTATATTATACCTGATTAATAAACGATGGTCCCGTTTCTTTGTATGGGATGGGGCATCTGTACGTAAGTATTATGGTTATCTGTAGATTCGGTATAAGGCAAATGCCGGTGCTTTTTACGGGGTAGGATTAAATATAGGTACTATTGTTTTGACTTGGGTTTATTTATTATCTACTCTAAAAGGATTAAAATACGCAGAAAGATAAAATATATTTTTGGCAAATCCTACCACTACTGATTTATTGCTTAACTACTTCTTTGTGCAAGTGCTCAAGCGCCATGTACCGGCAATATTTGTGGTAAGTAAAATACAAAACAAAGGGCTACTCGGCAAGCCGCAATAAAAATTAATCCCCTGGAGCTAATAAAAAATATTTCTTCATTATTTTTGGGATCTGCTATTGTGAGTACTTAAGGGCGTTTCTTGTTATTAGTTTCTTTGTTATCTTTAACAGTTAGTATTATTTGTATAAAAATACACCGGCAATTTATTAAATCTCTCATTTATGGTGTTCATATTATAAGTTTTCATATTAAATACTGACAAAACTTTTCATCTTACCTCTTAACTAGTATTTTGTGCCTGACTGCGATGCGAATAGAGAATTATTGAATTTTAATATTAATATTCTAGAATATTGTACATGACTGTACTTAGATTTATTATTCGCACATTTTGTTAAGTGTGCGAATCGCATACTACTAATTCTTGAAGGGGTCGATTCGCACGCAATTTAAATACTTCCGTGCGAATCGCCTACTAAAAAAATATTTTTATTGAAAGGGGACGATTCGCACGATCGTGCGAATAATTTTCGTGTGAATCGACTACTAACCCAAAGTTCTGAGGTAACAAATACAAAAATAAAAAAAAGTCGGTTGAAAATTGTTTTTAATGCCATCTGTTGTGAAATGTGGAGATCTTTCGCGTGACAAAAACTCGTAAGTATCCAAAGCCACTAAGTCACGAAAAATTGCTTATAGAAATAGCTACCAACTCGCGCGCAAATAAACGTGGTAGAAATTTCTCCTACCTCGCAAGTTGACAGTTTTTTTCGTATTGAGAACCGGTCGGCCTGTACGTCCAGACAAAAAGTAAGTATTACACTTGTTTTTTTAATATTAATAGTAGTAATTGAATGTTATAATTGATGACGAAGGTTATTATTAAGTATTTTATAAAATAAAACCTTAAAACGTCGGTCTTTGCCTTGAGAAAATAAGTTGTAAGATTCGAGTGATAAGTTAAGAGGTATTTCCATCTCAAGATTTTTTGTTGTTATGTCGCTACTACTTGTTTGACTGATCAGATAGAAGTTATTGTCACTAACTCTTTACATTTACGCGTCTTACTAACACTATTTGTATTGTTTTGTAGGTAAACATGCGGCAGTGAACGAACGCTTAAATTAATAAATCTTTGTCTTTGTGATAAAAATGACCCACCGGATACCAGATCTCCACCTAACGAGGTAAAGGAATCTACAACTTCTAGCATGTCATTGCAAGTTCCTGCATCGTTGGATACCCCGAGTTCACCAAATGAGGTATTAGAAGTTCCTGCATCTTTCAATCTAAGTCGCTGCAGCAGTAGATCAACTTGCAGTGCAACCATATTATCTGTAACTCTATAGCCCAAACTCAATGGGGTTATGTCGTTTAATTACTGAGTTCCAATGGCCATCTTCCAGCTCTATCATCAGACCCTGGTTACCATCTAGCACCAAAAAACTCTAAAAACAAAGCATCAAACAGCAAAAAACAAACCTTCTAAAAACAAAGTACTCATCAAGACGAATCAAACGAGTCCAAATTAGATGGGATTATGTGGTTTTATATCGGAGTTCCTATGGCCACCTTCCAGCTCTATCACTAGACCCTGGATACGATCTAAAGACAAAGTACTCATCAAGGCGAATCAAACGAATTCATATTCGATGGGGTTATGGCGTTTTATAACGGAGTTCCTATGGCCACCTTCCAGTTCCATCATCAGACCCTGGATACGATCTAAAGACAAAGTACTCTTCAAGACGAATCAAACGAGCCCAAACTCGATACAGTTACGTCGTTTTATTACGGAGATCCTATGTCCACCTTCCAGTTTCATCATCAAAGTCTGGTTACCATTTAGGACCAAAGTACTCATCAAGACAAATCAAACTAGTCCAAATTCGATGGGGTTATGTCGTTTTATATCGGAGTTCCTATGGCCACCTTCCAGCTCCATCACCAGACCCTGGATACCATCAATAGACAAAGTACTCATCAAGACGAATCAAACGAGCCCAAACTCTATGTGGTAACGTCGTTTTATTACGGAGATCCTATGTCCACCTTCCAGTTTCATCGTCAGACCCTAGATACCATCTAAAAACAAAGTACTCATCAAGACGAATCAAACGAGTCCAAATTCGATGGGATTATGTGTTTTTATATCGGAGTTTCTATGGCCACCTTCCAGCTCTATCACCAGACCCTGGATACGATCTAAAGACAAAGTACTCATCAAGACGAATCAAACGAGTCCATATTCGATGGGGTTATGGCGTTTTATGAGTTCCTATGGCCACCTTCCAGCTCCATCATCAGACCCTGGATACGATCTAAAGACAAAGTACTCATCAAGACGAATCAAACGAGCCCAAACTCGATGTGGTAAAGTCGTTTTATTACGGAGATTCTATGTCCACCTTCCAGCTTCATCATCAAGTCTGGTTACCATTTAGGACTAAAGTACTCATCAAGACGAATCAAACGAGTCCAAATTCGATGGGGTTACGTCGTTTTATAACGGAGTTCCTATGGCCACCTTCTAGCTTAACCCTCAGACCCTGGATACCATCTAAAGACAAAGTACTCGTCAGGGCGAATCATACGAGCCCCAACTCAATGGGGTTATGTCGTTTTATAAATGTGTTCCTATGGCCACCTTCCAGCTCCATCATTAGACCTTGGATACCATCTAAAGGCAAAGTGCTCATCAAGACAAATGAAACTAGTCCAAATTCAATGGGGTTATGTCGTTTTATATTGGAGTTCCTATGGCCACCTTCCAGCTCCATCATCAGACCCTGGATACCATCTAAAAACAAAGTACTCATTAAGACAAATCAAACGAGTCCAAATTCGATGGGGTTGCGACATTTCATTACAGAGTTCCTATGGCCAGCCTCCAGCTCCATCATCAGATCAGCTCCATGTTATCATAATATTGCATAGCCCCGCGATATACATATGCGTGCAAAATTTCAGCTCAATCGGTAACCGGGAAGTGGATTAAATATAACTTGCAAGATTTGATTACAGACAAACAAACATCGGGACAGGTGAAACTAAATAAAAGCTTGTAATAAAAGCTTGTAATAAAATAAAAGAAGTTTAATTTGTTTTATAAACATGTTTGTTTTGTTTCTACTCTATCAGTACAAGTACCTCAACTTTACCAATATTATCTCTGAACATCTGCATGTTGAATATATCGAGAATAAAGTCTAGTATAATAAGTGATCAAACAAGCTTACCTTGTGATGTTCGATCATTGTTCAGAAAGTGTGTCTTCGCCTTTATCCGCCATGATGGTATGGCAACACTTTAGAAAAATAAAAGGCTATTTTTGCCGCGACGACGTTTCATCAAACATGTCTTCAGTGTGTTTTATTTAAATAAATTACCTTCGGCGACTGAATTTCGTTGATCCATCTCCGATTGAAGCGGAATCTTCAACATCTGGCGACCGTGACAGGACTGTGATTTTCACAAAAGAAAAAAAAAAACCGGCCAAGTGCGAGTCGGACTCGCGCACGAAGGGTTCCGTACCAATTATTATAAAAAAATCGCGTTTGTTGTATGGGAGCCCCCCTTAAATATTAATTTTATTCTGTTTTTACCCGACTGTGGCGAAGCCCAAAAGGAGGGTTATGTGTTTGCCCTGTATGTATGTTTGTATGTATGTCCGTTTCTTTGTTTCCTCGTAACTCCTCAACGGATGGAGGGATTTGGATAGAATAAATGTCGTTAGATTTGTCTTGATGGCCCGAGTGTCACTGGCTACATTATAATCAAAAAACAATTAAAAATCGTGGATTTGGGGTGCCATATTGTGGAGTTCGATTTTATTTTTTCTTCTAATAACATCGAGTGGGGTATCAAAATAAGGGTTTTAGAAGGTGATTACAAAAATATATGCAACTTATATGTTTGAATGTAATGATAAATCTTTATAATTATAAAATGGTAAACTGACCGAGTAACTGGGTGATAGATCAACGCACAGCCCAAACCACTTGCTCTACTGATTAGTAGGTTCCTTATGTGGTCTAGGGGTGCACTAAGAAAGGATTTTTCAAAATTCACCCCTTAAGGGGGTGAAACGGGGCTCCAAAGTTTTTATGAGGAAACGATATTAGTTAGACTAACTGAAACTTCACAGGAGTACTCCTATCGATAAATATCGTGATGATGATGATTGTGATAACGATGATGATAATTGTGATAATGGTGATGATGATTGTGATAATGATGATGGTTGTGATAACGATGATGATTGTGATAACGATGATGGTGATGATGATAGTGATAATGATGATGATGATTGTGATAGCGATGATGATGATGATTGTGATAGCGATGATGATGATTGTGATAATGATGATGGTGATTGTGATAACGATGATGGTGATTGTGATAGTGATGGTGATGCTGATTGTGACAGTGATGGTGATTGTGATAGTGATGGTGATTGTGATGAGTGAATTTAGCACATAATTTATAACCTAAATTAACATGTAGGATACTATTTATCCCTTTAGTATGATCCCATGGGACAGTCACCGAACTTCACGCGAGCGAAGCCACGGGCAATTCAGCAAGTAATAAAATAAAAGTAAATAAAATTCAAATATTTGGCACGCTCTGCAGCCTGTACGACTAGATGGATTTTAGCTTGAGAGGTATCGTTAGATTCGCTTTTACTGTGAAAGTGACACTGGATATATCAAAATAATAAAGAAACAAAATAGCGGATTTTTAGCGCCTAATTCAAATGTTTGGCACGCTCTGCAGCCTGGACGGCTCGATATAGGGCTCATCATGAGGATTTTAAAATGGTAGGTACACTTTTATCTAAGTAACTAAAAAGTGTAAAATAAAAAAATATATTTAAAAAAATAAAAAAAAACCCGACTGCGTAAAATTAACTAATAACTTTAAATAAAAAGAACTGAAAATAATAAAACAAGTTTAGGAGACAGGACATATTGACTGCAACAGTCGGGACCCATTAAATAATCTAGACATTAAATCCAATATGGGTCCCGACTGTTGCAGTCAATATGTCCTGTCTCCTAAACTTGTTTTATTATTTTCAGTTATTTTTATTTAAAGTTATTAGTTAATTTTATGCAGTCGGGTTTTTTTATTTTTTTAAATATTTAGTATTTGTTGTTATAGCGGCAACAGAAATACATCATCTGTGAAAATTTCAACTGTCTAGCTGTTCATGAGATACAGCCTGGTGACAGACAGACGGACAGACGGACAGACAGACGGACAGACAGCGAAGTCTTAGTAATAGGGTTCCGTTTTTACCCTTTGGGTACGAAACCCTAAAAAGATGGACACGAAGGTAAAATTGCGAACCGTCGTGAGACGCCATTTTACTAAATGTGCAAATTCATTAGAAACTTTATTAAAAGCCGAAAAATTCAGAAAATTTGAGGCAGAAGCCAGCCGAAAAATAGCCCATGAGGCTTACCTAAAACTAGCGAAGTTGGACGAGGTAATTCAGCAAATGGTTCTCGCCGACACCACATGGCAGGAGAGAGACCTTGAGAAGGAATTGGACGAGAAAACTAAGTACGAAACCAGGTGGGCAGTCCTCAATACTCAGTATGACTCATTAACCGCCAGTTCACCGCAATTAGAAAAAAAGAAATTTCAAACTTCCCACGTTGGAACTGAAAAAAATCGATGAAAAAATCAAAAACTGGTTAGGATTTTGGGGATCATTCCAAAAAACAGATAGTGACAAAAATATGGTCGACACTGATAAACTACAATACCTTTCTCAATCGATGGAAGCTAACACAGATGTAAAACTATTCATAGACAGTTTCCCAATAACTAACAACAGCTATAAATTATGTATTCAAGATTTAAAAGCTCGTTATGCACGCGAAGATCTACTAATACAAGTGTATGTAAGAGAGCTGCTAGCATTAATTTTGGACAAAGAAAGCAATAAAGAGCTAAGCACTTTGTATGACCAACTCAACGGACAACTGAGATCTCTAGAAATCTTGGGGGTGACAAAAGACAAATTCTCCGCCTTTCAATTACCAATGGTAGAATCTGCTCTGCCTCCAGAAACTTTACGAGCATGGGAAAGAGCAAGACCAGAAATATCAGATGATACGCTCAACTCATTGCTCATTTTCCTGAAAAAAGAAATAGAGAGTGACCAGAGAATTTAAATGGCGAAGTCTACGTTTACATCTGAACCATCGAAGTCACATGAAGCCACAGCAGCATGTTTTACTGTAAACAGCAAAGAAAGCGGAGAAAAAAGAAGAGAAAATAAGTGTGTCTGGTGCGATAAAACTGGTCATTCCAATGTTGAATGCTACAAACTGGGGAAACTTTCTATGGAAGAGAAACAAGAACATCTGAAGAAAAAGAGAGCTTGTGTTCTTTGCCTAAAGGTAGGACACCATGCAAAGCATACATCAAATGTTATGTTTGTGGCCAAAGACACTCACCTGTACTCTGTCCTGGGACGCATCAACCTGAAACGAAGCCAGTAACCAAGCATGAGAAAAAAGACAGTGAGCCAGCTTTTCAAAATCTCTCCAACTCCGAGAAAAAGATGAGGGGGACAACCTTTCTACAGACAGTAGCGGTGGAAGTGACCTGCAACGGGAAGAAAGAAAAAGTACGAGCCTTATTCGACCCCGGGTCATAGAGGTCCTACATCAAGGAGGAGGTAGCAGAGAAACTGGGCATACCAGAAGCAGGCGAAGAGGAGCTGAGCCATTCACTGTTTGGGGGAGTCACCGTATCCTCTAAACAATATAAAACATACAACTTCATAATAGAAAGTCTTGACTCTAATTTCAAATTAGAAATGTCAGCCTTAGGGCAATCTTGCATAATATGTAAACATGTACCCAAAGTGGATGATTCTAAGATGTCAAGGTTGTTAAACAAATATAATATTAGGTTGACAGAAATTAAGACAACTGAAGTAGGCTTATTAATAGGAGCAGATTATTTAGGATTGTTACTTACAAATTCCTTTGTCCAGATCGAGAACGGCTTAACTGCTGTAAAAACAAACCTAGGTTGGACAGTTCAAAGAAAGATGACAGTAGCAAATACTAATGTTGTGTTATCACTCTTTTGTGTCCAAAATATAAATAATTACTGGGATCTAGAACTGTTAGGCATTATTTTGTAAATTCATAAATATATCTACTCGTATATAATAATAAAGTTGTATAATTTTAGCTAATGTAAAAGAGTATAAATAAATTAACATGTGAAATATTCATACTCTGATCAATGTGTTATGTATGTGTGTCAAAGACATAATAATTATTGTTTCTTTTATATTATAGTCACTCTTAGGTAGATTATCTTGTAATATTGTCATGCTCATGGATAACTATTTACTTAAGTAATTAGCACAAACGGTATTGTTTGCAATATTAGTGTATTATTTTAAGTTAATTTATATTTTGGAATATAATGTAAATTTGAGTTTGTGTTAAGCACCTACATGTTTCAGGTACATATAAGTTTTGAGGTCTGATTATTATTATTTTTCTGGTGATGGAGGATGTTCAGAAAGTGTGTCTTCGCCTTTATCCGCCATGATGGTATGGCAACACTTTTAGAAAAATAATAGTAGATTATGCACCGAGGGGCTAAAGTTGTGTCTTATGTCACGGGCGTCATATTGAATCTCGAGCGCAATTATGAAGGATTCGGGATTTAACTCCCGAGTGCAGCGAGGGAGTTAAGAGTTTAACTCACGAGCGAAGCGAGGGAGTTAATACAAGAATCCTGAATGCAGCGAGGGATTCAAGCTAGCCCAAGGCAAAGACACCTTTAGCCCAGAGGAGGATACTCTACTTTTTACACCTACTGTGAAAAAATAATAGCCATAGTACGAAAAACAAAGTATTTATTAAATAAACAAACAGTAAGAATAATTAACTAATGTTACACTACAGCCAATTACTACTACGGCGCGGTACGGTATTTGTTATTATTAATGCCAGTTTTAATGTTATTCCATTCCTTTTAAAAAATGGTTCGTAGTTATCTAATTACTAGCTGTTGCCCGCGGCTTCGCCCGCGTGAAGTTCGGTAACTGTCCCACTGAATTATACTTAAGGGATAAATAGTGTCCTACATGTAAATCCAGGTTATAAACTATCTATGTGCCAAATTTCATAATCATCACAATTTATTACTACTATCACAATCACCATCACTATCACAACCACCATCACTATCACAACCACCATCATTATCACAATCACCATCACTATCGCAACCACCATAATTATCACAATCACCATCACCATCACAATCACCATCACCATCACAATCACCATCACCATTACAATCAACATCAGAATCCCCACCACCATCGCTATGACCATCACAATCACCGTCACAATCACTGTCACAATCACCATCACAATCCCCATCACCATCGCTATCACCATCACAATCACCGTCACTATCACAATCACTATCACCATCACCATCACAATTACCATCAAAATCACTATCACAATCACCATCATCGTTTTCATGATCATTATCATCGTAATCACAATCATTATTACAATCACCATCACCATCACCATCACAATCACCATCGCCATCAACATCACCATCACCATCACCATCGCAAACACAATCACAATCATTATCATCATAATCACAATCATTATCATCATAATCACAATCATTATCATCTTAATCACAATTACCATGATCACAATCACCATTACAATCACCATCACCATCACCATTACCATTCCAATCACCATCACCATCACAATCGCCATCCTCGTTATCATAATCATTGCTATTACAATCACAATCACCGTTACAATCACCATCACTGTGACAATCCCAATCACAATCATTATCATCGTTATCACACTCATTATCATTGTAATCAAAATCAATATCATCGTAATCACAATCATCATCATCACAATCATCATGATCATTATCACAATCATCGTCATCATTATCACAATCACCGTCACTGTCATAATCATAATCACAATCACCATCACCATCGCTATCATCATCACAATCACCTTCACTATCACAATCACTATCACAATCACCATCACAATCACCATCAAAATCACTATCACAATCTCCATCATCGTTATCACAATCATTATCATCGTAATCACAATCATTATCATCTTAATCGCAATCATCATCATCACAATCACTATCACAACCACAATCATTATCACAATCACCATCACTATCACAATCACCATCACTATCACAATCACCATCACAATCACCATCACAATCACTATCACAATCACCATCACAATCACCATCACAATCACCATTACTATCATCATTATCACAATCATTATCATCGTAATCACAACCATTATCATCGTAGTCACAATCATCATCATCACAATCTTCATCCTTGTTATCACAACCATCGCTATCAGCATCACAATCACCGTCACTATCACAATCACCATCACTGTGACAATCACCATCGCAATCAAAATCACAATCACCATCATCGTTATCACACTAATTATCATCGTAATCACAGTCATTATTATCGTTATCTCAATTCTCATTATCACAATCATCATTATCACAATCATCATCAACGTAATCACAATAATTATCATCGTAATCAAAATTATCATCATCACCATTATCACAATCATCATCATCGTTATTACAATCATCACAATAAATCAACAATAACAATGTACAGAAGTCGAATCCACCATCTTCTGGATCTCAAAATAAATGCCATTTTCGTAATCAGCACCCCTGATAATCTCGGTATTGACACCCATATTGAATTATAGACATTTCAACCCAATCGCACCCCAAGACCCCAACAGGGAATAATGGTATTTCAGGTCCGCCACAAATCGTTGTTTTTGTAATACACCTGACCCAATCACCATACAAACAATACCTATGTTGAATTTCAGGCTTTGTTACCCCATTTCCCCCTTTAGGGGTTGAATTCTGAAAAAACCTGAAACACAAATTTTAACTCATTTAGCGATAGGAGTACTCCTGTCAAGTTTCGAATAGTCTAACCAATCTTATTTCTTATTCCCCGTTTCAACCCCATAGGGGGTAAATTATTTAAAATCCTTTCTTAGTGCACCCCTAAACCTCATAACGAACCTATGTGCCAAATCTGGAATCTCTAGAGTCTAGACTCAGCGGTTTGGGCTGTGCATTGATTTTTAGACCTTGTCACTCCATTTCCCCCTCTTAGGGGTTGAATTCTGAAAAAATCTGAAACTCGTTTCTACTCTTTTCTCAATAGGAGTACCCCTGTGAAGTTTCGAATAAAATAGTCTAACTAATCTTGTTTCCCCATTAAAACTTTAGAGCCCCGTTTCACCCCCTTAGGGAGTGAGTTTTGAAAAATCCATTCTTAGTGCACCCCTAGACTACATAAGGAACCTACTTGCCAAATTTGGAATCTGTAGACCCAGCGGTTTGGGCTGTGCATTTATTTTTATACTTTGCCACCCCATTTCCCCCTCTTAGGGGTTGAATTCTGAAAAAACCTGAAACCTGTTTCTACTCACTTATCAATAGGAGCACTCCTGTGAAGTTTCGAATAAAATAGTCTAACTAATTTTGTTTCCCCATGTAAACTTTGGAGCCCCGTTTAACCCCTATTAAGGGGTGAATTTTGAAAAATCATTTCTTAGTGCACCCCTAGATCACATAAGGAACCAATGTGCCAAATTTGGAATTTCTAGACTCAGCGGTTTTGGCTGTTCATTGATTTTTATACTTTGCCACCCCATTTCCCCCTCTTAGGGGTTGAATTCTGAAAAACCCTGAAACCCATTTCTACTCATTTATCAATAGGAGCACTCCTGTGAAGTTTCGAATAAAATAGTCTAACTAATCTTGTTTCCCCATACAAACTTTGAAGCCCTGTTTAACCCCTTTAGAGGGTGAATTTTGAAAAATCCTTTCTTAGTGCACCCCTAGATCACATAAGGAACCTACTTGCCAAATTTGGAATCTGTAGACCCAGCGGTTTGGGCTGTGCGTTGATAGATGAGTCAGTCAGTCAGTCAGTCAGTTTCTTCTTTTATATATTTAGATTATTCTTACAATATTATGTCTCCGAAAACATGGCAACGATGTGAAGAAGCAGTCGTTATGATTTTGTAGGAAATCGAGAATATCATCCACGCGTAGTAAGGGTATCGAGAATAGCTTTCCTCTTTCTGGCACCAAAGGGTGTTTGTTAGTACTATACTGCCAATTTAGCTGAGCATGTGAGATTCCAAATTCAAATCACATTATTGACCAGCGGGTCATAATGAAATCCAGTACAACATTATTGACCGGCTGTACCCCGGCCACTAATGACTCACTTTAGGTTAAGGTTGCTTGACATATAATTTGACATTTTCGAGCAGGTGGTGTGAAAAAGGCTTTTTGCCGCGACGACGTCAAAATCAAAATCAAAGCATTTATTTCAAGTAAGCCAGTTACAGGCACTTTTGAATTGTCGAAACAAAGATGAAAATTAAATGTAGCTACAGTCCCAGTCACAAGACATAAAAACTGTGAAAGTACTGTAGTTGCCCATTCCCTAGCGTAGATCTCTATAGAGAAGAATGGGCAAGAAACTCCATGGACACTCTTTTAAATCAGAATATTGTTACAAAATCTTGGTTACATCATTCACGTTGAGATGGTATATTATGTGAGAACAATGTAGCAAGATGTGCACGGTAAAAGTGTCCACAGCAAAAACACACAAACAAAAAAAAAAAATACAATTCAAAATAATTCATTCAAATAAGCCATGGCAACCAAGAGATGACCAGTCACAACTGACAGCGCCCGTTCACGGACATGACGCATGGATCAGCACCATTCAACTCAACCATTTTGAAGGGAACTAAATGATCCGACACATGCGCCACCATCAGCTAGACAATTGAGTGAGCATGACATACTCCAAACCGCCAGGGCACATTCAAGTCAAGAAAAGACGTAGGTTTCCAGTGAATGATAGCTTTCTAGTACATAGTACTCACACAATATGGGCTATGCATTTATATAATACTAAAGAGATTGATTCTATACAATGCAAAGATAGTTGTACAATCTTCAGCAGCTCCAACAATACACTATACTGCTATCAATTTATGAGCCCCTGTCCATGTGGAGCAGGACCAGCATTGAGCCAAGCATTTTTATCAGCGATATAATCGCTCAACTTGTAATACGCTTGCTTACGTAGTGTGCGTTTAATGCATGTTTTAAATTTCGTCTCATTCAGTTCAAGAATACTTTGTGGAATTTTATTATAGCATCTCAAACAGTACCCCATGAAAGATGAGTCTACTTTAGCGAGTCTGAAACCTGGCTGAACTAGTTGGTCCCTATTTCTAGTACTGTAATTATGTCTGTCACCCCTTTTACCAAAAAGGTGCAGATTTTTTCTGACGTACATTATGTTTTCGTAGATGTATTGACAATGTACCGTCATGATGCCTATATCCTTAAACAGTTCCCTTAGAGAATCGCGCCTACGAAGATTATATATGGCTCTGATGGCTCTTTTCTGCAGAATGAATATAGACTCAATATCTGCAGCCCGTCCCCACAGCAAAATGCCATAAGACATTATACTATGAAAGTAACTAAAATAAACCAGTCTAGCGGTATCTACATCAGTATACTGACGGATTTTTCTAATGGCAAAGGCTGCTGAACTTAGCCGCCCCGCAAGAGATGTCAAATGAGAACCCCATTGTAGCCTTGAATCAAGCGTAATCCCCAGGAAAACCGTTTTATCTACGAATTCAAGTTTCTCTTTATTCAATATTATATCACAATCACTACTTTTAACATTCGGTAAAGCAAATCTTATGCATTTGGTTTTTTTTTCATTTAATACCAAATTGTTTGCTGTGAACCAATTTTGGACCTGAAGTAGGGCATTATTCACGTCATCTAGATTTTGGGCCCGCCTATTTATCTTAAAAATTAGGGAAGTGTCATCAGCAAATAACACCATATTTTGAGGTTGGTTTTTCAGTAAATGGGGTAGATCATTTATATATACTAGAAAGAGGAAAGGACCCAATATTGAGCCTTGTGGAACCCCCATTTTTACTTTTAACCCCTGTGAATTAACACCATTTATTTGAACATGTTGTTGTCTATCATTCAAATAAGATTTTACCAAACTAAGTGCAAGTTTACCCAGTCCGTAATACTCAAATTTCAAAAGTAATGTGTCGTGATTTACGCAATCAAACGCTTTGGAGAGGTCACAAAAAATTCCTATGGCGTCTTGAGACTCTTCCCACGCAGTAAATATGTGCTTTAATAAGGTTACACCGGCGTCAGTTGTACAACGTCCCTTGGTGAAGCCATACTGTTGATCATGTAAGATTCTGTTGGTGTTAAAATGATAGAGCATTTGATTAAGCATTACTTTTTCAAAAACCTTGCTAAAAACTGGTAACACGGATACAGGTATATAATTATTAGTATCTTTACTGTCCCCGGATTTGAAAAGAGGTATGACTTTACTATATTTCATTAAATCAGGGAAAACTCCTTGGTCTACACATAAATTAAAAATTAAAGCTAAGTAAGGGGCTATAGTCTCAAGTATGGATGTACAAACTTTGACAGACATTCCCCATAGATCTTCGGTTAGTTTGATCTTTATTTGCCGGAAAGTTTTAATAACTATCATAGGGTTAATGTGTTTAAATTTAAATTCAACCAGGCAGCCAGACACATTCGCCTTTAATAAACCAATTGAGAGTTCAGGTGAGGAAATAAGAGCCTCCGTTGTTTTTTGTGGTATATCGGTAAAGAACTTTACAAATTCTTGAGCTACTTCCTGATTAGAGCTTTTAGGACCACATGCTGTATCTAATGTGTAGCTAGTGTTACGTATTTTCTTCCTGTTAGTCTCGTTATTTATAACTTTCCAAACTGTCTTTATTTTATTTTCTGCTGTTTTGATCTTGTTGCTAATGTGCAGTGCTTTAGCAACCTTGCATGTATTTCTAAAAATGTTTGAATACTTAGCAACATACTTGTTAAAAGTTTCAGTGTTTATAAAAGGCTTAAGGCCATAAAGCTCAAATAGTCTTTCCCTACTTTTTCTGATACCTCTAGTTGCCCAATCACTAAATATGAATTTAGGGCAAATACTTTTTGTCTTCTTTTCAAAAGTTTTATTGAATTCCGTATGAACTATTGAAAAGAAACGATCATACAATTGATCTATATTCATATCATCAAGGCCCATAACGCTTAACTTGTTCTGTAGCAAAATATTATACCTATTTAATCTGCTAGAAGATAGAGGTCTAAATTTAATTTGAACTTTTTGCGATGGGGGTGTATTACACCTGAAGGTTACAGTTTGTCCGCTATGGTCAGAGGGTAGACAATTTACTATTGCTTTATCTAAGTAATCACAATCGCAGAAAATATTATCTATACAAGTAGCAGAAGATGGAGTGACTCTAGTAGGTTCTGTAAAAGTGTTGGTCAAGTCAAATGACTTAAAAAGATTTAATAAGCGACTGCTATTTGCACATTCTTCTAAAATATTGATATTAAAATCACCACAAATAATTGTAGATTTATTACTGACTGCAAGTTTTGCCATCACATCTTCCATTATTGATTCAAACAAAGAAAAGTTTTGATAGTTTGGGGGTCTGTACACACACACAATTACATGCTTATCTAGCTCAACACAGGACAGTTCAACGCAATGTTCAACCGAGAGACCTACTATGTCATTACGTTGCTTATATTTAAAACAATTTCTTATTAATATTAGGGAACCTCCACGAAGCATAGTTTTACGGTTAAAGCAGCTACCCACCATGTAGTTCTCATAATTGATAAGCATTTGGTAATCCTTAAGCCAATGTTCAGTAAAACAAATAATGTCAAACTTACTATTTTCTAAAAACAATTCAATTTCTAATAATTTGGAAGAAATGCCTTGGATATTTTGGTGGAATAATTTCAAAGTGTTCTGCTGAGGCCCTTTTTTACTAACTAATTGAGTGCAAGAAGATACATTGGTAGGATTAACAATATTGTTAATCGTACCTCCTATTGTCTCATTTCCTAGTTTAAATTAATTTTTGGAGTGAGGCTGGAGACACCCGTACCATCCTCAGACAACAAGACCCTATCACTAATACTAATATACCCTAATTGAGAATTCTCCACGGTGACACATGGATCCTCCTCAGTACAATGTTTGTAAACATTTATAGCACTAGTGCTATATTCATTGAAAGTCACCTGTATATTAGTATTACTACTAATAGTCGCAGTGTTAATAATAGAACTAAACTTAGACATACTATTTATGTCTGTGTGAATATTATAAGCTAATAGCCGAGCTATTTTGTGTCTACATCTAATAGGTAGATACACCTTACCCCGTGTCGACTTCAGTTTACCAACAATAGTGTTGATATCCAGATATATAAGTCTGTCACTATAGTGACCTACTAAAAAATGTACATGGTTATTTAACATATGTATATAATTATTTTTTCTATTACCCAAATTTTCAAAAAATGGAAAACCACACAATATTATTTTGTTACAATTTAACTTCAACAACTCTGAAACACAGTCAGTGATGTCTTCCTTTTTAATCTTAGAACTATTACCAACACATATAGTAATGGTGGTACTAGGATCACAAACAGTCTTTGTTACTGATGCCATAATCTGTTTGTAGGTTGATCCTGGCATGCAATAATTTTGGGTACAATAACTCAGGTTATTACTGATCAATTTCCCTAACCCTCTACCTATACTATCAGAGAACATAACTGAAAGATTAGAACCAAGACTATTAGGTGAGACCAAATTACCTAAGTCAGGTATTGTATCTTGGGTGGAAATACAGTCCTGAGTACTCACAGCTAGGGACGGGTCCTCCACGTTTCATCAAAGATGTCTTTAGTGTGTTTTTTTTAAAATAAATTACCTTCGGCGACTGAATTTCGTTGATCCATCTCCGATTGAAGCGGAATCTTCAACAATCATTATTATACGAAGAATTTTATTCGAAGATATATGAACCCTGCCCACCCAACCCGTTGGTAAAGTTGAGAAGTAGGTTCTTGAGGCTCTAAAAAGAATGACACTGACAGATAGAGATCATAGAGTATTGATGTGCGCGTTTAGTTTTTTTTTTAGGGCTGAGAATCTAAAGTGCGTTGGTTGCCAGCTACACAAAAGGAAGCTGCATGTTGAATATATCTTCGAATAAAGTTCTTCGTATAATAATGATCGAATGTCACAAGGTAAGCTTGTTTGATCACTTATTATATAACGCTTGTATCACTAAAACCTCCTTTAAAAACAAATTAAATAAGTACCTACCTATAGGGAACGTGCAGGAACTATAGGTGGCAGCACTAAACGACAAAAGAGACACTATGCGGACAGTAAAGGAAACTTATGCTGTCACCTGTCACGCAAATCTCTTCAAAAGTATTATTTTTGATTATGTTATAAGGTATAAAACATGGGTTCCGGTCTATCAATAATGTTCGTCAGCGTAACATGAATGTTGACCAATATGAATTTTGTATGTTTCGTTTATTTTCTCTGATGAAAATTGTGGTGCATGAAGAAACGGTGGCATAAACAACTTTCTTATTTTCAACACATGTTTTAATGGAAGGGAATCCTTTATCAGCGAGAACAGTATCTCCAGGCTATAACAAATCAATCCAAAATCATTTGTTTTAAGCAATCACTATAACGCCCTCCGTAGCATTTAGATACAAATCTTAGGAAACCACAAGGAGTGCAGCCAATTAAAAACTTTATTGTATAACTATGTTTATAATCTGAGTTCCTAAGGAGACTTGAGGAATATTCGGTGTGAACTTCAGTGCAGTCTGGAACGCCCTCCGTAGCATTTAGATACAAAACTTATGAAACCACAAGGAGTGCAGCCAACCAAAAACTTTATTGTATAACCATGTTTATAATCTGAGTGCATGTGGACTCTTTGTTTAATTGTTGAGGAATATTCGGTGTGAACTTCAGTGCAACATATGTGTGTTCGCTGAAGTTTAAATGGTACGCCCGTACCATTTAATGTTTGCTTGGACGGTTGATTTTGAAGGCTATTGAACTTTTTCAATGCAGAGTGTAACAAAAACAAATGTGTTCAAATATTTTTCTTACTGCATTTATCCATTTTTTGCGTTTTTCACTTAAACATGGTATGAGAGTACTATTCTTTGGAAAGTAATAGAATTTTATTATTTTACGCTATTTGATTAATTTTCATTTTTGTGGATGTATTGGTACATCCAGAAATGCAACAATGGATTATGATTAGCTAGAATAATCATTTTCAATAATAAAATTAATTGTTTACTTGTTTTACATGTCAATGTCAAGTATTATTATGGTACAAGATTCGGATTGGTGACGCCAGTCGGCACCACCGTCGTTGTGCACGTTCCCTATATAATATCTTCTGTCAAAGCCTCGCTGTAGTAGAGAATAGTTAAACAATGTTAACACACCTGTTTTTGTTATTTTAAGGAATGCTAGAATAGTTAAATTTTTCTTTTTTACCTTGTTTACTGTATTTGTGGAAAAGTGTCACTATTAAAATGTTAATGTAAAGGAAAAAGGAGCTACGTCTGCCAACAAACTGCTTTGCAGTTTGGCGGGGGTAATTGTGTACCAGTTATAGTATATTTTTGTGAAAAAAAAAAAAAAACATTGTGACAGCAAAAACATTCGTGCACACACTATAGCAACTGGCATGCCGAGGTCAAACGGACAAGTCGAACGCTATAATAAAACAATAATAGAGGCACTGCGTTCATTGGGTGCAGATAACGACTACACACACTGGAATGATGTTTTAACTTGTTTACAACAAGGTATGAATAGCACATAGCAGAAAACCATCAATGCAGTCCCCAGTGAAGCATTTTTTGGGTACCGTCTTAAGACAGAGAGCGACATATTTTGGGTTATTCACCAACTGGACACGAAAGGCTGGACACGCGTGTGTCCAGTTGGTGAAACTCACAATTAGTAAAACTTATTATTTCGTCATCTGGACACGCCAAAATGTTTACGCGTGTCCACATAGTGAAACTTAAATTAAATCACTTTTATGTTTTCGCCAACTGGACACACGTTCGCATTTTATCTGAATTCATGAGAAAGTACAGTCATGCAGATTGATATTCTGTATCACAATTGTGTCGGACGGGCGTGAGCCGCTGAAGGCGTGGATGTATAACGTGTACCTAGCGGTCTGTCTATACCCTTTCTACACCGGGCGCACGCATACACTATACTTCGCTCTCAGACGGCGCTGACATCCTACACCCATTTTTAAAATTTTTACGCATGTCCATGCGTAAAAATTTTGGCGTGTCCAGATGACGAAATAATAAGTAATACTAATTGTGAGTTTCACCAACTGGACACACGTGTGTACAGCCTCTCGTGTCGAGTTGGTGAATAACCCCATATTTTTACCCGAGCAAGAAGAAATTATAGATGTGATTATAGATGCGACACACGAATACAATTAGATGCTAGACATCAAAAAGAAAGTTTTGATGCAAAACGTTGTGTGGCCAAACAATATGAGATTGGGGACTTGGTCCTCGTAAATTGTCTAGCCAGGTTAGTAATGGCAGCAGTACTAAACTCCTACCGGTGTTCAAGGGCCCTTTCAAAGTTACAAAAATACTCGGGAAAGATAGATACCACATAGTTGACATAATAGGCAGCGAGCGATCACACAAGAAATATTCTGGCACTACCTGTGAAGAAAACATGAAACCATGGATAGTGATAACCGATTGGGATGACGATGTTGGCGTGGTTGGTATGTACTATCGAGGACACTCCCGCCTGACCACCACTAAGCTTATTTTTGCTTGTACTCGCAACTTAAAAACGCTCTCTAGCCCCGCCCCGTTGACTTTGTGTAGAAAAAATGAATGAAAAGATACCGAATCGGCCGAGCGCACTGACGACGCACGCCAAACGAGAGTTATTGTTATTTTGCGCGCCAAAGTTGACGCTTTCCTAATAGGCCCAAACTTTAAGGGGGCGTGGCTCGGCGCCTTCGCATGATTTAAGCGAATTTTTTTTAAAATGGTCAGGCGGAAAAGACCCCCATAGTACCTACAAAAGATAGTGAAATAATACAAGTTTTATTTTCTAAGGGCCTATAAAAAAAGGGCAGACATTTAAAGTTACAAAACAAGTGGTTGTAGAGTGGTTTGGTCTACCACTTGAGTTACCACTTAATTCACTATCACTTCATAGAAACTTTTTAGCTGAGTGTCGAATACCCGACACCCCGCCGCGCGTAAAAAAAAAGGGTCTGGTACAGATAAGCGCGCGCGGCCAGATGGGTGAGTGGTTAACAAATAACATTTTATGGAAAAGAAATGTTGCAGTTGTAATGGCGTTTCCACTACAGAAACTAACAAGTGAGGTTCGACCTTGAGCTTGTTGTGGGCGAAAATGTGGTTCATACAGATAAAAGTGGATGAACTGGAAAGCTTCGGCTATCATGTGGACTGCGAGTCTGAGCATGGTCGTGCGAAGTCAGGGATCACACTTTTGTATGTGCTATTCATTAGTTCAGTGGTGGGAACTCATTCAACATAACGTAACATAATACCTATTATAGTAACCCATCAAAAACATAAATGTGAAATGAGAGCCAAGTTCAATTTATTATGACATATGCCTTGGTTGTTGACTTCAACGACAAAAGAAGTGAAATCTAAATGGGTGCCAAGTTCAATGGTCAGTCCTGAAATGTATCTATAACAACATAAAATATCATTTCTTCTTATAACTTAGGAGAATATATTGTAGACTAAGGTCTGACTTGGCTAGTTCTCATATACGAATTATTATGTTCGGTGGTTTATTTATTTATTTAACACTTCAAGCACAAAGTACAGAGGCGGACTTAATGCCATAGGCATTTTCTTGGTTAGTTTTTATCAGCAAGCCAAATTTTCGGTATAATAAAATAAGAACCGACAGTAAGTAGAAGTAACAGGTTGAACTTGCGAAGGCTATAAAATAATTCGTATTTGAAAACTAGCCAAGTCAGACCTTAGTCTACAATATATTCTCCTAAGTTATAAGAAGAAATGATATTTTATGTTGTTATAGATAAATTTCAGGACTGACCATTGAACTTGGCACCCATTTAGATTTCACTTCTTTTGTCGTTGAAGTCAACAACCAAGGCATATGTCATAATAAATTGAACTTGGCTCTCATTTCACATTTATGTTTTTGATGGGATATCATTACTTTTTGTACATACGCCATCTAGTGTCATTTTTAAATAAATCAATGGAGGCGGCATGGTGTAGTGAGTGAGTTTCTGAGAATGATAATAGGTGGCGCTAGTGGTTGTAGAATACGGTTAGTTACGCGTAATAAATACGAAAATCTACTATATTCTTATTTATAAGTACAAAAACGGAAATATTTGGATTAAAGAAAATTAAGGGTGGTATTCAACTCGTTACATATTCACGTAAAGATAATAAAATCCACTTATAGAGATTCACAGGCACTAATTAATAAGTTAAGTGAAAATTATAATAAAATGATAAAAAATTACAAGTTTCTGATTTTTTCTTTTGTCTTCACCTAATTACCTATCTGCATGCCAAATTTGAACTTTCTAGGTCATCTGGAACTAGGTTATAGTTTTGATCTATAGGTCAGTCATAAAAATGACGATTTTTGGACGTTAATATCTAAATAACCGTTAGAGATATGTTTATAAAATTTGGAACACATATACATCTCGCTAGTCTCAATATATGAGCCAAATTTGACAAGTTTAGGTGAAATAGTTTTTGAGTTATGAGGGGCTCAAAAGTGGCTCCAAATGGTTCGTGTAATATTACACACTGTGAGCTGCGCGCCGGAACTTGGCTTGACACGCTCCCGCGTGTCTAGATCAAAGCTAACATGTTTATTCTCACATTACAGATGATGGTGTGTCTAGGGACAGACACAGTTCAGGAGAGCCGGATGTTGGCGCCATTGCTACCGGCGACCAAATTTGAAACTAAGACGTTGTTGCTGGCGAGTCATTGGCTACCTGCATTGGCTGACGTCACTGCGGCGGGGAAAAAGCCGAGCGCGGTGGTTGGGGCCCATTATTGGCAGTGATACCAACTTAGCAACTTTATAGCTAGATCTAGCTATTATTTGGTGACAGACAGCTACAATTTAATGAAACTTGTAGCTAAACTTTTTAGCTACTTTTTCTAGCAACTTTTTTATTTCGTATTGTAACCTACCTATCTATATGTAACATTTAGCTACTTCTAGCAACTTTTTGGGATAAAAAAAAACTGGCAATCTAGCTATATTTTAACAATTGTCTAGCAACTGGGTAAAGCTAGCAGTTGGCAGCACTGATTATTGGTGCACTCGCGCTCGTCGGAGAAACAACATTTTTAATATAGTTCAATAACGTCAAATACGAATTGTAATAGATTAATTAAAAGTGATTAAAGTGTATATCTGCCTATTTATTCTTGGTCAAAGTAGACTTAACTTACAAGTATAGAATAATCATGAACCCTCGGCGTGCGAGACCCACTCGCACTTGACTGATTCTTTGTTTGTTATTAGGGTTCCGTAGTCAACTAGGAACCCTTATAGTTTCGCCATGTCTGTCCGTCCGTCTGTCCGTCCTCGCTTAATCTCTGTGACTGTTAGCACTAGAAAGCTGAAATTTGGTACCAATATGTATATCAATCACGCCGACAAAGTGGTAAAATAAAAATTGGAAAAATATGTTTTATTAGGGTAGCCCCCCTATATGTAAAGTGGGAAGTGATTTTTTTTTTAATTTCAACCCTAGCGTGTGATATATTGTTGGAAAGGTATTTAGTGATTTTTTTTTTAATTTCAACCCTAGCGTGTGATATATTGTTGGAAAGGTATTTAAAAATGAATAGGGGTTTCCTAAAATCATTTTTGATAATGTCAATAATTTCGGAAATAATCGCTCCAAAAGTAAAAAACAATGTGTCCCCCCCCCCTCTAACTTTTGAACCATAAGTTTAGAAAATATGAAAAAAATCTGAAAAGTAGAACTTTATAAGGACTTTCTAGGAAAATCATTTTGAACTTGATGGAAACAACAGTTTTTGTACAAAAAAGACAAAAAGTTGTACAAAATAATTTCTGGACTAAGTTTGTAGTATATTCGTATATGCAAGCATTTTTACATAATGGATACCCACCTTTAAACTCATAAGTGGGAACACTTATTGTGACGGACGGGAAACTACGGAACCCTACACTGAGCGTGGCCCGACACGCTCTTGGCCGGTTTTTTGTTATACTTTTGATTTAATAAACGTAAGGCGAAACGGGATATAAACAAAGACTTGAAATCTACTCATGTCGTCGTGTTCCAAAATGAATATGGAACCAGTGCTAGTTAATTTGCTGAAACCTGTGTTGGCAACACCGGGCAGACCGAGTGAGAAGCTACGGAGAGTAGCCGTGAGGGACGAAGGGCGGAGGGGACGCCGCCGGTGGACGGCGGGATGCTCGCCCTTTTTTGGTTCGGGTTGAGGGAGAGCACCGAGCGACCTTGACGCGGACGCTCGTGCTATTTTATAATTTTGTTTCTGATTAATTCGTTATAGAGTGAATTAATAAGTTGACTTTCTAAGTGTATTTCTTTATATTAATTTAACATTAGTTAAATGACAAGTATGTTTGCTGTAAAAGCCTTAAGTAGTAAAATGTGTTTGATTTTTGATTTTGTTGGTGAATTAAATACAATGTCTTCGTTCTTGTGTCGGTAAGTTTTTTTTTCAAATTATATGTTTAAATACAATTTAAATAATATGTTTAGACCACACTATGGCCTGTTATTATGTGACTGTTTGTTAATTACCATAGGCCAACCATAGGCTGATAAAATTTCTGATTTTCCTAAATCAGAATAATAATTTAAAAAAATTGTCGACCATTTTAATGAAGTTGTAAAGTGAGTGAGAATAATTTAATTTAACTTTAAACTAACTATAGAAACAATGTAAAATTGAGAAAATGAAATTAATAAACATAATGAGATGCATCGCGCAATCATTCGATGTAGCTATAGAATGATTGACTAACATAGGTATATATATATCGATGCACTGACGAGCCACTAATAAATGATACTAATTGTGAGTTTCACCAACTGGACACACGTGTGTTCAGTCTCTCGTGTCCAGTTGGTGAATAACCCAAACGGATGTTGGAAGCAAGTAGTTTCACTAAATGTTTTCACATTTGATTACAGTTTATTTTCATGCGAGGGCGATCGTTCCTCGCCGTCGCCACCCCCGCTAGTGCTGCCGCCTGCACCTGCGTACGCAGGGCCACCGCTCCAGCAGCCTGCACCTGCGTAGTACGCGGGCCAGCGGCCTTGCCGCCGCCGCCGCATCACCGACCGCCAACGCCTCCGCCGCCGTTAGATGGGCGGCGGTTATTTGTTAAGCGTGGAGCGGCGGAGGCGGTTACGTCAGCGGGCTGCTCGTCCGCATTTGCCACCACCACCGCCGCCATCACCTGCGTCGTCCCTCTCACTGGAGTCGCTGGACTCGCTGGCGCCTTCGCCCGCGCAGGCATCACGCAGCAGGGCTCCACCACCGCCGCCGCCTCCATCGCCCGAATGCTCAGCAGCCGCCAGAGAGTGTCAGTGTGGTTGTTGCAAATCAGGCCAGATGATTATTTTTTTTATTAATAAATAATTTTATTTTTTGAGTTTTATGAAGTTTATTCATTTGTTTTTTTTTTTACACCAGTCCGTTCGGACGTAAACATTTTATGAGAGACTAAATACAAATTATTCATGAGCATTTCTGCGTTGTCATAATAATGTAAACTCGTTTTCGACATCTAACAATAAATAGACCATGGTCAGCTAGTTAGCTGTTGCTGTGCTTACGAGTTGCGACTTACGAAATGAGGCGCTTAATTTTTGACTTTCATAAAGGGCTTACAAAATAAATCAAGTATTAAAGAGCTTTTTTATACTGATTCAGCGCTCTCAGCCTTATCGGGTGAATAAGTGGGTCAAGAAGTTCGTGGTTTGCAAGTGCCACCTGCACTGCACTTGCAAACCACGAACTAAATAATAAGTAGTGGCGGCCTAAAGTATTTAAGAAACAAATAAAAACAATACAGGACTACCTACTGTCTACTGACAACTAGATAATAACTTAGTTGTTATTTACTCAATACCTAGGACAAGATTCTAGATCCGTGCTATGATTTGAAACTAAAATCCGCAAATAATACGCAGCAATTTGAAATATTATTCTTAGTAATGTTTCCTTGAATTAGGGAACACAATAGCGACAGACCGTGCAACCTCAGCTGGAGTAGTAAAAACCACTTGCATTTTTTTTCTTTCGACCCTTTTTTTTATTAACAAAAACAAGGGATCAGATGCTGCGATGCTATAGGTTGATGAGAGTACAATAGCGGCCGGATGCTGCAAGCAAAAAGATCCGTATCGGTGGTGAGATTTCGTTCGTTGCGTTCGTACGTAGGCGTCACTCCGGCCGCGTAGCATGTAAGTTAGTTTTAAGCTCAGACCACCCTACCCTGTTCATGTGACAACATTTTGTACACAAAGTTTATTATATTTTTATTCTGAAAAGTTGTTTTTTTATGAATGCTCGCCGATTGCCCAAACAACCATAATTGGCGCAGCCGTCGGACAAAGTTGAAGAAAAACCGCGTTTTAAAAAAATCAAAAACAAAGACTTTTCTCATCATTTGAAACCGTGTTCCTACTGTGGTTTCCGGCGAGAAGAACGGAAGTGGCTTCAATCATGAAGTTGTGGACCTGGGCCTTCATCACATCGTGAGTCCAGATTCTTTTGATTGTTGGTGGATTTAATTTATTATAATTTTTTTGGAGAACTTCAGAAAAAAAGTTAACTTTTGTTCTGTTTATTTTTGTATTGAAAAGGAGAGATCTCAATTGTTATTTTTGATTGAATATTGTCGTTTATACTGTGTATTTATGTGTATTGTCGTTGATTATAAAATATTGCAAGACGAATAACATATTTTGCAAAATGGATTTGCAAAAGTTAACTTCTATTAAAACCGCTTAAGTTAACTTCTATTAAAACCGCTTAAGTTAACTTCTATTAAAACCGGTTTAATGATTATCCCTAAATATGATGGGAACCCGAACCAATTGCACAGATTTATAGAAACATCCGAAACTATATTAACACAATTTTGTGACAGAACTACTCCAGATTATTTTAACTGTTTACGCTAGCAACCCTACGCCCCATCTAGCAACCCTAACGGTGGGGGACCATCATCTCATCACATCATCTTCAAGGCTTCTCATTGGTTCAAAATGACGTGATATCTGTCGCCAGCCAATGAAAGGCCCACAATTTCGTCGTCGTCATCGCCATCTTTTGTTCTTTAAAAAACTTTTATATACGCAATTGTTCCCGCACCCAACGCACCTCGATTTTTGTAAAGAAACTAGAATAAATCAAAGGTTAAATTTTTAAGAAGTCGCAAATTATTTATACGCCTCAAGACCTCATAAACATTAACAATTATATTATTCTACACAATATTTTAAACAAACTAGAAGGCAAAGCCGAGGAAATAGGTAATATTAACGGTGTTTCATCATGGGATCATATCAAAACCGTATTGCTAAAAAAGTTTGGAGACCAAAGGGATGAAAATTCGCTGAACCGAGATTTAGTTAATATGAAGCAAGAAAATGAATCCGCTCAAGAATATTATAACCGCTGCATGAACATTTTAAACACTATTATTAATAACGTAAACTTTCACGAAACGGTTGAGGCTGTAAAGGATTGCAAAAGGAGCTTTTTCCAAGCTCAAACACTTAAATCTTTTCTAGCAGGGCTTAAGGAACCTTTTGTCACAACAATAAGAGCCATGCGTCCTGTAGTATTTATTTTTCTACACTGCACCTGTAATTTTGTCTGAACCACTGAGGTAATCATCTACATAAAAGTCGTGCTGAATAGTCAAGCGACTTAAAGATTCGATCTTTATCAGCAAAGCTCACTAAACACTTAGTAGCCAAAAATTATTTGTTGTAGTCACCTTTGAATAGGATTTACTTCAATAGCCCGATACATTTTTTCGATATCTGCCGAGATCACGAATTTATGCTGTGGAAACCGTAATAAAAAAAATAGAAAGCAAATCGTCCTGAACAGTCGGACCTACAAACTGCAAGTCATTCAGAGCTATACCTGTAGTTTGTAATGTGTACGTATATGTTTTTACATGTTTTTTTTTTTACTTACATATTTGGATATTACTTGTTATAATCTATGGTCTTTATTTGATAGTTTGTCTATGTCTGATAGCGGTCGTTTTTTTCTTCTTGTCTTCATGTCTTCACTAAGTATATATTTTTAATAAACTATGGTCCGTCTACATAATGGTTTTCATTGAAAGTCCTTAAAGCCGCCTTTCGACAAATAAATAAACATCTTGTCAGAAGTAACAAAGATGAAAATGGAAGATCCGAGGTTCAGCGTGGTTATGTCTGCCACGATCAAGCCACTGTGCGTCGTTTCAGATCTCACAGCAATGTCAACTGCATGGAGATTATGGAAACAGAAGTTCCTCATCTACTTCGAGGCAAATACTGTTGATAAAGAATCGGTAAGCCGACAAATAGACATTTTTCTAAGTCTAATTGGAGATGATTGTCTAGAAATTTTCAACTCATTTGGTATTGATAGAAAATATGCATCAATAACACTCGAAAAAGTCATTCAAAAATTTGATAATGAATTCCTACCACACAAAAATATTACTGTCGAAGGATATAATTTTTTCACGAGGAAACAAATGAATGATGAGTCGATTGAAGAGTATGTCACAAAATTAGCAAATATGGCAATCAGATGTGATTTTAAAAAACTGAAAAAACAACTCATTTGCGATATGTTTGTAATTGGAATAAATAAAAACCCAGGAAAAATTACTGCAACAAGAGGCAATTACAATAGAGAAAGCCATAAAAATTGCAAAAAGTATTGAGATTTCGCAGAGAGAAACTGAAAAACTTCAAATGTCAAACACAAAAGTAGAACAAGAAAGTTCTGTCCAAGCCGTCAAGTCATATCATCAAAAAGAAGCAGCCAACTCCAGGCAAAGGAATCAGTCAAAGTCTCCAACAAGAAATAATAATAATTGTAGATTCCAAGTCTCAACACAGTCACCTAACCAAAAGTCGTGTAACAGGTGTGGTCAAGTTCACAGGTTCAAGTGCCCTGCTAAAGGAAGAATCTGTTCGAACTGCAAGAAATATAACCATTTTTCTCAATATTGCTTCTTTAATAAACATACCAACACTAAAAAGGTAAGTATGATAAGTCAGTCATTTCAGTTACAAAATAATGAAGAAATAAATCAATCGAATCACTATGACATAAATGCTGTAAATAAAGAGTCAAATGAATGGAATATTACAATTAAATGTCATGATTATGCATTATTGTGTAAAATTGATACTGGTGCCGACACAAATGTTATTTCTAAATACTTACACATTGGATAAAATAATGTATGCTACAGGTCAGGAAATTAGCATATTTAGTACCAATAATAAAGTATTTTCATTTTCAGGACAATTAATTCCAAATACAGGTTCGTGTATACTGAAATGTAACTTTGAAAATGGCCTTTCAGCAAATATATGCTTTGTTGTTGCTAAAGTCCAATGTCAAACAATCCTTGGTTGAAAAACATGTGAAAAACTGGGTATAGTAAAAAGAATATTTGCATTGTCTGAAGAAACATGTCACGAAAAACAAAGGTCTGTAAATGATATTGTTAATAAATATTCATCAACTTTTGAAGGTTTAGGATGTCTTCCTACTCAGGCACACAGAGATGTCGATTCCTGTGTTACTCCAAAGGTATGTCCGGTCAGAAAAAATCGATTTGCACTTCTTGATAGGCTAAAAGAAGAATTATCTAGCATGGAAAAACTGAAAGTAATTGAAAAAGTGATAAAGCCAACCAAATGGGTAAATTCAATTGTCCTTGTCGAAAAACCCAATGGTAGATTGCGTATATGTCTTGATCCGAGAAATTTAAATGTAGCAGTTTAATGTGTAGTAGTCAAAAGATCTCATTATCCATATCCTACATTTGATGATTTACGTTCTAATATCGCAGGTGCCACAATTTTCTCAAAATTGGATGCTAATTCAGGTTATTGGATGATACCACTAGATTCAGAGAGTAGTGACCTCTGTACATTCAATACACCTTTTGGTAGGTATAAATTTCTAAGGTTACCATTTGGAGTGAATTCAAGTGGAGAAATATTTCATAGAACAATGTCAGATATTTTTGAAGGGCTCCCAGGAGTAATATGATATTGATGATATCTTGGTTTACGGGTCAAATGAAAATGAACACTTGCAACGTCTAGAAAGTGTATTTAAACGAGCACAAGAAGTTAATTTAAAGTTTAATAAATCTAAATGTCAATTTGGTGTAAAGGAAGTAAAATATGTAGGTCATATTTTCAATGAAAAAGGTATTTCTCCTGATATGTCAAAAATAGAAGTTATTACCAAAATGTCTAGTCCGAAAAATGTCAAAGAACTACAAAGATTTCTTGGTATGATCAATTATTTAAGTAGTTTTATTCCAAATTTATCAACAGAAACAAATATGCTTAGAGTTCTACTCAAAACACAAAATGCATGGCAATGGCCAAGTTGTAAACAAAATTGTGATCCAAGCACATTACCTTACTGGAATATTAGGCATGAGATACATGTAATTAACGATTTGATATTCAAAAGTAATGCCATTGTTATTCCTTCTATAATGAGATCAGAAATAATGTCAATTTTACATGCAAGTCATTACGAGGAGTAGTCTATTGGCCTAACATGAATCATGAAATTGAGGTTCTCATAAAACAATGTGAGACTTGTCTAACATTTAGTCTAAATAAAACAAAGGAGCCCTTATTGCCACATGATCAGCCCACACTCCCATGGCAAAAACTAGCCACAGATTTATTTGAATACAAGGGAAAGAAATATTTAATTGTTGTAGATTTTTACTCAAATTATTTTAAAGTAGCACAATTAAATCAAAACACTACTCATTCTACTGTCATAACACAATTAAAGGCAATTTTTTCTCGTCATGGAATTCCGATGCAATTAGTCAGTGATGGAGGTCCGCCATTTAATTCAATAAATTTCAAAGATTTTTTAAGTGAATGGGATATTGAACATATTGTTTCAAGTCCACATTTATCCAGGTCAAAGGGTCTTGCAGAAGCAACTGTGAAAATAGTCAAAAATATTTTTAGAAAATGAGATGACTCAAATACAGATCCTTATCTAAGCTTATTACAATATAGAACCACACCAAGAAATAATTTAAAGTCTCCCTCACAACTACTAATGTCTCGTCAATTAAGAAATAAATTACCAATTCAATTGTCTAGTCTAAAACCTAAAGTTGTTGAATTTACAGAACATGCTCAACAAAAACAAACAAACATACAAAATACAAAAAAAGTATTATGACAAGAGTTCCAAAACATATCCAGAGCTTAATATAAATGATGATATATATTTCAAAAAAGATCCAAAAGGAATCATATGGTCAAAAGGTATTGTCATTTCTAAAACTAAATTTCATCGTTCTTACATAGTCAAAGACGAAGTAGGAAATAGTTATAGACGAAGCTCTCAGCATATTCAGTTGACACATAAAAATCTTTCAAACTCTCAGTCGATTTTGAGTCCAGTCACACTCATAGTCAGGCAGTTATAGTCTTTTAAATAACTCATTTCAGTCAAATAATACTTTACACTCCCAGTCAGGTCAAAATTTAAGTCTCCACCGATCTTCCACCGATTTCAGCAAGGCTTTCGATAAAATTCCCCACTCCATACTGATTCATAAACTAGCAACCTATGGTATCACTGGTCCCTTGCTGAAATGGCTGCAATCTTATCTGTTACAGCGTGAATTTTATGTTGTTGTTAACGGCTTTCGATCTTCCAGCAATTATTGCATGACTTCTGGTGCCCCACAACCCGTCACACCTTGCTCCCATATTATTCATCATTTATATTAACGACCTTCCCCACTGCTTTTACTGTTCCGATTGTTTCTTTACGCTGATGACTTAAAGTTTGCTCGTAGAATCGAATCACCGAGTGACATCGCGCTTCTACAAGAAGATCTGAACAGCACCCCTAGCCAAGTTACAAACGTTTATATCGATTCTCTTTCTACAATCGTAAACGCCTCGGCGTAAGCGATTGTACAAAGCGCTAAATTGGTAGCCAAGTTGACACGACAGAGTCGATCGCTCGTTCTCTAATGTCTGTATAGAAAAAAAAACTACAGTTTAGCGATCAACATTGTAGACACGATAACATTCTATTCTATCATTTTGAACGATGTAAACTTGTCTACGAATTTTCTATTCGTTTGTGTTGATCACGTGATTTAACGTTGAGATTATGTCATTCCCATTCATTTGAATAGTTTTCTACTAGCGTTAAAGATTGTAGATTGTCAACTTGGCTAGGGGTGCAGAGTTGTTGAATGGTGTGAAACTAACAGAATGGAACTAAACTTAAAAAAATGTTATCATTTATCATGTTGTGCGTGTTACGGGAAAAGGGTTCAGCAAATTAATGTACACTCCAGTTGTTATGAACTTGACAAGAATTGAATAAAAAGGTTTACAGAATAATCGTCTATCATTAAAACACTATTAATACCGAAATATGACGTGGCAGGGCGGAGGTATGTATGCGACTGGCGAGGCGAGCGGGCTCCCGGCCCGGCGGCTATCAAAAATGCAAATCAGCATTTTGCTTCGCCAGGGTCGCTACATCACTTCCCCCCTTTTTTAAAAATATTTTTAATCACAAAAAATAATTTTTAACATAAAATATTTAAAAACATTGGCTTACACAATCTACAAAACTAGGTATACAATACACTATTATACTATAACCTTACACACTACTTAACTAACGTCTTGGTATTAAATAACGCTCGTCATACTGAATACCACAGCTGATTACGACCGTTCCTATTTTACGATTAACGAATACATTGTTTGCATTACACTGAAATTTTAACTGATGATGATGATTCTTGCATAATTCACTTTTCGTTCACTGTTTATACGTAGCCTGCTGCGGTTCCTGTGGCTGCCGGAATACCCATATTCCCGGACGTTGCCGCCGTCCCAGTCAGCGTCGCCACTTCCTTTCTTAACCAACCTCTCAGTTGGCCCATGCAGCCTCTTTTTATTGCGTAACATAACAGAATTCCCAATATTATCGCGATGATGAGAATTATTATCCCGAAATAATTTAGCTTGTTTTCTAATTGTTGGCCCGTTACTATCTGGGCTTGGGCTATGGAAATGTTTTCCTTATTTTGTGTATTACCCATGTCTGTTATTTGAATGCTCTTTACTTGAATTGACGCTGTTAACTATTAGTGAATTGTGCATGAATATCTTACATTGAAAATACCTTTGCCACTTTTTGCTAGTTGAGCAAAAATCGCACGGGTCTCTTGATTACTCGGCCCGCGCGCGTGGTTTTAGTCATAGGCGGTAGCGAGTTTTGCTCAACTTGCTGTTTTGGCGTTTCACTGCTGTTATTATTCTCTACGCTCTCTGGTATTGTGTCCTCATTAATCATATATGCTGGCTTTAATCTGTCAATGGACACGGTTGATTGACGGTCGTCCCTTTGTATGTCAAAAGTCTTTTCTCCTCTGGTAATGACTTGGTATGGACCACTATATGATGGTGTTAATGGTTTCCTAACCATGTCATTTCGAATGAATACAACACAATGTACAAGTGTTTAAATCCTTATGAACGAATATTTTCCGTGAGCCGCTTTCCGCTCGTGACTTCGGACGCATGTTGTTTATTATATTTCTAAGTTTGGTTACAAAGGTCGGTAAATGTCCTACTTGCGATTTCTCTGCCTCGTGAAAAAAGTCGCCCGGTAATCGCAACGTGTGCCCTAGAACTAGTTCTGCTGAACTTACATTTTGGTCGCTTTTGCAGGCTGCACGAAGTCCCAACAGTACCGTAGGTAATTCGTCAACCCATGACCTATTTTCTAAGAGCCTTGTCTTTATTGCCGCCTTAAGGGAGCGATGCATTCTTTCTACCATACCATTTCCCTGCGGGTGGTATGCTGTTGTACGAATTTTCTTTATGCCTAACATCTTCATCATACTGGTAAAAATCTCACTCTCAAACTGCCTACCCTGATCGCTGGTTAAGGTTTTAGGACACCCAAACCTGCATATCCACCCTTCATAGATCGCCTTGGCTACTGTGTCCGCGGTTATGTCTGTGACCGGAAATGCCTCCGGCCAACGGGTGAATCTATCTACGACGGTGACGCAATATCGATAGCCTTCCTGCGTTGTCGGTAGTGGGCCTATAATATCTACGTGTATGTGCTCAAAACACTCTGTTATCGGAAATGTGCCTAATTTTGAAACTGTGTGTCTGTGTACCTTTACTTTTTTTTGCTTTGCATACACGATCTTGCCCATTTGGCAATGTCTTTGTTCATGTCTGGCCAAAAATAACGACTGGTGATCATTTTTCGTGTGGTTCTAACGCCCGGGTGGCTGATGTTATGTACTGTGCTATAAACTGTCTTTCTGAATTGTAACGGAATGTATGGCCTTACTTGGTTTCTTGTAATATTGCAATATATCTTTCTTTTACATAATGGTGACTGTATTTGTTCCAATACAATGTTGCCTCGTGGATTTGCTAACATGTGTGTCAACTGATCGTCTGTTTCCTGTGCCCGCGCGATTTCGTCGTGATCTATGCTCGTGTTGCATACAATGGACTCTACCCGTGATAGCGCGTCAGCAACCGCATTCTCGGTGCCGGTGACGTATTGTATGTCGCTAGTGATCGCTGATGTACAATAACTGTCGTGCTTGCAATGGCGTTTCGCGATCCGTACCTATTTTGGTGAATGCGTATGTTAATGGCCTATGATCGGTAAAAATGGTTAATTGGCGGCCTTCTATCATGTTCCTGAAATGGACTATTGCTAAATAAACTGCTGTTAGCTCGCGGTCGTATGTACTGTATTTTTGTTGAGCTGTTGATAGGCCTTTTGAAAAATATCCTAGAGGTTTCCATTTACCGTTTATTTCTTGTTGTAGTACCGCACCCGCGCAGGTATTTGATGCATCGCACATTAGCGCTAGTCTGCCTGACTCTCCCGGGTGAGCTAGCGTAATGGCGTTTTTTAGGCTAGCCTTGCACTTTTCAAAAGCTATTGACGCTGTATCGTTCCACTCTATTTTGGACTTATCTTTCTTTTTGACCCCGTGCAAATATTTATTTAACTCCGCCTGGCTTTCGGCGGCCCGTTCTAAATGTGACCTGTATAAATTTACTATGCCTAAAAATCGTCATAATTGTTCGACTGTTTCCGGCCGCGGATAATTTTGTATTGTTTCGACCTTATTGTCTAGTGGCTTTATTCCGTCCCTGGTTACGTTGTAGCCTAAAAATTCTATTTCCGTTTTTCCTAATTCGCATTTTGCTAAATTGATTGTTATGCCGTACTGGTCGAATCTGCTGAAAATTAGTGTTAAGTGTTTTTTAAAAAGCTGTTTATTGGTGCTGGCTATTACGAGGTCATCGATATAACAGAATAGATACGAACTTTCCTGTCCGTCTTTGAGATATTCTATATTTTGCAACACTGTGTTATTCATGAATCTTTGAAACGTTTGTGCTGCGTTTCGCAAACCAAACGACATTCGCGGAAATTCAAAAAGGCCGAAAGGAGTTATAATTGCCGTTTTTTCGATGTCCTGTGGTGCTACACAAATGTTATGATAGGCCCGGTTGATATCTATTTTTCCGAAAATGGTCTTACCTGCTAGCCCGTAGGTGAAATCCTGCAGTCTTGGAATCGGGTACCTGTCTGGCTTCGTGATAGCGTTGAGTGCACGATAGTCTCCACAGGGTCTGATCTGTCCGTCCTTCTTTGGCACGACGTGTAAAGCGCTCGCCCAAGGACTGCTGGATGGCCTGCAAATTCTTAACTCCTGCATTACCCTAAATTCCTTCTGTACTAATTTATACCTATGAGGTGGCAATGGCCTAGCGCGCGTATAAACTGGAGGGCCTGTAGTCTCTATGTGGTGGTATACGTTGTGACTAGATGGTTCTTTGTAAGATACCGGTATGGTTATGCTCGGTAATTTCTCTAGTAACTCCCTGTAAGGGTTATCTGGCTGAATGCTCGATACGGATGGTTCAGTACTCATTATAATAATAATAATAAAAGTTCATTTATTTTCTCTCACAATGGATTTGAAGTACACTTCAGTTTAGAATTATATAAATTCACATTGTGAGAGCTGGTGCCTGAAGTAGGTCTTAAAAAAAACCTGTATTACAGGTCACCAGGCCCCACTTAGTGGCATCATAAATACAACGGCAAGTAGCATGTTTTCCTACTAAACAATTATTTATAAACAAAAATAAACAAATGAAAGTAAAAATAAAAATATAGGAATTAAAATAAATTAAATTAAATAACAACGAAAGTAGTCTCACAGGATGTGTGTGAAGTGTAGGTGGATGGTGGCGCGTGTGTATGTGAATGGTGCTGAATGTGTTGGTAGTTATTTGAGTTCAAGTATTATGTAATTGTGTGGAGCAACTTTTCTGTGTCTTCATAGGAAAGAGTTTTCAAAAAGTCAGTTACTTTTTTCTTACAAATGGGTTTGTGTAATGAATATATATTTTGACTCTTGTTGATAACATTATATAGATAATCTCCTAGGTAACAGAAGAACTTGTGGGACTGACGTAGACGGAAAAAAATTGTATTGCATACAGTACCTTTTCTTCGCTTATCTTTTAGTAGATCCGAATCATATATTAGCTGCGAGTGTTTTTTAAGGACTGTATGCAGGACGAAAGCTTGTCTTATAGACAGCACATCCCACTTTTTATATAATTCGACTGTAGGAAATCGGAAGGGAAGACCCGCAGCAACCTTAAGAATGGCACGTTGAGCTCTTTCCGCCTCCATTAAGTGCGTTTTAGCAGCACCTCCCCAGGAGATGATACAGTAGTCAATAAGTGACTGGCACAAGGCACAGTAGACCATTTTGATGGTACGAAGGTCGGCTACGTGTTTTAGACTCTTAAATATGTAAATGAGTTTGCGCAACCTCGTTACCAGGACGTCTATATGTGGTTTAAAGCTCAGGAATTGGTCCAATGTAACTCCAAGGTACTTAATGTTATCTGTCCTTTGAAGGGAGGGACAAACGCAAGGCGGATGGGTTGACCGACACGTGTGAGCCGTGATTGACAATGAATGTGGAGGTAGCACATTCGATCGATTTGCAAATGCCACGTATTTGGTTTTTGTGACATTGAGAGTCAGCACATTATTCTGTAACCATGCAACGACCTTGTTAAGCCCCTCCTGAGCCACACCAAAGACCCCATCCCAGCTATCACCACTAAAGAAGAGAGCAGTGTCATCGGCGAATGTGAAAATTTGACCATTACCAAGGTGAAGCTGGCACAGGTCGTTGATGTAGATCAAGAAGAGGGTTGGTCCGAGTATACTGCCCTGAGGCACTCCAAAGGTCACTGGCTGATCGTTACTTACCATACCATCAATTCTAACTTGCTGTTTCCGGTTAGATAGGTAGTCCTGGAATAATTTAAGGGGAAGACCCCGTACTCCCATATTTTCCATTTTGAGCAATAAGTGTGGGACAGAAACTGTGTCGAAGGCTTTTGCCAAGTCCAGAAACACTGCCAGGCAATTTTTATTCTTGTCCAGGTTCCTTATGACCGAGCTAACCAGTTCATTAACCGCGTCGTTAGTAGATTTACCACGCCGGAACCCAAACTGAGAAGATGAAAGAAGGTTGTTAACCTCGAGGAACTTAATCAGCCGGTTATTCATAAGGCGCTCCAGAACTTTGGAGAGCGTTGGAAGAATAGAGATGGGTCTAAAGTTGTTGACACAGTCCCTGTCACCACCTTTGTGTATTGGTTTTAAAATAGCGGATTTAAACGCCTGAGGAAATGTCCCTGTAGAAATGGCGAGGTTGCAGATATGGGTAACAGCGGGAGACAGCAAGTGTGCACTCCTGCCACGTCACCTGTGAGCCGCTCACTGCACGGAAAATATTATATTTAAAAACGTTCGGGGTCACCACTTGTTGTGCGTGTTACGGGAAAAGGGTTCAGCAAATTAATGTACACTCCAGTTGTTATGAACTTGACAAGAATTTAATAAAAAGGTTTACAGAATAATCGTCTATCATTAAAACACTATTAATACCGAAATATGACGTGGCAGGGCGGAGGTATGTGAGCGACTGGCGAGGCGAGCGGGCTCCCGGCCCGGCGGCTATCAAAAATGCAAATCAGCATTTTGCTTCGCCAGGGTCGCTACAATCATTTTCAAGAAAGTCTCATCCAGCACACTCGGAGTACTTTTTGATAAAAAACTAACCTTTGTCGAGAACATTATTAAGAAAGCGTCAAAAATGGGGATTGTGATAAGAAACACCAGGGACTTTAAACGTTTTGGTACCAAAAAGATGCTGTAAGACTTGTACGAAGCGTCCTAGAGTATTGCAGTGTTGGAGATGGAGACCACATTACGCCACACATAAATTACTTTTGGAAAGAGTTCAAAAACGGTTTTTGTGGCACCTTGCATTTTCTATAGGAAATGGTAAACAACTGCTCTCCTATAATACCCGTCTCAATTATTTTAAAATGCCCTCGTTATCAACCCGGAGCGAAATTAATGATGGTCTGTTTCTCTATAAGTTGCTTAGAAATAAAATCGACTGCCCAAAAATACTGAGTCTCCTAAAATTCCGTGCCCCTGCCCGATATCCGCGTAATCCTATCACACCACTGTACTCTCCCTTGCGCAGAACAGATCTGGGTGCCAACTCGCCGATTTCACGCCTGTGTAAAGTCCTAAACAGTTGCAGTGATCTTTCTTCGTATTATGATAACAGTGACATTCAAATTCCAATTAAATATGACGTGAACACACGACAAGCCAAATCAAAGTCACTTCAAGTGCCAAGCAAAAATAACTTTTATGGCAGGCGTACCGCTTCTTTCGCAATACCCACTGCACTAAATCAAATACCTGTAGACATCAGAGACTCAATGAATAGTAAAAACATAAAGCGTAAGCTAAAAGAATAGTCGCCTACCTTAATCTCCGCGTGCCTCCTACTACTATTATAATAACGAGCACTACGTTTATGTGATTTGACGAGCGCGTCCTTTACTTTATTGAAGATCTCACCCAAACCCCCTAACTGATTGGCATATGAACTGCGGGAAGCGCAAGCTAGAGTGGGCTGTGCAACGGTATCATTGCCGAAGACATCTCCACTACTAACTGCCTCTCTGCTATGTATTAGGAAGAACGGGGTAAAACGAGTAACCTCGTTTGTGGAGGTGTTCATAGCGAACTGGATCTTGGAGATGTTAACATCCCAAGATCGATGATCATCCTCCACGAGAATTGATACCGCGGTCATAATGGTACAGTTATAGCGTTCTACGGTGTTCACGCTTGGGCAGTAACGAGGTGTGAAGTGAACTTGAGGTATTTTGAACCTCCCCAATAGTGAACGTAACTCATTACCCGTGAATTGCGTCCCGTTGTCTGCTATAACCGTACGGGGTATACCATGTACCAGGAAAACGCCGTCTTCTAGTTTCTGTGCTATAGCCTTACCAACAGCTCTACGTAAAGGAAATAGTAAACAGTATTTCGTAAAACAGCACACGACCACTAAGAGATATGTGAATCCCGTTCTGGACCGTGGCAACGGACCTACCAAGTTCATGCTTATGGTTTCAAACGGCTTGGAGCACTCTTTCGCATCACCCAAGAGTCCGGGCGGAGGTAATTGTGAGTGTTTATATGCTGCGCACGTATCACATTTACCAACGTAGCTAATCACGTCTTTATATATATTAGGCCAGTAGTATCGGAGTGCAAGTCTTTTATAGGTTTTAAATACTCCGAAATGTGGAGATAATTCGCCACTATGGTGACTCTTTAACAACTCTATTCGATTGCCCTCCGGTACTACCTGCTTCCAGTCATAGTCACTAGCCACTCCGAATTTATTTTTAGAGTAACGGTAAAGTTTATCCTCCTTAATAATAAAGTTAGGGCACGACCTAGGCGTACTGACACATTTATCCCACAATGCTTTAAACCATGTGTCATTAACGGGCACTTTAATTTCCAACACCGGAACGCCACGAGATAGGGCATCCGGAACCACATTGTCCCTGCCTTTGCGATGTTCAATTGTGAAGTTGTAAGGTGATAACCGACAACCCCAACGGGCTAATCGACCAGAGGGATTGGTTAAGTTAAAGAACCATTTTAAGCTTGAGTGGTCGGTTATCACTTTAAACGCAGGACCGCCTTCCACGTAAGGACGAAAGTGTTCGACGGCGAAGACCACAGCGAGGGCCTCACGCTCCGTTGCGGTATAGTTGCGCTTAGCCGGATTGAGCGAACGACTGCAATAGGCTATTGGATGCTCCTCCCCATTTGTAACCTGAGCCAGAGTGCCCGCTATCCCAAAACTAGATGCGTCACAATGGATCTCAAAAGGTTGAGAGAAATCTGGACAAGCCAATACCGGAGCAGACACCAACGCCTCTTTTAAGATTGAGAACGCGGTTTCAGTCTCAGCCGTCCACTGAAAAGGCGGCGCTTTTTTGCTCGTACTCGTTAGTGCGTTTAAAGGGGCCGCTATCGTGCTAAAGTTTTTAATAAAACGTCTATAGTATGAGGCCGTTCCAAGAAATATTTTCACTTCCTTACGGGTTGTAGGGGTTGGGAAGTCAACAATTGACTGAACTTTCGACGGGTCAGTGTGTAAGCCATGCTCGTCCACTCTATAACCCAGATATTTTAATTCTCGTCGAAAGAAACAAGACTTTGGCAAATTAATTGTCAGATTAGCCTGCCTTAATTTGTCTAAAACCCGTTTAAGAAGCGAAATGTGTTCTTCGAAGGTTGATGAGCAAATAATAATGTCATCTAAATAAACGAACACCTTATTACCAAACTCTGGGCCGAAAAGTCTGTCCATTAATCGCTGTTGGGTTGCTGGGGCTCCCGTCAACCCAAAGCACATAACTTTAAAATGGAACAAACCTCGACCCGGAACCGTGAATGCGGTTTTTTCTTTGGAAGAAACGGAGTCCAATACGATTTGCCAAAATGCGGATTTCAAATCAATCGACGAAAGGTATCGCGCGTCTCGCAACTGGTCTAAGATGTGAGAGACGTAGGGTAGTGGATACGCATCTTGCTTGCTGACCGCGTTTAGCTTTCGACTGTTTAGGCAAAATCGCCATTCCCCATTTGGTTTTGGAGTCAGTAGAACCGGGTTATTCCACGCGCTATTGCTGGGTTCCACCACTCCCATCTCCAACAGCTCATCCAGCTGACGGTTAAGTTCCTTGAGGCGTTCAGGTGATAAAGGATAATAACGCTGTTTAATAGGAGGAACATCTCCTGTGTCTATTTTATGACGCAACAGATGGGTACGACCTAGTCCCTTGGCCTCAAAGGAAACGTTTTCGAAATCCTTAATTAATGACTCCGCTTTATTCTTTTGATCAGGTGTTAATTCGTCAAAAGGTTGTAGGTGCCTAACCTCCGAAACACATGAATGGCCTCTATTGTTTTTTAAATAGTGTAAAGGTAATTTATTAAAAAAAATTGGGGCCAAATTAAAGGCCTTCCAAAAATAAACGCCAAAAATCAACGGTGTGGTAATGTCTGGAATAACATAGAATTTAATAACCTTAGTCACTCCCATGAGAGTCACTGGTAAAAATAAATAACCCTCCACGGATGCCCGCGAATCATTGGCAGTTACGATGTTGCCCAACTCCGTATCGGCGTGTAAACTCCCACCAGCCTTTATGAATTGTTAGCCAACATCGGTACCCAACATCGAGATGCAGGAACCCGAGTCGAGTAAACCATAATACCATCATAATACTCATCGTATATGGAAACTGTTAAATGTGGACGACTATCATCCGTAGTTTTATATCTTACTGTATCTACCCTTAGTGTTTGAAAAAATAATTTTAAAGATTTTAAATAACCATCCCAATCTGACTGATCGAAATGTTGGCTGTAGTTCCGGAAATTTAGTTTTTTGAATTACAGGTTGGACAAGACTGAGCCTCCTTCTTCTTCTTACTGCACGTAGGGCACGATGGTGCACGTACGCCCTTCTTGCCGCAACGGTAACACACAATTTCCGTGGATTTGCATTGTGATAATGAATGCCCTTTAACCCTACAACGAACACACAACGAACCAGAATCAGTTTGCACGGTTTCAACTCGCTGTGAACCTTTTGGTGGTTGGTATGCCAAGTCTGCTGCAACAAAAGAAGACGTTGGTTTGGGTGGTTCATGGAACTGAGCTCTGCTATGGAAACCTAGCTCCAGTTGTCTACACTTCTCTTTTAAGTCGTCCAGCGGAACTGAGCTCTGCTATGGAAACCTAGCTCCAGTTGTCTACACTTCTCTTTTAAGTCGTCCAGCGTGTTGACAGTCATTATTGACAACCCCGTCGTGTATTCCGGTCTCATGTTGAACTTGATCCGTGCCAAACGGTCGCGTTCTGGAACCTTATAAGATAGCCTATTGTACAGATTCTCCATGACTGCTATATATATACAAGACAGCTCAGTTGACCCTTGCGTTCTGTTTGTTATTTCCGAAATTAGACGCATGTCGTAATCTGGTGGAGCGAAAGCTGTGAGTAACTGCTTCTTTAGATCCGCCCAATCATCAACCGATGCTTTAATTCCACGGTACCACAATAAGGCTCCGTCCGAGAAAAGATCCAGCGCAGACGTATGTAAGGAGGCTTCGCTAATATCTCTGGCCTCACAAAGCTCCTCAAGGCGCTCAATAAACGCTTTTACGCAGGCTGTACCATCGAATTTAATACCCAGGGTCTTAACCGTCTCTTTCTTGCAGGAAATGACTAAGTCCCTTGGCTGCAAATCTGACGTTGCTTTCGGTGTCTCCTCGGCGGAAGTAAATGATTGATGGAAGCTTGCGTTACCCGAATCAATTCTAGACAAGTAACCCTCAAGCTGCTTGTCAATGGTTGCATAGTCGGTACTATGATCAGTTGGAGGGGTAATCCTACTCAAGCGATGATACCGGTGGTAACATAAAGCCTTAACGCGGTTAATTTTTTTGAAATTGGAGGGATATTTATCAAGTACTTCACTAATTTCTGGGAGTTTGGCTTTGATTGTTTGTAATTCGCTTTTCGGATCTATGTTTGTCTCCTCAATTTCGTCTGAACTTACTAATTTATTAAGTTCCCTAATCTGAACACGTAGTTCCTCTACGGTTGAGGCGGGTTTCGCGTCTCGAACCAGTACTTCATAAATGAGCTCATCCTTGCAAAGTAAATGAAATGAAATGGGACGTTCCATATTGTTAAATAAAAAAAAGTTGAAGTGAACTGAACTGAAAGCTGGCTGTCACAAAGTACAATCTCAAACGATGTGTAAATATTATCTGCAGTAAAGGCAGTTACACAATTGGCAGTCTTATTGAGTAAGTTTAGTTAAGTAAAAGTAAACAAAAGTGTATAAAACAATACAAACATATAGACAAGAACTCGTTAACAAAGGATTCCGCGCGACGGTTTTTTTTTTTAATTAAAATAACTGGAAGGTTTAAGAAACAGTACTCTGGCTTATAAGGTACAGCAATAGACGTAACCTCTATCTCCAACCAATACACACGTTGGGCGCCACTGTTACATTGGAGATTTTGTCCCTCTAGTGGTAATGGAATGCAAGGTGGGTTGGTATTAAAATGCAAAGAAACAACAAATTATCTCAAACAACATAAGTTTATTTATATAAACTATATAAACTTAAATATAAAAAAGGTAATGCCAGCCAGCATTAAATTCGGTCGGTTTCAAACTATGGTCATGGGGGGTTGGAGATAAATCCAGTACTGTTCCTTTTTCAAAAGTTTAAATTAAATTAGTTCTTAGTAAAGTATCAAGATACAACCTTCCAGTTTAGTGAATACTAATAGAGATTATATGGGCGCCAGGGACTTGAACAGTCCCGGATCCCGGAGCCGACGAAGATGTCCAATATACTTCCAGTTAAGCGTAGGTGTCGAACCCGGGGTCCTTTAATTTAATTAAGTTGAAGACCGGCTTCTAATTTGGAAAACCGGGCAGGTGATACACGGGTTCGTATATGAACCAGTAGAAAATAAATTTAAAAGGTGTCAATTTATATTTAAAAAAAACCGTCCCGCCTGCGCTAAATCGCTAGGCGGACTCTGCTACCGCACGACCGTCTCCACAGGAGGCCTTGAGTGGACTCGAGGAACGGGTCTCGCGTCCAGGTCCCAGAGGCTCGTCTAGATCCTGGCAGCGAGACGAATCGCTCGAGTTGCCTCACCTGGAATTGACAATACGGGGACCCTATTATATAACGGGAAACCAAGGTACTTTCCTTGAGAATGAATAGAGGAGAGGAGCTAGGAGATCTAAAGGCTAAACCATTAGCCGGTCCACGTGGCCTACGTGGCCTTTAGAAAACACAATTGAATGAGCTACGACTTCTGTTTGCCTAACCCTGCGTGGTGGTACAACAATGGTAATACTCACAGTTGGGTAATGATAAAAACACTTGACTGCTTGATTCGAACGGCCGGAGAACAGGTCTGCCTATTTCCTTCGCGAATCCTTTCAAAACATGGAGTCCTGTAATAAATATCCAGGGATCACGTCAATATCCTTTTAACAACCTGGGAAGGACTCAGAGATCACTTCAAAACACTAATTCACCAAAATCCTTACCTTGTAAAACATGGGATAAAGTTTGAAGCTTGCCTCAGGCTTGATCAATAGTAAATTGACGCCCGTGACCTTCCATTGTCCTGTCATGCCTTCAAACCGGAATTAGGCGGAGCATCTAGAAAATCTCCCCTGTTTCAGGTAAAACTTATAAGAGCACTGATAACCGAATCACTACCCCAAGATATTTAATTCTTGAAAATCCCTAACAACTGTCCAACATGACGTTTATTCGTTAAATTCTGTGAAACTATTGCAAAACTTTTAGAAACTTATAAACTTTCTAGAGTTGAGTCGTCCATTCGCAAAGTATTATGGTTGAGGAGAAGAATGGACGAAGAAACTCGGCACACTATTTTAAATCGTATTACAGTTCTCATTTTCACAACTTAATATCGTTCACTTCAATAAACACTTATACTTACTTTTAATATTTCAATTGTTTTGATAATCTTATGCTAACGTGACTGATCGTTGCTCACGCGTCTATCTTGAGTGAGCGTAAGTCCCCTACTCAGTACAGTTTACTCATTACATAATAAGAAAACTTACAAACAATACTGAAATAATTTAAAATTAATCATTTTAATAATTAAACAATACCAATATTCACAAATGCAAAGGTTTTATCTAGTTAAAGCTAATTAGTCGCTTCATTACTTTTTACAACAATATTCGATCTTGCTTAAAACCGTTTCCGGCAAATCAAAGGACACAAAACACCTAAGAAGAACAAAGTACAAAGAACACCTAAGAAGTCTTTAACTAGTAAATTGTTGTGTAAAATAATCTTGTTACTTTTTAGTTTGTAATTAAGTTAGAGAAACTGATTTAGTTGTAGTTTCAAATTATAAATTGAGCTATTGATCAAATCGTATTCGGCGCCATCTTTCACAATACTGTGGAGTGTTGCCTCAAAAACAAATCTTTAGTCTCAAATGAACAACGATAATTACAAACCCCAATTGACATAAAATAGAAGCGTTTTACCTTACAATAAAACGCATATTAATTTACTTACCTTATTCGAAGCTTATTTAATTGGAGATAGGCCCTACGTTTCCCGCCTTTTACTTTTGTATATATCTATCTCTGTCTAGCACGTCACTTCCGCTTGGCAGTGGTAGGGAGGCTCGCTATGCGAGACTCGCCATTTTGATTTCATTGAGTCTAATTACCAGGCAGAGCTTGTTCATAAGCTTCGAATAAGGTAAGTAAATTAATATGCGTTTTATTGTAAGGTAAAACGCTTCTATTAATTTGACTTGACCGTTATTCGAAGCTTATTTAATTGAGACGTGTTTGTTATCGCCTGGTGGAAGTGACGAAGACGCCAATGTGAGTTAGTTTATGACCATTACTAAAATGTAATGTAGGTATGATGTAGTAAAACAGTAAGTTTTAAAAATGCATACACATACATTAAATATACTAAGATGTAGACATTTTTCGATCAAATATGATCGACGTAGGCATTAATAAAAAAGGGTGTAAATAATAGAAATAAAAACAGGAATTAAAATACATAACTTCTAATCAGCTGTTACAGAGAGACGGTTTACTGTGGGTCTAACCTCACGTTTATAAAATTTGCAAAAGGTATTTTGCGATCGCCAGTTAGCCCTAGCAAGAATCTCCTCAAGGGGATAATTATCCACCCAATTTTTTGAGGCCACAGCTGACCTAAAACTCCCAGGAGATGCCTTAATACCGGCTTCTACTAATGGGGACTTTATCCAGCCTGCAATTAGGGTATTTGATGCAGGTTTAGGTTCACCTCTAATGTTATTAAACAAATTACTACAATTTGCAGCATTTCTACGATTCTCAAGAAGCGAGATCGTATGCTTAGCCCAGTAGACCGGGTCTAACTTTTTGATATCTACATTAGAAATTAACCTCCAACCGGATTGTCTATAATCTACAGAATCAGTTTTCGAACCAAAAAGCGGCCAAAACACTAATACATCATTTTGATTAGAAAAATTATTAGAATCAACTCTGAGCAAGGTTAAATCATGGATTCTTCACTTGAAAAATATTATTTTCATCAATGCGCTTACCCTCTAAGAAACTAGCAAGGTCATTTATGTTCCAAACCGGGGGCTTGACATGGGTGACCGGTTTATGTAACGCTATAGATTTTAGGATATGTTTTACCAAGACATTTGAGCTTATCTGGCCGGATGATTCTGGGTTGCAGAGGGTTGCGACCACAGATTTGTGTAACAAAATGGAATTGTACGATAAATTATTAATTAAATTCATATTCATATTCATTTATTTTGCATTCCATATTGTATAAAAGGTGTTACAAAGGGCTTAAAGCTAGGTACATAAATATGGACCCTGTAAGGGCACAGCAAAGTAGGACAGAGAAAGAGCTTAATTTTCCTAATAAATTGGTAATACAAAGTAACAATACTAATTAAAAAATATTTATGTGTATTAAGTAATTTAAAATTTGTCATTTAGATATTCATTTATAGTATAATAACATTTATATAAAAAAACTTTACGAAACTTTACGTGTTGAGGGACGCCATGACTTTTCAAGAAGCCCTAATTGATTGATTGATTCCAGGTTGTTAGCATCCCAGACCACCCCCACATTTCCACACTTCCAGAGTCATGTCGTGGACATTCGGTGGTGGTAGTCCTGTTATCGTGTCAATCAGGACTTTGTCTAGGTGATATAGCGTAAATGGGGCTGCTAGGGCACGCAATTTGACGTCGGATCGCCAAAAAACTCGTTCCCATCGTGGAACTTCTAGTAGGTACGTTCCCTGTGCTTGATTGAGATAACCTAGGACCTTGGGAATCAGAAAGTGTGGAGGGAACACCCACGCTAGGTTGTAATTCCACATCTGGGAGAACCCGACGTGAAACAGAGCTTGGTCGCCGTTTTGGTCTAAAGACACGTAATTTGCCACTACATGGGCTCGGTTGGACGCAAATAGGTCGATCAGCGGAACTCCCCATTTGGAGAATATTTTGTTCGTGCATTCTGCAGACAGATGCCACTCTGGGGTTACGCGAAACCTCAACAAGTGATCCGCGTGGCCGTTGTATATACCTGGTATATAGAAGATGTTCATGTGAATTTGACATTCCTCCGTTATTTGGAAAACTTTGAAGTTAAGTCCAAAAGGGGAGCCGACTTGGTGCCGCCCTCGTGACGGAGATATGCGACTACCGATTTGTTGTCGCTCTGAATCAAAACTGTCTTGTGTCTCAGGAGCTGACAATGGTTTTCCAAAACTTTTAGGATTTTTTTTTTAAGGGACAAGCCCGCCACACTGTTCCCAACCACTGTAACTCCTGAAAGCCAGAATCAACAGTGGCGACCACCAGAAAAGCGCCGAGACAATGAAGCTCGACGAAGTCCCAGAGAATGAATTTAACTGTCTTGGATCCCGCAACGAAATTAATCAGAAAAGTATAGCGGAGGAGTAGGAAAATCTGTAATTTCCACTTCCCTCCATATCAGCAGGAGACACAAAGTAACAAGGCCAATAGGCGCAAAGGGACGTTCACAACTGGGATAGGCCCAGTTGCCTAGCACCACGGATAAAATATTAACATTAATGGGTCCTAAGTTGTGAGCAGTTATATTTGATTCCAATAATAGGTATGGCAAAAACGCTTGAACGCACGGAAATTTGTTCTAGTTTCTACAAGGTCTGTGTAGTAAATAACTCCGGATGTAACCTGTACACTATCCAACATAATATTGCGATCATTCTGCCAAAGACTGCACTCCCATAAAATATGATGTGCTGATTGTTCATATTCGCAGTCAGATGTGGAACATTGACAAAGAGGCGAGTCAACAAGCTTGAAGGAAAATAATTTACTCTTAAAGTTACACTCTCTTAAACTTTTAGGATTGCTAACATTTCCTTTTGCTTGCAATGAAGGTCTTTCTCGGCTTCTGACCACAGACCTGAGAAGGAGAGATTGTCCAAGCGAGCTCCCCAAGCGATGTCTGACGTATCTGTTGTGAGGAAATGAGAAGGAGGCGCCATGTGTATGGCCGACGGAAGATGACAATTCTGGCGCCACTATATCAGGTTGTCTATGGCAGCCCGAGGTAAGGTGTAAGTAGCCTGTGCTCAGACTTCAAGATTTCGTTCAGTAGGTATAGAAGGGCTCGAATGTTGAGTCTTCCTTTCGGAACTGCAAAGCTGGCAAAATTGAGTAGACCAACTAGGCTCTGGAGCTCCCTGGGCGTTGTACTTTGTTTCAACAGCAAATGGCAGATTTTGTCTGCAAGTCCGGGATTTTTTTCCTCGGGAAGGCGCTTTCGATTCGTCCATGGATCCCAATGAATTCCTAGAAACACTAGGCTTTTCGACGATGTGATTATCGACTTACTGTAATTGATCAGCCAACCCAACGTTTCCAGAGTGTCGAGCACAATTTTCGCATGACTCCGAAGCTTGTCTTCGTCCTGGTGAGCGAACAAAAAATCGTCGAGATAGACCTAGAGAGATATCCTGACACCTCGTTGCCTGAGTGTCTGGGCTATCCAATTTGTAAGCGCAGCAAAGGTCTTGGGCGCTGTGCTCAGGCGGTAAGCAGGTCATTTCTAGCAATTCGTTGCGATAAATTAAGCGCAGAAACCTTCTGTGGCTGCGAGCCACAGGTAAATGAAAATACGCCTGCGAGAGGTCGATTTTGCATAGCCAATACTCTGGTTGCAGAAAATCAGGGATGCGATATGCATTTATCAGCTTGAATCGATCCGTTATGATGTAAGAATTCAGTGCTTTTAAATTGAATATTGGTCTAGTTGAGCTGTCGCCTTTGGGGACAAGAAACATCGATGACAGGAAGCTTGGCGAAACAATAGCTCGTCCTAGAACTTCCTGTTCTATCATTTTGTTTATGACAGATGTCATTACGGCAGATTCTGGAACATTTATGTTGGTTCCGACAACGCTTGGGTGAACAAGCAGTGGCTTCTGGCAAAAGGGTATGCGATACCCTGTTATTATTTTTAGAATGTAATTTGGGGCATTCATTTGTTCCCATTGGTCTCAAAACTGTAGGAGACGGCCCGCTCTGATGGAGTCAATACTTGCGTCGTTTGTTGTCGTTATTCTGCTGGGGAGGCGATGACACGCGTCTTCGCCCGTACCTTGGCTGATTATTTTGCCGAGCCTTCGATCGGCCTCGAAAGCTATTGCGATTATTCGGTGCGACCGAATTATATTGAGCAGCATGACCATGAGCGTTACAGCCACCTTGCGGAGGTGGGTTACCGCTGCTGCATCCACCTTGCGTAGGTGGGTTACTGCTAGCACATTGCGAATGCGCATTACTGTTGGCAAGCCTGAACTGTATGAGCAAAGCCCTGCGAGGACTTATTGTAGGGCTTTGGTCCCTGCGAGGGGCCACGAAACTTCATCCACCTGCGAGGCAGAAGACGTATTAGCCTTTTGCAATGGCCAAAAACATTTTCTTACTCCGCCAGCTTTTTCTACAGCAGCAGTAAACTTCTCTGTGTTGAACAGGTTGGTACATGTCGGCGGAATTTTCTTTAAGCTGGCCTTCATCAAGGGGTCCTTTGCCTGTCCTTTTTAACACAGTCTCTCCGCATTTGGAAAATCTCAGCACGATGACCACAAACGATCTGTAATAAGTCTGAAGAACACTTACTAAAGTCCCCTGTGGAAAAAAGGTCGTTTACCTTTTGAAGAAGAGTGTCAGAATTTAGCGACAACGAGTAACAGTTCTTGAAAAGTTCCTCGCAAAACCTCCCTTTGTTTGAGCACACACATGGTCAAGGCTGCGAAAGCCTTATCAGCATACACGAGGTGACGAGGAGACTCATATACCTTAACTTCCTCATTAATTTCAATGTCTGTATAACCCGGCGAGTGATTGTAAAATTTTTGGGTCTCAGAAAACCTAATTTCATTCCAGTCACTTTTATCTAAATGTTGCAAATCACGTAGCAACTACAAATAATTCTCGGAAGTCTTATGCATATCAGGCTCCTTCAGCTTTGTTTCAAAAGTTAAAGTAAATTCTTGATCACCACGTGCACTAACATTATCCAGTTCAACATCAAGCATTTGTTCGTAACGATTTTCACTAACCCCGGACATAAGTGAGATGGCATCATAATCCAAATTGGTACTCACGTGTTGATGCCGATGTCCTTGCAAACCATTTGCCGATGAAGGCTACGTACCTCCTTAGCTAATTGTCGAACCTTACGTTTGGAACAACGCTTGCGTTTGCCCCCCTTTTTCTTGTTGCGGCGACTTCTCTTTGGGTTGTCTCCGCTAGACGAGGAGCTACTACTGGAATTCGAGCTGTTGTTTTTTAGGACAAGCCCGCCACACTGTTCCCAACCACTGTAACTCCTGAAAGCCAGAATCAACAGTGGCGACCACCAGAAAAGCGCCGAGACAATAAAGCTCGACGAAGTCCCAGAGAATGAATGGAATTGAATTCGAGCTACTGGAACTCGAGGTACTAGAACTACTCGATCGAGCTCTCCGCTTCTGCGGCAAGGAAGGTCCTGGAAGAACATCACTATCCGCCCCATCGGCATTATCACACGAATTTTCCATACTGAATATCGAAAGATTAAACTTTGTTCACTTTTTAATTCGAATAAAAACCGTTAGGATTATTTTCACTGTACAATTTTTCATTCGAATAAAAAACCGTTATGATTATTTTTCACTTGTACACTTTTTAATAAAAAAAATATTATAAGGCAGCTAAGTGTCGGCAGTTCAGCACGACACGACCGATCGCGGCGGGAAACAAGACGCCAATGAAATCAAAATGGCGAGTCTCGCATAGCGAGCCTCCCTACCACTGCCAAGCGGAAGTGACGTGCTAGACAGAGATAGATATATACAAAAGTAAAAGGCGGGAAACGTAGGGCCTATCTCCAATTAAATAAGCTTCGAATAACGGTCAAGTCAAATTAATAATTGCTTATCTTAATTTTAACTATAGATCTAGCTAAAGACTTTTGTTTAATAAATTACTATTTAAAACCATGAACTATCTAAGTACTATTTAAGCCATTAGATGGCGCTTAACTCATCTGGCAATTGATGTAATAATTGTACTACCTAGCAGAGATGGTAGGTTTATCAATATTAACATGGAAAAGAATTATGAGTGTTATTAATTAGATTAAATCTTAGCAGATAGAGCCTCTTGCGGCGACATTATATAATTATTTATTTATAGTATATAATTATTATACATATTATGTGTTGTTATTTATATCAAACCTAAACAACTTCAATTGTGTTATTTTAAAATTAGTTTAGTTTATTAAGTATTTGTAGTCCACCACTACACTAACTACCTCCCCTTTTATTCAAAAAAAATATAATTTTCAATAATTTATCGATATGAGTTCATAATACTTTGCATTGCACTATTCCTAAGTGAGAGTGAGCGCGCGATATCATTTTCTGCTTTTCGCACACGTTTCTTATTGACTGTAGGAGCCGCGCCCCCTGAAATTATGCGTTTTTAGAAAATATTGCGTAATGTCATCGCAAAAAGTTTAGTTTTGTAGCAGCAATGCAAAGTGCATGTGTAGGCGATACTGTGTATCTATTGTTTGTTTATTTAGTGGTAGCTGTGACCCGGCGACACTCGTCCCAGTATAAAATCTAATACTATAGCATTTCATTGCCTTATTATTAAGATTTCTGTGGTATTTACAAAGCACACAGTAATCATTAGACTAAGTCTGATGTTACATAGGTAAATGTTTTTGTTTTAATAACGCCTAAGGTAATAATAACTTCTTACGAGACTCTTCTTCTTACTTAATAGTACATTTTGATACAAGTGGAGAAAGTTTGTTATTGCAATAGAGGCGGAATTATAACACCCGAGCCGCAGGCGAGGGTTTTTTTGAGCCGAGAATTGCAATAACAAATGTCCACGACAAACGACGTTTTTCAATACACTTTTGAAGAAATAAAATAAAATAACAAATAATATTTTTGTCACGAACTATGAAACTATGATTTAAATTTTCTTTTTTTTTTCGCGCTTTGGTCTCGCCAGGTTGAAAGAGAGGTAATGGTATGAAGCCGTTAAACAGGCTAATATAAAAAATAGATTTCTTTTATATTTTTGAATTCAGAACACAAATAAATGTTAATTTGTGTATAAAAGTAACTATTAGTTTTAAATAATCATGTTTATCTATGATGTTCTATTTATAAACACAATTTGAATATTCAAAAAATATTTATAATAATCATCATTTTATTATCAGGCTACTAAGGCCCATAGATAAAATACACAAATTAACATCTAATAACAATAAACTAATACATATTTAAAATAAAACCAGGAGAAACTAAAACTATACACGTAACGTTGTCGGCGTCGTGTTTCGCTGCGTGGTGTCGCGTAACCGTCCTCGGAAACGTCGATATACGACACCTTTCGGCCAAAAGTCCTCCTTCATGCAGGTCTGCAGATGGTGGGTTGGAACCCGTACCACGAAAGATTTAAAGTTGATGTTATGGCGCGATTCCAACCTTTCGACCCTCAGAGTCCAGTTGGTCTTCACTTTCAAATACTGCACCACTTCTTCAGTTGTAGTGGAGTGATGCAGACGTGAAATGTACAGCTGCGTCGTAGGCACAGCAGGACGCAGCAGCATGTTGGGTCCACTCGGTGCGGTTCCGCACAAGTTACGAGAACAGAGCTTCTTCTTCTTCCTTTCTACTTTAGTGAAGCCGTCCTCATCAACTTGGCTCGTTCTTGGCACGGAGCTACGGACCGCAGTCAGGGCAGGTTGATCACCCTCTTTCCGTATTTCCCCTTTTCTGGTTTGTCGCTTATGCTGCGACGCATCAGATTTTCCGCTGGTGACGATAGCAGCATAGGCACGTTTTGGGGTCGACGTAGGTACGCGTGACGTATCCGCAGCCGGTGTTGTGGCGCGGGCGACGACGGCGGCGAGCGGCGCTTGCTCAGCGTTATCGGCAGCTGGTGACGCACTTGTGTTCGCCGATTCAAAACTGCCGATGGTTGCATTTTGCGCCCCTCGACGTGTGTTCACCTTTGAGGCATCAGGTGACCCAAATACCGAACCAACGTTGCGCAATAACGCTATTCCTGCACGTAGTTCGGTATTGGTTTTTTCTGATACCTCCATTCCATTTATGCCGTAAAGACGCGTAGTGCTTTGCAAAAATAAAACACATTCACCTCAGACTATAGGCATTGAACCAATTTGGACTAAGTATAGGTATTATCTGTGGCAATTTTCATTCCCGCACACGTGCGGGAAAGTGGAAAAAATCGCACGCGTGTGAAATACAATGCATGTAGTACCAAATCGTAGTGCGTTAAGGACCAGTTTTCGAGGAAGTGTATTGAAAACAATATTACTAGCATATCATAGAACTTCTAGATATACAAGATATTTTGTACTTTGTACCTCAACTTGAGGCTTCGAGATCAGGCCCCTTATTCACAACCCTTCGCATCAAATGACTCCTCCCGCTCTGGGCGGAGCAGGAGGGAGTGTCAGACTTTTACTGACTACAATCTTTTTTTGACATTACGAAATCGAGCGAGATAGACATAGAACTTTCCGAATCGACAATCGAATCGAAGGGTTGTGAATAGCTATGCAGGTCTCGAGGTCCTGTCGTAACACTATTAGGAATTGTGTAAGCTCTGCATGGACGCAGCTGAAAGGCAGTCATATTGATTTAAGTGACATTTGAAACTGTCACCTGTCAATTATTGACTTTAATTAAAAAATCACTCTTCCTGCTCACTGCTCTTAGCCCATATAAACGTTTTTGTGTCGTTCCCAATATTCTCCTATAATCGAAATTCATCGTATATGGATTACAACGAACATGTTATATCGACTTGTATTTTGTTAAATAAAAGGCTGGATATAATAACGCAGTGTTTATTTTGGTTGATCACGCCTGCACGCCATTCCATTGCCGCATCACAACGTCTACTTCAACAGGTTATTGGCCCAGTGAAAATAAGAAAGGCTTTTAAAGTTTCTGTACCAAGAGAAGAAAGGCGTGCAACGTTTTAACCAAAATTCACAGTCGACCAGATTTATTGTCAAAGGGAGAAGCTGAGTGGTATCTCGCCTTATCCAAACTGGAATTTTTCATTGAAGATGTTACTCACTTTCGAAGAAGGTTTGTGGGATTGCGTGATCGGCACCGATACTGTCGCCGTGCGTGATAGCCGCGCCTTGGCGCGTATTTGCCTGACACTACAACCCAACTTGTACCAAATAATTCGATCAGCATCAAAAGCTAAAGAAGCATGGGAGCTGGAGCTAGCTCATACATTTGAGGACAAATGTCTATATCGCCGTGTCCTGCTGCTTGGACAGTTACATCGAGTTGACTACAGTAAGTTTAGCAGCATGACTGAATACATAGAATATGTCACCGGATTATTTCAGCAACTCTCTGACATAGGAAAAGTTATAGACGACGGTGAGGTGGCTGAAATTCTACTTAGCGGCTAACCGCAGGAATTTGACACACTAGTCTCCGGTCTTGAAACTGCCAATTTAACTAGCTCGCTGACTTCTGAACTAGTGAGAACGAGATTGCTTAAAGAGGAACACAGATGAAATAGTTATTAAGTTAAATTAAGGTGTAATTATATGTAATATCGTATCTTAAATGTGTTAATACCCAGGAAAATTATTTTCCTGTAAATTAATAAAGGATCCGTTTGTACGTCGGCGTAACGACGTTACCGGCAACATAAAACCAACAGCTGATGTTCGAACTACGGATTCATACGGGGAGTATTTGTTTACTTTTATAATTAGAATAGCACACCATCGTCCCATAATCGTAACTATATAACACGTTCACGCCAATTCTAGTATAGTTTTGGTTTTTGCTAATTTCCTTAAGGATCTAGATTGCACGTTGACAAATGTCATTTCGTAAAAGTAAAACTTTAAAGATTTATACTTGCTTACATCAATCTTTTCAATATTAGCTGAATATAAAGTTTGTGATAGTTACTTTATTAACGTCTTGAAGTAATATTGTAATAATCATAAGTTTTTAATCCAGGCAATCTACCCACATGAAAAAGTAAAATCTATACTAATATTATAAAGAGGTAACATTTGTTTGTAAGTTTGTAGGTTTGTATGTAGGGGGTAATCTCCGGAAGTAATGAACCGATTTCAAAAAATCTTTCACCATTAGAAAGCTACATTCACCCTGAGTAACATAGGCTATATTCTATCCCCGTGCTCCTACGGGAACGGGAACTACGCGGGTGAAACCGCGTGACGTCCGCTAGTCATATATAAATCTTGACGACCCGAATGGCGCAGCGGTACTGAGGCTGCCTTACGTTCTTAGGGTCCCGGGTTCGAATCCCGGTAAAAGCAAATGTTTGTGTGATGAGCATGGACATTTGTTTCCGAGTCATGGATGTTTATATCTATACTAATATTATAAAGAGGTAACATTTGTTTGTAAGTTTGTATGTTTGTAAGTTTGTATGTAGGGGGTAATCTCCGGAAGTAATGAACCGATTTCAAAAATTCTTTCACTGGCAGAAAGCTACATTATTCGTGAGTGCTATAGGCTATATTTTATTCCCGTTCTCCCACGAGAACGGGAACTACGCGGATGAAACCGCGGGACGTCAGCTAGTGTATAATAAGTATGTATTTACAAACAAAAAGTATCTATGTAGTATATCAACTATCTGGTGTCCACGACACAAGCCTCGTTGCTTAGTGTGGCACTAGGTGGCGCTGTGTGTAATTGTCCAGCAATATTTATTTATTTAAAGTAAAATTCTTATTGAGCAATAAATTAATTATTCAGCAAGCTAATATCATTCTTTTCAAGCTTATATAGCAACCTACCTCATTTCTTTGAGTAACACAAACTTTTTCCCTGTTTTTCCCCTTTTTAGGGTTCCGTAGTCAACTAGGAACCCTTATAGTTTCGCCATGTCTGTCCGTCCGTCCGTCCTCGCTTATTCTCGCTGACCGTTAGCACTAGAAAGCTGAAATTTGGTACCAATATGTATATCAATCACGCCGACAAAGTGATAAAATAAAAATTGGAAAAAAATGTTTTATTAGGGTAGCCCCCCCCCTATATGTAAAGTGGGAAGTGATTTTTTTTTTAATTTCAACCCTAACGTGTGATATATTGTTGGAAAGGTATTTAAAAATGAATAGGGGTTTCCGGCAATATTTTTTTGATAATGTCAATAATTTCGAAAATAATCGCTCCAAAAGTAAAAAACAATGTGTCCCCCCCCTCTAACTTTTGAACCATAAGTTTAGAAAATATGAAAAAAATCTGAAAAGTAGAACTTTATAAGGACTTTCTAGGAAAATCATTTTGAACTTGATGGAAACAACAGTTTTTATACAAAAAAAAACAAAAAGTTGTACAAAATAATTTCTGGACTGTTTGTAGTATATTCGTATATGCAAGCATTTTTACATAATGGATACCCACCTTTAAACTCATAAGTGGGAACACTTATTGTGACGGACGGGAAACTACGGAACCCTACACTGAGCGTGGCCCGACACGCTCTTGGCCGTTTTTTTTATCTCTAAATCCTCTTCATTAGTCTATCCTATGAGTTCTCACCGTTTCTTTATTTCCAATTTTCAGGAACCAATCCGGTAACCATGCCCGTAAGGCTACTGCTCAGGATATGGAGCTAAAATTGAGAACGGCCCTCCAAGAACTTAAGGATTTTTTTACTCCAATGCCAACAGCTTTTGCAAGAGAGAGAAGAAAGTGAGGAAGAGGTCATTAACGTAAATAGCAATAACTCGAGCTTAAAACGGGAGCTAGTAGACCATCATAAGGAATTGATGAATGTTGTCAATGAACGGGATCAACTAAGGGCGGTCACGGATGGGTTCAACTCTTGTAGCAACTCGTATGAGGAGGCTTTATGTAAAATTAGGGACCTAGAGGATAAATTAATCCATATAAACGTCAAACTTTTAAATTTGAAAAAGGAAAAGGATCATACTCAGGCTATGGAAACTGAACATTTGTATAATGAATTAGTTAAAACAAATTGCAACGCTCATTACATTATATTTTGTGGGAGAAAACGCAAAAAAAACTAGTCGTGCTATTTGTAAGTACTTTGCATAAATACCTTGAGTACCCCCATTTGTGAAAAGTTGCTGGCTGTACTACACTTCACTCTTCGTGTTTTCTTTCATCGCCGGCTGTCATCGGTGTCAACTGTCACTGTCATAACAAAAGTCATTTACTTTTTCCTGCCCTGATACCTAGCCTTTTAAGCTAATTTGAAATTCCAAATTTTTTGTTTCAGAATCTAGTTTTTTGTCTAAGTCTAAATTTTTGTATGGCATCTACCCTTTTTATTCTTCAGATCGATAGCCCGCGCGGAGACGCGTCTCTGGACACCTGGCCCGCGCCGCTAGCTCGAAAACACATACACATTCCTAAAAAAATTGTAATTTACACACACCTCTGTAAGTACCAAAATCTACTTTAGGAATCGAGTTCAAAACAAAAACGTCGATATCTACTCTTCCAGACGTGCGATTTTTAATCTGTTTTCGGCATTTTCAGACTAAACTAGGCCTCCGCGTACGTTCCGACTATAGCGCACGCACTTTTACAAGCGAGTTGGAATTTTATTCTTGATTTTCAGAAAATCCTTAAAATTAATTGCTTTCCAAATTTTTTTTTGCAAAAATAGCTTCAGTTTATCGTTTAAATAGTACTCACCCTTCATCCCTGATCTCTGGTTCGCGTTCCGTGTTCCGGTTTTCAGGTTGTGGGGTGAAATTCCAAATTTTTTGTTTCAGAATCTAGTTTTTTGACCAAAAGTCTAAATTTTTGTATGGCACCTACCCTTTTTCATTCTTCAGATCGATAGACCGCGCGGAGACGCGTCTCTGGACACTTGGCCCGCGCCGCTAGCTCGAAAACACATACACATTCCTAAAAAAATTGTAATTTACACACACCTCTGTAAGTACCAAAATCTACCTTAGGAATCGAGTTCAAAACAAAAACGTAGATATCTGCTCTTCCAGACGTGCGATTTTCAATCTGTTTTCGGCATTTAAAGACTAAACTAGGCCTCCGCGTACGTTCCGACTATAGCGCACGCACTTTTACAAGCGCGTTGGAATTTTATTCTTGATTTTCAGAAAATCCTTTAAATTAATTGCTTTCCAAAATTTTTTTGCAAAAATATCTTCAGTTTATTTAACGTTTAAATAGTACTCACCCTTCATCCCTGATCTCTGGTCCGCGTTCCGTGTTCCGTTTTCCAGGTTGTGGGGTGAAATTCCAAATTTTTTGTTTCAGAATCTAGTTTTTTGACCAAAAGTCTAAATTTTTGTATGGCACCTACCTACCCTTTTTTATTCTTCAGATCGATAGCCCGCGCGGAGACGCGTCTCTGGACACCTCGCACGTGCCGCTAGCTCGGAAAAAAATTTGCCCACCCACCCCCCCTGTTATAAGGAAGGTAAGACCGGGTTTACGGCCATAAATTTTTATTTTTCGATTCCAAACTTTTACTTGACCCAAAAAAGGATCTTTGATGTCATTTTGAAGCTTTAATAGGATAAAATCTCGTTGTAAGGAGGTAAATTTGTCGTTTATTTTATTTTATTTTATTCTAATTACTAGTATAAGTCCCTATTTAGTGTTACTGTTATTTTATTTATACATTTTACGAGCCAATGTCATCATCGGCCCGCTCACGTGCCAACTCTCTGACTCTGTCGGACGAGGATGGGCTAAACTGCGACTTTATGTCGGCTGACGAAACTCCTGACGCCCCAGCTGCCCCATTTGACTTTTACAAGTTTATAAAAAAAAATCGCAGCCGCACGACAGCTCCTCACTACCGGAAAGAGTCTGAGCAGAGATAATAAAAACAAAATTGTTGACAACATATTCAACGAGATTGTCAATATCAGCAATCATACTGCCTCTAGCACCCAAAGTGAACCACTCCGTTTCGACACCCAGGACTCTCATAGTTTTACTGAAATAAAAAAATCCATAATTTCTGACCTCACTGGGGTTATTAAAACCGAAATCACCTCCCTTAAAAAATCCATCAACACCTCTCAGCCTCAAGCTCACGCAAGCTACGCAGCTGTTGCTGCCGCCACTTCGGCCGCTCGAGCACCTGCACCAGTTTCTTCCCCCCCTATCCCCGTCTCTAAACCGGCCTTAATTCTATCACCCACTAACGAGCAATCTACTGCGAAGGACACCTTGCAGGCCTTTAGAGCCAGTGTATCCTTCAAAGACACCAAATTCTCTCCTGAAGACGTCAGATTTGTCTCCAATAGCAAGTACAGAGTCGAATTCGATAGCGAGGAACATCGAGACATAACGCTTGACAAAGTTCGACAGGCCAAGTGTAGTCTGACGGCTGAGCCGTGCAAAAAACTCAAACCCATTGTAACGTTGCATTTTTTTTTCTCGTTATTTTGTATTACAAATTGGTTAAAACACAAAAAAAAACAAAATTCTTAGATTCTATGAGTTCAGTTCCAAAATGTCCCAATAGATGGCGCTAGCAGTCTCACAAAGTGTATTAATTCGATATTAATCGACTCCCTTTATCTGTGGCTATGACGTTTAAAAAAGTAAAAGGTCGATTGATTGACAGCTGTCAGTATGACAGGAAGCTTGTTAACGGCATTTGAAGATAGAGATTTTTTGCAACTGATTGGAATACATGAAGGCTCTGGACTAAGGGCAAAGCCCAAGAAATTTCGGAAAAACATCGGGCTACATCTTCTTTCCCTTTTTACAATCCGTAAGGGATGCTTTTAAAATAAACGATTTGGGTCGGGAGTGGTTGTGTGATGCCATAAGTTTATCATATTCCAAGAATAAAAGGAAGGAAGGGCATCTGCAATGGGAATTTTATGGTTTTGATTATTTCAAGCTATATTGCATATTTGCTACCTTCATTTTCTGATTGAGAGAAGATAATTTACTTCGGGTTTAAATGTTGCGGTGGTCGTTGGAATAGTTCTCATCTGGAAAGGTTAGCCGTGCTGGCGGATAACCAAAGTGACCTGCCTGCTAGGGTTTATATGGCGACGACCAGGTAACCTCATCAACACCGAAGGATTTGGTTCAGGTCAGTTACCACATTCGATCGGTGGACGCTCAGCCCGTCGTAACCCATGGTACCTCACGCTGAGCCGCCACCGTTCTGGATTTCGGAGTCTGGCAGAACGTTCTCCACGAAAAATAGTTTAATTTCTGTATAACTTTTTCTACAATTTGGGATTGTTTGATCACAATCACGAATCAACATAAAGCGACCTTGAGAGTTTTAGAGTTCTTTTGCATAAAGGTTCAACTGAATACGTGGTTCTCCAGTGAAGTTATTCATTTAGAAATATAAGGTCAAGTGACATTCCTGTGTCCGCATAGCTTCAGCATGATAGAATAAGGCTAGGAAAGAGTAATCTTAGTGTTTTAAGTTCTTGTGAATTATTAAAATGAATGGTTGGCTTTGAGACAAAATACCTCTTTAATTTATCACCCGTATTCATTTGAGACAATCTACACCCCTGCTAAAAAGCAAGTTTTACAATGGCGCCCCTTATTGTGATCAAATTAGTCCCAATTTGGTATAATTGGTAAAAATTTTGTCGCTTAATAGTTCCATGGAACATATTTTAGAAATATAAGTCTGCTTATTGAAACTTACAACTCTTGGTTAGAGAACACAAGAACTTTGTTTTGTATATCGAGTTATAATATCAAACATGATTTAATGATTTGTTTTATGTGACATTATAATAGGGATTGTCATAATAACACAAACTATGCTTATGTTTTGGTAACTTTCGAGGCAACAAGTTGTTGTTAAGGAATTGTAGGTTGTTGTTAAGAAATTGTAGGAATATTGGAATAAAGAAAAACAAATAAATTATTATTAGTAAAACCTTGACAGGTTAATGTCATATTGGTGTTTGTAGAACCATCGGCTAACATTGTTTCTACATGAAATAGAATAATAGAAATATTATTATGAATAAGTACCTAAAAAAAAAAAGTATTATTAAGCAAATAATAAATAATTTGTTGTTCGGATAACTATTCATAGTTAATTTGTGTATTGGTCACCAACACTTGTAAAAACATTTAAGGGGTCATGAGTTAGGGTGACCATGACTTTGTGAAAATATATTAAGGACAATTTTTTTTTTATTGTGCAACTTCATTGGAGAATTAAGAATAAAAAAAAGATAGTATTTAAAACAAAAAAAAACCATACCAAATTGTTAAATAAAGCAGAAAAAAAAAAAAAAACCCTTTTGCAGTAAAATCAAGATGGATTTGAACACAGTATATCTTTATTCATTGCATCGTGACGAGTTGGTTTATGAGATTACTATTCGTGGCGAAATACCTGAGGACACAGTTCATAAATTAAGAAAGCAGCTGAAAGATTTACTCAACGATTTTAAGCCAGAAGATATTTTAGGCGACGACGATGCGCTTCCGGCAAAGGAGTTGCCGATTATTGGCGAGAAACTGAAAGACATACGGAAACGCATCGACGAATACGAGTCCACAGGCGAACGCAGTTTGTTGGTGCGGTGTAAAGCTTTGATCTGCCATTTATGGTTCAGGTTGGATAGGGTGAATGCAGAGTCAGAGATGGATGAAACGGCGAAGACCGGGTTGAAAGAGATCTTGGAAAGGTTGCGTCAACGTTTGGTTTCGCATGAGTCTAGTTCATCGTCTTCATCTACGTCACCACCAAAAACTGACAGCGCGATGCAACCTCATGCACCGGTGTCACCGCCAACCGCTTGTACGGCGGACTCCAATGTCGCCAAGTGGAAAATACAATTTGACGGCACGGGAAATCCCCGAAGTTTTCTAGAGTCGGTTACTGAACAAGCAAATGCTTATGAAGTGTCTAAAGAGAAATTGTTTAGGTCTGCCTTTTCTCTATTTTCTAATCAGGGTCTGATTTGGTACCGAGGCGTCAAAGACCAAATCTCCTCTTGGGAAGAACTCAGTGCTTTGCTTTTGGAGGAATTTGATATTGTCGATTACGATTATCGACTCATGGGGGAGATTCGGTCTAGGACGCAAGGCCAAGATGAACCAATACACATTTACTTCTCAGTCATGAGTTGTTTGTTTTCACGACTGTAGAAATCGCTGTCTGAGGAAGAAAAGGTAGAAATTTTACTGCACAATGTTAGGCCAACTTTCACAGAACAACTAGCGTTACAACAATTTGAAACGGTAACGGATTTAAAAACCGTATGCCGTAAGTTGGAAGCAGCACGGCAAAGAACAAGTCTGTTTACAGAGCCACCCAAAGCCTCAAGTTTGAATCCCGAGCTAGTTTATATAGCTAAAGGTAAGACACCGGTTAGTGTAGTAGGGAACAAACCCACAGAAAACGACAGACAACCGAACAAGAACAACTTTGTTAGGAGACCAGAAAATAAAACTAGCAAGGAAACAAACATAAAGGCTGGGTATTGTAAACGATGCAAGACCAACACTCATACCAGAGCACAGTGTCCGGCTGAAGACAAAAGAGTTAAGTGTTTTAATTGTGGTGAGCTCGGTTACACAGTAAGGTCCTGTCCCAAGTGTAATGCTAAGCCAAAAAACTGAATCGTCAAAACCGAGGTGAGACCACTTCAGGGAAGGCCGACCCTGAAGACTGGAAATATTGGCAAGGGTTAGTGGTGAAATATTTTAAAACACATAACCTCGCCCCGGTTTTGTTTGAACCACATACTAGTGATGTACGGCCATATATCAACGTAAATTTATTGGATTTGACAGTCAGTGGTCTGCTGGATTCGGGCGCAGCTGTTTCCATAATTGGTAACGGAGCTCATACGCGATTGGTGAATGCGGGATATCAGGTGGATTCTTCCACGGACGCGAGAGTAATCGTCGCCGATGGAACAGAGTGTAGCACTATTGGTTTTATGACATTGCCCATTACTTTTAAAAATGTGACAAACATAATAAGGTTTCACGTTATACCATCTATCGTCTCAAATATCATCTTGGGCGTAGATTTTTGGAAAGCTTTCAACTTAATGCCAGAAATATTTAAGAATATCGCGTACGTCAACTCACCTCCGGAATTTTTGATGAACTCGTCGAATATAAATGGTCCGGTAACATCAGTCCAATCTTTAAGGGATTTGAACTTACACCAAAAAGAATTGGCGGAATCGATGATAGATGGTTTTAGAGACATCTCTTTCGAACGTAAGGGGTTGGGTCGGACTAGTTTGACACAGCACACGATTGACACTGGTGATTCTCCACCCATAAGGTGTCGACCATATCCAATGTCCCCGGAAAAGTTGAGTCAACTCCACAAAGAGTTAGACCGGATGCTGGAATTGGACGTGGTCACCAGAAGTGAGAGCCCGTGGAATAATCCTGTGCTGATGGTTCCGAAATCCGACGGTTCCTGGCGTTTCTGTTTGGACTGCCGTAAGTTGAACGCTATCACCAAAGGTGACGCTTACGCCATCCCATACATTCCGCAAATTCTTGACAGCTTAAAAAATGCCAAATTTATAAGCAGCGTCGATTTCAAAGCTAGTTTCTGGCAAATTCCATTGGAGGAGGCTTCTCAAGAGAAAACTAGTTTCACTGTTCCCGGACGTGGACTCTTTAAGTTCAGGGTTATGCCTTTTGGACTTTGTGGCGCACCCGCTAGACAGCAGAGACTGATGGATATGCTCTTCGGTCATCCATTTTGCAGCGACGTCACAAAGGGCATGGTTTTCTGTTATGTGGATGACATTATAGTGGTCAGTGAGGATTTCGAGACGCACCTTCGATTACTCAACAGGCTTCAAGAACGTATAAAAAACACATCGTTAACAATTAACTTCGAGAAGAGCAGGTTTTTCAGAAGCTCTCTGAAATATTTAGGATATGTCGTGGATGAGTACGGCTTGAGGACGGACCCGGAGAAACTGAGCGCGATACTGAATTTTCCAGTACCATCGAACCCTAAGGAGGTAAAAATGTTCTTAGGAACGTGTTCGTGGTACCGTAGATTTATTAGGAATTTCTCAACTATCGCGGCTCCTTTAAATGCACTGACGAGCACCAAGGTGAAATTTAACTGGAGCCCGGAGGCAGATTCCGCCTTCATCGAACTAAAAAATGCTCTAGTTTCAGCGCCAGTTTTAGCCTGTCCTGATTTTGACCAACCATTTACCGTACACTGTGACACCTCAAGCTATGGTATTGGCGGTATGTTGACACAGGTAAAAAATGGAGAAGAACACCCAATAGCTTACATCAGCAGGTCTCTCAATACACACGAGCGAAACTACGGTGCGACGGAACGCGAAGCGTTAGCAGTAATATACGCAGTGGAGAAATTTGAACCCTATTTGGGAACGCGCGAATTCACTGTCGTTACAGATCATGCGTCGTTGCAGTGGTTCCTTCGGCTCGAAAACCCTACTGGTCGTTTGGCACGATGGGGATGCCGGTTATCACAGTACAACTTTAAGGTCGTGCATAGGAAGGGTAAGGACAACGTCGTACCAGACGCTTTATCACGTCTCCTACCAGTCGAAGCGGTTGATAGCGTTGACAGTAGAGACGACTGGTACGACCGAATCTTTAAAGGTTGTCAAGATAACCCGCAAAACTTTCCTAACTATCAGGTAGAAAATGGAACGCTGTATCGTTTCAGCAAGCTCAAGTACGGTTTAACCCAGGAGTTTGACTGGAAGGTGGTAGTGCCCAAAGGCCAGCGAGCAAAAGTAGTTGCAGATCATCACGAGCCACCCACGTTCGGACATCTCGGCGTGTTTAAAACACACAGAAAACTTACCCTGCAGTATTACTGGCCAGGAATGTACCGTGACGTGGTGGAATTCGTGACGAACTGCGATACTTGCGCCGCGTATAAGCACTCCACTCAACTAACTCCAGGACTCATGGGGCAACCGAAACAGTGCTATAGGCCGTTTCAAGTTCTCTCGGTAGATTTAGTGGGTCCCTTGCCTAAGTCACGCTCGGGTTTTGTACATCTATTAGTGGTAACCTGTTGTTTCTCCAAGTATACGATGCTTTTTCCTTTGCGTCGTGCGACTAGTCTTTTGGTGGCTAAGGCGTTTGAACATTTTGTCCTTTTAACACATGGGGTTCCTGAAACCGTAATTACCGATAATGGGGTTCAATTTACGGGATCAGAATTTCGTGGGCTATTGGAACGATATAACATTCCTAGGGTACATTTTAGCCCAAGATACACGCCACAAGTTAACCTAGTCGAGCGCTACAATAAAACGATTATGACAGCAGTTTCGTCTTATGTCAAGGACGATCATAGAACTTGGGACGTGAATCTATACAAGATTCAGTTCGCGTTAAATAGCGCTGTAAACGAGTGCACAGGGTTTTCACCATTCTTTTTAGTGCATGGTAGGGAGCCGATTATAAATGGTTCATTTTATAAAAAGTCGCAAGATGGTGACTATGAAGTAACGATGCCTAGAGAAGAATATGCGGGCGAGTTCGGTATTTTAAAAGAAGTCTTTGAAAAGGTTAGGGAAAGGATCCTAAAAGCGCATCAGACAAATGCGAAGTATTACAACGCTCGCAGGCGACCTATGACCTTAAAAGTAGGTCAGGAAGTGTGGAGGCAAACATTTGTCCAGAGTGATGCTGCTAAATACAAAGCCACAAAACTCGCACCGAAATTTGAAAAGTGCATAGTGGCTAAAGTTTTCTCCTCTAGTGTATGAGTTGATATCATTAGATGTTTTGTAAATAGAAAACGGTTTTTTTTTTTTAATGAACCGTTCAACGTAAGAAAAAATATATTGTTGTTTGTGTGCATCATTGATTTTGAAAAGTAATTGTATTAATGATAATCAAGAAACCAAAAGAGCTAAGAAAAAAATAATAAGGAAAAAAAACATTGAAAAAAAAGGAAACAATGGACTATTTTAAACGATAACTGAACTCATATTGGCCATATCCCCATATATCCTCATATTTCCCATAGAACAAAATAATTATTTGGTTGATTGACACAATGTGACTTAATATATGTTTTTTTTTTTTCAATTATTAATGTTTGTTTTGGTTGATTGTTAATGTTTGATTTGGTTGATCAAAGACTTTTTACGATGACTTTTCAAGGTTTAGTTATTCTAGATCGCGTGGCTACGGTGTTCAGTTTTTCTTGGTAGTGTGCATTCGTTGTTAAGTGTTTAGAATAGGTGAGATTAGGGATTTAGTTATTCGAGATCCCATGGCTACGGCGTTAGGTTTTTCGAGGTAGCGTGCATTCGGTGTTAAGTGTTTCGTATTCGTGAACTTACGGGGACGTCACCTTCGGTGTTTCACTTTTCGAAATCACGTATCACACCCATGGAAAACCACTAGGTGCTTGGCATATCTCTAAGATAAGGGTACGTTACTAACCTGCCATGCCGTAGGCCACTACAGTGTGTCGGTCTCTCGTACGGGACCCGGCGATGCCAAGGTGAACCCTTTAGGATAGTTTGTGAATTGTGCTTAGTTGTATTTCGATAAATAAAACTTTAAGTAAGTTTATTTGCAAGTATGTATCAACAACCCAAGGGTTATCCTGTTGACAGTTACTTTTGTTACCAACCCGAGCTGACAGTGCGTTGACGGTTGTGTAATTGTTTTCCTCAACTCGAGCGGGTTTCATTCCGCAAAGACGGTTGGAAATCCAATAAAACCATATTTAGGATATTTTTTTGTTTGTCCCACATTTTCAGAAAGTAGGGAGTTACGAGTATCTCCTATAAAAAACTAAGAGGTTAGTGCATGGGGTGGAAAAAGTAAACAAACTTGTTGCTACGTCAGGTCAGATGACGGAAAGAATATTATACTATAGTCCTGAAGTTGGCAGGGGGTTGTGAATGTAGTGATCATCAGAGATTGCTTTAACGTATAAGTTCCGGAAATAGTTTACATACTCAGTTGATTGGTAGTCAAGGTTGTTGCCTTGGTTTAGTGTTTTTTTTTGTTTTTTTTTTGGCGATGGTGATTTTGATAGTAATTTGAAACCAACCATTGCCGTAGGCCACTATAGTGTGTCGGTGTCTCGTACGGGATCCGGCGATGCCAAGGCAAACCCCTAGGTTAAGTTTTTTTGTCTCATTGCCATCACAATTCTCTTGCAGCTGATGTCGTTATGATCTGTGGGTATTCGACAGTTAGGATCGCCATTTATTGAAGTTGTTTAATACTGTACACCTCCGGCAGGATATTCTTTAGTGACGCTGAGGGCAGCGTAGTTTCTCACTACGTTGGAAACTCTCGTTGGAGGGGGTGTATTGTAACGTTGCATTTTTTTTTTTCTCGTTATTTTGTATTACAAATTGGTTAAAACACAAAAAAAAAACAAAATTCTTAGATTCTATGAGTTCAGTTCCAAAATGTCCCAATAGATGGCGCTAGCAGTCTCACAAAGTGTATTAATTCGATATTAATCGACTCCCTTTATCTGTGGCTATGACGTTTAAACAAGTAAAAGGTCGATTGATTGACAGCTGTCAGTATGACAGGAAGCTTGTTAACGGCATTTGAAGATAGAGATTTTTTGCAACTGATTGGAATACATGAAGGCTCTGGACTAAGGGCAAAGCCCAAGAAATTTCGGAAAAACATCGGGCTACATCTTCTTTCCCTTTTTACAATCCGTAAGGGATGCTTTTAAAATAAACGATTTGGGTCGGGAGTGGTTGTGTGATGCCATAAGTTTATCATATTCCAAGAATAAAAGGAAGGAAGGGCATCTGCAATGGGAATTTTATGGTTTTGATTATTTCAAGCTATATTGCATATTTGCTACCTTCATTTTCTGATTGAGAGAAGATAATTTACTTCGGGTTTAAATGTTGCGGTGGTCGTTGGAATAGTTCTCATCTGGAAAGGTTAGCCGTGCTGGCGGATAACCAAAGTGACCTGCCTGCTAGGGTTTATATGGCGACGACCAGGTAACCTCATCAACACCGAAGGATTTGGTTCAGGTCAGTTACCACATTCGATCGGTGGACGCTCAGCCCGTCGTAACCCATGGTACCTCACGCTGAGCCGCCACCGTTCTGGATTTCGGAGTCTGGCAGAACGTTCTCCACGAAAAATAGTTTAATTTCTGTATAACTTTTTCTACAATTTGGGATTGTTTGATCACAATCACGAATCAACATAAAGCGACCTTGAGAGTTTTAGAGTTCTTTTGCATAAAGGTTCAACTGAATACGTGGTTCTCCAGTGAAGTTATTCATTTAGAAATATAAGGTCAAGTGACATTCCTGTGTCCGCATAGCTTCAGCATGATAGAATAAGGCTAGGAAAGAGTAATCTTAGTGTTTTAAGTTCTTGTGAATTATTAAAATAAATGGTTGGTTTTGAGACAAAATACCTCTTTAATTTATCACCCGTATTCATTTGAGACAATCTACACCCCTGCTAAAAAGCAAGTTTTACACCATGGTGATACTCAAGGGTGTGTCTAATAGTACCGCTTGCGATCAGTTAGTAGACATAATCACCTCACAAAACACTTTTGAAATCCCCATCGCACCCGGTGATTTGACTTTTAGGTTCAAGCGTGCTAATAAAAATATAGATTTATACAACGCTGTTTTCCTGGTCGCCCTCCCTCTGCGGAGAGCGATTATAAAGACTGGCAAAGTCAACATTAACCATCAGCGCGTACACGCAGAGGAACACGTACCTCTGCTGCAGTGCTACACCTGCCTACAGTTTGGGCACACCAGGAAAAACTGCACTTCATCAAACCCTATGTGCTCTCACCCACTCACCTATACAAGGATTGCCCTGTAAAAAGGGACAACTCGGCTGTCGACTGCTTTAATTGTATACAGCATAACAAGCGGTACAAGTGGGAACTCAACACAACACAGCGCCACATCAAACACTTGTTCCAGGGTCATTCATATGACAAAGAAGCTTCAAGAAAGAATTGACTATGGACCGCAGACAGCTTAGCAAAAACAAGAATAAAAACAACACTCGTACATTTAGTTGTGTTCAGGTAAATCTTGGCAGGGGCAGAAATGCCACCCAGGAACTTAAAGTTCATACTTCCAATGCTGACACTGACTTTGTCTTCATTAACGAACCATACACCGGCACTAATAAGACCATGGGAGCATTCCCTGGGTACACGATCTTTCAATTCCCTGAACAGTCCACTACTAAGGCATCTATCCTCGTCAAGGAAAATCTTGTCAGCACTATTGGTTTTACCGAATTCTCCCACCCCAATCTGTCTATCGTCAAAGTAAATAGCGCGGGACAAAGAAATATTTATTTAGTTTCTGTATATGTGGAGTATCCTCGTGAGGATAACAGCAACGTTCTTCAACGACTTGCTGATTTTCTCGAGAACACGGCCGGCTCCACCCTTATAATATGCGGTGACTTTAATGGTTGGCATGGTCTCTGGGGTTCTGCTGTCAATAATAGAAGGGGCAACAAAGTCGCTGACCTCATTTTACAACACAACCTATTCATTTGCAACGAGGGAACCGAACCTACTTTGACATCACTCTTGTCAGTGACCCTGCAAACTGTGCTGTCACTGATTGGAAGGTCAATAGTGATATGTGTCCCTCAACCGAACATAGTGCCATTGAATTCCGGGTCGCATTTGGCAGAATTCCTCTCACCCGCAACGTAAATATCACCACCTTCAGATACAACACCACTACAGTCAGATGGGACATAGTTGGGGATAAATTCAAAAACGAAATCCACAAGAACTTAGATACACAAACCAACATCTCACGCCTATCAGCATCCGGCCTCGACACATATGTCGAGCAACTCACTACATCCATCCAAAGTGCCTGTGACAATACTCTTCCTCTCAACTCCGGCTATCCCCGTAAGCCTCCTTGGTGGCTTACGTTAAGCTGACTTAGTTACTTACCATAAGCTGAACGAACTCAAAGCCAAAGTACTACACACACACCATTTAATGCTAAACCGTAAACGCCGCAAAAGACCTATAGACGATCTCCTGGAAGATAATAGCAGGCTCCGTAAGGAATATTCGGAGGCTATTCGCTCTACTTCCACCAAGCACTTCCGGGAGTTCTGTAACCGCCAAACAAAGGAGGACGTGTACTCGGTGACAAATCGAATAATCAAGACCATTCCCCTTAGACAGCCACCCGCTACACTAAAACTCGAAGACGGCACTTACACAACTGATTCGTGGGACACTGCACGCGCACTTCTGAACAAATTCTATCCGGAGGATGATACCTCCGATGACACTCCCTCCCAAAAACACCTCAGATCCCTCATAACTTTACCTATAGACACCCATAACGAACCCCCCTTCACCCACACCGAAATTATCAATTGCATCAAACAAATGAATCACAAAAAAGCCCCTGGCCTGGATCACTTGACTGCTGACATATGTTTGCAATTCGCTACCCATTTTTCCGAAATAATCACTGACCTATTGAACAGGTGCCTAGTTATCAATCATTTTCCTGATGCCTGGAAGGTGGCATTGGTCAAAGTCATCCCAAAGCCAGACATAAAACTGATTTGTCATGAATACTTATTTTGATAAGTATTTTACTTTTTTTTATCATCATTGTGCCTTTTAATGATTTTTGAGATTTTTATTTACATTCTTTTTGAATAGAACTTGTTATGAATTTTATATGATTATTGTGAATGTTTGAGTACTCTAAGCGACCTACCCAAATGTCCTTTCTTTGGTATTGTTCGTCGTTTCGTTGAGCTCCTTGAGTTATAAGTCGAGCTACACGTTAACTGACAAATGCTTGCACTGACTGGACAGGTCCACTCAAAACTGTATGGTTCTTTCTTCAAAAGACCATATCAGACACTAATCTGCATAGTCCTCATGTGAATTGAGCAAGATTGTCTGTACTTTAAAAGAGACTATGACCTCTGAGTTTGTTTCGGCTGTTTCTTCTCAGAGTAGTCAGGTACGAAACACCGGCCCCATCTAGTTTTAAAAAATGACGTGTAAAAGTGTCTGTAAAAACCTACTTGCAAAATAAACATCATTTATCATTTATAATGTTTGCTGTTTTATATCATAGTTTTTATTTTTAGTATGTTTAATCTAGATCTTAGTATGTAAACACCTATATTAGCCTTAAGACTATTTAGAACGAATCAAGCATGTATAACCACCTGTATCATTACTGTATAATCTCTATCATATTTTGTAACTTAAACAATAACCTATGTTAGCCTTAAGACTATTTAGATAATAACTAAAAATAACAAACAAAAACAAAAAAATAACATTCTCGCCTCCTAATTGTGATTATTATTGTACTATATACGTAGCTTTATATTTTGTAAAAACAATTTAAGATTACAACTATTAATATTGTGTTTAAACTTAATTATAATTATCTTAGATCTAGAACAATTTATACATTTCTAGCCCTATTCAACAGTCTTTTTCGTAACACAATCCTTCCTTCACCCTCCCAAACCCAAAACCATTCCGGAAAAGGGAAGACATACCCATAGTGTTACCCTTTTTCCTAAATTTACCTTTAAAAAAAAAACTATGCCTCGCACGCTTCGCTCTCCCCCGAAGACTCCAAACGCCTGTGTTTTGCCGCAAACGCGGTCAGAACCCGATCTTTCTCCTGCCACCTCGGTCTCAGATAGTAACCTGGTTGGTTCAATGAATGTAACTACAAGGCCGGGCAATAAACGTTTTCGAGGGGATGACAGCAGTACAGAGACAGATGGTGGATTCGAGGAACTGAAGAACATGCTGAGTTCTTGGAAGGCTGATCAGGATAAAATCCTCAATAAATTAGTGACTGAAGTTTCTGAATTGAGGCAGCAGAATATCTCCATTCAAAAGTCCAACTCTGAGATTGAAAAATCCCTTAAATTTTTCAACGCGGAATATGAGGTTATGAAGTGTCGCTTAGACATGGACTTATTATACAAACAGGACTGAGCACTAGAAAAATCGCGTCATTGAAAAATGAACCATAAAGAGTTAAGATTTGGGTTTATTTTATATACATTGTCGTAGCCGAGGCAAAACGTGCTGAGAGAGATAGCCGTTACCGAGGCCGTTTGTCCCTTTTCCTCAATTGCCAGGAGATAAAAATGTTAAGATTGGTGAAAAAAGAAAAAATAAATAAGTGAGTTTCCTAGCCTTGTAACCAAGAATGAGTATTAATAAAGTAATTATTTTCTTAATGAGGGATTTTCTTTTTAGCTCTTCCCTAGTCGCTTGATAGATGGCGCTAGGAGGAAGTATGATAATGCAAGGAACGGAACCTAAAAAAACAGATTTTAACAAAGCGCGATAAATGTTGGTTATATTCGGAAGGTTAAGCATGTAATGTGATTATAAGCGAACTGCTTGCGTTCGTTCAAAATAAAATAGAAGTCATGGATGACGAAAGCTTAGTGCTTATCTGCAGCCGCAGCTTTAAAGCTTCGGAGATCCTGGCAGCGAAGATCCTTCTGTACGATGTCATAGCTACAGATAAACGCCTGAAGACTAGGAGGAATGAAGGAAAGTCACAGCGGGATATGGAGGACATTGTGGGTTTGATGAAAACCACTGACCCCAGCGAAGTACCTATTTTCGTCGCTCGCGAACTGACTAAGCTTCCTCCCATAACATTCGACCACATAGATGTCAGTCGTCTGCTAAAAGACATAGTGGCCTTAAAAGCGGACGTGGCGAACCTCCATCACAACTCTGCGACGAAAGATCAGCTCGATGCAGTCCAGCACGAAGTTACATTGCTACGAGCAAGCACGCGCCTACCCGCAATGTTAACGAATGTTATCAACGGAGCGAGTTATGCGGAGGATAGCGGCCCTAGCGGGCTAGGTGAATTCCCGACACTACCGAATGATACCACAACAGTATTACCTACGGTTGAGTCACAAACAGTCACTACTATATCGACTGAAAATAGTAACAATGCTTCACACGACGATCCCGTGAAATACAGTACCACCATCAACACATCTCCTCATTCGGTAAAACGAGACGCAGTCACTGCAGCCACGAAGGACATAGACACTGACGGTTTTGAATTAGTCACTAGGAAAAAACATCGTCGAAAGAACCGGAACATTATCGGTAACGCTACAAATGCTGGAAAAATCAAAGCCGCACCACGCACAGCGTATGTTTATGTTGCGAATTTAGACAGCTCTGTCACTACTCAGGACCTAACTGAATACATGCAAGATATGGGTGAGTCTATTATCAACGTAGTAAAGCTACCTGCGAATAGAAAGGTCACGTACAGTGAATATAAAATCACAATACCATGGGATAGAATACCCTCGATAATTAAAAAGGAAATCTGGCCACCCGGTGTTATTGTTGGTCGTTACCACGAAAAGAATGCTCGCAAGAGTATTATGAACATTAATCCAAAATAATATGGATTTAAAAACAATAAAAATCACATCTATTAACTGCAGATCTGTTCGAAGGTCAGCTAAATTTATACAGGATATCTGTGCTACAAACGATATAATTTTACTACAAGAAACCTGGTTGTTACCAACCGACTTACACTTCTTGAATACCATCCAAAAAGGATTTGATAGTACTGGAACATCAGCTGTTGACATCTCAAAAGGAATATTAGTTGGCAGACCATACGGTGGCGTCGCAATTTTGTATAAAAACACCTTAAAATGCAAAACTATAGAATGCGATAACCCACGTATCTGTGCAATTGAAATACACACCAATGAGACGAATACTATTCTACTCATAAACGTATATATGCCTACAGCTAGCACTGACAACTTTCCGGAATACTGTGCGATACTTGGCAAAATTCACTCTATTGTAGAAGATAGCGAGATCACCGATTGTTTGATAATCGGCGACTTCAACACAGATCCGAGACACCGATTTGGCACTGAATTAGAACAATTCTGCACTCAATATAAATATAAATATGTAGACAAAATAAGGTTACCGGACTCAACATACACATACGTCAGTGACGCGCATAACACAACAAGCTGGCTCGACCACTGCCTGGCTACTGAGAGCGCGTACAGCGCGATAAACGATATTGTCATAGACCTAACAACGGATTGGACGGATCACAGACCGCTGACGGTTGAGTTACAAACGAAAGACCTGACGACCTACACTAATATAACTTTAGCAGCTCGACCACCATGGACCTGGAAAGCAGACTCGTCTGCGTCTAAAATAAATTATTACACTTCATCGGTGACAGAAGAAATTAATAATCTGTTATCAGGAAATATTGAGATGAACGACACTTTGTTCATTGACCATCTGTATAACTCGCTGGTAAATATAATGCAGAAATGTGCCTCCTGCTTTAAATCTGCGAGGCACAAAGCAAAAAACAATATTGTACCGGGATGGAATGTTTACGTTGCGGAAAAATATGCCGCCTCGCAACGGTCACTTGCTCTGTGGCACCAAACCGGTTGCCCCGCCAGCGGACCTATAGCCGAGGAACGTAAACAAAGGCGTACTGCATTTAAACGCGCTCTTAATTATTGTCAACGAAACTATGATCAGATAATTATGGACAAGATCGCGTTAGATATGAAACACAAAAACTTTGCCAAGTTCTGGCAAAACGTTAACAAGGTTATCAAGCCGTCGACGCAATATCCATCACACATTGACGGCATAACTGACGATAAGCAAATAGCCAATAGTTTTAACAAGCTATTCTGTCAACCTGCACCCGCGAAGCAACATAGTAGTACAACAAGGGTCACTCATGACGAAAGATGTATAACAATATCTGTACAGGACATAGCGGATGTTGTGAAACAAACAGCCGGCGGTAAATCGCCAGGGTTGGATGGATTGACCATCGAACACATACGATACGGAGGCCTAGGGTTGTACCATGCACTATCAATTCTCTTCACTGCCATCTTGAAATCCGGATATGTGCCGAAGGCCCTTACGGACACAGTTATTGTTCCAATTTGTAAGAACCGAAGAAAGAACATCTCCAGTGCTAGTAATTATCGCCCCATTGCACTTGCTAATATTATAGCCAGATTGTTAGAGAAGATTTTACATAAACAAGCTGCACCGTTCATTACATCTTCGGACAGCCAATACGGCTTCAAAAGCCTCGTATCTACCAGTACTGCTATCTATGTACTGAAACAGGTTGTAGGATATTACAAGAGTAGAAATACTTCTGTAATAGCCTGCTACCTCGACCTCAGCAAAGCTTTCGACCGCGTTGACCATGATCTGCTGTGGCAAAAGCTGTTAGACCGTGAAGTTCCCAGCGAAGTGGTGCGGGTACTGAAGAACTGGTACCAGCAGCAGGAAAATCGTGTCCGATGGAAGAACGAGCTATCGATGCCCTCTGGCCTTAAGTGCGGAGTGAGACAAGGTGGAAGCATGTCCCCAGCCCTTTTCAACGTCTACATGGATGGGCTATCCGATAAACTCAATCAAACGGGTGTAGGATGTTCGATTAACGGGACACTGGTCAATCATATTTCATATGCTGATGATATGGTTATTCTGGCTCCGTCGATATCAGCGATGCGAAAACTGTTGGCAGTATGTGAAAATTACGCCACAGACCACAACATGATGTACAACCCGGACAAGTCAGTGTACATGGTGTTTGATAGCCCAAACAATTGGCTGGATCTGCCGCCACTTTAACTGTATGGCAAGGCGCTTGAGCAAGTCAACGAAGTCAAATACTTAGGTCACGTAATAACTGCAGACCTCTCTGACCACGCCGATATAGAAAGACAGCGACGAGCGATATCGGTGCGCGGCAACATGCTCGCTAGGCGGTTTAGCCGCTGTAGCGACGTGGTGAAGGCCCAGCTATTTACCAGCTACTGTACAAGCGTTTATACAGTCGAACTGTGGACAAACTATACCAAGGCTGCACTGAGCGATATGCGAGTGCAGTATAACGACGCGTGGCGTGCCATGTTTCGACTGCCTCGGTGGTGCAGCGCGAGCGCCATGTTTGCAGAGGGCCGCGCGCCCGGCTGGCAGGCGCTGCTTCGGAGCCGCTCGGCCGCCGCACGCAGCGCCATATTTCGATCGGCCAATTCCTTGGTGGCCGCGGTACGAGAATGGTACTACAGTCCCCTACATATAAGGTGGCAGTCCTACCACACGCCGATTAGGTAGTGTGGTACATTTGAGGCGCGTGTGTGTGTATATTATTATATTGTCTGTGTATTATTGTCTGTGTTTTGTTTATTCTATGTATATTTTGTTGTAATATGTGGATTTTTATATCTGGGAAATAAAATTTTCATTTCATTTCATTTCATTTTCAAATGAAAGTGTCAGTCAACGAGAGTATGTGACGTGACACAATGTTTTTTTTTTTCAAGCGTTTTGGCTTTGGCATAGTAAGTTCAACGCCATCTATAGAGTTCTTGGAAACTAAGTTTTTTTTTAAAACCTCAAAAGGAAAACCTCTCATTGCTACCTTCGCGACTTAAATGTAAACTATTTGATCGGTCGGTCAATAAAAACCTTCTTTATAATGACGGCTTTAGAAGTTTCGTAAAAACTACTATGGTAACCCTGTTATGTGTCATGGCGACTTTTCTTGTTGACGTTGAATGTTGTTTTGTGAAGGCGAGCAGTATTTTTGCAAAAATGGTCAAAAAGTGTTGCGTAAAATCGTGCAAAAGTGAATCCTATGGTGGATGTGGCATATCGTTTCACTGGTAAGCAATAATAAACATTTTGTTTACTCACATGACTAGAGTGACCATGCTGCAGACGTTTTGTTAACTTAAGACCACAATTAATAGCTTTGTGTATTTGTGATTATATACTATAATTACCTACTAATATTACGTGCATGTTGCAGCTAACTAACCGTTTAATTGATGGCCTAGCCTTTACATTTAGCTGTGTTGATTTTTCAGCGGCCAAAGTGACATCTTTGGTTCAATTGACTCGGCCATGTCACATAGGGTCTTACTTATTTCGCAGATTAAACTAGTTGACTGTGACATATTTATAATGATTATATTTTGTACCATGTATTGTATTATTAAAAGAGCATTATTTTTTTGTTTCTATTAGCTTTCCGAAGATTGATGAAATGACTCAAAAATGGTTGGATGCAATTCCCATGTCACAAAAAACTCAGTTGTGTGCAGCCTTCACTTTAGTCCGGCAGACTTTTATAAAAGAAACTCACAAAATTTGTTAAAAGTGAATGCAGTACCATCCATTTTTCCAGTGGTAAGCATGTTACATTTATCACTTTTTATTATAATAACTATTTACCTTAAACTTACTATTTAGTCTATGGTGATCTGTTGTCCAACTCGGGGTATTTTCATAAATATCTGTGCTTACCAAGCATGAGCGTTGATATGACAAACCTTGTTAAGTAATGTAGGTACCACAACAATCAGCCGTAATGATTGTGTATTTATGGACACTTATTGTAATAATAATTTATAACATTTGAGTATGAGTATTTTTTGTAAATATTTTTTGTAATAAAGTTGTTTTTCTTTTCTTTTGCAGACGAAGAATAAACAAGTTGCTGTACTTAGTGATGTGAAACATCCATATCAACACACTTTTAATCCTAATCCTTCAACTTCTCAAGAGTGTAGTATGGAAAAATCTTCACCGAGCCCTTCTACAAGTTCTTTGGACCCACCTCCAGCAAAAAAAATCTGTTCAAGCAATAAGGATGTAGCTGTCCAAACAGAAATGTACAGGCATAGCAGCCCCGCAGAAGATGATTTAAATCGTAAAGTGAAAATACTGTCTCTAAGGCTAAACAGACGCGAAACTAAATTAAAACATTTAGAGTCAATCTTGACAATGTTAAAAAAACGTAAGCATAATAATTATGATGAAGTGGAACATATGTTGAAAATAATTTTGTCAACATACATAACCATTTAAATACCGATAAAAGTAATAGAGGTGTACGATATTCGGAGGACGTAAAACAGTTGGCTTTATCATTATATTACTATTCGTCCAAAGCATATTTGTTTTTGAGAAACCATATATATATCTTTGCCACATCCTGCTATCTTGCGAAAAATATTAGCTACTCATGACTGTTCTGTAGGATTTATGACTGAAGTGTTTGCATATTTAAAATTATCAATAGTTAAACATGATTTACAGGATGTTGCTCTAATATTTGATGCCATGTCAATAAAATTAGAAGAAGTATATGACAAAAATAATGATTAAAAATGGGGTTATGTAGATTTTGCAGGTATTGTCCCATACGATTCAGAACGTTTAGCCACTGAAGTTCTTGTATTTCAAATTGTGTCCTTCAAACGAAAATTTAAATGACCTATTGCGTACTTTCTCATAGACAAATTGTCAGCTGCCATACAAGCACAATTAATAATAACAGCAATACGTATGTTATTTGCTATTGGCATCAATGTTCGAAGTTTAACCTGTGATGGAACTGCGGTTAACTTTTCTACATACGAAAATTTGGGATGTACATTTATTTTACCAAATATGGTTACGAATTTTAAACATCCAATGACAGATACCAAAGTACATTGCATTTTTGACCCACCTCACATGCTAAAATTATGTAGAAATGTTTTTGATGAAACTAATTTGAGTTCTAGTTCTAGTAGTTAAGTGGAAATATAGAATTTGATTTTGTTAAAGAATTACATTTATTGCAAGAAAAAAAGAGGGGTTACGACTGGTAAATAAATTAAATGCGTGTCATGTTAATTTCTTTGGCAAATAAATGAATGTTAAATTAGCAGCCCAAACATTAAGTTCGTCAGTAGCTGATGCCATTGATTTTTTAAGGGCTAGTGGTAACGAAAAATTCCAAAATAGCCAGGCAACAACCGAATTCATTAGAATGATAGATAGAGTTTTCGAAGTATTAAATGCCAAATCACCGTTAGGTGTTGGTTACAAGTCCCCATTGCGGCTTAGTAACAAAGTCTTTTGGATGGGCATTTTAACAGAAACTCGAGAATATTTGGTAACACTTAACGTAGACAAACAAAACATTATTTCACATAGGAGAAATGGCAGCTTTAGGTTTAATTGTTGATACATTTATAGTGTTCAAAATTTAGCAGTCGACCTACTGAAACCAGTTGGAAATTTGGATTATTTTTTGCCATACAAATTTTCACAAGACCAATTAGAAATGTTTTTTTCATGTGTTCGTGCGCAAGGTGGGGGAAACAATAATCCTAACGCTTTACAATTTAGGTACACTATGCGTAAGCTTCTTTACCGTAACAGCGTTAGGCCAAGCATGAATGCAAATTGTACGGATGATGATTTCCAACTTTCCCCCATTTTAGAATTCCGTAGCCCTGAAAGGGCAATTCTTGAAAAACAAGGTTCGGATCCCAATGAAGAACAACAAATAGATACCCTTATTGATAACCTTGATAGAGTATTTATTATTATATTCTCCTAATGCACGACAACGCGAGACCGCATGTCGCTAGAACAGTTTGCGACTACATGGAAGACGTTGGAATCACCGCGATGGAGTGGCCAGCTCGTAGTTCTGATCTCAATCCGATTGAGCATGTCTGGGATGAGCTAAAATGAAGAGTTCGAGCAAAAGGCCCTGCTCCTACGCGCCTCCGAGAGCTTCAACTTGCCATTGAAGAGGAGTGGAACGCTATACCACAATATTTCATGGTAAAATACGGTCCATGAAAAACCGATTAAGAGCTGTAATTAAGGCTAGGGGAGGGGAATACACCTTATTAATAAACAAGTTGATCAAGAATTTTGAGTTTGATTTTCATTATTTCTTAAGCGAAATTGGGTAATTTTACCAGTTTGTTAGGTTTTATGCCGTATAACCTCTTATGGGTATTTTTTACACTGTATTTGATATCACTAGAAAAGTAATGAGGTAGACTTTCAATTAGTGCGTGTTTTATTTAATATTTATTCAGATTCATGAAAAAAAACTGCCGTAACAAAAAAAAGTCAAGGTGTGCGATTTTATTGCTCTCAAGTGTAGTTTCACAGAACATTCAACCCACCATTTCACCCTCTTAGGGGTGGAATTTTGAAAAACCCTTTCTTAGTGGATACTTACTTTTCACAAAGAATACATACACCCTTGAAATCTCATGTCGAAAAACAGGGACGATTTACTAAATACGAAGATGATGATTATGTCCTCTTCGCAGCCCCGGCCTTAAATAAGAGTTAAATCGTGAAATCGAAAAAGCGACAACCGTGTGTGTATAGGTCAAAAAGTCAGAACAACGACGACTGTTTCACATCTGCCAAGATAGAGATGACCTTGATGAAGTTTGGCGGCAAAACTACGTAGATCTGCATGTAGGCAAGCCGCGCCAAGGAGGCGGGACTTCAACAGATGGAAACACTGCTCGTATTCTTTTTCAGCATGCAGACGAAAGTGCTCAGATAACTGGATAAGTCTCATTAATAGATTCCACAGTATCCTGAAAATTAAATCAAGTCGATACAAAATTAAATTTGTGAAATTTCATTTGTTTTGCCTAGGGACTGCGTCTGCTTTTGATTTATTTACCCATGGTTCAATATACCACCTGCTATTCATAAAATGTTAGTGCATGGGCCCTCATTGTAGACAATATTGGTATTGCTATAGGTCTTTTGAGTGAAGATGCTCAAGAAAGCAGAAATAAAGATATCAGAAAATACAGACAAAACTATTCTAGAAAATTCTCGAGAAAAGTCGCCAAGGAAGATACTTTTCTGAGTTTAATGGTGTCTTCAGACCCAAACATTACTGGATTAAGGAAATTATCACCAAAAAAGCTTGTAACTTTTAGTCCTACAGAAATATCTTTAAACCATGACGATGAATAAATATTTCTATTTCTGAGGTTACCGAAAAACCACTTGCTTAAGATTCTGAAATTCTGATGTATGTAATAGTTGTTCATGATTCCAACCCAGAAACTCAAGGACACTCAAGTGGCCTTAATAATTTCAACAGCACTATAGATGCTCCTCTTTCGAATAATTCCGAAGCTACTCTCTGTAATTCTGGCATGTGTGTGTGTAGCAGTTTGTTTTCCTAAATAAATAAAATTAAAATAAATCTAAAATGAGAAAATATAGGCAATAGCTGTCTAAATCCGATTCAGAAGATGATGTACCTTTAATAGACAACGTTGTAGGGGAACAAGCATTATTCACATTTGTTAGGAGAAGATTAAGATAAATTTGAGACACTCGACATACCTGAACAGGAAAAGAAAAAAAAATATGAGAAAGTGCTTCAGGTACTAAAATATCGTTGCCTAAGTATCTAAAATAATTTAATAATAAAAAGCTGCGATCATTGCAAAAATCCTGCGCCGCACCGCTGTCGACGTTCCAAACGACCAAACGTCTCGCTTGACTCCTGCGGCCAACGCTGTGAGATGCGCCTGGCTTTCTGGCCACTCTTCTTGCCGTCAGAGTTATCAGGACAATCCTTCTTGAAATGCCCACTTTTTTTGCATCTGAAGTATCTAATTGTTTTCGGTGTTTCGGAGCTGCTACGCTTTTCTCATCGCGTCTTGCATTTTCCAGAAGCAATTTCGCTTTGACATTTTCGCTTGACAGTGACATGTTCGAATTTTCTAAAGCCATAATCAACGGGTCGTAATTGCTTGTCAAACCGCTGAGTAAAATCACGGCCACAAATGCATCTTCCAAAGCCACTGCAATGTCGCGACAAGGATTCACGTTTGCCTCAATACTCACACATTCGCTTAATTTGGTGGCGATTAATGTGCGAAGCAATCCGAGCCATTGTGACAAGCCTCGGTCCTCGTATGCCTTTTGCAGGTTGCTCCACGCTTCGTGAGCCATTTTGGCATTTCTAATTTGTGGAAATACACAATACATTACGTTCAAGGCGACTTTCGCGAGCGCTTTTTCCTGTTTCTTCGCGTCTTCGTTTTTATTTTCAGTTGTGCCCACACAATCCCAAAGATGGGCGTGGATGAGCACCATCCGCATCATAAGTTTCCAGGGTGGATAATCTCGGATCGTCGATAATTTTTCACTAGAAACATTCTGAATGGCAGTTGCCATCTTTTGTGTTGTAGGAGCGCTGACACATCGTTTTATATTCATAATACGTGCAGCGCCCGGCGGCGACAGTTCGCCCGTAACCATCGTACTATATAGACGCGCTCCCAATCTGATTAGCAAGTCCCGTGTAGTATTTCGTATTAAGTCTAATAAGTTTCATTTCTCTCCGTACACACAACCTAAAGACCATACATACACGCACACTAAATTGGTGACCCCGACGTGATGTTTCCCTATTGGTACCTGTTTTACTAAATGCAAGTGATAACGGCTTATGATCTGTAAATATAACTAACTTTTGACCTTCAACCATATTGCGAAAATGAATTATAGCTAAATACGTATATATTCCTAACAGTTCTCTATCATATGTGCCGTATTTCATTTGAGCATCTGTCAACTTTTTTGAATAATATCCTAAAGGTTTCCACTTGTTATAACTTAGACGTTTTTTGGGAATGTTGAATTTTATAGAGCAAACATACCTCACTCAGCCGATCACCAGACTGAGTTAAATAAGTACCCAGGTAATACGAAACGTAAAGATAAAACTAAAATTAACTGGATAGAGTTAGCCGAACGTAATTTTGAGCACTGTAAAGAAGACCTAAAGAATGCAGTCTTATTATCGTATCTAACGTCAAATACCCCTTTGGCATTGATGACCGATGCGTCACACTTGTGTAATTACGAAGGCTGTAGCCGGAGGATTGAAAGATATACAAAATTTACTAAAACTTAATTTAATTAAGAAAATTACAATATTATTATGAGCTAGATAGTCGACAGTTGACCGATGCTGTGCCAAAAGTGACGATTTCGCGAAGGCCGCGATGTCCGGTGCCGGGCTGCATCACGTTGAGCTGCGTCGGCGCCTCGTGTCTCCGCTGGTGCAAGGTGCAATCCGCGGTAATTAGGCTAACGCGCGGTCAGCGTTTTAGTGCTCGGCCAGAGTGGAAACGCGGGTGCGGTGCGGGCGCGGTGCGACGAGCTCAAACATATGAACTTCATTTGAGTGTCCATAGTGGGCACGCGGGTGCGGGCTGCGGTGCGGGCTAGTTGGCGCGGGCCGCACGCGAATCGCATGCGGGCAGCTCAAACCATAGCTCGTTCATACAAGTGGCCGCAGTGAGGGCGCGGGCGGTAAGTGCGGGCGCCAGGGTTACCAACTCCCAAAGATATTTACCCCTCAAGCTAAGTCAAAACTCCCACAATTACTTGAAAATCCTTTTTTTTATATATTTTAATTCACAACAATAATATATTTAGCCATAGCAAAAATTTTTTGACGTGACAACGTCTTATAAATTGGTTTGCCGGGTGACACTTCAAGAAACTGCGTTACGCTCCGCTCACGTTATGCGCTCACAATGAGAGCGAGTGAGAGGCACGCGTCCCTTCCACTCGGGCATGGTTAGCCCGCCTAAGAGCGAGAGAGACAGACAAAAAAGTGAAAGGCACGCGTCCCTTCCACTCGAGCACAGTTAGCCCGCCTAAGAGCGAGAGAGACAGAGCGAGAGAGAGAGAGTGAGAGAGATAGGCATACATACCTATTATTTCATCCTTCTTCCTACTATACGAATGAATATTCACATTAAAATTATTTTACCACTCAAAGCCGTTGTCACGTAAAACTTTCGCCCGTATACCGACTTTACAGGCAACCAATTTTTTTTTTAAGATAGCGCTGTTTTCAATGAAAAACGTGATTTTTTGTTTTACTCCTAGTTGCCATAGCACATAACCTATTAATATATTAGGTTGTGAGAGTAATTAATACACGTATCTAGGATATTCACTGTAACTTTATACGTTTAACTAGTATTTGCGTGGGTGCGCGAGCTGCGCGCAGCTCGCGTGTTGTCGTGTTCTTGAGAAGTATTCCTTACCCTCATAAAATTTTGAGAATCCATAGAAATCCTTAAAATAATTGGAAAATCCGTTACACCTACCCCTAAATCACTATGAAAACCCTTAAGAACCCCTAAAACATTATAAAAAAAAATTAAAAAAAAAAAACCTGATAATATAAAAAAGTAAAAAACCTTACTTAAAAACAGAGACCCATTAAAAAAAACATAACCCTAAAGTTGCTTGTCGTCGCCCCTGAGTTACGCTTCACCCACTCGACCTTCGTTACGCTACGGAGGTCGCCGGCTCGCTTCGCTCGCCACCTCCCCCCTTCTCTCCACTCGGTCTCGCAGGCTCGCTCCACTCAGAACCTACCTACCATCAGACAGGTTTCGACGCCTACTATAATATTTGTTCAAACACATAATGGCTATCTCTAACCGTTACGAAGTTTCAGCCCTTTCAATTTTAGGGGAGGTTGGGGAGGGGAGGAAAGGATTTACAAATTTTAACGCCCCTCAATAATAATATGGTAAAAATCAAAAAGCCGCTACGTGTCCTAGTTTCCGAGATACGAAGAGGGAAGGGGTGAAGGGGGGGAGAGTGGGGAGTTTTGAAAAATGAATTTGACTAACTCTAGGCCCTTTCTTACGAATCTGAAAAAAAAAATGTTCCAAGTCTTTCTACTTCCGAGATCCGCCTAAAGGGGGTAGAAGAGTGGAAAAGGGGTCAATTTTGAAAACTGTTTTTACTTTTCCGAGCCTCCTCTACACGAATCTGAAAAAAAAATGTTCCAAGTCTCTTGGTTTCCGAGATACGATAGTGAGGGAAGAGAGGCGAAAAGGGGAGGTTTGGCACTTTTCCCAAACTATTTAGAGTTAGTTGTTTACGAATCTGTCAAAATATACCCCCCTCCCCATCCACCATCTGGGAGAACAATTCTGTCAGTGAGTCAGTCAGTGGTAATCGAGCTTTATATAGTATAATAATAATTATCCTTTATATTGTATTGGGAAGCAATGCGTCTAGCTCCTATCACACGTACGGGACGAATGCAATGAACGAGAGAGGGCACGCTGGTCACGCGCGGTTGTCGCTTGCCGCCCACGTACTCACTGCGGCCACTTGTATGAACGAGCTATGCAGCTATGGCGTCTTTGCGTGTTCAAGTTCATTCATATGTTTGAGTATGACGCCCCGCGCCCGCTCCGCGCCCGCGTTTTCTGTCTAGCCCAGCACTAAAAGTACCCCTAAAAAAATCACATGCCTCTTATTTACCCCTAAATTTGGGGGGAAAACCCTTATGTTGGTAACCCTGGCGGGAGCGGGGATCTCCGAACCCGCACCGCTCGCCGCACCGCGCGGCCAGTCTGGCCAAGCAAAGCGCGCGCGTTGCCGCACCCGCACCGCACCACGCACCGCGCTCCCACTCTGGCCGAGCACTGAGGTGCAACTATTTCGAAATCTTGTGTGAGAGAGATGATGAAATATTGCTGTGGTCGATTCTTATCTCGCTAGGACTGATTCCATGTGGTTCTCGAATTTCAGCATAATTTCCTGGAGATGTAGCATCATCGGTTTTCATTGTTTGATTTTTGTGGAGGCGTTTCGTTCGATATCGTCGATACGTCAGTGCGATAATGAGTGCACTTGCACCGGATAGTATTAGATAGACCGGGATCGTGGTATGGTAGAGAGCTGTATCAATTGCTTCATTAAGCTTTGCTGGAGTCTGTTTCATGATCTTCGTGTTTATAGAGTGCAGATTATGTAGATCGACAGAGTTGAGTACGATTGGTGGTTCGCTTGTCGTTTCTAAGTCTTCATTATTTGTAGGTAATTGCATAATCTCTAGAGCGAATCCCTTGATGTGATTGTTAGAGTTCGCTATGGTGAATTCGGGCGTTTTGATGTGGCAATTGTGCGGGATGATAGCTAAATAGCTTCCTTCAAGGGTTTTATATGTTTCTTGTCCGCATGATATCTTCACTTTGGTTGGATGTGGGAAACTGATGGTGTAATGTTTCTCGTCGAGTTGTTCTACAGCTTCTTTCTTCAAGACGACTGAAGACAGCTTACAGGACGGGAGAAGTTCTTGCTTGGAGATCAGATGCTGGATACAGTCGGGGTCATCTTTGGCCTTGTATTTTGTTTTGGCTTCGCAGAGGTACAGAGAATTTATCTTCGGGCATTCAGCCTCCATGTACATAGAATCTTGTCCAGAAATCGCAATAAAAGGTGAGGTAGGTTAAAGGATTTTGTTATTCTTGTTAGGGACGATGGAAAGTTTGTAGAGGCTATAGATTGGAAGGAAGGCAATCGGCACCTTAAATACTATAACTATCTGATTTTCTATATAAAAATAACCTAGCTTAATTACGTCATAATAGTCTCTTAGTTCTAAGTCAAGGATCTCGTCATTTGAATATAAAATCCTTAGTTTCTTTAGCATATTCTCAATCTCAACTATAGTAACTACCATATGCGGTGTGCTTAATGCACGTATAAAGGCTAGAGTGTACTCTAGTTTATGGAGTTCTTCAGATAAATTATCTATGTTATCATCTAAGATAATTAAGTGTTGAGCCATACGGGCGTAGTGGATTAAATCGAGGTTTGCCGAGCTATTAATTATCCGATTTAAAACATTGCCTATTATCTCTTGATTTTTAGTTATATTAGTTAATAAGTTGGCATTTTGTGAAACCCAAGTTTTGGATAGACTAACATGCTGATTAAGTTGAGCCTGCATCCTGTACTCGTTTTCCTGAAGGATTTTTATGGCGTTGTATTTAATTGCATCAGTTTGATCGAGATTTCCGGATATACTCTTGATAACGGAGCCGAGGCCATCAATGAGTCCTCTTTTATGGCGATTATGTTCAAATGATTGTAACTGTGTAGATATTTTAGTTAGTTTGGATGTAAGATAATTCATGTGCGGTTCAAATAATAGGGATGTCTTATTATTTAATGTGTGTCTAATATCAGTCAATCTAGTGTTAACTGCATCTATCTGAGATTGTATACTATCGAGGTTGACATAATTGAGGAAGGAATGATAGTGGGAAACAATACGCGTCGTTCCTAGATTAAACGGAAGTATTCCAGGGCCGCTTCCTAAAGGGTCAATCGTTACTTTTTGTCCTTGCGTCATTTGGAGTAGTAGTATTAGTAGTAACAACCTGTAACAATACGGAATCTTTAGGGCTTCTCTTTAGACGAGATTTTGCAACGGGACCTCGTTTCTTTCTGGTGTAAATATGTATGGGAAGGTCAGCTAGGACTTTGTCTTTGGTATAACGCGGGGCTAACTTTTGTCGTCTACTGGCTTGTGGATTACAGACAAAAACTTGTTGGTCAGGGATATATTCCTTTTCAGATTCGCGGTCTTTATTCCTGTTTTCAGTTAATTCAGTCCTATGGTGAAGAGAGGTTTCATTTATTATTTCGTAGAGTCATTTTTTATGGTCTTGTAGGTAATTTTGCAATAAGTGCTCTGATAAATTTAAATCTAAGGAATCGCGGGGATCAAAGTGTCCTGTGATTAAGTCTATAGGTCTGCATTTAGTAAAGCTGTGTATTGAGCTGTTATAACCTAAGATTGCATAGGGCATGAGATTTACAGCAGATTCATTGCACTTTTGAAGCGCTCTACTATACCTTTGTCGTTAGGAGTATGTGCAAGTATCTTATGATGCTGGTTTTTATGAAGACGGACGAACTCTGGAAATAATGTATTAGTGAACTCGGTTCCTTGATCTGTAACTATAGTGTAAGAGACGCCATGATGGGTGCAAAACGTTAAATGAGCTTGGACGACACTTATCGCGGTACCATCTCTGAGATGATATACTTGCGCATATTTTGAGAAAGCGTCAATTAAGGTAAGAAATTTCTCATTTTGTGCTGTGAAAAGATCAAGGTGAACAGTTTCAAAGGGTTTAGTTGGGGAGGAACTATGGAAAATTTTTGCTGAATGGGGTTCCGATCGTGGTTCTCTATTGTATTACCTAACTTTTTTATTCATAATTTAAAGTGCCATAACTTTTTTTGTCCTAATCATCATTTGTCCGAATGATAACTTACCCGAACTTAATATCACATAATATCACATGCCATAAAATTGAAATCCCTAAATACAATATGCTCTAAACCCGTTTGTCATAAATATTACAATCAATAATATACAAAACACTTAAAATCATTTTCAATAATAGTTATAAATCCTAAATTTAAAAAAAAAAATGTTTAGATCTTAATAATATTTTTAAAACAAACCGGTATGTTCCCAGACGTTCCCAAAAGGGAACAGAACATTGTTATTTTAATTGTGTCTGTAATTACGGGTACCTACAGTAAAGTATTACTTAGCTTTTGCTATGCTATGAACTTCTCTCAACACAACACATTTTTATACAATATTGCTCTTATGAAATTTGTAAGAATTAAAAAGTAGAACCATCATATCGCAGAAAGTTCATAGTTAGAATCTTCTTTTGTTTTGGCATACATTTCATATATGTAGTCACTAAAAGGCAGAAAATCAATCAATCAAACCGTCAATCATTATAAAACAGTTGAGTGTGAACATAATTATTTTATTTTTCCCTGTAATAAGTATGCAAACATGCAAACAAACATGCAGCAAGCAGGCAGCAAGCATGCAGCAAGCATTCAGCAAGCATGCAGCAAGCATGCAACAAGCTTGCAGCAACCATGCAAGCACGCATACAGTATGCAAGCAACCATGCAAGCGAGCAAGCAGCATGCAGCAAGCATGCAACAAGCTTGCAGCAACCATGCAAGCACGCATACAGTATGCAAGCAAGCATGCAGCATGCAAGCGAGCAAGCAACATGCAGCAGGCATGGTTTCTGTCACGGCTCCGGCGCTGCGGAGCTCCGGCGGTCCCACGCGAGCTAATCGTCGCAGATGTGTTTAACGCTCACCACCGCAGCTTCGGCTTGCTGGCCGGCTTCGCCGGCCAGCCTCTGCAGCGGCGGCGAGTGTTACAACCACCTGCTCCTCAACTCGCGGGCCGCCTCGCCCCTCCGCGCCTACGCGATTTTAAATTACACTCTAGGGGTAGGGCAGACAAGACTGCGTGGGGTCGGATTTACAGCGATTCGTTTCTGTCACTAAAACCTAATTTTTAGCAAATGTTTTAGGACCAAAAATTTTATTACACTTATATGGATTTTGAACATTATGGTAACTGAAGTTTATAGCAAACGTTTTATGGATAATGATTTTCGGACAAATTTTTTTAGGAGATATAAGAGAGTACCTCCGATCGTATTTCGCCTGTCCACAGATACTGCATTCATTGATATACACACATCAACACGGTCTAGGGATATTTCATACTCAATTAAATAACTCGAAAAGTACTGGCCGCATTGGAATCTTTTATACACCGATTTGTTTGTAATTTATCTCAGACTAATTCCAAATTCAAATTTTTGAAAATTCTTTTGTTTCGGTGGCATAAAAATGTCTTGATGTATAGGAGAGGGAATTTTCATTTGTGCGAAATTTAGAAAACAATACGAATTACGTTTAGTTACAGTTTTTTTTCATTTTTAAACGAAAGATAAAGTTAAAATTGAGGTATTGTAGCCATGCAACGCCGACATTTGACGAGGGCAGAGATGTTACGAGCTGTGGGAATGCTGGAAGCTGGATCTGTTCAGCGTAATGTTGCTGAGGCCATAGGGACCCATCAAAATGTAATTTCAAGATTGTGGACACGCTATCGTGCCACAGGTGAAGTAGCGGAGAGGCACCGGGGGCCAAGTCGCATCACTACCCCCAGACAAGACCGATTTTTGCAAATTACTGCGCGAGCACAACCAAATGCAACGGCGACTCAATTGGTCCAAAGGCTGCGAGTGGAACACCAAGTGCTTGTGAGTGACCAAACTGTAAGAAGGCGACTGCATGAAAGCAATCTACGCTCTCGTAGACCACTCCGGGTCCCACCTTTACGGAGAGGCAATCGTGGACGACGATTAGAATGGGTTCGGAACCACGTGGACTGGGGCCGTGACCAATGGTCCAATGTGCTGTTCACGGATGAATCCAGGTTCGGCTTCCATCCAGATTCACGAAGGAGGCGTGTTTGGCGAGTTCCTGGACGATGGAGCCGTCTCCAGAACCCTCAGGAAGTTCACCCATACCAAGGAGGAACAATTATGGTTTGGGCAGGAATTCGTCTTGGAGGACGGACGGATCTCGTTTGGGTGCGGGGCAATATGACGGCAGAACGATACGTCCAACAGGTGCTGGGGCCCGTAATCTTGCCCCACAGAACACAAATGGGGCAAGATTTCCTGCTCATGCACGACAATGCCCGGGCACACACGGCGAGAACGGTAGCAGCTTGGTTACATACACATAATGTTAGGGCCTTAGACTGGCCTGCTCAATCGCCAGATCTAAATCCCATTGAGCATGCGTGGGATATGCTGCAAAGAAGAGCTCTAAAGGAAGTTCCTGAAAATCTGGCTACAGAAGATCAACTTTTTGCGCACCTCAGAAGGACATGGGACAATATTCCGCAGCAAGACATTGACAACCTTGTTCTGAGCATGCCGAATCGTTGCCGATGTGTTATGAACATCATGGGCGCTTTCTCAGACTACTAACTTCAATTTTTTAAACACAAATTAAATGATTTTTCTATTTTTTTCAGTTTTTACTCACAAATTAAAAGTTCATTCATATACGGTTTCCGTCTATGCTTCATTTTTTTTCCATAAAATCCTGAAATTTTAATCTATACCTTAACCATTAATAAAAAATGGTAGAATATTAAATAACGTATCTTTTAAATATATACATGTCATATAAATAATTAACACATTGATAGTAATTCGCTTTTTTTAAAATATCCCTAGACCGTGTTGATGTGTGTATTTTGAAATACTTTCTTTCATTTTACGCCAATAATAACGATGTGACAAAGCTAGGAAACATTCAGTTATACCACGGTGATTTGTTTTTCCTTCATGGTAATTACGAATGATTTCCTGTTGGTCCAAATAATTTTTAACGTTCTCTATCTCTTTTTTCGTTAAGACCATATTCAAGGCGGAACTTCTAAATTTATTTTGCAAAATCGGGATTATACTGTACATGGCTAGAGGGGGATAGATAAGAATTCCGGTTCTTACTTTGGGATTTACATATTCCTTTACAGAATTAATTAAGTCTTCTTTCAGATTTGACTCTGATAGTTGTATGGTGGTTTTGGTATGAGTTTCGAATGGTTTAGACACAATTGGGCGTCTCTTGATATCTCCTACGATTACAAAGGATATTTGACGGTGGAATTTATTTAGGGGTTCATCAGATATTGGTATTTCTAATATGGGGTTCTCAGCACTGGTGTGAGCTGTTGCTGTTGTGGAATCAGTTACTGAAGGGGGTTTTTCAGACGTGTTAACTGCTATGGAGTTTGCGTCTTCATTATTGATTTCGATACGGGATAGAGCGTCTGCGTTGGTATTCAGTTTACCCGGACAGACAGACAGTATAGACAGTATAGACAGTAGTGAAATTATACTCACTTAACTTTAATTTCCAGCGGGTTAAACGTGAGTTGGGTTCTTTTAAATTCATGACCCATTGTAAAGGCCTGTGATCTGTAACAATTTTGAATTTTCTACCAAATAGGTATGGGCGAAAGTATTTGGTTGCCCACACAATTGCTAACAGTTCTTTTTCAATTGTGCTATAATTAATTTCACTGGTCTTTAATGTGCGGGATGCGTATGCTATGGGCTTGTCGGTACCTATCTGACCTTGTGAAAGAACGGCACCAATGGCAAGATTAGATGCATCAGTTGTCAGTATAAAGTCTTTACTAAAGTCTGGGTATTGCAAGATCGGATCATTTATTAAAAGGGTTTTGCACTTCTCGAAACAACTGATATAATTTGGATTGGTTATGTCGACTTTTGAACCTTTCTTGAGACATTGCGTCATAGGTTTTGTTATACGAGCAAAGTCTGGAATGCATTTTCTATAATAACCTAACAGGCCTAGAAAGCGTTTGATTTCAGTTGCCGTTTTAGGGATTGGAAATTTCTGAACGGCCTGATTTTATCCGGGTTAGGTTCAATACCATATTTACTGATGATGTGCCCTAAATATGCAGTCTCTAATTTTACAAATTCCGATTTGTTCATTTGAATTTTGAAATTGGATTCCCTGAGTCTCTGAAATACCTTTTCTAAATTGACCAAGTGTTCCTGAAGGGATACTGAGAAGACAATAATATCATCTAGATAAACTAAGCACACAACGTTTTGAAGGTCTCGTAAGACATTGTCCATCACCCGTTGAAAGGTTGAAGGAGAATTTTTTAAACCCATTGGCATGCGGAGAAATTCAAAGTGTCCATGCTCGACTGTAAATGCCGTCTTGTGGATGTCGTCTGAGTTCATTTCAACTTGATAAAAGCCACTCGCGAGGTCAAGGGTGGTGAAATAGTGGCAATTACCCAACTTGTCAAGGACATCTCAAATGTTGGGTATAGGATAACGGTCATCTATAGTTTTTTCGTTTAATTTCCTAAAGTCTATAACCAAACGCCATTTGGTTTTTCCGCTGGCGTCGGCTTTCTTGGGAACTACCCAGATGGGGGAGCTCCACGCAGACTGTGAGGGTCGTATGATATTCTGTTCTAACATTTTAGAGATTTGATCCTGAACTTCATGCTTATGTATGAATGGGTATCGGTAACTTTTTGTGTAGATTGGCACATCATCTGTTGTTCGAATAGAGTGCTTTACTTGGTTTGTAAAAGATAATGGCTCGCCATCAATGTAAAATACATCGGCGTACCGAGCGCACAGTGCTTCTAAGTTAGCTTTTTCCTCTGGGTTCATATGATTCGTACGTAGCCGATACAAAACTTCCTTTACACGATCGGACTGTTGTTTGGTGCGCGTGCAATGAACATTGCATAACTCTGCACTAACGGGGCGATTCATGGAAAAGACTACGTCATGACGTGACGTATTTGCTACCTCTACTATACCTCTCTTGTTTTTTACTGTCGTAACGCAATCGCTTATTAAACAATTTGAAATAAACTGTTCAGGAATAAAAACGTCACCGTCCTTAGAGTTTATAGGAATTTTAACTAATTTGGATGAATTGGCCGGTACTATGTCCTCGTATAGGTTACTTTTGCGAGAGTTGTACATTAATAAGGGATTACTAGAATTACGAGTAATTAACAATCTGTTCTTCAGGTCAATGTTAGATTCTAATTTTTCTAATAAGTCATAGCCAATCAAACCATCAAAAAATGTATGAAACGCATAAACGAAAAGAGTTATATCACCTGACTCGTTAAATTCCTCGAAACACGGTAAAGTGATGGAATAATCACTTCTAGTGGTAGCGTGAATATTCGTTACCTCAAAGGCATCATAATTGCATGGTATATGGGCAAAGAATTTTTTTAAAACTGCGGGGCTAACAAAAGACATATTTGCACCAGTATCAATGAATAGCTTAAGCGGAGGGTTTGAAATTTGAATGTATGGTAGTTGCCTTTGCGTTTGCAGGTTAATTTCTATTTTGACTTGTCTGATTTGGGAGCCTCCCGAAAATCCTCCCTTTCGGTAGACGAAGTTGGTTCCTTCACTTCTTCTACTATAACGTAAGAGTCCGTACGCTGTGGGTTCTCATATACGTATTCATTCGGGTACACGTAAATGGGATACTCAAAATATTCCTGGGGGTAATAGTCACCGCTAACAAAATAATCACTATGATAGTCATACTGTAATTGGTCATTAAAATCGTTAAAATTAGATTCCCGTGTTCTAAAATAATTTGAGGGTGGCGGATTCCCAGATCTAGACCAATCGTGTGATGCACGTGGTGTGAATGGTCTAGCCACATAGTGACTTACGCCACTCATAGGCCGTGGGGTGTTACTAGTAGTTGGCCTGGGACCAGGCATTCTAAAATTTGACGCTGAGGTATATAATTGGGCGGCGGGGAACTGTACATTTGCTGCGTGCGTGTGGGATCGCGATTTTGAGGGGGTTGATTTTTCCAAAACGGAACAGGTTGCTGCCCTTGGGGCATAGACGGACGCGAGGGTCCCGGCATATTAGAAGAACCGAGGGGTGACAGATTAAAAGCACGCGCTGCGGGCTGTGCCATGTGAATCAGTGGCATAAGGCCATAAGGCAATTTAGGACTAACCTGGTGCTGAGGCTGCGTCCTCCTGTCAGGAGCATGGTCGTTGCGCTGCTGTAAATACAACGTGTTCATTTCCTCATGCACAAACTCTAAAGCTTTCTCAATTGTATCAGGCCGCATACACCGAATGCGAGAACCCAACGGGTCGCGTAGACCACGTAAGTACAACTGTAACGTGAGTTTCTTGTACAAGGTGCGTTTCGATTCAATGGTACTCACTATCGTTTCATGCAGGGTGATATAGGTCATAATAGTACTAAAGAGATTTTGACAACGTTCATAAAATTCCTGCGGGGTGAATGAACCCTGCGTTAAGAGCGCTAAATCATTGTACAAGGATGTCTCATCCCGTTGATCAGCGAAATTATTTATTAAAGCACTTTTTATTCCCTCCCAAGTTTCCGGGATACCATTCGAATTAATCGTACGCGATGCGGGTCCCACTATCTTATTTAAAATTCCGTTTAATAATGCCAAATTAGTTAATTGAAATTCAGGCCCGTTTCTCATAAATTGTTGTACTAATTGATCACATAGTTTTATGAATCGAGTTAATACGTTCAAGTTTCCGTCGAACTCCGGCACCAATCGTAGGGCCTTGTAAACTTGATCCACTGAGTCAGCCATACTCGATATATATGAACTATCACATTCCTCCTGTTCTGCCTCTAAATTTCTATTAGCGTCTAAAATACTATTTCTATTGCCTAACCTAGGGGACCGAGATTGCCGTGGATGGAAAATCTTGGAATATTAAGGATAACAAAGGGAAGCGACTCTAGAGCGATTCTAAAGTACTTACTTGCAATGGTTTTGTACCTTTTCTGTATCGATGTCTGGATACTCCTCTGGACTGCAGCTCTTCTTGTAGATTCTGGATACTCGTGCGGTGCCCGAAAGCCACCCGGGTGACTCGCGATCCTAACAAATTATTCTCGCGAACCGGCCCGCGAGTATCCTCTCGACTGCGCCAATTACGAAGGCTGTAGCCGGAGGATTGAAAGAAATACAAAATTTACTAAAACTTAATTTAATTAAGAAAATTACAATATTAATTATGAGCTAGATAGTCGACAGTTGACCGATGCTGTGCCAAAAGTGACGATTTCGCGAAGGCCGCGATGTCCGGTGCCGGGCTGCATCACGTTGAGCTGCGTCGACGCCTCGTGTCTCCGCTGGTGCAAGGTGCAATCCGCGGTAATTAGGCTAACGCGCGGTCAGCGTTTAAGGTGCTATGCGTGTATGTAACATGCCGTATTACAGCAAAATGTTGATAAACAAGTAATAGATAAAACCGATAATAAAAAAGGCGAGAAAACTCAGAAAAAAGTAACTTTTCAGTCGAGCGAAACCAGTAACAATACATATAAAACGCGAACTGGACGATTAGGCAAAAAACCGTTAAAATATCGTTAAATTAACAGTATCAAAATCTAGGCCAAATACATTGAATACGAATGACATCGCGGAATAATAAGTCAATACATACCAGACATCAGTCAAGAAGCTACATATAATTCGGCTGTTCAAATTCATAACCTATTATCTCAGATTTTTGGAAAATTCGTTTTATTCAATTTTCTGACTTACTAGGTATAGGTCCTTGTGACCAGGTGCTTAAAACAGCCATTTTCATAAGATAAATTTAAAAAAATATTGAGCAAGTCAAGCTAATTTGTAATCCATGTCTAGTTTCCCTAAAATAACAAATTCATTACTTAGTAACTCAGAAAACAATTTCAAAAACCTAGTAAGGTCAGTCAGTTACTAGGTTTTAATTTTGATACTCACTGTTACTTTGTTTTGAAATTGTGCCATTCATTCGTTCGTCGGTCATTCGTTCCAGTAAGTCAGTTTACGCGGGCGCAAAAACTTTTTACACAGTGTTCAATATTGTTTAAAATGAGACGTCAACAGTTTTACCGGTCCAAACTCATTTTTAATGCTATGAAAAATGCAGAAGAAACTAGGTAAGTACAAACCTTCACATAGTTTTATTAAATTTTATATAAATTTGGTCGTAGCATGAAATTAACCTCAAAATATTTCAATGTTTTTAATTGTTGGTTCTTTTATGGGATTCTGTTTATAAGTAAAGCTTTATAATGCCCAGTTATTACTGAAATCCACTTACATACGCATCTTCTTTCTTTTTATTAGCATTTCATTAGCTTGAAACCCTGGTATCTAGTGTTTTAAAAGTACTGAGTACCTATAATTCTGTGAATGTTATAAAGTACGATAGCCAGTTCTTTTTACTTATTGGCGGTAGTATTAAAACGAATTATACTATACTTTGTTAAGGGTTTAAATTATTATTGAACTATTACAAAATATTAGCAATAATATCGTCAGCATACTCATTCTCCCGCCAACATGAACTGTCAAAGTAAAAGCTAGTGCGGGGACAAACATCTCGCTGCTTGAAGTAGTGATGTGTAGTGATTTTCTACTGCAGGTCCAGTTCTAGGTCTAGTATTAGTATTCGGTCTAGTACCTCATCACTACATAGTATAAAACAATGTCGCTGTCCGGCTCTGCCTGTATGCTTATATCTTTAAAACAAGAAACAGGGATGCTCTACACAAGAAAGTAAAAAAATTCCCAGGAAATGAAGTTATAAAAATTACTTACCTTCGATACAGAAATTTTTGTATTCGTATTTTAAAGAAGGCTAAGAGAATTTATGATACAGAAGAACTAAAAAAAGCTAGTAAAAACCCAAAAACACTATGGGACACTATTAAACGGGTAACTAACACTAATAAAACAAATAATACATCTGTCCAATTACTAACTTTGTCATCTTCACCTATTGAGTCTTGCAACACTATAAACTCATACTTCGTTAACATAGGCGAGAGACTTGCAAATAATATTCATACTAGTACTACGCAGCCAATGACAGTCACTCAACCCAATTCTGACATCTCATCAACTTCATCGTTCGTCCTTAACCCTACTGACCTTGACGAAATTACAGCAGTTATCCATTCATTACGCTCTGATGCTGCGACTGGCTGGGATGGCGTATCACCCTACATCCTAAAGAGATACTCAACCTCCCTGGCGCCCATACTTTGCCATATTTTTAACCTCTGTTTCGACACTGGCGTCTTTCCCTCTTCTTTTAAAAAGGCAATCATTCACCCAGTCTTCAAGGGAGGCGACGGAAACTTGCCGAATAATTACCGCCCCATAGCAGTTCTGACTGCTTTATCCAAGGTACTAGAACGTCTTATCAACAAAAGACTTGTATACTACCTAGAACATTGTAAACTATTATCACCGCAAAACTCAAACTCAAACTCAAAGCATTTATTTCAATTAGACCATTACGGCACTTTTGAAAGTCAAAATTACAAAAAATAAAATCAAAGCTACAGTCCCAGTCACAAGGCATAATAACTTGAGAAAGTACTGTAGTTGCCCATTCCCTAGCGTAGATCTCTATGGAGAAGAATGGGCAAGAAACTCCATGGACACTCTTTTAAAATCAAAATATTGTTACAAAATCTTGGTTACATCATTATATTTTGAGATTATACATATATGTGAGAACGATGTAGAAAGACGTGCACACTAAGAGCATCTAGAGTGAAAGATTAGATTAAAAATGTATGAATAAAGTAATTAAAATGAACCTTGGCAACTAAGAGATGACCAGTCCCAACTGACAGCGCCCGTTCACAGACATGACGCATGTACCGGCGCCATTCAACTCAACCATATTGAAGGGAACTAAATGACCCGACACACCCGCCACCATCAGCGAGACATTTAAGTGAGCATGACATTCTCTCAGTCACCAAGGCATATTCAAGTCAATGAAAGATAAATAAATGTAAATGGTGGCTGAACAGTACAAAGTACTCACACATGTGCCATTCAATTATATAATACTAAGAACTGGAATCTATACAATGCAAGTATATTTTTACAATCTTCTGCAGCTTCCACAATACATTAACATGGGAATCAATTCTTCATCTTCTTCTTTACGTGTCGATGGACTCAAATTAATAATGCCCGACCAGTACAAACAATTAGTTTGCCCCCCCCACCTATGGTTGTGGAGCAGGACCAGCATTTAGCCAAGCATTTTTATCATCAATGTAATCCCCCAACTTATAATATGCTTGCCTACATAGTGTGCGTTTTATACAAGATTTAAATTTCGTCTCATTCAGTTGAAGAATGTGGGGAGGTATTTTATTGTAACATTTCAAACAGTACCCCATGAAAGATGAATCCACTTTAGCAAGCCTGAAACCTGGCTGAACTAGTTGGTCCCTATTTCTAGTGTTATAGTGGTGTCTGTCCCCTCTCTTACTGAATAAATGCCGATTTTTTCTAACGTACATGATGTTTTCATAGATGTATTGACAAGGTACTGTCATGATATTAATTTCCTTAAACAGTTCTCTTAGAGAATCGCGTCTACGTAATTCATAAATGGCTCTGATGGCTCTTTTCTGCAGAATAAATATAGACTCGATGTCTGCAGCCCGTCCCCATAGTAAAATACCGTATGACATAATACTATGAAAATAACTAAAATAGACCAGCCTCGCGGTATCAACATCAGTAAATTGACGGATTTTTCTAACAGCATATGCTGCTGAGCTTAGCCGTCCTGCAAGAGATGTTAGATGAGGACCCCATTGTAACCTTGAGTCGAGCGTGATTCCCAAGAAAACCGTTTTATCGACTAATTCTAGTTTCTCTTGATTCAATATTATGTCACAATCGCAACAATATGGATTTCGTAAAAACAAGTCAACCTGTGACGCAGTTCAGGAATTAACTAGCAATATTGTACAAAACCTGAATGCTAACAAAAAAGTCCTAACAATATTCTTAGATCTTGCGAAGGCGTTCGACACCGTACCCGTCCGTTCTCTCTTACTCAAACTTGAAAAAATGGGTGTCAGGGGATTGCAACTTGATCTCTTTCAGAGTTACCTCACTAATCGCTCTCAGATAGTCAAGATTGATCGGCACAGCAGCAATGAGCTCCCCATCTACTATGGCGTTCCACAAGGGAGCATATTGGGTCCCACTTTATTTCTAGTCTTTATTAACGACCTATGCAATTTAAATATCCCTAATGCCAAGATGACATCATTTGCGGATGACACTGCTATTACTTTCGTCGCCAACACATGGTCTGAACTTGAGGACAAAGCACAACATGGTTTTAATGTAGCGCTGAACTGGCTCTATCTCAACACGCTTACATTAAATCACTCTAAAACCAAGTTCATTACCTACTCGGTCAGTTCTGCTACCCAACCAAACCCACGATTAGTACTTAAAGCTCACACATGCAATTTGCAAACTCAAGTGTCATGCCACTGTGCACCCATATCTTCTACGGATGAAATCAAATACCTAGGTATAATCATAGATAAGAATCTTAAATTTAAATCTCATATTAATGTCCTTACTGGCAGAGTTCGCAAACTTATATATATCTTTAAAACCTTAAGAAATATTACTAATCCTATAATTATACGTAATGTCTACTTTGCCTTATGCCTGTCTATTATTACCTATTGTATTCCCTGTTGGGGTGGTGCTGCAAAAACTATCCTTAAACCGCTGGAAATTGCACATCGCGCCATTTTGAAAGTGGCTACCTTCCGCCCACTACTTTATCCAACTAATCAGTTATACGAAAATTGCAATGTCCTCAACGTGCGGCAACACTTTATTTTACAATCAATTCTGTTGCAACACCGCATAACCCCCTACATTGAAATTACGAAACGCCGAAAAGATATAATATGTACTCCTCCAAAAACCCGCTTATCGTTTACTAAAAGATTCTTTTATTATTTAGGTCCGTCCCTTTACAATGCGATAAACAAAAAATGTCCAATATATAGATTGTCCTATAATAATTGTAAAAAGACTGTCCGCACATTTCTTCAAAATAAAACCTACGACGAAACAGAAAAATATTTAATTTAATTAAGTATGACAAGTTTGTATCTTGTACCACTCACCCAAAACATAGACCCACAATCTAACCAAATCCACTTACTTACGCACGCTTACACAGCTACAAGCTCGCGGACTTACACTCACTTAAACAGACAAACCCACACGCACACTCACACGCACACACATCACACACGCACTCATGCACACTCATACACAAACGCGCTCGCGCACCAATATCTGTAGTATTGTAAAAAGTCAAATTTAAACTTATTTTAGTTGCTGTAAAAATAAAATTGTAGTAATACAATTTGGGGGGATCGGCACTGTTACTTCTTAATACAGGCTATTTCATAGCCTAGCAAGGAGAACAGCACGTCACCCACTTGATTGCCAGTGATTTAATACTACCCACTTTGTAACATCTTATAAATGTACTACAATCTGTTTTTATATAAATAAAGATTATTATTATTATTATTAAAACTATATATCACATAATAACTATGTGTTGCGTCCCTATTCATTTTGCTTTAATTTTTTAACTTTTTTTATCAATCATAACTGCTTCTGGGGACTTGCTTACCAACAGCTTGCTTTTCATTTTCTTTCAGATCTAATACCATATAGAGTAATAAAGAAGCTATCCCTTATATTGCTATAGATTATGAAAATCCTGTACCTGGGACATAACCTACGAGCAGCGTAGAATCAGATGATGTAGCCTTAAGCTTAATTATTACTATTATTACTATATTAATTACTAGCGGACTTCCCGCGGTTTCACCCGCGTAGTTCCCGTTCCCGTAGGAGTACGGGAATCAAATATAGCCTATGTTACTCGTGGATAATGTAGCTTTCGAATGGTGAAAGAATTTTTTAAATCGGTCCAGTAGTTTTTGAGCCTATTCATTACAAAAAAACAAACAAACAAACAAAGTTTTCCTCTTTATAATATTTATTAATTATTACTTGGAAATAATACAGACTATTTCTTAAAATATCGAGTTAATTTATTCATCTATTTATATTCGATTTTTCGATCGCATTCCGATTATTTTTTGTCGCAGTTGATCAACGTTATTTATGTAAAAGTTATTGTGAGGTAGTCAACTGTACTTGTATGAATAATAATAAATACATTCACTTATTATTTTGTATTATGTGTTTTAATTTCTGTAGTATAGGAGATACTATCTTTTGAACTTTAAAAGATAATCACGTTTACAAATCAGACGCAATTTTAAAACCTAGTAAGTATACTTACTGTGTTATGATTTGGTTCCTTATTGAATAATTGGTATATTTGATCAAATTATTAAATACACACATCAAAAGTATCTAGGGATCAACATATATTTTTGCAATAACTTTTCTCCTGATTGATATTAATTAAAATTTTCTTTAAGGATTCATCAAATAAAGTGTTTTCGTTTGTCACAGTAACGATAAACCAAGTCACCTTTGCATTAATAAAGAAATTTGCCATTTTCCTAATAAAGGGATTTTTGACATTTGAACCACTAACATTAAAGTTCGAAAAAATGACTGAAAACACAGTTTTCTTTAAAATTTTATTGGGTAACTTAAACAATTAATAATCCGTGTTTCTACCGCGAACACTAACAACACAAGAACATCGGTTTGGCATACTCAAAATGAGTTCATCCAAATCACGCTGTGGAATGGCCGCCCATGTTCGTTGCAACAACAAAAAAAGGTCTTCTTGCGACTGGATACCCTCCATATTCGGCAGAGCTCTTCTCTGTAGCATATCCCATGCATGCTCAATCGGGTTCAAGTCTGGCGACTGAGCAGGCCAGGGCAGGACATTGATGTTAGCTGCGGCGAGAGTCTGTCTTACAACTCTTGCGGTGTGCGGTCGTGCATTATCATGCATTAACTGAAATAAGGGACCGATTTGCACTTGTAGAGGAACGATGACGTCTGATACAATCGTCTCAGCATAAATTTGAGCGTTGAGGTTGCCTCTGATCCAAATCAACTCAGTTCTTCCGCCGATCCAAATACCCGCCCATACCATGATGGTTCCACCACTATAAGGATGGACTTCCTGGCAGGATTTTAATCGCTGTTGGCGTCCAGGGGTTCTCCAGTGTCGTATACGTCTTGTATCCGGTCTCATACCAAAACGAGACTCATCAGAAAAGCACACGAAACGCCATTGTTCTTCTGCCCAATTTCTGTGTTCAAGAGCCCATTGATATCGAATCCTACGATTGTGCATTGCTATAGGTGGTACCCGTAGCGGTCTTCGGGAATGAAGGTTCACTTCATGCAAGCGGTTTCTGACTGTTTGGTCGCTAATTAAGTTCCCTGAAGAGTGATGAAGCCTCACGGCTAACATCATGGCGGTTATTGTTGGAGCTCTTCGAGTTAAGATTTGAATGTATCGGTCTTGTCTCCGTGTGGTGCAGCGATACCGTTCTCCATGGCGCTCAGCCACGGTACCAGTGCTTCGGTAACGTGTCCAAAGTCGACTGATAACACTCTGACTTGTATTCAGAGCTAAAGCTACAGTACGTTGCCGGGAACCAGCTTCTATCATTCCCACGGCTCTGAGCATTTCTTCCCTGCTTAAATGACGTCGCCGCTCCATAATAACGTTGGTTTTAATCAGTAGTAGGGAAACAGTAGCACTAATAATGTCTTCAATGCGTTGTATGTTTTTATAGGGAAAATATTGACAGCTTATTTTCATCTTTTACTCGAATTTGATTGAGAGTTCCTGATTCAAATTATGAAATGCACCAAAAAGGATCCATATAAATTTATAAAATCATAAATTTATTACAAAGCCACATCTCAATCTCAAGAAATCCGCATAAAAATGCTTGATCCCTAGACACTTTTGATGTGTGTAGTAAGGAGGTTCTAAGCTGTACTGAACGCCTTCTTGAGTAAAAGACAATTGAAAAGTGTAGCTGATTTTATTACGCACATTTTGGTCTAACATTCATAACCCTAACTCTAATGGTTCAAACAGACGATTAAGGATGCAAACATGTTTTTGGCTTTTCCTGGACATTTTTGAAATTATGAGTTACTAGGTTTTGATTCTGAACAGCCGAATTGTAAATCAGTTACATTATTCTTAAAACATGGGTTCCAATCAGACAAAGGAAAATGTCATTGTAAATGAAAATTTATCAAACGTAGCTCAAGTAGAGAATAAATTAAACCTTATTGGCATCGTTATGATAGTAACAATAGTACTATTTGCCATGTTGTTAATATATGCAGGAAAAAGAAGGTGTATAAAAGGCATTGATTGCAAGTTCAATGGCCTTGCTGAGTATTAAGGTAGAAACTGTGCAACCGCCACAAACATCGCCTAATCCCAAAGTCATATACTGATTAACCCGCCAGAAACCATCGTCCATTCAAGTCAAGTTCAAAAATGTGTAATAGTGTAAAATTCTTGTTATGTGTAATAGGTAAGAACAGTGAAAAAGTGACGTAATATTTTGTGTTTTCAATTGGCGTCATCATGACAAATACTGTGGACTGCAAGGGGTGCCAATTTATTTTATTGCAGAGTACCTATGTCGTCATGGTAACTACCCTTAACTTTATAAGTTGTTTTTATATATTAAACTTTATTTGTACGAATTTCAAGTCGGTACCTTGAAAAATAGGTAACCGCACCAAACAGATTTTTTTTCTTGGTTGTTTATATTTTGCTGTTCAATCGTAGGACAATCAGAAGATTTGTGTTGTTGGCCAAGCCACAATGAAGCCAAGAGAGGACAGCAGAATATAAACCAAACGATAATTGTAAAGTCGTGTATTATAAAATCAGTATTCTCATTGTTGTATGTAGATTTATTACATCAAAATTTAAATTACAGAATGTAAAACAACTATACCGATTGTAATGTTCAAGAAAAAACAAACACTGCTTGTTCCCTTAGTAATAACAGCGCGATAATATAACTAAAAACTTTCAATTCATAACATTGTTTAAAGCGTACCTACATTATACTCGTGCTTCGTTCTCGAGATTAGTAACCTGAAATAATAAACTTATTACTTACTAGCTGACCCGTGCAACTTCGTCTGCATCACATGAGAGAGAGAGAAGGTTAGAGAGAGTATGACTCAACCTTAAAAGATAGACATATGCTATCGCGGATATTTAAAAAAAATACTTTTTAAGAGGAACAATTCCCTAATACACGATTGTTGCGTAACTTTAACCGTTTATGCAGCGCTCGCTACGGAAGCTCTCAAAAGAAATAAATTTTCCCCGTTTTTGCAACATTTATCATTGATGCTTCGCTCCTATAAGTTGTAGCGTGATGTAAGATAACCTATAGCCTTCCTCGTTAAATGGACTATCCAACACTTGAAGGTTTTTTTTTTATTCAAACCAGTAGTTCCTGAAATTAGTGCGTTCAACCAACCAAACAAACAAACTCTTGATCTTTACGTATATAATAATAATAATATAGATTCAAGTGCGTAACAATTAAATTTCTCCGATATATTTGCATTAATCGCTAAAATAATCTACTTCTGTTTTTCCAAATAAGGGTTTGCCTCGACAGCCTTACGTCTTCATCCTTAGACACTCGACGACAGTCATACTCCAGCTAGGTCAAAATTTCTCATTAAGGTGCATGAAATAAGCCGGGACACGATAAAGCTGCTGTAAACTGTTGCGGAACTCTTGCAACTGCCTTATTCTGTCTCCATCGTTAGATCGCCGATGACAGTCATACTCCAGCTAGGTTTAAAGTTCTCATCAAAGGTGCATGAAATGAGGCTAATAACAATATAGCTGCTGTAAACTCTTGCAACTGCCTTCTGTCTCCACCGTTAGACCTTCGATGACAGTCATACTCTAGCTAGGTTTAAAGTTCTCATCAAAGGTGCAGGAAATGAGCATAAACACGATTTTTCAAATTTGAATGGGACCAACTTTGAGATTTACCTATTACCTACGCTTTTTAAAAAAAAAGGATCATGCTTAATGGACTTCTCTCGTGGTCATACATAAAAATATACGGGTCGAATTCAGAACTCCCTCCTGTTGTTTCGTCGGTTAAAAAACCAAACGCTCGGTTAAAAGTTATCTGGTGAGCACATTTTTAGGCATTAGTACCATTTTAGTGCAATAGAAATCGTTGCATCTTACATTTGATGATTACTTCTTCTTGAACACTTTAAATTCATATATCTTTTGATAGAATTAACCGATTACGATGAAACAAAAACTAAATAATACCTCAAGATACGCACAATTTTTATGTATAAAAGTTGTCTATATGGGTTTCCTATATTTTGCGTGATGCTTGATCATCGAAACAGACAAACAGACAAAAAACCAAAAATGCTGGAAATGAGTTCTGTTGGTTATCCTTAACACCCTGGCAATTTTTTTTCAAAATATTTTCGATGTACAAAAACGATTTTTCTACAGGTTTATTATATGTATAGATTTACACATCGTCGCCCCAGTGCTTGTTTGTTCTATCTACCAATTTTTTCGAAAATTAACTTTAAATGCAGTAGTGTTAAGACTTAAATTTCAATCCTGCTGGACAAAGAATATTTAAAACTTTTTTCTCATAAAGCAACAAATAAATAATTTTAATTTTAATAGTGACACGACACCGCAATGACAATTTTGTGCTTATCTGTTCTATGTCCAGTGTTTGTTTTAAATCCTACATCGTAAGACAGGCTGAGTGCTTGAGTGTTCTATGTCCACTCAATCGACCAATCACAGCCCGCGGCGCCATATCCGCCATTTTGTTTGGATTTGTCACTTTGGCTGGAGACTGGAACATATTAACATCGATGCTCCAGAAAATAATTAAAAAAAAATATAAATCTTAGTGTTTTTGGTGTTTAAACTGTTCTAGACATTAAAGAATAATGTCTAGAACATATTATAAAAAAAAAAAAAAACCCGACTGCGTAAAAAATAACTAATAACTTTAAATAAAAAACTGAAAAGAATAAAACAAGTTCAGGAGACCGGACATATTGACTGCAACAGCGGGACCCATATTGGATGTAATGTCTAGATTATTTATTAGGTCCCGACGGTTGCAGTCAATATGTCCGGTCTCCTGAACTTGTTTTATTCTTTTCAGTTTTTTATTTAAAGTTATTAGTTATTTTTTACGCAGCCGGGTTTTTTTATTTTTTTTAAATAGGTATTTTTTTTATTTTACACTTTTTAGTTACTTATATCATATCAAACCATTACGAGTCCGCCATCTTCTGGATCTCAAAATAAACGCCATATTCGTAATCAGCACCCCTGATAATCTCTCAGTGGTTTGGGCTGTGCATTGATTTTTAGACTTTGTCACCCCATTTGCCCCTCTTAGGGGTTGAATTCTGAGAAAACCTGAAACCTGTTTCTCTCTCACTCATTTACCAATAGGAGCACTCCTGTGAAGTTTCGAATAAAATAGTCTAACTATTCTTGTTTCCCCATACAAACTTTGGAGCCCCGTTTAACCCCCTTAAGGGTTGAATTTTGAAAAATCCTTTGTTAATGCACTCCTAGACCACATAAGGAACCTACGAATCTGTAGACTCAGTGGTTTGAGCTGTGTGTTGATATATCACCCAGTCAGTCAGTCAGTTTACCATTTTATAAATAAATGGATTTGCCATTTCCAATTACATTCAAACATATAAGTTGCATATATTTTTGTAATCACCTTTTAAAACCCTTCATTTTGATACCCCACTCGATGGTATTAGAAGAAGAAAAAAGAAATCGAACTCAATATGGCACCCCAAATCCGCGAAATTTTATTGTTTTTTGATTATAATGTAGCCAGTGACACTCGCGCCATCAAGACGAATCTAACGACATTTATTCTATCCAAATTCCTCCATCCGTTGAGGAGTTACGAGGGAACAAAGAAACGGACATACATACATACATACAAACATACATACAGGGCAAACACATAACCCTCCTTTTGGGCTTCGCCGCAGTCGCGTAAAAATAACAGAACCAGGCGGAGCCGCAAATTGAGCAGTATTTTGTTTTAAAATTGCAACAGGGTGTTGTTTTACGAGTATACATAAAAATCTCCGCATGCCACACATGTTAGCAGGGCTCCTTCACTCGGCCGTACCTACAGCGATAAATACCTACAATTTCGCGTGGGTCCGTCGCCACTCTGCCAGTCGGTTGTCACCGCTCGCGCGCAGAATATTTTAGATTATCATGTTGTTCACAAATAAAATTTGACTCCTTTTTAATGAATTAGACCCAGATTGATTTTTAGGTCTTTTTTTATTCGTTCTTTGAATAAATAGAATATTGTATTAGACCCAGTTTTAAATAAATTTAACATTTGATACTGATATGATAGTTTTTAAAAGCATTGTTACGCGTTTCATACATGTTGGATAATTACGAGAGCAACTTGAAAATGTGATTTTTTGTTTGTTGAGATCTTAACAATGTTGGTCTCAAATGAAAGGTCTAAGGCTATTTAATCCGTTTGAATCATGTAAATCGATCCATGCGTGAGATAATTAAGGATTAGCAAGTATAGTGAAAATGAAAACAACCAGAATTTTTGATGTTTTTGTTCTAAGTACGAACTTTTTGATTAATGCAAAATGTGAAAATATTATTTTATTGTAAGTTAATGACGAATGTTAAACAAAGAGGTACCCTAAAAATTAGAAGTTGGATTTCATTTGTTAATTACAAATGACGGTCTTTAATATTCATTGTCTATCTACCTAATTGACCGTGTAATCATATGCATCAAACATAAGATAGATTATGTGGTCAAGTAGGTAGATAGACCATGAATAATAAAGTAACAGCGGCAAGTCGACAAACCTTGCGCCACAGCTAGCGCGTCACTCTGCGCCAGACAGCGACAGAGTTACGCGTTAGAAGAGAGCGGCAACGTTTAGGTGAATATCTCGTTAGGCACTGAGCGCTTAAGCGAGCTGAATTGCACTTTGTTGCTTAGTTGCAAAAAGTCGCTACTTCTATTAATTGTTGCGTGAAGTTTTTTTTTTTTTTTTTTTCGGAATGGCATCTCGCAGTTCAACCTAGAGAGGTTGGCTACTGCTTAACCGGACTTTCCTGTGGGTGCCTTTAAGAAAGGCCTCCAGCCAGGGCTTGTTGCGTGAAGTGCGGTATCTGTCCTAATCTGTCATGATAGTGCGAAGTGAGTGTATATAAAATATGCCGGAAATCAATGATATTCTATTAAACAGATATGTTATGAGCGCGCAATCGTGAAGACTCGAAAACGAGCCAATTGGCCTATTTTTCCTTTATTCTGCGTCACTGCGTGTATGTGAGCTGGCTCTCCTCCGCGGCACACTTTTTTCGGTGGTTTTGTAGGTGTATAACATATCTGTTTGTTAGAATATCATTGCCGGAAATACTTAAACACAACATTGACGATAATTAACCTAAATATATTTTTGTTTCATGTACTTAAAAGACTTGCAAAGGTCAAGAAAAAGCTTTTTGACAATGTTGAAATGACTGAAGAGGATACCATTGAAGACACTCCAAATAAAAATGTTGTGAAGATAAACATGAAACTTTTTGGGCGTCAAAAAGAGGCCAAGAAAACATCCATCCCTTCAAATAATAATAATTTTATAATCATTCCCTTAAACATGCCCGGCGATGAAGTTTTAGTACCATCCAGTGAACTTCCTGTGTTAGATGAAGATCCTGATAGCAACGAGGATCCAATTCTAAATCCAACTGAACTACAGATTTCAGAAGAAAAGAACGAGCCAAGTCGAAAGAGAAAGCGTCAACCGAAAAATTGGAAAAGAAATATTAAAAAAAATAAAAGAGAAAGAGGAGAAGAGTACACAGGCGCAAAAGGAATATGCATACCAGCCAAGGTTGTTAAGCCCGGATGTGAGAGTACTTGTAAGCTTATGTGTTCTACAAACTTTCCCTCAGAGCTTAGAGAAAAAATAAAATCTGAATTTTATAGCTTGACTGATGCTCAAAACGACAAATTTTACGCAAAATACACAACAAGAACAAAAAAAAGTAGAACGCGAACTAAACAAGAGAGTAGTAGGAGATTGTAGTGGCCTACAAACATACGTCCGGCCGCCACCGAGCGCCGCGGCTTACTGGAGCAGTGGAGCGCGCGCGCGCCGGCGGCGCACGGTGCGACCGTGGTTCAGTGGTATGGGAGCTCGAAGAGTGACGTCGTGAGCCTGCTATCTGCGCCGCGTTCATTCCTTGACTGAGGCAAAATGCGTGGCGCGAGCTTTTATATCCTGCGCACGATATTCACGTTTCCAAAACATTTTGGGTTTTGTGTAGCTTGTCTGTGATTGGTGTTTTCATAATATGTATTAAGAGTTGACCCAGCCACTAAGTGCACATTGTATTTTTAATATATAACTAGGACCTAAGAAAATAAATTATGGATTTATTACCATACAACCGAGTTTTATTTATAACTCATAATAACTACCAAAGTGGTGACCCCGACCGGAACAATGGAGAAAGAATCGCCGAAGCTATTACTTAGCAGAGAAGACGTCGAAGCTGTCTCCGTGAAGGCGAGGATACCTGAGTTCTGGCGTGATAAACCAAGACTATGGTTCGCGCAGTTTGAAACAGTGGTCGCTAATCAGAAGCTCGGCGACGAGAACAAGTTTGGTCTCGCAGTCGCGCAGCTAGAGAAGATTGACGTGGAACAAATTAGTGACATTATTATGTCACCACCCAACACTGAAAGATACGAAAAACTTAAGACGCGATTACTTTCAGTCTACGAGGAGTCAGAGAATAAGCAACTGCAGAAGTTACTCAACGAGGTGGAACTCGGAGACCAACGTCCATCACAGCTACTGCGGCGTATGCGAGATTTGGCACGAAATAAATTACCCGACGAAACACTGCGAATGTTATGGATGAGTCATCTTCCCTCCTCAACGCGTGCAGTACTTTCCGTTAGCATGGAATCGAACCTGGAATCGCTAGCGGCAATGGCTGATAAAATGGATGAACAAGCGAAAGAAATAAACTCTGTTTGTTCCTGTAGCCATGGCAGAAACAGTTCGCATCAACCCTCGACGTCAAGAATGGAAGACAGAATTATCAATATGATTGAGTCACTGTCTCGTGAAGTTGCGGAGCTGAAGATCGAAAGATCACGAAGCCCCTACCGTAGACCATACCGTAGCAGGTTTGGATCGAGATCCCGTTCCAGGTCTCGGAAGGATATAGTGGACAAGGACATATGCTATTTTCACAAGAGGTTCGGAAAAGAAGCTTACCGGTGTCGAAGCCCTTGCAACTTTGAAAACAAGAATAAGCATTCACAGGGAAACTAAAGACGACTTCAGCTACGACGGGAGCCGAAGTCAACGAAATAACGAAGTACCGTCTGTTTATCAAGGAATTGTCAACTGGACTACGTTTTCTCATCGATACTGGCGCGAACGTGTCTGTACTTCCAGTACAAAAACAAGAAAAAAGGAAACAGGTACCTACAAGTCATCTTTACGCGGCCAACGGTACATCGATACCCTCATATGGCGAACGATCGATGGTACTCAATTTTGGACTCCGTCGACCCTACAGATGGAATTTTGTGATTGCTGAGGTCAGTCGACCAATATTAGGAGCTGACTTCCTACACAAACATCAACTCACAGTGGACATTCACGGCCGCAGACTCATCGATAAGCAAACAAGTTTATCCGTCGTCGGTTACGTCACAGCCACGGTCGACAATAGCATCAACACCGTGGACGATCAACAGCCGTACCATGACTTGCTCGCTGCCTATCCAGACATAACTCGACCGAATTTGAAGCTATGCCACAGCCAAGTGGAGCACCACATCGAAACAAAAGGCCCACCGTTGTACGCCAAAGCGAGACCGCTACCACCTCATAAGTATAAGGCAGCAAAAGAAGAGTTCCAATCAATGATCGAGCAAGGAATCTGCAGACCATCAAACAGCCCATGGGCCAGTCCACTTCATCTGGTACTAAAGAAAGATGGCAAATACAGAGCATGTGGTGACTACAGGAGACTGAACGCAGTCACAGTTCCCGATCGGTACCCCATACCAAGACTGCATGACTTCACGTACTCCTTGTTGGGGAAGAAATGTTCCTCCATCATTGATTTGAAGAAGGCCTATTACCAAGTCAGAAACCGTGAAGAAGATATCATGAAAACGGCTGTCATTACACCATTCGGCCTGTATGAATTTACAAGAATGTGCTTCGGCCTGCGCAACGCTGGTCAGACATTCCAGCGACACATCGACAACGTTTTACGAGGGCTCCCAGTATTTTCATTTATCGACGATATTTTGGTAGCATCAGAAACCCAAGAAGAGCACAGAAGAGACCTAGAAGACGTTTTCAAGAGGTTGAACGACAATGGTCTACAGTTGAATGTCTCAAAATGCATTTTCGGCCAACCAACACTTGATTTCCTGGGCTATACTATATCCACCGAAGGAATCAAGCCAACGAACGAGAAGATCAAGGCTATCACGGAATACCGACTGCCTCAGAACATTCAAGAACTTCGTCGATTCCTGGGAATGATAAATTTCTATAGGGAAAACATTCCTAACGCTGCCGAACATCAAAAGGAATTAAACGCCTACCTACACGACTCAAAGAAAAACGACAAAACAATAATACAATGGAGCGAAGCAGCAACAAAAGCCTTTAACATGTGCAAACAAGACATATCCAACGCCGCACTATTGTCTTATCCATCGTCGAGCCTACCGTTCGCATTGATGACCGACGCCTCTGATTCCTGTGCGGGAGCCGTGTTACAACAGAAAATCAAAGGAAGATGGAAACCACTCGGTTTCTTCTCTAAGAAGTTCAACGACGCGCAGAAGAAATACTCCACCTACGACCGGGAACTGCTAGCAATGTACATGGCTGTCCGTCACTTTCGCAGGATGTTCGAAGGCAGTGACGTCATCATTTTCACGGACCACAAACCACTGATTAACGCACTAAAAGCGAACAGCAGAAGTGAAACACCTCGTCGCACAAGGTATTTGGAATACATCGGCCAGTTCGTCACCGATATCAAGCACATCGCAGGAAGAGACAATATAGTCGCCGACACGCTGTCCAGGGTAGAAACAATAACCTGTCCCTCACCGATCAACTACGAAGAGTTAGCTCAGACCCAAACGCAAGATGAAGAGTTCAAACAAATATCGAACAACGACCGATATTCGTTCAAGAGAATTAAACTACCCGAAACGAACAAAAGAATTTACTGCGAGATGTCTTCGGGTAGCGCTCGTCCATACCCACCGCACTCAGAAAAGAAGCATTCAAAACGATTCACGACCTTAATCACCCCGGCGTAAGAGCAACGAAGCGGCAAATTACCACGCGATATTTCTGGCCAACGATGAAGTCCGATGTAACAGAATGGGCGCGAGCTTGCAGCCAATGTCAACTGGTGAAAGTGCACCGACACACAAAAGCACCGGTAGCAAGTTTCAAGGACGTCGAACGATTGTCTCATCTCCATATCGACATTGTTGGTCCATTACCAATATCTAATAATTGTCGTTATTTACTGACGATGATCGACAGAGCAACGAAGTGGCCCGAAGCAAAGCCGATTGAAGATATAACTGCAGAGAGGGTAGCCAGAGTGGTGTACGAAGAGTGGATCGCAAGATTTGGGTGCCCGGTTACAATTACAACAGACCGCGGAGCACAATTTGAATCCGACCTCTTCAACAAGTTAATGCATCGTATGGGTATTCAACGCACACGAACTACGGCGTACCACCCACAATCAAATGGTTTGGTAGAACGCTGGCACCGGACCCTCAAAACATCGCTTGCCGCAAGATTAAATTCTACAGGTTGGGCGCACGAACTACCTACAGTACTGTTGGGTCTGCGCGCCGCTTACAAAGAAGATGTCGGAGCAAGTACAGCCGAGCTACTGTATGGGCAAACTATCCGCCTACCGGGAGAGTTCTATGGAGAAGCTACACCGCAATGCAGCAGCCCATCATACTTCATGGAACATTTAACCGAAGCACTGAACAAAGCACAAGCTCAGCGAGAAGTAAACAAGACCCGTTCAGTATTTATTCACGGCGATCTATACAAGACTACACATGTATATGTACGCAACGACGCAGTGCGCAAGCCGTTGACACCTACTTATAATGGCCCGTATCCAGTCATCGCTCGCAACAATAAATACTTCACCGTCCAACTAGCCAAATCAACATCGAACATCTCCATCGACAGACTGAAGCCTGCTTACTACCTGAACGCGGAACCAGAGCACCAAGCAACGTACGCACACATCACGAAATCTGGAAGAACATCAAAACCACCTGTACGCTTCGCTGGCGGGGGAGTAATGTAGTGGCCTACAAACATACGTCCGGCCGCCACCGAGCGCCGCGGCTTACTGGAGCAGTGGAGCGCGCGCGCGCCGGCGGCGCACGGTGCGACCGTGGTTCAGTGGTATGGGAGCTCGAAGAGTGACGTCGTGAGCCTGCTATCTGCGCCGCGTTCATTCCTTGACTGAGGCAACTGACTGGAATTCGCTGCGCCCCCGCCAGGGGGCGCGGCAGGCGGTATCAGGGCTATGCCCTCTGACCGCGGCGGCCATACCTCGGCCCGTAAAAACGGACCCGTCTTTGGGTTGGACATTGTCCAAAACTTGATGGGCGCATGACATGCGCCCATGTGTGTGGTTGCTGTATTGTGACTGTAGGCGCGCCACAGCGCTGTTGCACAGCGCTGCTTTCTTCACAGTGCCCCGGCGGTCCGTCTCCGCCGGGTGAGACCCCCGGTTACCCGAGGGAAGCCCAGCGGGAGACAACCAGCGACAGAGGCACCTACTTACAGCGCACCTACAGTGGATGTGTGATTCCCGCCCGCCCCACTAGCCAGAGCTAGCCGGCAGTGGTACGGGCTGCGGAAACGATGTGTGTGTGTGGGCGGTATTGTATGTGTAACACCGCCCATGTGTGCGTTTTCCGCGGGCCCGAGGGCCGCGTCCACGCGTGTGTCTACGTGCTTGTAGAGGAGTGCATGTGTGGTCATGGCTGCGCGCCCTGCCTATATTAACTTAGAACAAGTCGCGCAGCCGGGTGTGCGTAATGTGTGTGGAGTCATATTGTGCAAGTAAGCTGCGTGTAGCGAGGAACAGCTTACCTGGGTCCATCCGGTGGTGAAGGCGGCGGAGGGGGGCCGACCATGCATTGTTGGTCGCGGACGCTCCTGAGTCATCCTTGACGGTCTATCCACTATACAAGGAGAGTAACGCAGCTAGGCCGTCAAGGACGACCAGTTCCACGTCCTGACCCTGCCTGATGGCACTAATTAGGTCCATCAGCAGCTGGATGGCGCGGGCTGTGAACTCCTTCTGGGCTTCTGGGCCGGCGGCTGGGCCGGCATTGGTGATGCCGCGCTCGGCATTGGATTCTTCCTGTTGTAGGGCCGTGGACCGCGCTATGCCAGCGCCGGCTGTTGGCCCTACCGTCTTCTTCACCTCGGGCTGCGTTGGAGCCGCAGCCGGGGTCACAGCCCGCTCCAGGGTCGGAGGCAGGTCGCCCGGTTGTTCTCCCTCAGGTGCGGTGGGGGGCGCGGGTACCTTACCCTTGCCCCCTCGCTTCCTCTTCTTTCCCCTCCGCCGCTTCGAGGAGGGGGGAGCTTCTCCCCTGTTGGTGGGCCCGTTGGCCGCCGCCATCAGCAACACGCCTTGGGCCTCGGTGGTGGCCACTTCTGATGGCCCCTCGGCAACCGTGGTCGGTCGCCGTGAGGCGGTAATGGCGGCGACTGTGCCCGCTCGCCTGTTAGTTCTTATCTCTGCCTGGAAAGAAGGGCACTTGATGTTGTTGGCGGGATGCTCGCCCCCGCAGTTGGCGCACGTAGCTGGTGCGTCACGTGGGCGGGGGCAGTCCCGCGCTGAGTGCCCCTCTCCGCAGCGGACACAGGCGAGCGGTCGGTGGCAATGGTGTGATGAGTGCCTCCACTTCTGGCACCGGTGGCACTGGGCGGGCCCACGCTTGCCCCGCCAGGCTTCTATCTTGACACCCCTCATGTATAAAAACACGGAGGTGTCAAAGATCCTGCGTACGTCGGGCGTCCTCTTGAGTACGGCGTGGAACACGCAGCCGGGTCGTCCCTGGCTCGCCTTGATGTGGCGAACGTACTCCGGCTCGTATCCCAACGCGCGGAGCTCCTCCTCGATCTCCTGTGGAGTGGTGTCAACGGGCAGCCCCCTGATGGCCACCTTGCAGCTTCGCTCCGCCGGCAGCGAGTAGGCATACCAGGAAGTGCCGTCCTCCTTCTCCAGGCCAGTCAAGTAGCGCTGGACCACCCTATATTCGAGTTCACTCTCTGGAGTGAACCGAATTCCAGTGCCAAATGGTTGGGCACTGGGGAGGTGACTCAGCTCTTCCTTGAGGGCCCTGAAGTGGGCGGCCCATCCGGCAGCTTTTCCACCGTCAGCGGAGGATACCTCGGCCGCTTCTGCGACTTTGGCTTGGGCTGCGTGGCGGCCGTGTCACGGGGGGCCGCAAGCTGTGAGGGAGAGACAGCGTTGTCTACACTCACCCCATGCTGCGTCCCTGCTTTCGTCGGCGTCGGTAGTGGTGAGGGGGGAGGCGTGCGGCGGGTGGCCTCCGCATAGGTAGGCGACCCGATATCGGCCTGCCCTCCCCGCGGCAGCGCGTGGTCGCGCCGCGGCGGCGGGTCGAGGCAATACCGCTTCGCCTCCTCCTCGGACTCGTCCGTGCTGCGACGCCGTCTCTGGGGTCGTGACTCCGGCCGGAAGTCGGAGCCATAACCCCTCGACGGCGACGGTGCCAATCCTGGTGTGCGCCTCCCTTGCGCACTCGGCCCCGAATCATCCGACCTCGCAGACGCGAGCGACATGCTCGAGCCGGCTCGCGACGAGCATGCCGACCGTTCTGCTGGTGAGTCGTAGGCCGAGGCACGAGGGGGCGCCGGCGATGCGGGCACCTGGGGCGCCAGTAGAGCCTGGCGCGCTCCCGGTGCCAGCCTGGGGTCCCGACTGGAGAGCCTCGCCACGGACGCGGCCCCGGAGGGCGCAGTCGACGCGGCGGGGCGTGCAGCCGTGGCGGCGCGTTGTTGCACGGCAGGGCGCGCAGGCGGCGCTGGTGCCGGCACTGGGGTGGCCACTAAGGTGCGTGGCAGCGGAGTGGGCGACACGCCCGCCACGGAATCGCGGGCTCTTGCACGGGCGGCGCGGGGTTGCGCACAGCCACATGCGTGGGAGCGGCGGCGCGCAGTTGCGGCGCGCGGCCTGTGTTCACAGCGGCAGTGAGGGGGGCGGGTGCCTGAGATGGAACCGGGCGGGGCGCGGACGGGCGCACAGACTCGGCGTGCGGTTGGCTCGGCGGTGGCGCCGGCGCAGCACGCGCAGGCGCCGGTGACGTCGACGGGCCACGCGCATCGGCAGCCGCGCTTCGACTCGCCCCGACCCCTTCCCTCTCCGCCCGGGCTTCGGATGACCTCTTCTTCCGCCTGGAGGCAGCGGACCTCTTCTTTCCGGTCGTCTTCCTCTCCTCACTACGAGGGGGGGGGGGACCGGGCGGCGCTGGATCGGGCAGCACGAAGCCGATGTTCGGGATCGATACCGTCCGTTCCAGCGCCCAGAGACGAGCCTCGTAGTCGGCGTCGCCGTGACCGGACGAGTCACGGGCGCCGGACATCTTCTTCTTTTATGGCTTCGATTGGTTGTGGGCTCGCGATCGCAGGCAGCGCCCAAGGGTTCCGGGCAGCGTCGACGACTCACCCTGTGCTCGCACTGGTGCTGGGCACTTGCGCGAACACAGGGAAAGTGAAGGTGGTTACGATCCGCGCGAGCGGAAGTTTTCGGCAAGTACCCCCAAGTTGGTTCACTTTACCGAAAACTTCCTCCGTAGTCCGTCTGCGGCGCTGTACAGTAGCGGCGGACGTCTGCAGTGGACCACTGGCCGATCCTGACTGAGGCAAAATGCGTGGCGCGAGCTTTTATATCCTGCGCACGATATTCACGTTTCCAAAACATTTTGGGTTTTGTGTAGCTTGTCTGTGATTGGTGTTTTCATAATATGTATTAAGAGTTGACCCAGCCACTAAGTGCACATTGTATTTTTAATATATAACTAGGACCTAAGAAAATAAATTATGGATTTATTACCATACAACCGAGTTTTATTTATACCTCATAATAACTACCAAAAGATCTTACACGTTCAACTATTATTTTCGTAAAGAAAATGAAAGTGTTAAGGTCTGCAGAAAATTTTTTTGCTCAACGTTGAGTATTTCAGCTCGTCGGATTCACTATTTTCATTTAAAAATGGAAAAAAGTAGCTCACTCCTGCCTCCGACACCGGGAAAAGGGAAATACGTCAAAAAATAAACACCATCTGTGAAAGTAAACGAAGTGATTGATCACATTAAATCATTCCTAACAGTAGAATCACACTACTGCAGATCATCTATTATGCGTAAATACTTACAGCCGGGGTTAAGCGTCTCAAAAATGTACGCATTATATCTAGAAAAGTGTAAAGATCCTGTTAAGGAAAATATATACCGCAAAATATTCTGTGAACGCTTTAATCTCGGTTTTCATCGCCCAAAAAAGGATGTTTGCGATATTTGCTCAGAGTTTAAAGCTCAAAAAACCCCCAGTAGCGATATCATAGAAAAACAAGAAAAACACTTAAAAAGAAAAAAAAAGGGGGACGACGAATGAAATAAAGATCGAAATCTGAAACACAGAGAAAACAACGACACAGCCGTTGTTACTTTTGATTTGGAGAACATTTTTTCACTACCCAAAGCAAATGTTTCATGCTTTTTCTACACAAGCAAATTAACCGTATATAATTTAACAGCGCACTGCGATATTAATAAAAGTGCTGTAAACGCTTTGTGGGACGAGACTAGAAACGGCAGAAGTGGCCAGCGATGTCGCGATGTAGTGACGATCTAGCCAGCGCATTAGTTAAAATTTTAAAAGAAATAGTAAAGGTTTTACCAGATACAGTATCAAAACTGATACTATGGTCGGATTCATGCGTCCCACAAAATCGAAACTCCCATATGAGCACTGCTCTTATCAAGTTTTTAAAGTCAGATGATTCGAAAAATATAACAGAAATAACCCAAAAATATTCTGAAGCCGGCCATGGAAATGTTCAAGAGGTTGATTCAGTCCACAGTTTGATTGAAAGGAACATAAGACACCAAGAAATATACAGTCCATTGTCACTACTACGTGCCCTACTAAAAATAAAATCAACTGTTATAAAATTAATGTTCATGCAAATGCAGGATGCCGATTTCTTGTCATTTCAATTAGAAGCTAGAAAATTTGGTTTTCATCAGATACCTTAACAAACAAGTAAAGTCAATAACATATTCGAAAGAAGAATGGTATATTTATTATTATTCAATATCAAACTTCATTTTCCGGGCCAAGAGAAACAATTGACATAAGAAAAAACCAAATCACTATTTTGAGTGAAATTACTGTGAAAGAGGCAAATAAAACATTGACGATAAAGAAAATTGATGACATTCGGAGCATGTTCAAATATATGCCGGTAGATGATAAAATGTATATGGAGGCTCTTATAAAGAAAAGTGAACGACGGAAAGAAGAAAAAGAAAATGTGGATGTGAATAAACCTGTCGATGGACAAGAATTAAAAAAAAGTAAAATAAAAAAGAAGACGAAGAATTGAAACTAAAGGAGGTAAAATGAGAAAGAGAAGTAAATGAAAAAAAGGGAGGTAAAAACCGGAAGAAAACACTTAATGCAGGAAATAATAGTAACTTAGGAGGATAAAATGAGAAGAAGCCTACAAAAGACAAGACAATAGGAAAAACAAAAAAAAATAACCCAGATTTTGAATTTTATAACTAGGATATTGATTAATAAACTTAAGTATTGTTTTGAGGTCAACTTACAAAATATGTCGGTTTGCAGGAAGCAGTAAGAAAATGTCATGATTTTCAATGAAGGTGATGTGTGGTAGTCACAATCAGTACGGAGTTTACATGAGGGTTATTGTAACAATGTCATTACACTCTGCTGAAGGCTACAAGATTTAAGCATTTGAATGTGCATAGCAAAAACGGTGATAGAAAGTGGCTCACATCTTGAGACCACGTAGCTAGTGATACACAAAGTATGAAAACGTGAATTACTGTTCAACACTTACCCAGTATGGGGTTTACGCAGACACAAAACGGAAAGAGTTAGGTTACTAACAAAAATTAAAGCTGCCTGCTTTAAGCCCGAATATTCTAGATCACGAGTACTTCTAGAAATTTAATTTCCGATGAGAGAACGCGTCTAGTCACTGGGAGCAGAATATTTCCAAAAAAGGCCTCGTCACCGCGAGTCCGTGACATTTATTGTTTATACTGGCGTGTTTACGCATAGACAAGTCTTCACTAATTCGATCAGATACACGTAACGCGCGCACAGCGCTGGTAAAAACAGCTAATTTTAGTCGTTTAGTAACTGGACGGCCCAATGAGTATGTATACTCTGTGGCGTTTGTTTTGACATTTAACTTAATTAAAGTGTTGAATAGGTTATGTTTACAAAGTAACGGTAGAAACTATTCTGAGTTTCTACAACGTTACAATGTATTAAATAATAAAATCTGCTGTGATCTATCTAAACTAATATTATGTAGGGTTTCAAAGATTTTAATAATTCGTTTTATATTTGAGAAATGACAACACTGCCTAACCGTCAATGTTGTAGCGGGAAGGGGTAGTTTATAAAACATGACACTCGACCGAGAGAGCGCTGCGCCTTAGAAGAGGCGACAACTACAATGCCGTCGACGCCGGGGGGGACTGTTTACAAGCCCCTCCCCGCCCACATCAAGCACTTGATCGCCCAAAGGAGGCGCCTACGCAGGCGGTGGCAGGACACTGGATGTCCCACCACCAAGCGGGACCTTAACCGTCTGGCGGAGAAGGTCAGGGCCAAGCTCCAGGAGATAAACGCCGAGGGCTGGGAGGAACGCATCGACGCCGCAGAGGGAGACTGGGCGTCGCTGCACAAGCTCTGCAGGACGCTCTCAAATACCCCAGCCCCGGTGCGCCCCCTACGCCACAGCGACGGGGCGCCCAGATACCAAGCAGCAGACCGAGCGGAGATCTTCGCGGAGCACCTGGAGCGTCAGTTCCAGCCGAACCCGACCGACGACCCCGAGCACATCGCAGCAGTCGAGAGGCACCTTGGAGAGTACTTCGCCTCGCCGGTAGCCAACGATGAAGACCCAATTTTCTTTTCACCAAGTGCAGTCAGACGCGCCATCCTCAGAACAAAGCCAAAGAAGGCTCCGGGGGCGGACAAAATCACCAACACCGCGCTGCGCCACCTACCATACAAAACGGTAGCGGCGCTAGCGCGCTTGTTCACAGGGATACTACGCACCGGGGTTTTCCCGGCTGTGTGGAAGGAGGGGCGCGTCATCATGCTGCCCAAGCCTCACAAAGACGTCCTGAAGCCGGAAAGCTACCGGCCCATCACATTACTGTCCTGCATCTCCAAGGTGTTTGAACAGCTCCTGCTGCGACACCTCCAGCAACACGTCACACCGCGTCCAGAACAGTTCGGGTTCCGCTCGGAACATTCTACGACGCTCCAGCTGTCAAGGGTGCTGCACCTGCTCACGGCGGCGGTGAACAAGAAAGAGAGAGCAGTTGCAGCATTCCTAGATATGGAAAAAGCCTTCGACAGAGTCTGGCATGCCGGTCTGCTGTACAAGTTGACAGCAACATCCACGCCTCGTCGCTTGATACGGGTGGTCTCCTCCTTCCTACAGGACAGGACTTTCAGGGTGGTGGTTGACGGAGCGCTGTCGTGCGCCCGCCCCATCGCAGCCGGAGTGCCGCAAGGCAGCTGCGTCTCTCCGTGGTGTTACTCCTGCTACACCGATGACATCCCCACCACACCGGGCACCACGCTCGCGCTGTACGCGGATGACGCCGCCTACATCGCAACATCACTCAACGTGCAGCACGCGGCAGTCAAGCTGCAGCGCGTGCTCGATCTCCTGCCAGAATGGCTCGCCAAGTGGAGGTTATCGGTGAACGTGGGAAAAACACAGGCGCTGGCTGTCGGCGGCTATAAGAAACCACCACCCTTAAAACTGCAGGGGGCCGACGTCGAATGGCTCGGACAGGCCAAGTACCTGGGGGTCACGATCGACAGTCGGCTCTCCATGACGTCACACGTCTGCACTGTCGTCGCAAAAAGCAGGGCCGCCCGTTACCTGCTGCACCCAGTGCTCTCGTCCCGACTCCCGCTGCGCACCAAGTTGGGGGTGTACAAAGCGTACATCCGACCACTTCTCACTTACGCCGCCCCAGCTTGGCTCGCCCTCACGAGCGAGAAGAACAAGAACAAACTCCAAGCACAACAAAACCTAGCTCTCCGGAAGATCGTCGCCGCACCTCGCTACGTGAGGAACGCAGTTGTGCAGCGGGATCTCAACATCGAGAGCCTGGAGGACTTCTGCCGGCGCCTCGCGTCCAACATGTTCGCGCGCGCCGACGCCTCTGCCTGGCCCCACATTGCGCAGATAGCGCCATGGCACACGCGCCCGCCTGACGCGGGGCGCCCCCCGCGCTACCCCAGGCGCCTTCCACGTGATCTCGTGGCGGACGTGTGACGTCACCCACCGGATTTGACTCCCGAGTATGTAGCTTCACCTACACGCTACATACTCGTACAAAAAGACTCCACAACACTACAGTACTCACACATAGGTGCAACGCCGCGTTCTAAGTTAATATAGGCGCGGCGCTCACCCTTCGCCTCACACACACATGACTCCACATACATATGACTCACGCGACAGATAGCGGCGCGGGCTCGCTATCTACTCGTTAACATGAGCGGTGCTACACAACACAATACCGCTCACACATACATACATGGCCCCTTAGCCCGGAGCGCATCGGCTAGCTTCGATAACGTTGCGGGCGGGGGCCCATCGCCCGGTAGGGGCAGCCCCAGCCGCCTCTGGCTGGTCATCATCCGCTGGGCTTCACCCGGGGCACCGGGAGTTCCACCTAGCGGTGACAGACCGCCGAGGCGGCGTGAAGATACGGTTAACACCGTGGCGCCTCTACCGACACAAAATGACACTAACTCACAGGCGAGCGGCGCAAGCGCGCTCGCCATTGGCCGAGGCCTACATGGCCACCCCACCGACGGTGCCCGTATGTTTACGGGCACATGTGATACCGCGGGACAAAGGGCGATGCCCACACCCCGCCAGCCGCAGCCCACTACTGGGCAGCAGCGAGTTCTCCGGCCGAGAGAGCGCTGTTCATTAGGAGAAATTGTGGTGTTAAGACTAACAGTCGAATCTATGTCTGATAAGTGTTGTAATTATTGCATTTTGTATAAAACGTGAAGTAATGTAGAATTGTGTTATACCAAATAATTTGAAAAAGAGTAACCATGGAGTTTCTTGCCGGTTCTTCTCCATGGAAGCCACCAACCGAACCGTGCACCCTTGTCGACGTTCGTAAGTGCCCATCCAGGCCTATGTGGAATGAAATACTTGGATTTGAATATACTGAAGAGTTGATTGGAGCTACAGCAGTTTTATTACAAAAACGACTTTGTTTTGGTTAAAGTTTTTATCCTGCAAGGCGTATGTATTACTAAAATACATTACTTAATAAATTATATATTTTTTTAGTTTAAAATGCATTTATTATTTTATGAGTCACTTTAAAAGTATTTTATTACTATAACTGTATAACTTCTTAAAAAATGATTTTTTCTAAAATATAGTTTTACAGTGTTTTGTCATCTTCAACTCAAATCATTATTCAACAACACCAACACCGATGCACTTTAAATAAGTATATTTACACCATAATCCATATTATGACGACCTTCTGACTACCTTTTCTGTCGTAATAGTAAATACGCATGGCTTTGAAGTATTATACTCATTTCGTATTTGTTAAACTTTACTTTATTGTTCCGGATGTTTTTCTTGTTGTTTTCATAGGTTGTGCCTCAAAAAACACCTTGACAGTTGACCGACATTGACAGCCAGCTGTCATAGTGTCATAATGTCCGACTGCGCTCGCGTCCCTTCGCTTGTCATGGACCATAGACAATAGTCTGTAGCGTTGACAAGCGAAGTCGGAACGTTCGGTGCTGCAATTTTCATTTATGTACTCAGTTTTGTGTGTTTAGTAGTGTTTATTTTATATAATAAGTTTTATTTTATGTATTAATTTATTTTGTGTCCATAGGTGTGACCGTGACATCACAGTGGGCCCTATCAGAAAACCAGCGCTGCGGTATTTGTTTTCATTTATCGCAGCATCATGCTGAGATAGGAGCCTTTTTGGCCTCGCACAGGTTTTCTTTTTGATTTAGTTTTAGATTCTTTTTATTGTTTAGTTTTAGATTCTTTATTTTTGTTTTTTTTTTTTTCTTAATATTATTTTTGTATTTCCTGTGCTTGTCCAAAATAAATATTTTTCTTTCTTTCTTTCTTTCTATTCCAAAGAATTTTTTTTAAAACCATCCTGTATATAATACCTGGAACATAGAACAAATAAGCACGCAAAAATGGAACAGTCACTTGGTCCTATCTATAATGAGGTAATGTCCTAAGTCCACCTTCATAATTATATTGGTGCATCTTTGTTCTATCTCCACATAAAAAGTTGTAAAATGAGGTATAATTATCTAGTATATGTATTATAAGAAAATAATAGCTATCTATGCATAGGTAACTCGTTTATTAAGAAAAACCTTCAAATCTATAAACTAGAACTTTTTAAAAGAAGTAGAGCAAAAAACTCTTCTCCTGTAAAATTTAACCAATGGTAGATAGAACAAACAAGCACTGAGGCGACGACATGTAGTATTTTGAAAGATAAGAGGGCACTGTTCCACTTCTTTTTTTTCTTTTTTTGTGAGGCGGCTGTGCCCTAAAACTCCGCTTGTCATTCACGTTACAGTGTTACCACTGCACACCTTTTTCTCGTTAGTACGGACTAAAAGTGTTTTTCTAGTGTTTTTAACGAATCTATAATGCCGAAGAGGAAGCGTGATATTGACATCGACATCTTAACCAAGAAGTTGCATAAACTGGATAGGAAATTAAAACGTGCCAAGCGTCAACGTTCTTCAATATCGCCTTCATCCCGAGAGGATTCTTCATCCAAGCTATCTGCGCATAGCTATGAAGGTATGTTATTTGTTATTGCTACTAAACAAATTTCTGAGCCGTGCAATACATAAGAAATAGTTCGTTGAATTCACTGGAATTTGACACATACCTACTTAGTTTTCATTCGAACTCGAACAGTACAAAGGGCTGTTAATATCGTTATCTATGGTGCGTTCAATTCAATTAAATTGCAACATCTACCATTCAGTTAAGGAAACACGTTCAATTCACTGGAATTGCAACTTTTCTCTTTGACTTGCAGCAGCGGAAAACTCAATGGACATCTTCTCGGACTATGACTGCAATATAGCAAGACCTAGACGCATCAGTTATACGGGCCGTCTCGTCAGATGAGACAACGGAGTCGCGGGCGCCTTCCCCCGCGCCGACCCCTGCGCCACCCGTGCCCCGCGCCGCCCCCTGCGCCGTCCCCTGCACCGCAACCACGGGCGCTATCACTGCCGTCGGTGCCACAGCCAAGCCCACTGTTACATGCGCCGCCCCCGCCAACACCCCCGCCGCCGCCCCCGCAAGCCGCTGAGCATTGCCGGGTCGCTGAGCCTTGCTCAATCGCTGGTACCGCCAACGATGTAATTATTACTCCCGATGATGACTTGATCGACATACTGGGTGATGACCCCACACAAGCCACCGAATATGGCAAAGATATTCATGGTGGCCTAGCTAACCGCCTAGAGCATTTAATTGTCAATGGACTGGACAACGACGTACGGAAGGAATTAGGGAAAAACACTTCTGCCCTAGAATAATTCCACTGATACTCAACCCCGAAATAAAGGCAGCCTTGCCCGAAGCAAGCGTGAAACGCGACAAGGGAATAGAAAACAGGCAAAAACAGCTTAGTACCGCCTTGGCCTGTTTGAGTGACGTCATAACAACCAAAATGCAAGAAAATAACAAAGACCCGGCCCTTCTGCAACAACTTATGGATGCGGCAAAGTTAATGTGTGACACGTTACACTCAGACTCAGTCAAAAGGCGCTACTTTGCCTTGTCGTCTTTAAAGAAAGACTTTAACGACCATTTGATGCAGACAAAGATAGACAAGTATCTTTTCGGAGAGACTCTGGCTGAAACCTTGAAGACTGCTAAAGCTGTGACGAAATCAGGTGCCGATATAAAAGTCGCTTACGATAAAAATAGGAAGACCACTCAACCTCAGCCATCCACTTCGCGTGGTTTAAACTGGAAGGCTCCCCCTACGACTCGCAGGCCGTTAGGGGCCGCAGAGGAGCCGCCAACCCTTCCCGCCTGCTGGAGCGAGGGCGCCACCGCCGCCGGCGAGCCGGCCTCCACCGCCGCCGCACGCCAGCTGGTCGAGGACATCGCGCTATCAGCCGCAGCCGACCCGCCGCCAGTAAATGAGGTACAATACGCTGGTCGTTTAGCGTCATTTGCAAGACAATGGTCTCACCTTAAACAAAACAAAACTGTTCTATCCTGGATAGAAGGCTATAGGATACAATTTTCTAAACAAGTCTCACAGGAAAAAGTACCTTCTGTTCCTGTTTTGACACAAACTGAGATTAATGATTTTGACAAAGTTATTGATAGTCTCATGACAATTGGAGCTATATCCGAATGCGCTTCGTGCGCCAATCAATTTGTATCTAGTATTTTTCTTGTGCCTAAACCGAATGGCAAGAAAAGGTTTATCCTTAATCTAAAAAATCTAAATAAATATATACAAACTGACCATTTCAAGTTTGAGGATTTACGCACAGCAGTAAAATGAATGACAAAATATTGTTATATGGCAACCTGTGACCTCAAAGATGCATATTTTTTATTAAAAATCCATCCAGAATCCAAGAAATATCTCCGTTTTCAGTTTGACAATAAGTTATTTGAATTTAATGTCTTGCCATTCGGTTTAAACACAGCTAACGTTTACACTAAATTGATGAAATCCGTCGTTGGACTGCTCAGATTGGCTGGCTTTATATCTACCTTATATCTAGATGACCTATATTTAATTGGATATTTATACAACGATTGCTTAAAAAATATTAATATTTCAATTAAATTACTAACAGCCTTATGATTTATCATCAACTATGAAAAGAGTTGCTTACAACCTTCCATGAGATGCAAATTTTTGGGTTTTATTCTTGATTCCCAAAATTTCTTAATTATTTTACCCGATGATAAGAAACAACGCCTAATTAACGAGATTTACATGTTTTTGAGATTGAAGCGTATCAAAATCAAAGATTTTGCAAAATTAGTCGGTTTGCTAATTTCTGTTTTTCCAGCCGTAGAATACGGCTGGCTTTATATCAAAGAATTAGAACGTTGTAAGTACCTCAGTTTACAAGGTCACGACGATTACAATCGCTATATGTAGAGTATCCCCGATCACTTGCATGATGACCTGAGATGGTGGCTCCATCCACCACCATCTCAGGCCCGAGAACCGTATCAAAGGTGATACCTACTCGGTTGAAATATTCTCTGACGCCTCAACTACTGGGTGGGGTGCAGCGTATGGCTCAGAGACGGCGTGTGGCCGGTGGTCATTGTCAGAGCAAAAACAACATATAAATTACCTGGAACTTTTAGCCGCCTTTTTTGCTCTTAAAGTATTTGCAAGGGATTTTCACGATTGTCAAATACTTCTACGCGTTGATAACTCAACCGCTATTAGTTACATCAATCGACTGGGTGGAATTCAATATCCACACTTAACTAAGGTAGCAAAGGATATTTGGCAATGGCGCAAGTCCCGAGAAATATTTGTGTATGCGTATTACATTAAATCTGCAGACAATACCGTAGCAGATCAAGAATCAAGACGCAACCATTCAGATATAGAATGGTCCTTAACGGAAAATATGTTTTCCTTGATACGTGAAAAGTTTGGCACACCATGTATTGATTTATTCGCGAGTCATTTTAACAGAAAATGTATCAAATACATTGCTTGGCATAGAGATCCAGACGCTTACGCAATAAACGCCTTCACAATTAGCTGGTCTAAAATGTATTTCTATGCATTTCCGCCTTTTCCGGTTATTCTAAAAACTTAAAAAAAAATCATGAATGATCAAGCAAAAGGCATCGTAATAGTACCTTTATGGCCTACGCAACCTTGGTTCCCCCCCCTTGTTTAAAAACTTATTTACATCGGAATTAATTACTTTTAAATCAGACAGTTACAATATAGTTTTTGACCATTCCAGCACCGGCAACATTCAAAACCATCTTACCCTGGCTGCAGGGATTTTATCATGGGAGCCTTATCGCGAAGAAGCGTCCCAGAGTCGTCGGAACACACAATGCTTGCCTCTTTAGCCGACAGTTCTATCAAACAGTACGATGTTTGTTATAAAAAATGGTTCGATTTCTGTGTTCAGAATTTTCTTGATTGTTACGCCACATCGGTTACGATGTATTGAGATTTTTAACTACGTTTTTTGATGCTGGTAGTAAATATAGTAGTTTGAATAGTTTTAGAGCAGCCCTATCCTTGATATTGGGCCCTAGTGTCTCCAAAGATGAAAGAATAATAAGGTTTTTCAAAGGTGTGTTCCGTTTACGTCCACCCATGCCTAGATACAATGTAACGTGGGATACCTAATGCGTTCTAACTTACTTAGCTACTTGTTATCGTAATGAAACATTAGTGCTAGATCAATTGACAAAAAAATGTATACCTAACCTTATTAGCTCTTGTTATTGCCCATAGGGTCCAGACCTTTTCGAAGATTAATATAAAAAAACATTGAAATCAAACCTAACGAAATCATAATAAAAATACCTGACATAATAAAAACATCAAAAAAAGGAACCAATCAACCTCTCTTGGCATTGCCTTACTTTTTACAGAAAAATGAAATATGTCCTGCACAGACATTAGTTGATTACATTAATAAAACTTCGTCGTTACGTACAGATGTTGATACTATATTTATCGGATGCAAGAAGCCCCATTTAGCGGCGACCACACAGACGCTGTGTCGCTGGATAAAGAGTACGCTCCATGCGAGCGGGATTGACGTATCCATATGCTCGGCGCATAGTACGAGACACGCCTCTACATCTAAGGCCCACCAGCTAGGCGTAAATATTGACCTAATCAGAAAAACCGCTGGCTGGTGTAACAATTCAGATACATTTTTTAAATTTGATCACAGAAATATTACTAAATATGACCCGACAGTCTTAGCAAGAGCTATTATCAATAATACAGATGATTAAACTTTGATCGAACCATGTAATTGATTTAAAACATAACTATTATCAAATAGCCGTGTGGTATCCGGCAGAGTAGAATAGAACCAACCCATTACACTCACGGGTGTCGTATAAGGCGACTAATGTCTGAGACAGAACACCTTGCGCCTCCGTAGACCAGGGAATGGGCAGCAGCGTTTTCTGTTAGTCTTTAATCACTGCGATCTCCAATCCGCCTGCCAAGCGTGGAGATTACGGCAAATTCCTCCCATCATGGGAGAGGCTTATGTACAGCAGTGGACGTTATGAGCTGTTGTAGTAGTAATAGTATTATCAAATAGAAATAATTACATTTCCGTAGTAACAAGTAACAATAACTTGTACTATTAACCAATAAGAACATTAAATATTGTTTGTAATGATGTATGTATTATTATAGATACAACATGATTTTGATGATGTGATTAAAATATAATATTGATTCGGATATTGGCGTTGATATTTTCAGAATTATACCTCTCAAAGTCTACATGTGTAAATAAGTAATAAGTTTATTATTTCAGGTTACTAATCCCTCGGAGCTCTACTAATCTCTAGGATCTCGTGGCTAAATAATAACAGCCGCTCGGGCCAATCGTTAGGTTAAGCCGTTCTTGCCTAGGTTGGTCTGTGGATGGGTGACCACCCATTACATACCGAGTTTCCTCCGTGCCTCGGAAAGCACGTTAAGCCGTTGGTCTCGGCTGTCATTTGTAGATCTTTGACAGTCGTTAGGTAGTCAGAGGCCAAAAAGTCTGACAACCAGTCTTACCAAGGGGTATCGTATTACCCGGTACTAACTGGGTTGTGGAGGTCTGATAGGCAGTCGCTCCATGTAAAATACTGGTATTCAGCTGCATCCGGTAAAACTGGAAGCCGACCCCAACATAGTTGGGAAAAGGCTAGGCAGATGATGATGATGATTTCAGGATACTAATCTCGATAACGAAGCACGAGTATAATTGATGATTAAACGAACTTGCCTGTACGTGAAGTTCGATCATAATTATACGAAGTGCTTCGTTCGAAGAGATTAGTAAGTCCCTCCCGCCTAACCCTAATCATTCCAAAATATCAACGATAAACATTGGTTACAGATACTCTAAACTAAATGACAAGCGGAGTTTTAGGGGACAGCCGCCTCACAAAAAAAAAAAAAGAAGGGGAACAGTGCCCTCTTATCTCTCAAAATACAGTGCTATGTGGTGAGTCCTGGGTGATACTACATGTGTAAATAAGTAATAAGTTTATTATTTCAGGTTATTAATTTCTTCGAACGAAGCGCTTTGTATAATTATGAGCGAACTTCACGTACAAGTAAGTTCGCTTAATCATCAATAAGTAGCGCAACCGCGCACCTTCAAGATATCTGGTTACAACATTGTTGATTGTAGTGAAATGATGTATAAGCAAATTCTTTGTAACTCGTATTTCTGACAAACTTGTACTTAGTTTTAGTTATGTTATTTTTGATATTAGAAATTATTTTGTAAAAAACCTGTTGTTTTTTTTTAAAAATGGGAGGAATAGTGTAGGAGCGCTGACACATCGTTTTATATTCATGATACGTGCAGCGCCCGGCGGCGACAGTTTGCCCGTAACCATCGTACTATTGTATTGTATTGTATAACGGGCTGGTGTCCGCAACTCCACGTCGAAGCGCGTATTTTGCGTGCGGGTGGGAAACTATTCTATCCATCCCAATTCCCCGAGAAACGCCAGCAACGCCCCAATGTTGCTGACTATCTCGCGGAGAGTACCTGGGTTACCAAAGTACTTTGCCCTGTATGTTGCAACCACTGGGCAGTGCAGAAGCACGTGGGCTGCTGTCTCGTCCTCCTCCATGCAGGCACGGCACAGGGGGCTGTCTGTGACTCCTAAGACAAAGAGGTGTTTATTAAAAGAGCCGTGTCCGGTAACAGCGGCTGTAACTGTGCGCAGCTGTGGTTTGGTCAACCGCAGCGCGCGTTTGGTGAAGCGGCCATTGATAGCAGGAAGTGCTTCCTTGGCCTGCCTACACTCGCCGTGGTCCAGCCACAGCTTGTGGTGTTGTTCGCTAGTTCGTTTCCTTACCAGTGTACGTAGGTATCCGAAAGGGAGTGGTACGATAGGTTCGGGTCCCACCGCTGCCGTGCTCGATCCCCTTCTAGCGAGTTCGTCTGCCGCATCATTGCCACGGGAATCGCTGTGTCCTTTGATCCATTGGATAGTTATATTATTGAGATTACCAACCTGGTTCAGGCGTTGGTGACACTCGTGTATTAACCCAGAGTTCACTGTGTGGTTATTCAGTGCTAGCAGTACAGCCATGCTGTCTGAGAGTATACGAATTGAGTGGTCCACAACCTTCCTGGCTAAGATGGCAGATGCCGCCAGGGAAATGCCCATGCATTCTGCCTGAAATACCGTGTTGTGGGCCCCCAGAGGTTTGGCTATGTGGATGTTGAGATCCTCCGAGAAGACTCCAGCACCAGTGCCAGTACCTGTTTTAGATCCATCCGTGAAGATCCGCAGTTCCGCAGGATTTAATCCCTCGCAGCGGTGATCCTCATGGAGCTGGATTTTATATTTTTTATCGAATACGAATTGTTTTGGTATCCGATCGTTTGTTGCTTTCGCCAGGGGGAAGTCGTTGTAGAATCCCTCCAGTACCGCGGTGTGCTGTGTTTCTCTCTTACCCCAGATTTGAAGTGTTTTGAGGCGTACCGCCGTCATTGTCGCTTCCTGCTGTATGAACAGATGTAGCGGTGGCAGCCCCAACATGGCTTCAAGAGCCGCAGTCGGAGTAGTCCTCATGCAGCCTGTGATCGCCATGCAGGCATGCCTTTGCAAGCGTTGCAGTTTGATGGAGGCTGTAGTTAGTTTGGTGCGGGGCCACCAGACCACTGCCCCATACGTGATCATAGGTCGGATCACCGCGCTGTATAACCAAAGTATAATTTTAGGAGATAAGCCCCACTTCTTACCTATCATCCTCCTGCATTGCCAGAAGGTAATGCAGGCCCTGTTTATTTTATTGTCTAAGTGGCTGCTCCAGTTTAACTTGCTGTCTAGGATGACTCCCAGATACTTGACCTCATTAGCTAACTGGAGTTCTGTGTCAAAGAGTTTGGGTAGGCGATAAGGGCCTAGTGTTCGTTTTTGGGTAAACATGACTTGTTCAGTTTTCGTGGGGTTCACTGAGAGATCGAACTCTCTGCACCATCGTTCAACGGTGCGTAGTGCCTGTTGAGTGAGGTCGCAGATTGTCCCCGTCACTTTCCCCGAAATGAGGATAGCGAGGTCGTCGGCATACCCTATTGTGTAGAAATGGTTCGCGTTGAGTTTCGTAATGAGGTCATTTATAACCAGATTCCAAAGGAGCGGGGATAGTACGCCACCTTGGGGGCAGCCTCTGGCTATCATGGCCATCTGCTGCTCCCCTTCAAGTCGAACCACTCGTTTACTTAGCATGTTAGTAATCCAGTCTATCAGTACCTGTTCTGCTCCGTGACGAGAGAGCGCGGTGTTTATGCTGGAAAAGTTTGTTTTATCGAATGCTCCCTCGATGTCTATGAAAGTGCCCAGGCAAGTGCCCTTCTGATGAATCGCCTCTTCTATCCGGCCGACCACTAAATGGAGGGCGGATTCCGTGGACTTACCCGAGCTGTATGCGTGTTGGTTAGTATGTAGTGGGATAGTTTTTAAAACGCCGTCCACCATCGTACTATATAGACGCGCTCCCAATCTGGTTAGCTACTCCCTTGTAATATTTCGTATTAAGTCTAATAAGTAAAGTAATTATAGAGTTCCGCAGCATTTCATTTCTCTCCGAACACACAACCCAAAGACCATACATACACGCACACTAAAGTTTTCTTGCGACTTAATTTTGAAATTAATTTTACGAAATCACACGCGAAAAATATTATTTATTTATTTATTTATTAGTAAAGGTTCACCAACAGCTTCTGTGTATTACATTTAGGTATACAATGGTTTTACAGTCTTGGACTAACACTGTAAAATATTAATTAGATTGGATTTAAATTCGCTACCTCTAATAACTACTTGGAAAATAGTAATTAGAGTAGCAAATTTAAACCACGCTCTGCTACCATTTTGGTTATTCCGTCAACTACTCAATAAAATAACGTATTAGACCCCAAAATATACGTATATTGTGCATCCGCACAGGCAAACGATCAGAAGAGAAAGACAAGTTTATAAAAGTGACATCTTCATAAAAGATAGCTTGACCTTTGCGACATATATATGTTTGACATATTTATGTGCGACATTTATGTCAAACTCATACAACAAACTTCAAATTTGAAGTTTGTTACTGGGCCCAAACCGTGTAATTGGAACTACACGGTTTGGGCCCAGTAGGTGGCCACGTTTATTGCAGCGGTAGAGGCGCTATAAATAAAAAGCCTAAAAATAAATATTCTATATTCTAAATCCAATGTATAATTTTGTTTTATTTTTTCAGGTTATTATAAGATTTCCATGCCTTTGACTGCAACAGAAAAAAAACTGAAAGACATAATATCTGAAGTAAAAGCAAAATTGCGCAAAGCTCGCAATACAAACAAAAAGTTAAGAATGTTTGAGATAGTGTGGATTTTAAATTAAACTTGTACTTGCTGCTAAGTTGTATAATATTTGTCCAGAAACATGAATACAGTACTTTCGAAAGTTAGATTTTACAGAGCAACGTTGGTTGGGTTGAGCTCTGCATGTGGCCACACGTAGACGACTGGTCCGGCTGCGCGAGCGGCGAATCGCGCGCTCGCTTGCTGTCGCGGGCGCGCAACGTAGTGTGTGTGCGTAGCCGACGTCTGTTGATGTGTACGTGTGCGCGTGGTGAGTTGGCGTGGACATCCTTCCGCACCTTGGAACGTCGTTTCAAGCTTCCATGAGGGGACATATACGATTCACAGCTCTACGCAGTGTGCCTCTTGTTGTTTTGATATCAGCAACTCTGCATGCTCCATCCGACCCTGGGTACACGGCCTCTATTCGTCCCAAGGGCCACTTCAGTGGTGAGGACATCTCCTGCTTGATGAGAACCAGCTGGCCAGGGGTGACGTCTGCGTGGCGTTTCTGCCACTTGGTGCGCTGTTGGAGCTCGCAGACGTACTCCCGGGTCCATCTAGTCCAGAACTGCTGACGAGCTTGCTCGATCCTCGCGTACCAATGCAGGCGACTTCAACCCAAGTATTGGTACGCGATTGGTCTTCCGTCAGGTTCGGCGCTGGCAGCGACGTCATCGGTCTTCCGATAAGGAAGTGCACTGGGGTGAGAGGACACAGGTTGTGAGGCTTGGAAGACAGAGGGGAAAGGGGCCGTGAGTTGAGAATTGCCTCAATCTGAGTGAACAGAGTTGCGAGCTCTTCATATGTTAGATGGGAACTTTCCAAGGCCCTTTTCATGTGATATTTTGCCGATTTTACAGCTGCTTCATGGAGTCCGCCAAAATTAGGAGAATATGAAGGTGAAAATTAAAATTTAATGCCTTCCTCTGCAAAAGGCCACAGAGGTCCAGCTAGACTCTACAAACATTCCTAACTGACGGTGAGCCCCGACAAAGTTGGAGCCATTGTCACTCCAAAGGAGAATGCCCATTTTTCTACTGACCGCCGTTGCGCATCAAAACTTATTGTATGATAGCATAAATTGAATATAAAAGAGGGGTTATGTCGTACTTTCTAAGGAAAAAAAAAATATCCATTTATTTTGTGGGGGTTTTAGTTGTTCTTTGATTTTCTGTTCAGTTTTGAGGTTAGTTTTGTAACGTACCTTCCACTAAAAGCAGCAGCCCATTACAACAGTATGACTTGAATTGACATAAGACACGAACAGTACGCAATGATAAGTTATTTATAAACACAACAAACTCAACAACTATCGATGCACAAGTGAAAACAAAAGTTCGGTGTTGTTTTGTTTGTTTGACAAATTGACATTGACAGTTCACATATCACATTGTGATAGTGTTACCAACAGTCAATATAAATCACTCTTGACTGTCAACTAAAGAAAGATTTTTAATTAGCAAAGTAATATTATCTATAGGATGTGAACTAAGAAAATATGTTATTTCAATTGTGCTAATTAAAAATATAAATAACGAGGATAAAGTCATAGTTGAATTTATTTTTAAAACTGAGTGACGGATTATGTCCCAGGTTTTAATAAATTGGCAACATTGATTTTACCGAAATACGCCATTTTAAAAAGTAAGCAATAAAATCCAATACTGTAGCTAATAAAATACAAAATAGTAACCCCACATACGATTTCGTTCAAGTGAATTAAGAGAAGTTAAAAAAATATTTTATAATTTATGACTTTATTTTTATGGCCATACTCTTTTACTATAAAGCGACTCTGATTTTGGTCAATGTCCTTTCTCGGGATTTACCTTTCCTACTAATAAACCTACGTAATGCTAGAATAAAAGCCTCAGTACTGAGGTCACCAACTAGTTCTAGATGTACAGCTTTAACCTTAAAGCACACGAATATGCATATATAACATTTAATTAACCTAGATCCGCGTCCCTTTCTATCTGTTGGGGATGAGGTTCTGTTCCCGGTGGAATGATGCGACATGCGTGGTTACATTACGTATATTAGATAAACTATATTTTACATTGGTCCCGCCATGGCCTTTCTACATGGCGGGAAGTACGTATAAGACGACGGTTGAGAGGCGAAAAGGAATAATTCGATACAAAACAAGCCTTAAATAGGCGGAGCGAATGAAATTATGAACGAAGTTGTGAACCGAAGACCGCTGAGGCGCCAGCTGAACGTGGTGGCGGATGGAAGCGTGAGCTCGTAGTGCAGGTTTCTCCCCTCGTCGGCAGATGCCGCTGGTGACGCGCACTAGCGCATCAGGTTACGCTCCCAGGCGCCAGGTGGCGCTGGTGTGGGCGAGAACACTATCATTTGTCAGGAATGATCCTGCAAAATCCGTACCCGTCATTTCAAAGGCATATCCCGGTTAACCTACTAGCTGGCAAATTTCCCATTATCTGCTTAGCAACTACTCCATTCATACGAGTGCAAATTGTACATTTTCTATATGTCTGTCTCGCTAAAGCTCTGCCTTTAATAGGCCAATAAATTTCTCGTATCAGTGACAGAAGCAGTTGAGGACCAGCATGCATGTTTTACATGAAAATAATGGAAAATCAGCTTTGACAAGTGGTGCTTAGAATCTATAATAATTGGATGCTTTTTCTCGTAACTGAATTTTGAGTTTTCCAGACGGCCTCCAACTCTTATTAATTTCTTATCATCAATATATGGTGCCAAACTGAGTAGTGGAGCTGCTTTACTTAGTTTTTCAAAATTAGGAAAGCTGTACGCGCGTTTTTTTTGTGTATAAACAGACTCCTCTCTAAAAGAATAGTAGATTTTACAACAAGTGCACAAAACGAACCATTCTTACCCAAGAATTTTAGCAGCCCGAGCCGAAGGCGAGGGCTGATAGTAATGTCGAGGATAAAATGGTTTTGTGGACGAGTTATAAACTCTGCTTTTCACTTCGATTGCGAGGAAATAAAACAGTAGTATAAATAAATTGAAGAAATTAATAAACGCACGAAAAAACAAGAGCTATTTCCCACTGCTTTATTTTTTTGAAATCTTACGACATTGATTTTAAGCTTGGGCTGCAGATCTATACAGCCTAATATGAAATTAATTTTGTAAAAAAAAAAATTCTTAAATTAATTAACTAACCTACCGTACTTGAATTTAATTTTTTATATCTTTTATGTTATAAAAAACACTTAAGGCAAATAAATTAAAGTAAATATTATAAAATAACAAATTCTATCTATGAACTTCTTATTGCGTTTGGCTGTATGGCTCATTTTCTTTGCCTTAATATAGATACTTTTATAAGTAGATACGTTAATGCCCTTGAGCACCAAATTCGATTTTGTGCAGCCTATAACTTGCACAAACAAGCACTTTCAGAGCATGAGAAGTGAAAAGTATTTTGAATCTATCAAAAAACCATGGAAGTCGACAATCCCAGCACTTCTGGAGCAATTAGGAAAAGAACAGTCGATGCTGACAATCCTGACGTAGAAGTGTTTGATCCCAAGAGGCCAAGGATAAACCTTGATTTAGAGTCTAAGGATAGAATACTGAAGTACATTGTCTCGAGTGCTTTTGTATTATATGATGCATTAAAGCTTTGCAGTGACTTGACAAACAAAACAGTTGGGCATCAAATAATGAGTATATTAGAGGGAGGTGCCACAATATAACATATAAGTGTGTAACAGACATCATGAAGAAGGAGGCAGAAAAGGTTGGGCTAGTTTACACTCAATTAAATAGAGCTGATAACTCCCACTGGTATGGGATAGCTAATCCGCATTTAAACATTATATCTGCATTCAAGATGCGCTATGATGAAATAAGAGTGGGAGTGTCTAGAATACCAGTGGGAAAAGAAGGGGGAACAACTGATTATGTGGACATATCACAATATGGGCTAATACCAGCACATTATGTCCTTCTAGAAGGCTCAACTTACAAACCAGAGAGGAGATCAGCAATGGCGCAAACCTTGGGACCCCTTACTGCTATGATTGCTGCTTACAAGTCAAGGGACCCGTATCGCAACAAGTGGGTGGAGGCAGTAAAAAGAGATTTGGTTCACATCCCAATGCAGTCAATCTGTGCAACGCAATGCCAGGGAAGAGGGCCAAAGAAGTAGCTCCTGCTTTAAGTGCCTTTGCGGATGTTGTATTGATAGCAGGTTCTCTCAATGCTCAGAGAGCCTTCTTCCCGTTGAATTTCATCCTCGTTGTTTTGGGTAGTAAAGAACAACTTTCAATGTGTTCAGTGACAAGGGAAAATCCTCCTCTAAGTCCATCTGATATTGATTTCTCAGGAAGAGGAATGTGGAGAGTCTACAAGGAATGTTCTAAGATTAAATGGGCAATCGAAACGGCGATGGATGACATTGCTGCTTCTCAAGCAACACCATTCAATCTTTGGAACCCAAAATGAGGATCTTGGAGTCCTTCAAACAGTGACACATGAAAAGCCCATGGAATGGAATGGCAAAGAGATTAAAAGTTTAAGACTCCCACAACAGCGCTTATATTCCAAAATAGCACAAGCTAACATGACCGGATTGCTCACTGAGTCAGCATTCCATTCCAAAAAGACCTACATTCATACAAGAAGGGGAGGAACATTGGCCATGTCAAAGTACTCCGGTAACCCACACGACAATACCTGAGTTACTTCATGTGTTGACACGTCACAATCAATTAATTTGATTATTGATATAACAAAATATTTATATTTCTGAGGTTACCGAAAAACCATTTGCTTAAGATTCTGAAATTCTGATGTAATAGTTGTTCATGATTCCAACCCAGAAACTCGAGGACACTCAAGTGGCCTTAATAATTTCAACAGCACTATAGATGCTCCTCTTTCGCATAATTCCGAAGCTACTCTCTGTAATTCTGTAATGTGTAGCCGTTTGTTTTCCCAAATAAATAAAATTAAAATAAATCTTAAACCAGAAAATATAGACAATAGCTGTCTAAATCAGATTCAGAAGATGATGTACCTTTAATAGACAACGTTGTAGGGGAACAAGCATTATTCACATTTGTTAGGAGAAGATTAAGATAAATTTGAGACACTCGACATACCTGAACAGGAAAAGAAAAAAAATATGAGGTGCTTCAGGTACTAAAATATTATTGCCTAAGTATCTAAAATAATCTGACAAAAAGCTGCGATCATTGCAAAAATCCTGCGCCGCACCGCTGTCGACGTACCAAACGTCTCGCTTGACTCCTGCGGCCAACGCTGTGAGATGCGCCTGGCTTTCTGGCCACTCTTCTTGCCGTCAGAGTTGTCAAGACAATCCTTCTTGAAATGCCCACTCTTTTTGCATCTGAAGCATCTAATTGTTTTCGGTGCTTTCGCAGTTGCTACGCTTTTCTCATCGCGTCTTGCATTTTCCAGAAGCAATTTCGCTTTGACATTTTCGCTTGACAGTGACGTGTTCGAATTTTCTAGAGCCATAATCAACGGGTCGTAATTGCTTGTCAAACCGCTGAGTAAAATCACGGTCACAAAGTCATCTTCCAAAGCCACTCCGATGTCGTGACAAGGATTCACGTTTGCCTCAATACTCGCACATTCGCTTAATTTGGTGGCGAACAATGTGCGAAGCAATCCGAGCCATTGTGACAAGTCTCGGTCCTCGTATGCCTTTTGCAGGTTGCTCCACGCTTCGTGAGCCATTTTGGCATTTCTAATTTGTGGAAATACACAAGACATCACGTTCAATGCGATTTCGCGAGCGCTTTTTTCTGTTTCTTCGCGTCTTCGTTTTTATTTTCAGTTGTGCCCACACAATCCCAAAGATGGTCGTGGATGAGCACCATCCGCATCATAAGTTTCCAGGGTGGATATTCTCGGATCCTCGATATTTTTTCAATAGAAACATTCTGAATGGCAGTTGCCATCTTTTGTTTTCTTGCGACTAAATTTTGAAATTAATTTTACGAAATCACACGCGAAAAATATTAATTAGATTGGATTTAAATTCGCTACCTCTAATAACTACTTGGAAAATAGTAATTAGAGTAGCGAATTTAAACCACGCTCTGCTACCATGTTGGTTATTCCGTGAACTACTCAATCAAATAACATTAGACCCCAAAATATATTATGCATCCGCACAGGCAAACGGTCAGAAGTGAAAGACAAGTCTATAAAAGTGACATCTGTCTAGAACACTTATTCTATACTTCATAAAAGCTAGCTCTGCGCAGCTTGACCTCTGCGACATACATATGTTTGACATATTAATGTGCGACATTGACGCCGGATACTAAATGTATGTCAAACTCATACAACAAACTTCAAATTTGAAGTTTGTTACTGGGCCCAAACCGTGTAATTGGAACTACACGGTTTGGGCCCAGTAGGTGGCCACGTTTATTGCAGCGGTAGAGGCGCTATAAATAAAAACGCTAAAAATAAATATTCTATATTCTAAATAATACCCAATGTATAGTTTTGTTTTAATTTTTCAGGTTGTTATAAGATTTCCATGCCTTTGACTGCAACAGAAAAGAAGCTGAAAGACATAATATCTGAAGTAAAAGCAAAATTGCATAAAGCTCGCAATACAAACAAAAAGTTAAGAATGCAAATGCTGGCAGAAAAAAATATGAAATCTTCTGCGTATCGAATGGTGAAAGAAAAAATTACACCAGCAGCTCAGACATTTTTCGCAATGCAGATCAAAGGTTTGCGAAGAAACCTGCAGGGAGACGTTTTACTCTAGATGAGAAAGTTCTCTGTTTATCTTTATACAAGTCTTCCTCTAGCTAGAGCATACCGAATACTTGGTCAAATTTGCATACTTCCTAAGCGAAAAACTTTAAAGAAATTACTTTGCAAAATAAATCTACAGCCAGGAATCAATTAAATAATATTTGAACATTTGAAAAGCAAAGTAGAAAAAATGCCCACCCGTCACAAGTATTGCTGTCTTACGCCAATATGTTATGTGCAAGACAGTCAAAGACAGATATGATGCATGTGTTTTCTGCATGGCATCAATATATATAATTATTTCTTTTCTATTTTTATTAAGTACTTATTTAAATTGACATGCCTGTATTGTATCCATTGACATACTTAATATCGTAACCTTGTGACATTTGATGTAATAATTGGATTTTTTTTTCTATTTTATTGCAATTTAAATGATTTTGACATTGATTTATAAAATGGAACTATAATAATACTCTAAAATTATTTTTTATTTCAAATTATATTGATTTGATTATGATTTGCATGCCCATGTGACAGCAGAATATGGAGAACTAACTTCTATGACAATATCTATGTACCAATTTGTATACCCATGTTTGCAAAGAAATAATTATTTGATTTGTCTGATTTTTGACGAAATGACCATAGCACCTAATGTGTCTTATGACAAGACCATTTATTAGTATCATCCACGGTTGCATTGATAACCACCGTTATCAATGCAACCGTGCACCAAGAGAGTGTAACAAATCTACTTGATCCTATTAAAATAAAAGGATAAGCAGACTTGCTCAATTAAATTTTAATTTAGGAAAAAGATAAAAAATACAGCTAGTTATATAAAACCTACCTAGCACGCACTCTCTATAGTTTTAAAGTTCACGCACTTAGATGGACAAGAATGAGTTCACCTCTGAAGGAACGGAAACAGGCGTCAGGGTAGCAGGTCAATACCAGTGAAACTTGTGAAATCTCAGCTGGAAGGGTGTCGTGCAGATAGAGTCCAACAGGTCAGCTCTGTAGTAGGGCAGCGTAGATTTCAGGGCCAGAATAGCTCTGCGTCAGGATATCTTTGCGAGACAAGTGGAAAGGCACGTAGCTAGCTTCCGAAGATCGGGAGTAATAGTCCCAGGTGGATCTTTAGCTGGATCCCCTGGGTAGTTTAAGTATCTCAGCGAAAACCAAGCGGTTATCTGATGCTCATCTAATCAGATCCAAGAGTCGACTTTTTCAGTCCGTCAGCTCGTTTCTCCAAAGTAGTCTTCTTCTTTCAAATCTTACTTTTCTTAGTGTGGCCATCATCTCAACTGACAAGTGTAGTCGGCCAGGATATATCCATGAGTGCGTAAAGAATTTTATAATATAATTTAATATTAAGTTATTTAGTAAACAATCGTAATAATATACAAAATATAATGGCTAAACACATATTGATAAAAATAATTTAAATTTTACAAACCAAAAAGTAAATATCATAGACTAAGCAGAAACTGAGAGTTTGACAATTTGACGCTTGACGTAAGTGTCACAACATGAAAATTTTGATAATATTTAATTTCAGCTATTTCCAAGTTAAATAATCGTATTTAAATCGATTTGCTAAGTGTAGATATATTTATAAATATAAAGGATGATGAATAGTATTATGAATGGTAAATATGAAGCGTAAGTATAGCATAATACTATAAGAGATCGAAGATATTTTGTGACCATGTGTGCGTTTTTATGATAAGGGGTATTTGTAAGAAATACAAACAACCTATCTCATTTTAATTTTGTAAAGGAAGCAGTAAAACGGCAGATTTATGCAAGCAATTGAAAAGTACCATTCATGCTTTACGTGGTTGCAACAGTATGTGAACAAGGTGCAATCAATATGGCAGCACTTAACCTCTTGATGAAGGCAACTGAAGCTAACTATTTAAGATGTGGCAAAAATTATCCTGGAGGCGTTTTTGAGATAGATTTAAAAAAATGTACCCAATTTATGACCCACCTCATCACATAAAGGGCGTTAGAAATAACCTACTGATGAAAGATTTGCATTTTAAAGAAGACTGTAAAACAAAGTTAGCTTCTTGGTCACACATAGAAGCATTATATACACGAGAACCAAAATACAGAGGAGTTATATGACTGTTGGGAATAATCACTCATGGTAACACTGACTGAATCTGATTCCCTGCACATCCCTAGTATTTAGTGAGGTTGTAGAACATCACTACTGAGGTGTTGTCTTTTGTTTCGTGATTGTCTATGGTGCGCCTTGAAAGTAAATTAACAAATTTGTTTTGTGCTCGTTTATAATAATTACAATAAAGCTTCAAGATTTATCGGCCACTGATTTATTTATACCCAAAATAAACAAAAGCAGAGCGTGGTTCCAAAAATTAGAAGCAAGTGTTGGAGCAGACGTATTAACAAAGATTTTCTACTTGAGTGGTTTGGGCTGTTTCGCGTCGTGTGGCTGGCTATGCAATATGGCGGCCAAGGAAGAAAATATAAAATATCTTGTCGAACCATTCAGAGGGACGAATTATCTGTTGTGGAAACGTCGGGCAGAAGCTATTTTTGCTGCAAAAGACCTGGATCTGTTTCTAATAAAGGAGGAAACTGTGGATTCAAAATCAAAAAAGGCGTACGCATTGTTACTTAGTATGATTGGTGATTCCATATTGATGGCGATGTCGGATGAAACTACGGCATATAAACTATGGGAGGCTTTAAAGGAAAAATATGGCAAATCAAGTGCTGTAAGCCAGATCCTAGTAAGAAAGAAACTCACGAACACAAAAAAACGCTGTGATAGCAGTATGCAGGAACATATAAATGAAATACTGGGATTGGTGAACGAATTGCGAGCTTCGGGAACAACTGTGAAAGACATGGATATTGTTATTTATATCTTAATGTCATTACCTCCGGAATACGATATAATAAAGGCAACAATAGAAAATCAGCCAGATACCACATCGTCTTCAGATTTTGTTATACAAAGATTACTAAATGCAGAGGCATTAAAAAGTGACACAAGTGAAAAGAAGACAGAAAATGCAAAAACAAATGTAGCTTTTAATGCCGAAAAATACCAACATATTACGTGTCACAAGTGTAAGAAAAAGGGTCATGTTGCAAAATATTGTCCAAGAAAATCAACATGTTATAACTGTGGACGTCCCGGCCACTTGAAAAAGGATTGTCGTACCAAGTCAAAGTCTAATAACAGTGAGTCTGCTGCGGTTACTTTTATGGTCAATCAAATAAGTGAATATTTTATGTTGGACTCTGGTGCATCCACGCACATGTGCAGTAAACAGGAATGGTTTAAGGACATGAGGCCCCACAGTGGTACTGTGACATGTGCATCTAAAGTTGAAGTTCTAGAAGTCAAAGGGATTGGGACAATTGTTGGAATGCTGAATGGTCGAGAGATAACCCTCAAAGATGTTTTGTATATGTTGAATGGTCAGTTAATATCCGTGAAAAACATACAGAGAGCTGGTTACAATGTTATCTACACAAATAATGTTGCAATAGTTGAGATGAATAAAGAAAAATTTGTTATTGCCAGATTGAATGAAAAGGGTCAGTATTTAAGTCAATTTGATCCTATTAGTACATCAGCTGTAACACACTTTGTTGAGCAAGATGCAAAATTATGGCACAGGCGTATGGGACATTCTAGCAACAATGTTATGAAAGAGTTGGGATTGCCAGTATCAGACTCTTTAAATTTTTGTGAAGAATGTGTGACTGCTAAACAAGCCAATGTGCCAATGAACAAAGGTCCGAGAGAGAGGGAAGATAAACCCATGAGAATGATTCATACTGATTTTGTGGTCCGCTTGACCCACCTACCAGTGATAATGAGAGGTACTTTGTTACCATAATAGATGATTGTTCAAGATTTTGTGAAGTACATCTATTGAAAAATAAAAGTGATATTATTGATATATTCAAGCAGTTTTTCAGGCAGAATCCAGAAGTATATAAAATAAGATGTGACAATGCCAAGGAATATGTATCAGGTGAGCTTGCACGCTATTGTAAATTGTAGAATATTTTACTAGATCCTGCCCCACCATACACACCACCCTTGAACGGTGTTGCGGAGAGAGCAAATAGGTATTTGTTGGAGAAGGCTCGAGCTCTCATCTTTGATGCAAACCTGCCCAAGAGTTTTTGGGGCTATGCGGTGCAGACTGCTGCTTATCTGAAGAACCGGATTCCGAATCATACAGTGGGTAAGACTCCTTTTGAACTTACGTTTGGAAAGGTACCTGATTTGAATAACATCAAGGTTTTTGGATGTGATGCCTATATGAGAGTACCTGATAACCTGAGGAAGAAGCTGGATCCGAAATCTAGAAAGATGATTTTTGTAGGATACTCCAATATGGGCTATCGTTTGTTGGATCTGAAAACTAATCGTATAATTGTTTCACGTAATGTAATATTCAATGAAGAGAAGAGGATGAGTATTTCTGACTCGATTGATAATATAATGAGAGAGAAGATTGTTCCTGAGTCTGATGTGTTTCCTGAGGCAGCTGTAGAGCAAAGGATGGCTGGTGGTGATCACGATGAATTCTTTGATTGTGCAGAAAATGAAGAGGAGAATAACAGGCCTAGACAATCTAAAAGAGAGACTAAGCTACCAGCTAGATTTAAGGATCATTATGTCTATGAAGTGACTGTAGAAAGTCTTAAATCCATCTCATATGAAGAAGTACAGGAATTGCCTGCAAATGAGCAAGTTTTATGGAAACAGGCTATGGATCAAGAGATTGAGTCCTTGAATAAGAATAAGGTGTGGGAGCTTGTTGAACTACCTGAAGGGGAAAGGTCAATGACCTGTAAATGGGTGTTATGCATAAAAAGGAATAATATTTATGAGGCTAGGTTAGTTGCTCGGGGTTTTGAGCAGAGATTAGGTGTAAACTATATTGAAACCTATGCGCCAGTTATAGGCATGTCATATCTGAGATTAATGTTTGCTATTTTTCTTCAGAAGAATTTTAAAATGTATGTATTGGATGTTAAAACTGCCTTTTTAAATGGGCATTTAGATGAAACCATTTTTATGGATCAACCTAAAGGTTATGATGATAAATCTGGTCGAGTATCTAAATTGCTTAAAAGCTTGTATGGACTTAAACAGGCACCTAGACAGTGGTTTAAAAGATTCACAGATTTTATATTTAAATTGAATTTTCAGCAATTTAAATTTGAGTCATGTGTATTTGTAAAGAAGTCTAATAATTGTGAGATATATATACTTCTTTATGTGGACGATTTAATATTAGCAGGTTCAAATGAGGCTGAAGTTCAGATTGTAATTCAGTTACTTAGAAAAGAATTTGAAATGTCTAAAGCTGATATTGCTGATGAGTTCCTTGGTATAAATTTAGAATATGTTGATGATAAACTTTGTTTAAGTCAGAAGGCATATATTGATAAGGTATTAGCTAGATTTAAAAGGACAGAATGCAAGCCATGTGACACTCCTTTAATTCCAAAGTCTACTGTATCAGATTTTGTTAATGGTGAAGAGTTTCATGGTCCTTACCGTGAACTAGTAGGTGCATTGTTGTATTTGTCAATGACCTCCCGACCTGATATCTTGTATTCTGTAAACTGTCTTAGTCAAGTTCAAGAGCGACCAACTGTTGCTGCTTGGGGTGGGCTAAAGAGAATCCTTCGCTATTTAAAGGGAACATCAGAGCTTAAATTAATATTCCAGAGATACATTACAGATGAAGTTAACTTAAATGTTTATGGAGTTGCAGATTGGGGATCTGATGCAAAGGATAGAAAGTCTGTTTCTGGTTATATAATTTTCTTTAATGATTGTCCTGTAATTTGGTGTGTAAAGAAGCAAAGTTTTATTGCACTGTCCTCTACTGAGGCAGAGATTTTGTCATTAGCTAGGGCTGTTCAAGATTTAATTGTACTTTATAACATAACTAAAGAAGTTTTAAATTGTAAAATGATTCATATGTCTATCTTTGAGGATAATCAGTCTGCGATTAAGGCTATATTGAATGACAATAATTGTGCTAGACTGAAACATTTAAATATAAAATTAAAGTATGTAAGAGATATAATTAAGTTTTATAAGATAAATATTTTGTATATTGCTACAGGGAACCAGCCCGCAGACTTGTTCACCAAGTGTTTACCAAAACCTAAGTTAGTTTAAGGTCTGGTTGTAAGTTAGCATGCAGTGATTAAGGGAGGGTGTTGGGAATAATCACTCATGGTAACACTGACTAAATCTGATTCCCTGCACATACTTAGTATTTAGTGAGGTTGTAGAAAATCACTAATGATGTGTCTTTTGTTTCGTGATTGTCTATGGTGCGCCTTGAAAGTAAATTACCAATTTTGTTTTGTGCTCGTTTATAATAATTACAATAAAGCTTCAAGATTTATCGGCCACTGATTTATTTATACCCAAAATAAACAAAAAAAAAGTAAAGTTAACAGCTGGGCATGTACTATCGGGGTCGTTTCCGCCTGACCATTTTAATTTTTTTTCACTTAAATCATGCGGAGGGGCCGAGCCACGCCCCCTTAAAGTTTGGGCCTATTAGGAAAGCGTCAACTTTGGCGCGCAAAAAAACTCTCGTTTGGCGTGCGTCGTCAATGCGCTCGGCCGATTCGGTACCTATTCATTCATTTTTTCTACACAAAGTCAACGAGGCGGGGCTAGAGAGCGTTATTATGTTACGAGTGCAAGCAAAAATGAGCTTAGTGGTGGTCAGGCGGGAGTGTCCTCGATAGTACCACAACTTAAACCAAAAATGAGATTCAAACACTGCACACAAGTAAGCAACACTGTTGGGCCTACCTACCAACAGTACATTTGACTTAAATTCTTTGACGGCGTTATAGCTGGGAATACTTAACATAGGTTTTGGGAGCTGGAATTTTCAAAAAATATTTTTAGGGGCTGCTTCGTTAGTAAGGAACATATTATAAAAAAAAAAAAACAATATTAATTTGTAGCTTCAGTAGTTGGCTTTGCGTTAGTGATTAATGTTCATTAATGCATTATGTAACGACGTTATCCCACATATTTGTTACTGTTGTAATTTATTTTGCTATGGAAGAGCGGGGTCTCCTAACACAGGCATAAATTGCTTAAAAGGAGTCCCCAAACACAACCACCCATTTTTGTAACAAATTTCTTGAATAAATATTTTTGTATTTTGTATTTTTTTTTTTTTGTTATAGGCTGGCCGTGTTGTCAGTGAATCTTTCATTATCGATGCATAAAATCACGATGAAAGGTAATTAAAAACTTTTTTCTTTTCAGATGAAGGGAGACTTTCGAAAAAAAGTGTGGACACAGCCGATCTCATCTTATTCTACGACAAATTGTTTGATTCTGTCAATGGCAATTTCCATAAACCACATATATTGACATAGGAAAAATTTATAGATGTGCTGTAACTCTGCTATCTCCACATCACAGATTGTGGTATAAAAGTTTACCAATATTGAAATCCATGATGTTCATCACAAGAACTGGTAACAGAGCAACTGTGCCGTCTTTAACGAGTTGAGTAAAAAGTATAGAATCTCATCATTTTTTACAATTTCAAATAAAAAAATCGTAATGCAATTACCTATCTCGTGAACCATAAAACTAGAAAATCTAGAATTGACATTTCCACGTAATTTAAAATGTTATATTTTGTTATATATGTAGATTGGAAAGTGGTATCACAGAATGATCACGATTTATTGATAAAAGTACGGTTGAACAAGCTATTTGGTATACATTTTACAATGTAATTTGTTAGTTAAACTGTAAACCAAATAGCTTGTTCGACCGTACATATGCATATAGCAAGAACTAGAAGAAGCCTTTAGTACACAGGTGATATACAGGGTGTAAAAGACCTCATCACCAAGCCGTCAACCAAGCATTCTGTACATCAAACTAAGTAACTTTGCGCAAAAATTATTGCTGGGAAACGACTTTTTTTTTGGGGTGAAATATCATGTTTTGTGGTAGAACTCAATGTAATGCACTCAAAACATTGTGCTGATGGATAGATTGAATAGTACGGGGGTCGTGGAGGTGCTTAAAGTAAAAATCTCACATTAAAAACTTTTATAAAAAAAAACTTGTCAAAAAGTTGGAACTTTGACCCAAAATATCTCCGTAACTAGGAGGTTCCCAGGTATGGTGTAGAACAAAAAAATGATCGCAATGACGGGGAAAATAAGTGCCTTTAGGCTTCGTTAAGAGGTGTTTTACAACCTTTATAAAACATAAACCTCATGTTGTAGGGTAACATTATCTGGCCACTGGTTTAGAATTAGTTTCATAAATAATAATGGAATAATGGAATTTTAGGTGGCTAGTGCTGCTGTAGCAAGTCAATATGATGTCCAGCCTGATAACGGATGGGTTTAATTATAGTATAGAAGTAAGTATTTCTGCTAATACATGCTTACTTAAAATTATTTTAGGTTTCCGTATTTTTTTTATAGAATTGACTGATAGTGTGATATGGACTCGTATTCATTTATTTTTACAGATGGAAAACTATACTCTTGAAAAGAACATTCAAGTAGGACGGAGAATCAACGTTTCCTATTTTTTGGAAAAGTTATATGAGATCTCACATCATGGACCATAAGATTACGGACTCTCTTTTATCGAATTAGTTGACGAAAAGCTTCACGGCTTATCTTCCAAATTTACTTTTTTGTACAAAATGTGTAAACGACAATTTGTAATCAATAACGACGATGATATTTGTTTGCCAATTAATATATGTGCTTTAGCTAGTGCCGTTTCAATTGGTGTGGTCATTCTCAGCTCCAATAATTTTCATCTGCCATGAATTTGCCAATTATGTCTCAATAAACTTACCAAAAGAACCACAAATTGCTGTCTGAGAACTGGCAGCAACTTTCACAACAGTCCATGGACCAAGCAGCTGAAGAGGAATATGGCTATAGCAGAAGGCAGAGTTACAACCTGTTTTCTGAAGGAGCCGTTTCTAAGCAAGGTTATAGTATTGTCAAGAAACATACTGATGCTTTGATTCACAAGGATAATGAAATAGTGATGTGTGCATCTTTACAAAGTAACAATTTATTACAAGTTGAAAGTGAAAACAATTAAAAATCTGGTATGTAATGTTGTGCAGAAATTGGACCTTAAAACATGGCATGAACGATTGGGACACTTAACAAAAACGGTGTTATTACTGGTGTGGACTTATCAGACTGCGACAAGTTTGTGTGTGAGGGTTGTTCTTATGGTAAGCATGCTCTTCGACTACTCCAATAATCGTCACGGCAACCTGTACAATCAGGTGATATTGATTACAGTGATGTCTGTGGACCGTTCAATGTACCATCAGTGCAAGGTATGAAATATTTCGTTATTTTCAAGAATGCAGCAACAAGTTTTACATATGTGTACTTTTTAAAAATAAAATGTGATGTGTTGGACTATTCAAAAAATATAATTAAAAACCTTTTTTCACATAGTGTGCGTATTTTACACACTGACAATGGTTGAGAATATACAAGTAAGGTTTTCAAGGAGTAACTAGAAAGTGAGGGTATTTCTCATGAACTCACGGCTCCAAACACTCCTGAGCAGAATGGCCGTGCGAGACAGTGGTGGCGTGGCGTCTTGTTTTAAATGATTTTTTTCAGAAATAACTTGCGTTTGTGAATTCTGTTTGTTTGCATAGCATTATATTCCGTTGAGTGTGAGTTGAGTATCTCCTCCTCCGGGTAGTACAGTTGTGCGTTTTGTGTGAGATAGAGACTCGAAGTTCTAAGTTGAGAATTCGACTTGTTTCTACATCATGTCGATGTCCAGAAAAAAGTGCTGTGTTCCGGGTTGTATGGACTCAGGAAGTAAGTTCTTTTGATGTATTAATGCCACACATTTGCCTATAATGACCTTACATATTCCACTATGGCTACGCTAATTCAAAGTCTGCACCCGGTCGCCGGGGTTTATCAATAGGAAATTGAGTCTCATTATCAGTGTTTGAAAGGATTATTAGAGGACAGCCTTTGTACACTGTTCTACATAAATTAAACATGTAGGTATGTTGCTCCAGTTTAAGTTTAAATTCAAGCCGCTTTTGACTTATTAAAATGCATGGATTTATGTGATTATTCAGAACTAACAATAACATGATGGTCTGTCAAGTGACCTTATTAAGGTCGGTAACAATAGAAAATTAATCGTTCTAATTGAATGATATTATGTTAGTGCAATGTTTCATTCGCAGGTCAACGATTTTAGAATCCTTATGATGGATGACCCACTGACCAAAAATTTGATATAATTTATATCTAGTTTTATTATTTCCTTTATTCATTTATAAACAAATTTGTTACATTTTAAATATTAATTTAAAAAAAATATAAAAAACATTTAAAAATATAAAAAAATTGTAGCCCACCGGTATCGGGAACAGGGTCCAACCTACCGGCGGTCAGGGCTCCAGAGAGAGGAACCTCCTAACAATACGAGCCGTGTTCAGGAGTACCGCTTTCTGAATCAAGCCCTTGATCCAGCTGCCTAACGAGAGCCTCCTCAGGTATTGATCGAGGCTCTTGGCAATTAAGCCATGGGCTGATACGACTATCGGCACAATGATTGCTGATTCCACTTCCCACATGTCAACAACCTCGCGAGCCAAGTCAAGATACTTGATTTGTTTATCTTTCTCGGCTTTCACGAGGTTCTCATCATGCGGGACCGTTATGTCAACAATCATTGCGCGCCGCTCTGATCGATCCACCACCACTATATCAGGATTATTATATAATTTAATGACTTTCCACTTGTCTCGCAAAGTTATCCTGACGCTGAGCTATTCTGGCCCTGAAATCTACGCTGCCCTACTACAGAGCTGACCTGTTGGACTCTAAACTCTGCACGACGCCCTTCCAGCTGAGGTTTCCTGAAGGTGATCCTCTACGTCTCTCTTGTATTGACCTGCTACCCTGACGCCTGTTCCCGTTCCTACAGTGGTGAACTCATTCTTATCCAACTTAGTGCTTGAACTATAAAACTATTGAGAGTGCGTGCTAGGTAGGTGTTTTATTAACTAGCTGTATTTTATTAAATAAATTTTAATTAGGGGAAAGATTCCCCTAATTAAAATTTAATTAAACAAGTCTTGCTAGTGCTTATTCCTTTATTTTAATAGGATCAAGTAGATTTGTTACAATTTGGCGTGGGTTCGAGTTGATTTTCCGGGGGGCGCCAAATTGTAACAAATCATCCCCTTACTTATAAACTATGATTAAACGTTATTTAACTAAACCATCTCTATTCATTAGCATTAAATTGACAAGGACAGTATATTTCAAATCTTTAATATTTGTTTTTTTTTTTTCAGATAAAGGCATTCTCCCTAAAGAATGCACCCAAACAGCTGATCTCCTAGTACTATTTGATAATCTATTTGATTCCTGCAATGGAAGTTATGGGAAAAAAGATGTAAAATACGCAAAGCCACTTCTAGGGCCAGTCACTCCAAAATCAATACACTACAAAGAGTGGGCAGGGGCAAAAAAAAAATGAAAACAATGAGATTTGTACATCCAATATCAGGGAAGGTAGAAAGTGTACCTAAATTAAATAATTGGGCATGGACACTTGATGGCTATGAAGTTTTATTTAAAAAACTTGAAAAAGATTACAATGTAACCTCGGTGTGGATGCGGCACCTAAATCAGGATCCGCTAGAAAACTTTTTTGATGCAATTAGGAGCCATGGGTGCCGTAACACGAACCCCTCACCTGAAAAATTTGAAGGTGCATTCACCACAATGTTGATTAATAACATTTCAAGTGTCCATGCCCCTACTGGATCAAATTGTGAGGAAGACTTCGCAAAAAATTTGTATGCCCTCATCGTCACCGATAACTGCAAAGCCACATCAACCAGTTTAAATATAAATTTAAATATTGTAATAGAGGACATAAAGGTAAAAAATGATCCCCGCATTAAAGGAGCTTTAGAATACGTCAGCGGCTATTTCATAAGAAATGCTAAAAAAAAAAGTATTTAAGAATTGCAAAAATGCAATAAAAGCACAACTTCTACTGAAGGCTCTGAATGGCCTGTGGACGGTGGGCTATGGGCTAGCTCGCCGTCCATCCGTCTCATGACGACAGGCCGTGTCGACGGCGCGTTCGTGTTCCACGCGCGCCTCAAAGAGTGTCAGCAAAAGGGAAGGGGTCCGTAGGGACCGATGCCTGCCGGGGTTGCGGGACTGTTCGAAAGAGATACCGTGGCCCCGGAACACAAAGGGCGATGAAGGAACATGGATGGGTTTTAGTCAGTAAAAGTCTGACACTCCCTCCTGCTCCGCCCAGAGCGGGAGGAGTTATTTGATGATTTCCCATCCGAAAAAAAAAAAAAAAAAAAGGCTCTGAATATATAAAATATAGAGAATATGCTGGTCGTCAGTGGCTTTGCAGTCCCACCGAATCGGTTGTAAATAGCATATCGGTAGTCCAAGACATTACTTACACAATTATTAAACAAAATTTTGAACAACCTAATATAAAATAAATAATAAAAACTTTTGTAAATTATTACAAGACTGTGAAGAACACAAACAAGGATTTATTAATTATCTAATAAATGTTACATTGAGGTTCTTTTTATTTAACTACTGTAAAGATATAAATAAAATTTTAAATGGAAAAATGGACTGTAATAACGATGAGGATAAGTTTAAAGTTCAGGCAAAAAAATATTATAAAAAATGCTGTAAGCGTCCTTTAAAATAAAGTTACTTTAAATACTTAAAAAGTTTTTTTTTTTGCACATGAATTATTGATTGTCAGCTTTTTTTGTTTCCTCAACTCTATTCATAAACCGAGTAACAATAAAATGGCTGACAAGACCGTAATTCATAATAACATGATTTCTAAACTAACAAAATCGCATGAAATACAAGAGTGTACAGGGGCAATGCACATATAGATATATTTATGTTCACACATAAATAGCTGAACTAAGAAACACTCACGTGTTTCTTAGTTCCATAAAACGAATTCAGATGGCGTTTTAAAACTTGCCTATTTTAGCTACCGAGAGAGGTCTCTATTTCCGTATATATAAAAGTACTCTGTGGACTATATTGAACACGGTTCAGTTAACGTTTCGGTACATACAGTAGAACAGTTAACGGATTTTTTTGTCAACCCACCAGAAACAGGCAGGTACGAGGCGTTGTAACACAAACTATTACAAATATACGAGGACTAGCAAACAAAACAGATAGAAAACCTGATTAATGAAATGGAATTAGGAGACCAGAAACCGTCACAATTATTAGCAAAAATTAAAGTCCTTGCGCGAGACAAAGTATACTCGTACTAAGTGTATTGTAAAACTTAAAGCTTTGTACGGGCTTAGAACGTCCCCAAAATACTGGAATGATAAGTACAACTCTGTTCTAATTAGAGAAGGGTATAAAAGGTCTAAATGTGACTCATGTTTGTATTTTAAATGTTAAGGAAATAAGATAATGTATGTACTTATTTATGTTGATGATATTTTAATTTTTGGTAGTAATAAGGAATATGTATCTCATTTGAAAACAATCTTAAAAAAGGAATTTTAAATGAAAGTTTTCGGTTTAATCTCTGATTTTTTGGGTATTAATGTTAACAAAACTTAGAAAGTGGTGTTGCAGTATTATGTCAAAAGAATTATATTGAAAATTTACTTAAAAGATTTAACATGTATGAATGCAAACCTATTAGTACTCCTATGGATCAGAACTTTAATACTAATGAACTTAAACTTGAAAATAATGTACGACTGAAACTAAAAATGTATGTAGACAGATAATTGGATGTTTAATGTACGCAGCTTCTGGTACCTGACCTGACATTTCTGCTACTTTGTCAATATTAAGTAGATATCAAGATAGTGCTAGTAACATGTTATCAGTAGCTTTGAAGAGAGTTCATACATGAGGTGCATATACTTTTCAGATGAAGAATATGTACAAGAGTTGACCCCAATTATAGAAGTGGATTCGGAAATAAATTTTGAAACTGGTATTCCTGAGATCCCAGAAGACACCTCAGATGTGGAGGAGGCACCAATTGCACAAATGTGTGCTTGAATAATATAAGCTATGCGGACGACATGGTGCTGCTGAGTGCGTCACCCTGTGGCCTCAGCAAGCTGTTGAGTATTTGCGAAAGGTATGCATTGCAACATGGGCTTGTGTACAATGTGAAAAAGAGTGAAGTTATGGTCTTTGAGGCCGGCAGAAGTTGTGTTCCTATAGAAATGCCTACTTTTAAACTGAACGATGTTCCTCTACAGAGAGTAAACCAATTTAAATATTTAGGGCACAATCTGACTGCCGACCTCAGGGATGATAATGACATCGAACGGGAGCGAAGGGCGCTGTCTGTACGTGCTAACATGATAGCTCGCAGGTTCGCACGCTGTTCGAGTGAAGTCAAAGTCGAGTTATTTCGTGCTTATTGTACTTCATTCTACGCGTGTAGCCTGTGGGCTCATTTTACACTAAAGGCGTACAGCGCCCTTCGTGTCCAGTATAACAACGCATTTAGGGTGCTGATGGGGTTGCCGCGCTTCTGTAGTGCTTCAGGGATGTTTGCAGAAGCCCGCGTAGATTGCTTCTATACAGTAATGCGTAAGAGATGCGCATCCCTGGTACGCAGGGTGCGGGGCAGCGCCAACAGCATCCTAAAAATGATCTCTGGCCGACTAGACTGCGCGATCGTTAACCGGTGCTGCAAAATTTCTGCTGGACCTGCAGCATAGTAACGATGTGCCCCTTTTTAATTTTAGGTTAATTTTCATGATTTGTATATACTTTAGTTTACTAACATAGTTATAAGTGAAATTGTTACTAACACTATGAGTTATGTTGCTCGAATAAATAATTGAATTATTATTATTATTATTATTGCAGAAACTTTGGATGAGCCCCCTAAAGATGAGGCCTATATTGAAGATATTCATCCTAATCTAGCATCTCAAATGGAATTCATATTAGAGAAAGGTCTGACTAACGCTGAAAAAGAGAAACTTATTGATATAAAAGTCCCCGGGAACCCCCGAGGAGCAAATCTACGCGGTGCGCTACTCCGTCTGCGTAATACTAGAGGAAGTATTTTAAACTTCATTTGTAGAGGTCTTCGGAGGTCGCAGCAAAGAAGAAAAAGTGTCTATCCAGCGGTATTTTACTGTGCGGTAGCGACATTCAACGCTTGCAAAGAGTGCGGGAGGCATTTCGCCGCGTTTTGCAAGAAGAAAACTCGAATTATTCATTGTTTCATCAATCATCAAAATGGTTAAAAATTGAAGGTATTGTCTCGTTTGCATTAATAACTTGCATCATCTTTGCTACGTGTCAAAGTGGCAACTCCGTGTGTATCCGAACGTTCAACAAAAGTTTTCGTCTAATCACAGCGAAGAGCGCATGCGCCATACTGTTTTCAATTGTCAAGCTTGCCAAACCAGGTGTCTTTGTGCTCATTATTTGCGTCGTAATTTTTTATGTAAAAAGGCATAAAATTAAGTTAATTAGCAGTATTTCATACTATTTCATTGTATTGTCGAAAAAAGAAACAGGTAATTTCTAAATTTTGCGCATCTGCAAGTATCTTTTGGCATAATTTTGTGCAAAGTACTCACCTAGTTGGGTTTTGGCGCTTGTTTTAATAGGTGCAAAAGATGTCAGACGCAGAAGGCAATAAAACGTCGAAAGTTATGAGACAAGATAGAGGATACATTAAGAGCAATAGCGCACTAGCGGCTTGGCCGCAGCGGCCTGGTCGCGGCGGCCATCGAGATAGATACCTTAGTATGAAATCGCCACAGAGCGCGCGCACCTGGTCGCACGCGACCAGCGGCCACACTCAGCCGCAGCGGCCAGCGAGATCGGAGCGGCGCGTTTGCGGCCAGTGTTCAGTCGCTGGTCGCTGCGGCCACTGAGATCTATAGTATTGTAGTAAAATCACCAGTGTGCGCGCACTAGCCGTGGCGGTCGCACGTGTTGTAGAGCTACAGCGTGATTTGTAATTATCGCGATGTCTTTCGACACGGAAAGATTTATAACAGAAATCGAGACGAGGAGGGCGTTGTGGGACATGTCCTGTGAAGACTATGCCAACCGAGATATAAAAAGGATAATGTGGGAAGAAATAATTGAAATATTTGGAAATGAAAACTTAAGGACAACTGAAAAAAACGAACTCGGTAAGTAATGTTTATTTTATTGTGTTCTCAAAGCTACTCGATTTTGCCACGGGAGTTGTCCTTCACCCACGAAGTAGTCAGCAAATAGATCTCTGTTTTGAGTAGATGTTCTATTTCCTCTTGACGGCTGGCAGGGAGGTATTTCTTCAATAGTCGGAGGAATATACAAGGTGTCTTCGAATTTGAACCCATCTCGCTCCCGTACGTAGTTGTGAAGGACGCAACATGCTTTTATGATTGCAACAGCAAATTCTCTGTGTACATCAAGAGGACGATGAAAAATTCGCCACTTGTTGGCTAGTATCCCGAAAGTACATTGTATGTACCGGCGTGCACGGGAAAGGCGGTAGTTAAAAATTCTTTTCTTGTCTGTCAAATTTCTTCCGGCATATGGTCTCATTATATTTTCTGACAAAGAGAATGCTTCATCGCCAACTATGACAAAAGGCAGAGGCACACCTGTTTCAGTTATCGGTCTTTTGTCTGGTATGTCTAAATTATTATTTGTAAGTTTTACATAAAAATGGGAGTTCTTGAATACCGATGAATCGCTGCATTTTCCATATGCGCCGACGTCTATGCATATAAATTTGTAGTTGGCATCGCATATAGCCATCAGCACAATAGAGAAATAGTTTTTGTAGTTATAATATAGTGACCCTGTATGGGTCGGCTGAATGACTCTTATGTGCTTTCCGTCCACAGCTCCAATACAGTTAGGAAACTGCGAACTCTTCCTGAATCCTTCGCTTATTTCTAGCCATTTGTCTCTATTGAGCTGTGGAAAGGCAATGTCTTTTATATTTTGCCATATGGCGACGCAGACCTCAAGTACAATTTCTCGAATAGTTGTGTGTCCAATGCGAAATGAATGATTTAGTTTTCTGAAGGAGCATCCAGATGCTAGGTATCTGGAACAAACAAACACGTTATGATAACTTTTTTTTTATTTCCAGGTAAGTCACTCCAAAAAAAATGGAAAAATATAAGGGACTCATTCCTCCCATATATATTCCCTCTCATAGAGAGGAGGCCTGTGTCCCAGCAGTGGGAACATTAATAGGCTGATGATGATGATGACTCATTTCTCAGGGAGCTACGACGTGTCAAAGGCGCAAAAAGTGGTGCTGCAGCGAAACGTAAATCTCCCTATGTATACTTTCAAAACCTGATGTTCCTTAAAGATACGGTAGAACCGAATACAACAGAATCAAACTTAAATGATACGGAAAATATAGTCCTTCCCACCCCCGAATCAGTATCTCAAGGACAACCAAGATCGAAGAAGAAAAAGGAAGACAATAATTTGGAAAAAGAAGACCTTGTTTCGGTTTTAAAAGAAAGCATTAATTCAAGAACTCAACGTGAATCATTTATCGAAGACGAAGACAGATTATTTATGCTTTCCTTAGTAAAGGATTTCAAAAAAATACCCGAATCCGCGAAGCTGACAACTAAGATGGAAATAATTAATCTAATCCACCGAGCACAAAATACAAGATATGATCCAAGCCACTATGAACCTATGACCACTATGACAAGGCACAACCAACCTACTTACCCTCGAAGCAGTTATACCAGCCATCAAGAATTTCAACAGGGATATTTTACTAAGAATTTGGATAATGAACCGCTTGCCACAATGAGCTGCCGCCCTTCTCTGTTACGTCCCAGTGAACCGGCGCCGCCTTTGGATTCACAAAGAGCAGAAAACTCTATCCAATCACCCGAATCAAACTACTCGCAGGCCTCGCAAGATTCAGAAATAATTGAAACTTTTTTTGATAATTATTGAACAACTGCACTTTTGATTATGATAATTACAGTACTTAAATACTTTTATGTACCTACTAGTTTTACTTATCTACCTGCATTCTTTTTCATAAAATAGACACAGGGACCGCAAAGAAATGATTTAAATAAAAGTAGATAGGCATAGGCTTACCTTAAAGTTACAACAAGTTTTTCCTCAGCAGAAATGCAGGGACGAAATTTAGTGACGGCGCCGGTGATAGATGGTCTTAATATTCTTAACAGTTCTTCAAACGTAGACTTGCTCATCCGTAAATAATTAAAGAACTTGTCATCATATTGCTGAAGGTCCGTGAAATAAGTATAAAATAATCCTTTTGTTCGCCTTTCACGCAGCAAGAGATGAACCCAATATTTTTTCCTTTTCTTTTCCCGCTTCTTACTTATAAGATACAAAAGCACTGCTATTTCCTCAACGTCCATTTTGAAGCGCGCTGTACGTGCAACTGACGATCGTAGCCGTGGTTTTGGCCGCGTTGCAAATCGATCCCTGCGGCCTGGCCGCGCGACCTGGCCGCTGCGTCCAAGCCGCTAGTGCGCTATTGCTCTAAAGGAGGAATTTCTAGAATTAAAAACTTCTGTAATTCTGATCAGTTTTCCCAAAGTGCGCCAGCATTATTCCATGAGATGCGTGTACGTTTGGTTACGTCATTGAAACAATACGACGACATAAATAGGGAGATTTTGTGTCCTGATGATCCTGAGGATTATTTCGCGACGGAAGGAAAGTATTTTACTTCAATTGCGGCGATCGACAGTGCTTTAAAAAATGCACCTGATTCAACGCGTACCGTAGGAAATTACAGTAAACCTGAAGGTGAGTTCAAACGACAATTTCCTGCTATCAATATCCAAACGTTTGATGGGAAAAATATCGCCGATTACTATCCGTTCATTAATATGTTCAAGGCTGTCAATCCATGCCGTTGAGAAGTTAGGATTCTGTCAGAAATTATACTATCTACGTACCTTTTTGTGTGGTGAGGCTTTAGATCTTATTAAAAACCTTACACTGACATATGCAAGCTACACGGCTGCTTTAGAGTTGCTTAAAAATAGGTATGATAATAACCTAAAATAATTAACTATCATATAAATTGTTTGTGCCTGCCGTCTTTCACAAAATGCACTGCTTCTAACCTGCGTTCTATTGTCACTAATGTAAGTACAGATGCATATAAAAAAAAAAAACTATTTATTTCAGATTTACGGAATCAAATTAAAGCAGTCAGAAAACAATGGAATGTGCTTTTGGTCAATATCTTGGCAAAAAAGGTAGTTATCTACACTTATAAGAGTTTTCACCTAGACAGGAATATGAAAGAGGTTCACACACTTTGTGAATTTCTTGAATTTTTAGAAAAGCGTGCAACTGCGATGGAAACCATGACCGAGGAGGGACCGGCTAAGGTCTTGAGACCTTTGCCGGTCCCTCCTCGGTCATGGTTGCGAAGAGGCTGAGAAGTATACAGAGCTTATTGAATGATTCATCGGACATGGATACTATTGATGATGACGGTAAAAACAAAGAGGAAAAAGGGGAAAAGAGGGAAAGAGAAGACTACCGAAGACGAAGAAGGCTGGAAAGAAGTTAAGACGAGTAAAAAAAGATCTGTCACGGAAGTTCACATTCTGTAAAAGAGGAAAAGTATGAGATATACGTTTCGCATAAAGACCGCCTTCCGAAACAGTTTGCAATGGCACGTATTTTGAAAGAAAATAACATTTCTAAGATAAGAGAAGTTAAATATCCCCTAATATACCCTTTTAAAATACGCTTCCAATTTGAGTGTGAATCGGCTGCTCAGAATTTTATCATGTGCGAGAAGCTTTTCGAGAAAAGATGGAGGTTCCAGAAGGCCATGGAATTGTCTATCTGCTATGGCTTAATCAAGGATGTAGACGTCGATTTCAAGTATGACGAGATCCTGAAAAATATTTCATGTCCGGCCCCCGCAAAGCTTTTATTTTAAAAACAGACTGTTAGGCACCAAATTAAAGTCTTTATAGATGAGGCGCAATTGGGTATAATTAATATTAAATAACAATATTTAGAAAATAAAATATAGGTAAACCGCCCCGTTGTTAGCCTACTACCACACAACAAGACCTAGCAACGGGGTTGCCAGATCTATCGCCAACACAGACATTTGATATTCCGGGCCAAAAATGGTACGAAGTGTTTATGAAAAGGCACCCAGAGCTCAGTCAACGAACACCGAAGAGCATAAATACTGCAAGAGCTATAGTAACAGAGAATACATACGAAAATGGTTTTCAGACTTCTTAGATTTCCTGACAAAGACAAAAAACTTGGACATTCTGGAAGACCCAAACCACGTTCTCAATGGTGATGAGACTAGTTTTCAAATTTGTACAAAAACAGGTAAGGTTATAGGACCAAAAGGCTGGAAAAACATCTACGAAGTAAAACGAGGTAGTGAAAAGGAAACTATCACTGTTATGATAGTCTCCGCTGCTGGCGAACTTTTAGCCCCGATGGTAGTTTTTCCATATGTTAAAAATCCACCTGAAGAAGTTGAATTTAGTGTGCCGCCGACGATTATCTTGGGTATATCAGAAAGTGGCTATATGAGAGGAGATTTTTTTTACGAATATATTGCTAACGGTGTCAACGCATGGCTCGAAGAAAATGAAGTACAAAAACCCGTAGTCTCCTCGAGTGGTAAGGAACCGAACTAGTGAACAACACCACAAGCTATGGCTAGACCACGGCGAGTGCAGACAGGCCAAGGAAGAACTTCCTACTATCGACGGCCGCCTCACCAAACGCGCGCTTCGGTTGACCAGACCGCAGCTGCACACAGACCTCTTTGTCATAGGAGTCAGGGACAGGCCCCTGTGCCGTTCCTGCATGGAGGAAGACGAGACAGCAGCCCACGTGCTTCTGCACTGCCCAGTGGTTGCAACATACAGGGCAAAGTATTTCGGTAACCCAGGTACTCTCCGCGAGATTGTCAGCAACACCAAGGCGCTGGTGGCCTTTCTCGGGGAGCAAGGGTGGATCGAATAAATTTCCCACCCGTACGCAAAATACGCGCTTTGACATGGAGTTGCGGACACCAGCCCGCTATACAATACAATACAATCCGTAGTCTCATTTGTTGATGGCCATAAATCCCATCTCACTAATCATTTTAAGTGAATTTCGTGACGCAAATCTAATAATTCTGTACGCTTTACCACCCAATACTACACACATCCTCCAGCCCGCCGATGTAAGTGTGTTTCGGTTCATAGAGACTCAGTTTATAATTATTGTAAAACAAAATACATCAAATTAATGTTTATTCCCAGCTACTCTCCTGAATTCGGCGGGCTCTGGGAAGCAGGGGTCAAAAGTGTAAAACACCATCTCAAGCGAGTTGTTGGTAATCTTACTCTGACTTACGAAGAATTCAACACCATAGTAATAACACAAAAAGTATAAAAAATTGTTTATTTTATTATAGATGGATAGTCCTCTCTCGAGTAAAGTGACGAATTGGATTCAAATACTTACTAGGACTATCGCTGTCCCTGTCACCGCCGACGGTGACTGTGTGAAGACCCTCGTCCACATGAACGAGAGTAGCGTTACTAAGAACATGCTCCCTTATTAATTTATTGTTAATTTTCGGTTTGCGAATTGCCGCGAGTGCATTTACGATCTATTGTCTAAAACACTACGGAAAGTGCGTGTTTATGTGGTGAACGGCGTCTGTGCGCCCCCTCGTGCGCTGCCCTGAATCCAGAAAGAACTTGAACCCTCTGCCGACCAACGCGGAGGATAGATATTGAAGACGGCGAATCTACAGGTCAGTGGTGCTGCATGTTTCCAGCCAAATTCCTTTGTCCATTTTTACAAGTTCGTCGTCCTAATTCATGTCGCATTTGAAAGGTCAGACCTACCTACGTACTTCTACAACCCCCGCAATAATACAGTCCACTATTTCAATCAAATCAGCTCCCAGTCCCAGCGTCTGGGATAAACGCCAACAATTTTATATTTCCGCCCAATAATTGGTGTAAGGCGCCACCACATGACATAGATTCGCATGTCCTTCGGTAAGCCACGTGAAAGTTATACGCCGGTGAATTCAAAACGGCGTGGTCAGTGGCTCTAATTTAAGAAGTACACAGTGACTCGAGTCACTATGTACTTTCTTGAGCCACCGTGTACCTACTTTTCTAGCAAGTACACTTAAAAAGTAAAGTGATATTTAATTAAAAAAAATATTGATGGACCTATTTTAAAACTTGAAATCTACTAAAGTGAGTAATCCCATACTATGGGTATTAAAACATCTTTGAACCCACTTACAAGCTAAATAATGTTAATAAACACGTTGTTAATGAAAGGTTGTAAATAAATAATGAATGATGTCTCAACGTATACCTAATTAAATGTAAAGTGATGAAATGTCAGTTACACCGAAAAAATGTGCTAAAAATGATTTCCAAATTCCCATGTTTTTCCATACAAGTTAAAATAAAATAACTAGACCAACAAAGGACAAAGTAGAGAAAAACAAACAAAGACATATTGACGACGCGGTTGGCGCAGTTTGTAGTGACCTACTGAGCTAGCGGTCCCGGGTTCGAATCCCGGCATGGTCATTTTTATATTACATAGGTATCGTTTACCCGACATCGCTTCCTACTAGGCCTAAATCCACTAACAATTTGCTTTACATTTTTCAATGCGGCGGGCGTTGCAAGAGCAACGAAGCGAGTAAAATCGGAAACTGCCCCAAAAAGGATGTAAAACGTGGAATTCTATTCATTAGAATCGGGACGTTGATACGTAAAGCGTCTTAAGATGTAAAAGTCCCACACGCAATATATATGTCGCCGCGAGGACACCTATAAGCTAAGCTTAATACATAATGTTATTGATTGTAACTAGTTGAATTCTAATTTCTTATTCCATAAACTGCATCTGTGCTAATACTGCCATCTGTGAGATACTCTGGCAACTATTATAACACCTGTGTGTGCCACTGACTAATTTCGTTTGAGTATCAAGCTCAACAGCGCCATCTGTTGGCTTGTCTTAATCAGTATCACTTGAAAGTCAATTATCAAACTAAACTCGATGTTCTAGCTAAAACTATCGTTATAATTAACATAAGAATATTTGTTTAACAACTTTAGGGTTTCATTCATATTAGCAATTAATAGTTAATCACTTGACATTATGATTCGGCGTCACCTGTCAGGGAAAATGGCGCCGAATGTGATTTTACCGTCAATACCTGAATGTTTAAATTTAGTACGAGAACTAAGTAAGTCTCAATAATAGATCCCAACTTTAAATTAATAAGACTATTTTACACAGTGATTTACTAGTAAAAAGCTTTTGTTTAACATAACTGTTGTACATCACCGGAAATGTTCCATGATAGCACAGATTAAAGACTAAAAAGTAATGAGACAACTAGTTTATTATTAATGATTGAAAATGTGTTCAAATTGGTGAATTCTGTCATTATTTAATAGTAACACAATTATTGTAAAGTGTTTCATTATTATTTGTGAGGCTGATTGAATTTACTATTGTAATAAGTTGCTGAACGGATATTGTGATACTTCCGCTCACGCAGGCAGAATGGACGCGTGAGCGACAAGCATTCACGTTATCATAAGATTAGAAAAACAATTGAAATACTAAGTAATTATAAGTGTTTATTGAAATAAACGTTTGGAGTTTGTTTGAGTCAAGTGCTGTGTGTGATTTCAACTACCCAGTACCCACCTACCTATCTACCAACAATGAAGAATCGTATCGCAAGGCGATGTGATAGATGACAGAAAGACAATATGGTTACTCTAGGCTTTCCCTGCCGTGATATCAGAAGAGGTGATAGCTCTTGCGCGCTGCTCACAGTGCCGGACATCCAGAACAATTACAAGCAACTACCGAACTAGAACTCTTGCTTTCGTGACCATGGCCGAAGGCGTGGCAAAGAATTTTTCACCGAAGTGGACACCACGAAGCTTTTCAAGAGAGAGCGACTTATTATGCTGCCACAGCCAATATACAGTGTTAAGTGGCAATGAACTGATAGACAAGAAGATACTTAGGAAGACTAAGATAGCCAAAGAGTTGGCTGCATTTTCATCCAAGTGGCTGACAGATACCAACATGATAATTTATTGCAACACTTGACCCAAAACAAATCATAATGTATTGTGAGGCGAGTGGAATGAAAGACGAGTTGAGATACACTGAATATATTTGGGATAAACATGATTAATATAAGTACGTAATAGTGGTCACACACTACACCTTCCACCTTGAGAAAAAAAAATACATTTGTGCTTAGAACTAGTTTAAATTGTATTTTTTTTGTTTGTTTTTACATTGTTACTTATTTGCTTATTACAGATTATACATACTCTTATTCTACAGCGTTAATATAACTTAATTAGCATTTTAAAACTTTAGAATACTTCAACCAACAAAACTCATTCTATCTGACTTGGTTTGCATTCCACACTTAGGTGTCATTTAAAGATACACATCACGTCAATGATTGCATTACGCTACATATTTGGTACAATGGTATGTTCAAAACACAGTATTAGGATATTAAAAACATAAAGCGGGGTTTTTTTTTTTTTTTTTACTTCAATTACAACATACCTAATTATTTATGATTATGACTTAAAAAGCTTTGTACGATTTTTATGTACAATATCTTCCTTATTATTACGCAATATTTTGACATTACATCCTAAATCCTCTAACACTTTAAATGGCCCTACATAGATATTATCCATTTTATTTCCTGATGGATTTTTCAATAATATATGACTACCTTTACTATAATTTACTGAGTTAACACAGTTGTCATATCGGTTTTTTCTTTTCAATTTACTTAATATCAAATTATTTTTAGCATCATTTTGTGCCACTTGGAGCCTGTATTTTAATTCTAGTGGGTAACTATTGAGGTTGTATAAAGGATCAACGCCGCTACGCAAATTACTCGGGATATTACATAACTTACCGAATACTAGCTCATGGGGCGTATATTTTGTTTCTGAGTGCACGGTATTGTTATAAGAGAAACACCAAAATGATAACCATTCACTCCATGAGCTAGTATGGTTTAAGCAGTTAATCCGTAAATAAGCCATCAAGTGCTTATGCGAGTTTTCCAACGCCCCCAAACTTTCATGATGGTATGCCGTGGAAATTAGGTGGTTTATATTTAAAAGCTTACATACCTCTTTCATCGTGGAGGACACGAACTCTGTCCCTCTGTCTGTGCCAATTTCTCGTGGAACGCCGTAGCGCAAAACAAAATTGCTGACAAATGATTTTGCTACACTTACCGTATCCTTATTACGTAGCGGGTAAGCTTCTACGAATTTAGTTAACTCACATTGTAGTGTGAGGATATAACAATAATTATTGTCATCTTTTGGCAATGGCCCTACCAAATCGAGATAAACCTTTTCAAATGACGAATTTGCGGTACTTGTTATTGTCATTGGTTGTTTAGTATTAATCGAATATTTTTGTTTCTGGCATGCCTCACACTTTGATACAAAATCTCTTATATCTGTTTCCATGCTGGGCCAAAAGTAATATCTTTTTATATTATTGGACATACGTCTAATGCCCGCGTGCCCACTTGTAGGCAGCAGGTGGAAGTCATTAAGGATGACCCGCCTATCGTCAAGGTTATTAATTTTTTGTACTCCTTTTAATATGCAAATACGTGGACCTGACCAACGTATGTCTTTTTTTATTTTTCCTATTATCCCATTAATAAATTCTATGTTTTTATCATTTTTAATTATACATAGCTCATTGACATTTATTTTTTCACATAATAATCGTAAGTCTCTCATCATTCCGTCTCGCGTAAACGATGATCGAGACCTTGGATTTAAGTAAATAATAGATTTACTTGGTACAAATATGAAACAATCGGAATACTCTACTAGGGTCTGACTTTTTATTTTATTTATTTCTTTGATAGTAGTTACGGACAATTCGACAAAGTTCGTTGGTTTTTTAATTATCTCGACAACTTTTGCTTGTTCGGGCCCTGAACTAGTGTGAATACTGTTATTTGAATAATTTTGACAGTTTGTTTGTTCATTCAACGCCAACTGTTTCCTTTGAGCCCTGGTTAGTACGTTAAGAACACCATTATTTTTTAGATCATCTGAAGTCAATGTTATTCGCGATAACGCATCGGCTGCGGAGTTTTTACTTCCCTTCAAATACTCTATAATAAAGTTATATTCCTCTAATTGTAAACGAAATTTCAATAATCGACTAGAAGGGTCTCGCATTCCGAACAAGTATACCAAAGGTCGATGGTCAGTTTGTATTTTGAATTGTCGGCCATATAAATAGGGCCGGAAGTATTTTACGCTCCAGACTATTGCAAGGAGTTCCTTTTCAATAGTTGGGTATCTCTTTTCGGCGTCGTTTAACCCACGACTAGCATAAGCCACGGGTCGACCATCGCTGTTGCATAGTACCGATCCTATCGCGGTTCCTGATGCATCGGTTTGCAAAATGAACGTATTGTTTTTTGAGAAATCTGGGTATTGTAGCACCGGTGGTCTCATTAAACTTTTTTTTAAGCATTGAAATGCACATTCACAGTTTTCCGACCATATAAATGGAACATTTTTACGACAAAGCTGATTTAATGAATAAGAGATTTCTGCAAATTTCGGAATAAATTTCCGATAATAATTTAAGAAGGCAACGAAACGCTTAACTTCTTGCGTATTCTGTGGCTTGGGGTAGTTTTCAACTGCTTTTGTTTTTTGTGGATCGGGTAAAATACCCTTCTCCGATACAATGTGACCCAAATATAATATTTGTCTCTGTAAAAATGTACATTTTTCTGGATTTAATTTTAAATTGACTTCTCGTAACCGACTGAGTACGTGTATTAAATTTTGGTTATGAGTGTTCAAATTACGCCCGAAAACAGCTAGATCGTCTTGATAAACCAGACACTTCTCATAATTAAGACCAGACATTGCCAACGTCATCATGCGAGAGAATGCATTTGGACTAGTTTTCAACCCCATAGGTAGTCTGGTCATTTGGTACTGGTTTTTGCTAGTTGTAAATGCCGTATATGGTCTACTGTCAGGATGTAAACTCGTCTGATAAAATCCTTGATAGAGATCTAAATGAGAAAAATACATTGATCCAGACAAGGAATCTAAAATGTCACTGATATTCGGTAGTGGGAATTTGTCGTCTTGTATGTGATCATTTAATTTTCTATAATCTATTACTACTCGCCACTTTTTTTGACCTTTGGAATCTTGTTTTTTTGGTACCAACAATAATGGGCTTGACCATGGACTTCTACTTTCCTCTATAATTCCGTCCTCTAACATCTTTCGTATTTGCTTATCCACCTCTGCCTTTTGCGAGTGCGGTAGTCGATAAGGTTTGGTATACACCGGGGTTGTATGTGGTTTCAGTTCGATAGTTTGCTGGCATAGAGGAGTAGTAGATAATCTATCGCCTGGCAGGTGGAAAACATCAGGGAACTTAGCACATATATTTTCAATTGATTTAGTTTCCTCTTCATTTAATCCATCTAATTTTAGTAACGAAAATAACATTTTAACCCTGTTTGAGTTCATGACTGGTTTTTTAAATTCACAAATTTGATAGTCGCTTAGTTTTGATGTTTTTAACGCAATATTATGTACATCTACAATTTCGTCCCTAGTGTTTAATATTTTTATAGGAATCGTGCCATTAATGGGCTTCACAATTGCATTTGCAACAAATACACCCTCACATAATTCCTGACACTCTATTACTGACTCTTCTGATATATTCACTTCGACATAATGAATTGATTCGCTTCTAGCACTGATCCTTAGGGTGGTTTTGCTGTCATTTAAGTTATTATTAAATGGTAAAGTAATAGTATTCCCGGAGGTTGTGGTTAGTTGTATGTATTTTAATTCAAAATTCAAAACAGCCTTAAACCTTTGGAAAAAATCATAGCCTAAAATACCCTTAACCTTGGAAGGGAGTGTTTTCAAAACATAAAATTTGTGTGTAAAATTTTCATTATTTTGACGCAAGTTAATAAGTACATAACCATCCGAAATGACATCACCACCTATTCCTTTAATTCTTAGTTTATCTATATGGAATGGTATTTCTAAACAAGCCAACATATCTGTGTTGACAACTGAAATTGATGCGCCAGTATCGATCAGCCAATTATGGTTATGATGACAACCGATATCAAAAGATACCTTATTTAATGAATTTAAGTTATATATAACATTAGGATCGAAAAAAATGATTTAGGGACTCAGTCTCTACTTGTTCTCTAATTTCTGGCGCTTCATTTTCCGTTTCTAGTGCATTAGCACTTCCGATAGCGTTATTGCCTCGTCCCCGATTAGCAAAAATTCGACCCCGGTTGTCACCTCGTCGGTTAGGTCTTGAAAGAGGCCCCGAGTCTTGTCTGTTATTATTATATTGTGTAGGATTTACTGACTGACCTCGCACAAAATTCCTCGAATAAAATCCGCGCTGGCGACCGTTTCGTCCTCGCTGTCCCCTAAAATACCTATTAGAAAACTGTTCTGTTCTGGCTTGAGCTTGGTACATACCTAACACCTCTGTTGAATCTGCTGAGGTAGACACTTCCTCATCCTGAGCTGCTTGTATCGCGTCCTTTAGGGATGAAAAGTTACGTGCTGCAATAATTGTGCTCAACTTACTATTTGTCAAACCGTCCGCGAATCGTTTTATTGCGTATTTTTCGTTAATTGGTTTCAAGACTTTATATGTTGACGAGTCGCCGTCGGCCTGAGAAATAGTAAGATCCACGAATAATTCTGTTATCTCCTTACCAAAATCAGCTACGGACTTGTCCTTCTGTATTGCTCTTTGCAACTTAGTCTGGAGAGCAGTGGGCGACTTTCTTGGCAGAAGTAGCTGGCGCATGTCCTTTAACAATTCCTCAACAGTACTATAAGTAGAGGTTAATTTTAATTTGGCATTTTGGGAGAGCCTACTTTTTAAGACAAACACTATTAGTTTTTTCTTGCAATCAGCCTTGTCAAGTATTGAGTTGTAATAGTCAATATTTTCAATTAGTGTTCTAGTCACGTCATCGTGATCGTTCATCACAGGTAAGAGATTTAGAGCAATCTTTAAATCAAATACGTCGGTACTCATTTTGCTGACCTCTCCTTTAATTGTACTCTCTGAACAAAAATTTACAATTTCGTTATATAAGCTCAAAAATTGAGGACTGTATTTATTAATTAACTCTATGGATCTTTGATCTATGACACCCTTCTCAATATCACCCCGCAAATTATTTATTAAGGACGTATACTGGCCATACAAAATATTTGCCTCGGCTTGTTTTGATATACTTATATGTCCCCGTCGACGTTCAGGGCCTATTTTTACCAAGTAAACTCTAATTTCTTTTAATTCCTTATAGAGGCATTCTAGTATATCAGCCATAACATGCTCTAATAAATAAACTTAATAGGTAGACTGCCATGTCATAATTAATACATTTTATATTAGCTTACAATATCTTGATAACTTTGATTACAGACCTGAAGTAAGCAGTTATGATTATCTAATGTCCATATATATATCTATCTAATAATATGCAATTGCGCTCATAATTGTAGTTATGAGATAAAGAAACGAGGAAAAAAAAAATATAAGTACCTCACTTCAAAAATTCACACATTGATAATAGCCGTATATCCGAAGCCGTATCGTCTGAAACTCACAAACACTTTTATCACAAGACCGCTCCTTCTTTTTCCAATTGACGACGCTCCCGGCGAAAGATACTCGCATACCTTTGCAATGCGAACTCGTTCAGTCGACGCTCCACTAGTTGTTCATGGCACCTTTTGTATGTACGCCAAATAACATATACCGCCCCCAACGCCAGGACAACGCAGATTACGACCAGGGTGTAGTTTATAGCACCAACGTGATTTTTCAAAGTCTCCAGGTGCGCAATATTCTCTGCGCCACCAGCAGCAGTTTGCGCCAAGATCACTTCCTCTGTTTTGGATGTAGAACCTCCCATAATGATGACTGGCAATTGGTAAAACCTTCGGGACTCGTATTTGCAGTTGTACGCAGGATAGCAGCACAAAGTTCGATATTGTAATTAATCATTGTAGCTAAGTTCGTAATTTTAGATCATGTAGATGTGTCGTACTCTTAATATGGGCAATGGAATGCACACCCGAGGCAGACCGCTGGCAGGGTCGCCATGTATTGTGAGGCGAGTGGAATGAAAGACGAGTTGAGATACACTGAATATATTTGGGATAAACATGATTAATATAAGTACGTAATAGTGGTCACACACTACAATAAGAACACATACTGAAAATGCAATTTATATTGGTAAACAAACAATGAAGGTGTATGTGATAGAAAAATTCATTTATTGCACTCAAAATTGCTAACATGTACAGCACAGAATGACCGAAGCAGAATAAACAAACATTGGACTCCGGGAAAGCATAATTATCAATAAAGAAACCTGCTAATGGATCATCAATCCCGGGAAGTATTTTGTTTTATTTATTTTAGTATTTTGTTACTGTAGAGAATTTTTACAGTTAACATTATTTTAACTTAACACATCCCATGCTGGTTATGGTAACTTGACACCAGTGGAAGTGAAATAAAAACACTCCATTTAATTCACTCAATAAGCAATCAATGGTTTTTGAAATATAACCAGTAATGATGTGTCAGAAACTAAAATCATGAATTAACTGTTTTAATTACTACTAATTAGATAAATGAGTATAGTAACAAATTTAAGACGTTGTTATTGACTTTTCATTCACACTAGGTTTATACCTCACAATCAGATATTGTTTGCGTTAAGTGCAACATTGAGGGCTTTTCAAATAATTATGCAAATTTGAGAACATTTGTATTGGACAACATGTTTCAAGATTCATACAAAAACACTATGTTATGAAACTGATTTATAAAACAAGACAACTTATGAAATGTCAAACAAATTTCAGTTCAACAAGTTATGACAATGAAATCTTAAGTTATATCAACGAAGCAAAGCTTTCGATGTGTTAATGAAATGTGAATGTTTTGTCAGTGCAACTACGTATACACAACCAATAGTGTTTATAAAGTAGTTCTGATCAGTTTTAATTTCCCATCTTAGTTTAATTAACTTAATCAAAGTAAATAACTATTTCAAAACAACTTATTACCGACTATAAAACTTATCACTCCAACTAATTTAAAAAAAAATAGTAGGACTGCTTTGTTGGTCCAGTGGACATGAACCCTGTTATTAAAGCATGAGGACCTGGATTCGATTCCCAGGCCTGGCAGTGTTATTGGGTTTTTCAATCAGGAATTTCTCAGTAGCAAGCCAGACAATCATATGAATGGCAAATAGCCATATCGCTAAACTAGAGGCTTAGGCAAAGTGTGGATTTATTATTTTCACTTCTGCCTAACCCCTTAGGGATTGCAGGTGTGATGTTATGTACCTACACACTTCACTATTAGTGTAGACATTACACTATTATTAATATTTACTTGCACTGACTGCCTTGTTGGTCTAGTGGCTGCAAGCGTGACTGTTGAGCATAAGGCCCTGGGTTCGATTCCCAGGTCAGGCAAAGTGTTGTTGGGTTTTTCCATTAGGAATTTCTCTGTAGCAGGCACAGAGTCCAGATTTGTGCCTGGTTGATGACAATAAGGCTTGCCCCCTATTACATGGGACTTCAAAATAAATGTTGGCATACTATTAGGTATACCTCTGCCTAACCTTTCAGGAACAATAGGCGTGATGTTATGTTATTTACCTGCATGACTTCTCACATTTCAGGTTTCAGGCAATTGTCTTATCATAGAAGAAATGATACGTTTTATCAAAGAAATTGAGAGCAACTCTATGCACCCAGTCACTCCAAGATAGTGATGACATCAATTAACCGCTACCCCAGCAAATGATAATGGAGCAAGGTCACTTAAAAATGTGACTCAATGAACAATTTCAAAAACTAACAACTTCAAGGACTACAGCCTGGTGAACAGATGACCGTGTCGCCAGCTATGGAGCTATAAAATGGGGAACAGCATGAGAACAGCCAACCAGGGATGACTGTTACAGTGTCCTCACATCATAAACTAACATAAAAGGTGAGGAGTTTTCAAACTACTTCTTACACTTCCCCACTGATACCTACAGTGTTACAACAAAAGACTTAATACAATAGCCCAATCAACTTACCTACATGATGCTCATGTGTATTGAGTAACATGTTTCCACATTGATTATTTTAGTTTTTATAATCCTGCCAGTTGTAAGCAACTATTTACAAAAATAATAACAAAATATTAGTACTCCTAACAGTAACTAATAAAATAAAAATAAAAAACTCACAAGCTATTGGTATCCGTGGAGGAAACAACAAGCTCAATGAGTAATACAAACACTCACAACAAATCAAACAAATACTGTCAGTGCCGTGGAGGTACTTGATAATGAACACAACAAATTACAAACAATCCTATCAGCAGCCGTGGAGGCCACTGATAATGAACACTACTAATGATCCTATCAGCAGCCGTGGAGGCAACTGATAAACAATACTCTCATGTTATCCTGCTGGGTCCACGGCGTACTTACGCCCAGAGCCTGGTTCCTTATATCCTGTCAAATCAAAGACTTCGTGCCTGTCACGGAGCAATGGTCCTAAACTCCTTACCCTTTAATCCTGTCAAATCAAAGACTTTGTGTCTATCACAGAGCGGTGTTCCTGATCCTATCCTTTTATCCTGTCAAATCCAAGACTTTGTGTCTATCACAGAGCATTACCTTCCCGTGAGAATGAACAAATAAAAACATGCTACTTACACTACACTTGCCAAATACAAATTACAGAATATCTAAAGCAATCAATAATTTTATTTAAGACGAATCTAGTAGACAGTAGGTTACAAGGTTCTAAAGTTGACTAAAAACCTAACTCATACCAAGCTTAACAATATTATGAATATGTTGAATAGTTCAAGCGACAATGTTATTTTTAACAAATAGCATTTAGCATCAAAAAATTCAAATACAAGTTGCAAAACTGCTTGCAAACTAACTGATACTAAACACAACAATTCAACGAATATTGCTGGACAATTGAAGCAACAATATTCTATTCAGCTAATAGCTGATTAAACAATATCAATAACCTTAATACAATTAATGTTATTTGATAATTCAGGCTACAACATTTTATTCAGCTAACAGCTCATACCAGCTTCAATCTAAGCACTACTAAAAATTTAAACAAAAATTTCAAGCAGATTAACTCTGTGACTGTGTGTATGTGTCTAGGTGATACATAAACGCATTTAATTTTAAATACAAGGAAAACTGAGTAGATGTCAGATCTATTACAAGCTTTCTATGTTGACTGAAACTCTCTGTTACCAAATCCTACAATTCAATGAACATTGTAGGATAATAATAAAAGTAACAATAATCTGCCGCCAAAAGGTGAACGGCAGGTTTCGTACCGCAAACTTAGTTTGTTGTTTTGTTATAGAATTTGTACCACTTATTAAGGCAAATAAGCCTTTTATTTTCATGTAAGTGTACTATTTTTAGAACTTCGGATTGATTAATAATATCAATAAAAAGTTGTTAATAATTAAACGTAATGAAATCGTAAACTAAACGCGGCTGTGTTTTTCAATGTTGCCATAAGTAAAATAACACAAAAATGTAAATGTTAAATAATTATTTAAACATAGAAATAACATTAAATATAATTATACACTTACTATTATACATAAGAAAGCATAATTGTTGCATACAATATTAATAGATAACGATTTAATGATAGGAATGATTTTCGTCATCAATATTTTTTTTTGTTCAGGCAATTATTTATTGACAGGTAAAGAAAATCCGTCTTTCACTTCACTTCAGGTCTTTGCTGTTGTTTTGGATTGTAGTTTGTGACTGCATCTGAGCAATTCAGCGGATTGTCTGGCCCTATTTACGTTGAGTTAAGCTCCTGCTACAAAAATAGCGAAAACTATACTAGAACATTTACTTTATCACCAAAACAATGTTAAGGCAGCTCTACGTACCAAAGTACACTGGTGCATTACCTTAAAAATAAGACTGGTTATAACTTTTACGTCCCAAGTTCTAAAAATCTAAGAATTTAAAAAGGGCTTTTCTATCATATTAACTACCAATTAAAACAAAAAATATCTCAAAACACGACATTTTATTAGCGGTACGAGATTCCCATACAAGCCTGCCATTCGCCTTTATCTCCACTATTTCAGATAACAATCACAAAACTCCACATAGTGACGACATCGGCAGGTGCAGAGCGCGCACCGCCGATCAGAATGGCCGTGTCGCCGCGAGGACACCTATAAGCTAAGCTTAATACATAATGTTATTGATTGTAACTAGTTGAATTCTAATTTCTTATTCCATAAACTGCATCTGTGCTAATACTGCCATCTGTGAGATACTCTGGCAACTATTATAACACCTGTGTGTGCCACTGACTAATTTCGTTTGAGTATCAAGCTCAACAGCGCCATCTGTTGGCTTGTCTTAATCAGTATCACTTGAAAATCAATTATCAAACTAAACTCGATGTTCTAGCTAAAACTATCGTTATAATTAACATAAGAATATTTGTTTAACAACTTTAGGGTTTCATTCATATTAGCAATTAATAGTTAATCACTTGACATTATGATTCGGCGTCACCTGTCAGGGAAAATGGCGCCGAATGTGATTTTACCGTCAATACCTGAATGTTTAAATTTAGTACGAGAACTAAGTAAGTCTCAATAATAGATCCCAACTTTAAATTAATAAGACTATTTTACACAGTGATTTACTAGTAAAAAGCTTTTGTTTAACATAACTGTTGTACATCACCGGAAATGTTCCATGATAGCACAGATTAAAGACTAAAAAGTAATGAGACAACTAGTTTATTATTAATGATTGAAAATGTGTTCAAATTGGTGAATTCTGTCATTATTTAATAGTAACACAATTATTGTAAAGTGTTTCATTATTATTTGTGAGGCTGATTGAATTTACTATTGTAATAAGTTGCTGAACGGATATTGTGATACTTCCGCTCACGCAGGCAGAATGGACGCGTGAGCGACAAGCATTCACGTTATCATAAGATTAGAAAAACAATTGAAATACTAAGTAATTATAAGTGTTTATTGAAATAAACGTTTGGAGTTTGTTTGAGTCAAGTGCTGTGTCTGATTTCAACTACCCAGTACCCACCTACCTATCTACCAACAATGAAGAATCGTATCGCAAGGCGATGTGATAGATGACAGAAAGACAATATGGTTACTCTAGGCTTTCCCTGCCGTGATATATATAATATTATTTGAAAACTAAAGACGCTGAGTCGCTGGAAGAACAGCGGCTACAACCCAATTACTCCATAAACAAAGTTTTCACGGCTGCACAGGAAACAGAATTAAGTGACTATATTAAGTACTGTGCTGGATTGTTTTATGGATTGACATCGAAAGAATGCCGAACAGTAGCGTACCAGTGCGCTCAAATCAACAAAATAAAAGTACCTGAATCTTGGCACAAAAATGAGATGGCTGGAAAAGATTGGCCTATTTCTATCGCGCAGGCACAATCTTAAAACTGCAAGAGAAGCTTGGGAGCAGCTCACTACTGTTTACGAAGACAAGGGCTTGTTCAGACAGGTGAGTCTACTTCGTCAGCTGCATCGGGTTGAATTTGCGACGTCCGCGAATATGACAGCGTACATTGATTATGTGTTCACGCTGGTGCAGCAGTTGGCCAACATCGGTAAACTAGTAGATTTAGAAGATGCTTAGATTGCGGAAATACTTTTAAGCGGCCTACCTCAAGAATTTGATACGTTAGTATCGGCTTTGGAGACGGCATCGTTCACCAGTGGACTATTTTCAGAATTTGTTTGTGCAAGGGTTCTTCAGGAAGAGTACTGGAAAAACAATACTACTGAGAATGGTACTGGGAGCAGCTCGAACACTACTGCGTTTGCAGCGAACAGTAAAAACAAGAAAGCGATTGTGTGTCACTTCTGTAAAAAACCGGGTCTTATAAAGTCGAAGTGTTTAAGTTGAAGCGGCTAAGAAAGTAAGAAAATTCTAAGGAAGAACAGACTATGACAGCCTCAACTTTTTATGCGTTAACTAAAACAAACTATAGTAGATAGTGGCTAGACATCACACATGTGTTATTGTGAAAGCTTGCTTGTAAATTTGAGAAACAACAAAGCAAAGGTAAACTGCTGACAAGAGGGCAAAGGTAAACTGCTGACAAGAGGGCAAAATTGGAGAGTTCTGGGATTGGTTCGATTCAATCAAAAATAAGGTGGTCTAAAGATTTTCAAATAAGTCATGTATATTCCGCAACTATCAGAGAATTTGCTGTCGGTGAGTAGATTATGTGAGAGTAGTTTGGTTGTTGTTTTTAAAAGGGAAGGTTGTTTCATTTATGATGAAGGTGATTATGTCGAAAGGTGTTTGCAATCAGCAGTAGTCGATGGCTACCCTACATAATGTGCAGGGATAATGACTGCAAAGTTGGCTGTGTCAAATTCGAGTGCTGAGTTATGGCACAGGTGGTTGGGATATCTTACTATGAATGGGATGAATGCTCTAATGAACAATACTGCACGAAATTTTTGTTTTCAGGCTGACAAAGATGACCTTCAGCAGTGTTCCGCCTGGCTTGAGGGGAAGCCTGTGGCCAAGGCTTATCCCACGGATCAAGCTAGACGTGCTGGTACGCTACTCGAGTTCAATTTTTTGAATTGTATTTTTTGTTTCTGAGCGTTTTCACAAAAAAGTGTACCCCATAATTTTCGGTTGTCCCTTGTGTTTGAAGTATTACTAACAAAATATGATATGATCTGGTGAATATTTTAATAACTGTAAGCACTAAACACATTATAAACTAGTAAATGAAATGCCACAAATATGAATACCCAGTAGTATAAAACATGTAAAAAGTGATGCCGACCGGACATGACAGGTTTGTCACGGCTAAAACTGCTATTTAAATAATAAATAAGGACTTTTTTATTTCTAAACTGGCAACCCTTACACCGTTCGAAATAAAAAAAGAACCAGTTGTGACACGAAACCGAGTAAAACAACGTGTTTATTTTGTTGTGTCACGAACGTCAAAATTTCTTGTGTCGGATTTGAGACACAATAACTGCTGATTCCGGTAAGTTTACATCATTCCACGATATTTAAGAGATTAATAATTTAATAATGTAATCGTAATATAGTTAATAACAAATCTAATGTAAATGTTTATGTTCGAATACAGTTCAGAATATATAATAAGGGAATAAGCCCACGTCAGGTTTGCGACATTTTATCCCGTGACCTACCAGGCTGACCAGCAAAGTCGCAAAACCAACACCATACAGCAAGATTTACATTAGGATAATGTACAGTTCTTTTTAGGGTTCCGTACCCAAAGGATAAAAACGGAACCCTATTACTAAGACTTCGCTGTCTGTCCGTCTGTCTGTCACCAGGCTGTATCTCATGAACCGTGACAGCTAGACAGTTGAAATTTTGACAGATGATGTATTTCTGTTGCCGCTATAACAACAAATACTAAAAACAGAATAAAATTAATATTTAAGGGGGGCTCCCATACAACAAACGTGATTTTTTTGCCCTTTTTTTGGTATCAAAATTGCACTAAGCGAACAGAAAAACAGACTTTAAAAAAACCGGCCAAGTGCGAGTCGGACTCGCGCACGAAGGGTTCCGTATCAATTATTATAAAAAAATCACGTTTGTTGTATGGGAGCCCCCCTTAAATATTAATTTTATTATGTTTTTAGTGTTTGTTGTTATAGCGGCAACAGAAATACATCATCTGTGAACATTTCAACTGTCTAGCTGTCACGGTTCATGAGATACAGCCTAGTGACAGACAGACGGACAGACGGACAGACGGACAGACGGACCGACGGACAGACGGACAGACAGCGAAGTCTTAGTAATAGGGTTCCGTTTTTACCCTTTGGGTACGGAACCCTAAAAAGCTCGTGATAAATTCCGAAAACAAAAAGATTATTACAAAAATGCTAGGTTTACTAGGCAAAGTAAGAGAAAAGAAGAAACGCACAAAACCTACAAAGATCCCAGAAATAGAGAAATGTTATATGAGAGATGACGTCAGTCGTAATACAGCAGGAAAAAAGGAAACGAGAACTAAAGATAAAACCAAAAAACAGATTCGATACTTGTGTGATACACTAGTGAACACTTTTAAAAAATACAAAACCGAGGGGGGCCGCTACGGATTTACGTTTTACAGGAACAAACCGTTTTTTATTCTTTCGCCAGGAATAAACTCGAGAAATACTTGTTTGTGCCCCAAGCATAGTAATATAGACTATTTACATACAGCGCTGGTAAAACACGGAATCATCAGTGGCACGAGAAAAGAGGCTTTAGAGAATATACGTTGCGACACAAACAACTACGACTGCATGTACCATACATGTCGTCAATGCAAAGATAGAAAGGTACAGTTTAATCTGGCTACAGAGGAGAAATTAAACCAGGAAGTAGAATGGCTGGAATGGGATAGGAAAGAACATATAATTATACACACATACATACATACATTATTATATTACCCACAAAATTTGTACGCCGTTATTGGCAAAGCATGGACGCTCACAACATAGTTTTTAATACCTTGCATGTCTGATTACTCAGTTTATGTAAACGCATGTTTGACAAATAAATTATCTTTCTTTCTTTCTTTCTATATGAAAAGAAAGACTTATAGTCCAGTCAAATTAGCTCAAAAAATAGGGGTAAGGTTACAATAATTCGCATAGAGCTAAAAATTGGTACGAATGTTGGGAACATCATTACAAATAAAATGTCAAAAATCCCCATCGATCCGACCTTTGCAAAAAGAAATATTCAAGGTCAAAGGTCGTGCAAATAGGTTTTTTGCATTTTTCAGTCGAACGGTAAGTTTTATCATAAAAATATGTTCCACAAAATTGTAAATCGTGCAATTATCTATAAAAATGATTATATGCTTTTTCCTGAGAATCACCATTTCTGAGATATAGCTGTTTAAAAAGATGAACAAGTCGTGTTCTTCATAAAAATCAAATGTTTCCACGGCACCGCTGTAGTGGTGTACCTGGCGGGTTTTTTTTAACGTGATGAGCCTATTCCACGATCTATTGAGGTCATGTTTAATAAATAAAATATTGTATTGAATAAAAAAATTAACTATTGGGAATTGCGGTGAAAATTATGAGTAAGGAGCTTATGACCGCGGTTTCGCCCGCGTGGAGGTCGATAATTGCCCCACGGGATCATAATAAGGGGATAAAATATCCTATGTGTTAATCCAGTCAAAAGCTGTCTGTGTGCTAAATTTCATCCAAATCCGTTTAGTAGTTTTTGCGTGAGAGAATAACAAACATACACAGTTACACACATACAAACTGTCGCCTTTATTCTATGAGTGTGAAGTGTGATTGTAGAAAATGATTCGTCTGATTGAAAAATAATTATTTAGTGGAACTAAAAACGAGTGCAATTAGCTTGTATTCCTATAACCTCTGCTTCTACTTGGAAATTAATTGATAATACATTGGAACCAATACAGACATTACTTCAAAACGCACGATTATGGAGTTTTTCCGGTGCGGGTGGCACCAGAAAAACTCCGTTTATTTTTTGCAATTTCATTAAGGGGTGTCATGCTAAATGCAGCTGCAACAACGTTGGGTTGTTTAGTTTATTAACATGTGCCGGTTGTTAGGAACTGTCGTGCTCCAATGTTGAATCGCCTTTAGAAAAGTATTATTACGATATCAGCAAGGAGATATCTCATGTATCGGTCATAGAACAATTTACTTGTACTTAGCAGGAAGAAGATGATGAAAAGAAGAAAACATTGTATTTGAGGTTCCATTAGTTAATTTTATCAATCAGACGAATTATATTCTTTATTTAGGTGCTCATAGTTTACACCGCTTTCATCTTTTCCAATTATACCATTTTTTATTTGATACAATATCTTTATGGTTCCGTTTCCAAAAGGTATCCAACGGGACCTTATTACTAAGCCTCCGCTGTCCATCCGTCCGCTGTCTGTCAGCAGGGTGTATCTCATGATCGTGCTGTAACAGCTATGCTGGGGTCGGCTTCCAGCCTAACCGGATGCAGCTGAATAACAGTATTTTACATGGAGCGACTGCCTATCTGACTTCCACAGCCCAGTTAGTACTGGGTAATACGATTCGACCCTTGGTAAGACTGGTTGTCAGTCTTTTTCATAACCGATCCATGGGCCACCGACTACCTGTAACGACTGTCAAAGATCTACAAATGACAGCCGGGACCAACTGCTTAACCTGCTTTCCGAGACGCGTAGGAAACTCAATATTTAATGGGTGGTCACCCATCCACAGACAAACCTAGGCAAGCAAGGCTTAACCTAAAGATCGACCCGAGCGGCTGTTATTATTTAGCCAAGAGCTCCTCGTCCTATAACAACAATAAATAAATTAAAGGCTCACCTACTACGATGGTACGCAACCCTTCATGCGCGAGTCCGATTTTAACTTGGCCGGTTTTTTAACGAAACAGGGCCACAACAGATCGTGGAATACGCTTACCGGGGTAACCACGTTTAAAAAAAAAACGCCAAGTACACTACTTCACCGGTGGCGTGGAAACGTATAGATTATTATCAAAAACACAACTTTTTCATCGTTTTGAACAGCTATATCTCAAAAATGGTGATCCTTTCTTAGTGCACCCCTAGGCCACATAAGGAACCTGCTTGCCATATTTGGAATTTGTAGACCCAACGGTTTGGGCTGTGCGTTGATAGATGAGTCAGTCAGTCAGTCAGTCAGTCAGTCAGTCAGTTTCTTCTTTTATATATTTAGATGGATGACGAGGAAGCATCGACCAGTGCTGTAACTCCACCGAAGAAAGTGAGAAGAACTTGCTATTATAATGTTGACTGGGAATCGCGATTTTCTTTGTTAAATAAATATGACGAAGACAACACAAAGGGCTACTGCAAATTGTGTAAAACTACGTTCACAGTGGCTTATGATGGCGTAAAAGCATTAACACAGCACGCCACGTCAAAGAAGCATAAAGATTCAGTAAGTGCAGCAGCCATGTCTCAGCGAATGAATTCTTTCTTTACTCCAAAAGGCAGCGCGCAAAGTGAAAAAGTGGGTTATTCATCGACTGGACACGAGAGACTGAACACACGTGTGTCCAGTTGGTGAAACTCACAATTAATATCACTTATTATTTCGTCATCTGGACACGCCATAATTTTTACGCGTGTCCACATAGTGAAACTTAAATCACTTTTATGTTTTCGCCAACTGGACACACGTCCGCATTTTATCTGAATTCATGAGAAAGTACAGTCACGCAGATTGATTTTCTGTATCACAATTGTGCCGAACGAGCGTGATCCGCTGAAGGCGTGGATGTATAACGTGCACCTAGCGGTCTGCCTATACCCTTTCTACACCGGGCGCACGCATACACTATACTTCGCTCTCAGACGGCGCTGACGTCCTACACCTATTTAACTGTAGCCAATCTACGCAATCTCAGGCGTAGAACCTAACGAGGGAAGGGGGCTTTACTGGGAAATAATACACTGATAAACTTTCATAACTATTCAGGAAGCGATTCGGAGCTTCAGGACTTTTCGCGCACAACTTTTTCACTGTTTTTCTTCATAATATATTTGCCGCACTGGTGACTACAATTCTTAGAAATGTTGTGTTTACTAAGGTACTCCGGAACTTTACTGTAACGAGAACCCTGATTCGCTTCCTGATTTTGGAAAATTTTAATAAAAATTTTGATTATCGATACATGCACCTTTTCGGAAAATTACAATTTTGTGTGACTTCTACATAAAGTTATTTATGTACAAACATTAAAATCACAATAATCTTTATTGTAATTAGGAAATGATTTCCAAAAAACCAGACAACTTTTCCAACAGTGGCTGTTTGAAGGATCTTCCAGGCTGAATTACACGAAAACTGTTGCTGTGACTGTACGTAAGTATATAATTGCCATATACTAGACGAGTACATGGCCTATCGAAAACTGTTACTTATTTTGTCGTGTCTGTATTTTTCAGCTTGTAACGATCCTTCAACTGTTATTCTGTTAGACCAAATTTTCCTATTACTGACGAATATAGCTGCGCTAGATTGTCATACTCAAGTGCTCTTCCTGAAGGGCTAAGTTATTAAAAAAGACTATATCCAGGCCTAGGTCGCAACCTATATAGGTTACCTGGATCTTACTAAAATACTAAATTAAACTATAAACTCCACTTGCAAGTTTATATGAGTCTAGCGCTTATGTAAATACTGTTTTTTACTATTCTAATGACTGAAGGCACTTATTACTTGTCACTCACTATATTGCCCATACACTGACTCTACACTGTTTTACTATAACAAAGACACTATATGCTGATTAAGTGACGTTCGTCGCGAACAACAATCACGTTCGGCCAGATTCCACTGTTGGGAACAGGTGATTTTGTATGTCAATGTAAAATATTCACCATTTCTGATATTATTGTTTTTTTATTCAAAAATTGTCAAAATCACCCGTTCCCAACAGTGGAACGTGGCTGAACATGATTGTGATACAGAATATCAATCTACGTGACTGTACTTTCTCATGAATTCAGATAAAATGCGAACGTGTGTCCAGTTGGCGAAAACATAAAAGTGATTTAATTTAAGTTTCACTATGTGGACACGCGAAAAATTTTGGCGTGTCCAGATGACGAAATAATAAGTGATACTAATTGTGAGTTTCACCAACTGGACACACGCGTGTCCAGTCCTTCGTGTCCAGTTGGTGAATAACCCGAAAAAGTTAGCATTGCCGAATTGGCTGAAGTTTATCATAGTATCAAGCACCACATTTCTTATGTTGCTCAAGATTGCTCATTAAAAGTATTAAAGCAAGTTATTACGGATTCAGAAATGGTGAAACAAATGACTGGAGGACGCACTAAATGTACTGCTTTGATAAACCAAGTTTTATATCCTTATTCAATGGAACTTGTGCAAGAGGATTTAAAGAATGAAGTTCCGTTCTCCATCGCTACCGATGCTTCTAATAAAGGAAACAGAAAATTCTTTCCAGTTGCGATTCAATATTTTTCACCAAAAGACGGTATTTGTCATAAAATAAAATAATAAGTCGAAGATTCAAGATCTATTAAAGAAAAATTATGTTAATTAAGTGTTGGAAAATTCACAGCTACCATGGAGTAGAGTAACAGCATATGGAGCGGACAATGCCTCTGTTAATTTCGGAGTTAATAATTTAGTTTTTCAAAAGATATTATCTGAAGAAAATTATGAAATAATAGCCGCTCACTGCAATGATCACATATTTCATAACTGCGCAAAAAATGCTTTGAAAGTAATGCCTGTTGATGTGGAAAATATAGTAATGAAAAAATTTGCAGAATTTTCTTGTTCTGCAAAGAAACGAGAAGAGTTGAAGGAGGAAAGACCGACGCATTTAATGCTAGCCATGACTAGAACTGATATTTTTTACTTATTGCAAACTTCATATTTTTGGTGCAATGATTGCCAACTATGTGTTTACGATCATTTTCCTGGTGATGAATGTGTAATTTGTTGGAATTAGTGACTCTTTTTTATTTTTATCTTAGTTTTCTGATTTATAATTTGGTTTAGGATTCGAAATCATGTTATTTTTTTGTGTCCGCATAATAAATCATGGTGCCCATGACGAGTGCCAGTTTTGATTTATTGTTTATTGTTAGCAAATTCTGTAATACATTCATTGAATATATTAGTCAATTCATTATGATAACTCTTAAATATTATTTTAGGTACAAAATACCTTTCTGTTGTTTTTTTGTTACTATTTGTGGTTTCATTTATAGTAGGTTCAATTATAGCCTTTATTATTTACTTGATTATTTAGTAACTGTCACAGCCACCTATTTTTATATTATTTTTTATTACAAGTATAATATTAACGACTGACAAATTATGTAGAAGATCTCAGATTTAACCTTGATCTCAAGTTTTTAGAGTAATTAATATTATTAAGATTAAAATAAAAGTATACTAAGCGTTATTTAATTTTTGATAAGAGAAAAAGGTGCCAAAAATGTTGTGATATTATATGCAACACCTAGTAGGTGTACACTTTAACTGAGACCAATGTTGACTTCTAATAATAATAAAATGTTTAATTAAAAAAAAAAAACTGATTATAGAATAACACAATTTATACTGCTTAAGTTTGTTAATTTTATAGGAATTAAGAAATAAACAATGGCTTTAAAAATACTTTAGGTATTACGTGAGTTGTATAAGTAACAATTAATTCAATTTGTGATTATTTTGATAATTGAAATTTGATCTGATTTGTGAAATAAGTATAAGTAATATAAAACATTTAAAATATATTTCGGTTTTATTTTATTCTAGCGCATTCAATTTCTCTTTATTCATGTAAGCCCAGCCTTACAAAAAATGGACTGTCAGTTTTGCGATTGTCCTGTGTTTTACGACGAGGGATTTCTTAGTTTTTGTTAATTCTTAATATGAAAGGGTACAAATTATTTAATTTCAATATTTAAAATAGCAATGTTTATTTCGAAAGCAATAATGTAGTGTCCCGGTGAAACTACTTAACCATTACAATATCGAAAAAATAACGGTTACTAACATCAGTTGTGGCAAAACCGAACTTAACATTAGCTTGACATTCATATTATTATGTTATTAAGCTTTTCACTATTATGTCGTGTTTTAAAATATATATATTATTATCTTTAAAATACAATTATTAGAATTTGAGGGTTTTTTCAAAGTTGTAAGATATTTAGCTTTTAAGATAGTCGCAAAACTGACATTTTTTTCCACAGAGTCAGTTTAATTTTACGATTTCTCGTAAAATAGCTTAATAATGAAGAAAATAAATATCATTTCATAAATTACAATACATCTAAGTTATATTCTAATAAAAAAAACATCGAAAATATCACATTTAAAATCTGACAATAAATTCGGTCATGCATGGTACACTTTTTTGTGAAAACGCTCATGGACGCTTTTAACGTGCACATCTTGCTACATTGTTCTCACATAATATACCATCTCAACATGAATGATGTAACCAAGATTTTGTAACAATATTCTGATTTAAAAGAGTGTCCATGGAGTTTCTTGCCCGTTCTTCTCCATAGAGATCTACGCTAGGGAATGGGCAACTACAGTACTTTCACAGTTGTTATGTATGTGTGCGCGCATGTTCATGTGTGCGTGCGCGCGCCCGACTGACCGGCAACATTTGTAATAAACCAGTGTGCTAACAGCAGTCCGTGGTTTCACTTGCCTCCCGCAACATAATCAACAGTGGCGACGATGATTTACCAAAATGGCGTCGTTTGGAATATTGACAAGTACCAATCACAATGAACATGATTGGGGAACATACAAATGACGAATCACTTAGTGGTTCATCGCTAATGAGATCGACGCAAAAGGTGACGCGACAGGTACAAGAAGGCGAGCGATTCTGCTCAGCACACTCCATGACGGTACCTACAAACTGGCAGCGGATTTGGCGTTGCCGAAAGACGTACAGTTGGTGCCGTATGAAGGACTCATCAAGTTACTGGATGATCACTTTACTCCGAAACGGTGCGGGTTCAGCGAGCGACATAACGCACCTTCGGTAAGACAAGGGCCGAAGTGCGAAGTGTTTATTTTATGTTTTTTAGCTTATAAGTTTCTTTTGTATTTTGTAGGGTTGTGTTTTAATTTTTTTTATTATTGCGCGTTTGTACTCTGTGCAAAATAAACGATTTTTCTTTCTTTCTTTTCTTCTTCTAAAAATTCCGAAAATGAGTTAAATATGCCAAAGTGCCTAAAAAACTAATTTCTATCTGTAGGAACAAAGACATTCACTAGATTCAGTTTATTTCCGCCAGAGGGCAGTACTGCCTTTGTACCATTCGTTCGTTTTTTGAATGATATTGGCGCGACAAGATCTCATTGGTCAGTTGCGGCATCGCCCGCGTGAGTAGTGGTTGTGTACTGGAGCGTCAAGGTCATTAAGGTAAATATGCCCTTTTTTGTGTAATATTTTGGAAAGACATGGTCACATTTTGTGTACTTATGCCTAATATGAGAGTACATATTTGACAAAACAAAGTCGTTCGGGTAATTGTGCCTTTGTGAGTCCAAAACGTAAATATAACCTAGTCTTTATACCAAATCTGACTTAATCATTCCAATTTTGTCATATACAGATAAAATATAATAACATTTAAGACTTTGTCATTCCAACCGCCTTTAATTTTTATGTAAAATTGATAACATTTCCGTCATTTTCTTTACAATATCTTGTGTCTATTTATTGATCTGTACGATAATTCCAATGCCATTTTTGCCATTTATTAACCCCTGATGCAAAAACGGATTCTTATAGGTTTGACGTGCATTTATTTTTGTTTTGTTGATTAATAAACCAAACTAAACGTTTGAATATTTTCGCTTTTAGGGAATAAAAATGGAATCTCGAGGCAGAAAAATTTTGAGGATGGTCGATGATCAATTTAATATACAAGCTAGAACTACTATTGATGAACCTCAGAATAATGAAAAATTAGAAAAATCTAGTTTTGAAGAATACAATAGTTTTAAAATGACAAATGCTACTTCTAAAATTAATTCTACGTCAATGGTGGAGAAGTGGATAGATGGCAATGATTTTGAAAATCAGGATCCAATACCGATGATACCTGATACTATAGGTACAGGAGCGATAAATTCATCCATGATAACCGTATCTGCTATGGAGGATCCAATACCAACGATTCCTGAAACTACAGAAGCGATACATTCATCCTCGATAACCATATCTGCTAGGGAGGATAATGTAATAGCAAGCCCACCCATTATAAATAAAACCCCGGGTAATAACGATACCGAGTCTGAAGAAAATGGAGATTTTTCACAATCCGATTCCAGTTCAGAATACAAACCAAATGTGAAACAGGCTAAAAACTACACTAAACTTTTCAAATCAAGAAACGTATCCAATTCTTCTAGTTCTGACAGCAGCTTTTCCAGTTCCAGCAGCAGCTCATCCAGTTCTAGCAGCAGTTCATCTAGTTCTCGAAGCAGATTTCTTGAACCTAATACTACGGTGGACTTACAAAATAATGAAGGCAATAGTGAACCAGAACCAACACCACACCCAACTGTTAATTTAGAGCAGGAATCAAACAAACGGTCTAGAAAACGTCAAAGAAATATGAATGAGTGGAAACAAGTCATATCCAAACGTTTGAAAAACAGTGGCCAAGAGTATACTACAAAAAGAGGAAAAATTGTAGCAGCAAAATCAATTCTTCCTCCTTGCCCTGATAAGTGCCGACTTTCGTGTTCCACTAAAGTTTCTTCTGAAGATAGAAATACGATTTTTCAATCCTACTGGGAGCTGGGAACACACATGAAACAAAGAGACTTTCTCGCGTCTTGTGTGAAACTGATTCCGCCTGCATACCGAAGAGTCAAAATTACCGACAGTAATACCTGTATTAAGCCACCAAGAAAACCAAATTCGACCTACTATTTTATGATAGGTTCACAAGAAGTTAGGGTCTGTAAAAAGTTTCTGCTAAATACATTGGCTATTGGAGAAAAAACTTTACGTAATGTTATTGAAAATATATCTAAAAATACTATGAGAATGAGTGCTGTAGATAATCGAGGCAAACACGGTAATAATTGTAAACTAAGTGCTGAAGTTATCCAATCTGTTCATGATCACAATGTGATCATGATAAAGTCGATTCCACGTACAGAAAGTCATTACTTAAGGGCTAATACTACTAGAGAGTTTATAGATGGTAGCCTGACTGTAGCTGAGCTCCATCGCAACTATCAAGCTATCAGAAAAGCAGCTGGAAAACCATCCGTCAATTATGATGCTTATCATCGCATTTTCAACAATGATTTTAATATAGGCTTATTTGTACCTCGTAAAGACCAATGTGATGAATGTGAGGCATTCAAAAACGTTGTTGACAAAGAACCACTGTTAGAAAAGCATAAGTTACACCTTGAAGAAAAGAGTCTTTCCCGTTTAGAACTTGAAAAAGATATAGAAGACAATAAACAGGCAGATTCCAATAACATAGTAGCCATATTCGACCTACAGGCAATTTTACCGTGTCCCATTGGCCAGTCGTCAGCATTCTTTTACAAGTCAAAGCTTAACTGCTATAATTTCACAGTTTCCAATATTAATAGTGATAAAACATTTTGCTTTTTTGGCATGAAGGCCTTGGAAAACGTGGAGCTAATGAAATAGGAACATGTCTTTACAAATTCCTGGAAGAATTATCTACTCAACAACCCAATAAAGACATAATATTTTACTCCGATAACTGTTGCGGCCAACAGAAAAATAAATTCGTTTTTGGGATGTATTACTATGCTGTCAATATGTTGCCCATAAAATCTATCACGCACAAATTCCTCATTAGAGGGCATACTCAGAATAGAGCTGACGCGGTTCATTTAGTCATCCAGAAGAGCGTTAAAAGGGCTAAGAAAGCAGGGCCTATATACTGTCCAGCTGAGTATGCATGTCTCATAAGAAATGCAAAAAAGCGCGGCAACGGATTCGAAGTCAAAGAAATGAATTTTGATTCATTCTTTGATTTGAAATTGTTATCTGATGATGTTAGTTTAAATCTAAGCAAAGATGTTATTAAAAACAATATCAAAATATCTGAAATTAAAGCCATTAAGTTCACTAAGAATTCTGATACATACCAATTTAGATACAGTTATAAATCAATCACATGGAATGAAGCGCAAGTCAGATTAGGTAGGACGGGTAATAAGAAACGATTGATAGATATTGTATTAAATGTGTTATATTCTGATACTTTACCAATTCCGGATCGTAAGAAAGAAGATATCCGTCAACTAATTGCCTCAAACATAGTTCCCAAATTTTATGAACAATTTTATAATAGTTTATTTCAATAACACATTCCAGTGAACATGTAGATCAGTATCCGCATTTCTTATATTTTTATAGTTACTGTTTTGTATAAATAAAGTTTTAGTAGCACTACTGATTTGTGCCTAATTTAAAAGACTATTTTTGTTAATCACTTAAAAAGATTTTTAAGTATTATGATTATTATTACCTAGGTTTTGAAAGTAAGTGTACCTAGGTACTTAGTTGATTGTAAGAAAATGTTCTTATAAATATTGTTTTCATATTCTATACCAGTTAACTTTGTATATCTTATAAGAAACAAATTGTGATTTTAACAAATGCTGTGATTACTGACTGATTTTAGAATAACAGTATAAATAAGTCTTACGCACTTACGGGGCATTTTATAGATTTAATGTAAATCTTTTAGAAGTGACTTTTAAGTTAATTTTTTAAGTTAATTTTCTGATTGTAGTGTTTTTGTCAGTCATAAAGATGTTCCTAAGAAGAAGAATAAAAAAGTACAAAATAAGTAGTATTTTCATTTAATAAATCATTTCAATATAATGTGCCACTTTGGTCACAATAGCACAATTATTTAAATGTTGGTGCGAAAAGGGCATAATTGTATGCATATATTAATATTTCATGAAATGTAGTATAAGTAAATAAATAATTCACTCTTTTAAATTCTATATTTATATTCACTAATGTATAAGGTATATTTCTGCTAAAAATAAAATACTATTTTACATTAGTATGGGTAGAAAAACATACTATAAATCTATAAAAACCTTAAAACGTCTATCCTGAAAAATTTTAATATTAGCACTTCGGCCCTTGTCTTACCGAAAGTGCGAAAGTTCTACTCGGCTTCGCAGCAACCAGGCGAGTCGCACACGCAGTGGGCCGCAAGGCTGCAAGGACTCACCGCACATTGTGGGTTCAGCAATGTAAAAGAAGCATTACGGGATCGTTTCGTAATGGGAATGGTAGCGGGTCCAGAACGAGAGAAGTTGTTTGGCCGGGACTTGGAGAGCTTGACCTTGGCAAAGGCAGTGGAGGTCGCGGAGAGCGTACGGTGCGCGCATGTAGGCGCCGCCGCCGCCACCGCGCCGGCTGCCCCAGCGGACCAGGTTCAGGTGTTCAAGATCGGGAAAGGACAAAATAGTGCTAAATCCAACAGTGCCACGAGTGATAAGTGTTCGGTGTGCGGTCGTTGCAATCATAAGTCGTCGGAATGTCGATTCGCGAAGTACAAATGTCAAAAGTGTAACGTCGTAGGTCATCTGCGAAGGATGTGTAACAAGAAAGTAAGTAAATTACGTGTCCACAGGGGCTGTGAGCGAGGACGTAGAGGGTAAATCGCTTATTAACATATGTTCAGCTCAAGGGGAACCTATGACAGAACCGGTTACAGTAATAGATAAAAATATAAAATCCCAACAACCCCAGCATCCAGATGTGCGAATAGACTTTTAAGGAATATTCCACGGGTAGATTATAAGTCCTATTTTTAAGTTAAGCATAATTAGTGTAAACAAATTACAACTTATTCCAATTGTTCAGAGTATAAGTGTTGCTGCATTTGGGATTTTGTCCCTCTAGTGGTAATGGAACAAAAGCCCAGATGCAAGTTGGGTTGGTAATCAAAGGCAAAGTAACAACATACTATCTCAAACAACAAAGGTTTATGTATAAAAAACTATATAAACTTAAATATAAAAAAGATAATGCCAGCCAGAGTTAAATTCAGTCGGTTTTGAACTATGGTTGTGGGGGATTGGAGATAAACCCTGTACTGTTCCTTTTTCAATAGTTTAAATAAAATTGGTTTTTACAAAAATATTAAGGTACAACCTTCCAGTTTTGTGGATGAGAATAGATATTAAATGGGCGCCAGGGACTTGAAGAGTTCCGAATCCCGGAGCCGACGAAAATGTCCAATATACTTCCAGTTAAGCAAGCGTAGGTGTCGAACCCGGGGTCCTTTAATTAAATTTAGTTGAAGACCAGCTTCTTATGTTGAAGACCGGGCAGGTGGTACACTGGTTCGTATACGAACCGGTTGAAAATAAATTAAAAGGTGTAGGTAAGTTTAGATATTAAAAAAAACCGTCCCACCTGCGTTAAATCGCTAGACGGATTCTGCTACCGCACAGCTGTCTCCACAGGAGGCTTTGAGTGGACTCGAGGAACGGGTCTCGCGTCCAGGTCCCAGAGGCTCCTCTATCCTGGCGGCGAGGCGAATCTCTCGAGTTGCCTCACCTGGAATTGACAATACGGGGACCCTATTATATAACGGAAAAACTAAGGTGCTTTCCTTGAGTATGAATAGAGGTGAGGAGTTAGGAAATCTATAGGCTAAAACATTAGCCGGTCACGTGGCCTCTGGCTAACACAATTGAATAAACTACGACTTCTGTTTGCCTAACCCTGCGTGGTGGGACAACAATGGTAATAATACTCACGGATGTGTTATGATGAAAAAACTTGACTGCAAGATTCGACTGGAGAACAGGTCCGCCTATTTCATTTGCGAATCCTTTCAACACATGGAGTCCTGTAATCAATATCCAGGGATCACGTCAATATCCTTTTAAAGACCTGGGAAGGACTCGGAGATCACTTCCAAACACTAATTGACCAAAATCTACCCTTTAAAACATGTAACAAAGTTTTTATCGTATCTCAAGCGGGATCAATTACAAATTGACGCCCGTGACCTTCCTTTGTCCTGTCACGCCTCCAAACCGGAATTAGGCGGAGCACCTAGAAAATCTTCCTTGTTTCAGGTAAAACTTATTAGAGCACTGATGACCGAATCACTACCTCAAGATATTTAATTCTTGAAAATCCCTAACAACTGTCCAACATGACGTTTATACTCTGAAACAATAACAATTTTCAGGATCCAAGCTGACAAACTAATTATTTTTGGGTGCTAATTAAACAAGCTTCTTTTTAATATCATTATTCGCCTCCAAAAATGTATGTTGCCTTCTAAATTACTAAGTCAGCCACAATTAACGAGCATCTAAATAATACTATCTTAGCCACTAGTTATCTTCTATGTAAACCACTCTAAATACAACTCAGCATGATGGTTATTTTTTAGCATCTATATTTGTAACATACATTCTAACAGTAAACTTCTAAAATACTATTAAATGACATCAAAAAATATATTTATTTAGCTTCAAATTTTTTAACTCAGTACGTTTAAAATGTAACTCATCCCATATTAATTGATCGTCAAAATTTTGCTAAAAATGTCATCAAATAGTATATTGACCACTAATATTACCCCAAAAGCTATTGAGGAGAGACAAAATAAAAGGCTTATGTTTAACGACCCACCAGATTTAGTCAAATGTAACGGCAAAAAAATCACTTTTGATTGCCAAAAATAGTAAATGATCACCAAAATTAATCCCCATTTTAGCGTGAAATGAGAACCAAAAATAGTTAAAATTAGAGTTAAAATTAGTTAATGATCACCAGAAATTGAACTGTTATGCTCTTGCATCCGAGTCGAGGGAGACCCGGTCGACGGAGCCCCGCTTCGCGGGGCTCCTACTTCTGAATGGTTTATAAAAAAATCGGGGTGCCCCAAGTTGGCCTAGGCAAAACTAGTTTGTCATCAACCACCTCATTAAAATTTGGTGTTCAATTTACTAAATTTGGTGATCAATTGATATTTTAGGTGATAGATGTTAGTGGTCACAAAGTTATTTTTGGTGGTCATTATATTTTCCCCCAAAATAAAAGACTTTATTTACACGTGATCAACTCACCTCGTCGTTACATGAATGGCGCTCTCTGATTGGTGCAAATGGCCGGTCGCTGTCGTCTCGCGTACTCGCGCCAAATCATACAGTGGCTATTTTCACGATAAAAGAATATGATCTATCATTTTACATGCTAAGTTATAATAAATGATGCTTTCTGTAGAAGCTTGAATTATATTTTTTTGCGGATATTGCGTTGAAGCTGTAAAACGTAAAATGGTGACGAGATGTAAAATCCGTGGCCGAGTTAGTAAATTAGGTGGCAATGTATAAATACATAAGAAGGACGAGTCACAATAATTGATGATCTTTACTTGACGCTTTCTATAGAATATTTAGTTGGCATTGTAAAAAAGACGAATTAGTTTATTAGAGGCTATGTCACTTTCCCGTTGCTTAGTTATAAAATTAGAAGTTTAATCACGTGTCCAATCAATAATTTTGTGGCTAGACTTATAATTTCCCATTATTTTTTAGTTCTAACACTAAAGTTTGTCCTAAGTGGGGTAACTTTTCCCCTTACTCCTTCGGCGAATTGAGAATGTTTAACCTGGTCACACTACGTCATAGACAAACCACAGATTAAGGCTGATGCTCCAGGGTAGCCCGCGAAATTCAATTTTTCTTACGTTTTTGGCAAATTGCAGGCCAGTGCTAGGTTGTATGTTGATTAAAATATTGGACGCGATTGTAAGACGTATGTAGTTACAGAATTATAATCATCAAAACCATCAATACAACCCTCCAAGTTCATAAAGGTCGAGAAACGATTTTTTGAAGGTCAAAGTCATTGCTAGACCTTTATGAACTTGGAGGGTTGTATTGATAGTTTTGATGATTATAATTCTGTAACTACATACGTCTTACAATCGCGTCCAATATTTTAATCAACATACAACCTTGCACTGGCTTGCAATTTGCCAAAAACGTAAGAAAATTTGAATTTCGCGGGCTGGTCGAAGCATTCACCTTAAATATGGATCAGGCCTGCGACAGCTTTAGTTCCAAAAAATGCGTTATGGCGCCACTTTCGGTAGCCATGTTTTTGGCAGCCATTTTGGTACTTATGCCCGTCAAAGTCAAACTGACTGACAATAAACCGTCATTCGTGTCGAAGTTCGTGTGCTGATTGATGGGTTATTTTTTCCTCGCTATATTGCTTGAGTTAAGATTGATTCCAAGTTCCTTGCTCGATACGAATTATACAGCAGTGATCTGGTGCTTTGGTCCGCGGCCATGGCTCTTATCAAATCCTGTGTAATCGGTTGTACTTCGACCAACGAAACTCATCGCCTTTACAATTTACCAAAGGACGATAAACTTAGGGCTTTGTGGCTGTCGTTTTTGGAGCCAGTGAATTCGGAACTTCTTGGTCTGTCAAAGGATCAGTTAGTGAATAAACGTGTGTGCCAAAAACACTTCCACAGATACCAACTGGATGACAAGGGTGGCCGTGTCAGAGATGGTTATCCATGTCTTTTTTCAATTGAAGAAATGGAGCATGGGGTGCCTTTATCTGGTATGTGTTTCTGTATATCAATAGGTACACTTCTTGTAATTATAGGTTTGCTGGGTGAGTCTCACTATTCAAATTACCCATTGCAATGATAATACTGAGACTGCATGCGTTTTTCAAATCAGTCTCACTATACCCATTCACAATAAGAAGCAACAAATGGAAATAGTGAGACTCATGTTCCCCTACAAAGTGTCTCACTATTGGGAACAGTGACACTCTTAAGAGCGTCTTTAAACGCCTGGTGAAAATTAGGCATTGTAGACATTTTTATAGTAAAAAGCTTTTAGCCAATTTTTTTATTATTTAATTTATAGCTACAAAGTTTTTCAAAATTGTGTGATGCTATTTCCGTTAACGTTTTATGCAGTTAGGATGACTGCTGTAGTACCTACATAAGATAATATTATTGAATAATAAACAATTGTCTTTTTTCAGGTGATCATTATGATCATAACTACTGTAAAAATGAAGGCATTGAGGAAATTTCAGAAAGTCCAGTTGTTGCCCAAGGTAATGACCCACTTTTCAATCTTACGCTTTGTTATAAGTAACTTAATATGTTCCGTTTTCTGATATAACCATTTCTCATTTTAGAACATCCAGTTGATCATTTATATTCAAAAAACGCTGATACATATGTGGATCCTGCTGCATCTTCAATTCTCTATACTGGTAATAAATTTTTAACAACTTTTAATTTTGAATTAAGGTTTTTAATTGTATAATTCATCAACATTGCAAAGTGTTAATAACTTTTGCACAAAAACAAATGCACATAATCCAAAACATCACACCTTGTTACTCTGATGGTTGGGCAGATGCTGGGAAATTCCAGATAGAAGAACCCCTAGTCCAATTCTTTTGCCATGAGTGGAAAAACATTTATGTACTAAATTAATATACATATTTTATTGCAGGTATCACAACATCCAATGTCATTGAATCAAGTGAAATACCAACTACAAGCAAGTATGAAAAATCACTACAAAACATGCAGGTTGACTCTTTAGGATCCCAAGGTTAGTGTCATGGAAACTTACCTAATTTTAAAATATGTTTTAGTTTAAAAAAAGGTTCTAATAAAAAAAAAATGACAGGTCAGTTTTCCATTAACTGCTGTCGAATTGAGAGTGGAGGGATGTAACGGGGGTTGGGGGAGAGGTACCCCCCTTAAAAGTTGCTGAGTCCCCCCTTTTTCGACATTTTTAATTCTGACAGAATATTCCTCATTTTATGGATTAAAATGGTAAAAATTTAGTAACCAGTAGCCGGAGGTGAAAGTTGCTCAGGATCCCTAAATAGTTACCCGATATTCCTGATTCACCCTTACTTAGAATTGAATGTTTCTTCTATTTACAGATGTGATTTTCAGTACGGACCAAACTCAATTAACAAGTAAAGCACTAAAAAAATATATTATTACTTTCCTATAAAGGGTGTAAAACATAAATAAATATAAATGTAAATAAAATATAAAATAAAATATAAATGTTGTTTGATGTTTTATGAATATAAAATCTCAATAAGTATTTTGTCAAAACCTATACCAGTTAATAAACTAAATAATGTAATTATTCTTTTACAGCTAATAAATTGACCCCAAACTGCCGGAGCTATATAGAAAAGATGAGAAAAATGGTCATTGAGGAAAACAAGACTCAGAAGCCATTTTCACAAAGATTAGATGCTGCTAAGGCAGTATGCTACAGCCAACTGTTTAATAAAAAAAATTATAAAATGTCTCAACAAGCCCAAGATTTTCTACTCATGCAGTTAAAAATGGCAAACCAAAAGAAAAAGGCAATGAGATATACAACCAGTGAAAAGCATTTGGCATTGACCCTAATGAAGGAAAGCCCTAAAGGATATAGATTGCTACAAAAAATATTTAAATTGCCTAGTAAAAGAACACTAAACCGTCTAGCAGAAAATATAATCTTTAATGTGGGAATAAATGATAATATTTTTAGAGTATTAAAGCACAAAATACAAAAATGGGACACAAAGAAGAAACTGTGCTCAATTTTATTTGAGGAAGTTGCTCTCACACCTCATCTCACTTATGTTGAGTCCCAAGATGAGATAAGAGGCTTTAAAGACTTTGGCTACGAAAGACAACTAAGGTTTTGCGACCATGCCTTAGTATTCATGTTAAAAGGAGTGTGCTCAAACTGGCGACAACCTATTTGTTTTTATTTTTGTGAGGGAACAACTGCAGCTGCTACGGTAGTCAGGATTTTGAAGGAAGTTGTCACTAAAGTGTCAGAATCAGACCTGATACCTTTAGCGATTGTATGTGACCAGGGCTCGACATTTAGAACAGCTATAAATATGATTAAATTGGAGACTGAACGTAAAAGGATTTTAAATGAGGAATATAATGGTGAGTAGATAATCTCTCCTAACAAATAGCCTTTGCATGCTCATTGTCTTCACAGCAGTTGGAAATTATCTGAGATATAAAGTACCCCTCACCGTTATATCGAAATATCCATCTGTATGACCAAATGTCATTCATATGTGTTCAGCTGTTTAACCACAATTGCATTATAAACATCTAATCTTTGACATTATTTTATAATCAAGTAGGATTAGGATCTGTGTAGGACCCATCAAATTAACTTATTGATTGAACTCAATATTTATTTTGTTTACAGATGGAACTATTGAGGTGTCAGGACAACAGTTAAGTGTTGTGTATGATCCCCCGCACTTACTTAAGGGCTTAAGGAACAACCTTCTAACAAAAGACATGCTGTTCAAAGGCAAAGTGGCTACATGGAAGGATATAGAAACTGTGTATGATGCTGATTGCCAACTAGGCCACACAAGAATGCATAAAAAACTAACAGACCATCATGTTTATGCAGCAAAAATGAAGAAGATGAAAGTTAGTGTAGCTGCCCAAACTTTAAGTGCAACAACCAGTGGAATGCTTAAATACACTGCATTGTTCAGTAAGTTTTTACTCTATTAACAATATGCATTATCTAATAACACTAAAATCATCCCCCTAATCACTCATTCTCTCACTTATTTTTATTTATTTATTATTTTAGTATCTACAAAAAAATAAACACACACACACTACCTTTGTTAAAAAAAATACTAGGTGCTTATTCAATTATAATTTAGCATTTTAATAATAAAAAGTCTGATAGAATAGAAACATTTCATAGTTGTTTTGTTTGCTTGTGTGTTATGTATACTTATTTAACTTTGTAATTTGAGAAACTACGGCTTCTGGTCAAAATGTCAGCCAGACAATGGCCACAACAGGCGAAGCTGTGGAATTCATTGACAAGCTCTTCGATAGCGTGAATGGATCTCGAGGGAGCACTGTCCGGGGCAAACTGCGTGGACCAATAAAGCCGACCAGCCATCAAGTCTACAATTTTTGGAAAGAAGCTAAACAAATACTGAAAAACATTCAATTTATTGATAAAACTAGCAAGAAAGCCCTCAAGAATAATAAAGTGTATAAGGTTCGAGTTCCTTCTCTTAATGGATGGGTTACAACAATAGAAAGTTTTGAAAGGTTGTCTAAACTGTTGTTTGAAAAGTATGAAATACAGTATTTTTATCCTAGAAATGTAAATCAGGATCCTCTAGAGAACTTTTTTGGTAGGATCAGAGCCATCAACTACAGGAATGTCAATCCTGATGCAAATACTTTCATGAATGCATTTAAATCTCTGCTAATGTCCAACGTTATGGGTCCACACTCAATATACGCAAACTGTGAGGATGAAACAGGAGACACAGTAGTCGATTTTTTTAAACTCATATCCTCATCAAATGATGATGAGAATTCATCAACACCGTTTGATGAGGATAAAGAAAATTTATCATGTGCTGGACCCATGACGATGACCCAAAACATTAGCAGTAATTGCAACCAGTCATTCAATCCCATAAACGAAAGATTGCGCGTGCACTCTTCTGCATATACAGCAGGGTATATGTGCAGGAGAGTGACACAAAAATTTAAGTGTAGGAGATGCTCTGATTCTTATACTCAAACAAATAGAGATGTTTTTCATAGATGGATTGAGTAAAGAGAGTACACCCTTTTAAAACATCGTAATTTAGCTTATCCATCAAAGAGGTTCTTAATGTTTTATAGGGATATCTCGGGCCTCATACACGATTATTTGAATAAATATGGCTTTAAAAAATGTATAAAAAAACATATAAAACATGAAATAATGAAAAAATTTGATGTGAAATGGTTGGGGTGCACACTTCATAAAACCGAGGTGACAGACTGGTTGCTCAATTTAATGCTACGCACCCAGATACATAATTGGTGCAACATTTTAAATAAAATTTTAAAAGGGGGTGTACTGGAAAAATATGTGAAACAAATGTGTGCACCTCAACAAACTGCTTTTGAAAAATATAAAGCCCATAGGTTAAGAGGAAGAAACAAATAAAAAGTAAAATCTGAAGAAAAGTCGTTTTATTTTATTACATTTTATTCGTTATTTTCGTATCCATCCAATGGCAGTCATGGGACATAACGAAAGAAATTAAAACTTACAAATAATAAAATTAACCCTATAAGACAGTGTTTTCCGTGGAACATCACTATGCAATCGACATTCTAGACTACTAGATTCATGACTATTAGACGTAGACTAACGTAGTACGATGTGGGCCATCACTAGAAAGGTGACGTCGACCAACTGCGACACTAGCGCTTGGCGTATATTTTTGGAACTAGACGCCAACTTAGCACTGTCCTATCTGTCTCTGACTAATATATAGTTATCTGTGATATGGATTGTCCACCCCAGGATGTTTCTAGAATAAAGTCTATAATAAAAAAAATAATTTCACTTCCGTTTACTGTTAAAAGACAATGAAGTATTTTAACTAAAAGCTGAAAATAATTAAGGATTGGCCTATACGATATTAGTTCGATGGTTTCCAATGAAAATGTTAAAATGTTTCGATTAAAACTACAACTGCATATCGCAGCCGCTAGATGTCGCCTCTGTCAGAAACTGACGTTTAACTGAATGAAATTTGGAATGTAAACAATCGCAGCTTAATTACGATATGATGGATCTAATTTATTGTGAAAACCTGTTTAATAGGGTTTTAAAAAGTGATGTATCGTCAGAAAGTGTTACTAAAGAGTCCAGTGACGAAGTACAGATAAAAGGATGACTCCTTCTTTAAATCGTAACCCAAAGTCATTTGCACAAACTACAATGCACATTTCACTTGGAAACCATTGAGATCAATATTGGAAACCTCACAATTTACAACGTATGCTCACAGGTAAATGTTAGGTCCCAAAAAAAAACAACGTAACGGTGTAATAAGGGGAGGAAATGTTATGTATGTGTGCGTGCATGGTCATGTGTGCGTGCGCGCGCCCGGCCGACCAGCAACATGTAATAAACCAGTGTGCTAACAGCAGTCCGTGGTTTCACTTGCCTTCCGCAACATACTCAACAATAGTTTTTATGTCTTGTGACTGGGACTGTAGCTACATTTAAGTTTCATCTTTGTTTCGACAATTCAAAAGTGCCTGTAACTGGCTTACTTGAAATAAATGCTTTGATTTTGATTGATTTTGATTTTGTTGAGCCATCCAATTCAAAAAGGATAAAGGTAGTGAGTGGTCCAAACAGTTGTTGGCTACTTCAAAATTAATTTTTTTGGATGGCGCTTTCGCAGTTTGTCCTCAAACCTTTCACTCAATTAATAACTATACACTGCGCCATAGGGAGCACAATTCAGAATACCAATATTTTCACCGTACTTGTACGCTCTGCTGCCAAACAAGAAATCTGAAACATACGAAACTTTTCAACTGATTAAATCTGCACTAAAGCTTAACAGCAGTACTGAATGGGACCCGGCGTACATTATGATTGATTTTGAGGCGGCAATTGCGAAGGCCTTGACGTCAATATTTCCAAAAGTACAACAAGGGGGCTGCTTCTATCATTTTCACAAGGGAATATGGAGAAAAGGAAAAGAGTTAAAGTTGACAAAGATCCGTGACGCGAAGAGAAGAATATTAGCACTAACAGCATCGTTACCTTTGTTGCCTATTGAGAAAATAGATGAATGATGGACATACATTGAGTCTCAAATTTTGGAAGAGTTTAAAATAGATAAATTTATAAATTATGTCAAAAATTTTTGGCTGAAAAATTAACAATTCCGGAAACAGTGGTGTGTTTTTTGGACGAAATCACAGGACAAATAATTTTACTGAATCATGGCCTTTCAAAATGAATGAAAAAACTAATATAAAATTGAGTTTATACGGATTGCTAATAGCACTCCATTGGTCAAAAAAACCGCTTTAGAGCTATTTATACACGATTTGAAAGCACCTAAACCCCGAGACCAGGCATATGTGCTACGTGATATTGTTATCCAAAATGCACAACTACAACTTGTTACGGCGGAAATTACAGTTGGTGCTTTCTTATCTAACCATATCCATGCCATGCCATATCTATGGTTAGATAATCCGGTCTAGTGATGTGCGTGTGGACTGAGGGCCACTTTGTTAAAAAAAATTGAAAATGTGCTAAGGATTTAGTGAACATTCCCAAAGAATTGTGAAAGTTGGAATCAGATTTTGTGAAAGACAAATAAGCGAGTTATGGACTGCAAAGTTGGGCCCTCAGTTCTCACATAGAGGATTGAGGGCCCGCCTGTACCTGATAAACTGTGAACACCTCAGAAAAAGTCTTTATGCTAGAGTCTAAGCTAACGCCAAACAAAATTAATTAACTTTAAAACCACATGAAGTGGAGACCTGTTCATGCTTTCACAAATTTTCACAATTTATTTAGTAGCATAAATGATTTCAAGTAGTAGCTGTAAGTTAATGGTTTAATTTTATTTACGTAATAAACTTTTACGTGTATGAGAATTGAGAGCCCATTTTGAACGTAAATATACAAAATAAGACAGCATTTTGCGATAAAATCTTGTTTTCACTAATTTTGTTTGGCGTTAGCTTAGACTCTAGCATAAAGACTTTTTCTGAGGTGTTCACAGTTTATCAGGTACAGGCGGGCCCTCAATCGTCTATGTGAGAACTGAGGGCCCCACTTTGCAGTCCATAACTCGCTTATTTGTCTCTCACAAAATCTGATTCCAACTTTCACAATTCTTTGGGAATGTTCACTAAATCCTTAGCACATTTTCAATTTTTTTAACAAAGTGGCCCTCAGTCCACACGCACATGTCTAGTGCCAGTGTCGCTGCAGCAGCGATTGTTGCGGGTATTTTTAAATTATACGGCACTAAACGGGATACATTCTACTGTACAAAGTATGTTTTTTTTGTTAGCTTTTTTTAGTGTCCCACTGCTGGGCAAGGCCTACCCTTTCTCCTCCCAAATCCCTATGGGAGTATAATTTTATATTTTATGTTGACTTAAATGAAGTTATTTTTTTAACAATAAAAAATAATAAAATAAGTATATTATAGGTTTGTTTGTATTAAAACATTGTTTTCGCGAATTTCATTTGTTTTTTTTTAAATATTTTTTATCACAAGTAAGTCAGGAACCCCACCCCTCATTAATCATATAAAGAAACCCTTGATAACTTATCCCTACTGGTAGCGATAAATGGAAAAAAATCCAACTATCCCCACCAGTGCGGGTCAGTAGGGATATATGGAGTAGACAATTCCATATATCCCAACCGGTAGCGATAGTTGGAAAAAAAAAAACCGGCCAAGTGCGAGTCGGACTCGCGCACGAAGGTTCCGTACCAATTATTATAAAAAAATGTTTGTTGTATGGGAGCCCCCCTTAAATATTAATTTTATTCTGTTTTAAGTATTTGTTGTAATAGCGGCAACAGAAATACATCATCTGTGAAAATTTCAACTGTCTAGCTGTCACGGTTCATGAGATACAGCCTGGTGACAGACAGACGGACAGACGGACAGACAGCGAAGTCTTAGTAATAGGGTTCCGTTTTTACCCTTTGGGTACGGAACCCTAAAAACAAGTATCCCTACCAGCAGGGATACGTCAGTAGGGATATATGGAACGGGGGATTTATTCAAGGAATATTAATTTTGTTGAAAGTAAATTTTATAAAGACTAAATGTATGGACATGAAAAGTAATAATTATGAATATTTGTATATCCTGAATAATTTAATGAATTGAATTCTGATGGTTTGGTTTCTAAATGTTCTAGTAATGAGAGCGGTCAAGTTGAAATAAAGTGTATGAGAAATCTGTGATATTAATAATCCAATTCAGAGTGACATAATTAATTATAGTATTATTGAATCTAATTGTCATATTTGTCATCTCCTTTACATGGATGATCTGTGTTAGTGTGATGTAAGAAAATGTTAAATTTGTAGCACCATTTTAATAGATGTATGAAAAGTATCATTAAAACATATTTTCGTTATTCAAGTATTTTATTTGGACAATATTGTTATAAAAGGCGTATACACATCAAATGGCGACGGGGATAAACAAGAATTTCGAAGCATAAAAGGTACATTTTTACGGCTGAAACATGGCCAACAATTTTCGTATAGACGCTTTCAAACAAGATAAATAAATAAATATTGCTGGACATTACACACAGCGCCATCTAGTGCCAAACTAAGCAACGAGGCTTGTGTCGTGGACACCAGATAGTTGTTAAACTACATAGATACTTTTTGTTTGTAAATACATACTTATTATACATATGAACATCCATGACTCGGAAACAAATGTCTATACTCATCACACAAACATTTTCTCCGAACGGGATTCGAACCCGGGACCCTAAGTAGTCTCGGTACCGCTGCGCTATTCGGGTGGTCAAAGATGGCGATATCTTGTGTTTTTTTGGTAAGGGTTGAGCAGTATTTTGAAGCAAATGAGACTAAAATTGAAAAGAGATGCTCAATATTATTAATAAGTCTTCACGAGGATGTATACATAATTCTGAATATGTGTCATCCGAAGATGCCCAAGGAGTTGTCATATGCGGAGCTGCAGAATTTGTTAAAACTAAGGTTCGAGAAAAGAATTTCGCATTTTAGAAAAAGGATTCAATTCGAAAAATTACATTAATTGGAAAGGGAGAGTATAGCTAAATGGTATGCTCGTGTTAGAGAATTTGCTGCGGGATGCAATTTTACGAATACATTAGAAGAACGTGTTAATGATAAATTCGTTACGAGTCTGCGTCCAGGATCAATCCAGGAAAAATTATGTGAACAAGATGTTTCCAAGTCGCTTGACAATTTTAGTAGATACAGCACTGAATAAGGAATTGGCTTTGAAAGAGGTGCAGCAAGTACATCAAGTAGCTCAGTACGGACATGACAAGACGAATAAAAGTTCCCACAACACATTTCGTCGTATCCTACGAATAGGGGCGTAACTGCATAATAGCTACTTTTCAGGAGACACTTTTTTGTGTTTAATTAAATTAAATGTGACAAAATATGTATTGGTGGTTTAATATAATGTGTATTGGTATTTTATGGTTTGGTTAGCATTATTTTCAATAAATTATCTTTATAGTTTATACGCATTTTGTCCCTTAAATCCTAGAAGACGTAGAAGAAAGACACAAACGTGATTAGGGCTTCGTCTCTACTATACATACGCAATTTAGTCATTCCATAGAAAACGGCCACAATCACAATGAGGGTTTTTTTCTATGTATCCTATATTGGAAATGAATAAGTAATTAAAATGACTTAAAAGTTTTTTATTTAAAAATTAGTTTACGCTCGCCGCAACTAACAATCTCCGTCTCCGCGTTCCGCCGAATACTAGCCGAGCGGCGCTAAGACGAACGCGCCGCGTCCCCGCACCCCCACTACTCGCGTAGAACGAAGGCGCGACGGCGGTTGTGGCTTTTTTCTTCGTTGAAAACGTAGTGCTTAAAATTGTGGCTTTTTAGAAAACCTAATTATTTGATAACCTGTGCGGTTTTTAATTGTTTTGTTAAACTGGTTATCTGTGGTATGACGAGCAGAATTGAATTATGCAATAAAAAAAGAAAGCCCTTATGTTCGTTAGGGCACTATTCGTAGGATACGACGATTTATAAAGACTGAGAAGAAACAGGACGGTGAGTTATCGTTATTAAAATACATTCATTGCGGTAAACCAAACCATAATTTTTCAAAATGTTAATTTAAGTCATTTAAATGTAAAATAGGTATGTAACAAAATTGGACACCTATAGCTATTGTATGTTAGAGTAAGGGTTAATAAACTCATAATGTAAATGAAGATACTTTCAATAATTCTATTGATATCTTTGCAATAGAGAAAAATGTTAACTATGTTTTACCAATATCAATTAAATGTTGTATATAACAATATAACAAACCAGTCCAAATGGAACTGGACACCGGTGCTGCAATTTCTTGTTTACCTGAAGACTTGATTTATCTAAATAAAAAATTAAAAAAAAAAACATATTTAACAGGGTCTCCACATGATGTACTTTTAGAGAAAATGGGAAAAAAACTAAGAAATGTGACCTCTGCAAAAACTGAACAAGTTGAAAAAATTGTCACAGTAAAACATACAGTTACTCCTTGATACAAAGAGTTTTAGCACCTAAAGCTGTCCATACCAGAGCTACGGAAAAGTTCATGAACCAATAGCAATATCCTAATACGAAGAAAATTTTGGAATAATGGTAGAGAAATGTGGTTTATTTATATCAAAATAAATATCCTTTTTAGCAGCTTCTCCCGATGGATTAATAGGACAAGAAACATTAGTGGAGGTAAAATGCCCATAAATAATTATAATAATGAAGTGACTGTACCATACCTAGTAAATGTAGTGGACAGCTTTTTTAAAGAAAAACCCATCCGTACTATGCTCAGGTTCAAGGACAGCTGCTTTGCACAAGGAGTACTAATTCCGTCCTAAATAATAATTTCGCCCGTCCAGGTTAGACTTTTTGTTTTTCTCCCGCCATATTTTATGTCCGTCCGTGTGGTGTCGGGCGTCCGTGTGGTGTCGGACGTAAAGAATAACACCATCCCATATCTTCCCGTGGGTGTCGTAAGAGGCGACTAAGGGACTTACCAGAGAATGGGCAGCAGCGCTCTCTGTGTCTTATGTAAGAACTGCACTCACTGCGATCGCCAACCCGCTTGCCAAGCGTGGCGATTATGGCAAAACCCCCCAATGAATAGCGCAACAAAGAAATGGCCCCTAGTGCCCGGCAGCCCGTCTACCCTTGACTACGACAGCGGTCGAGGCTACGGCGTGGCAAGGGGTGCGAAGAATCTCCGGAAGGGATCCGGCTGCCAATACCAACGACTGGACCTGGCAACATATAACACGCGCACACTCCGGACCGACGAGAAGATAGCGGAACAAGAAGAGGAATTGAGCAGGCTGCGATGGAGAATTGTAGGTTTATCTGAAGTCCGAAGAGAGGGGGAGGACACGATAATCCTGAAATCCGGCAACCTGCTCTATTTCCAAGAGGGTGACCGGCAGTCCCAGGGTGGTGTTGGGTTTATCGTCCACAAGTCCCTTGTGAACAACGTGGTGAAGATCGAGAGTGTGTCGACCAGGGTGGCGTACCTTATACTCAGAATATCCTCAAGATATTCACTGAAGGTCATACAGGTCTACGCCCCGACCTCGGCACACCCCGACGACGAAGTGGAGACCATGTATGAGGATATATCTAAAGCCATGCATGGTTCCAAAACTCACTTCACAGTTGTCATGGGGGACTTCAACGCGAAACTGGGCAAACGAGACGGGGATGAGCTGCAGGTGGGGCAATTTGGAGTTGGACATCGGAATCGCCGGGGTCACCAACTGGCTAGTTTTATGGAGAAGGAGGGCCTCTGTATGATGAACTCCTTCTTCAGAAAGCGTGAGCACAGGAAGTGGACCTGGCAGAGCCCCGATGGTGCAACTAGAAATGAGATCGACTTCATCATGTCAACCAAGAAGCAAATGTTCAATGATGTCTCTGTGATCAATTCGGTGAAAACCGGGAGCGATCACCGCATGGTAAGAGGCACATTGAACATCAATATTAAGCTTGAAAGGTATCGACTGATGAAGTCTACGCTCCGTCCAGCACAGATCCAAATCCAAAACCCCGAGAGCTTTCAGCTTGAACTCCAGAACCGTTTCGAGTGCCTAGGAAGCTCAGTGGACGAATACAACGATGGGTTCGTGGAAACTGTCCATACGACCGGGTCTAAGTTCTTCAAGGCGCGTCGTACAGATCAGAACAAGAGGTTCTCCGATCACACTCTCAAGCTCATGAAGGAGCGGCGTGAGATGATCCTGCAGTCTTCAGACGAGGCGTGTAAATACCGGCAGCTCAATAGACGGATCTCTAAATCCTTGAAGAGCGACCTCCGCCGCTTTAATACCGAGCGTATTAAAGACGCGATTGAGCGGAATAAAGGCTCCAAGGTATTTGCAAGGGATCTGGCTATTGGGCAGAGCCAGCTCACAAAACTGAAGACCGACGATGGTAGGATCTTATCCGCCAAACCGGAGCTTCTGAGGGAGATCGAGAGCTTCTATGGACAGTTGTACACGTCAACCAGTAAACCCGTCGTAGATCTAGCAAACGACCCAAGAGCTAGACTGACCCGACACTATACCGAAGACATCCCGGACGTCAGCCTGTACGAGATTAGGATGGCTCTGAAGCAGCTCAAAAACAACAAGGCACCGGGCGATGACGGAATTACGGCCGAACTCCTGAAGGCGGGTGGAAAACCGGTACTTAAGGCCCTTCAGAAGCTGTTTAATTCCGTCATACTTGAGGGAAAAACGCCACAGGCATGGTGCAGGGGTGTGGTGGTGCTCTTCTTCAAAAAGGGTGACAATGCCCGGCTGAAGAATTATAGGCCCATCTCACTTCTAAGCCATGTCTACAAGTTGTTTTCTAGAGTCATCACGAATCGTCTCGCGCGCAGGTTTGACGATTTCCAGCTACTCGAACAAGCCGGTTTCCGAAAAGGCTTTAGCACCGTGGACCACATACATACGCTGCGGCAAGTTATACAGAAGACCGAAGAGTATAACCTGCCTCTCTGTTTAGCGTTTGTGGACTACGAGAAAGCCTTCGATTCGATCGAGACCTGGGCTGTACTGCAGTCTCTCCAACGGTGCCAAATCGATTATCGGTACATCGAGGTGTTGAAGTGTTTGTACAAAAACGCCACCATGTCAGTCCGACTTCAGGACCAAGTCTCGAAACCTATCCTCCTGCAGCGAGGTGTGAGACAGGGAGACGTCATATCTCCGAAACTGTTCACCGCTGCACTAGAGGATGTCTTCAAGGTTCTGGACTGGAGAGGGCTAGGCATCAACGTCAATGGCGAGTACATCACTCACCTTCGGTTTGCCGATGATATAGTGGTAATGGCTGAGACCATGGAGGACCTCAGTACAATGCTCGATGACCTCAGTAGAGCTTCCGGAAGAGTGGGTCTAAAAATGAACATGGACAAGACTAAGGTCATGTTGAATGCCCATGTCACACCCACTCCTATCAAGATCGGAGACTCTACTCTCGAAGTTGTAGACGATTATGTGTACCTGGGACAAACGGTCCAGTTAGGTAGGTCTAACTTCGAGAAAGAGGTCAATCGTCGAATCCGACTCGGTTGGGCAGCGTTCGGGAAATTGCGCGGTATCTTCTCGTCCAACCTACCGCAGTGTCTCAAGACGAAAGTCTATGACCAGTGTGTGTTGCCAGTGATTACATACGGAACCGAAACGTGGTCGCTCACAATGGGCCTCATCAGAAAGCTTAAAGTCACCCAAAGGGCAATGGAGAGGGCTATGCTCGGAGTTTCCTTGCGCGATCGAATCAGAAATGAAGACATCCGCAAGAGAACAAAGGTTACCGACGTAGCCCGAAGAATTGCCAAACTTAAGTGGCAGTGGGCAGGGCACATTGCTCGCAGAACGGATGGCCGATGGGGCCGAAAAGTTCTGGAGTGGCGACCGCGAACCGGAAGACGTTGCGTTGGAAGGCCTCCCACTAGGTGGACCGATGACTTGGTGAAGGTTGCAGGAATCCGCTGGATGCGAGTCGCACGGGACCGGTCAATGTGGCGACACTTGGGGGAGGCCTATGTCCAGCAGTGGACGTCTTTCGGCTGAAATGATGATGATGATGATATTTTATATGAAAAGTTACTGTTTGCATTCCCATTGATGGTGGCGCCCTCATCGCATCCTTTCGGCGGTGTACGGAACTTAAAACTTAAAAAAAAACGGACTTCTACCTACCACTTCGTGCTCTTACCGGTTTGTTCGTTCGCGTTTCCGAACACAACTCCTGTCAAGCAAGTGTCAACGTCACCCACGGACTTTGCAAAATTTATTACGTGCTGACTATTTCGATCGTAGTTTTTTTTTGTGTTTGTTTTTGTATAACATCAGTGATATCATTGTTTACTTTAAGTTGTATTGTGTTACAGTTTTAACCTGGGATTTAAGCTTTTAAGTTGTAAAAGCGACCCCACACAGAGAGAAGAATTTTTTTTTTGGCACTTTCTCATCTTTTTTGCTATAAGTTTTTTTATTTATTTTATTTGGGGACAATGGTAAATTCTGCAAATAACCCCCTCCCTCCGGGATTGGTGCTGCTGGTGGTGGTGGCGCTAATAACCCACACGTTACACAAGGATTACATGCTGGAGCTGCTAAGACGCCTAAGAAGACCTAAGACGCTGACTCTAGATGTTGGTGGCACCAACAAAGAGGTGAGCAGAGACCGCACCAAGCCTGCACACTTGGAAATCGACCCTGATCAACGAGAGCCCTCTACCCATCATCCGAGTTCGGCTCCTTCGTCAGCCCCGACACCGCCAGCTGCAGCTCTAACGCCCTTGTCATCTCGGCTGTCCAATTTCAAAACCTAGTATCTGACAAATTAAAAAAAATGAGTGTTTTTGCATTTTTCGACCTTATAGACCACTCTCCACATACTAAGATAGCAAAAACTCCCAAAAATTTGTCAAAAACGAAGTTGCACTAAGTCGGAAACCTAGTATCTACAGTAAACGTTTTCAAAATGCAAAAATTACAAGATTAAAACATAGTATCTAACATCGACCATTTTAAAAACCTAGTAAGTGCTTGTAGTTACTTGGATATAAAATGGTTCATGTAGATACTAAGTCAATGAAATGGTTGAAATAAACGCCAAAACTCCCGCGCAACTTTAGTAAGTGAGAAGAAGTCGTTGCACGTGCATGTTTTTGTCTATAAAAATGAGTAAAAATCAGTTTTATAGGTCGAAATTGATCTTGAGTGCTTTAAAAGAACAACATGGTGAAATGTAAGTATGCTTCAGTGTATAATATTGTCAAGGTTTTTTGTTTTCCAAGGTTTTTTATGAATAAAAGGCCTAACCTCAAAATAATTACACAAGCATGTAGGATTTGTTGGTAACTGGCGAGATTTTGTTTTGTGTCTTGTTTTGTTTTAATGAATATGTGATTGCATGGTATTTGCAAGTATTTTTTTTCTATAACTAAAGCTTAAAGATACCGAGAAGAAAAATAACGTTATCCATTCAAATACCTACAATATTGAATGTTTAGAAACTGGGTATTACATCTTGCTTTTGCACAAATATACTTTATTTCATTTCATTTTGCACAAAATATTTATGTTATAGGTATGTTATGTACCTTCAGTCTGCTACCTAGGGTTTCATACGTTTTTTGCAGCACAAGTGTAATGATTAAATCACAGTTTCTACTGCAACCTACTACGACACATATTAACATATTACTATGCGCTCACGACCATTATCCCCGAGGGGGTGGTCACTATTGTGATTTCCACTTTACTCTGGTATTATATAGGTTGATTCAGAAGTGCGTGGTTATATTTAAGGGTTGTGTTGGGTAGCTGATTAGAGAAATAATATTGACTTTTTCCAAATATTCTGGTATTTTCTAAAAAAAATATCGCTAAAATCCTTAAATATGACCACGCACTTCTAAAACATTGTGTGTTGATCATTGTTTGTGTAACTGTGGATACCTAGTGCTACAAAGAACGTTCTGTAAAGTTATCTCTATTTTCTTTGCTTTTTGTTTCCTACACACTAGCAACGTTTTGGTGATGGCATGGCTTTATAAAACATTTTATTTCAGATTAAATGAAAACACCTCAAGTTCGCCTTCATCAGTAAGCAGTAATCAAATACATGAAAAAAATAATGCTTACAACCCTCAGACCCTAACAACACCATCTTCAAATGCATTGCATAACAATTTTTTACTGACTGATATACCCTGCAACAACCTTTCGCCTAATAACTCAACTGATAACATTTCTTTGGTAACTGAAGATGCTCCATTCAACATCTACGACAATCCGATACCATGTTCTTCTCAGCAAAGTGATGGAAGCATGGAAGAGTTTATTGAAAATATTTCTGATATTTCAAATTTTTTGGACAGTGATGATTCGGTAGCGGATCCAAGTTTCTCAATTCAAAAGTATCTAAATCTAAAAAAATACCCACGCTCCATAGAAGAAACTAGTGAATCTGATGATGATACTAATTGCAACCCTTCAATTTCGAATAACATTCCGGCTCTTTCATGTAACGTACCGCAACATTCAGTATTCATAGCAACTTACCCAAATTCACTTATATTTACTAATCAAGAACCTGCTGCATCGCATATACAAACAACGTACACAAAAACAGTAAATTTTATTGCTAATTATCCAGAACCCATTTATATAAACACAGCTTTAAATTGCAATAACAACAACTCAAGAGTTATAAATAATGATAGTGATGGAAACGATCAACAAGAAGCGTCTGTAAGTCCTGCTCGTGCAAATATTGAAAAAAAAAGAATAACCCGTAATAAAGCTAAATACTCTTTCATACAAAATGGTTGTGGCGAAAAATGTAAAAGGGATTGTAATTTATTTACTGTGGATGAAAGAAAAGTCATATGGAATAATTATTGGAACATGAATTATGCTTTACGAAGACAGTTTTTAAATAAATGTATTGCAATCAAAAATATACAAAGGAGAACAATAAATAACGACAACCCAGACTCTAATTTTAGGAAAAATGAGACCAGATTCTTTTTTCTACAAAAAAAGAATACAGATATACAGGTATGCCGAAAATTTTTATTGAACACTTTAGGATATAAAAATGATTCGGTTATAACAGAATTAAGCAAAGCAATTAAACGTAAACCACTATATCAAAATGTAAAGGAAAACAGGGGGGGTAAGAAGCCCAAAATTGCCAGAAACGATGTTGAAGCTCATATTCTTAGCTACAATCCCTCAGTCAGCCATTACCGACGAAGCAATGCACCTAACATAAGATATCTCCCTAGGACATTGACTGTTGATAAAATGTTTAGCGACTTTAAAACCAAATATCCTAATTTCAAACTGTGTAAAGAAATATATAGACAGACATTGAAGACTATGAATATATCATTCAAATATCCAAAAGGCGATAAATGTGTAGATTGTGGGCTGTATGAAGAAAGACTTAAAGTAAATGAAGGTGCAGATATTCCAGAGGATGTTAAAACTGCATACGAGGATCACAAAGTTAAAGCAAGTAAAGCAATACAAAAGTATCAGGAAGATGCCTCCCTAGAAAATACTTCCTCTGTGAGATACTATTCGATGGATTTACAAAAAGTTATGTTGTTACCCGACATGCCTAAAGTCAAAGAATCCTTTTTCTTGAGTAGAATGATAACTTTCAACTTGACATTTGCACCGATCAGAAAGAAAACTAATGTTAATAGTATTTGTGTTCTATGGCATGAAGCCTATTCCGGACGAGACGCTAATGACATTGTTAATGCAATTGCAGCAATGATCGAAAAAGAAAGAGATCTTAATCATTTGATATTGTGGTGTGATAATTGCACAGCTCAAAACAAAAATTGGATCCTCTTTACATCACTTGTTACTATAATAAACTCTGGGTTTTGCAATTTAGAAAGTTTGACTTTGAAATACCTAACTAAAGGTCACACTCATATGTCAGCTGATGGAGTTCATGGCAATATAGAGAGGCATATTAAAAAAAAAGATGCTGTGTACGATTTTGAAGACTATAAGAATGTAATTTTGGGTTGCAGATCGAATATTGAAGTTATCGAAGTCCAAAAATCGTATGAGTGGGTAAAAAAGAAACGCATACCGCGACGCAATGATGACCTTGATCCCATGAATAAGTTTTTGCTTAGTTCTTTGGTTGAAGTAAAATTTATAAATGGGTGCCGGAATATGTTTTATAAGAATGATTTTGAATCTCCGTATTCCGAATTGGATTTTCTTATTAAAAAACACAATCCCTTGACCATGCCAACCTTAAAAAATATTCCAAGAGGCATTAAAGAAAGTAAAAAGGAAGGCATAGTAAAAACTTTATTACAGCTTATGCCAATGAATAGAAGGGAGTTTTGGCAAAGTTTACCGATTAATAATAATTCAGTTGATTTAGTTTCTGGTGGACAATTATTAATAAGCGAGTAATTTATTTTGATTTGACTGTTTTCAAATATTTTGAGTGATTATTTTTTGATTTTTTACTGTGAACAAAATAGTATTTGGTTTCCGATTATCTGTTTTTTTTTTTATCTTTTTCATTAAAACTGCTTATTACTGGCCATATTTACGTTGTTTTATTCTGTTGTTGCTTACTAGGTTTATAAAATTGCATTTAGTTGCTACTCAGTAAAGTCAAACCTAAATGAAAACAAAGCAAGTGATCTTACTAGGTCTATTTGTCGATATGTAAGACATAAAATTATAAATGTAACTGAGGGTAGGGAGGTAACGAGCTGTACGTAGGTGAATAAATGATTTAGTTGTTAACCTGAGCTGGTGTTTGATTGACATATGAGTTTTACATGGCGCAGCCGGTAGGATACTTCGTTAAATACTAAAAGTAGATAAATTTTGCATTCGAACGATCAAAATCGAAAGTGGTGATTAACCATTGAGAATAAGTGGACCTGCGGAGCACTATTAACCTAATCAACAATGGAAACTGTACTGCCGCCACCGTCTCCATTTTGTTTCAACAACAACGTGGAAAATTCGACATCTGGAAACGTCTCCAAGGAATGGGAAAAATGGAAGACTGCATTTTTAATATATTTTGAAGCATGTGAGCTTAATAAGAAGACTCAGAAGGTGCAAATGAACATATTTTTACATGTTGTGGGAGAACAGTGTCGAGAGATTTATGATCAATTCACGGAGCAATTCATCGATTTGAAAAGTTTAATAGAAAAGTTTGATGGTGTTTTTCTACAAAGAAAAAATATAACTGTACAAAGGCATACATTTTTTAAACGTGAGCAAAAGGATGGCGAATCAGTTGAACAATTCTCGTTGGAATTAAAGAAATTGGCTGTAAAATGTGAATTCGAGGGATTATGTGACGATTTAGTACGAGACCGATTAATTTGTGGAATTAAGGACGGATCACTTCGAGAACGCCTTCTTCGAGAACCCAAATTAACATTGCAAAAGGCCGTAGAAATATGCAACATAGCACAGTTATCGCGTGTACAAGCAGGAAATATAAAGAAAGATTCCGTGGAACACTGTGCGTATTGTGTATCACGAACAAACAGCGCGAAGAGTGATAACGTAGAAGATGAGACCAGTAATCAAGTCCATTGGGTATCGCGACAACGCCGTGGTCAGCAACATCGAGGAGCGTCGGTGCGCCGCTCTCGACAGGGAGCAGGCCGCGGAACATCATCGTATTCGCCACAACATTATCTAAAGGCGTCAACGTCGAGGGGTTACGATGGAAACGCTAATCAGCGAGACGGACGGTCGTGCCGATCGTGTGGATTGGATCACATCAGTTATAAGTGTCCAGCGATTGGAAAACGGTGTTTGAAGTGTAACAGTTTAAACCATTTTTCACGTGTTTGTAGGGTATATGAAGTACAAAGGGACGAGGACGGGTCAAACGATCAGGTAATCTATTATGTAAACAATTCTTCAAGTGACTGGTGTGTAAAGTTAGCGATAAATAACAAAGTAGTTTCATTTAAAATTGATACTGGTGCGGATGTTAATGTTTTACCCTATAATTATTTAGAAACGTTAAAAATACCTAAAGACTATCTTATTCCGACCAATATCAAACTTCGAGGGTATTCGGGCAGTGACATCACAGTAGTTGGTAGCTGTAATTTAAAAGTAAAATATAAAGAGTTGGATTACATTATTGACTTTTTAATAGCTGATGTAACTTCTCCTCCAATATTGGGCCGCGACAGCTGTCGGGAATTAAGTTTAATAAAATTAACACTAGCCGTAACCAGCTCAGAAAATAGCTCAGAAAATAAAAATAGTATTTTTGCTGAATATAAAGACGTTTTTGAGGGCGAAGGTTGTATGCCAGGAGAATATAAAATAAGTATAGATAGTGGCATAAGCCCAGTTGTACATGCTCCACGAAAATTGCCAGTGTCTTTAAAAGAAAGTTTAAAATTGAAATTGGATGAGATGAAAAAACAAAAAATAATAGCGAGGGTAGAAGGACCTACGGATTGGGTTAACAGTATGACAGTAGTAAGGAAACCCAATGGTGATTTACGAATATGTTTAGATCCACGGGATTTGAATCGAGCCATAAAACGGGAACATTTTCAGTTGCCAACACTAGATGAGATAACAGTTAACTTTATAGGTGCGAGGTACTTTAGTACGGTAGATGCTAGGAATGGTTTCTGGCAATTGAAGCTTCATAAAGACAGTACAGATTTGTGTACCTTTAATACTGCTTTCGGCAGATATAAGTTTTTACGATTACCGTATGGGATAACATCAGCTTCCGAAGTATTCCACAAGAAAATGTACGAGTACTTTGATGATATCGAGGGAACTTGTCTTTTTGTTGACGATTTGATAATTTATGGTAGGAACAAACAAGAACATGATCAGCGATTGAAAAAAGTTTTAGATAGATGCAGAGCAATAAACTTAAAATTAAATAAAAGTAAGTGCAAGTTAGGGTTAACAGAAATAAAGTATTTGGGCCACAAAATAACTAGTAAAGGTATTTATCCTGATGAGTCCCATGTCACTGCTATAAAAAATATGCCAAATCCGGAAAACACAAAAGATTTAGAAAGGTTTTTAGGATTAATAAATTATGTGGGTAGGTTCATACCGAATTTATCGGAAAAAACAAACCCTTTGCGGTTACTTCTAAAGAAAGAAGTAGAATGGCACTGGACACCTGAACACCAAAATGCATTTAGCAAATTAAAACAATGCCTAACAATTAAGCCGGTGTTACAGTATTTTGATGCGAGCAATCCAGTGGTGATATCGGTAGACGCGAGCAAAAGTGGTTTAGGGGCCTGTTTATTGCAAAACAATCTTCCAGTTAGTTATGCGTCACGATCTCTTACTAAAGCAGAACAAAATTATGCGCAAATTGAAAAGGAGTTGCTGGCCTGTGTGTTTGCATGTGAAAAATTTTATACTTATATTTACGGAAAATCAGACGTAGTTGTCGAAACAGACCACAAGCCCCTGGTAAACATAATAAACAAACCAATAGCAAGTGCGCCTGCGCGACTCCAGCGCATGTTATTACGTCTACAGTTGTATTCATTCAATTTAGTATATAAACCAGGAAAGTACCTATACATAGCAGATACACTGTCGCGCGCGGCGGAACCGGTTTCTTATCGGAGTGTAGATCTGCGCGATCACTTTGATGCTAAGGCACAGGTGTGCGCGGTAATAGCATGCAATCTCTTAATGGATACGCATTTTGTACAATTACAAAAAAATACATATTTAGACAGTGAGCTACAACAATTAATGAAGTGTATACAGCAGGGTTGGCCAGAACACAAACAACAACTTAATGATGAGTTAAAACCGTATTGGATCTACCGTCATGATCTGTCAGTGTTGCATAATTTGGTTTGGAAAGGTAATTGCATAGTGATACCGAAAAGTATGAGGTCTGAAATGTTAAAAAATATTCACTTAGGTCATTTAGGATTGGAAAAGTGTAAGTTACGTATGCGTGAGACAATGTTTTGGCCAAACATAAACAGTCAGTTAGAAGATTATATCAGCAAGTGTCAAGCGTGTGTTACACATAAAAATGAAAATAGGAAGGAGACCTTGATTTCTCATGACATTCCAAATAGACCGTGGTGTAAAGTAGCCACAGATACGTTTCATTTCAATAACAGCTTATTTTTATTGGTTGTTGATTATTATAGCAAATTTATAGAATGTGTAAAATTGAAATCATTGACATCAGATGAAGTAATTTCAAAATTGAAGAAAATATTCTCCAGGCAAGGAATTCCCAACATTGTTGTGTCAGATAACGGACCAGAATACAATTCTGTCCAATTCAAAATATTTTCAAAAGACTGGAAATTCAATCATATTACGTCATCACCACGATATGCACAATCGAACGGACAGGCAGAGAGGTCAGTTCAAATTGTAAAAAATATTATGAAAAAGACTATGTTCGATAACTCAGATTATAGGCTAGGTTTGTTGGGGTATTCGAACACACCTTTAGGTAGCACACTAGCATCGCCAGCAGAATTACTTTATAGTAGAAAATTAAGAAGTTTGGTACCATGCTCACCAAAACTGTTAAAACCAAAAGTACAAACAAACGTTAGGTGTGAGTTAGATAATCGACAGAGTAAACAGGCTCGGTATTACAACAAAGGCGCAAAAGATATGATTCCGTTAAAAGTAGGTCAAAGAATAAAAGTCAGAGTAAATAAGAAATGGATAAGCGGAGTTGTTGCAGCTTTTGTTGGAATAAGATCATACAGTATTCATCTCGATCGTGGTGGAAGTTTAATACGTAATCGTAGGCATTTGATAGTAGACACAGCGTATTCCCCAACAGCTGATCGCTCGCGGCCATTACTAAACTATGATGATGTCACCGTACCGGAACGCCGCGAAGATACTCCGTCTAGTTCACACTCGCAGTCATCTAACTTATACACTACTCGTTTTGGCAGGACTGTGAGGGAGCCTGACCGGTGGACTTATCCGTCGTCATAATAAGGTCGAAATTGGAAGCAAACATGAACATTACAGTTAAGTAAGACAGTGTTGCGTTGCGTTGTGTAGGCAGCATTGTCAGTTATGTATTTTATAGGGTGCCTATTTCAGTGATAATGGAAGTTAGTGGAAATGCAAAATTTGGTAAATAGTTGTAATACAATTCCAATTATTAAATGTTGGTCAATGATTTATTATGTATTGTTTTATATTCCAAATTGAATAAATAAATGTAGTTAACACTTTCAATATTATACTTTATACTTAATTCTTTTGCAAGTTGTTTTAATAACATTAATGTAAAATCAATTCAATTTTCATTTCCCATTGTAATAAAAATCACAAATAATTATGAACTTGTAATAGAATTAATAATTATGTTTTTATGAATGCTAAATGATTAAATGTATCTACAGTATTTTAATAGTTTAAAGTGTGTGTTATTGAAATGTAGTACCTAGTTTGTCTTTTTGTTGATATAATAATGGTAACAACAAATACCTAAATGGTTGATGAGACTACATTACTATTTATTTTATTCAGATTATTTATGAGTTGAATGCATGTATTATTTTAATGTTATGTTTTTTTTTATAGTATCCAAACGTATTAATTTTATAGAAGTAAAGTTATACTGTTTTAATTGTTCTAAAAATGAGTTTGTCATGCATGAAATTAATGTGTTAAATTCAAAATTGTAACTATTTGTTTTTTTTTTTTGTTTGTTTTTTGAAAAAGGGGGATGTCGATATGTAAGACATAAAATTATAAATGTAACTGAGGGTAGGGAGGTAACGAGCTGTACGTAGGTGAATAAATGATTTAGTTGTTAACCTGAGCTGGTGTTTGATTGACATATGAGTTTTACACTATTAATTTGCGTTTAGTCCCAACTCATTATATTTTAGAACTATATGAAAACAAAGCAAGTGATCTTACTAGGTTTTGAAATAGTCACACTTAAAAAGTTTGGTCTAAGAAAACAATGTTTTTATTAGTAACTGCTTCTCTACGTACATATTTTGTGATAGACGCATAAAACCTACTTTTTTATAAAGCCTGTTATGCACCTCAAATTTTGCAATCACTCCCAAGAAGGTACGACTAATATTATTGAAACGGCACGCTGTCAAAGATATGAAATCGTTTTTCTGCTCTCCTGTAAAATTTAGTTTTATGCAGATACTGGGTTTTGATATTTCACAGCCGATCTGCGGATTCATGTCCCTCACCAGCTGCACCACTGCCACCACCAACATCACCACCTGTAACTATTCCCTCTCTCCTTCCCTCTATAGTGACCAGATCTGGTCGTAGAGTTCGGTTTAGAGACATTCTTATTTTATAATGGCCTATTTCTCTCCGTGGGGGGGGATGATGTGGCGTCTATGATATCTTTTCGCCACTCAAGAGTTGGCAACACTGGGGGCTCTATGGACGAGCTTTCACCGACCCGAACGGTCGCAGGATTGAATCCGCGATCTTGACTTGTGCTAATCTCTATCAATAAATAGTAATCTGAACATGCTAGTTATTTTATGTGGAACACTCATCTTTCATACTTGTAAATTTGGACTGACTAATACAGTCAATAGTTAAATAGGTAAAGTCATGGATTCATTAAATAACCTACAACTAGCTAACAAGAAGAACATTGAAAAAGGTAGATTTAATTATAAAAAATCTCCTAAAGAACGCATAATGTTATCATATTTGGAAACTAGGTAGGAAACGTTAGAGCAATTGTGGTCTAATTTTATAGAAACACACAGGAACATTTAGGAAAAATAGATTCGAATCATAGTTACTTGCTTCGAAAACATATGACAAAACTGAGGAAATTTACGTAATTTATAAGTATGAGTTGAAAGATTCCATCAAATAAATAACACCTACAAAAATTATCGACAAAAAGGTACACAAATGTCAACCCTCAAATTCCTTTTTTTTTTTCGGATGGGAAATCATCAAATGACTCCTCCCGCTCTGGGCGGAGCAGGAGGGAGTTTCAGACTTTTACTAAATAAAATCCATCCATGTTCCTTCATCGCCCTTTGTTTTCCGGGGCCACGGTATCTCTTTCGAACAGTCCCGCAGCCTCGGCAGGCGTCGGCCCTTGCCCTTGCCATCAAAAATAGTATCTTTTTGAGGCGCGCGTGGAAAAGGAACGCGCCGTCGACACGGCCTGTCGTCATGAGACGGACGGACGGCGAGCTAGCCCATAGCTCTCCACCCACAGGCCCGCCAGTGTTGCCACCTTGGTGGTTTTCCCACTAGAACTGGCGCTTTTTCAAGGCTTCTAGTGGTATTTTTTCATCATTTAGCGTTTTTATTTTTTTTAATGGTTTTTAGCGGTTTTTCAATATGGAATCTGGCAACATATTTTTGAGAGCGAAATCTCAAATCACACAACCTTGTACCTACACCTACCGTCCCGAAATTTATTCTTGATTCTTGACCGGAATTTGTTCGTGTTGTTGAAAAGCCTAAGTTTGATATAAACTGTAATTAATATCTAAGCATGGATGTTCCACTCAAGAAAAAATTACGCACAAAAATATAGAAAGGAGTGGGAATCACAAGATGAATTCCAAACCTGGCTTAAACCTTTACCTGGTGATGATACGAAGGCGTTTTGCTCATTTTGTAAAGCAGAATTATTAGCAAAATTAGTCGACTTGAGAAGACATGCTGACACAAAAAAGCACAAGCAAAAAATGCAAATTATATCTGCCAATCAAACGATAAAATTCACGCCCGGAGAAAAGTTTTCAAACCCAAAATCTCGCAAAGCTGAAGGAATGCTCGCTCTTTACATTACAGAACACAGTTCAGTTTCCTGTATTGACCATTTAACAGATTTAGTCAAACCGGCATTCCCTGATTCCAATGCAACGGATGACTTAAAAATGCATCGTACTAAGTGCACTGAAGTTATTAAAAATGTCTTGGCGCCACATTTCGTTAAGGAACTAATAGAGGACTTAGGACAGCAGAAATATAGTCTTATCATTGACGAATCAACTGACATTAGTACGAGCAAGCAACTGGGTATTATAATCAGGTATTTCAGTCGAATAGTAAAAAAAAGTCGTATCTTCGTTTCTGGCTCTAGAACCACTTAAAGCCAGCGGCGCAGTCGGAATTGTTGAAGCCCTTCTTTCTTGCTTGCAAAAATATGGCCTAGATAAAAGTAAAATAGTTGGATTGGGAACAGACAATGCGTCAAAGATGACTGGAATTAGTAATGGAGTGTATAGAATACTGAAAAATGATATATCAAATTTGATTCTTATCAGATGCACTGGCCATTCTTAACAACTTGCAGTATCCCATGCGTCAGAACAGACACTACCAAGAAATATTGAATTCTTGATTAGAAAAACCTATAATTGGTTTGCCCACTCTACAAAACGTAAAAATGAATATCAAGAAATTTACGAAACTATAAATTGTGATGAAGCACCGTTGAAGATTATGCAGGTATGTGACACCCGCTGGTTGTCCATTGAACCAGCAGTCCAAAGAATTTTGGCACAATGGAATGAACTGACTTTACATTTTGGGCTTATGAGAGATCGATGCTACACTGCAGATCTATTACATTCTATGTACAAGGACAAATCTAATTACTCGTATTTGCTATTTTTGATAAGCGTACTAAACGATGTGCAGATCGCTGTGAAAACCTTTGAAAGCGAAAGTGCAAATCCCCTTCGATTATTAAATGTGTTAATCACACTATTACGTTCAGTTTGCAACAGGATACTGGACATCACAGATAAGGACTTTTTAAACATTGACATTGACCGAAACCTTAATCCGGTCCCATACATGGGATACCGCTTTGAAACAGAGAGTGGAAGCACATCATTAACATCTGATGCTGTATCAGCCATAAAACGTAGCTGTATTAAATTTAATGTGAAGCTAGCTAAGGAAATTCAACAAAGACTGCCAACTAATCATACTGTTCTTGAGTTGATGTCACTATTAGCCCCAGAGAGGATTCTATGCCAAGGTAAGGACAATTCCATTTCGGAACTAGCTAAAGAACTTGGATATAATGCTTGTGACATTGACAAGATTTTGAACCAGTGGCACAACATCTGTTTTGTCCAGTGGAATAACACAAAGGATGTAATAAAATTTTGGCTTGAGGTAGATGAGTATAAAAACGCAGCTGGAATAAATGTCTTTTCAGAAGTAGTTGATCTTGCCATAACTGCATTAACTTTACCTCATTCTAATGCAGGTAGGTATCGAAAGAATTTTCAGCGTTATGAGTATAGTAAAAAACAAACTGCGTAACAGGATGGCTGGTCCACTTTTAAACTCCATCATTTTTATTAGAAATAGACTTAAAAATACTAATGTAAAATGTTACAATTATGAATTACCAGAAGATGTCATTGCAGCTATTGGCAAAATCACAAAATACTCATTCAAAAATCAACCAACAACATCTTCAGCATCGGCATCCTCAACAGTAGCATCATCGTCTGCGAACGATGATGAAGTTATAGAAGATATAACATAAGCTCATTTAGAATTTTAATTTTCAACCTTTTTCTCTTAATTCTTACTTTATTGATTAGGTACAAATGAATGTATGTGGTTTTATTTCTTTATAAAATCAAATTATAATATAATTTTTAAATTCTTTACTAATTGCAAAATAAACAAACTGATGAGGGTCAAAACATCTTTATTTATATTTTAATTACAATATATTTTCTAATCAATCTAAACATTCTGCACCTGACATGTCAGATCCAAGCTCTTGATCATCTTCAGTATTTGAGCTGCTGTCACTGCTGCCCTCTCCAAGCATGTCTCCAACACAAATTACCAGTCTGTCCTTTGTTGATTATGTGTATTGTAAGTGTAATAACTATGCGTCGGACAGTACTTTCTGATTTCCCTGAAATTAAAATAAAACATTAATGTAGAATAATAACATGCGTGATGATCAAATTATTAAACAAAGTCACTTGTCAAAGTACTTTCCCTATGTAAACATAACCTCTAAAGTTATAGTTTTTAAAGACATAACTGACGATAACAGTAACTTATATCGTGAACTATGTATATTGTATAAAATTAGAGTGAATAAATACCTGAAACATCAGCTACTCGTTTGTAGAGGTCATCCACTTCAGCTATAAGTTTCCCGGCATGATTTTTCGTCAAAAACCTATTAGAAACATTGTAAATAAGCTTTACATCGTCTTGGCCATTTTCAATAACAGTATATTGATTTTACCGATTAATCTACCGACTATCACAAGAATTCACAATATACTTGTTTTAATTCGGTAGTTTGAATTGAATGTTATTTGACATTGACATTTCTTAACAGCTGTTGTCATGTGGAGAAAAAATTTCGTTCATTTTTTTTCTTTCTACTCTATGGCCAAGCTATGAACAACCATCAATGGGGAGACACGCTGACTTTTTATCCCGGTAGGTGGCGTATAATCGCAGGTGCTGATTGAACTGTCAGAACTGTCAAATACCATACTTTTTAACCACAACAAACAAGAATTTTGATAAAATTAGCTATAAAATGCGTTTATGTAGTGCTTTTCAATGCAAAAATAAAGGAGTGCACCGTTTTCCTGCTGAAAAGAAAAGAAGAAGAAAATGGATCAACGCCTTACACCTAAAAAATTGGAAACCAACCTCGTCTTCTAGGTTATGTAGTGAGCATTTCAAACCTGATGATTTCTATGGCGAAAGTAGATATACTGGTTAGTCGCATGCATCGTTTTTATCTGCTATACCCTATAAATATACTATATCCTATCTAACTATATTTTTTATTAATTTTAGGATTAAAACCTATCCGCAAAAATTTGAAAACAGGAGCAGTACCAACATTGTTCTCATTTTCAAAACAGGAGGCTCCAAAGTCGAAGAGGCAGCTGAGATATGAAGCTAAAAGTGTTTCAATAGGAGAAACTGATCAAACTCACGATGTTCATTCAGACAGGAATGAAGACATTGTTCCTACTTTTTCCCAAGTCTGTACTCCTGACATAGGCTGTGAAATGGTGGTACCTTTGGTGGTACCACAAGCAACCGAGGAAGAAGATGTAAACGTGGAAATGTCTGTCAACACATCACAAAATGACAAATGTACCCAAATAAATATTGAACATATCTATGGCTCCATTGGTCGTTTCAAGGATGATGATTTGGGAATTAGGTATTACACTGGGTTTAAGTCTTATCAAAAGTTTTATATGGTTTATTCAACCTTAAGCCCATTAGCACCAAAAATTAATTATTTTAGTCACCACATCTTATTTGAGCTATGAAGATCAGTTTTTTCTAACTTTGATGAAACTACGACAAAATAAAAGTGTTTTGGAACTTTCCAGATTCTTTTCTATTTCTTGCTCAACAGTGTCTAATATATTTATTACATGGGTAAATTTTATTTATCAAATGTGGAATAGATTAGATATATGGCCTAGTAGAGATTTAATTAATTTTTATATGCCAGAAACATTCAGGCAGTATGATAAATCTGTGCGTGTCATTTTAGATGGCACTGAATTTCCAGTACAAAAACCTGGAAATACTATAGCTCAACAGTCTTCATGGAGCACATACATACACTCCAATACTCTCAAAGTGTTAGTAGGAGCTACACCAGGGGGGTTGTTATCGTTTTGCTCACCAGCTTACGGTGGATCCACTAGTGATAGACAAACCATAGAGCGCAGTAACTTGTTGGTCAAGTGTGAATCAGGCGACACAATTTTAGCTGACAGAGGTTTCAATGTTCAAGACATTTAGGCTGCAGTTAGACGACGCGAAAAAATTCTTGCGGCCGCCGCGCGGCGATCGTGCGGTGACCGCGTACTAACTGTTCAGTTATAGCAAAATTATGTTTTATTAACTAGGACGTAAAGTTGAAATTAATTTTGAGTAACTGACTGCGCGGAGACCGCGCGGCGGCCGCGCGGCTTTCGCTCCTCGATCACACGGCGGCCGCGCGGCCGTCTCGCTCGAATCACTCGAATGTTCTCGATGTACGCCCCGCGCCGGCGTCCCCGCATTCTCCTTTCATTGGTCCGTCAGTCACTTGCGCGAGACGTCGCCGCGTCGTGAAGTGCGGACATCGTGATTTCAAAGATGGATGAACTGAGTATCAATCCTGAGACATTGATATCTTTAGTGGACGAAAGAAATATCCTTTGGGATAAAACAAGCGAATCCTATAAGGATAAACGTCAAACACTAAAAGCCTGGCATGACCTATGTTCAATTATAAAAGAAGATTTCAATGACCTTCCAATTGGGGAAAAAAACACATACGGTAAGTTTTCCATATTTTATTTGGTAATTAAACTATTGAACACAAATTTATTAATTTAACAATATTTATCGCAATGAAGAATGTTACTACGTATACAAATTCGCTTAAAACTATTGTCCCAGTAGGGCCTGTATCTATACAAAAACAAAAATAAAAATAATCGCGCATTTATTTTGAAATTAAATATCTCGGAAAATACACGACGTATCCTAACAGTTTTTTCATCCATATTTTTTATTTTCCACCGAGTTTAAGGAGAGGTAAAAAAATTGTGAACATTCTTCATTATCATAAATCGCAAAAAAATATTATTTGAGTTAAGTTTAAAATTGTTTTTTAACTGTGATACTCTTGCAATAAACGAGTGATTTGATAATTTTGAGTACCTATCTATATATATCTGTTTTGCCATGGTACACTGCCCTGAGGAGAAACAAAATATTCAGCAAAATTTTGACGAACATTGTCTGCTATTAAAGGATCTGCATATTCTGATCGTGATAGTGTCTGTAGTTCAAAGCCTGAATCGACAATTAAATTACCTATGCCCTGTTCTTTATGTATGAAGTTTTGTAATAAACAACAGGTTTTTACCATGTCGACTGTGAGCTCCAAAGATACATTTGAAGGCCGATGGAGGATCCTCCATTTATTGGCCATTATGCCGAAAGCGCATTCCACATAACGTCTTGCTCTAGTAAGACGATAATTAAATATTGACATTGTTTCATTGAGTTCTCGACCACTAAATGGTCTCAGTACATTTTTGTGCAACGCGAATGCTTCATCCGCGACAAATACGTACGGTAATTGAAAATTAGTCTCTGGAATCAGAGCAGGCTGTGGTAAGTTAAGTGTATTGTTCAGCAGTCTCTTCCAAAAGACAGTTTCTTTAAAAACATTTGAATCGCAGTCCTTGCCATATGCACCAATATCTACAAATATAAAATTATAATTGGTGTCAACGACTGCCATTAATACAATAGAAAAAAAGTGTTTGTAATTTAAGAACATTGATCCAGATTTTGTAGGTTTAATTATTCTGATATGCTTCCCATCCACAGCGCCTAGGCAGCGGGGAAAATTTGCAATAACAGCAAAGTCTTCAGCAATATTCAGCCATTTATTTTCTGATGGTATTTTCATATATATGTTTACTAGTTCTGACCATATACAGTTACACACTTCTTTAATGATAAACGATAATGTTGTTTTTCCAATTCTAAATGCGTATCTTAAATCGGCAAACGTGTGACCTGTTGCCAAGTACCTGTAAATATATAAAATGATATTAAGGAACTTATTACAAGCAATTAATTATACAAATAGTATTATTATTAATTAACATGTTTCCTGATAATGAAACATTAAGAGGAATCAGGCGAATTAAAAATAACTATATTTTTTAATGTGAATATTATTTTTAAATTCCAGGTAAAAAAGTCATTCAGAAATGGAAAAATATGCGAGATGGATGGATGAAATGTGAAAAGAAGATGAGGGAAAACAAATCTGGATCTGCAACAAAAAAAGTTCATAAGTACCCATACTATGATAATATGTTGTTTTTAAATAAAATATACAACCCCCGCGAAACTAATTCAAATTTTAAGAATTCTGAGCTAGGAAAAAGTAAACCAAATACGAAAAATAAAGAATTGAGTGATGTGGATGTAAAATTCATGAAGTTTATGGACTCGGTTGAAAAAGAAGAAGACAGTCGTATGATGTCGTTTTTTAAAGGAATTTTACCAACTGTTGAACGATTCAATGACGAAGATGCTGTTGAGTTTCAGTACCAGGTGATGTCTATTGTGAGAAATATAAAAGCTAAAAACCAACAGCTCCAGAATGCTGGTTCGAAAAGGCCTTACTTTACTCCACCACCCGAGACTATGTATCGTCGAGAAGGCGAAAATGTATCATACGAAAGCACCTATCAGTATGGTTACACTACTGCTGCTGGATCTGGACGTCCGGCAACACAACAATCATCTTATTCTGAAGAGTCCGAATCTACCGGTGGAGAGCAATACAATTTTGCCAGTCCATCCAATTCAAGTATCGACGATTTAGATTTTACAAATATATAGTCTGTCTTACAAATTTATATATATATATATATATATATATATATATAATTATTTAATAAATACCACTTGACCAAATAATTGTTATTATTTATTTACTTACCGCAATGTCACTGCTAATCTTTCTGTGGGGGTAATACTGTCCCGCATGTTAGTGTTCTGGTGCTTCAATTTATCATGTATGAAGTTGAGTAGTTTATCAAATGTTTTAACATCCATTCGGAAATAATCTGCGAATTCTTTTTCATCTTCTCGCAATTGGTTGTATAGCGTATGAAATTCACCAAACTCTTCTCGCCGTGCTAAAATAGGATGAATCCAAAATTTTCTACATTTCTTTTTTTCTTTCTTTTTGCTTTGTCGGTACAAGTAATATGCAATCATAATTTTATTCTTCTTAGTCAAATAGCTCATAACGAACACGTGTGAATTTTAAGAAAGACCAAGATCAACTGGAAATGAATCGGGTTCGCAGTGGCGTGGCCACTAGGCCTGATCGCGCGGCCGCCGCGCGGTCACCGTACTCTCGCCGCGCGGCCGACACGCTGTAACATTCCGTGTCATATAAACGCGCCCTTAAGGTCAATACACCAGCATTTCTTAAAGGTAAAAGTCAGTTACCTGGATTGACTGTGCTGCATGATAGGGAACTAGCAAGTAAAAGGGTTCATATTGAAAGACTAATAGGTTTAACTAAGACATATAAAATTTTGAATAGTGATCTTGATCATAGTTATGTGCCACTTGCAACAAAAATATTTTATATTTGTTTTATGTGCTGTAACTTTAGGGAAGGAATAATAAATAAAAATATGAAATGACTGTTTTATTTTTTCTCTAATAAATTGTAATTTTTGTACAAATATTTCTCTAAAATCATACCTTTAAACAATTATTATAAAAGTCTTCAAGCTTCTCCAACATTTCATTAATGAATTCACAATTTTTTTCTATGTGAATAACTTTTATTTCCTTTATAGTATACACAATAAATAGACAGTATAGTCTATGTGTACAGAATAACTGGCCCTGTACCTGTGAATAATAGGGATGATTTTTCTTTAATGAAAACTCACCATTAATAATTTCCAAGTAGGGAATATTTGTGGTATTAATGTCCTGATACTTCGCACTATAAGGACATTTCACTTCAATGGTGTATTCATCATTTAAAAGTCCATCTGGTGATGCACCGAGAAATGGGTGGCTTTCCGATAAAAAATAAACCGCACTTGGTGATCTGTACATTGTATGTATCCTCAATTTTTTTTATTGCATATGGTTCTTGCATTTGACCATACATAGTGGCTTGCGAATGAAATATTTTAGGTTCCATAATTTTCTCTGTCAAATGTTTTTTATTTATGGGTTTACAATGGCATACATTATAAAATACACTGGCTGTTATGTGTGTTTTTCTGATAGCCCTCCACTCTTTACATTTGTTTTGGAGCCTAGTATTGATTTCAATGTCCATGATCTTCTCAATACTCAGATTTTTGAGCAAAAGACTTTGAAGCAAATAATCTTCTCCTGTGGTTTCGCAATAAAATGAATGGTCCCATTCTACAGCATAAGTGTTAGCAGGAGGGATTCTTTGTTTTATTGGAGCAGTTGTAGGTCCAAAGTTAATGACCAAATTTTTAACATAATCACAATAAGAATCTGGTATGTCTTCATTTTTGATAGGATCAAAATTTATTTCTAACCTTCTCTTACCAATTTTATGGCACTCCATTGGAGAAGCATAAAATGGTTTAGGCCTTTTAAATGTCATAAGCTGCTGTGTACATACTTGGTATAAAGTGATGCATTTGTATCGTACCATGTGTTCAATTCCTAACATCAAAATCAGTACATGTTTGCAGTGCGCTTCCAATCCATGGCCAGCGGCACATTCACAGTGTGATTCTTCTATAGTACATGCATCTTCTGCCCGACGAATCTTCAGGTCTACGATGTACATAAGCTTTTTCATTGAGGCTCTGCACTGTCCCCGGAAGAAAGTATAACATCCCGATTCAGCAACGCGAGCTGTCACCAAATGACGATTTTCGTACATATTTTGAGATGCCTTAGTACTCTTGTTGTAGCTGCAAAACAAACAATTTAATTAAAATAAATAAATACGAAATAGGAGTATCCTGTGGCGGTCATTGCGATCTTTTTCCCATTTCACAGTTTTATATAAAATAAAGATATGAAGAATTTAATTTGGTTTATGACCTATCTACGTTTATGAGCTAAGTCGGCTTATTGCTTACCGTTCAGCAAATGATTGAATATGATGCTTTTAAAAGGTGGCAGCTTTGTGCTGGCATTTATATCTCTAAAAAGTTCGTCAGCCGGCACTAACATTGTGTCTTCAATCTCTAGGTATTCGACAGTCCCTTCATTATTAAAACCAAAGTTTTTATCGTATGATTCTAGTCTGTAATAAAATAAAATTGGAATTTAATAATGTCAACAAAGAAATGAATAGCGATGAAACTAAAACGAAGTTTTATCGCTATTACCTTACCTTGCAACAAGATCCGCTTTTTTTCCAGTAAGGCAAGCATTTTTTTTCTTTAATTCGGCTTTTAAATCAGCTACGGTCATTAAAGAATACATTTTTTTTGCGTTTGCTTTTACAGTAAAGTTTGTAACCTCCAAATTAAAATATGAATGACAAGCACCAGCGATGGTGGCGCCATCTTAGATTATCTTTGCCTGTGTCTCCCCATTGACAACAATAAAACTATTTTTTTTCTCTTGTTTTTCTCTGTTCTTTTGTTTGATATTTAAATGCAATAAATTTAGCGGAATCTGGTGGTTTTTTTGTAATCCAAATTTCTGAAATCTGGCGACATTTTACTTTTGGTCTAGCGCCTTTAAAAAATCCAAGGTGGCAAACCTGGCCCGCACCTACGGTGGCCGGGGGCCACTACGTGGCCTGCACCCGCATCCTTAAATGCCTTGAGTTTCAAATTTGATACCGAACTTTTCAACTCTTTTTTTTTGCTGTTTGTATACGTATAACATTACTGTATGGTGTTCTATCCACCAGAATTAAAAAAAAGTCAAATGTCAGCATTGATTAATTATCTATGACATTTTGAAAAAGTTTTATGCAATAAACCATTGACGAATTTTCTTTTTAAAAATAGTTTTGAGGTGAGTAAATGTCTTTATTTTCACTAAAATATTTTTTTTTCGATGACGAATCTTTGCTTGAAGAAAATCGTGCTATTTTTTTGGGTATCAATTTTGATATTTCAGGCATTCCGAGCGGCATGAAACCTCCCGACTAATTCTTTAGCTAAATGTTGGATGTATCTTTGCATTTTTGTTATTTTTCTGCTTTGGTTGGTATTGGTATTACTTTTTTATCAATTTCTTAATAGATATTTATCGAAAATGAAGCCGGATAGCGAAGCCATTTTGAGACAGCTCGAAAATGGTGAAATTTCAGAGGATGAGTCCAGCGTTAATGAAGATGACATCGACTACTATTCGAGTCAAAGAGATCTTCAGATGGAGCTAGAAGATGAAGATGATGTAGGTAATTCCCCCGCTGACCCTGAGTAAGATGCAGATTCGCCTTTAGTCAACGAATCTTCTGATATTCAACATTCAGAGACCATTGAACAAAGCCCAACTCCTTTAGTAAATAATTATACCTGCAACCCTCGAAACATAGTATGGAGAGTAAGAAAGATGGATTTTGTCCAAAACGCTTTCAAGTTTGAAGGAAACACAGTGTTCACAAGAAATTCTGGATTTGGAAACCCCTTTTCAGTTTTTTTCTTTGACGAAGAAATATTTTTTTTTTTTTGTGGAAGAGTCCAATTTATATGCATTCCAAAAGAATTCCAACTTAACAGAACCTTTTACTGTCTCAGAATTACAAAAGTTTTTCGGAATTCTTATATTTACTAGTGTTAACCATTACCCTTGTATCAGGTCATATTGGTCAAACATTGCAAAATTTGAACTAGCACAAACCATGAATCGCAACAGATTTGATAAAATCAGAAAGATTTTCCATATGAATGACGACATTTGCCCCTGATCATCCCCAACACGAAAGAATATATAAAGTTGGACCCGTGATAGACAACTTGAACAAGAAATTTATTACTCTACCATTTGACCACCGGCTATCACTAGACCCGGTACCCGGCTGTATGCGTACAGTTTTGAGGTTTCCTCAGGAGCTAAGGATATTGAACGTTTACCTGGCGAACCAGACCTCGGAGTAGTATCGAATACAGTTATTCGATTATTACGACCAGTCCCAAGGCACATCAATCATATAATTTATTTTGGATTTTTTATACCAATATTCGTCTGCACATTACTTGACCAAAGAAGGCATTTATTGTCTTGGCACTGTACAGAGACACAGGCTTGGTAAGTCTTGTAAGTTGCAAGACAAAAAGGAAATCCTGAAGTCTAATGTACCCAGAGGCACTTATCATGAAAACGTTCTGAAAGCTGGAAAGACAATAAGCAAGTTTTATTGTTTTCCACCTACGTTGGTGCTGAACCAGCAGAGACTATAACCCGCTGCGAAAACAGCTAAAAACGAATATCCAAATATCATGCTCTCGGGTCATAAAGGCATATAATGCCCACATGGGCGGCGTTGGTCTGATGGACAGTTTTATTGGTCGATATCGCATTCGCATAAAGTCGAGAAAGTGGACAACAAGGCTGTTCTATCACCTTTTTGATGTGAGCGTGATAAATGCTTGGGTACTGTACAACGAGGTTTCTACAGTGAAAGAAAAATCCCAGAAGGACTTTATGAAGTTAGCTGACTTCAGAACCGAGCTTGCTGACACCTTATGCCGTTACCAAAGTCGCCCGGAAAATAAAAGAGGAAGACGAAGTACCAACAGTTGACGAGAAGAGATTCCTGAACCGTCTAAGAGACCACGGGTGGGTGTACAAGTCCTACCGTCTACTGACGTCCGTTACGGTCGTCTTAGACATGAAAAAATATTTATGAATTCAAAAAATAAATGTAAATATAACAATTGTAGGAAACTTAACTCTTGGATGTGCAAAAAATGTAAAGTTTCTTATGTGAAAATAAAAACAACCAATTTTTCGCATTATTTCATACCTAAGAGCATAATTAGTTCATCCGAAATATTTATGGCCATAATGCCTGAAGTATCAAAATGTATATGTATTATGATTTTTTACATTATTTTTTCCTTTATCTAGTTCCTGCAGTGAACATATAGGTATTTTTTTTAAATTTAATTTGAAAAATCAGGCTTCTAAGGGTTACCTGAAGTTGTACACGGAGCGGACTTCATTCCGTGACTTGTTTTTATCACATCCATAACAATGATTCCATTGACGATGTCCAAAAACTACACTACTTGAAAGATCATTTATCGGGTGAACCAGAACAATTGCTGCGTCACACTCCTGTGACAGACGCAAACTATCAGGAATGTTGGCAAATGTTAAACAAACGCTATGACAACAAACGATATTTGACTAATTCATTGTTAAAGAGATTTGTATTGGGTGAAATATAATAGACGTCGTTGTAAGCTAGACGTACATACATGTAGTTTCATTGAAGATCGTTGTGTGAATTAGTTAATTTTTATCATTACAGAACTCATCCTCGCCATAACCACCGGCACACGAGGAAGGAGTACCTTCGCACAATACCCAGCAAAGTTTGGAGGGTCAAAAGCGGTCACGGTTGAGGCATTTTCGGCTGCAGTGACGGTGTTCAAGGTGGTGGAAAAAATATCCGACGCGAACGCGCTTGAAGGCCTACCATTGGTCCTGGTCGGTGATGCAGCTATTTGGTGTCAAGGTGTGAAAAGCAGGATGAAGTCATGGCCACTCTTTAAGGAACGTCTGCGCCACAACTTTGCCCCAAAGAAACTAGACTACATCATCTACCAGGAAGTAGTTGGTGTTAAGAAAGATGACCAGACCCCGACAGAAATGTTCGTAGCCAAGAGACTGGCGCTTTTTGCCAAGATGTCGGAGCCACATACTGAGCGGCAGGAGATCGACCTCATTTTTGGCCAGATCAGATTCGCCGTGAGGGAAAAGATTTGTAGGGAGTCGATCAAAACGTTTGACGAACTACTCCAAAGGGCAAGGGACATTGAAAGAACTCTAGTAGAGAAAAATAATCAAAAACAGGGATCTGAACACACACACGGTACACAACAGCACAACCTAAAACTAATAAAAAACAAAATAAGGTACGTTGTGGTTACTGTCGTCTTCCCGGTCATGCAGCCGAGGTATGTAGAAAGAAGGCACAACAGGACACAGAAAAACAAAATGTTGTTGTTAATGCGGAAACACCTCGAGTACTCAAAATGAGGACAAACCGAAGTTTGCCTGTTATAGTTGTGGGGAGCCAGGTGTAATAAGCAGTCGCTGTCCAAAATGTAAAAGCTAGCAGTCGCCAATGGCTGTCGACTTTTGTTTCTGCTCAGCAAACATGACAGCAGATGTACGACCACGTCCCACGGTACCTGTTACCATCGAAGGAATGAGTGGGGGACGGCGTATATTGATACGTGCGCAAAATCAAATATCGCCTTCTTTCTATTATATCAACGACTGTAACGAAAAGGCGTTAATTTAGAGAAGGAAGTTATGTACGTAACCCTAGCCGAAGGAGTACCAAGGAGGCAGGACATACAGCTAAGACGACTGTCAAGCTTTATTGCTGAGATGTGGTCACTTCATTTGTGATCTTTCCTGAAGCCCGAGAAAAAGGGACATTAATTGGGGTAGGATTTATAGAAGATGCTATGTTAGCTCTAAACCTACCCCTGAGCCACATAAGATCTACGGTCTGAATTCAGAGAGTCCAGAAGAGCCAAACGATATTGTGGATATTTTATCCAGTGTGTGCTTGCTTGCAGTGGAATCACCAATGATGATGAATCCACACTCCCCACAGAGAAGTGGCTTTGTTATGCCTGAGGCAACGGAGCAAGCCTTGGAGCGACCATACGAACCCCTGATACCCATAGCTTTTTCGTCTCCACCAAAGAGACAACGAACAGTCCTATTCGACGGATACTCACATTACTCACCCACTCATTGATGTCCTGTACGAAGTCGCACATAAAAGTATCGAGAACGCGGACATCGAGTTGTCACCAGACTCTGCTAATTTATTCCGAGGAACCGAGATCTCTGCTGACGGAAGAAGAGACTGATCGATCGTCAGCTGAATGAAATTACGACTGCAGATGTCTACCCTCTTCCACGCTTCCCTACGCGCTACAAGAGCACTATCGACCTCCGCGCCGGTTACTGGCAGATTCCTGTTAGAGGGAGACCAAGAAAAGACAACCTTCATCACACCGTTTGGTATGTACAACTTTTAAGAATGCCATTTGGTTTACGAAACGCACCCGCTACATTTCAGCGGCTTATGGATAGATTTCGCGTAACCCTTAGTCAAATCAAGCTTCTTATATACTTAGATGATCTAATTGTCATGTCTGCCAGTCTTACCTACAGACCTACAGACGTATTCAATCGGCTGAATGAATATAATCCACGGCCAACAAGAAAAAATGTATTTTCTTCTGTTCTAAGGTCAAACACCTAAGTCATTATATAACGCCTGATAACCTTCAAGTGGACCCAGACAAAATTGCTTCCATAGTGGACATGGCTGCACCAGCAAACTTAAAGCATAACAGAATATGTCTCATTTCTGCAGATGTGTTCATGGTATAGACGCTTCATCCCTAATTTCGCAAAAATCACTTAAATACTTTCTCGTTTGACGAAGAAGAATTCAGTTTGATCCTGGGGAGATGATCAGAAAACGGGGTTTGACGAGTTGCGGAAACAACAAAAAATTCAAGGCAACTGTGTTGATCCAAAAGCAGATCATACTAAACCTTTTACAATAAAATCAGACGCGATTAACTATGCGATCGGAGCTGTTTTGGTGCAGGGGGAGGGGGAAAATGAGCATCCAGTTGAGTACTCTAGTCGCCTCCTTACTCCTGCTGAAAGAAATTATTCAACCACAGTACGAGAAGCACATGGAGGGGATCGATTCTCTTCTTGTAGGGCTAATTTGTGTAGTTGTTTAAACTTTTTCAGGTGATTTAGGTACGTCTCAATTTTCCTTCAGGTCTCTCGGTCTCATCTGGTAAGTATCTGATATTTTAGTGTTCTCTTTTATGCACTCAGTCGTAATGATTTGATCAACGTGCCTTTGGTGTCTACTTCCACCTCGTAATGTAATTTTCCTCTCCTATCTATTATTCTTTCCAAATTTCCATTTGTTGCTATCATACATTCTTATTTTAACTTTATCTCCTCTTTGAAACTCTTTATTTAATTCTATTGCTTCATTGCTGTAATTTCTTATTTCTTGTCTTCTTTTTACTAAGTCAATCCTTGTTCTGTATACGTATATTCTCTTGAACATCATTTCTCCTAGGCTTAACCCTTTAGTACTGTTAGGTGTTTATCCCTTATCCGTGCCAGCGCCCATTTGCTGGGGGGGTATTTTCATTTTTTAGCAACACAATATCCCCTTCTTCAAACTCTGGCATTCTTTTTAGCTACTTTGGTCTTTGGACAGTCGCGACAAATATTCGGTCTGCCATCATTTCTAAAATCCTTGAAGTAGCCGATGTTGATAGTAGATTTATGTTAGAAGTGAGAAGAATGTCCAGGTATGAGTACCGAAATGTCATCGATTCGAAAAAATGACGAACATCCGACTCAAAAAGTGTAAAAGTGTTACGGCTGTGGCGTGTTCACAACAGTAAGCCCGTTCGAAAAATAGAGCTAAGTGAAGCCCATAAAGCGGCCAGAGACCGTTTCACGCGAGATTTTCGGGATTTCGATTCTTTACACAATATTTTTCGACGAAAAAAGTTCTAAATCCAGCCATGAAACACTGTAAAAATAATAAAGCCATTGCATTTGCATCGAATGGATAAAACAGATTTTGTACCATGTTTTGAGCTGAAAAGCACTATCACGAATAGAAGAAAAGCGGTTGATGGAAAAAGATGTCATGGTTAAAAAAAACTAAAGAGAATGATTAAAAAAAAAATAGATGTTTACCATAATAATATGAGGTCAAGTTAGTAAGAAGAATTTATAGAAGTGAATATTCAAAGACAAAGTCGTGGTAGACAAAGAAATATTATAAAATTATTATTGACACATATATGGCCTACTGGCAAAGCTATACCAGGGCCTAAATAACGGACCTGAAAAGTCTGCTTCATCTTATCTCACAAGATGCAAAAGGATTTTACCAGAAGTTAAAGGCTGATGACGATCTATTAATAATAATAATACGTTTATTTCAGATAAAATCCATATAGCATAGTAGTAATAAAATAGTCAGCGCACACATAGGTATTAAAAAAGTAAGCAAAATAAAAATAATAAATCAATTAATAAAATAAATCAAATAATAGCATAAATACAACGGAACCGAAGATACATATCAAAAAGATTAAAAATTCAATGTCAAACAATGTCAATCAATCAAATGACAGCAATGGCAATGCAATGGCATCAATTAGATGACGAAGATGGATTTTCGGGTGAAGTAGATTTCGATATTGAAACGGATACCATTGATGGTATCCGTTTCGTTGGGACTTGAGTCTGATCAAGAAGATGATGATTGAACTGATTTTTTTTTATGTATCTGTCGCCGCAAGAGGCTCTATCTGCTAAGATTTAATCTAATTGGTAGCACTTATGATTCTGTTCCATGATAAAACTGGTGAACCTGTTATCTCTGCTTGGCAGTACAATTATTACATAGAACTTAATTAATTGACAGATGAGTTAAGCGCCATCTATTGGCTTACCTAGTACTTAGATAGTTCGTGGTTTCAAAAAGTAATTTATTAAACAAAAGTCTAGCTAAAGACTCTTAGTAAGTCTTTAGCTAGATCTATAGTTAAAATTATGTGGTATGTAATATGATGTGCAAGCTTGCAGTAATAGCTTGCAAGTACTTTACGTAGAATAGCAATAAGTATATTATGTGAAAACAGTTAATAAATGGATCGCACGATATACGGACATTTCCTTATAAACTCTACCCAATCTGCACAATCCTTACATGGCGACCCTGCCAGGATTTCAACCACATTTCGGCGTTGTATAAATATCAACATGGACAATTAATGTACCTACATCAAAATGTGTCGCTCAAATATCAAGAAAGACGAAGTATTCATCACTCAGCACTCTGAGTGAGGCACTCCTCCGGAGGATCAAACAGCAGCTCGGAATATCACCTTTCAAACCTAAGCGTTGTGATGTTCGTCATCTACACAATACTGACTATTGCAGGACTAAACACACAAAACATGAGACGGTCCATTCGCCGCGTGACCACTAGATCCGGAGAGGAACCAACCTGCGTTTCCTGTGCCTGCCGTAAATAAAACGAAAAATAAATAAATAATGAAGAAGTGAAGAAAGAAGATAAAATTATAGAAGAAAGAAGGTAAAATAATAGAAGAACGAAGAACAATTATTGAAGAAAGAAATTAATAATTACAGAAGAGAGAAGAAAAATTATAGAAGAAAAAAAAAGAAGAGAAGAACGAAGAAATAAAATATATTTTGTTGGAGGAGTCAGGGTATTCCCCTGGATAGTGTAAAAAATGCCAGACTAGTAAGTATTCTAGAAATATAGTAGAACCAATGGTCGTAACTACAACGGCAACAAGTGCTTTCCAAAAGGTATTTTTAGATTTAATTGGACCATTAGATAAGGATTTAGAAGGTAACGTTTATATTTTAAGTTTACAATGTGAACTCAGTAAGAATATCGAAGCGTATCCATTACAGAGAAAAGATACGGTAAGTGTAGCCGATCATTGTTGGAATCCCAACACTAAACTCACTAATATTATTAGTCGATTGAAGACTCTCACATCACTAGCGCGTCACTAAGCGCATAGTCGCATTTATGTACAGCAGTAGCAATCTAGCCATCGTGCGGGCCACCACGAATTGGAATTATTGGAACTTTGTTCTCGCATGGTTGTAAAATTGTGTGAAATTTCATCTAAAGTGTGTGTCCGCATTAAAGTGCCTTTAACTTATAAAAGTGCTTTATTACAAGGCTCCTACTCCCCGCCATGGTCCTTCGAAACCTTGCGTGGGCCTAGTCATCCAGTCGGCGTTGCAGACTTACAAAGGAAGACTCGGCCGGCCAGCGCCTACAGTTATTGCATTCCCGAAGGTGCGGCAGTGCAGCGCCAATTAAGGAAGATTCAATACAAAACCTACAGCGGAATTGGTTGCGTCGGCATTGCAGACGTATTGCACCACTGCAACATCTATAACCAGTCATCCCAAGACAAGATATCAAGCCCAGCCAGCATTAATCCAGATATCTCCGGTCGGTGCGGCTGTTCAGCGACAACATAATAATTATATTCGTATTATTATCATTGCATCGAATCACGGCATTTCAAAAAGCAAAACGCGGGAAGAAACAACTCCCTCAATCCGAGAACGAAGTTCGTGGAACCGAGCCGGGACACGGTGCGGACAAGGAATATACACGACGAAGTGGGCGGGGCGAGCAACGTCGGCAACGTGCATCGAGCGATCGAGCGGCCGCCATCTTGCGGAGCGCAAGCGTCACCCGTCTCACGAGTCGCCCAGTAGCCCGAGTCGCTATTTCTCAGTGATTGTGCTTAGTGAAATAAAGCTTTTATCGCGTTGTAATTCGCTGTGATCGGCATAAAATAGTGTTTTTTGACCTTAAGTTATATCTTAATTCTACAAATAAGTTTAAGTGGTGTCATAAGTTACGACTATGGAGTTAAAAGATTTAATCGCCGCACGTGGATACTTGAAAGGTACATTAACGAGGTTACAATCCTGGTCCGCTTGCTCGCAATCCCTTAATAATGCTTCTAAAGAAACCCTATTAGCTAAAAGACAAAAGCTAATTGACACTTTTAATCATTATGAGTCTCACAACATAAAAATTTTATTACTTCATTCAGAGGACAAAGAAGACATCGAACAAGTAGAAAGCAGTTATTATTTCATCATCACTGCTATTGATGCGGAACTCAATCGCCGTAACAGTGCTAGTGCGAGCGAAACTCATTCAACTCCAAAGTCAGTGCCTAAATTAAATTTACCTCCGATCGACATACAAGTATTTAGTGGTAAGTTTACAGAATTTGTACCGTTTATTAACCTTTTCAAATCTCTAATTGACAACAATAAGTGCCTTGACGATGTTCAAAAACTATATTATTTACGCTCATATTTAAAAAATGAGCCTTACGATTTAATTAAAAATTTACCTTTAACTGGTGAAAGCTACAAAGAGGCATTACAATTAATTAATAAGAGGTATAATAATAAGCATAGATTAATAAATGAGCACATCAATTTGTTATTAGATATTAAGCCACTATCAAAGTCTACGGCAAATAACTTAAGAGAATTTGTGTCAAATGTCAAACAAATGCTTGCCGCTCTCAAAAACTTGGAGCCTAACGTACGGTTTTGGGATGCTGTAATTTTGTGTATTTTGTATCGTAAATTAGATGCGTACACCTCCCGTGCTTTTCAACTCGAGAGGAACGCCGATGAAGAGCCAACTATAGAAGCCTTCTTAGACTACATGGACAAGCGTGCACTGGCGCTTGAGAATGCTGATCCGGGTTGCTTGCACGGGCAGCAACGCCAGTCACCGAAGGAGCAAGCTGCTGGTAGACTAGTGGCCAACACAGCTACCCAGGAGTCGTCATGCCTATACTGTAAGTTGAAACATAAGCTTCACACTTGTAACAAGTTTAAATTATTAAATGTAGACCAGCGAGTTAAGTTTGCCAATGAAAAAAGTCTATGTAAACTATGCTTATGCGCTCACACTAAAAAGTGCAGGTATCACTTCAGGTGTGCGACGTGCAAGGAAGCACATAATACCCTGCTGCATTGTGGCACGGATAGTAGTGTGTCTAACACCACATCTGGATCAGCATCAACTGCATCATTAGCTGCAAGTAATAAATATACTAATGATGTCCTTTTACCCACAGCTAAGGTGAAACTTGTTGCTCGGGATGGCGCTGAAATCATTCTTAAAGCCCTACTTGACAGTGGGTCTCAGCTGACCTTTATTACACAAAGGGCATTACAGCTGCTTAACTTGGAACCCGCTCATAGTAATGTCAATGTAGTTGGTATAACAAATACAAAAACGAGGTTGAAGCATTGCTTACCTCTAGAAATTCATTCCTTAACTAACCCATTTAAAGTCTCTGCCACATGTCATGTTGTTGAGCAAATAACATGTAACTTGCCTCAACATAAATTTCAGACCTCAGACATTTTGATACCTAAAGGAATTAAATTGGCAGATGATCACTTTAACGTACCCGCTGAGATTGATATATTAATGGGAGCGGATATATTTTTCCAGGTGCTGCTGCCTTCAGAGCTGTCGGTGCTGTGTGAACTCCAGCAGTCTGCAGCAGAGACCAGTAGTCCGCAACCACATCTTGTCAACACTCAGTTTGGATATATTGTTGGAGGTACCCTACCACACACTAATGTATCAAAGGTCTGCAATAAGGTAAGCTTAAAATGTAATACATGTGAGTCAGATATTAATGAAACTCTAACTCAGTTTTGGAAAACAGAGGATGTACCAAAAATTTATGATGAAAGGTCATCCGAGCAAGAGCTCTGTGAATATATTTTTAATACCACTGTTGAGCTGAAAGAAAATTGTTTTGAAGTAGCTTTACCATTAAAATTACCGCTTAGTGAAGTCAATGACTCTTTAGGTGACTCCTTTAATCTTGCATTAAAAAGATTTTTAAACTTAGAGAAGAAATTACATAAAAATCCACAACTTTTCCTCGAGTACCAAAAGTTCATTCATGAATATTTAAGTAAACATCACGGTCATTATGTAGACATTATGCAATATGAATTAAACAAAAATGCTATATATTTTTTGCCACATCATGCAGTCCTGAAGCCTGACAGTAAAACCACTAAGCTGCGTACTGTATTTGATGGTTCTATGAAAACTAATAAAAAGGTGTCACTTAATGATTTACTTTTAAATGGACCCACTGTACAAAGAGACTTGTTTGAGATTTTGTTATTATTTCGTTGTGGTAATTTTACATTTACCTCTGACATAAAACAAATGTTTAGAAATATACGTGTAAAGCCAGAGTATACTTCTCTACAAAACATACTGTGGAGAGATAGCCCCGATGAGCCAATCCAGTGCATTAGGCTAGACACAGTCACATATGGGTTGAAAAGTTCAAACTATCTAGCTACTCGTTGTCTTAAAGAATTAGCAGCAAAAAATAAAGACACCTTTCCACTAGCGTCATTGATTATAGAAAACTGTACATATGTTGATGACATTCTTTATGCAGATAATAATTTGGACACTATTCTAGAGGCTAAGTCCCAGATACGCCAGTTATTAATGTTAGGTAGCTTTCATACTCACAAGTGGTCATCCAATGATAATAGAATATTGTCTGACACTCCTTCAGCTGAACAGCATTTTGATGACTTAGAGTTACAAGGCGATGATTATAGTTTAAAAACTTTGGGCTTACAATTAATAGTTAAAGATGATAAATTCAAAATGTCTTGTCCAGAGGTTTTCAATTATGATAACTTTACAAAGAGAGATATCCTCTCTTATATTGGGAAAATGTTTGATCCCATGGGATTTGTTAGTCCTATTATTGTGCAAGCTAAAGCCATTATGCAAAGGCTATGGTCTTCCAAGACTGAATGGGATTCTACGCCTGATGATGATATTAAAAGGGCGTGGCATGAGTTCTCGCACAGTCTAGCTAAAATGAAGCCAATTTTTATTAATAGAAATCTAAATGTGACTGAATTAAGTAAACTTGAATTAATAGGATTCTCAGATGCGTCCAGTACTACGGCGTATGGATGCTGCGTGTACCTGCGAGTTAAAAATCTCGATGGTAAAGTTAACATGTGTTTGTTGTGTTCAAAATCACGCATAAATCCGCTTCACAATAAGAACAAAACTGTACCGCGCTTAGAACTTAATGCAGCACTGCTTCTCTCAATTGTTATGGCAAAGGTTTATTGCACGCTAAAATTAAAATATAATATCAATAATGTCTATCTATTTACTGACTCACAAATTGTTCTCGCATGGTTACACACAGAACCCATAAAACTTAATGCTTATGTTGCAAACAGGGTAAAGGCAATCGCTAAAAATATGCCTGGCTGTCAGTGGCTATATGTTAACACTGAAAATAACCCTGCAGACTATATCAGTAGGGGTGTTACGCCAAGTGAGCTTCATGCCTGCAGCCTGTGGTGGAATGGCCCTGAATTTTTGCATGATGGTGAATATCAATTTAATTTAAAAATAGAGTTACCTGCCAACTTACCTGAAGAAAAAACCGGGTCAGCATTCTCAGCAAACCAAGTGTCTCAAATCACTGGCAATATATCCAGTCAAATGCATAAATATTCTAGCATCCACAAGATGGTACGTACATTGGCCTATGTAATGCGGTTTATTAACAATATAAAGGGTGGCAAAGTAGCTTATAAATATCTCTTAAGTTCTGAATTGAATAATGCTTTAATGTTGCTTATTAAGGATGAACAGGAAATATATTATAAAGACGAAATTTCATGTTTAAGAAATAATAAAAGTGTAAAAGGATCTTTACAAAGCTTATGTCCTTTTATAGATAATTTAGGCGTCCTGCGTGTGGGTGGCAGGCTACATCATTCCAATATTCCATATGCTCATAAACATCAGGTTATATTACCCAAAAAATCACATGTAACTGATTGTATTATAAGGTCTGAACATGAAAAACTTTTACACGCAGGTCCCAAATTACTACTCTGTAATTTAAATCAAAAATATTGGATAACTAATGGATTAATGTATGTCAAAAAGTTAATTCATAAATGTGTTATATGTTTCAGACAGAAGGCAACAGCCTCTAAACAGCTGATGGGTTCCTTGCCAGCAGATAGAGTGACTGCTATGAGTCGCCCTTTTGAAAAGGTCGGAGTGGATTTCGCTGGGCCCATTGATATTAAACTCTCGCGCGTGAGACGATCCTTAGTAGGAAAAGGCTACATTTGTGTTTTTGTGTGCTTCGCTACAAAGGCAGTTCACCTTGAAATCACATCAGATCTTACTACTGATGCCTACCTTGCTTGCCTTAAGAGATTTATTTCAAGGAGAGGATTGCCCAGAGAAATCTACTCTGATAATGCTTCTACTTTCAAAGGAACAAGGAACCACTTAGCTGAGTTATATAAACTACACTCTTCACAGAATCACCAAAGGCATGTTTCTGAATTTGCAGCCCAGAGAGGCATTAATTTTCATTTTATACCAGCATATTCTCCAACCTTTGGTGGACTGTGGGAGTCTGCTGTGAAAATGACCAAATACTTTCTTAAAAGAGCACTACAAAAACAATTGTTAACCTATGAACAAATAAACACTGTATTAGTAGAAATAGAATGCATATTGAACTCTAGACCTCTGATTCCTATGTCAGCTGATGTAAATGATTTTAATTACTTGACACCAGGTCATTTCTTAATAGGAAATTCATTGACAATGTACCCTGAAAATGATGTAACTACTGTTCCTCAAAATAGACTCAAGTTTTGGCAATTATGTAATCAAATTAAACAAGCTTTCTGGAAGATGTGGTATAAACAGTATCTTAATACATTACAAAATAGACCTAAGTGGTTAGATGTCCTGCCTAACATAAAGATAGGGACAATTGTCATTTTAAAAGAAGATAATGTACCCATAATGTCATGGCCTATGGCCAGAGTTACCAAAATATTTCCTGGCCATGATGGTCATGTAAGAGCAGTAGAAGTCATAAACTCAAAGGGAAATACCCATGTGCGATCTGTCACAAAAATTTGCATCTTGCCTATAGATGATAATGCTAATTGATGTTTAATTTCCTAGTGTAAGGTACTTATCTAAAACATTTGTTATATAATAGTAATAGATATTTAATTTCCTAGCTTAAGGTAGCTAGCACATTTTGTTTCTGTAATGTTAATTGATTTTAACTTACTAGCTTATGGTAGCTAGAATATTTGTTTATATTCATCCCTTTGTTTCCTTTCGTGGGGCCGGAGCATGTTGGAATCCCAACACTAAACTCACTAATATTATTAGTCGATTGAAGACTCTCACATCACTAGCGCGTCACTAAGCGCATAGTCGCATTTATGTACAGCAGTAGCAATCTAGCCATCGTGCGGGCCACCACGAATTGGAAGGAGCTCGTGGCTAAATAATAACAGCCGCTCGGGTCGATCTTTAGGTTAAGCCGTGCTTGCCTAGGTTGGTCTGTGGATGGGTGACCACCCATTACATACCGAGTTTCCTCCGTGCCTCGGAAAGCACGTTAAGCTGTTGGTCCCGGCTGTCATTTGTGATCTTTGACAGTCGTTACAGGTAGTCAGTGGCCCAAAAATTCTGACAACCAGTCTTACCAAGGGGTATCCGTAATACCCAGTACTAACTGGGTTGTGGAGGTCAGATAGGCAGTCGCTCCATGTAAAATACTGGTATTCAGCTGCATCCGGTTAGACTGGAAGCCGACCCCAATAAAACTTGGGAAAAGGCTAGGCAGATGACTACCGTCCACACGGAAACAAAATACACACCGTATGAGTTAGTATTCGGAAAAACATGCAACTTACCTAGTAATCTTACCAATGACGTAGTAGAACCGCTTTACAACCCAGATAACTATGTATTAGAACTTAAATATAGGTTACAGTTAGCTCATAAGGAAGTTAGGAATAATTTAATTTTAAGAAAAACTCAAAGGAAATTAGTATATGATAGAAAATGTAATCCTATTTCGTATAAACCAGGTGATTTGATACTTTTAAAAAATGAAACAGGAACAAATTTAGACAAGTTATTTAGAGGACCTTATACTGTGTTAAGTGATAACGAACCTAATGTCGTTATAAATAAAGGCGATAAATTAGAGACAGTACATAAAAATAGAACAAAGAGATATGTAACTTAAGAACCTATATCATATCTATATGTGTTTAGAATAAGACTAAAATAACTACCCACCTATTAAGCTAATGTTTGTATTGTATATTTTACTGCAGTGGTATAACTAAAATGCCGTTATCCGACATCTGGTCGATTTTTAACTTTTGATGCTATGTTAATAAGAAAAAAACATCTATCGATCTGTGTTTCCGAATTTTCAATACCTTGAATAGTTTTGGAAATAATTATTTTAAGAATGCCGTTAAGTGCATATTTTTCTCGTGTGAAATAAACAAAAATGTCGTTAAGTAACTTTGTGAGTCTATACAGCCGCTAAGGTTCATCAACTCATATTTTTATTACAAATTTTTCATATGGTGCTTCTCTAGATTGCCGTTAACAGTCTTTTGTACACTATAAAGCGGTAAAGATACTTTAACTGTTTTATTGTTATTATTTTTATATTATAGAACTCTACTTTTGTTAAGCTATAACGTCGTTAATTGAAAATGCTAGACTTACATGTGATTAACGACGTTTAACGGCATTATAGGTTAATATTCGACATCCTTAAATGTTTACTTAACGTATGTTATAAGCCACTAGCGGCTTTTCAAAAACTAAACAAAAATGTCCGTCAGTATTAGACTAAAATGATGTTATCTCACACTAATACACAACAAAGCCGTTAACTGATCTCGCGCGGGGCGGGGGGCAGCAACTACGTAACGATCGAGTTCTGTGATCAGAGGGGTCGGGGAAAAGGAAACCAAAAAGAAATTATGTATTGAAAAAACAAAATGGGACCAAACAAGAGGTATGCAAAATATTTTTCCTTACCACTCTAGGATATTTAAAAAATAATGACTGGATCCTACATGTAACTTTTACTGATCCTTCAATAGATAAACGTGGTAAACACCAGAAAACACCAACATTTGATCGCGATTTACTAAATCTACACGTAGAATCGTTTAACCCTTTAGAACCACACTATGGGCGGGCACATGAACCTCTGCGACGATATCTGCCAAGTGACATAAACATAACTCAAATGCATAAACATTTTAATGAAACATACAACGATAAAAATATTTCGTACAGCTTATACAGATCACATGTAAAATAAATGAACATATCCTTTACCGACCAAACCACTGTAACTCCTGAAAGCCAGAATCGACAGTGGCGACCACCAGCAAAGCGCCGAGACAATGAAGCTCGACGAAGTCCCAGAGAATGAATTTAACTGTCTTGGATCCCGCAACGAAATTAATCAGAAAAGTATAGCGGAGGAGTAGGAAAATCCGTAAATTCCACTTCCCTCCATATCAGCAGGAGACATAAAGAAATAAGGCCAATAGGCGCAAAGGGACGTTTACAACTGGGATAGGCCCAGTTGTCTAGCACCATGGATAAACTATTAACATTAATGGGTCTTAAGTTGTGAGCAGTTATATTTGATTCCAATAATAGGTATGGCAAAAACGCTTGAACACACGGAAATTTGTTCTAGTTTCTACAAGGTCTGTGTAGTAAATAACTCCGGATGTAACCTGTACACTATCCAACATAATATTGCGTTCATTCTGCCAAAGACTGCACTCCCATAAAATATGATGTGCTGATTGTTCATATTCGCAGTCAGATGTGGAACATTGACAAAAAGGCGAGTCAACAAGCTTGAAGGAAAATAATTTACTCTTAAAGTTACCATGACCGGTGACCAGATTGGAGATGTTTAAAGCTGCAATTTTCAGTCTGCGCCTTACTGCATACAATCAAACCTTTGCACCACTCGGCAAGATTACTGCAGAATCCAAACCCGCCACAGTTATCTGGCATGATGGCATTGCAGGGAGAAGGCAAGAAGATATAATGTCAGCATTTTATCATTTTCTTTTGCGTAATAGAGATGTTGGGCAAGTACACATCTGGCTCGAAAATTGCAGCTCACAAAACAAAAATTGGCTGTTGTATACAATGCTCACTCACATGATTAATAGTGAAGATATTGCCACAGAAAAAATAACTCTATATTACTTTGAACCCGGCCACACTTTTATGAGCAGCGATCAAGTGCATCACCAAGTAGAGTTGTCCATGAAGAAAAAAGGTAGATTTTGAAGAGTGTGTATCTTCCACTAATAAGTCAAAAGTAATCGTACAGTCCATGTTGCCGGTTTGATCTCATGTATAAGAATAATTTCGATGATACAACATAACTACTCTCCGTTTCATGAATGATAAATATTTGAAAAACCCACGTATAATGGTATATGAATTCAGGACTGAACCGAAATTGTTATTTTGGAAAAACTTACCAACAAAAGAAAATGAAAATTCCGGTACAAGTTCTGATTAAAGAAATAATAATACAAACTAATGTAAGTCTATCGAGAGTTTGAGACTGATTAACTATGTTAACTAAATAATTATTTTAAACATTGTCATAATATTTCAAGCTAGGTATTATGTAACTGTGTTTAGATTTTGAATACCATGTTTTTAAGAATACATAAATATTAAATAATCAAGAAGGCTTTAATAAATGTAGGTAAAAAGTTTAAATAAGGAAAACTATTTTTTTGTTTTTAGTAGTAGATGATTGTTTTCGGATGATATTTTTAAAATGATAATAGAAATTTAAAGTTTTAAGTTCAAGGAGAAGATTCAACTTGAGTTTTGATTATTTATTATCTGAGGTTTCAATAAAGCGGAATGTATGTAAATTTGATTTTATTAAAATTTGTTACAAATTATATTATTTTGAAGTACAAGTAATACTTTATTAATATTGATAAATAACTTAGGTGATATTTGTATTTGTAAATAACTAAAAGTTTCTAAGAAATCTAGTTTTAAGTGAAGTTTTGTCAAAGTTATAAGTTTAAGCAAAACGATACTCAATTTTGAAAAGCATTTAGGAAATATTAACTAAAACAATGAATTTTATTTAAAAAATCCCTTAATTTTTAATAACTTTAACTTCGTTTTGTACAATATTTTTGGTTCACCATTTTTTGATACTGCTGCGCTATAATGCCCTTAAAGTGTAAGGTTTTTAGTTTAGCCGCGTTTTAGCTTAACAACGATTCATGTTTTTCCCATACATTTAAATGCATTTATGAGTTACCACTTACCAGACTTAAAAGCAGTAAAGTACCGTTAAACGCACTAAAGTCTAACATGAGTCAGTTCTTATATTACATAATGTTAAGCTAAATCGACGTTATGTGCTATAACGACGTTTTAGATAATTATCGAATAGATTTTTTTTACCATTTTAACAGACAATATTTTGCTATGAAATAGATACACTAAAATGCCGTTACACTGTATGTAGCGGCACTTTAGTCGATGACCCATAAGATTTCGGCAACACCGATGATAAACTAAAACGCAAAAACCGTTATTTCATGATTTTAAATTATATTTACGATATAAAAGGGGAGTCGTTCGAAAGTATTTAACTTGATCTATGTTTAGGTACCTCCAAGTCTCAAATAGGCGTTGTCATTGAAAAGTTACATCGGTTTAAATTTTAACCGCGGTTTTTGCATGTTATTCAAAACAACGGATTTGGTAGGTAACGGCATTATAGATATATCACGGCAGTTCTATATATATGTGTGTTGCTTATAGCAATAGCTAAGATCCTTAGATCTTAGCTATTGCTATAAGCAAATAAAATGTAAAAAAAAAACACTTTTTTTTGTAACAACCCCTATGATGTGGTATGTAATATGATGTGCAAGCTTGCAGTAATAGCTTGTGTTATATATGTACCTACATATGTCGACGGATGCATAGTGTAGGAGTGCGGGCTGCGCCCCGCCCCTCCCCGCTGCGCGGGTACCCGCTCTAAATATATGTTTAGTGTGCAACCAACTAGCTACCAATAAAAAATTATTAAGTTATACGGGGGAAAAAATAGAAACAGTTGGAGTAGTATTATTACCAGTGTCATATCTTGGGCGTACGCGTACTCTGAATGTGTACGTAGTGCACGCAGCCGGACCGCCGCTGCTAGGCCGCGATTTCATTCATGAATTCGGCCAGGAGTTAGTGCCGTCTCGCGTGCACGCTGTATTCGAGCAAGCGCAAGCGGCATGCGGGTCCAATAATAACATAGATAAACAACTCACTAATATGTTTCCTAAAGTATTCTCGGGCAATCTAGGATCGTTCAACAAATATAAAATTGAATTACGGTTAAAAAACGATGCAAAGCCGATCTTTTTCAAAGCAAGACCAGTGCCTTACGCGCTAAAAGAAAAAATAGATAAAGAGCTCGATCGATTGTTATCATTAGGTATTTTAAAGCCAGTGGAACACTCAGAGTACGAATCGCCAATCGTGCCTGTATTGAAAAAGAACGGTACCATCAGATTATGTGCTGATTATTCTGTTACAATCAACAAACAATTGATAATTGATCAGTATCCATTGCCGACGGTAAATTATTTATTAGCCAAATTACACGGGGGTGTACAATTCAGTAAAATAGATTTGTCTATGGCGTACAACCAATTTATTTCCCTTAACCAGGCAAAGTACTAAAAAGGACCACATTGGTTTTGAATGATTTTACAGGGTAAGGTGTACCTATGGACCACAATATGTCAAACTAGTCATAGATAATTAATATGTTTGTGCTGTGAAAGCCAATAGAGTAAAATGGAACGCGCTCAAACAAAAAAAAATGTTCAACGACTTTGACGTTTCTTACTTTTCGATAACAAACGATCATTTTTGTGTGTTGTTTGCAGTAAATCCCGGAATGTCTAAAAAAAAATCCAGTAAGTATTGTTGTGTATATAAAATCGTATATTTGAGAGTTTTTACACAATCTGAACATATTTTATTTGTTATAAACATTGTTTTTGTTGTAATGTGTAATGTTTGAATTATGTGGTCCATTTATGATCATTGCCCGTTACGCATGTTGATTTGTACTATACATATTGAAACATTTTCTTATTTTTTAGCCCCGGCCAATAAAAAACAAAGATATTGAAGCTTATCTTCAAAGTATGCTGTCATCAGAAGGAGAAGATACCGACGATGATGAAAGAAATGAAGATTTTTCTGACAATTTCAACAAAAGACTAGACCAGATACAGAATATCAGTACTGAAAAGCTCCTAGATATACTAGAAGATCCTGTAGCACCATCTCCTCCCTCTGCTGAGCCTGTAATTGAAACAGATGAAGAATGTCAACTAGTACAACCCAAGGATCTGGGGATTGAAGCATATAATTCACCAACTGGAATAGTTTCCTATATTCTAGTTGAACCATCATCTCCTGTTAGACCACCATCTGCAGTTCAACCTCCGTCTCCAGTTCAACCATTATCTCCAATTCGACCACCATCTCCTTCAGTAAGTTATACTCTCACATTTGTAATTTGTAATTATAATTATCATAAGAATTGTTATTTTGCTATTAGTTCAGGGGTCAAAGTACTAATGGGAACCACAATATTTTTACCTCACTGGGCTAGGTACCAATATGGACCACAGGATTTTTTATATGATATAAATAAATAAAAATATTAAAAAAACATGGTTTTATTTCTTCGCTTATATTATTAACAAATTAATAATTTTCACAAATATTACTCATTAAAACCCTTGTTGCCTGGTTAAGGGTTAAACGAGGAATCACAGAAGATGACATGCATCAATACTCACCGCGGTCTTTTTAATTTCACTCGACTAGTATTCGGGTTGTCCAGCGCACCAGCAATTTTCCAGCGCGCAATGGAATGCTTGCTCACGGGAATTGACGGAATAATTTTTCTATTAGATGATATCCTCGTAACGGGGGCAAATGAGGAACAACACAAGCAGAGACTCATCACGGTCTTACAACGGTTAGACGATGCTGATAACGGTACGTCGTTTACATCCTTAGAATTTAAGGAGTTTTGTAGTGTAAATGGTATAGAGCATGTCCTATCTCCGGTATACCACCCAGCTAGTAATGGGCAAGCCGAGAGTTTCGTAAAAATAATAAAAAAAGGGCTAAAGGCTATATTGGAAGGATGTAAAAAAAAAATATGCACGGGAAAATAGCAAAATTTTTATTCGATTACCGGAATTCTAAAAATAGTACCACTGATAAGTCACCCGCGGAGTTAGTATTCGGGCGTGCGCTGCGCTCGCGGCTAGATCTATTGAACCCTATCGCGCCGTCACCATCATCCACAGATCTAACCCGAACGGTCGCACACAATCAGTCCTTACAGGGTAAATACTTCCGGGGAAAACACAGTACAGACTATAAAGAAAAAGAAAATGTATGGATAACAAAAAATACAAACAGTAAAAAATTCAGTTGGATTCAAGGTTTTTTTTTTTTTTTTTTATACGGAAGAAAATCGGCAATGTCATGTACTTGGTATACGTGCCACACATAAGAAGTGAAGTCACGAGACACATTGACCAAATAAGGACAAGATTGGGCTCATCACCGACAGACCACCAAGACTGGGACCCAGACTTGGTGCCGATGACACCCGGACCCAATGACGCAGCATGGTGGGGGAGGAGGACCGGGAATGGATCATGGTCTCGGAGCGACGTCGCCGAGTACTCCGGTGGCCCCGTCATGCGCCACTGCCACCCGTTGCCAAAGGCGACAGGCAATTAGTCCGATCTTCACGACACCTACTACGAGCCTGTACGGCAGTGAAGATGATAATAATGAACCAACTGATATCGCCGTAGATTAAGTAGAAGTAATAATTAGTAATAGTTACAGTAATAAGTAGTTTTAATAGTTGTTAATTAGGTTACGAGTATTTCCTAGCTAAAGGGGAAGGGATGTTATATATGTACCTACATATGTCGACGGATGCATAGTGTAGGAGTGCGGGCTGCGCCCAGCCCCTCCCCGCTGCGCGGGTACCCGCTCTAAATATATGTTTAGTGTGCAACCAACTAGCGAGTTTGTTTGACCTCCGACACTCCCGTATCTAACAGCTTGCAAGTACTTTACGTAGAATAGCAATAAGTATATTATGTGAAAACAGTTAATAAATGGATCGCACGATATACGGACGTTTCCTTATAAACTCTATCCAATCTACACAATCCTTACAATTATGATAAGAAAGTATTTTACGACAATTGGGATTTGTAATTATCATTGTTCATTTGACACTAAAGATTTGTTTATGAGGCAACACTTCACACTAAGGTGGAAGATGGCGCCGATTTGATCAATAGCTCAATTTATAATTTGAAAGTACAAGTAAATCAGTTTCTGTAACTAAATTACAAACTAAAAAGTAACAAGATTATTTTACAGAACAATTTATTATTGAAAGACTTCTTAGGTGTTCTTTGCATTAAATCCTTTGATTTGCCGAAAAAGGTTTTAAGCAAGATAGAATATTGTTGTAAAAAGTAATGAAGCGACTAATTAGCTTTATCTAGATAAAACCTTTGCATTTGTGAATGTTTTATTGTGAATTATTCTAGTATTGTTTGTAAGTTTTAAAGAACTTATGTAATTAATAAACTGTACTGTGTTGTGTGAGAGGACTTCCGCACACACAGGACAGACGCCTGAGCAACGATCAGTCACGTTAGCTTACGATTAGCAAAAAACAATTGAAATACTAAGTAATTATAAGTGTTTCATGAAGTGAACGATATTAATAAGTTGTGAAAATGTTATCTGTAATACGATTTAAAATAGTGTGAGGACTTTCTTCATCCATTCTTCTCCTCAACCATAATAATTTGCGAATGGACGACTCAACTCTAGAAAGTTAATCAGTTTCTGTACCTAAATGGTTTAATAGAAATAAACGTTTGGAATTTGAGTCAAGTGCTGTGTGTGATTTCAAATACCCACCTACCTATCTAGGTACTAGGTAGGTGTATTTGAAATCACACACAGCACTCGCCATCGCACATCGCCTTGCGATACGATTCTTCATTGTTGGTAGATACCAACAATGAAGAATCGTATCGCAAGGCGATGTGATAGATAGTGAAAGACAATATGGTGGCGGATGGCGCCAATATTTGGGGACAGTGTTCCTCTAGGCTTTCCCTGCCGTGATATATCTTTGTCTTTTATTATTTGAGAAATTATTTTTTGATGTTTCCATGTTTTTTTTTTATTTTCTATTAAATGTCCTTCATCAATCATCCAATATCCTTAAAACTGTTTTGTTTGATGTTTGTTAAGTGTTTTGATTGTTGTTTCCTTATAATTGAGAAACTTCACGCGGATATTATTGTGACTGTTTTTTGCGACTTAGCCCCAGCCGTACCCGAATGGGTACGGTGCATTGTTATTTTAGTTGTGTCTGTAATTGTGGGTTTCGAAGAGCTACTTATTACATTACATTTATTTTATTTCATATAAATAGCTGATTTTATTAATGTAGTACTTACTGTGTATAGCCTTTACAGGTACACAGAAGTACCCAGTGCCCATCTGACAAACTACTCTCCGTACTCGCAGATAATTTAGTTTTGACCCTCTACAGGGGTCCTTCTGATTAAATCTGCTCACCTAACTAATTATGTTCCGCAACCAATCCAGCACTCTGATACCTCACCGCGATTGGTGGAAAAAGCGGGGCCTACGCCTGCCGATGCAATCGTGAAAGAGGAGAAAGGAGAATCTCTTTCGGAGATGACACTTCTTCTGCCTCACAGGAGTCACAGGGGGTCCCGCCCACTCCAGAGACTCGCCGAACTGCCATCGATTCCGCAAGACCGCTCAAGCCTGAGGCTAGGTACCGCAGTCGCGCCGAGGAGGCGAGAGCTTGCGTAAATAAGGCTAAGCTTAATTTAGGCAACTCCCGCAACCTCAAAACCGACATCACAACCGCGGCACTCGACGCCACAAACAGACTTTTTGAGCTGGTGAAGGAGTTCGATTGCGACAAGGCCCTAGCCGCACCCAAAGCCGTACCAGTACCCGCATCCACTGCTGACCTCTGTCCCCAGTCCATTTCCGAGAGTCTCGCTAGCCAGACTAAGTTCATCACCACCTTAAAGGAGCACATCTCTATCGTCAAAGAGAACACCGAGAAGGTGGAAAAGCTTCGAGACATTCTGGCTGGCTGGGAAAATGTTGGGGAGAAGACTTATGCTGGTGTAGCGGCCGCAACTAATCGCCACACAGGGGGACAGGCCCCGGAGCGAGCGACGCTTCACTCGGTAGTCGTTTCCTCGACACAGGGGATGAAATCCTGGAACGGGTCAGGAAAGCGGTGGACGCGAAGGAAGGCTGAGTGCGCGTCGAAAGGGTCCGAAAGGCAAAGGACTAGAAGGTCATCATGGGGTGTGCAACGACGGAGGAGAGGAGAAAATTAAAAGCGCGATTGGAGAAGGCCAGAGAGAACCTCGTCGAGGAAGTGCAGAATCGAAACCCGCTTCTGTTTCTTAATGACGTACTGTTAGTATACGGTGACGAAGAAGTACTCAGAGCCCTTAGGAACCAGATCTTTTTTCTTTCTTCAAGGTCAGCGCTCATAACTCGTTGCGTGACTTGTATAAAAATATTACAATGCGTCAACTGGAACCGCGGGTCTGGGTTAAACGGGGTCAGTCGACGGAATACCCGTAATTTAAATTTGTGTATTGCCAACTAATTTCGCCTTTGGAGATGCGACATAATCCTTAAAGTTCTTTAAAATTTTCTATTAATTGTTTAGCGTCAGAACCACTATAATATGCTTGTGTTGGTTGTATAACAGTCAAATCACATATAATTATCACTACTCACATTTGGTAAAGATGATAGATATACAAGGAGTGGGCAAAAAAACAAAGAAAGATAAGGTTGAAATAAAAAACAATAAAAAAAAATGTAAAAAGCTCATTAGTTTGAGTTATTTTGGCGGGGTTGTGACTAAAATATGCCTTTTTGTCATAACCCCGCCAATCCCTTGCAGCGCGATGATGTCGCCACCACGACGGCCGGCGGCCCCGCGGGAATTGCAGGGGCGGGAGCGGGAGTGCAGACTGGCGTCACCGCATGGCCGACAGGCGACGCTCAATCCTGGCCCCTCGCCACAACACCACCCGGTGCTCGGCCGTTTTTATTCTTATTTTTCTTAAACAGGAAATTGAAGCTTTAGTATAACTCAAATTTCATTAACCGTAAGGCTCAGACCAAATAATAAGGTAAGGACGGAACTCTGCGAAGAGCAAAGTAAGTGCTTTGGCTGAGCATTATTCCAGTTATTGTGGCACAACTGTCAAACTACAAAACTACAAAGCTACAAATGCAATATAGACTCTGCAATATATTAAGTCAAAACACATGCTAAGTAACATTAATGAATCTCGGTCTCAGGGTGCCTTTCATCGCGGGCCTGTGGACGGTGAGCTATGGGCTAGCTCGCCGTCCGTCCGTCTCATGACGACAGGCCGTGTCGACGGCGCGTTCGTGTTCCACGCGCGCCTCAAAGAGAGTCAGCAAAAAGGAAGGGGTCCGTAAGGACCGATGCCTGCCGGGGTTGCGGGACTATTCGAAAGAGATACCGTGGCCCCGGAACACAAAGGGCGATGAAGGAACATGGATGGGTTTTAGTCAGTAAAAGTCTGACACTCCCTCCTGCTCCGCCCAGAGCGGGAGGGGTTATTCGATGATTTCCAATCCGAAAAAAAAAAAAAAAAAAAAAAGGGTGCCTTTCATCCTGCCGGGGTTGCGGGACTGTTCGAAAGAGATACCGTGGCCCCGGAACACAAAGGGCGATGAAGGAACATGGATGGGTTTTAGTCAGTAAAAGTCTGACACTCCCTCCTGCTCCGCCCAGAGCGGGAGGAGTCCTTTGATGATTTCCCATTCGAAAAAAAAAAAAAAAAAACAAGGTTGCCTTTCTTATAATATTTCACGTTTTGAGTTAGCTGATTTAAGCGGCATTTGGAGCAATTTTCGTTGTCATACATGTTACCTTTGTGTGAAGTAATAATTTCAATATTATGGTCTTAATTATGTCTTAATCTAAATGGGCATTTATCTTTTATACATTTTTACTGCTACATTGTACCACTTCGGCCGTCAAGGAAACCGGCACTACGCAACAGCAACAGAAATTCACTTTTATCAATAAGGATGATGACTGACTAAAAAAATATGATTCTGTTTTGTCCGTTAGTTAGATTTTCCAAAAATATTGGATATGTGTTTGTTGTTTTATCAAATTAATAAAAATTGACAAAGATAAAACGTGTCATAGATCGTGAGTGGGGTTTTGTGACGTCACGTTTGGGTATAAAATGCACTCAAATGTAACGAGTTTTCGACGCACTGTATCGTCTTAATTTTTTGCTTACGTGAAAAAATATGTGTCCAATATTTTTTGAAAATCTATCTTGCGTACTAATGAGATTTTTTTTGTCTTTGTCATCTACCCTATTGTTCTATTATTCTTGTTTCAGTACCACTGTCTCTACCAGAATCCCGAAAACCATTAAAAGAAAATGAAAAACCATCACAAGATTGATTTATATAATCAAATCTTTCCCTACTACCAGTTTGCTAATTTCAACATTATTATGATTATTGCTGCTTAACAATATTGTTATACCCGCTGTGTTTCTTTTTTACTTTATCTTTTATAACAAATAAACTTAATTATATCTATCACGGCAGGGAAAGCTTAGAGGAACACTGTCCCCAAATTATTGGCGCCATTCGCCACCATATTGTCTTTCAGTCATATAGCACATCGCCTTGCGATACGATTCTTCATTGTTGATAGATAGGTAGGTGGGTATTTGAAATCACACACAGCACTTGACTCAAATTCCAAACGTTTATTTCTATTAAACCATTTATGTACAGAAACTGATTAACTTTCTAGAGTTGAGTCGTCCATTCGCAAATTATTATGGTTGAGGAGAAGAAACTCTTCACACTATTTTAAATCGTATTACAGATCGTTCACTTCATTAAACACTTATAATAACTTAGTATTTCAATTGTTTTTGCTAATCGTAAGCTAACGTGACGGATCGTTGCTCCCTGTCTGTTCTGAGTGGGGGGAAGTACCACAATATCCGTTCAGCAACTTATTACAATAGTAAATTCAATCAGCCTCACAAATAATAACGAAACACTTTACAATAATTGTGTTACTATTAAATAATGACAGAATTCACCAATTTGAACACGTTTTCAATCATTAATAATAAACTAGTTGTCTCATTCCTTTTTAGTCTTTAATCTGTGCTATCATGGAACATTTCCGGTGATATAAACAGTTATGTTAAACAAAAGCTTTTTACTAGTAAATCACTGTGTAAAATAGTCTTATTAATTTAAAGTTGGGATCTATTATTGAGACTTACTTAGTTCTCGTACTAAATTTAAACATTCAGGTATTGACGGTAAAATCACATTCGGCGCCATTTTCCCTGACAGGTGACGCCGAATCATAATGTCAAGTGATTAACTATTAATTGCTAATATGAATGAAACCCTAAAGTTGTTAAACAAATATTCTTATGTTAATTATAACGATATTTTTAGCTAGAACATCGAGTTTAGTTTGATAATTGATTTTCAAGTGATAACTCAAACTCAAACTCAAACTCAAAGCATTTATTTCAATTAGACCATTACGGCACTTTTGAAAGTCAAAATTACAAAAAAGAAAATCAAAGCTACAGTCCCAGTCACAAGGCATAATAACTTGAGAAAGTACTGTAGTTGCCCATTCCCTAGCGTAGATCTCTATGGAGAAGAATGGGCAAGAAACTCCATGGACACTCTTTTAAAATCAAAATATTGTTACAAAATCTTGGTTACATCATTAATTTTGAGATTATACATATATGTGAGAACGATGTAGAAAGACGTGCACACTAAGAGCATCCAGAGTGAAAGATTAGATTAAAAATGTATGAATAAAGTAATTAAAATGAACCTTGGCAGCTAAGAGATGACCAGTCCCAACTGACAGCGCCCGTTCACAGACATGACGCATGTACCGGCGCCATTCAACTCAACCATATTGAAGGGAACTAAATGACCCGAAACACCCGCCACCATCAGCGAGACATTTAAGTGAGCATGACATTCTCTCAGTCACCAAGGCATATTCAAGTCAATGAAAGATAAATAAATGTAAATGGTGGCTGAACAGTACAAAGTACTCACACATGTGCTATGCAATTATATAATACTAAGAACTGGAATCTATACAATGCAAGTATATTTTTACAATCTTCTGCAGCTTCCACAATACATTAACATGGGAATCAATTCTTCATCTTCTTCTTTACGTGTCGATGGACTCAAATTAATAATGCCCGACCAGTACAAACAATTAGTTTGCCCCCCCCACCTATGGTTGTGGAGCAGGACCAGCATTTAGCCAAGCATTTTTATCATCAATGTAATCCCCCAACTTATAATATGCTTGCCTACATAGTGTGCGTTTTATACAAGATTTAAATTTCGTCTCATTCAGTTGAAGAATGTGGGGAGGTATTTTATTGTAACATTTCAAACAGTACCCCATGAAAGATGAATCCACTTTAGCAAGCCTGAAACCTGGCTGAACTAGTTGGTCCCTATTTCTAGTGTTATAGTGGTGTCTGTCCCCTCTCTTACTGAATAAATGCCGATTTTTTCTAACGTACATGATGTTTTCATAGATGTATTGACAAGGTACTGTCATGATATTAATTTCCTTAAACAGTTCTCTTAGAGAATCGCGTCTACGTAATTCATAAATGGCTCTGATGGCTCTTTTCTGCAGAATAAATATAGACTCGATGTCTGCAGCCCGTCCCCATAGTAAAATACCGTATGACATAATACTATGAAAATAACTAAAATAGACCAGCCTCGCGGTATCAACATCAGTAAATTGACGGATTTTTCTAACAGCATATGCTGCTGAGCTTAGCCGTCCTGCAAGAGATGTTAGATGAGGACCCCATTGTAACCTTGAGTCGAGCGTGATTCCCAAGAAAACCGTTTTATCGACAAATTCTAGTTTCTCTTGATTCAATATTATGTCACAATCACTACTTTTGACATTTGGTAGAGCAAATCTAATGCATTTAGTTTTTTTCCCATTTAGTACTAAATTATTAGCGGTAAACCAATCGTGGACCTGCAGTAGGGCGTTATTTACGTCATCAAGATTAGTGGCACGTCTGTTTATTTTAAATATTAAAGAAGTATCGTCAGCAAACAACACCATATGCGGATGGTTGTTAAATAGATGGGGTAGGTCATTAATATATACTAAAAAGAGGAAGGGACCCAATATCGAACCTTGTGGTACACCCATTTTTACTTTTAAACCCATTGAGTTGACTCCATTTATTTGTACCTGCTGCTGTCTATCATTCAAATACGATTTTATTAAACTGAGCGCAAGTTTACCTAAACCGTAATGCTGAAGTTTCAAGATCAGGGTTTCGTGATTTACGCAATCAAATGCCTTCGAAAGGTCACAAAAGATTCCTATGGCATCTTGTGCCTCTTCCCGCGCAGTAAATATGTGTTTTAATAAAGTGACACCGGCGTCAGTTGTACAACGTCCTTTGGTGAAACCATACTGTTGCTCGTGTAATATTTTATTAGTGTTAAAATGGTTAAGCATTTGATTGAGCATTATCTTTTCAAACACCTTGCTGAAAACCGGCAACACGGATACGGGCCTATAGTTATTGGTGTCTTTACTGTCCCCGGATTTAAAAAGCGGTATTACCTTACTGAATTTCATTAGATCCGGGAAGACCCCTTGATCCACGCACAAATTAAATATTGAGGCTAAATACGGCGCTACAGTCTCAATAATTGAGGTACAAGCTTTGATAGACATACCCCATAGATCTTCCGTTAATTTGATCTTAATTTGCTTAAAACCTTTTATGACTGTTATGGGGTATATATGCTGAAATTTAAATTCATTTGGACAGGCTGAAACGTTCGCTTTCAATAAATCAATAGAGAGCAAGGGAGAGGAATTTAAGGTTTCTGTAGTTTTAAGTGGGATACTGGTAAAGAAATTTACAAATTCTTGAGCAACTTCATAGTTGGAGCTCACAAGGCCACGCGATGTCTCTAGTGTGAAGTCATTACCTTGTTTTTTATTTCTATTTGTTTCACTGTTGATGATTTTCCAAACCGTTTTTATTTTGTTGTCGGCTGATTTAATCTTGTTGCTAATGAATAAGGATTTGGCTACCTTGCAAGTGTTTTTAAAAATTTTCGAGTAAGTAGCAACATATTTATTAAAAGCTTCAGTGTTGATGTAAGGCTTAAGGCCGTACAGCTCAAACAATCGTTCCCTACTTTTCCGAATACCCTGTGTTGCCCAGTCACTGAAAATAAACTTTGGGCCAATAGTTTTAGATTTCTTTTTTAAAGTATTATTAAATTCAGTGTGCACTACCGAAAAGAATTCTTCATAAAATACATTTGCATTGTTTCTAATATGACCCGGTATACTTAACTTGCTAATTAAATTATTATTAAATTTGTCTAGATTGCTGGGTGTTATTTGTCTAGTTTGTATCTGAATTCTTTGTAATTGTCTATTGTATGCGAAAGTAACCGTCTGACCACTATGATCTGAAGGCAGGTAATTTACGATGGATTTATTTATGTAATCGCAGCAACAAAAAACATTATCGATACATGTAGCAGTATTTGTCGTAATTCGAGTTGGTTCTGAAAACACATTTGACAAGTTAAATGATTTAAAGAGACTTAAGAATCTACTGCTATTCACATTATTCTCTATGATATTGACATTAAAGTCACCACAGATAATTATTGGTTTATTACCAGTTACAAGTTTTGCCAAAGCATCTTCCATTACTGACTCAAAGATAGAATAGTTCAGGTAATTAGGGGGTCTGTAAACGCACACTATTACATGCTTATCTAGCTCAACACAAGACAATTCAATGCTATGTTCAACCGATAGATCGACTATATCATTACGAGACTTAGATTTAATACAATTTTTACTAGGATTAATGAACCCCCACGCATCTTAGATTTTCGGTTAAAGCAACTGCTCACCTTGTAATTCTCATAATTTATTTGCATTACTTCATAATCTTTCATCCAATGTTCAGTAAAACAGATAATATCAAACTTAGTTTTTTCTAAAAATAGTTCTATTTCTAGTTCTTTGGAAGAAAGTCCCTGAATATTCTGGTGAAACAATTTTAAGGAATTCTGCTCAGCCCCTTTTTTACAGTTATTTGATTGAGAGCTAGAAGATACCTCGAAGTTGACGAGATTAACTAAATTGTCACTCGCACCTTCTATTGTCTTATTGACTAGTTTAAATTTAAGCTAATACTATTTGTATAATTACAATTAGTATAATTACTAATTTCCGTAGACCTATTTACAAAAAACTGCGACATACCACATATGTCTGAGTTTATATTAAAAGCTAATAGCCGAGCTATTTGACGTCTAAAACTAATAGGCAAGTACGCATGGTTTCTGGTTGACTTCAATTTCTGAACGAAACTGTTAGTGTCGAAAAATGTCAACCTGTCACTATAATGACTAACTAGAAAATGCAAATGATTATTTATGCCATGGATATGATGGTTTTGCTTGCTAGACAATTTCTTAAAGTACGGGAAGGAGCACAGAATTACTCTCTTACAATTTAGTTTTAATAGTTGAGTGACATTGTCCGTGATATCATCAAGTTTAACGTTAGAACTGTTACCTACAAGTACAGTTATAATGGTATTAGGATCAAATTCCTTCCGAGTTATTGATGTTATTATCTGGTTGTAAGAAGCCTGAGGAGTACAATAATTTAGAGAAGAATGACTCAGATTGTTACTAATTAACTTGCCTAACCCTTTTCCTATACTATCTGAGAACAAAATGGAGCAGCAACTGTGTGTATTACAAGAAGGGGGAGAACTACTATCTATTTGACCTACCTGTGATGAACCTTGTACAATATCTGGTGAATTTTGAATGGAGATACAGTCCGGAACACTGCTCAGCCGGGTCGGGTTCTCCGTTACCTCGGGTAGGAGAGTGTCCGGGCTGGATTCACTTTGTGATGTACATTGAGTGTTGTTGAAGGTCATCGTGTCTACACAGTCTGCATTACTATTACAGCTATCAACTAATTCGTTTGCAGCAAGGATATGTTCCTTAATTTGTTTTTGAGAATTTACATACATAGAATAACATGACTGTAGTTGACGCTCTAAAACTTGAATTTCAGACTGTAAGTTTTGAGTGTCTATTTCATAAAACTTCTTACTATCCTCTAATTTAATTTGATAATTATTCAACTTTTTTATGAGGAAAACACGTTCTTTTATTAGTTGAATATTTTTGGAACTGTGTTTTTGTTGTTTTTTAAATTTCTTGCATTTTTTTATAATTCTATTTAGTTTTGCATATTTCTTTATTTTATTTTGGCTTACTTTATAACTACTACAATTATATTTCAGAATAGAATCTTCAGTAAGATCTATTGTTGTTAAGAAATGTGGGTTGCAATTTGAATTTAATAATTCATTATATAGGTGATCTGTTTCCCTAACCTGAGTACATTCTCTTTCTTTCTGAAACTCAATAATTTGTTTGTTGGCATGAAGCAGTTCAACTTCTAAGTCCCTAACCTTACATAAAGCCATTTCATAATGGTTACTGCAGTCGTTGAAACCATCTGTGACCACCCGCAGATTGTCCCGTTCCTCAACAACATCCATGTATTGTTGGTGCAGGTCCACTAGCTCCCGTTTCAGGCTTGTGTTTTTGTGAAAGACCTTCTCGATTTCAACCTCATGTTCCTCTCTATCCAATAACAGCTGTTGACATTTGCTGTTTGCTTCCTTAAGTTCATCAAGGGCCGTTCTCAACTTAGCCTGTAACTCCTGGGTAGTTGCCTTACGGGTCATCACAGGCATGGTTTCAGGGAATAGAACTGAAAGTAGAAATACAAAGAATGGTGAGAACTAATTGGATGGACAAAATTAGGAAAGCTAGAAATGAAAGAAGAAAATGAGAATAGACTGGAATGTGATTAATAAATTGGTAACTGTGGTAGGCTTATGAGTCTTACACAAAAAAACTTTAATAAGATTATTAAATTAAGTTAAACTTTAAATTGATTTCATGTCTTTAACTTTTTTATGAAGTGGGTAGGACTCTTGGTTTAAAATTATTGGACTTATTTGAATAATAATGCCAAAAATGATTAAAGAATAACCAACGTACTTTTTTGTTGTGTATTTAGTTAATTAAATATATAGATAGCAAGTACATACTTATTACAAACTACACAACTACATAACTAACAAGTGCTAACTGACACAGAACCTAACTTCAACTACAAAAGAGTGCCAGATTAGTCAGAATAATGAACTTAGTGCTACAGAGCTTTTAATTGGTTAATATGAGCTACTTATTAGACATTAAAAGGAAACAATTATACTCCCCAGATAGATCCGCAGGTACATCAGCTGTTCGTGTTATAGGTTACCGGTTGAGTTAGGAAACCAAACACTACGTGTTACAGTGTATTTTTCCGTGAAAACAATAATCTTGGGTATTAATACACTTAATAGACATTTAATTATAATAATACAAGTTTTTTACACTAAAATATTAATTAAATCTAATTTAAAATTACGGAGCTAAATTTTGACATGTCACTCAACCAGTGTTAATGCCAACAGATTAAGACAAGCCAACAGATGGCGCTGTTGAGCTTGATACTCAAACGAAATTAGTCAATGGCACTCACAGGTGTTATAATAGTTGCCAGAGTATCTCACAGATGGCAATATTATCGTTTATTGAATAAGAAATTATAATTCAACTAGTTACAATCAATAACATTATGTAATAAGCTTAGCTTATAGGTGTCCTCGCGGCGACATATCCTTTGCATTCCAGCCACTGTTGAACTAGATGCAACTGTTGAGAATCTTGGAATACAAAAATGCACAACACCAACACCAACAGCCCATAACGTCCACTGCTGGACATAAGCCTCTCCCATGATGGGAGGGATTTGCAAAATGCACACTACAGGATAAATATGGTGAGTGTCCTTCACTTAAATTCTATAGAAAACCGACCAAGTGCGAGTCGGACTCGCGCACTAAGGTTTTTGCATCATTATCTATACAACAGTACACAAAACGGCAAAAAACACGTTTGTTGTATGGGAGCACACCCCTTTTTTTTATTCTTTTTTTTTTCGGATGGGAAATCATCTAATGACTCCTCCCGCTCTGGGCGGAGCAGGAGGGAGTGTCAGACTTTTACTGACTAAAACCCATCCATGTTCCTTCATCGCCCTTTGTGTTCCGGGGCCACAGTGTCTCATTCGAACAGTCCCGCAACCCCTGCAGGCATCGGTCCTAGCGGACCCCCCCTTAATTTGATAGTCATGTAAATTTCCATCGTAAAGAATTTTGTATATATATTGTTTGTTGTTTTTATTTTAGTTTGTGATCCAAATGAATTTATTTACGGGCATGAATTTAAATTTCAATATCTAAGTAACGTTTTTGAACGAAACAATAAACTGTCAATGTCCATAGGCATGATGACAGTAATTGAAAATTACTAAAATATTGTATTTATTTAATAAGACTTGAATTGTGGAATACGAAACACGCATTATTTTTATTATTAAGAGCGGGATTGATAAATTATACGATAATTAAAATCTACAAAATTACTATGCCCGCCATATTAAGTTGAACACCAATCACAGCGCATGACGTCACTTTTGACAACACGCGGGAAACTTAAGTAAAAAAACGGCCGGTTTTCTGTGGTTTTGTGATTGTGATGATGTTGGGAGATTTTTTTGCAACAAATAAAGAGTTTTGTTCAGCAGAATTTAGAAACGTAAAAACTTGCATGTAAGTACCTATAATAATACTACAACACATTTTATAAATGTATTAATCTATGTAATCATTTTAAAATCACAATATTTTGAGTAATAAAACAAACCAAATATAATATAGCATGCTAAAAGTACATAAGTCTTTGAAATGCACTTTTGTAATATTATTTTTATATTGAACCGTATATTTATTTGTCTCGTTTCTTTGTTTAAGGTCTTCCAGGGCATCCTATGGCGACGACCCTGTAAGCTACGTACAACTTAAACGCGAAGGAAATCTGTGCACAGTCATTGGAAAAATCTGCCCAGAACATAAAGTGCATGCCAAGTTATATGCAGTAACTTAATTAATGGATGAACTGCAAGAGACAATAAATTCAGTCAAATGTCATGATTGTGATGCTTCACTAGGAGGCTGCAAGCATGCCATAGCTTTTCTGATGTGGATGCATCGCCGAAGTGAAGAGCCATCCTGTACATCTATTGAGTGATATTGGATGAAATCCAAACTTTCCAGAGTTGGGAATACCTTAAAATATATAACGGCAAAAGAATTATCCAATGGTAAGCGTAGCTTGCAATCTAATAATTTAGTATTTGAAAACTTCATAAAGGAAGCGAAGAAAAGGAAAGTTACAGACTGTGAATTACTCAAATATCAACCTGACTTTGTTTTTGAGAAAATTGAAAGTTTGTCTATGCACAAATTAGTGCTAAAATATAAGGAAAAAGACTGTGATTCATTTTTGAAAAAAGTGGTTGTTACTGATACTGATATTATTTATTTATTTATTTAAACTTCATGTACAAGAGTGGTACATAGGCGGACTTAATGCCACAAGGCATTCTCTACCAGTCAACCTTTGGGTTAAATAGGAAAACATAGTGATAGGGTACAAAATAATGTCTAAAAAACGAACTTCTTGTTAACGAGAATGTATAATACTTATATTGATACTAATACACATATACACATAAAGATATTCTATCAAATACCAAAAATTAAATATCGATAAAACTAATAATAATTATTATGACTCGACTTCGATTTGAGAGCTATTTAGTCTGACTTAAATAGTAAGTACGAACTTTTCTTTTGAAAGTGATTTTGCTTTCAGCCTTAGAACCTTTGAACCTTTGCTTTGCCTTTTTGAGCCTTTTGATATCAGTAATATTGAAAAAGAAACAAGAGGTCAACAGGAAAGCAGCCTCTGGCACGAGTTAAAATATGGCAGGGTAACAGCTTCACGAGCCCATGAATTTAGTCGGTGCAAAACCAATGACGGCACATTAATTTCATTAATAATGGGTGGAAGAATTCCTGACACACCGGCCATGAGACGAGGTAGAATATTAGAGGATGCAGTAAGAAAGACTGTGAGTGAAAAACTGGGAAAGAAAATTAGGATTTGTGGTTTAATGATGTCCAAAAACTACCCTATGATAGCAGGATCACCCGATTAAAAAATTATAGTTTTTTTATTATATACCTAACTTTTTAATAACATTTTACTTGTTGATTTTTTGATTTTATAAAGCCAATTTATAAATTATGAGACTGTTGTAACAGTTTTAAGTGATAAAAGTATAATTGATATCATTATTTTCTTAAATATTAATAAAAAATGTTTGGTTTATCTCGGAGACTGTTGTAAAACTACACTACTAACTGTATAAAAATATAATTGATCTCATTAAGTACTTTATTTTCTAAAATATAGTCAGTTATTTAGTTTATCTCGTTTATTAATACTGTAGTACCCACCATCAAATTCGCCCCTTGACTCAAAGTAACCCCAAAAATACTCAAATCGCTATATTACATAAACTAGTTTCCTAAAAAAAAAATATTTTTGATTTTTGTCGTTTATCGGGGGTCTTTGTAATGGAATAAAAAAAACAGTGGGTGACAAAGTAGCTCCATTATGAATATAACTTTGATAAACAGGTTTTTTTTGTTTTTATATTCACAAATTTATATTTTTTTGTGGCAATAATTAATTTACGTAATGAGACTACACTGTAGTTTTTTTTTAAACATTTTGATCGTTGAAATTGCAAGCTTAGCATCCATTTCAAATTACAAAATTAATCAATGTCACCCCCTATAAGGGATCCTATACTATTTGACAAAACGGCAAAAAGTAACGTTTGTTGCATGGTAGCCCCCCCCCCCCCCCCCTTTAATATTTATTTTAGTTTAAATTTCAAACGTCTACCTCTTGCCGTTATTGATATCGAGCTAAAACGAGCTACGAGCGAGTGGGGAGCGGTATTTGTTGTTATAGCGGTAACCAAAATACATCATCTGTGAAAAACATCACGGTTCATGAGATACAGCCTGGTGACAGACAGGCGGACAGTGGAGTCTAAGTAATAGGGTCCCGTTTTTACCCAACCCTAAAAAGTAGTGAATCATATAAAAATGACAAAAAAGGAGCATAATTTATACCAAAAATTGGTAAAAATGTGAATTAAATTGTCAAAATGCCAGAACAGAAACAATCATTGCAATTAAAGCAGTTAACATTTTAATGAAGAGTAGCAACTTTATAACTAATGTTAACAATTTGCCAAATACTGCTAAAGTTTTAACCATGTTACATTCCAGAGAACATAATAAGAAACAAAAAGGCAGAAGATTTTCTACTGAAGAAAATATTAGCTTTGGCAATGCTGAAGCAAAGCCCTAAAAGCTATCGCTTTCTGCGAAGAATGTTAGTTTTGCCTTCTCAGCAAATAGGTACTAATAACATTTTTGAACCTAGGCCAATATAAAGCCTGGTATTAACAATAATGTATTTGCTCTACTTAAAGCAAGAGCAAATCAAAAGAATTGTTTGACATAATTATGCTAACACTACTTTTAATGAAAGAAAAGATATGGTGATAGGTTTTGTTAATAATGGACGCGAGCTAAAACCAGAATTTTCAGACCACTCACAGGTTTTTTTATGATCAGGGGTCTCATAAGGAAATATAAACAACCTGTTACCTATATTTTTGCACAGTCGGCCACTAAAGGCCCAGAGCTGGCTGTGCAAATCAAAACAATCATTGAAAATCTGCAAGAAACTGGCATCAATGTAGTGGCTACAGTATGTGACCAAGGCACTACTAATACTAGACATGACATAAATCTTCTCCTAAACCCAAGGGATATATCCTGATAAGTGGACAAGAAGTCAGAGAAGACACGAAATTAATTATAATTAATGACAAGAAAATTGTTCTACTTTATGATCCCCCACATTTGTTAAAAGGTATACGAAATAATCTTTTAGAGAAGAAGTATACAACCGATAATAAAGAAAAGGCTGCTAAGTGGGATCACATTTAACAATTACATGAAGAAAATCCTGCATATAAAGGAATCCGATTAGTACCTAAGTTGTCAGATAGTCATGTTGACCCGACGAGAACGAAAATGAAAGAAAAATTTGCCAGCCAAGTGTTCAGTAGAACTGAGTGCTATGAGATACCTTGCAGGTAAGATCAAGAATGTGATGTTTTTGTGTAGTAGTATAGATCGGCTCTATTTAACTCAGCAACATTAGTTTGTCCTCAAATTAAATGACTTACTTATATCATCATGATATATTAATTCAGAATCTAAATTATAATTTTCTGTATGGATTTCTGCCTCCATGGAATTTAAATAATTCAATTCTAATTTACTGTATGAATTAGAATCACCTGTGATTCTTCACTTAGAATTTTAAACGGATCCACGATGGGATAAATTAATTAATGAAAAACAAGCTCAACCTTCGCATTAAGATGGACGAGTACTCACAGGTTTTATTTTGTTAATTTAAACTGTTGTTAATTGAAACTGTACTAAAACAGAGAAGCAACTTTGTTAAAATGTCAATTTGATGAATGTATACAAACCATATCTATATAAATTGAAAAGAAACAATTTAGTACAGAAGTTTTACAGGAAATACAGTCAAAATATCACGGGAACAGGAGGTGGCCCTTCCTGTGTTAAAATTGACCCGATTATGGAGCAAGTATGTACTATAATGGGTCGTGGTTGTACAGGAATTCTGAATGTGAATGACTGTGACTCAGATACCCTTGCGGTAATAATGGTTGAGCCAGTTAATTATATTGAGCTGATTGAACTTCAACAACTTGTAGCTGAAGTAATGGCAGTGCCGATAAATATGGAGCTTGTAAATTATCTATATGATATATTTCTCATCAGAATAACTTGTATTTTTCTTCTGAAACTATAAGGTGTGATAGTAACTCATCAATATGAACAACTTTTACTTTTGAATCATCCCATTTTATTTCAAATCAGCATTTGTCATTATCAATATCATTCAAATACCATGTCAAGTGTCTATTTATTTTATTTTGAAATTGCTAAAGGTTGTGCATCAGCTAAATTAAATTTATGAATTGTAGGAGGACCCTGTAACTATAACAGGAAATGTTGAAGAACCTCATACAGCTAACAGCCAAACACCATTGTGGTCAAGGAGGCAGCGACCACAACAAAACCGAAATAATGAGCGCTCTAAAGCTATATCTACTGTGTGCTCAGGCATTGCAGAAATAAATGTAAAAAGAAAGGACTTAGAACAGCTCAAAATACAGCTACTGGAAGAAGAACCGGAGTTCAAACGCAAACTGTTTGAGCTGCAATTGCAAGCGGCTACAAAAGAAGTAGATATTAAAATGGAAATCCTGCGTCAAGTGAAAGGTATGTGAATGGTTATAATCAAAATGTATTTATTATTCTTGGATTACATTTTCAAAGTATTCTACCAACTGATTTCTACGAAATCCATAGAATGGATCAGGACCATTTGGTACCTCTATGTTTATTTGCCCATGTACAATGAGTTCTTGTAAATTGGGTATCAATTGCTGGTCTATAGGGTCAGCTTCTCTTCTCAAGATGCAAAGATTATGCAATTTTGAACAAGCCAATATAACATTGACTGCTTGTTCGACGCCTTCCCAGGGCAAGCTCTGGTATGTTGTTGTCCGCGATCCGCGGAGCCAATTAATAATAATCTTGCCTTATTGTACTTACCTAGCGCTGGTGATGAGGTCCTGTATGGGTTCCCGTCGGTTCTGTGTATGTATGTATATGGTGTCTTTGTTTGTGTACTGAGTGAAAAGTTTGGTGTCCAGGCCGACTGGATTCCCAAGGGACGCTGGTCCGTCCAGCGTGCAATAACGCGAATGCCCACCACAATCGTCCAAGATGATCACAAAACGGCTCCGGGCCTGAACTAAATCGTTCACACCTTTCACCAATGTCTTTATAAAATATGCAATTCCACACGCGGCTAACTCACTTAACCTCAAAACGGCGTTTTTTGTCCAAAAATCACTAACTATCCAGGGTAAATACCTCAAGGGGGGATGTTAGGCTCGGCAAGCTCTAATTTCAACCAATAATTCGGAAAACAATCAAGATTCAAAACGATTTTCAATTTTCTTTAACGAAATACAATCTCCACGTTCCGTGCAAAATCATAGTGTTCAACAACAATGACAATTGACATGACGGTGACAGCTGCCCCAAGACGTCAAATAAAAACGCGTTCGGAAACTAGTGTGGGACTAAACACTGCTGTTTCCAACTTCAACCTTATTCCAACTGCCAACACTGGAAACCTTCTTTAAAGTAGTCCGTACTGTCATTCTACTACATTACGAGTTTTTATTTGGGCTTTATTATATTTGTGTTGGCCTTCAGTCATCGGATTCAGAAATGTTGTCAGAAGAAGTGACTGAAAAATAAAAACAAATTATTACTATGTTTGATATTCTTTTCAGATGGAAATTTTTTTAGTAATCTGGCAGGAGTTCCGCAGCCATCACAGAAGAAGGAAGATTAGTTAAAATTTGTTACGCTCAAAACATTAATTAAAAAGATCATAATATTTTTTTTATAATTTAACCTCGCTTATAATAACATCATCCAGCTGGTGCTAGCACACCTGTAAAGATATCAAAATTCTGGAAATATACCTTAAGGGGATAACCACTGTCCCCTAACAAATAGCCTGTGCCGTAAACTCCCCTTTCAAATCTACCATATGTTTTACTATTTTGATAAATAGCTGAGTCGTGGGTTGAACCAGCCAGCGTGCTACAATTTCTGATATTAAGAAATCTGCTGTACTGATACTGGTTTGGACATTAATGGACATGTATGATTTGCGATTTCGAAATAATTCAGCGTCATCACCACCTGAAACAATACATTTAGTAAGTACTAGTTAGGTTTAGTAGGTATATACCAATTATTGAAAATTGGTATTAACAATAATGTATTTGCTCTACTTCAAGCAAGAGCAAATCAAAAGATTTGTTTGACATAATTATGCTAACACTACTTTTAATGAAAGAAAAGATATGGTGATAGGTTTTGTTAATAATGGACGCGAGCCAAAACCAGAATTTTCAGACCATGCACAGGTTTTTTTATGATCAGGGGTCTCATAAGGAAATATAAACAACTTGTTACCTATACTTTTGCACAGTCGGCCACTAAAGGCCCAGAGCTGGCTGTGCAAATTAAAACAATCATTGAAAATCTGCAAGAAACTGGCATCAATGTAGTGGCTACAGTATGTGACTAAGGCACTACTAATACTAGACATGACATAAATCTTCTCCTAAATAAACCCAAGGGATATATCCTGAGAAGTGGACAAGAAGTCAGAGAAGACACGAAATTAATTATAATTAATGACAAGAAAATTGTTCTACTTTAAGATCCCCCACATTTGTTAAAAGGTATACGAAATAATCTTTTAGAGAAGAATTTAAGGTATACAACCGATAATAAAGAAAAGGCTGCTAAGTGGGATCACATTAAACAATGACATGAAGAAAATCCTGCATATAAAGGAATCCGATTAGTGCCTAAGTTGTCAGATAGTCATGTTGATCCGACGAGAACGAAAATGAAAGAAAAATTTGCCAGCCAAGTGTTCAGTAGAACTGAGTGCTATGAGATACCTTGCAGGTTAGATGTTTTTGTGTTAAAGATCGGCTCTATTTAACTCAGCAACATTAGTTTGTCCTCAAATTAAATGGCTTACTTATATAATCATTATATATTAATTCAAGAATCAAAATTATAATTTTCTGTATGGATTTTTGCCTCCATGGAATTTAAATAATTCAATTCTAATTTACTGTATGAATTAGAATCACCTGTGATTCTTCACTTAGAATTTTAAACGGATCCACGATGGGATAAATTAATTAATGAAAAACAAGCTCAACCTTCGCATTAAGATGGACGAGTACTCACAGGTTTTTATTTTGTTAATTTGTATGAAAACATCGTGAGGAAACCAGCATGCCTGAGATATTTCTCGACGGCATGTTAAGCCAAGTCAGAGGCCCATGGGCGGCTTAAAAACTCTGACACCAAGTTAGACACTAACCACACGATAAAGAAGAAGATTTGTATGAACATACAAATGTTTATATTATCCTTCAGTTAACCTTTTCTTATTAAATGTATCTTTTTAAACTTTATTGTTTTTTTGTACTGGCGTAGTTTTCGCGACCTCTTGCGAACTTCCTATAGAGGCTTTGCGACCCTCCGGGGGGTCGCGAACCACAGGTTGAAAAACACTGATTAGGATAGACGTCATCTATCAGATGATAAAGTTTCAGTTGACATTGATAGAATGTCAATAGTTAATTTTCTTGAATGTAAGCTTACTCTGAATAGTGTACTGAAAATTTAAGGGATATTGAATTCATCTCAACGAGAAGTGAAGGTGTTGCTGCCCTAAATGGAGGACACAAATATCATCGAAAAAAAAAGTACACGAATGGTAATTTTGGCTATGCTGTAATTAAAATCGCGGATGCCATGACAGCATTACTTTAAATGAAAAAAAACCAAGTCAACAGTTACAATACGCTAATGAGTGTTTGCCAATCAATGAACGGAATAAATTTTTTAAAGAACTTGATAAACTAAAACACGCAACAGGATCTAATTTTGAGTCGATTCAAAAACAGTACAGTGAATTGTTGTATAAATTGGAATGTGATGGAATACATTTGATGGCTAACATTCCTCCATACGAAAATAAAAAAACGGGTCTTTTTAATAAACAAAAATAAGTTTGTCTGAATTCCGTAATGAGTCGGCTTTTAGGGAGTTCCTTATTAGCGCAAAAACAGTAGCGGACAACAGCAGAATTTCCCGCACCTGCCCACGCGCTCGTAAGAGGATTTTTAATTACGAGGCGGAGGATGAACCGATAACAGACGCGGAAAAACATTAAAGTAAATTTTTACTACTACCTATTAGATACCGCAATTACTAAGTTCGACGAACGATTCGAGCTTTTGAATCAAAATTCATTCCATCAAAAGGACTTAAACCGACTTCACGACGATACGATATGATACGGTACAATAACTTGGTTATCATCATCAGCTTATTAATCACATGAAGTGCAAATTAAGATCGTTAATTTTCAACATTTTGAATTTGTAGTCTCGAGGACTCATTGAAGTTGAGTAAAGTGACATCTAATATCAATACAAGTAATAAGGTGGAATAGACACCTAGTGATAAATATCAGTACTTCATTGTCAACTATGGACGAAATCAATAATGTCACTGTCAGACGCGCACGAGCGCACTCAAACTCCGACAACTTGGATGAAACTTTTGTCAATCACACCCTAGATGGCACTGTATGTAGTATGCCAGACATCGGATCATGATGACATTGATTGAATTATCCAGTTAAAGAAAAATATTGATGACCTGACCATTAAACTCAGTAGCGCAAATGGAGAAATTGACTCATTAAGCCTAGAAACTGGTACTGTACCATCAATAATTAATTGGATAAAAACTGTAGAAAATATGGGCATTTTAAGAGAGAAGCTATTTAATGAATATAACATTAAATCATTTTGGTGTAGACATTTACAAGATCCTCTTGAAAACTTTTTGGGAGCATACGCAGTCATGGTGAGAAATAACTCACCCACCTGTGCTGGGTTTGCATCTGCATTTGCGTCTTTACTAGTAAATAATATGAGCAGCAAGCAATTATTCTCCTGGGTCCAATTGTGAAGAAGATTTTTTTCCAGATTTGAGTCATTTGATGATTTATATTGTTTCGCTAAATAAGAAAGAAGAAGCGCAATGTGAAGTTGATTCTACTGATTTAAATGATAGTGTGATTATTAATTTTGAATAAAAAAGGACCCCAGAACAATTGGTCAGCTTGAATATGTAACTGGTTACATATAACATAAAGCAAAAAAAAATTACAGAAATTGCAAAGACTGCAAAGTATCTTTGTATACAGATGACCCAACTAAAAACAGGTACCTGCAACCCAAGGAATTTATAGAAGGTAAGAAATACCTATGCTACCCAAGCGAAAATTTAACTAAAAGTTTTTCGGAGATAGAGAGATCCAGGATATTCTGCACCATATACTCAGAACTAAATGTATATCGAAAATTTATAGAATTACATGAAAATTATAATGTACAGGTCGCGGCACGTAACTCTAGCGCTGAACGAACGAACGAACGAACGTGGACGGGATAGCTGCGCATGTTCTAAGACTGAAGAGCCAATCGGCGCAACACACGCCCCAAGACATTCTTATTTTTTACTTCTGCGCAATGGGGAAGAAATCGCAAAGCTACGAACAGGTGGCGCTGATATCGCTTGACTCATAACATCGCACTGTCATTTTCTATCTCCAAATATTTTTCGGCTTTTAGTTTTTATATCAGGAACTAGCGCGTTTTTTGTTATTCTAACGAACAATGTATTCTACGTGGACCGTACCGCAGTTAAAAACTGAACTGAAGAACCGAGGAGGATCACTAAGAGGCCGTAAAGCGGATCTTGTCAACAGGAATTTACAGCCTATTTTCTTGTTAGTAATAGAAACAAATAACCCAATTTTATTAATAGCAACATGTCGTTCTTTAATTATCGTAGTAATTACTAACTTTTACGTACTTACACAGTAGTTTTATAACAATTTATTCAATGTTTCATGAGGTACGACCATAACCTAGAAATTAAATGTTACAGAATCGAATCATTTGATCGAAATTTGAACTTTGGGTTACCTCAGCACCATGAGACTGATGATACCAAGATGGATCTTCCACCTCCAGAGAATTATCACGACATTAATAGCAGCACAACGCTTCCTTCTTTAACGAAGCAGCATATTCATCTGTATTACAATGAGTAAGAATATCTATTTGACAATATAAAACATTTTTTTTTAATTTTATCTCTGATTACAGGTTTGATAAAAAGCCCGATGATGGTCTACGATTATATGAATCAAGATTTTTGGTGGTGATTAGGGCTGTGTCAGTTAATGAACACACATTTATCAAGGGTCTTTGCAAAGCTTCTATGAAAAGACTGCAGTATGAGGTAAATGTAAAATTACATGCAAGTGGCCAAATTGAAGAGACCTCATGTGAATGTGTGGCTGGCAGTGGAATAACTGCCCACTGTAAACATGTAGCTATGGTGCTTTATGCTGTCGACCATATGGTACGTGAAAAAATTATAATTAAACACCAAGTACCAACAGAAAAACTGCAAAAGTTTCATGTACCCAAAAAGGTGTTTAGCTCTACACCTTTAAAAACTTCAAAACTACCAATGAAGAGAAATATAGACAATATCATATTTTCCCCATGTGCATTAAAAACAGATACATTAGAATACAATAATAGATTCAGGAGTTTGGTAACAAACTATGTATCGTCAAGCATGCCCATCAAGCAGTTATATGAACCAGCAAACCCTCATGCATTAGAATTCGACCACTGCTACAGCAATTTTAGCACTGAAACAAAGTTATTGGAATCATTAAATCTTTTGTCCATAACCCCAGAGCAAGCCGCTGCCATTGAGCTTGAGACTCAAGGTCAGATAAACAATCCCAAGTGGACCAATCATCGTGAGGTGAGGATTACAGCTAGTAAACTTCACACATTATGTCACCTCAGGTGCATAAATCAAGAAAAGTTTGCTAGCCAATTATTGATTCCACATAAGTTTTCTTCAAGAGCTACCAATCATGGCATTATTAATGAAAAAGTTGCTCTTCAAAAGTACATGAAAGATATGGAACTGCAAGTGAATGGATGTGGATTGTTTATTTCGATTGAACGTCCATACCTTGGTGCATCACCCGATGGCCTCCTCAGTGATGAAACAATAATCGAAATTAAGTATCCATACAGCAGTAGACATCAACAGATAACTCATGTAACTGTGCCATATTTAGTACAAGATGGTAATAATGGTTTAAAATTAAAAAAAGGGTCCCCATGCTACTACCAAGTACAAGGCCAGCTATATTGCATGGGCAGAAATTACTGCAATTTAATAATATTTACTTTTGTAGATATGAAAGTAATTTTTGTGGTACGAGATAACGATTTCATTAATGAAATGTTAACAATTGTAGATGCTTTTTATATTCGGTTTTTTAAGAAAGCTATTTTAAATAAATATATTTACAAAAACTATGAACAAATAATAAAGAAAACAACTTAAGATTTATTTTTTTTATTTAACAATTCCTTCTTTAAAATTACACAGCATTACACATATGACAAATATTCTGGACAGCAATGGCACATAGTAAGCATTCACATCAGATTTCAATATTTTGAAGGTTTTTGTTAATCCAATCAGACGTTCAATATGAATGCGGTTTTTAGCTAATTGGCGATCATGCTTTAATTTTATTCCGGGTAGTTGAGTCAAACCTTTCAAAAATGTTGGTGTGTAAATTCACTCATTTTTGTGTTCAAATAAATCTTGAACATTGAATCCTCGATCTGCCATTATTGCATCTTTCTCATCACATAAGGTCAAAAGTGAACTGCGTTCTGTTATTTGACGATCACTTGTAGCACCAGCATAACCCTCTGAGCAAAAAGATATAAGGCCTCCAGGTGTGGCACCCACTAGAAACTTTATGGTGTTGTGATGCTTATAACTACTAAATGTAGCTTGCTGAGAGATCGGATTATTGGGTTTTGCAATAAATATCTCTGTGCCATCAACAATTACTCTTGTATTTGGATGATGCTGTTTAAATGATTTTAGCATGTAGTAGTCTACGAGAGCCCGGCTAGGCCAGATATTTATTTGAGACCATAACTCATTTACTAAATTTACCCATGTTATAAAAATATTACCAACTTCAGTGGTACTAATGCCAAATATTTTAGAAAGTTCAAAATCTTGTTTGTTTCTTCTTAATTTAATTAACATTAAAAGTAACTGATCTTCAACAGTTACATTAATAACTTGACTGCCTCTATAATGTAAATGATTTGCCATGGGTATTAGTGTAGATACTATTAAGTTAAATTTATTGATGTTTTCTAATCCTGTGTAAAATAATACAGATCAGACAACATATCCTCAAATGAAAATAGTCTGAGTATGTGAGGTGTTTGGGTTGAGGTTGTATTTTGAGCTAAGTTGGTGCACTAAGATCCACAGTTGTTACTTCTATTTCATGTTGAAAGTCCGGAACTTCAGGTAAATGTTCTGCTTCTTCAGGTATAACTTGAAAAGCATCTTCAAAATATTTTTGTTGTGAAGTAGAAGGAAACAATTATTTTCTAGTAGAACGTTGCAAATATCGCTGAGCCCTAGCAGCTGCAGTATAAGTAGTTGCTTTGTTCCAAGCAAAAACTGAAGGAATCGCTGTCTTTTTTAAATATCGGTGTACTTGAGGCAGTCCTAAAAGTAAAAAGATTACAGTAGTTAGACTCAAATCTTTATGATGGGTACACAAAATCTATATATTAAATATAGATATAATAATATACCTATTTTATAAACTTAACATAACGCCCTGTATTTCCCAAAAGGTACGGCAGAGGTGTTTTATTACACCCTCGTTTCGTTAGTTATGTTTATGTACCATAGGGAGAGAGCCTATTCCCATTAACCCCAGACTCGGGCTGCAACTTAGAAATTCCTGATGGGAAAACCCAATAACACTGCCCGACTAGTTGCTCTTGCGACCACTAGACCAACCAGGCAGTATATTTTATAACAAGTGAATAAAGGTAGGTATACTAACCTGTAGCATGACTTACTCCTTGAAAGTCTGTTTCTATAAAATGGTTAGAACATATCCTCGAATTTTCGGAAGCTCTAAAATTGCGTATCTTTGTCGCCCTTTCCCATAGTTTTTTTAATCGCAAGTCTTTAGGAAATGAATCATTTCCATTGTTATTACAACCGATTACAACACAACGCGGCATATTTTTGTCAGATGCCGTCCAAAGTATTTTGTAAACAAGTTTTGTATGTAATTTGACAGCTAATGTCATTTTCTGTGAGTCAAGCGTTACCAGCGACACCCACGGGATAAATTGTCAGTTTTCTTCCCCATAACGGTCAACGCTAGTTACGTGCCGCGACCTGTATATTCATGTAAATACACAATTTATTCAATGCAGTTGCCATAAAAAAGACTTAACAGAATTTATATTTGATGTTTCAAGTAGGTTATTTGCCCACAACTGGTGTAAGTGGACCAATAAATTATTGAATGGTATCAGCACAAACAAAGATGTTGATTCGGCTGACGAAATACAGAATCAGACTTTAATACAGGGTGTAAAAGACCTCATCACGAAGCCGTCAACCAAGCATTCTGTACATCAAACTAAGTAACTTTACGCAAAACATAGCTGGGAAACGACTTTTTTTTTGGGGTGAAAAATCATGTTTTGTGGTAGAACTCAATGTAACGCACTCAAAACATTGTGCTGATGGATGGATTTAATAGTACGGGGGTCGTTAAAAAAAATTAGTCTTATTTTGAGTTTTCCATTGTAGTTTCTGTAATTAATATTATCCGTTGTATTTCGTTTGTACTGTTATGTATGTCGTTTGTATTGTTTTTAGAAACTTAATAAAACTTTGTGATATTCAATTTTGTGTCTCATTTTAACCAAATATAACAATAAAAGTTAAGAAACAAAAAGGAACTATGTCATATAGAGCTAGCTGGGTACGCTATATATGTTTATCTATAGACGCACATTGCAAGTTGTTTTGTCGTTAGCCACCAGATGGCGCATGACGTAGAGGTCAGCTGAATACTCTATCTATACCCATATATATAATGTACTCTGTGGTCGGCGGACCCGCAGCCAGTCGGGTCGTGACCCGCAGCTGGTCGACTCGTTACCCGTAGCCGATCGAGAACCTAATCTAATGTCTTTTGTGGCAGATGGCGATTCATCATGATTCAAGAACTTTTGGAAGAAATGGATGAGTGCCCGGGAGATGATATATGTAGTTCTTCAGAGGATAAAACTGGTAGCTCAAGAGCACATGCCCGAAGGATAGCTGGGATTCAAAGTTCTGGACCTTACGAAAAACGAGATTTTCGGATCATCTATTGATCCGCCAATAATGAATAAATTAAGATTTTGTTTGCCCACTGTTGATTTGGCGCGATCATTCGATCTGCAGGTCACAAAATCTTCTTCATCTTACACAAAAGAATTTAAAAAGGATGAAAACTAAAATGCTGAACTGGGCTTTTACCAGGGCTCTTATAATCAGCCCTCCAGCCGTAGCAAATAAAATAAGAGGCTGCTCGGCTGCAGCTACAGAACTCTTTAAAACGACTACAAGACACATCACTTCACAGATTATGTCAAGAGAAGAAGCAGATAAGGTGCTGAAGTCTGGGTCCGAGAATGGCACTGCGCACAAAAGGAAGAGCTCTTATTCTGGTCCGGACGCAGTTGAACCCAAACGTTCTAAGGTGCACCAATTGTCAGTCAGGATGGACACCATGCTTGCAACGCTAATATCAGAGATTAAAAGATTGCGCGCAGAGGGTGCATCAAGTCCCCAACCTATCTCATCAGAGGACGAATATGGTGACGATTCAAGCGGGAATGAAGAATACCGATGTGAAGATAGTGAAAAAGATGTCTTGGGATCAGTATGCTTGTGCGAGTTTTGTTTTTTCCGTATACCGTATCGAGCGCGTTAACGTTTACGCAAATTTGTATGGCGCTGGGTAAGCGCCACCTAGCGTCATACGTGAGAACTACATATTGTGAGTGTTAGTTTTAAAATTTACGTCGTCGGTAGTGACAATCGATTGCCTCTCGAAAGTGACGACCGTTCCGAGCACATCGCTAACGTTTGCATGTTACCGCGAGTGCGAGTGCAAGTTACAATTTTGACAGTTTTGACAGCTCGAATACGAAACGCATTCACGTGAGAGTGGTGAACTAGCAAAGTAATATATTCTAATTTCTAAATGTGAATAAAAATTACAATGGCATCTCGTATGTAATTTGCTTGGAGGATGTTTGAGACCGCGAGAGCTCAAGATTAGCGTAATTTAACGTCCACTGGTCGTGCAAGAGCACGTAACTCGAGCAATCCGCTAAGAGACTTTCCGGAGGCTGAATTTAAGAGAAGATACAGACTTTCTAAGGCAGCCGTCAGGTTTTTGTGCCGAGAGCCGAGGCAGCTGGCTGGTTTAAAGTCTTCCCAACGTGTATGTATCCTTAGAAGATAAAGTAATGGTACTTTTGAAACACTTTTTTCAACATGCCCCCTGAGACTATGTCCTTATTTTCTATGTTTATTATTTTAGGTCCTTACAGCCCTGTTTTTTTATGCAACTGGGTCTTACCAGCGCCCAGTGGGAGTTGCTAAAAATGTCTCACAAAAAATGTGCAGTGTCTACATTGAAGAGGTTACCAAGGGTCTGACACATAGGAACATACTAAGAAAATATATTCGGTTTCCTAATACTTCAATTACCAGGCGAACAATCAGTTAAAGGTATGGTCTACATTATACTACTACATACTGTAAATAAATAAACGATACGTTGTAATGTGAAATGCATATTAAGTATGTTGTTTGTTTCAGGTTTTGTGACAAGTATGGAATACCCGGAGTAATTGGGTGTATTGATTGTAGCCATTTTAGAATATTTGGCCCACCAAAAGATGAAGAACATCTGTATTATTGCCGCAAGCACTACCATTCAATTAATGTTCAAATGGTAAATAATATTTTAATTACTTACGTATAGTTAGTTATGATTTAGTATGGAATACCCGGAGTAATTGGGTGTATTGATTGTAGCCATTTTAGAATATTTGGCCCACCAAAAGATGAAGAACATCTGTATTATTGCCGCAAGCACTACCATTCAATTAATGTTCAAATGGTAAATAATATTTTAATTACTTACGTATAGTTAGTTATGATTTAGTATGGAATACCCGGAGTAATTGGGTGTATTGATTGTAGCCATTTTAGAATATTTGGCCCACCAAAAGATGAAGAACATCTGTATTATTGCCGCAAGCACTACCATTCAATTAATGTTCAAATGGTAAATAATAATTTAATTACTTACGTATAGTTAGTTATGATTTTATCTTTAGAGATTTATTTTTCTTAACTGTATTTTTATTTTACAGATTTGTGATGACAAATACAGAATTTTAAATGTCAATGCCAAATTTGGAGGTGCAAATCACGATTCTTTTATATGGGAAAACAGTGACATCAACATTTATATGCAGTCCTTGCACCAAAATGGGGAGATAGTGTGGCTTTTAGGTAAGCTCTACCCAATAAAATATTGTTAGAAGAACATTGTGCATTGGGCTAGAGCGAATAAACTAATATATTGATAATGATAATCATTGTAGGAGACTCGGTTGTCCACAACAACCATGGCTGATGACACCGATATTAGATGCTGCTCCGAACACCTTGCAAGCCAACTACGTATACAACCGTAAGCATGTGGTGGCCAGAGTCGTCATCGAAAATACGTTTGGGCGGTTGAAGAATCGATGGCGATGTTTTAATAAAGATAGAGCGCTCCATTATAAGCCACTGAAATGTGCAAGAATTATACAAGCCTGCTGCGTGTTAAAATATTGGCATTGATCTTAATGTTGTAGAAGAGGATATGACTGGTGTTTATCAACAAATAATTCGAAAAAGTAATCAATGGCACAAATGAGTATTGAATATTAAATTATTTTTATTTTTAGTATTGGAACATGAAGAACAAGATACCATTGAGCCCATTCCTACAGAGAGAGGCGCTTCAACATCTGACCTAATCAGAGGAAGCGCAAACCGGCGCATGTGCCTAAATGGGCACGCGAAATTTCCGATGGTCAGCGGCGCTGTACCGAAATGGGCACATTTTGGGCAGGACCGGTCAGTCGTCATAATATTGCTAATTCCTTCTACCACACGATGTTTTAATACTTTGTCTCTTTTCTACTTGAACCATAATGCATTTTGCCATGCTAAAAATACGACTCTCGCTTTCAAAATTAACCTTAAAAAAAAAAGTCATAGTCAGTCAGTGAAACGCGCCGAAACGGTAATTAAGCTCCTGACAACAAAAATTGCTTTTACGATATCTGATGAGTATTTTTGAGTGCATTATTGGTTAATTACATTATAGTTAATGTGTGTGTAGCCGGGTTTTAAGCAGGAGTAAGTATAATTTAATTTCTGAGTAATTCTGAGTGGTTTTCCGTGCAGTCGTAGTGCGGTGTGCGGGGAAAGGGGACAGAGCACTGAGGCACGTGTTACCTCTAAGACTACTGTCAGACCATACAATACTAACTTATATCTAATACATATTTCACCCACTACACCACGGGGGTTTAATTTAAAAAAAAAAAATGTTTTTTTTACCTCTAATATTCAATATCATACCTGACGACGATGACTGGTCCGGCTCCTCGTCCTTGGCAGCCTGGATTGCATCTTTGAGCTCGGTGTAGTTGCGCGCAGCGATTATGGTGCTTAACCTCTTATTCCTTAGGCCATCTGCAAACTTTTTAATTGCTAAGCTTTCGTTTATTGGTCTCAAAATTTTACTAGCTTTTTGGTTTTCCTTAGCTTGTGCAATTGTGAGATCGGTAAACAACTCCTCGATTTTATTACCATAACCATCAACAGTCATTTCGTTTTGTCGCATATTATTTAATTGAATTAACAAGGAATTGGCTGATTTCTTCGTTATTGTAGTGTTCACTATCACTACTTAATTCACTATCACTGGCTCACTACTACACGCAGGCAAGGGCTCAAGCGTACGTCCTACTCTCACGGCGTCTGTCGTTAAACTAACCGATTGACAGCGATCCCCTCCCTCGTGTACATGAGACAATGTATTATATCTATTGAATAGATACAAACACTACAGTTATTAAAAGTTTCTTTATGTCACTTACTAAACCTGAAACAGTGCTGTAATCTGATTTAATTTTTAGTTTTGCCACTTTATTTAATCGTGTTTTTAATACGAATGAAATCAACAACTTCTTGTTATTTTCGTCTTTGTAAATACTATCCAACATCTCGATGCCTTCTATCATTTTTTCGACGGTTTCCTCCTTTCCATCTAAAACCGGAATTAGACTTCCTACTTCTTTTAATTCAAATTTTTCTGCCATTTTTGGGTCTCTGGCTCCAATTGTTTAACACTAAATTCTAATATACGGCTAAATGATTTTTGTATTTTCTCATCTAATTCATCTACAATGTATTTCGATAACTCTTCTGACAAGTGAGTACTATCTATAGCTTTTATTATCTTTTTATAATTTGTATATTGAGTTTTTGCTTGTTCTATCTTTTCTAAGGATTCTCGCCACAGAGTGTATTTGGTTAGCACGTGTGTCCTGAATTTTAAGTTGTTTTTAGTGAAAACGTGACTTGTTGTGACTTGTTTTTGTATTTCTGTGTTGTCCTTGTGTCGTTAATCGGGTTTGTATTGTTCATTTCTTGTTATAGTAGTTTTTACCGTAGTAATGGAACGAAATAAACCTCCCGACCCGGATCCTCCACCTGACATCCCTTCTTCCTCAATTTCCGATTATGCCCGCCTATCACCGAACTCCCCGCTATCCCAACTCGCCAATGTTGCTTGCAGCATAGCAGACACGCAAATTTCAACCAATCCGTCACGCAAACGCCCAGTTGACGATGTTAATATGACGAGCCCTCCTACGAAGCAACAAAGAGCTCAAGTTGGTCGTACTAAGTACTCAGCGACAGATAAAGCGCCTTTCCTAGTCCATGTATCCCGCACGGAATCCCAACCTAATGCTAATACAACACTTCATCCCGTTACATTTGGCATGTTCCTATTCAATAATAACATTGGTAACGTAGTTCGTGACGGAGTTAAACGTGTTGGTCGTAACCGAGTTTCTGTGGAATTTACTTCCCCTCAGGATGCGAATGCCTTTATCATAAACAGTATTTTGTCAAAAAATGGTTATATCGCTAGTATCCCTACATTTAACATTACCCGTATGGGTGTTGTAAAAGGAGTTCCCCACGACATGTCGGAAGAGGAGTGTAAAAGTTATTTATCCGTTCCATCGGGCTGTGGACAAATTCTTAAGGTCAGACGCATAAACAAAAAGAATTTTCATGACGGGGCTATAGAATGGAAACCCACAGAAACCTGCGTCATCACGTTTGACGGACAGGTTTTACCAAATAGAATTTACTGTTGCTACACATCTCTCCCAGTACAGCAATATGTCTTCCCTACAATTCAGTGCCGTAAATGCTGCAGATTTGGACACATTGCATCAATCTGTAGGTCAAAACCACGCTGCAGTAAATGTGGCAATGATCACCCTGGTGATGGTTGCAGCATTGCTGAGGCTGAAGCTTTCTGTGTACTATGCTCGGGGAATCACTTTGCTAATAGCAAGTCATGCCCGGAGTTTGGTAGACAGAAGGCTATAAAGACTATCATGGCTGAGAAATCCTTGTCCTATGCTGAAGTAAGCAAAACTGTCCCAGCTGCTTCCCGTAACTATGCCAATGTAACAAAATCCCAACCCCAATCATATCGCAAAACAGTTTTTCTAAAGCCTAAGACCCATGCCCCCCTTTCCCCATCATACGATAGAGTTGCTCATGAGCAAATAACTAGTTCTCCCCAATCTTCACAGCCTAATGGCTGCACTCTTAATAACCCCTACGTCGACCGTAATAATATTTCCTCTATTATTGAAATTCTCGTAAAACTCCTAACCACTGTAATGTCTTCTTCTAGCTCACAAATACCGTCCAACGTTGCCCACCAACTTGTAACTCTTCTTCTAGAAATTAAAAATGGCGGGTCGCCAAGTATTCCTTCAGTGGAATGTGAGGAGCGTGTGGCATAAAAAGCACGACCTCATATCCCTCCTAAATGAGTACAAGCCCTTGGCTTGCTCCATTGCAGAGACTTGGCTTACCCCAAGTCTTAGCTTTCGTGTACCACATTTTAATATTCTTAGATGCGATAGATCTGATGGCTATGGAGGGTCGGCCCTCCTTTTCAATAACCGTGTCCCACTTTTGTCCTTATCCTTACCTGCGCTTGATGGTGATGTGAATGTTGTTGGAGGGACTGTTGAGGGGATCACGGTCCTCTCTGTATACATTTCGCATCCCCATCATAACTTTTTAACCATTTTAAGAAATATTTTTAGTAATATCCATGGTCCCCTTTTGGTCATGGGTGACTTCAATTGCCATCACTTTAGGTGGGGTTCTAATAGATGCGATTCCTTCGGGGAAGGTTTAGTAGAAATTCTAGATGACCTTAACCTCTGTGTCCTAAATGACGGTTGCTCGACCCGTAGAACTCTTCCTGGGCAGCAAAAGAGTTGTGTAGATCTCACATTCTGTTCTGTGGAGTTGGCGGCATCGATTCATTGGCAATGCACTACTCTGACGCATGGTAGTGACCATTACCCTATAGTTATATCTTTGATTAATAAGACCTTTTTAGAAAAAACTTCTCCTCCACTTCTGAAGTACAACTTGTCCAAACCCGATTGGACAAAGTTTTCATCATTACTGGAGGAGAAAATTAGTGAACTCCCAAATTTAAATTCAGCATTTTCAGGCTTTCTTGGTCACTGCCATGTTAAGAATTGTTACGAAGGCTTTGTTTCGGCCATAATTTCAAGCGCAGATTCGTCATTTAAGTTGCGGAACTGTGCCAGAAACAAGATTCCATCACCCCCATGGTGGGACCATGAATGCACAACAGCAATACAGTCGAGGAATGACGCCGAAATACAGTACAATGAATCGATGAATAACGACAATTTACTACAATATAGACGAGTGTATGCTCAATCTAAACGTCTTCTTCGTAAGAAGAAACGTTCAGGTTGGGTTAAGTTTTGCACTTCTCTATCCCCCTCCACTCCCGTATCAGCAGTCTGGAAGAGTATAAACCGCTTTAGGCGTGGTTGCTCCCCGTCAATCTCTTCCCCCATCACCAGACAAACTGCTGAATCCTTTTTCGACAAAATTGCTCCAGCCTATGTTCCCTTATCTTCAGAATTATTACTCACGCCTGTAAATACTGCGGATGATCCGCTGGATTACCCCTTCTCAATGGAGGAATTGAATACGGTGCTTCAAAATGTACGGGATGCTGCCCCTGGCAAGGATGGCATCCCATACTCTTTTATAGTCCACTCTGGTACCAACGCTAAGAACTATTTTCTCGAAATTGTAAATTACTGTTATCGTTTTGGTTGGGTACCGGATCAGTGGAAACAACAAATCGTCATTCCTCTTTTGAAACCCGGCAAGAATGCCGATGACCCGAATGGACTTAGACCAATTGCTTTGTCGTCCGTCTTGGCCAAGTTACTGGAACATCTAATTAAAAATAGACTTGAGTGGTTTGTTGAGTCTCGGGATCTACTACCCAGCCATCAATTTGGCTTTAGGAAGGGACTTAGTACAATGGACAGCGTGGCAACGTTAGTTACGGATATACGTACAGCCTTTTCCAAAAATGAATCTGCTGTAGCCGCCTTCCTAGACATATCTTCCGCATACGACAATGTCCTTCTTCCCATTCTCAGGCAAAAATTGCAAAAGCTGAGTATTCCGGCGAAGATGGTACAGTGCATATGCGGGCTTCTTATGTCCCGCTCTTTGGTGTTAAGAGTCCAGGGTGAGATATTTGAGGAAAGACAGACGTGGAAGGGTCTTCCCCAAGGCTCTGTCCTCAGCCCATTACTGTACAACTTATACACAGCTGACATTGGCTCCTGTCTTAATACTGACTGTCATCTTTTACAGTATGCCGACGACCTTGTCCTGTACGTAGCCAATGCATCAGTTGTTGATGCTGCTACTTCCCTCTGTCTCTCTCTGGACTCTTTAAATCAATGGCTTTTAGACCATGGTCTCTCCCTATCTGCTCCGAAAAGTTCGGTTGTCATTTTCTCCCGGAAACAACAGATTCCTCAAGTCTCAGTTAGCATTGAAGATCAAGGTATTCCAGTAGTTAATAAAGCAAAATTTTTAGGCGTGTATCTGGATTCCAAATTATCTGGTTTACCCCACATTAATTACTTAGTTAAAAAATGCGAAAGGGTTATCCCTATTTTAAAAGTCCTTGCAGGTGTCTGGTGGGGTGCCCATCCTTACACTATGAAATTAATCTATAATGCTTTAGTCCGTAGTATTATGGATTATGGCTCATTTTTGTTGATTCCATGTAACAAAGGCGGTTTAGTTGGATTAGATAGGCTTCAGTCCCAATGCCTTCGGATCATCTCAGGTTGCATGAAGTCCTCTCCCATTAACGCCTTGCAGGTCGAATGCGCCGAACCTCCCTTAGCCCTGAGGAGGCAGTATCTGGCATCCCGGTTCCTGTCTAGGGTTATCCCCAAAACTATACATCCTCTTATTCCAAAATTGAAACAATTAGATACTCTGTACAGAAATTCAAAATATTGGAAATGCAAGGAATCTCCTTTAATATTAAAAGCGTTTTACCAGCTCCAAAATTTAGATTGTCCTATTGTCCAATATCCCAGATTACCATTGTTTAACTTCACGTATGAAGTACTCTGCTTCAAACCCCAAATATTTTACAACATTGGTATTTCCAAAAAGTCCCCTTCGGCAAACTCGACCTTTAATGCGGTGGTGTGTGAGCGATGGAATGGGTTTCAAAGGTTTTTCACCGATGCCTCTAAGTTAGCAAGTAACAGTTATACGGGCGCTGCTGTTTATTACCAAAATTCAAAAATAATCCTGCAATTTAAATGTCCAAAGGAATCTTCTGTGTTTACAGGTGAGAGTGTGGCTTTATTGGAAGCATGCCTTTTCATAGAATCCCATAACATTAACTCTGGTGTCATTTTTACAGATTCCCTCAGCTCTCTTCAATCCTTATCCCAGAATCCCTTCAAAAGTAAATTACATAGCCCACTAATTTTAAATATTAAAAAGACACTCTTATCCTGTGCCAATCAGCAAAAAAACGTTCATCTAGTTTGGATACCCAGCCACTGTGGCATTAAAGGCAATGAATGTGCTGATACATTGGCTAAGGACGCATGCACCTCCCCAACTGCAGACCTTAAACACCTTAATCACCAAGGCTATGATCTACTAAACCTTCCCAAGTCGGATTTGGTAAGCTCGTGGCAGGAACTGTGGAACAGCTCGAGCAAAAAGAAAGGTAGTTTTTACTACGCGGTCCAACCGCTGATAAAACCGAAACCATGGTTCTACCATTACAAGAAGGTACCTAAAAGTATCGTATCGGTCCTATGTAGAATTCGCCTAGGCTTTTGCTGTTCTCCAGTTTTCCTTCGTAAAATTCGTGTGCAGGACTCGTCCCTCTGCGAATGCGGATTGGATGAGGGTAGCTTGGATCACATCTTTTTTGACTGCATCAACAATGATCCATCCTACGACTTATATAGTCGTCTCCCCAAATTAAAGATTCCTGTGCCAATTAATTTCCCTTCTCTTTTAACACACTCCTCCCCAGAACTGCTCCAGATGCTGATGGTTTTTATCCGTCTAAATAATATTAAATTGTAAATATGTTTTTAATCAACAGAAATTATCTAAATTTGGTGTGGTACATGTTTTAATTTTTTTATTTTTATGTTGCTAACAATTTTAATTTATATAATTATATATTCTTGTTTGTTTCAGTGATGTCCTACTAACCCAACAACAAGTTATGCAACGAGTTCAGCTATTTGTTTTAATTATTCTCTTTTTTTTTCTGTTCTCTAAACATCACTTGCTTTCTCGTTCACTTCTGACATTGGCAGAATTGTCGACATTTTGGCATCGACATCATTTGCCATAAATAAAAATAGAATAGAATAGAATATCTTTTCTAACCCTATCTTTTCTTGTCTTCTTTTGGGACCTAATTTTCTTAAAGTAATTCTTATATCTTCTAATTTTTCTAAAATACTACGTATTTCTATTTCCATATAACTAAGTTTTTAAACGGGTGACCACGTTTGCACCTTTTTACCATTTGACACTTCTCACTTTAACACTTCTCACTTTTGCCTTTTTCCGCACTATATGTACGCACTCATGATAATCGGTTACTGACGGGTCCACGACATGCTGATGACTTCAGATATTTGCTTCTTCATCCCGGGGCGCCTGGCCTTGGTTACGGCCCGACAATCGTCTCTGGACTCGTTGGAAGAGCTCAGCACGAAGTTCTTTCCGCATCCATCCTCGATGGCATTTCTTGTAATATTTGAGCAGGATAAACAATATTACGATCCCAACGACAGCCAGAATAATGCTCAGCAGTATATTGTTTGTGTAGAGATGATCTTCTCGTACACCGGTAGCGCCGTTATCACCAACAGCATTTTGGGTAATGATAACCTCTTTTTCCTCTTGTTTAGAGTAGGATTTGCCCATTTTTACGAAGAATTATCGTTGTTTCAAACAGTCTCACACTCGATAAATTGTTCGTAACGTCGCGCACGCTCTCAAAAGTGGCAGTGGAAAAAACCATTGTTTCAATATTGAAGCACTCGAACGATACTGCTGATTCTGCGTCTAGGGCCCGGTCACGTAGAGCACACGGACGCCAAAACGCGTTACATCGATGCGCGAGCGCCTGGCTGGGTCGCCATGCGGTGTGCGGGGAAAGGGGACAGAGCACTGAGGCACGTGTTACCTCTAAGACGATTTATTCCCGACTACTGTCAGACCATACAATACTAACTTATATCTAATACATATTTCACCCACTACAGTAGCTCGTAACGGAATTTTGGCGAAAAGCTGTAGTGATTTTTTAAATTGTGAGACCAATTCTGTGTAAAAAGTAATAACTATCGTGTTGACTAGTTAGTTACTCGACAATAGTTTTCAAGCCAAACATATACGAAATATAATAAATTTAAGTTAAGATCATAAACTTTGTTTGACCGGGGCGGCAAAAAACGAAGTAAACGAGTAATTTTCATTACTTTTTAGAGATAAACAAGCAGCTCCATCGAGACTTGTTAGTAGTGGCTAGTTTTTTACAGAATGTTTTTGGTGGGATTACTTTATTTTTAAATTGTTGATCTAATCTTTTACTCTGGACGCTCTTAATGTACACGTCTTTCAACATCGTTCTCACATATATGTATAATCTCAAAATTAATGATGTTACCAAGATTTCGTAACAACTGTTAATCTTTCAGACAACAAAAAACATGTCTTCGCGAGCCTCAGCACCGAAAAAACGGCAAAGACCGACAACTGCAGTAATAGAAGAGGCTGTAAGAGAAGTGATTGCGGAAAATCAATCCATAAATAAAACAGCGTTATCATTCGGTATATCAAGGGCCTATTTGGCGAAAATTATTAAGAAGGCTAAGAATTCTGAGGTGGAGTATGTGCATCGCCCAAATATAGGTAATAAACGCATTTTTTCTAAAGTTCAAGAAGACTTATTGGTTTCATATCTAAAAAATGCATCTAAAATGTGTCACGGTTTGACGAAAAAACAAACAAGAGAATTAGCTTTCAGTAAAATGTCTTCAGCTATAATCACGGATACTCCTGAAAAAAAAACAAAATAGAAGAAAAAGAAGATAAAGCTAAATCTAGAAAACTTGTTGTTAAGAAAATGACTACAAAACAAAATATAAGAAAACTAAATTCTAAAAAACATGATGTTTCCAATGACACTAGCACCAACATATATTTTCACGATGATACATCATTAACAAGCTCAGATGATGAAATAAATTTATTAGAATTCTAAAAACAGAATAATTTACAGGAAGATAAAAATAACTGTATTGTGTGTAATGGACACTATTCTCAGAGCAAAGAAGAATGGTACCAGTGAAAAATATGTGAAGGGTGGACACATGAGTCTTGTGGTAACAAAGGAGTGATTAATTTCTTTTGCCAAAAATGTTTTTAATTGTTCTTTCAGAGTTTTATGAAAGTATTATTAATGATTAAGATTATTATTTGAGACTGATCAAAAGCTGTGATTTGTACTTACGTTTAATTTTGATTATATTTTTGAGTATAAGTTAGGACTTAATAATGTAAACGTTTTTATTATATAAATGATTAAATAACGTACTTGTATACTTTATATACATGTATATATTAATATAGTATAAAAGAGATATTAAAATTGAATTGAGAAACTAGTTTGTTTATACAAAGTGGAATCTGGCTCTTTCATGGCACATGGTAGCTCTTTCATTGACAGGTTGTTTTGAAAGAGCCAATTTCCCATTTTTTTTTAAGTAGCTATATTTCAGATTTCTTACATTGTTACCTATTTTTTTTTAATTTCAGTACCATAACTATTAAACTGATTACTGAAAAAAAGGATTTTTATTTAAAAACAATCAGCCTAAAATGTTTTTTTAATACTTTTTAAAACTGGCTCTTTCATGCACACTCTCCCCTACTTTCTTAAGTTATTATGCCTTGTGACTGGGACTGTAGCTTTGTTTTTGTTTTGTATTCTTGACATTCAAAAGTGCCGTAATGGTCTAATTAAAATAAATGCTTTGAGCTTGAGTTTTTGAGATGTGGAGAAAAAACTTCACGCTTCTCCGGTATTTTCCTCCCATAAGAATAATCCTGAACTTTGCAACCTTGGTTTACAAGGATCACGAATGTTAGAAAGACAGAATGGAATTTTGGGCACCATTATTAAACAAAGAAATTCTCTGGCAGAGGAGCTTAAAAAGCTAGTAAAGGCTCACCCTGAGACCTCGGACTATGTCAAATCTCTTTTAAATGAATCCAGCTTCAAGGAATCATCAGACGATATACTACAGTACGTTTGTGCTCGAAGAGCCGAAACAATTGACACCATTTCATATTTTTAAGTTGTGTGTATTATTACGTTATATAAAAGTAAATCCAAAACTAGGGCTCCCATATTGTTCTGTTTTTGAAATTATATACTTTTCATTCATAATTTTAAGTTTGAAATTCGGTATTCTAAAAAGACGTAACCGCCAAATGATGTCATTCTTACGGTGGAATGGCGATATCGTCGTTGATACTGCAATACCGCGTAAATAACAACGGATAATACGGCGGAAGTACAAAAGTATCAATTTTAGATTTGGCGGCAATGAGCTAACGAAGCCGATTGGCTACGGACCACACTTACAGTCCGGCGTATCGCTCATTCACTAAGCGACCAATCACAACTAGTTAAAACCGCGTGAGCGAACCTGTCAAAATGATTTGACCAATACCGCGTATTCTCGCGATTATTACAAGAAAACGTATTGTTTTTGTGTGGAGCTCCGGAAAATTCAAGTTTTTTAATAGTAATACAAAACTGATCGGTAAGTTTTTAATATTATTTTATCTACACCCATGCTATAAATAAATCCTCTATAAAAGTATCTGAAACAGTTAGCTTATGGCCAACATTAAAACAGCCAGTGTCATAATAACCATTATAACATCCAAACGGGTGTTATAATGTTGTACTGAATTTCATTATGCAACTCGTTTTAAAAAAAGAACATTGTCTAGCACGTGCGATTCACTACCACAGCGACGTAATTAAAAAAAAAACTTCTAGTGTAATTAGAATTCACGTCGTATCCCGCCATTTTTGTTCGATATTTGGATATTAGTATTGCATTATGTACTTTGTTGTTTACAAAAATGAGTGAAACAAGCTTTGTGCATTTTAATAATTGTACAATCCAAAATGTAAATAATTATATTATTACCTATACATGGTTTGTTTGCATGAAATACTCAGCAATTAAACTTTCCATGAATTTACATGGACTTTTTACAACACTGCAACACCCTATGGTTTCAGAACCTTTTATGGAGGATTCATATCATGGATGTAGATAAAGTCTTGTATGCAACTGTTCATAATTAGGTATTAAAACACTCATGTGATACTTCCGTGTTTTAATACCCTTCATTATACAACAGTTGCATAAATAACTATTTTAATGCTTGTTTCTCAATCAACTAGGTTACTCATTAGAATCTGTAAATTCACTTGTTTTCTAACTAAAAGCCTTTATTATTGTTGTGATAGTAGTTGCGCGGTTTTGAATTTGTATGTTAACTGGATGAATTAGTAAGTTACGCGTATTTGAATTATTAAAATTAATTATTAATTAATTATTCGTTTTATTCGTATTAAGAAAATATTATTAATTCCAAATATTTATCATACTTAATTACAATTTGTTGGTAATTTTCGAGTTTATTTCAACATCTTGTACTTTCTTTTTAGTTGACCATGGAAGAAGAGTCAGGTGTCGACGATTCTGTAGTATGGAAACATGCCGACGTCAGTAATAATGTTGTCACTCTACAAGAGCTTCAAAATCGACGCCAGGCACTTATAAATAAAAGGAACCGCATTTTGGATCAAGTGCGTGCGGATAATCCACCTATATTTCAGAAACCTGTGGAACAAACTCCGTGTACAGATACGAATATCGAAAACTCTATTGCTGACTGTGATACTTTGACCACAGTTCTAGAACCTGTCTCTAGCTCATCAGGTCTTCCGAAAGTTGTTACTGAGTCACTGTTGGATTTTTCGTCAGATGACTCTATTGTTGACCCTGATTTAGTTCCACTATCTGAAATCACAAATGTACAACCAATCGAATCATCAGATCATATTGAATGGTTTCTTGTGAGAGATACTGAGGCAGAAGTTGGGAGACAGTCCAGATCGAGAAAAAGAAAAGCTGACCGGTTAACATGGAAAAGAGAACATAGCAGAAAAAACAGAATGTTGGGGAAAGAATCAAAATCAAAGCATTTATTTCAAGTAAGCCAGTTACAGGCACTTTTGAATTGTCGAAACAAAGATGAAAATTAAATGTAGCTACAGTCCCAGTCACAAGACATAAAAACTGTGAAAGTACTGTAGTTGCTCATTCCCTAGCGTAGATCTCTATGGAGAAGAACGGGCAAGAAACTCCATGGACACTCTTTTAAATCAGAATATTGTTACAAAATCTTGGTTACATCATTCACGTTGAGATGGTATATTATGTGAGAACAATGTAGCAAGATGTGCACGGTAAAAGTGTCCACATGTGATGTGATGTGTGAGCATGACATACTCCAAACCGCCAGGGCACATTCAAGTCAAGAAAAGACGTAGGTTTCCAGTGAATGATAGCTTTCTAGTACATAGTACTCACACAATATGGGCTATGCATTTATATAATACTAAAGAGATTGATTCTATACAATGGAAAGATAGTTGTACAATCTTCAGCAGCTCCAACAATATAATTTAATGCTATCAATTTATGCGCCCCTGTCCATGTGGAGCAGGACCAGCATTGAGCCAAGCATTTTTATCAGCGATATAATCGCTCAACTTGTAATATGCTTCCTTACATAGTGTGCGTTTAATGCATGTTTCATATTTCGTCTCATTCAGTTCAAGAATACTTTGTGGAATTTTATTATAGCATCTCAAACAGTACCCCATGAAAGATGAGTCTACTTTAGCGAGTCTGAAACCTGGCTGAACTAGTTGATCCCTATTTCTAGTACTGTAATTATGTCTGTCACCCCTTTTACCAAAAAGGTGCAGATTTTTTCTGACGTACATTATGTTTTCGTAGATGTATTGACAATGTACCGTCATGATGCCAATATCCTTAAACAGTTCCCTTAGAGAATCGCGCCTACGAAGATTATATACGGCTCTGATGGCTCTTTTCTGCAGCCATCAGAGCCGTATATAATCTTCGTAGGCGCGATTCTCTAAGGGAACTGTCTTTTCTGCAGAATAAATATAGACTCAATATCTACAGCCCGTCCCCACAGCAAAATGCCATAAGACATTATACTATGAAAGTAACTAAAATAAACCAGTCTAGCGGTATCTACATCAGTATACTGACGGATTTTTCTAATGGCATAGGCTGCTGAACTTAGACGCCCCGCAAGAGATGTCAAATGAGAACCCCATTGTAGCCTTGAATCAAGCGTAATCCCCAGGAAAACCGTTTTATCTACGAATTCAAGTTTCTCTTTATTCAATATTATATCACAATCACTACTTTTAACATTCGGCAAAGCAAATCTTATGCATTTGGTTTTTTTTTTCATTTAATACCAAATTGTTTGCTGTGAACCAATTTTGGACCTGAAGTAGGGCATTATTCACGTCATCTAGATTTTGGGCCCGCCTATTTATCTTAAAAATTAGGGAAGTGTCATCAGCAAATAACACCATATTTTGAGGTTGGTTTTTCAGTAAATAGGGTAGATCATTTATATATACTAGAAAGAGGAAAGGACCCAATATTGAGCCTTGTGGAACCCCCATTTTTACTTTTAACCCCTGTGAATTAACACCATTTATTTGAACATGTTGTTGTCTATCATTCAAATAAGATTTTACCAAACTAAGTGCAAGTTTACCCAGTCCGTAATGCTCAAGTTTCAAAAGTAATGTGTCGTGATTTACGCAATCAAACGCTTTGGAAAGGTCACAAAAAATTCCTATGGCGTCTTGAGACTCTTCCCACGCAGTAAATATGTGCTTTAATAAGGTTACACCGGCGTCAGTTGTACAACGTCCCTTGGTGAAGCCATACTGTTGATCTTGTAAGATTGTGTTGGTGTTAAAATGATAGAGCATTTGATTAAGCATTACTTTTTCAAAAACCTTGCTAAAAACTGGTAACACGGATACAGGTCTATAATTATTAGTATCTTTACTGTCCCCGGATTTGAAAAGAGGTATTACTTTACTGTATTTTATTAAATCAGGGAAAACTCCTTGGTCTACACATAAATTAAAAATTAAAGCTAAGTAAGGGGCTATAGTCTCAAGTATGGATGTACAAACTTTGACAGACATTCCCCATAGATCTTCGGTTAGTTTGATTTTTATTTGCCGGAAAGTTTTAATAACAATCATAGGGTTAATTGTGTTTAAATTTAAATTGAACCGGGCAGCCAGACACATTCGCCTTTAATAAACCAATTGAGAGTTCAGGTGAGGAAATAAGAGCCTCCGTTGTTTTTTGTGGTATATCGGTAAAGAAATTTACAAATTCTTGAGCTACTTCCTGATTAAAGCTTTTAGGACCACATGCTGTATCTAATGTGTAGCTAGTGTTACGTATTTTCTTCCTGTTAGTCTCGTTATTTATAACTTTCCAAACTGTCTTTATTTTATTTTCTGCTGCTTTGATCTTGTTGCTAATGTGCAGTGCTTTAGCAACCTTGCATGTATTTCTAAAAATGTTTGAATACTTAGCAACATACTTGTTAAAAGTTTCAGTGTTTATAAAAGGCTTAAGGCCATAAAGCTCAAATAGTCTTTCCCTACTTTTTCTGATACCTCTAGTTGCCCAATCACTAAATATGAATTTAGGGCAAATACTTTTTGTCTTCTTTTCAAAAGTTTTATTGAATTCCGTGTGAACTATTGAAAAGAAACGATCATACAATTGATCTATATTAATATCATCAAGGCCCATAACGCTTAACTTGTTCTGTAGCAAAATATTATACCTATTTAATCTGCTAGAAGTTATAGGTCTAAATTTAATTTGAACTTTTGCGATGTATTACACCTGAAGGTTACAGTTTGTCCGCTATGGTCAGAGGGTAGACAATTTACTATTGCTTTATCTAAGTAATCACAATCGCAGAAAATATTATCTATACAAGTAGCAGAAGATGGAGTGACTAGTAGGTTCTGTAAAAGTGTTGGTCAAGTCAAATGACTTAAAAAGATTTAATAAGTGACTGCTATTTGAACATTCTTCTAAAATATTGATATTAAAATCACCACAAATAATTGTAGATTTATTACTGACTGCAAGTTTTGCCATCACATCTTCCATTATTGATTCAATTAAAGAAAAGTTTTGATAGTTTGGGGGTCTGTACACACACACAATTACATGCTTATCTAGCTCAACACAGGACAGTTCAACGCAATGTTCAACCGAGAGACCTACTATGTCATAAAACAATTTCTTATTAATATAAGGGAACCTCCACGAAGCATAGTTTTACGGTTAAAGCAGCTACCCACCATATAGTTCTCATAATTGATAAGCATTTGGTAATCCTTAAGCCAATGTTCAGTAAAACAAATAATGTCAAACTTACTATTTTCTAAAAACAATTCAATTTCTAATAATTTGGAAGAAATGCCTTGGATATTTTGGTGGAATGATTTCAAAGTGTTCTGCTGAGGCCCTTTTTTACTAACTAATTGAGTGCAAGAAGATACGTTGGTAGGATTAACAAAATTGTTAATCGTACCTCCTGTTGTCTCATTTCCTAGTTTAAATTAATTTTTGGAGTGAGGCTGGAGACACCCGTACCATCCTCAGACAACAAGACCCTATCACTAATACAATACACCCTAATTAAGAATACAATATACCCTAATTGAGAATTCTCCACGGTGACACATGGATCCTCCTCAGTACAATGTTTGTAAACATTTATAGCACTAGTGCTATATTCATTTAAAGTCACCTGTATATTAGTATTACTACTAATAGTCGCAGTGTTAATAATAGAACTAAACTTAGACATACTATTTATGTCTGTGTGAATATTATAAGCTAATAGCCGAGCTATTTTGTGTCTACATCTAATAGGTAGATACACTTTACCCCGTGTCGACTTCAGTTTACCAACAATAGTGTTGATATCAAGATATATAACTCTGTCACTATAGTGACCTACTATAAAATGTACATGGTTATAATATCAGTTAAATATCTTGGATACATAAAGATAGGTAATAAATACCGTTAAACAGAATCTAAGCAAACTCAAACTCAAAGCATTTATTTCAATTAGACCATTACGGCACTTTTGAAAGTCAAAAATACAAAAAAGAAAATCATAGCTACAGTCCCAGTCACAAGGCATAATAACTTGAGAAAGTACTGTAGTTGCAGTACTGTAGAAGCCTAAGAGAACCATGGGCCCTCTATGCAATTCACAGTTTTGTGCTCGTAGCAAAGTATTTTTTTGCTCACACCTAACGCAAGAGATGAGACTGTCTATTTTTAATAAATTTTGGTGCATGTCATGGTTGTCTATGGTGGATAAAACTGAGACTCAGAGGAAAACCAAAGGTACTAACTCTAGACGTTCAAGTTCCAAAGCGTATTATTTTCAAATAGAAGGCAAAAGAGAAAGAGTCTGCTTGATAACATTTATAAATACACTTGGCTTAAAGGAATGGACGGTTCGCTATTGGCTTGGTGATGGAGGTAATAAAGAAAACCAGACAAATGAGACCACGTCTTCATTAGTAAGTACAGAGAATAAGCGAGATTCCATTAAAAGCTATCTATCAGTCTTGCCTAAGTTACCATCGCATTATTGTCGCAAATCGAGTACAAAGCAATATTTGGAGCCTTTAATTCAGTCCAAATCACAGCTTTACAATTTATACGTGGAATTTTCATCTTCATCATCCAAACCTGTTGCTTCAAGGAAGCTTTTTTGTGATGTTTTAGCAGAAGAAAACATAGGTTTGTTCCAACTTGAAAAAGATGCTTGCTATCTTTGCTGTGCTCGTAAAGTTGGCAATGTCTTAGAAGAAGAATATCAGCGTCATATTGAACTCAAGAACATGGCTCGAGAGGAAAAAAGCAAGGATAAACAAGCCGCAAAAAATGGAATCATTCACACTGTGACTGCTAATTTACAAGCTGTAAAACTATGTCCTTATTTGACGGCTAGTGCTCTATATTTCAAAACCAAGTTAGCAGTGCATAATTTCACAATCTACAACCTTGGAACGGACCATGTCACATGCTATTGGTTCGATGAAACCACTTGTGACTTAAAAGCTACTACCTATGCTTCTTTTTTTGTGGATTACTTAACAAATTTGTTAGATGAAGATGCAAAAGATGTAGTCATATGGACAGATGGTTGCACATCACAAAATCGAAACAGTATCGTTTCAAATGCGCTACTTAGACTAGCCATGGATAAAAAAAGTTACAATTACACAAAAATACCTCGAAAGGGGACACACACAGATGGAGGTGGACTCTGTCCATTCTGTAATTGAAAGAAAGTTAAAAAACATAGAAATATTTTTACCATCACAGTATGCAACATTAACTAAACAAGCAAGAAAGAAACCCTCTCCATACAGAGTTATTCAACCGGCTCATACTTTTTTCAAAGACTACGGGATTAAAGAATATTAAGTTTATGACTCCATACGACCTGGTCGTACTGCTGGCGATGATTGTGTGGTGGATCTGCGAGTGTTAAAATATAATCCTGATGGGACTATTCAATATAAAAAACATTTTAAAGATGACTTAACCCTATTGCCACGAAGACCACGAAATATCCTGACACTTACAAATAGTGTTCCATTGCTGTTCTCATCTAGGGTGCCAATACTAGAAAGCAAATATCTGCACTTACAGCAACTAAAAAACTTAATTCCTGGTGATTGTCATCAGTTTTATGATAACATACCTTATAAGAAAAAATAAGTTATTTTTTTAAGTTCCTCTAGACTGATAATAGTTTGCTTTGATACAACTATTTAATTTTATTTTTTGTTATTTGATGTGTAAGTTCTTTATTTTGTTATGTTTTTATGATCATTTAATTATGCTAGTAAGTAACTACCGAGTTTTTATAATGATGAGACTGATTAAGCTAGTAACTACCTAATTTGAAATGATGAGACTGTGATTACTTTAGTAAATATAACTTCTTTCTTATAATCCTGTTTTATTTCTCCCCAATTCCGCATAACGCCAAAAAAACTCAAATAACAAATACCATGTAAAATGTAAACAGCGTAAGTGTTTTTTCTAGCTAAATAATGACTGGATTGAATTCGATATTATTCTATATGTTAACTAATACAGTTTTCTTAACCGGTAATAGTTCAGACACGTATTTGATAAGTATAGGAGAAGATATTTAGTTTTTTCGTTCTCCTGTAAAATTTGCCACATCTAAGTTACGCGGTATTGCAGTATCAACGACGATATAACCTTCGCAAGTGTCACTGTCTTAAATCACTTGTCTTGCCGTTGTCACTTTGTCAGCTTGTCAAACTCGTTGGCGCCTAAACTCGTGTTTGTTTTCATTAAAAATTCATATTTTTTCTTACTTTCAAGTGTTATTATATCCTCATTCTGTTTTTATTAAGTCACCTACAGAAGCTTGCCGAAAGTAGACTGTTTAATGCTGCAATATATGCACGAAAATCAATGCTACAATATAGCGTAGTGCCAAGGCATTACTAGCATCACGGGAAGCATATGTTGACACAGCTGTAGGATAGAAGTCAAGCGAGAAGGAAACTCATGCACCGTTAAATGCAGGGTAACACCCGAACATAAGCATGGGCAGAGCAGTGGTGGCCCAGTGGTGGCGGCCCCGACTTACGAACAGTAAGTCGTGGGTTCGAACCCAGACAGGCGCAATACTTTGTGTAATTTATTTCATCACCACTGCTCTCAAAACGGTGAAGGAAAACATTGTGAGGAAACCGGCATGTCCTAGAACCAAAAAATTCGAAGACATGTGACATCTACCAATCCGCACTGGGCCCGCGTGGTGGATTATAGCCCATTCCCTCCTATAGAGGAGGCCTGTGTCCCAGCAGTGGGAACATTAATAGGCTGGTGATGATGATGACCCGAACATAAGATAAAATCAAAGTTGTATCAGGTTACAGTTAATCGATGAATCTGATAAAAAGATTATCACAGTAGAATGCAGCAACTGTGCAGCTTCTGCAGGGGGATGCAAACACGCTGCTTTGCCATTTGGCTGATAAAACGATCAGACGAACCTTCAACTACGTCAACTAAGTGTTATTGGAGTAAACCAAAACTTGCTGGAGTTGTAGGTGACCAGAAGTTCATCTAGGCAAAAAACATTAGGAAAATGAAAAGAACCCCAGATAATGTGGACATGAATGTCAATATTTCTGTTTGCCGAAGAATGCAAGAGGCGTAAAGTTACAACAGGAATGATTTTAAATTACTTTGGGAATCACCAGCCCCATTTAAATGACTTTAGTGTGTTTAATTTAGTGCTGCAGTTTGTAAACCAAGTAGACGATCACTGCTACAACAGTTTTAAATCATTTTCTGCAACAACTATTACAGCAGATGTAGTTGAAACTATTGCTGAAGCTACAAAAGCTCAAGCAGACTCAAAACTGTGGCATTCTATGCGATGCGATATGTGGATCTATGAACCAGAAACAAAATCTATTAAAAGGGGCAAGGCATTAGAAAAAGAAGTACTCAAGGAGGTAGAAAAAGAATTTGGAGCAATTCAACACACAGGGTTGATTTTAATATCCCCCTTTATCATTGGAGTTTCACCTGATGGAATTTGTATGGACATTGTGATTGAAATAAAATCCCTGTAAGTGATAAAACAATTAAAAGTTATGTGTATGAGTTGCGACCAGTTCGTTCTTAATTTCGGAGCAAAATCTTAAAATGTAAGTTTTCTATACAGTATTATTTTGACTAAATACCCTATTGCCTGTTAAGATATAATGAATTAGTAGTTTTATTTAAAAATAATACCGACTGTTTAATTTTAATCAACTCGTGAATTTAACTGAAATTATTTAAGGATAATAATAATAATAATAACGTTTATTGTGTCCAAAAATTATACACAAACAATTTGGGTTTGGAGTCTTCAATTAAGCAGATTATGCCTGTATTAGAGGACTCCGCTCCTTCACAACAGTAGGTACTTACTTAAAACACAATAAAAACAGTACATGGGTGCAGTACAACAAGCTAACAAAATATAATTATGTGAACATGAGTGAGTGTGTGCATGAGTGTGTGTGTGTGTGTTGTTGAGTGTAATGAGTGTTAAGGATGTGTAGATGTATGAATATGTGTATGTGAGTGAACGTGAAGGTATGGGAGAGTCTACTTATGTGTGTGTGTGAGCGTGAGCGGGTCGTGTGCATGTATTAAGTTACGTTTTGTAGGAGGGCTTCAGTATTTTCATATGTCAGTGGTTTTATCCAGTCAATTAACATTTCCTTACATATATGATAAGGTTTTGCATATACGAAAATTTCCTTATTTATTTTGTTATACAATTGAGCTGATCGTTTACTGAATTGCATAGATCCGAATTTGGTCTTGGTTATAGGTATTTGAACTATACTGTGTTTCCTTCTCCTAGAGCAGTGTTCCGCAAAGTGTGTGCCGCGGCACACTGGTGTACCGTGATCATTAGTTGGTGTGCCGTGGAAAAATAAGGTTATCTTGTAAAATGGATCTATGATGTCTCGCTACGAATGGTAATAATGAAATGTTCCCAAATGTCATAGCAGCTGATTCAGAAAAAAGGGTGCAGGCTTTGATTGTCAAACACTTAAAGCTTCTTGCAGAGAAAATGATTTTTTATTTCCCTAAGCGTGATCTGCAACCTATGGACTGGGTTCGAAATCCATTCTCCAAGAACATTCCTTTCGGCCACTTGCCAATAAATGAGCAGGAAGAACTGATGGCAATGAAAACGGATCGCACATTATAATTAAAATTTTCTGAAACTGATTTAGAACATTTTTGGCTATGTGTGAAAAATGAATATCCTCTGCTTTCTAAGCATGCTATTGCAATACTTTTGCCGTTTGCAATGACCTATTTGAGTGAATTAGGATTTTCGACTCTTACCACAATAAAAACCAAAAAAAGGGAACGCCTCAGGACGATCGACGAAGAAATGAGAGCAGCCTTGTCAGCGATTACTCCAAATTTAGACCGTCTATTCTCAATTAAACAGTCTCATGTTTCGCATTAAATACCTTTTCTGAAATTTAAAGTTTAAGTTTGTTGATTAATAATAAAAGTTGATTAATATTACTTAAAAACTGTTTTTTAATTTGTGGTGTACCTCAATTTTTTTTCTTTTTCCTAGGTGTACCTTGAACACAAAAAGTTTGCGGAACACTGTCCTAGCGAGTATATCCGAGTTGTAAGGTAAGGTTTTGTGCTTTTTTAAAGTTGGAGTAGGATGATACTCTATAGCTTTCGATTTGTTTGAGATAATACTTTATTGCTTGTAATTGATGCTCAGTGACTGGGGGTCACAAATGAATTGTTAAATTTTTGTCTGTTTTTTATTTTTACTTTTCTTTTAAATTTAGCTTATCTCAAAACTATGAAGCGGAGTAAAAGGGCTGCATTGATAATGAGGGCAGTCTACGATCGCCAAAGTACACCCGAGAGCAATTCAACCGATAGAGATGAAGACTCATTTGCTGATGGTGACGATACTAGTGATCAAACGTATGTCCCCGAAAATAATACGCAGCGCCGCCCTCAATCGTGCACATCAGGGTCATCGGGTAGCCATCAAAAGGGCGAGTACGTTTCTTGAACTTCGGATGTTTTTTCGGCCTGCAGTAAGTGCAATAGTTTTTTATGTTTGGATCATTTCGACAATGTTCAGACGTATAACGATTGCGAACTTCACAACAAAACTATGAGTAGTACGAATGTTACTCTCGATAATACGTTGACCGGAGAAACCAAGCAAAATCATTTAGCAAAATCGGTGATAAAGTTTCCTACCCCATTATGAAGACCCAAATTAATTTTGTACACAGAGTACCGTCCAACATAACAACCAGTAAGAACATCATTGTTTCCTTTATGAACAGGTATGTGAAAGAAGATTTCATCGCAGCTGCCCGTTCCTACAAAGATCCCCTACTTCCCGAACATATTGGAATCCCTGGTTCGGGAAGGGTTTTTGTCAATGATCATCTTACTATTAAGAACAAAATGTTACTTTCGCAAACTAAATCCCTTGCCAAGGAAAAAAAAATCCTTGCAAAGAACGTTGGATTTTGAAACGCTAGCGTTTGACGACATCTACGATATTATATATACAACTTGTGATGGCTGTGCTGCTTCTGCCGGTGGATGCAAACATACATTGCTGTTTTTTTTTTTGGTTGGAAAAAAGGAGCAGTGAACCATCATCAATTTCTGTCCAATGGTATTGTAAAAAACCGACCCTATCTGGTATCCGATCAGACCCAATAAAATGCGAAGATATATTTCCAAAATCTAAAAAGATTTAATTCTCTCTCCGAATGATTCAAGTGTTTTAACAAAATTCATTCAAGAATGTAGAAAGCAAAGGGTATCAAATTCATTGGCAACATGTTTTTCAAATGAAAGCCAAGTTTTAACATATTTGAACTGTGGAGTATCTAAAAAACGAAAATGAAGATTTTGACAAATACATGTCATTTTTAAACAATAAAGTAACCCCAAGTGTTATAAGTGAAATTAAACTTAAAACAAAATCACGAATAAATTCAAAACTGTGGCATAATATTAGACAAGGAAGAATAACAGCCTCTAAAATATATGAAGCGTCGAGGTGCAAAACTGATGGCACACTAGTGCAACAAATTTTGGGAGGTTACAAAATACCAGAAACAAAATTTATTAAGAGGCAAAATCTTGGAGCAAAGTGTTATTGACGAGGCAGAAAAAAAATTAAACTTCAAAATAGAAACATCTGGTTTTATCTTAATTAATGGAGTAGTAGGTGCTTTACCTGATGGAGTAGGGAAGGATTTATAATAGAATGTAAATGTCCATCTTCAGACAAAACTCTGAAAACATTTGTTGATAATGGTATAATCCAAAATAGATACATTGCTCAAATGCTATCACAAATGCATGCAGCAAAAAAACAAAAAGCAGTATTCTGTGTGGCTGATCCAGAATTTGAAGAAAATAAAAAGATTACCCTGTGTTGGCTAAATTACGACGCTCAATACACTAGGGACCTGAATAAAGAGTTAAAGCGTTGATGTTTTGGAGAATGTTTACATACAAAAAGATTATTATTAGTGCCAGTTGACATAAAACTTATTGTTATGTATACAATAATAATAATATATTATAATGTGTAACATAAAGTATTGTATTAACTGCTTGATTCCTGTAAATTCAACAGTTACTGTTTAGTGCTTATTACAAATAAAACAATAATGTTACTTAATCAGTCTTTATTATTTCACTTTGTAAATTTATTAAACCACATGCAATTAACACTACATTATCTAGGTATCCAACATGTTTGTGGCTGACTACTGAATTAAGTTTTAAAAATCGAAACTCCTTGGCCAAAAAATAGGCCCGCCCTGTGGTCATGTGAAGAGTCGACCAACCGTTTGGCGATTACTCGAAAAACTTCATAAAGATTTCTTCTCCAAAGCTTCTTGTCCATGTAAAGTAATTTATCCACCATCGTTTTTACTTATTTGTGACCTAAAGTATTCTAGAGGTGTTGAGAAATGTATAATATACGAATATTTGTTTCAAGCCGCAGTTTCATTCATCGCTTTTTCCATACACTTCACGGGTATGATTTATATGCGCACACGATGTCAATCTTTTGTGACGTTATATCAGACAGCAACTGCCATGAACCCCACGCCATTTGGGCACTCCTTATTCCAATTATTAAGTTAGCCAAACAAATGTGTCCAGAATTATCAGTTATCCATTTTTCTTTCGGACGGCCCGACGAGCCAGTTCCGGCAAAAATAAATTTTCTTCCTGCTTAACCTCTTTACCAAAAAACTGAACCTTTCTCTTACGACTTGGTCTTTTTCAGAAAGTGGGCATGAAAAAGAGGTAGCCGATGGCACTGGGGGTGCCACAAAGAGGGCTTTAGATAGGCGTGTTTATTATGGGCTCGACATTGTCAATGCCACTGATGCATTTAACAATTTAAAAACGTGCATGAAGTCAGTAAAGCAGTTTCTCGTAAACAACTGTGATATTGACAATATCAAGACTTTGGTGCCAAGTAACTTAAAGGCTACTGTAGGAACCATGCAAATTCATCAAATAATATCAAAAGTGCAAAATTAAAGTTTTCACCGGCACTGTAATATTTTGATAAACTAGACGGACAATAGTCAATTTAGGAACATGTCTTAAATGATTATTTTAACGGAGTAAATTGAAAGCTAATAAGTTATACTACAATCTAGTACATTTTCTAGGAATCCACGCGAAACAATAGCAAGTATTAACAGGTCGGGACGGCTACCTGAGGCCTTACCCCCTAACGCTTCGTCCTATCGTCTATCTGTCTCTCTCACTCGCACTCATCTGCAGACGTGCGCGAGAGCCACACCGACCGACCACTCGCTGCTACCGTTTCATTCGTCTGAGTTCGCTCGATGAATATGCAAAAAAATAAGTTCTTGCAACAACAATTTAGGAGCGAATTGGGTCTTTTAGTAGATATGCCAAAATAACAAACCAGAAACACTAATGATGGGAATATAGCTCGTAAGTTTTACCGAAACGCTGAAAAGTCAGCAGAAATAACTGGCGTAAATGTTGAGCTTATCAAACGCTTTTCCATGTCATATTAGAAACCATAAATAGCGGATATTTCATAAATGTTGACAAATTCCATTAATTCACCAAGGCAACAAGAGAATTGTATTTTAAGGGGTATTCGTGGTACCCAATGCCAGTAAGCGTACATAATTTCTGCATGTGTTTTACCAATAGGTCAAATGAAGAAGCACAAGATTCATTAAATTCGAATACATTTCATGTGCCTGATGGCAAAATATGTAAAGGATGTGTACGACGATCTAGTTCACACCATGATTAGTGGCAGAATGTCGTATAAGTTATAAAAACTAACATTTATTTAACCCTTTTTGGGATAAAGGGAATATTTTTACCACCATGTTTGTTGGAGTAAAATGTTCAGTGAATGTTTCCGAACGGTCTATTTTTTCACATTGGGAACACTAATAGTTAAGTGTCAATAATTTGACATCAGACAATGACAGCCCGCTATTTGATTTTTTTTCTGTGAATTGCATTCGTAACTGAAAAGTGGAGTATTTTTGAATGGTGGAAGAAATCGAAGAAAATCTGCTATTGTCGGAAGGTATTATTTTCACTTATTCGTTTTATTTGGGTTTTGTGACCATAATGTGTTGGATATTTTTCAAATTCTATGCTTCGTTTTTTCCTAGTGTAACTTTTTCAAGGTGGGTTGCATGTTCCCCCTGCCCGTCGGCTACTTTGGTGTTGTCGTAACTGGTTTTTTGGTTTGATTTGTTTATTTCATATTTCACAATAAATAATCTATATAAAGGGGTGCTAAGGTGTACAACCAAAAATACTAAAATGTTTGTGTAGGGGCTTTGGCATGGGTTATGGATTTTTGCATGGGTTATGGATTTTTGCATTTTTATTGCAGATGAGTCGAAAAATATTGAAAGATTTAGAGATTGAAGAAGCTTTAGATGAAATATTTGGCTTGCCAGAAAATCCAGAAGAATCAGACGATGACAACGAATCGGAGGGTGAAGAACAATATAGTACAGCTAGACTCGAAAGTATATTGCAAGGATTAGTTGATGAAGTTACAATACCTAACAACTCAGAATCGGCTGCACTACAAGATAAACCACAAAATGAGAATTGTAGCCATGTCCTAGTATCTCTGGGAATACCGAAACTAATCCAGACCCTCAACCTCCAGTATTACCCAGGTGTTCTGGTACAAGACCTTTATCTCCCGATAGTCCTGTGATTGACAACTTGAGCTCGAGCTCTGATTCCGACTCTGAATCTGATGCTAATGAGATGGTCTGGAAAAAAGAAAAGTGGACATCCCGGCCTGAACCGCAATTTTTTGATGAGCAGCCTATATCGGCAAAGCGACGATTCACGAATAAAACAAAACCAATTCGTTTTTTTGAAAGCTTTTTCAATGACAAAGTTTACGAGCTCATTGTTCTGCAAACCAATTTGTATGCTGAGCAGCGAAATATTGAAACATGAACTCCACTGACTCAGCAAGAACTAAAAGCTTTTTTGAGCATATTAATAATAATGGGTTATCATGTTCTGCCGTCTATAGACCTATACTGGTCTTCTGACCCCGGTTTCAGACTGGATGAGGTGGCTAATGTGATGCCCATAAAAAGATTCAAAAAAATTTTACGCTGCCTACATTTGAATAATAATGAACATCAACCAGCAAAAAATATGCCCGGATATGACAAATTATATAAACTTCGTCCTTTGATTGATCTCATAAACGAAAGTTGCCAAAATAATTGCACGGATTCAGGTTCTCAGAGCATAGATGAGTCTATGATTTTATTCAAGGGGAGGTCATCATTAAAACAGTACATGCCGATGAAGCCGATCAAGCGTGGGTACAAAGTCTGGTGTCGGTGTGATAGCCAAAGTGGGTACTTATTTGAATTTCAAATATATACCGGTAAGACCGATAATACTGTTGAAGAAGGGTTAGGCGCAAAAGTTGTCAAAAGCCTAACAGAGAAACTCGTAGCAGCAAAAATGCAGAATGTTCACGTAACCTTTGACAACTTTTTTTGCGACTACAAGATTTTGGCGTACTTGTACGACAATGGTATACACGCGACCGGCACGGTACGAAGGCTAAGAGCAGACCTGCCTAAACTCATAAAAGGGCCTGGTGGAAAGAATCTGAAGTTACCCAAAGGAAGTTTCAAGTGGAGGGTGAAAGAGAACGTAGCATTCGTTGTTTGGCAAGACAACAAGGAAGTGTTATTAATGTCAAATGTCTTCCATCCTACGGTCGGGATAACCACGGTGGCAAGGACACAAAAAGATGGGTCCAAAGTAGATATTCGGTGCCCCCTTATCATCAAGGAATACACAAAGTGAATGGGTGGAGTAGATCGGTTTGATCGTCTAAAATCTACTTACACAGTTGGACGAAGGAGCAAGAGATGGTGGCTACGAATTTTTTACTTCTTGCTAGATGCCAGCATTACTAACGCTTTTGTTTTGAGTCATGAGTTGCAAAGTTAATCTCACGCACTTTGAATTTCGCGTTGCTCTAGCTAGAGGACTGATAAGTGGATTTACGAGTCGTAAAAGGCGTTCAGCCATGGCCAACTACATAATACGCAAAAAAGTTGCACAGGCTGATACTCGCCAAAAAGTTATCGGTAATATTGCCGACGAGATACGTTATACCAATGTTGGTGATCATATGCCTTGCTCATTACCAAACAATAAACGTTGCCGTCTCTGCAGCACTAAAACCCACGACAAGAGGTCGAAGATAATGTGCGAGAAATGTGAAGTGCCTCTATGTATAGTGCCATGTTTTTATGCTTATCATAGGAAGTAATATTATTTCTTACAGTTTTTTTGTACTTTTTAAATAAAACGTTTAATTATATATTTGTTTTTTCTTATATTATGTCCTATTAGTACATACCTTATCATATTTTACATGAACAACTAGTTCTTACAACCATCCCATAGCAAACATACAGGTGTCGCCATAGGCAGAGGGGAAAAAAATTCCCACCATAAAATAATAATAATAATATTTTTTTCTTTACATATTTTGCTTTTTGACATATAATGATAGGTAAACCCACTGACAGAATTACTTTAACTCTGCCAGTTCCCTATGCCCTATAAAGGGTTAAAAAAATAAGGTAAAAATAACAAAATCCGTGTGATGAAACGAAGTAATATGATGTATATATGAAGTTTTTATAGATGGTATAGCTTTATAACATCTATAAAAACTTCATATTATATGGATATTGCTGTCAAAACAAACGTATTCGTTTGATGCTATGCTAACACGTAATTTGAACCAGGACCCACTAGATTTCTTTGGGAATATTAGAAGTTACGGGACGAGAAATACGGTTTCCAAGTCCCTCTTAGTAAAAAAAAAAATGTAAATATTCCTAATGCAAACCGAAAAAGATGATGATAGCTGCTTGCAGAATCTGGATTTTTTTGTAAGACAAAATATTACGGACAATGTTTTTTACTACTGGGTTGGATTAACCAAACATCAATTTTACCAAATGCTTGATTAAACTCCAACATTGGCACATGTCAACAGGCATCAGCAGATTTCTTCGTATTTATACAGATTTTCGATGTGTGGTACGATAAGATTGTATAAAAATATGTATCCAGTGTTAATCTACACTGGATACATATTTTTATACAATCTTATCGGATTTTCAGCTGATGGTTCGAATGCCATGATAGGACAGCACAACTCATTACCGTCCCGTCTAGTTGCCGAAAACCCTCACCTGTTTGTATTGAAGTGTGTATGTCACTCTTTCCATCTTTGTGCATCGTATGCGTGTTTAAAATTGTCAAGAGAACCAGAAACTCTTATACGAGACATTGTAATGTGTGTGTTTTTACTTGGGTTTTTATTTACACTTTTTGACATTATTAACCTGAAAATTTAAGCATTCGTCTTCCCTAGGTAGTTTCATGCTCATTTCCTGGAGGCTTAGCTTACCTTTTACCTTGTAATTTATGTTATTTCAGTTTTTCTGTAGATTTTTATCTCTCTTGAATCTTTGTTTACCTTTGTAATGTCAGTTAGTGATAGGCCTAGTTTTATTTTTAATTTATTGCTGGAGCTAGTTGTAGGTCGTATAGGTAAATCACAACGACCTCATTATCTTTTCTTTTTATTATGTTCTAGAAATTCTTTCCAAATTATAAAATGTCAATCATCTGGAGATGACAGGAGCCAGGTGGAGCAATTTTCAGTCTACGGCTGAAGCTGAAAGGCATCACAAGTCTTGAATGTTATTAGAGTGACCAGAGGAAGTTTCCCTCCTCTGAGGCTATTGAGTGACGCGTAACCGTGCCATGTCTTAGCATCTGTTGCCCGGGCTATAGGAGTGACGATCCTCCACCCTCCCTTACGATCTGAGTAAACTGACGTCCTCCGGCTCACCAAGAAGAAAACTGACGTCCTTCGGCCGTCCGAGAGGAAGATTGACGGCCCCCGCCTCCTCGGCTGCAATGATGAAGCCTGACGTCCCTCGACCCACTTCTACAGCCAGAGGGACGGAAGACGAAGCCTGATGTACCTCGACCAGTATTACTGATGGAAGACGAAGCATGATGTACCTCGACCAGTACTACTGAAGGAAGACTGAAGCCTGACGTCTCTCGGCCACTACTACAGCCGAGAGGGCCGCCTTTCTCCATTTCATCCTACGTTCATATTCATTTTCGTTCACCAGCTTCTCTGACCTAGTGAGGGTTTAGTTAACTTCTAGCTCCGTATAGGTAGGCCCTTTATGTTAGGTTATTTCTTAATAATAAATTCTTATAACTCGTCCCCTTGACTATTTCTTTTAACAGTACTCCCCCCCAGACTGAAAGTTAGGTAGGTGAGTGCTCAGTGTGACCTTACAGTTTTCTGGCTCCTACCAGGAAAATGTAACGTTACAACATTTATAATTATTTTAATAACAGCCCAAAAGAACTGGAATTCTAAAAGAGTTTCAGTAGTTTTTAGATCTAAATCCTCATAAAATCCTCCATCCAGCTCAAACTCGATGGATTTCGCTTAGAGCAGCAGTTTGCCCTATCCTAGAACAGTGTGACGCACTAAAATTATATTTCACCGAAGCCGCTCTTACGGACCACTTGAATGCTGATTTGATTTGTTCAGATTAAAAAATCCATATAATAAGCTTTATTTAAAATTTTCATTAGAGATATTGATTAACATAAATAAACTGATGCAGTCAGAGCGGCCGTAAATCCATAAAATGCATGACAACATGGTGACTGTTTTTAAAACATTACTAGAATGTTATATGGACGAGGGATATGTTTCACGAACTGAAGTCGGATTCATTCAGATAGACAATTCACGTCATTACAAATCAATAGATGACCTTTACCAAGGAGCTAAGGTTTCAGCGTCCCTTGCCTCTACGAGTTCAAACGCTCTAAATCAAGAAGATTTTAAAGCATTCAAACGTTGGAAGACGTTGAAGAGGAAGTACTGCCAAGGGAATCAAGTCAAGGGAATGGGAAAGTTATGCAGGGAATTTAATAAATAATGCAGTACAGGGAAATTGCTGTGCGAAGATGATCCGACTATAAATTAAAATAGATGATTTTATGAGATTTTTTAAAATGGGGCAGATGTACTTGAGATGGTCAAAGTTTCTAATAACAAAGTAGGCGACAATAATTCAAAAAAGCCGCAGTCGAATCAAGTCAATAATAATACTCATAGTTATGTTGCTACACAAACTAATAGGCCCAGCACATACCGCTGAAGGCCCGGCGGAGCGCAATTGAAAACAACAATTTAATATAAAACTTAATTACCTTGACATACGGTCAATATAAGAATAAATTCTCACGCGGTGCTCGGAGCGCCCTCAAGATACTACAAGAGCATGCGCGCGACTGCTCCAGTCGCCGCCGCCGCCGTGCTGCTCTGCGCTCCGCCGCACTACCGCATTACCTGCGGAGTTATATGCGAAATAATTGCAGGTGCTTAGTAAATAGCTCACTAACCAGGTGCGGCAAACGCTCATACGCGTTCAATAAATATTTCGTGTAGTGCTATGAACGCGTATGTGCGGTTGAAGAAAGTCTACCCAGTGCGGCTTGACGCATTAGTGCGGCGGCGTTCAATACTTTGCCCAAGTGCGGCACGGCGCTTATGTGCGTTTGAAAATTTTCGAGTTTTACGACAGTCATAAAACAATTTAGTTTTTATTACGTTAGATGTAAAGGTTGTTTCACACAACAGTGGTTTTTGTTGCAATATTTTGTCAGGTAGGCCGTAATGTAACCGCAACTGGATCAAGTATTAGGTACCTGTTACTTATACTTTAAAGGTAGGGACAAACTGAACCCACGTACGCAACGTTGCGTACGATAAGTGTGTTTCTAGGCATACAGATTCAACCGTTTAGATTTAATAATGCGTTGCATACGTTGCGTACGTGGGTTCAGTTTGTCCCTGCCTTTACTCTTTTGAATTTACCTTTCCATAGAGTGAATGAATGAATGAAATTGAACTCTTAGTGTTGCCATTTATTTGTATACGATTTTACGAATTATATAATAAAGCAATAATATCAGACCCTTATTTACTGATAGTTTTTTTGGGTAGGTGGTTTGTAGTAAAATAAAACGAATACATATTTAGAGTTAAAAACATTTATTACGTAAATAGAAAATTCAGAACTTAAACTACACAATGCATACAGGCATAATTAGATACATACACATTTAATAGTTAAAGGTAGTAATTATATTTACAGCGTTATCAATTATATCGATATTAATTTTTATAAAATAAAATCTCATGACGTTACATTAAAAATAAAAGGCTATAATAAAGAAAACTAAAAAAAAAAAAAAAAATTAAATTAAAATATCTTTTAGATCACCGGCGGCGCGGCACTTTATATTCCCTATGTCATGAAAAGGTTTGTTGTAGAAGATATGAGTGATAAGACTCGCCATCCTTGGACAAATCAATACAATATTCAACTACGAAACCAATTTCTCCACACTTAAGTTATGTAGTAGTCACTAAAATTATAATATTTAAAAAAAATATATTATATGGTAACATTATTTTGTTTTGTCATTCATTCAATCGTTCAAAATTTTAAGTTACAATTTAAAATCGACATTGACATTTGACACATTACCCCGGCAAATTTTATTGGAAGCAGTGCAGACTGCAGAGAGTTGGCAAAAATTTAAAATGACTTGGTGGAGCCGAGCCGTTCGCCGCCTCGCGTGTTGGTCTGGTGCTAGCGCACCAGAAAATGATGAGTAAGTATCAACATCTGAATGAATATTTCATGTAAGCAATATTGTATTGGTAGGTAATTATGTTCTTTTTTTTATTTCAGACCAATTTACGAAAACTTGCGGTCGCTGCACCAGACCGACGACGACGCGGCGAACTCGCTGCCTGGTCTGGTGGAGATGGTGGACGAGGTATATACCGTTATTGATTGTTTAGTGCCACAACTTAGGTTATGATAATTAAATAACGGAGTAATAATAATACCTATATGCAACATTTTTATGGTCACTCGAAACGCTACGCGTACGTATTTAAACAGAAGAAACTACAATTTTCATAATTTCTTTTACTTCAACAGCTAAGGGGTATGCTGCGTCCAATCGCCGACCTCCCAGAGCGGAGTGTACTACGTGAGCTCGACAATTGATGTGCGAATAACGCTTAGGCGACAAAACTGTACTGCGACTCGCCATAGTTCGAATGCACGCTTGTGCGACACACTGAAGATCGACATCACGCTAGTGTGACAAACGATAGCGCGACAGTAGTTCGACACTACGGTAGTGCGACACTACGGGAGTGCGACAGTACTGTAATTCGTCAGTACGTAGGTGCAGTACAGTAGTTTGAAACTACCCAAGTGCGACAAACGATTATGCAATACTCCCGTCTGTAGATATTAAATAAAAATAAGAAAGCATTAACTTCATCTACATATAAAATGAATAGCCGAAATGTATAGTTGTAAGTAGTAGTTGTAATAGTTGTAGTAGTAGTTGCAGTTTTAGTTGCAGTAGCAGCAGCAATTGCAATTGCTTTTGTTATTTATTCTGAGGCGGTACGGAAGTTCGCCGAGGGAGCTAGTGTATAAATAAAACAAACCAAATTGAAATAATCAAAGCTATTTATGATATGAAAAAAAAAACATATTAATTAAACAAAAACGATTCGATTTGATATAACTTCTTTTTATAATATAAGTAATCAAAACTATTTTAAGATATGAAAAAAAACAATTTAAACAAAAAGATTCGATCTAATTTAAAAATTATTATTTCTTTTTTGAATAACAAATATAGGACAGGCCACGCAAGAATGATAACAAATCCATTGTATCTTTTTTTTAAAAATGCTTTTTAATTTGTTCTTCTTTATCTTGTTGTTTTTTTCTTCTTTTTGGTTCACTTGCTCTTTGACCTATAATCTTTTACTGTTATTTTACTGTTTTTTTATATTCATAATTTGTTGTTATAGCTATAAAATATTAATTAATGTACAAACCAATTCAAACACAATGCGAATTGTTATATGAATACTTAAATAATTAAAAATACTATTCATATCCCAAACACTAATCACGTTACCAATAAACGAAGTATACATAGGTAATATGTTTAAGTAGCTTCAACAAATGTATTGTTTAGCAATATTATGGTTTATTGCTTTCGATATAAGGCATATTGCCAAACTAGCTGTTGCCCGCGGCTTCGCCCGCGTGAAGTTCGGTAACTGTGCCACTGAATCATACTTAAGGGATAAAATTTATCCCTTAAGTACAAGAATTCATTACTAAGTCAAATTGCCACAATTTCGACTTGTGCCACTAATGTGAATACATTAGTGGCACAAGTCGAAATTGTAGCGTCAGCGAAATAGTGTCCTACATGTTGATCCAGGTTATAAACTATCTTAGTGCCAAATTTCATAATCATCACAATTTATTATTATCATCACAATCACCGTCACTATCACAATCACCATCATCGATATCACACTCATTATATTATCATTGTAATCACAATCATTTTCATCGTTATCACAATCATCATCGTCGTAATCGTAATCACAATCATTATCATCGTAATCAAAATCATCATCATCACAATCATCATCATCATGATCACAATCATCCACCGTCCGGAAACATTACCAAGAGTTTGTAACTAACTAAGCCATCAAGGTCATCATATTTACAAATGATTATGAATACAAATGTGTCTTCATGTCGTACTAGCGTGATGTCGATCTTCAGTGTGTCGCACAAGCGTGCATTCGAACTATGGTGAGTCGCAGTACAGTTTTGTCGCCTAAGCGTTATTCGCACATCAATTTGTCGAGCTCACGTAGTACACTCCCCAGAGCGGATGCGGCGATTGAAGCTAAGTCTGCACCCACTGCTGGTGTACCGGCCCGAGGACGGCGAGTACATGGATATGTCGTGAGTACATACTTGCTTAACAGCTCTGTCTTCTCTTTATATCTTAGAAAGTATTTTGTATGTTTGCTTAGAACTTACAAAATAAGAAGTGATTTCTATACATATATACATGCAGTTTATATGAGATTGTGATACCCAAATTAAGAATAACTGAAACAAGCAAGTCATTTCTTATAAACACTATCCGCTCATAAAACAAGTTGCCAAAGTCAGTTACAGAAATTAACGATGAAAAGTTCAAAACCCACATCAAACATGTTGTTATCAAAAAAGCATATTACCTACTGATAAGATTGAAGACAAGGAAGTTTGGCAATAATTCCTTCAGCATATGTAGTTTCCCTGGTAAAATATTTTATTTGATTGACGGCACATACATGATCTACCAAAAACATTCAAAAATATTTGTTACATTTTGGTTTTATAAGTAGGCTTTTTTAATTTTTATAAATTTATATTGTAATTATAATATTTATAATTTCCTTTTTTGTAGGAACGGACCCGGGCCGGCCGGCACCAGCTCCACCATCTCCACCAGCAGATGGTGTGGACTGGCTGTGGCTCGAGTGGTTAAATGAACGTGTTGATTATGGGGAGCCCTGGTGATCGTTCTTGTCCAAATGGCTCATCAGGGCTCCCCAAATATACTATGAACTTTTCCTCATGTTTTTTTAATAGTTTGTCATAACCCTCATTTCCATCACACTCTCACACACACACACTCACATGAAGGGAAGACCTTCAACAGGTAAAGCTGATAATAGGTGAATAAGAACTAGATAGGTGATAAACTTCATTGTTACAAAGATGGATTCTAATTATTTTGGTTGAGGTGTGTTGTTTTTATATATTTTTTGGCATGAAAGTCATGCTGGCAATTTTTTCGTACATTTCTTATAAGTACAGATTAGGTTCATTGCGTTTATAATATTGAATGGCCATGAACTAAAAAGATAGTCAAGTTGTCGTTTCCAATCAAAGGCGATATTTTTGTTGAACTTCTCAGGATTTGAAACAATAGCTAAATTCAAACAAAACATTTATAAACAATAGGAGCCACGAAGCTAGCATATAATTTTGCCGAAAATTGCCAACAAAGGGAATGTTTTTGTTCAACTTCTCAGGATTTAAAACAATAGCTAAATCCAAACAAAGCATTTAGAAACAATAGAAGTCATGAAGCTAGTATAGAATTTTGCCGAAAATTGGTTTTTGTTGAACTTCTCAGGTATTGAAACATATTTTCTTTGATTCAAATTGTACGCCGACGTTCTATCACAGAATAGATAATAGTACTAGCGTACAGAAGTTGCACTCCTTTGATCTTGAAGAAAGCCGACATTACAAATACCTAAACTGAGCCCGCTCAATCAAAATTGTGCCTTGACGCCACGCGTTAGCGTATTTTATTCGGCGTCTCACTGCTTAATGTTCAGTCGGTAGGGTTGCCTCAAGTACCTACTCAAAAGAAAATACTACCAACTTTTTTGTACTTTAATGTATTAGGTATTATTTAAATGTTAATTAAAACTTTTATAATTACAATTGTTTTACTCTATTATAATGTCTCTTAATATCTTGGCTTCTCTAAAATTACGATTAAGTACTTATTAAATTGAATAGCAGCATAAATGCGAAATCTAACAAAGGTAATTTAAAAATAAACTGATGGGAAGCATGGACATGGAGCAGTGAAATTTCTTAATAGCAACAGTTTATCCGGCTTGTCATTTTCACTAGTAATGATTAATGATCAATAAATCAGTCAGTTAACAAACACGAAGTACGAGTAGGTAGGTATGCGACGTAAGGGCAAAAGAGCGCGAAAAATTAACGCGGCATACGTACGCAGTTACGCACGGCTGGAGCGCGACAGCCCTAGAGAGCTTGCATATTCAATATGCGCGAAGCGGTAGGTAATTATCTCATGCCTACACACGGAGTGCAATAGCTCTGGTTCTATACCTGCTATCTTTATTGAGACAAAAAAAATCAGGTCCAATCCGAGGACTGTTTATACAACTAAGGTAGGTAGGTACTATATTTCACCGAGTTTACATAATTATGTTAATTAGGTGGTAAGGGTTAAAAATCTGCATCGTAGGCTGTATGAAGGTTTGACGTTGTTACAAAAGTTTTAAAAAGCTAAGTTGACATTTGTTTGTCAACAAAACTTTATAAAACTTTGAACTGGCCTGGCAGGCGCACGAAAATGTTCTTCGTCTTCTGGACTGTGGTGCATGTAATTGCGAAGTGAGTATTCTTTGTTGTTTTCTGTATTTGTTACATCTCCGATAAACATTCAACTTGTATATAAGTGTGGTAGGTATCGTAGGGCGTCTAATACCTACATGTAGAACGCTGGCTGCCGGCGCCGCGCATTTGGAATTTATACCTTCACACAACGCTCTTGACGTCAGGGACAATGTTGCCGTCGGGTATGTTTTCAAATCCAGAAATCGAGAATTAATAAATTAAAATGTACCTTTACCTAACATTTGAGACGTCACTGGCCGGGTTGACATCGGGTATACTTTCAGATATAGGATTTCGCGCGTACGTATTTTTAAACATACCCGACCGCAACGAAGCAATCGTTCGGTACTTATACTTTCGTCGAATTTTAATGAGGTGGTTGATGACAAACTAGTTTTGCCTAGGCCGACTTGGGGCACCCCGACACGGATAGATTAGGTTAGAAGGGTATGGCGAGGTCGAATGAGCGAGCGAAGCGAGCGAATAGACCCCGCCATACCCTTCGTGGTTATTTTTTTATAAACCATTCAGAAGTAGGAGCCCCGCGAAGCGGGGCTCCGTCGACCGGGTCTCCCTTGACTCGGATGCAAGAGCATAACAGTTCAATTTCTGGTGATCATTAACTAATTTTAACTCTAATTTTAACTAGTTTTGGTTCTCATTTCACGCTAAAATGGGGATTAATTTTGGTGATCATTTACTAATTTTGGCAATCATTTTTTTTTTTTTTTTGCCGTTAAATTTTGCTAAATCTGGTGGTTCGTTACTTCTATGCCTTTAAATACTACCCAATTAAAAGTAGAGAGACAGTGAAACGGGTATACATTACAGTATAGCAAAATGGAGTATCCTACATGAAAGTATACCCCAGAAAAATGTTGCGGTCGGGTATATTTTGAAATCCTTAGCACGGGCGTATACATTTTTTATTGTATATCCGAACTCAACACTATAGAGCGTTGGCTGAAGGTATAGATTCCGAATACGCGCCGGCGCCGACCTGCCAGCGCGGTCCGCGCAGGTAGTCTACGCAGGCAGTCTCTATACCTACTTTGTGTCGAACTAGCGCTGATGAGCCGGCAAGTTCCGACGGCGTGCAGGTCGGGACTTGTCGGCGCCGGTAAATAGGTACCTAGCAAATAATTTTCATATTGGTCCTAACCGGCCGGCGCGCGGCGGCCGTATTAATATATCATGAAATGTAAAATGAAAAGAAAACCAAGGAAACTAATTATACAAATGGATACCGAGTTGTCTACTCCTAGAAGAATTATTATTACAAGCAGTGTCATCAAAAAAATAACCTACTAAGTACCTGTTTCCGTAACTCGATCGATAATGAAATTTGAGTTATAGGTACCTATTATAGATTTAATTTCCCATTTTAGGAATATCAGGATGAGAACGGGCGAGCACCGGGTGATTCTGTGGCGAAGGGCGAAAATCGAGCGTCGCCTTTGGGACCTTCGGTGGCGGCACTCTAGGCCGCTTCCGCCACTGGAGGTCTCGCGGGGCCGGCCACTGCGCCCTTCGCCCCCTAAAGACATCCCGGTGCCGTCGTGGTGGCGCCACCATCCCACCGCCAGGTGACTTATAAATAAAAAAAAACAAATTTACAAACTGTTTTTATTTAAAAGTACTTTTCTTCGTCTTCTTTCCCACTCCCTTTCCTTTTTGTGTGGGGGGGCACTCCTGCCGAACGCATTGCCTTTTGGCGACAGATTCCTCTTTCGATCCTGGATCGTCAGACGAAAAAATTGGGCGCAATTTCGCTGCGCGCAGCATCGCCGACACGTCGATTTGTCTGGCATTGCCTCCAGACGTCGAGGGCAGCGCGCCGCCCTCGACATCTGGGCAGGCAGTCTCGACATAGATAGCGACAAATTCGCTAACTTTTGATTGCCAATTACTAACGAATAAATTCGGTTAAAACAATTATGTTTGCGAGAAACGCATCTTGGACGTTGAGACTAGCGTTACTAGCAAGCATCATCATTGCAACTCAATTTATTCGTTAGTAATTAGCAATCAAAAGTTAGCGAATTTGTCGCTATCTATGTCGAGACTGCCTGCCCTGGAGTCAATGCCTCTGTCGTCGGGACCCAGAGACGCTCGGTGACGTATTTTCATCATCATCCCTGAAAATATAAGTCGAATGAAATTATGTAGGTACCTATTTGATTGTTTACGAAGATAATAACCTATATAAAACTCGACAGTCGGCCTGTATTGAAAGTTTAACAAAAATGTAGGATTACATGTAGGGTTATATATAGGTTTATGATAGCCCTCCTGCACCAGTGAGTTAAATTTGAACAATACTTACATTTTATGTAGGTAGAAATCCAAGTTACTGGCAGCCAGGTTTGTCTTTGGTCATCAGCTTATGTTACTCTATGGTCATCAGTGCTGCCAATGCCAACCACCAGATGACATGAATATTTTCGTTCAAAAATTTTAGGATATCTATATTGTCGCGTCGCTGTACAGTCGTTTCTCCCACCAAGTTGCGCTCGCGCCTCGGAACCTCGGGACGCACTTTACACTCCTAAATTATATATTTCTAGAATCGATTTATATTTTTTTACAAAAGATTTAAAAAGCTAGGTTGACTTTGTTTGTCAAACCGGAAGTTAGCGGTGGTGATTATTCTTGTCGTAAGCTGGGTAAAAGTTATTTATTTTATGTAATACTTGATTAAAAAATATTCAGCCAAAATACCTACTAAAGACCTGCAGGCCTATTATGTAACTTTCTGATATCCAGTGACTAACAAGCTTCGGTTGTACACCGAACTTTGTTGACAACCGTGAATGTCATATTATTGGTATTATGTATCACACTGAATGGATATCACTTTACGGTGAATAACAGCGCGCTTCGCTTAAGCAGTTGACCACTCTATTTTTTATCGACTATTAAGCGGCTAAGTTAAGTAGCGCCCGTTGAGCGTTACAGTACTTGGTTATACGGAACATTTTATAATAAGCGGTTTATATAACATGTGACATTACTGACTTGTGTAAATAAATATGTTTACTTACAAATAACTTCTTTATTTGTTAAAGGGACCGATAATGTATGACTTGGAATGTGTTAAGTTGTTGTGCAAGCCTGGATAAATTGTGATAACTCCATTCGATAACCGGCTGTCAACTTTTGGACTGTGAATTTGAATTCTTCGAACCTGGGGAGTATTATGTTTTAATTTACGTATTAATGTTGTATAATTTACATACTATACAGTACACAGACACCGAGCGACGTCCCAGTAAACACCAGCTACGTTTACGTCTCATTTTGCTTGAAAAATTGTGAACGCAAATTCGAGGACGAAAACTCTTGCCCAGACTTTAACATTCACTACAAACCCTACTTCACACCTTAATATGGTGTCTCTAATACCTATGCTCTAAATATTATAACTAAACCACTTAGTTCATAATTAAAGAACATGTTTAAACTTTGTTCCCACGTAAAACTAATGTTCATATTATTATCAATCCTTGAATCTTATCAAAGTAAATGTAAAAATAGCCTTTCCCTAAAGTGTTGACTGTAGCAAGTTTGAGCATATTAAATCAAATTTAAAATTAATAGAAAATTAATTTTAAGTTATTTTTCCATAGGTACTTACCTTTATTTTTTCATTTAATATTTTACTCCATTCTAACTTCAAAACTCCTACTTTCTCAAGGTTTTATGAAACATAATATTCTCTTAACATACTCAGCTGTTTCTTGTCACATTTCAGGTGTTGGTTAACGTAATCAGGCAATATGATGACCTGCGAAGCTACGTTCATGACATGAGTGAGAAACTTAAGAGCAGAGCTGACGGAGCTAGATTCATCTAGAAATGAGTGAGCGCTACTGCGGGACAGGAAGGAAGTGAAGTTGAAATTTAGTCAATAGTAAACAAAAACACTCAACTGAAGAGCCAGCTTGCAGAACTTCACACCCAACACATAGGACGAGATACTGGACTAGATCACCATCTCCGTCAACTAGTGTCTGGTTTTCAGCAATACCATGACACTCATGACTGAAACGAATATTTGAACTAGAAGCAGAATAATTGTGCAAGGCACATAGCACCATTAAAGCCAGCAAAGAGATCACTAACACCAATAACCTGTACAATGAGCTGATTGATGGTGTATCCGGACTGGAGTGCGAGCAGCCCACAATTTGAACCCCACCCAAAGTAGTAATATCATAGTGTATTCAGATGGACTAGGAACCGGTTTTGGATCATCAACCGTTCTAAACATACAGTGTTGGTAGTACGTAATAATTAGTAGTAGTATGTAGTATAATTCAAATAAATAAAGTTAGTACAGGATTATTATTTGTCTTTTTTTTCCAATATGTTTCACAAAACAAATATACAACATGTATATAGAAAAGTGAAGTTAAGGCTGATGCTCTAGAGTAGCCCGCGAAATTCGAATTTTCTTACGTTTTTTGCAATTTGCAGGCTAGTGCTAGGTTGTATGTTGATTAAAATATTATTCGCGGGTGTAAGACGTATGTAGTTACAGAATTATAATCATCAATACAACCCTCCACGTTCATAAAGGTGTAGAAATAACTTTTTCTGCTTTTTTTTGTTTCCTACACCTTTATGAACTTGGAGGGTTGTATTGATAATTTTGATGATTATAATTCTGCAACTACATACGTCTTACAGCTGCGAATAATATTTTAATCAACATACGATCTAACACGGGCCTGCTAATTGCAAAAAACGTAAGAAAATTTGAATTTCGCGGGCTACCCTAGAGCATTCACCTTAAAGTAAGGCCCAGCGCAAAAGTATTACGAGCTACTAATAAAACTATTTATCTCTAATTAATTAATTAAGCCTTTTCATTTATAACTACAAGGATCTTTTGGCGCGTGGCTGAAATCAGAACTAACGATACCATTCCGATTAGTTTAATAACAACTAATATTAATACAAGAAAATAAATATTTTAGAACATCACAAGCTATTTAAACAATAAAACAACAAAAGACATAATGTTTGCACAGAAATCGGCATAGGTGTATATCACAAAACCTTATAAAACACTACCTATGAGTAACGTCTATCACGATAGCAACTTCACACTCAGTTGTTATCAATTTGATGTCCATTATGCTTACATAATCGCAATATTAGAAGTATCGATACGAAAGCATCTGTCAAAATGATTTACGGTGACTAACAGCCACGATGTTCACCAATGACGTCATATTTGATAGCGTTTGGTCATACATAATACGAAACTAACCTTTTGACAGTTAATTGATATACACTGAGCCCAGTTGCTATCAATTCGAGCTGTCAACAGAGATACATAATAGCCCTGCTGAACCAGAGATTAATAATGTGTATTGTTAATTTGCAAAGAAAATTTCTAAAGGTTGGCACTTTCCGATTACGACAAAACGGAAGTCAAATTTGTAGAGCGAGTCTCTCTCTCGCGAGTCGGTCCTGTCTTATGCACCTTTTTTAGACTATTCCTCAACTCCGTATCGAGAATCTCAGCCCGATCCATAGACAAGTTACCCAAAAAAATTCACAATCTTTTTCACTTGACATGTTGACATTGACAGCCGAAATCACAACCGGAGCATACCTACCTACCCGAACTGCTGGAACTGCTCAGATCAGCTAAACGTAGTGATTTATATACTCTTTGAGATCAGCGAATATGTCGTAAGTACTCTGATATTATTGTTCTGATACTATTGTAAATCAAAATTATCGTAAATAATCGTGCTAATTTTGATAAAGTTAATTCGTTTTAGAATCTCGAAGTTGCAATATTTCATTTCAGAATTGAAAGAAATTAAAATTGTTGCGCGTTTCAAACATGTTGATAATTACGAGAGCAACTTGAAAATGTGTTTTTTTGTTTATATGTGAACGATTTTGGTGTCCTGAAAGGTCTAGGTCTAAAAACATTATAGGTACCTTTTTAATCACGTAAATCGGTACACGCCGAGAAGAGATAATTAAGAATTAGTATCGTGCAAATGTAAACAACCAGAATTTTTGATGTTTTTGTTCTACGGACTTTTTAATTACAAATGACGGACTTTAATATTAATTGTCTATCGACATAATTGACCGTGTATCCTAATTGATACGCATCAAACTTATGATTTACGTGGTCAAGTAGGTAGATAGACGACGTATGTTATTATACCCTAGCGCCACAGTAGCGCGTCACTCCGTGCCATACAGCGACGGAGTTACGCGTTAGAAGAGAGCGGCAATGTTTAGGTGAATATCGCGTTAGGCACTGAGCGCATAAGCGAGCTGAAGTGAATTGCACTTTGTTGATTAGTAGCAAGCAAGTCGCTATTTCTTTAATTTGTTGCGTGAAGTACCGCTTCTGTACTTGTACTACCTATTTATTGTGAGAGTTTAGAGGGCTTTCGGTTCCAAAACGACTTATAAGTGATCGTGTATTTTTATAAAATTTTATGCAAGAACAAGTAACGATTCCAGGTTTTCTGTCAGGGTGACCCGGTGTCTCCCCAGTGGTGGTTCTATTTCAAAGTATTAAGGGTTTGTACAGACGGCGTTACGTAACGTAAAATAATATTTAATTATTGTGTGGTGTGTTTTTTGTTTGTGATAGACTTATTAATGCTTCCGACTGTTTTATTTTAAGTTCACACGCTTAAAGCTTGCACTAAAACATGGTATTATTATTTAGTGATTGATATTTTCATATTCAAAATTTCATTTAGTTTCTTAAAATCACGTACCTATATTTAGAGAATGATGCTATTCACGTTTGAGAAATTTAGATTTGAGTTGTTTTGTGAGTACCTATCAAGTGTTTATTTTTTAATAAATCGGCGCGGTGTTAATGTTATATCTACCATAAAATACCTATCTTAATGTTTATATTACGCGATTGTGTTCTTTATTTATAGGAAATCACGGGTCAATTTCCTATGCATACATTTTTTGCGGCCGACTCGCATCAATTCGCATGTCGCTACATTACGCTGAAATTTGCTGGTGAAGGAATACGCATGCGCTGCACCAATTTATTGTTATTCAAAAGTAGTGCTCCTTACTTTCGCAAAAACACGTACCTACCTACACACATCAACACGGTCTAGGGATATTTCATACTCAATTAAATAACTCGAAAAGTACTGGCCGCATTGGAATCTTTTATACACCGATTTGTTTGTAATTTATCTCAGACTAATTCCAAATTCAAATTTTTGAAAATTCTTTTGTTTCGGTGGCATAAAAATGTCTTGATGTATAGGAGAGGGAATTTTCATTTGTGCGAAATTTAGAAAACAATACGAATTACGTTTAGTTACAGTTTTTTTTCATTTTTAAACGAAAGATAAAGTTAAAATTGAGGTATTGTAGCCATGCAACGCCGACATTTGACGAGGGCGGAGATGTTACGAGCTGTGGGAATGCTGGAAGCTGGATCTGTTCAGCGTAATGTTGCTGAGGCCATAGGGACCCATCAAAATGTAATTTCAAGATTGTGGACACGCTATCGTGCCACAGGTGAAGTAGCGGAGAGGCACCGGGGGCCAAGTGGCATCACTACCCCCAGACAAGACCGATTTTTGCAAATTACTGCGCGAGCACAACCAAATGCAACGGCGACTCAATTGGTCCAAAGGCTGCGAGTGGAACACCAAGTGCTTGTGAGTGACCAAACTGTAAGAAGGCGACTGCATGAAAGCAATCTACGCTCTCGTAGACCACTCCGGGTCCCACCTTTACGGAGAGGCAATTAGTATTTTAGTATTTTTTTTTAATGTTTTCATTTGGTCTATGTATTCAATCCCGAAGTTCTGGAGTGGCGACCGCGAACCGGAAAGCGTGGAAGGCCTCCCACTAGGTGGACCGATGACCTGGTAAAGGTTGCGGGAATCCACTGGATGAGAGTCGCGCGGGACCGGTTAATTTTGCGACACTTGGGGGAGGCCTATGTCCAGCAGTGGACGTCTTTCGGCTAAAATGATGATGATGATGATTCAATGTTATGTTGAAATTTTTTTTAGAAACCTTTCTCTGGAACGGCAACCCGGGCCGTCAGCAGCAGGGCCGTCGTCGGGGCCTACTTGGGAGCCCCATGCAAGACCAATGGAGCCCCGAGCAGGTCCTTCTGTGGCGGGCCTAGCAGGACCTTCTTGGGTGCCCCGTGCAGGTCCTTCTAGGGAGGCCCTAGGAGGATCTTCATGGGAGCCCCAAGCTGGTCCTTCTAGGGCCTCCCTAGGAATACCTGCTTGGGTGCACCGTGCAGGTCCCTCATGGGAGCCCCAAGCAGGTCCCTCAGGAGAGCAGCCAGCGCTGGAGAACGAGGTGGAGGAGATAGGTAAGTGATATGGTTATCCACTGCTGGGTATAGACCCTTCGTTTCTCCTATTTCCAGGTTCTGTGCGTGCTTCAAATAAATGTTTTTTGTTTCAGTTGACTTTGCCTACGTGAGGACGCCGCCCAGGATTGGTACGCCTGTTGACGACACTGTCCCCAACTCACCCAGTTCGTTAGACTCTATATACCCAAGTCGCTTGTCAACTCAATTGAGCTTGGGGACAGTGTCTCAAACCCCTAAAAAGAGGGGATTTTTTATCAGTGAAATTTCTTGAGGATGAGTAAAACATTCCTGGAGAGATTTCACTGATACAAAATCCCCTCTTAAGAGGGCTTCCTGGCGCGTGCCAACACGGGCAACACGGGCAACACGAGCATGGTCGAAAAGCTTATTCTTTCATCCAGAGCAACAGCGGCGATATTCTTTCAACTCCTCTGTCTCACTTAGCCTAAACTCCGCACCACTCGTCTCCCGCGAACCTCATAACGTGAACGAAACGAACATTGAACGAAAAATAGTGTTCGTAGGAAATACATGTTTATGAATAATTCTTACAGTATTTTTTTTTAATCTTCCATTAAATGTACAAGGTTTCTATCGGGATATTTTCTTTACTTTTACAATTTATGAGTACAAGAAAGGTCAAAGTTGAGGTAAAACTAACCGAATAGAGAACCTCCTTTATTGAAGTCTGTTAAAAAACGACACAAATATTGTTATAAATTACTAAAATATCTCTTGTCACCTTTTTTGATACTATTTATTGATATTCACGTGTGATGCTGTGTGACCAAGGGAAATAGGGATTCATTTTTATATATTATATAGATATATAATAAAATTATGTACTTATATAGCCATTAAAAAAATAACTCGTAAAAACATGTTGTTTAATTAATTTCCAAACTCCGTCTGAACGAACCCATAATAGGCGATATGCGGCCGCCTATCGCCGATGTCAATTGCGAGTCAAGATGGCCATCTTGACTCGCAATGGGGGCTATCGCGTGTGAATTTGCCGCTAGAGGCGCTTGTGTAGACTAAGGTCCTCCAAAATGTCAGATGGCATACAGTGTTGGCGTGTTGCGTGATTTTTTATCACGTATTTATACTAATACTCATGATTGTGTTCTAGATTGAGCCATTCCTGATTAATTATGACTTGAAGATTATAAGTAGCAACTTAGGACCTTAAATTGTTAGTACTTGGAGGTAGAATGATTTTTAAATGTTTCATGCTTACTAATTTTAGGAATAATATTGTAAATACACACATCAAAAGTATCTAGGGATCAACATATATTTTTGCAATAACTTTTCTCCTGATTGATATTAATTAAAATTTTCTTTAAGGATTCATCAAATAAAGTGTTTTCGTTTGTCACAGTAACGATAAACCAAGTCACCTTTGCTTTAATAAAGAAATTTGCCATTTTCCTAATAAAGGGATTTTTGACATTTGAACCACTAACATTAAAGTTCGAAAAAATGACTGAAAACACAGTTTTCTTTAAAATTTATAGGGTAACTTAAACAATTAATAATCCGTGTTTCTACCGCGAACACTAACAACACAAGAACATCGGTTAAAAAAAAAACTCAAAATGAGTTCATCCAAATCACGCTGTGGAATGGCCGCCCATGTTCGTTGCAACAACAAAAAAAGGTCTTCTTGCGACTGGATACCCTCCATATTCGGCAGAGCTCTTCTCTGTAGCATATCCCATGCATGCTCAATCGGGTTCAAGTCTGGCGACTGAGCAGGCCAGGGCAGGACATTGATGTTAGCTGCGGCGAGAGTCTGTCTTACAACTCTTGCGGTGTGCGGTCGTGCATTATCATGCATTAACTGAAATAAGGGACCGATTTGCACTTGTAGAGGAACGATGACGTCTGATACAATCGTCTCAGCATAAATTTGAGCGTTGAGGTTGCCTCTGATCCAAATCAACTCAGTTCTTCCGCCGATCCAAATACCCGCCCATACCATGATGGTTCCACCACTATAAGGATGGACTTCCTGGCAGGATTTTAATCGCTGTTGGCGTCCAGGGGTTCTCCAGTGTCGTATACGTCTTGTATCCGGTCTCATACCAAAACGAGACTCATCAGAAAAGCACACGAAACGCCATTGTTCTTCTGCCCAATTTCTGTGTTCAAGAGCCCATTGATATCGAATCCTACGATTGTGCATTGCTATAGGTGGTACCCGTAGCGGTCTTCGGGAATGAAGGTTCACTTCATGCAAGCGGTTTCTGACTGTTTGGTCGCTAATTAAGTTCCCTGAAGAGTGATGAAGCCTCACGGCTAACATCATGGCGGTTATTGTTGGAGCTCTTTGAGTTAAGATTTGAATGTATCGGTCTTGTCTCCGTGTGGTGCAGCGATACCGTCTTCCATGGCGCTCAGCCACGGTACCAGTGCTTCGGTAACGTGTCCAAAGTCGACTGATAACACTCTGACTTGTATTCAGAGCTAAAGCTACAGTACGTTGCTGGGAACCAGCTTCTATCATTCCCACGGCTCTGAGCATTTCTTCCCTGCTTAAATGACGTCGCCGCTCCATAATAGCGTTGGTTTTAATCAGTAGTAGGGAAACACTAGCACTAATAATGTCTTCAATGCGTTGTATGTTTTTATAGGGAAAATATTGACAGCTTATTTTCATCTTTTACTCGAATTTGATTGAGAGCTCCTGATTCAAATTATGAAATGCACCAAAAAGGATCCATATAAATTTATAAAATCATAAATTTATTACAAAGCCACATCTCAATCTCAAGAAATCCGCATAAAAATGCTTGATCCCTAGACACTTTTGATGTGTGTATATATCTAAAGCTTACACTGTGTCGTTATACGTAATAAAATAAACTTTTCTATGAAGTTATTGGTGCTTTAAAATATAAAATAGAATTATTGACAGGACCTTACTCGACAGTGCGCCATCTGGTGAGCTCAAAAACGATAGCCCCCATTGACAACAAACGAGAGTCAAATCCAGCGGCGAGTAGGTAGGTAACTTCTTCGATTTTCTTCATGATTTTAAATTAGAAGTTATTACATTCTGGTATTGTTGGAAAGGAAATTAAATCTAGTTGATACATATGTATTTAGATATTTTTTAAATGGATTTATAGTTATGAGTTTTTCAGTTATTAAATAGTTCAAACGAAATATCAGTTTTCGCAACTGTTTTTCAACTTAGTTTTTTTTCGAGTTCCAAATTAAAGTTATACACATCTTGATTTTTAGATAAGTACATTCCTTCAGCTTTACAATTTTCGTTTGCTATAGCACATGTACGAGTCGTAACATAGGTCCCTGTATTACTTGTGTAACAACCGAATATCGTACCTGTTAAAAATCTAAATAGCTAGTGTGAAGATACCCTTACCGACCCTTATTTTACGATGTTTTCGAAACAATAGAGATGCACAATAGACGCACAGGTGCGTCGCGCCGCACTCAAAAAATGTTCAAGTAAATTGAATGGACGCGCATACGCGGCGCCAGCACAGGGTAAATATCCGAAAAACGCGCAGGTGCGTTGGCCGCACTAATTGCGCTACCCCGCGCCTGGCTGCAGCGTTGCCAGTTTAGTGATTTTGTCACTAGATTTAGTGATTTTTGGAGTTGGACAGTGATATTTTGAAAAAAAATGTCACTGAAAAATTCTTTGATGATTTTTAGTGATATTTATCGAATGTTGTGTTTTGGATCCGGGTTATAGTAAAATATACACTTCTGTATAAAAATAAAAATAAAATTGTACTATGAAAATTACTTATTTCAGAACGTAGCGTTAGACGTCTTTTTTCTGGTTAATTGGTTATGCTTGGGGATTTCCCGACTAAAAAAAGGGTAAATATTCTCAAAAATATCGGAAAGAATGGGAAACTCAAGAAGAGTTCAAGTCTTGAAGTTGATTTTTAGTTTTATCATGTTGTATTCATTCATTGTATTCACAATTAAAATATTATTTTTTTGATTTACCTTGTGATTTTATTTAGTGAATTCTAGTGATTTTTTTAGTAAAAAATATCCCTGAATCTAGTGACATTTCAGCTTCATGCTAGTGAAAAAGATTTCTGCAAGGTGGCAACACTGCCTGGCTGGCTGGCGGTCAGATGCCTGGAGAGTTTTAACTAGTGTGGTCGTGTGTTGAGCGAGATCATGGACGAAGAAAAGTTAATTAACTTAGTGCAAACATAATTATGTATGTTTACACGATGTATCGTCACGTCATTATAGTGATAAAGTAATGAAAATGAAGGCATGGGAGGCGATAAGTACAAAGATGGGCTAAGATTTATTAAATTATTTTCATAAAAATTACGACTCAAATACCTCGTTCAACTATATCGTTCTGCCAATGAAGTGACGGCGAATTAAAGTATTGTTTGAAATTGTCACGAATAGCCATAATATTTAGGTGTCCGAGCCTTCGCTTGACCTACTAGATTATTGTGAGGTAACCTCTTGTGAAATCTATTACAGAACTGAAAGCACCAAACAATGTGAAAGAGTTGCAAAAATTCCTAGGGATGTGCAATTACACACATCAAAAGTATCTAGGGATCAACATATATTTTTGCAATAACTTTTCTCCTGATTGATATTAATTAAAATTTTCTTTAAGGATTCATCAAATAAAGTGTTTTCGTTTGTCACAGTAACGATAAACCAAGTCACCTTTGCATCAATAAAGAAATTTGCCATTTTCCTAATAAAGGGATTTTTGACATTTGAACTACTAACATTAAAGTTCGAAAAAATGACTGAAAACACAGTTTTCTTTAAAATTTTATTGGGTAACTTAAACAATTAATAATCCGTGTTTCTACCGCGAACACTAACAACACAAGAACATCGGTTTGGCATACTCAAAATGAGTTCATCCAAATCACGCTGTGGAATGGCCGCCCATGTTCGTTGCAACAACAAAAAAAGGTCTTCTTGCGACTGGATACCCTCCATATTCGGCAGAGCTCTTCTCTGTAGCATATCCCATGCATGCTCAATCGGGTTCAAGTCTGGCGACTGAGCAGGCCAGGGCAGGACATTGATGTTAGCTGCGGCGAGAGTCTGTCTTACAACTCTTGCGGTGTGCGGTCGTGCATTATCATGCATTAACTGAAATAAGGGACCGATTTGCACTTGTAGAGGAACGATGACGTCTGATACAATCGTCTCAGCATAAATTTGAGCGTTGAGGTTGCCTCTGATCCAAATCAACTCAGTTCTTCCGCCGATCCAAATACCCGCCCATACCATGATGGTTCCACCACTATAAGGATGGACTTCCTGGCAGGATTTTAATCGCTGTTGGCGTCCAGGGGTTCTCCAGTGTCGTATACGTCTTGTATCCGGTCTCATACCAAAACGAGACTCATCAGAAAAGCACACGAAACGCCATTGTTCTTCTGCCCAATTTCTGTGTTCAAGAGCCCATTGATATCGAATCCTACGATTGTGCATTGCTATAGGTGGTACCCGTAGCGGTCTTCGGGAATGAAGGTTCACTTCATGCAAGCGGTTTCTGACTGTTTGGTCGCTAATTAAGTTCCCTGAAGAGTGATGAAGCCTCACGGCTAACATCATGGCGGTTATTGTTGGAGCTCTTCGAGTTAAGATTTGAATGTATCGGTCTTGTCTCCGTGTGGTGCAGCGATACCGTCCTCCATGGCGCTCAGCCACGGTACCAGTGCTTCGGTAACGTGTCCAAAGTCGACTGATAACACTCTGACTTGTATTCAGAGCTAAAGCTACAGTACGTTGCCGGGAACCAGCTTCTATCATTCCCACGGCTCTGAGCATTTCTTCCCTGCTTAAATGACGTCGCCGCTCCATAATAACGTTGGTTTTAATCAGTAGTAGGGAAACAGTAGCACTAATAATGTCTTCAATGCGTTGTATGTTTTTATAGGGAAAATATTGACAGCTTATTTTCATCTTTTACTCGAATTTGATTGAGAGTTCCTGATTCAAATTATGAAATGCACCAAAAAGGATCCATATAAATTTATAAAATCATAAATTTATTACAAAGCCACATCTCAATCTCAAGAAATCCGCATAAAAATGCTTGATCCCTAGACACTTTTGATGTGTGTATTTATGTAAATTCATTCCGCAGTATACAAAAACTACTGAACCTTTAAGGCGGTTGCTTAAAAAAGAAGTGGAGTGGGTATGGGAAGATTCACAGGCTCAAGCATTTCAAGAGTTAAAAAATAAATTATCTTGCACACCTACTTTAGGTATTTTGACAAAAGAAGGTTCAGTGGTTTTGCAGACTGATAGTTCAAAGGATGGGATGGGAGCATGTCTTTTACAAAAAGGTAGGCCTGTATCTTTTTATTCTCGTTGCTATACTGATTGCCAGAAAAGGTGGGCACCTATTGAAAAGGAACTTTTTGCCATATGTGCTTCATTAGAAAAGTATCATCAATTTGTGTATGGTCGAAAGATTGTGGTTGAAACAGATCATAAACCTCTGGAATCAATAGTCAACAAAGACATCAATAAAATTAGTTGTAGACTACAAAGGATGGTATTAAAATTGCTAAAATATGATATTGAGGTTAGGTATGTGCCGGGGCACAAAATTTTTGTAGCTGATTATCTGTCTAGGCACTATATTATGGACAATGCTAAAATAGATCCAACTGTTCAGGAGTTAGTGCATAGTTTTGAACAACAATTAGCAGTTACAGACAAAAAAAATGGCAGAGTTTCAAAATGAATCTTTAAATGATCCAGATTTGAGGCAGGTTATTACATGGTATAATGAAGGTTACTCTAAAAATGATAGGAAGATCACCAGTAAAAATTTAAGTGTCTATTATAAACTGAGAAGTGAGTTACATGTAAAAGATAACATTATATATTATAATGATCGCATAGTAGTGCCACAAATTATGAGGCAAGGGTTGCTAGAAAGCTTACACACAGGTCATGTCGGGGCAGGTAAATGTAAAAAGAGAGCCAGAAATTTGCTGTACTGGCCAGGAATGTCAATAGACATTGAGAAGTTTGTCTTCTCTTGTAATATTTGTGAAAAATATAGAGTTTCAAAACCTAAAGATTCACTCATGTCTCATGAGATTCCTGATCTACCATTTTTTTAAGATTGGAATGGATATTTGCACTTATGGAACTAATGATTATATAGTTGTTGTAGACTATTACTCGAGGTGGATTGAAGTTAAGCCGCTGAAAGATAAAACAGCGGGTACTGTAATTCAAAAGTTAAAAGTAATTTTTGCTGTTCATGCATTTCCAAAGGTCATTGTTTGTGATAACATGCCTTTTGCCAGTTACAACTTTAGGCAGTTTGCAGAATCTTATGACATGCAACTAGTGCATTCCAGTCCTAGGTACCCACAATCTAATGGTTTAAGCGAAAGGGCAGTGGGAATTGTGAAGAACATGATGAGGAAGTGCAGAGAAAGTAACACTGATTTTAATGATGCTATGTTGAATTACAGAGCCACACCTGTAGCTGGATTAGATTACAGTCCTTCTGAACTTTTAATGGCCAGAAAATTGCGCACTAAATTACCATGTTCTATGGAAAGCTTAAAACCCTATGTTCCTAAACAGGTATATGAAAAAATGTTACAGTTGAAACACAAATGTAAGTTAAATGATGATAAGTCTGCCATTGACAAAAAGTCATTTCATTGTGGAGAGAATGTTAAAATTCAAAATCAACCAAATAAAATATGGGTGCAGGGGAAGATAGTTAGAAAAGAGGGACCTAGGTCATTTGTAGTTAAAACGGAAAAGGGGAATGAAGTTAGGAGAAATGAAGCCATTTGATGCATAGTAGAAATGTATTTATTGAAAAACCAATGATTATGCATGTGCCTAAAAGTAGGGATTCACAAATGGTTGTTCAGAATAATGAAGAAAATGATGATCAGTCCTGTTATTCTGGGCAACCTATGTCAACTCAATCAGAAGCTAGTGGTAGTTCTGAAATTATGCAGACTACTAGATCTGGTCGCTCAGTGCGTCCTCCTATTAGATTTGCTGATTATTCTTTGCATTAATTTTTAAGTTACTGTCAAGATTATTGCTTATTAAGTTGATTTAATTAATGAAACGTTTATGTCCCATTATTATTACAATTGTATAAGGGGGGATGTTTGGGATGTGATTTATGGTCAAGAGGGATGGCAACACCAGGGTGTGAATCAAGCATAGAGATGAGAGATGTCAACTGGAACAAGATAAGTGAATACACGGATTAATGATGGATACATGTTTTATTTAAAATATCTGCCAGTGCCTGTCTAAACAAGCATAATGTGTCCCAACAATGGAAACATGATAAGCTATGTTCCACTGTTGGGACACAAGCCTCACAAGTTGTCCATACAATTTGAGAGGCCCAGGCCCTGGCCCTGCAATACCAAAAGAAACCATTACTGATATAGGAAAGATATGAACGCATAACCTCCCGATGTTTGACCGTTGAAAAGGTACTTCCTAGTGTGGTATTTTCTAGGCAAAAAGCTTTGGTTTCATCAGTCTTAGGTTTAGATTTCAATATTTTAGGTACCAAAAAAAATTGTAATAAGACTAACGAACTATCCTCTTTCATTTGTTTGTAAGTTTGAAATATTGTATGTAGGGGGTAATCTCCGGAAGTAATGAACCGATTTCAAAAATTCTTTCACCATTACAAAGCTACATTCACTCTGAGTAACATAGGCTATATTTTATCCTCGTACTCCCACGGGAACGGGAGCTACGCGGGTGAAACCGCGGGACGTCCGCTAGTTTTCTATATTTATCATCATCATCTGCCTCGCCTTTACTCAACCATACACAGTTATTTTAGTTCAACCGCCATAACATATCAACAATTTTCGAGTATTTGCGTTCGCTCTTAGAAAGACATCATTTTGGACCAGTAGCAATCTGGAATATCGACGAGACAGGTCTAAATACGGTTCATAAACCAAGAAAGGTTGTGGCCACTAAGGGTGTTAGACAAGTCGGTAAAATGACATTAGGTTAGCGTGGCGAACTGGTTACTGCTTGCTATGCAATAAATGCTATGGGGAATCATATCCCACCGTACGTATATGATCTTCCCACGCAAAAATTGGCAGGATCGTATGCTGAAAGATGCACCTACTGGAACAGACGACACATTCCCTTCAGGATGGATGATGGCTTAAAATTTCGTAATTTTTTAAAAACATTTTAAGAAATACAGCAAATGTTCATTGGAGTCACCAGTGCTGATTATAATGGATAACCATAATAGTCACATTAGCATCGAGTGCTTAAATTTTGCCAAAGAAAATTGTATCGATTTGTTGACAATACCTCCCAATACTTCGCACATGACAGCCACTAGACAGGACTGTATTTGGACCACTCAAAGCCTATTGTAATAATTCTTGCGACAACTGGATGCTTCACAAATTCCATAACGATTTATGAAATATCGGAGTTACTGGGGCATGCTTTTTCAAAGGCATTCACTACTCAAAATATGTGATTTCGAGTTACAGGAGTTTTCCCATATGATGATATATTTACTGAAGATGAATTTCTCTCATACGTGACTGAGAGACCTATCAGAGATGAATCTGAACTCAATATGGAGAGTACAGTTAGTTTAAATAATATAGAACAAGTCAGTGAAGAATTAAATTCGTCATCGAAATCACCGCAACCTTTGACATCAACTGCGCCAAAAGACATTGAAATAATACCTGAACCGTCTTCGCCATCTCTGCTGGAAGATGCTGGAATGGCTTAACATTTAATCAACGCCCCTATAGAAACCTTAGGAGTTGTAGCTGTCAAAACTCCTGTAAAGAACCAAAGAGCTGTTCCACGGAGTCCAGAACCAAATATTGATTTGGATGCTTTATCTAAGCCGTCGACATTTACAACACACCCGAACACAAAAATATTCATAACACCTGAATAAATAAAACCTTTTCCAAAAGCTGGTTGCCGAAAACCTTCACAGAAAGGACGTAAAAAGGGATCGACTAAAACTCTAACAGATACACCGGAGAAGAATAAACTAGATGAGGAACTATTAGTAAGAAAAAGGCAAAGAATACAAGTAAAGATATCAACAAAGAGAAGAATAGAGGAAAATGCAATTTAAAAGCACTTATATCCAGTCGACATCGTCAGAAGATGAATTACCACCATCGCACTATGGGACCAAACGGACGCACCGTTTGGTCCATCTCAAAAATCTATAACATTTTTTTGTTGATATTTTGAATTGAAATTTTATATACGTATTCCTGAATACTTATGCTAATGGATGATTAAAACATTGCCACTTTAAAAACTATGTTTATTGAGTAAAAAAATTACAAAAATAAAATGAAGGAAATTTTCACACAAAAATTTAGTTTATTTATTAAAATTAATAATAATAATAAATCATTTTATTTCGGACAACTAAGAGATCCATAAATTGTTAGGAACAGGTTTACACTTGAACACTATTGTTAGTAACTTAAATAAACACGAGTTAATAAGAGGACCACCCATAGTAAATAGCCATGATAGTAACTAGGACAACAGAATTCTAGGGTATTAGTCTTCTCACAAATTGCCTTATTATGGTGAAGGAAGTATCAGCCGCCACCGCCTTCAGGATGCTATTATGACTGCCCCTTATTCTGCTCAGGAGCGAGGCTGTTTTCTTGCGGCTGATCGCATGAAACCCATCGGTATGAGTTACCGCGAACATTCCAAAGGCACTGCAAAAACGAGGCAATCGCAACAGCATCCTAAAAACATTATTGTATTGGACGCGCAGTACATCCAGCGATCTTTTCGAGTAGTCGACCCAAAGATTACCGGTGTAAAAACTCTGACAATAAGCTTTAAAAGCGTTACCTTTACTTGGTCAGTACACAGAGCAAATCTTCGTGCCAACATATTTCCCCTGACCGCCAGTGCCCTACGCTCCCGTTCAATGTGAACATGGTCACTGAGGTTGTCGGTAAGAAAATGTCCAAGATACTTAAACTTTTTAACTCTACGTATTGATGTACCGTTTATGGCAAGTTCGAATGTACTTTCCCGGTGCTTACCAGCGACCCCAAAGACCGTGTATTCACATTTTTGGCATTATAGACCAGTCCATGTGCAGCAGCGAAGGTCTCACATACATGAAGCAACTCCACGATCGCTCCCGGCGACGGGCCCAGCAGCACCATGTCATCCGCATAACTGATGTTGTTACAACTAACACCATTTACCCTGCATCCGACACGCATGCTGCTGAGCTCGACTATGAGGTCATTAACATATAGATTGAAGAGCCGAGGGGACGAAAGACCACCCTGCCTCACCCCGCACTCCAACCCATATGACTCCGAGAGCGCATTGAACCATTTAACTCGGTTTGTCTGGCTACGATACCAATACTGAAATACACAGCAGTTCCTCCTGTATGCCCTACTCCTCAACTTGCTCCAATGTACATCGTAAAAAACGAGATCGAAAGCTTTGGAGAGGTCAAAGAAGCAGGCGTACAGTCAGTGTAGTGTGTCAGTCTTACGGTCAGTGTAGTATTTGACAGTATGCACTTAGAATAGCACCTTCGGTTGATAATCCCGGGCAAAACCCAAACTGTGCATCGTGCAACTTAACATAATTCGCCAAACAAGAGTCAAGCATACTGTCCAACACTTTGGCCATAATAGTTGCAAGAGAGAGGGGGCGGTAATTGCTTATGTCCGAGATGTCTCCTGTCCTATTCTTCACGATGGGTACAACAATGTTCTTTATTAACTCTGCCGCTAGATACGAATGGCTAAAACACATCGTATAGCACAAGGACAGGACCCTCGGCAAATGCATGCCTGCATATTTTAAATGCTCAAGGCTAAGCCCATCATGCCCAGGGGATTTGCCCCAACTCATACTATTTATCACTTATGCTACTTGCTTCGTGGTGAAGCGTAGCAGTAGCTCCTGACCCCGGACATGAGAAACAAAGCCGATTTCCGATACTGCCCTGGGCCAAGTGGAGACTTTACTGTGAAATGGTCTCTAAATAAGTTGGGAGATTTCAACATGCTCAGTAACCCTACCTACCTCCGCCGCAAGACCAGGCCTAGCTTCCAACTTACTTGTGGACTTCCAAAGTGCACTGAAATTATTTGTCGCCCGTTGTTCAGCTAATACGTCTATTTTTAATTGATCTTGCCTATTTTGGCAGTACTTTAGCCGACTTTTGAACATTTTACGCGTCTCGTGCATTTGATCGTAAGCCGTCCCAGAGGTTAGTCGATCAGCCAAAACCCAAAGTTGGAATCTAGCCTGGTCTCTCGGTGAGCGTCTCGCACATGTTTGTTCCACCCACATAACGGACTACCACGCTTGGGTCTCTCGAGTGCTTCATTAGATTCCCTCGCTGCCTCACAAAGGACAACAACAATATGCTTTGCCAGGTCAAATAATAAGGTCAAACGACTTGCGGTCTGGTTATTTAAGCTGCATTCACTAAAATGGTTAAAGTGTTGTTTTTAAAGAAATTTTGTCATATACACTTTACGTTTGTGCAAAATTTCATGGTTTGTTTTGCGTTGATCGATTAGTCAGTGAATCAAACTGTCAGCCATGATCTTGAGTGATTGGTTGTATCCTTTACGATTACCTACTGATGTTGGCTACCACGCGGACGACCGTCGCGGGCAACAGCTAGTAATAATATAAAGATGGCAAAACGTCTACAGTGAAAAGATGAGTTGAAACCACAGCGAGACACTTGCGTCGACAAGAACGTAATACCCAGAACATACGACAATGAATTTTTATGTCTAGACAAAAAAGTACAAGATGTGCAGCAAACTGAAATTACTTGCGTTATTTTTTTTTCGAATTGATTGTTTTATTTTGTTTTTCATGTAGGTCTAAGAAACTTGTGCCTAAAAAATTCATAATTATGTTATTTTAATTTTGTTATATTTGTTAGATATTTCGTCCAAAATATCGCTTAGGATATTTTATTTAGTTGAAAATGTCGCCCTCAGTAAACTTAATTGGTTTTTAATTTTGAGACTGATTACATTTTTATTTAAATTCGTTATAATTATTACTAGGGCAAACATTTGTTACTAAATAACATTGTTTAAATAAACATACAGCATTTAATGAGCAGCGGTGGCCCAGTGGTGGCGGCCCCGACTTACGAACAGTAAGTCGTGGGTTCGAACCCAGTCAGGCGCATTACTTTGTGTAATTTATTTCATCACCGCTGCTCTCAAAACGGTGAAGGAAAACATCGTGAGGAAACCGGCATGTCCTAGAACCAAAACATTCGAAGTCATGTGACGTCTACCAATCCGTACTGGGCCCGCGTGGTGGATTATAGCCCATCCCTCTCATAGAGAGGAGGCCTGTGTCCCAGCAGTGGGAACATTAATAGGCTTATGATGATGATGATGATGACAGCATTTAATTAAACATAATAATTTGTTTTATTTGTATTTAACACAAAATGCAAGACCTACTTCTAAAAAGAATGTGAAGTACAACGAAATACGAGGACTCACAAATTTACTTCATATTACATACATCATAATCGTTGTCTAAAATTTTAAAGCTATTTTGTTGTGCCTTATATAACAACTACCAAGATACAGCAATATTGATGATTCAAAGTGAAATACCAATTACTGTAACTCGCTAAAACTCATGTTATACCAACTTTAGAATACTATCTTTAGTATCATCTAATAAATTTCATTATAAGAAATATGTGTTCCAAAAATTATCTCTCGGTTTCAGCTAGTTTACGAGTTATGATTTTTTTTAATATTTTTTTGGCTCTGGTGTAAAGTTCTACTTTTCGAGATACTACAAAATTGCTTTCTTGCGTAGATATGTAGAAAATAAAATTATCGATTACAGTGCACTAATAATATATTTCAATATTTGTTCAAAGGTCGAAGCTACTCGCCAACGATCTCTTCCTCTCCAGCGACGACTCTGAAGCGGAGGTGAAGCCGAAGGGGAAGTCGGAGGACAAGAAATTGAAGAGAAGAAGATCCGGCAAGTAAAGTGAAGGATCTAGTTCGAAAAAGTCCAAACCGACTACCTCCCCAATTTCTCCACCAGCACGCGTTACGGCCAATGAATTATTCGGCGACGAAAACAATAGAATTATTCGGTGACAAGAACGAATGTGTTAAGAGCTCCACCAAAACGGGTAATGTCCCACCTATTCATTATTATTTTACGAAAAGGCAGCTGAAGGGCTATTCTCGCCAAATTAGTGAGACGAAAGAAGGAAAATATTACGTCGAGGTAAAAATATATGATGTCGAAGAAATAAAAAAAAATATGCCGATAAATAAATGGCGATATGCTATTACTAGTATAAAAACGAAACTGGATGACGATAAGGAGTCTTGGCACCATATAAAAGAGTTCATCTTAGCGACCCAAGATTTTAAAAATTGTCCGCTGTCGTACTTAGGATCCTACGAAACTTAACGATTTAACCTATTGTTAATCAATTCATTATTCCCGTACACATTTTTTATATTACACGATGCATAGTTATATCTCTATATACAATATAATAATATTTATCTCAGCATTAGCTTTAATTCATAGGGTAATTCAATGTATTTTTGATTATTTCATTATATTTTATAATTATTATCATTGTTTTTTTTTCTTTGTTTCACAGCTTCTACACACCTCACTAATAAGTCAAGATCTAGAAAAAAAAAATGTGACAAATGTAAAATATTAATTCCAGAAAATCAGTATTCCTATCATATGAGAACTAATACACAAAGCAAACTGTTTATTGAATACCAAGTTCGCAAATATTCATATTATTGTGACAGCATTCAATAACAGAATAATGACATACAGATTGAATGTCACTCAGGAAGACGAGTACCTCGGTCTAGAGGCGTTCCTGAGTGATCACCAAACCAATATAGCAGAATTGATTACTATGTCACTAAATAAACACAATTGCATAAAAGTTATTTCGAATTGTTTGCCTATTTTATGCTACCAACTTTAGAAGAAAAGCAACTAAAGTCATTTAATACCAAATACAATATTATTTATAAAAAACACTGATTTGAATGAATTATTAACTTAAGTAATAAATGCATTGAACGAGAAATTAACATAGATCCAACACTGTCAATCTGGTTGGACGTTTGTTTCTATGAGTCATCTCGAAATTAATATAAATAAGTATTCACCTATGAGGGGTGGATCTTATATAGATCTACCACCAGCTATTAAACATTCTAGAAGTTGTATTAAACAATAAAGTAAGTAAGAGAGTAATAGAGTAAGTAAGTTGTATTAAAGTTGTTGATTTGAATCATCTTCAAAAATGAAGATTATTGTTGTTTTCTATAGAGTATAGTTGCTGCATTATACCCAGCGAAAAATAACGTATGCAGAACAAGTTCATATCCTCATTATTCTTCGGTTTTAAATATAGAAGGAATCAACCAAAGGAAGGAATGTAATTCCCACCTACAATGAATGATATTAAACAGTTTGAGAAAAACAATCCAAATATGAGTGTAAATATATATGGTTTGCAAAATAATATTGTAACTGGGGCCTCTTTATGTATCGAAACATAAGAGAGAACATCATTTTAATTTACTATATATTGAATACAATACTGTCGGACACTATTGTTTAATTAAAGATGTTATACGTCTAGGACGACCCCAAGTAACTCATTATAAAGGTAAAGTTTATTTATGTGATACATGTTTACAATTTTTCAGTAGCGAAAAAGATACGAGTCTCATAACTCAAATTAAAAAAGCTAAAGGTGTTTTCAAATATATTACAAATAATCTAAAATTGAATGATTACAGCAATGTTCTGATGATCGATAAAACGCTAAGATGTAAAATGAATATGATAAAATCAATTAATCATGTTTTATACTCCCAACAAGTAGATAAACAAGTTTTAGATAGAAACGATGATAAAATTCAAGTACTACAAGATCAAATTCACACATTACCATTGTCATTGTGATTCTATGTTTTTAGATTATTCCAGTGATACGTAATCTATAACTATGTATACGTTTAGTATCTATTAATTTTGTTAGTGATAATTATAAATAAATTCATGCTGCTTTCCACTGAATTACTTGTTACTATATTTTTTACTTAGAACTACGGCTTTCAGAGAGTGTTTTTGGTGTGAAAATAAAAATATTTTCTTTCTGTCTTCTTTTCATCATGTTTAGAAACGATCCTTTGGATATCTATAATATTATACAAAAATTAAATAACACTAAGAGCACTGGTTTTGATGACATATGTGTGTTGGTAATAAAATTCGTAACTCACTTAATTGCACCTATACTGAGCCATGTTATAAACATGTGTTTCGAACAGGGAATTTTTCCATCTGTGTTAAAAACGACTATAATTAAACCACTTCATAAAAAGGATGATAAATCAAATATAAAAAATTACATGCCTATAGCCCTACCTCCGACATTTAAAAAAATAATTGAAAAAGCCATATCCAATAACTTGTACGACTACTTTGAAAGGAATAATATCTTTACACCGGATCAGAAAGGCTTTCGTAAAAATATGTCCATAAATTTAGCATTTTATGATTTCTTAAGTTTAATATACCCTAGAGTTGATAAAAGACAGCCTGTCTATGACTTGTATATGAATATGTCAAAGGCCTTCGACTGCGTGGATCATAATATACTACTGAGTAAGCTGGACACGTACGGTGTTAAGGGCAATACTTTAGACTTGCTAAAATAAGATTTTAGCAAGCATCAGTAATAGAACTCAGACTACGAGTGTTGTCAAAATTTGTCCTGATACAAACAAGGAAATAAATTATAAGTCCAGGAGTAGAACAATAAAATATGGAATTCCACAGGGTAGTGTTTTGGGCCCACCACTTTTTATTATATATATCAATGACCTACCAAAATCGACTACAGATCATATGGTACTATTTGCTGATGACTGCACTGTTGTATACAATGATGAAAACATTATTAATAGTAGTTTAAATTCAATAATTCAATGGTTACAAAATAATTATGTATTAATTAATATTGATAAAACTAAATTAATGCAATTTAAACAGAAAACGAAAAACACTTTAAATACTCAAATAGAATTTAACGGTGAAAAAGTTGAATTGACGACTGCAACTAAATTTCTCGGCATTAGGCATAGATGACAATTTGAAATGGCAAAGCCATATAGAGTTTGTTTGTAAAAAAGTGTCACAGTCATCTTATAGTTCCAGCAGTTAGTTTCAGCAGACAAAAATTGTCAAAAATGTTGTTTATGTGTTGTTTCTAATATGGGTCAATGACCTGAAATAAATGATATACATGCTAGCGAAAAAGGTTAATCTTAACACATTGCTCGTAGCTATCATAGTAATGTTGCTTCTAGACTCAGATATGCAATCATATTCTGGGGAAATACTACCAACTGGGATAAAGTTTTTAAATGTCAAAAAAGGTGCGTGCGAGCAATATGTGGTCTCAACAGAACTGACAGCTGCAAGGAATACTTTAAAAAATTAAAAATACTTACCGTGCCATCTTTATATATTTTTAAAATGGCCCTGTTTATTAGACAGCACCCATCGCTATTCACATTCGAGCTCAGATCGCGAAATAGAAGTCATTTTTATAACAACCTTACCAGGCAATGTAGAACTACCCTCTTTGGGAAAAGTGTCTTTGCTATGGCCACGAAGATCTACAATAAAGTTCCAAATGACATAAAAGAATGTAGCAATATTAAATCTTTAAAAATAAATTGTTCTAATTTCTTATGGAAAAGTGTTATTACTCTGTAGATGATTTTTTATCGAGAAATAGAGGCAGCTTACCCTTCTTCTTCTGATAGTGATCTACAGGAAGAATATCCAAGTCAGAATGAAAAAACCGGCCAAGAGCGTGTCGGGCCACGCTCAGTGTAGGGTTCCGTAGTTTCCCGTCCGTCACAATAAGTGTTCCCACTTATGAGTTTAAAGGTGGGTCCATTATGTAAAAATGCTTGCATATACGAATATACTACAGACTTAGTCCAGAAATTATTTTGTACAACTTTTTGTCTTTTTTGTACAAAAACTGTTGTTTCCATCAAGTTCAAAATGATTTTCCTAGAAAGTCCTTATAAAGTTCTACTTTTCAGATTTCTTTCATATTTTCTAAACTTATGGTTCATAAGTTAGTGGGGGGGGACACATTGTTTTTTTACTTTTGGAGCGATTATTTCCGTAATTATTGACATTATCAAAAAATGATTTTAGGAAACCCCTATTTATTTTTAAATACCTTTCCAACAATATATCACACGTTAGTGTACGAACACAGTGGCCGCTCGACGCTATAGCGTCGGGCGGCGCGTTGTGCGGGGCGTCGAGCTGCCGACCAACGCGGCGGGCGTCTACTGTGGCCACTCACATATAAATGCATGTGTTTGACATGAACGCTGCACGCGCCGCCCCGCCGCACGCTCGGTTCGAGCGGCCACTGTGTTCGTACACTTAGGGTTGAAACTAAAAAAAAAATCACTTCCCACTTTACATATAGGGGGCTACCCTAATAAAACATTTTTTTCCAAATTTTTATTTTACCACTTTGTCGGCGTGATTGATATACGAGGACGGACAGACGGACGGACAGACATGGCGAAACTATAAGGGTTCCTAGTTGACTACGGAACCCTAAAAACACTAGAATCTTCAGACCCCAGCTCTAACACTAGAGGATGATGACGAGGATTTTGGTTTCTCTCCCCAAACTAAAGAACAGGAACCTCCAATTTCAACACCAAAAGCTCATATCGAGGAGCAGGGTATTAGATGCTTGAGACTGGGCGAGTTGGCGTACAAACAGATCCGGTATGCTGAGGTCCAGAAAAAGCTGCAGGCGTTTCCAGTGTTTCACGCCTCAAAAGTTAACCCTTTTCTAATAAAACTTACTCCGGCAAATGCTTCATCTGATTCTCTAGCCAAGCAGGAATCCTCTTTTGGGGCGATCTTACATGGGTTGCTGCTGCAACGCGTTACCAGTGCTATTAAGGAGCTCTCATCCAAGCATAATTCTCTATAATCGGATATTAAGGAAGCGCTGTCTAGACAGCGCCAACAGACAGCGCACACAGCGGCGCAGACAGTTTGGTCCAGACCAAACTCTGCTTTCAAGGCGATTTCTGATGACATCTTGCAATATGTTTGTGGTCGTAAAGTGGAAACAATAGAACTTCGAAGGAATGCGATCCTACCGAAAGATGAGTACTACGCAACACAGCTTAATGCCATCCCTCCTTCGACACATCTTTTTGATGAGCAGCAGGTCTCAGAATAGATGAAGCAACCTTCACTACAAGGATTTCAAGACCTCAACCAAGAACCTCTACAAACTTTGAACAAAGAAAGAAGTTCCCTAAAACGCCAAAATCTTCTTATCGTCCAAGATACCATACCGTCAAAGCGACGAAGGCCGAGTCGGGAAAGTCCTACCCTAGAAAGGCGACAAAGCGTAGCCGGCTCCAGGGACAGGTTTCATAGAGAAACCGATGTCAAAAAGCTTAAGAAATCCTGACTTACAGGACTTCAGAGGGGGGAGGCTAGGCAATTACGTAAACATATGGCAGCTTTACGGGGTTCCTCCTGGAATCTTAAAGATCATAGAAGGATATTCCATTCCATTTGTAATCAAACCCCCTCTTATCCCTCTAACGAGCAACCGCCTGTCCACATTTCGAACTATAGGGATGGACTCAGAGATAGAGGCGCTGATATCTCAGGGAATTTTGGAGGATTGCCATTCTCAGGTCGGTTACCTATCGAAGATGTTCCCAGTTCCAAAGTACGACGGGAGTCTTCGCTGTATTATAAATCTATGCGGACTAAACAATTATCTATGCCCAAAGAAATTTTGCCTCCTGAATCATCTCCAAGTGCCAGATTTCCTTCAAGAGTTATATTTTCTAGAAAAAATAGACATTTCTCAGGCATACTTTCACATACCTGTGAAACCAGGCCACAGAAAATTCTTAGCAATAGTACATCAGCAAAGAAAGCTTCAATTTACTTGCCTTCCGTTTGGATTATCGACCGCTCCACTGACGTTCGCAAGAGTGTCAAACTGGATAGCAGCGCAGCTAAGACAAAAGGTAATAAGAGTCATTGTTTACCTCGATGATTTCCTCATAGCCAGTCAGCAGGAGAACAGCTTAATAAAAGACACAGCATGCGCTGTAGGTTTCCTAGAGGACCTAGGATGGAAAATAAACAGAGAGAAGTCTCTAAGCCCACCAACTCATCGCATACGATACTTAGGAATAATGTGGGATACAAAAGAAAACAGAATCTCTTTGCCAGACAAAAAGATAGTCAATTTGAGAAGTATTCTCGTGAAAATAACAAAGACACGAACCTGGAATTTGGTCACGGGAAAGAGTCTCGTCGGAAAACTCAACTTTGCTTCGTTCACGGTCCCTCTGGGAAGACTACACACAAGACATATTCAACGCGCAGCCAATTGTCTTCCTCTACATCAGAAGACTCGAAAATATCTACTGCCGACAAAAGCTCTACAAGAGTGCTCTTGGTGGCTGGAGAATCTTCAAAAGGGAAGATAAATTTTTACTCGTCAGGAGACAGTATGCATCACAACGGATGCTTCAGAAAACGGTTGGGGTGCTCAAGTCAACGGGTCGCTGCTCAGCGGGTTATGGGCAGAAAATCAAATTTCGTGGCATATAAACCGCAAAGAACTATATGCGGTGTATCAAGCATTCTAGAGAGCGCTACCCCAACTACAGGATCGACGGATTCAGTCCGACAACAAGACTGTAGTGTCTTACATACGAAATCAGGGGGGAACACGATCCAGTATTTTAACAGATCTAGTAGCGAATATTCTAGAGCTTGCTTACATAAACAGAATAGAGACATTTGCTTACTACATTCCGGGTATTTACAACGAAATTGCCGACAGTCTATCACGTCAGAAATCGCTTGCAGACTGGCACCTATCGCATCAGGTGACGAGCTTACGAGTTCAAGAAGTGGGGAACCCCCCAAATAGACCTTTTTGCAACCCCTCTCTCAAGAGTTGTTCCGGTTTATGTGGCCCGAGACGCGAGAGACACAGGTGCGGCTTTCATAACCACCTATACGGGTCCACGACCCGTATAACGGGTTCATGGCCCAAGGAGGACCTCGAGCTACTAGAAAGTTCATGGAGGAAATCTTCTTTAAAGACTTACGCTGCCCCCTGGAAAACATGGGTAACAAGATATAGACAACTACATTTAGACCCGAATGACCCTGATCCAGTGAGGGTAGCACAGCACCTTAGTTATTTACATAGAGTCAAACAGCTTTCTCCAGGAACAATTAAATTACATAAGTCTGTAATATCTATTTTGGCTAATCCTTTAAAAAGAGAGGAGATTTCTGGTCACCCATTAGTAAAACATATGATCAGGGCCATTGAGATCTCTAGACCACCGTCCACAAGGCGTTGTATTTGGGACATAGAACAGATGGTGCTTTGGTTAAGAAGCATAGTAGTAAACGAGAACAGCTTATTTGAAGTATCACGGCATGCTTCCCTCATCCTAATCCTCTGGGCGAAGGATACACGATATTACACTGCTAAGAATAGATGAAGATCTTTTAAGAATGGAAGAAGAATCAGTGACCTTCTGGCCAGTTTACGGTTCGAAAACAGACAAGAGCAGTCACAGACAATCGGGTTGGTTATTATCTAGGTCTTCAGAAAAGAACCTAGATCCTGTATTTTGGATTAAAAAGCTAATTGCTGTGTCTTCCACAAGAAGGACGCTCGGCTTAACCTCTCTGTTTATTTCTACCCGAGGAATCGTAAAACCTGCTTCTAGAGCAGTAATAGCTGGTTGGGTACGAACCGCACTAGTGGCTTTAGGGATATTTTTTCCCCTGGGAGTATAAGACCCGCAGTTGCTTCGTCAAGAAAGGAGAATGATGTCCCTCTTGACGAGATTTTAAGACAGGGTAACTGGAGATCTGATAGAAATGTTTTTAAATTTTACCTACTTTAAAGAAATAATTAAACAATCTTCTACTGCTCAACCTGTAAAAGATTTAATTACTACTAGTTTCAATCAGTGCAAGTACGTAGCACTCGATTCGATACAATTCGATAAATCTGACAGTTATTCTCGACAAAATGAGTTTTTAACCAATCGAAAAGTCGGATTTATCGAATCGTATCGATTCGATCGTTATCGATTGCTACTTACTTGCAGTGCTGCTTGATTTTATCTATCTTCAATAAAAATATAGTACTTTTCCTACACTTTACTTTTCTTTCTGTATACAACCTACTTAGTAATTAACAGTACGCTTTCTCTTGCGTCGTCAGAAACTCAAAACCTCTCACAGGGTCAAACCGACGGCACAGACCATGAAATAGACAACGTTTTTCCCACGAAGGGAAGAAAACGATATATTTCATGTCTTGCCTCGTCCGCAGTCGTTAACGCCGACAATTTCAGATTGTTATATACGCCGAGCCGAGTGACATACCTCGCCGTCTGCAATCAGCTGTGCGAGCGTAACCGGTTTGCGGTCGCCAGGTGTCGTCGAGTTGAGGAGCGTGAGCCATTATTTTCTTTTGTTTAACGTTAAAAGTTGTTTTGATAATTATTGAACTTAGTACTTTTGTACGTGCGCGCTCACAATGCCTAACGAATCTTCAGATAAATATCGTTTGAAAGATTTAATTGTTAAAAGATCGTCTGCCAAAGGTCAGATCACAAAGTTTAAGAATTATTTAGGTAGCATTTCAAATCTTACGGAGCTGAATACTATACAAATAACTGAGTTAAGGTTAAGACTTGTAAAATTCGAGGCATTGTCAGTTAGAACTGATGACTTGCAAAATGAGATCGAGGTCTTAAATTCAGACAATTTGGAAGCTGAACTTAATGAACGCGAAAGTATCGAGTGCGACCTTATGATCAACATTGCCACTGCAAAAACATTAGTGGATACATTTTCTAGAATCGAATGTGAACACCGACGTGGTTCCGTTCATAATAATTCTTGTTGTTCGGATAATCAATCAGCTGGCGTAAAATTACCTCAAATCCAAATAGCTAAGTTTGACGGTTCTTATTTTCGATGGTTGGAGTTCCGTGACACTTTTGAGAGTTTGATACACAAAAATGAACATTTAACATCAATTCAGAAGTTTCATTATCTCATGTCGTATTTAGAAGGTGATGCCGCTAGAATTATTACAAACCTTGAGGTATCAACCGCAAATTATTCAGAAGCATGGAAATTACTTTGCAATCGTTATAACAATAAAAGGGTTTTAGTCAATCACCACTTTAATTCACTTGTTAACGTTAAACAGCTTACACGTGAATCAGAGAGGTCCTTGAGATTGTTAGTTGACCACGTCAAGAAAAACTTGCATGCTTTGACCAGTTTGGGACAACCCACGGACCAATGGGATGGTTTACTTCTTTTTATTTTGTCGGAAAAGTTAGATAGTAATACTGTAGTAAAGTGGGAGGAGTATACTAAGCACATAGACGAAGATAACCCAACGTTAGAACAGTTCTATAAGTTCATGACTGACCGCGCGGAGGTTTTGGAGTCATTAAATCGTAATAAACAAGATAGCAGTCTGCCCAAGTGCTACATATCCGGTGCGCGCAGTAGTTCTATTACCGTAAACAGTCAAAAACGACCCGGTCTATAAGTTAATAATCTTGTAGCGATAGACGAGCGAAACTATAATAATGATGAAACGATTGCTAGTTTTTCAAGACGAAATTCAAGTCAAACACTTTTGTCAACGGCTATGATTGAAGTCTCTAATCCATTGACCCAGCAAAAGGAGAAGGTTAGAGCGCTGCTAGACTGCGGCAGCCAATCATCCTTTATTTCTAAAGCATTAAAGGATAGGCTTTCAGTAAAATCTATACCTATTGACTCGCTAAAGGTCGTAGGAATTGGAAACACAGTTTCTTCTCACATTGCCGAAAGTTGCAATGTGCAAATTAAATCTCTAGATCATAAATACAGTGCAAAATCCTTTTGTCTTATTTTAAAAGAATTAACCGGTTTAATACCAAAGTACCCGGTCAATATTAATTCATTGAATTTGCCTAAAAACATTGTAGGGTCACATGTCCAACAATTAACCACTCGTACGCAGTTAGCCATGCCTACCATTGATAAATACGACGTTGCTTATTCATGCTACCAAGCGACATAGACTGCAAAGCGGATACCCGCCCCGCTCCCCAGTTGGCGGCGAGCTCGCGCTCACGACGGTCGACGGTCGAGTGACGGGTGATTGTGTAAAAACACGTGGCAAAACATTAAAAAAAAATGTAAGTACTTTTTCGTTTTACATCTTTTTGTTCAATATTACAAGACTCGTAATATGTTGACTCTTTATGTATACTTAACGAGCTTCTTACATATGTACTGTATGTGTAGTGTTCATAATTGGAAAGTTATATTAACCGAATTCTTGCGGGAGGTGGGTGGTCTACAATTAACCAAATCACTTTGTCCAACAGTTAACCATGATTAACTGTGTACCAATCCGTGGTTAATTGTGTACCAATGCTGGATTAAATTGACAAATATTATCTGGGTTGCTTTTATTGTTATTATTATTTGTATATCAGATGGGGCGAGCTAAAACGACAGCTAGAAAAAAGGGAGGACATACAGAAGACTCTATGAGGAAGGCAATTGAGCTGGTCAATGCTGGAATGAGTATAAGAAAAGCAAGTAAGGAGTGTCAGCTTAAATATCCGACTGTAAGATCATATGTGGAGAGAAGCAAAGCAAATGCAGGAGGAACATTAAGGTTAACACCGAACTACGAAGTTAATAAGATTTTCACAACAGAGGAAGAGAAAAGCTTAATAGAGTATATTGAATATTGTGCTCAACTATTTTACGGTCTCACCTCAAAAGACTGCCGACGTGTTGCGTATCAAATGGCTAAATCAAATAACAAAAAAGTACCGCGATCATGGGTCGATGCAGAAATGGCTGGATTCGAATGGCTACGGTCATTCAGGAAAAGACATCAAGCAATTTCTCTGCGGAAACCTGAGGCTTGCAGCTTGGCCAGAGCAACTGCTTTTAATAAGCATAACATTGGGTTGTTTTACGGCAATTTGAAATCTGCTATGGAAAGTCACACAAGCTTTGCAGACGGCAGTAGATTATATAATTTGGACGAAACTTCTACCACCACAGTACAACGACCAGGGAAAGTACTAGCTCGGAAGGGCACGAATGTAGCAAAGGTTACAAGTGGCGAGAGGGGAACCTTGGTCACAACATGTTGCATTGTCAATGCGATCGGACAAGCCTTGCCACCGGCCAGAAAAAAATTTCAACCACACATGTTACAAGGCGCACCCGCGCACCACCGGGTACATTAGGTTTGGCTGCAGCTACTGGCTGGATGAATGCCGAAATATTCGTGGATGTCATGAAACATTTTATCAAGCATGTATCAGCTTCCAAAGAAAATCCCGCCCTGTTGATAATGGATAACCACAAAAGCCATCTGTCAATTGAAGCTCTTGAACTTGCAAAATCTTCAGGAGTAACTATTTTAACCCTCCATCCACATACAACAGCAAAGCTTCAACCACTGGACGTTGGATTGAATGGCCCATTTAAGACATATTACAATGCAGCAGCGGATTCATGGCTGTTGAGAAACCCGGGGCGACCTCTTACTATCTACAATGTTGCCGAGTGTGTTGGTCTTGCCTATTTGAAAGCGATGACTCCTGTGAACATTGTGAATGCATTCAAAAAATGTGGGATATTCCCATTCGATGATTGTATCTTTACGGAAGCTGATTTCATGCCCAGCACCGTAACGGATAGGCCGCTTATTGCACCTTCAAATGAGGCAGTAGATGGCCTAGTGGGAGCAGAAACAACTGTGCTCGGGAGTTCTGATCTACGAGAAATGTATAAAGACTATACAAGGATTAATGAACAGGAGATATCTTCTACATCACCCTCTATTCTTCAGACTGAACCTCCATCTGAAAGTCCATATTATATAACTGCTCTAAGTCCAACTCTTAATCCAACCGACAATTATCCTCATGATGTTAACTGGCAGCTCAATCCTTTCACAAACCGAGATAACAATAACGATCTACGAATCATACATACTCCCTATTCGCCAGCACAATCATCAGTTCGTACTCAAGCCGAAAGTGAACCGTTTCAGCCAAATCCTTCCACAAGCCGATCTAATGATCTTACGGCACCAACGATAGAAGCTGCCAATTTGGCGGTTCCATGTCCAGTATTTAATCCAGCTGAAAATACCTGTCGCAATAATATATATTTCCAACCGACTCCTTCCACAAGCCGAAACTTTATTTCACCCAGGGAATTTATGCCACCAATGAAAGCGACACCTCGCAATCCTAAAAGACATAGAGCTCCAGGAAGAAGCATGATCGCGACAGACACGCCCGAAAAGAATGCTATTGAAGAGAAGAAGAAGAAGAAGAAAGGAACTAAAAATCCAATTAAGAAAGCAAAGCAATATCTATTTAAAGAGCATTCAATCAAAAATAGGACTATGAAGACTAAGAAGAAAGCTTATATTACAGAAAATAATGATTCCTCAGATTCTGATGAGGAAGAATTTGTAGCCAGTGGATCGTCGTCTGGCGGAGAAGATTTAATGAGTGAAAATGAAGTTGACGATGGCGGAATCATCCTCGATGGTAACTTTTTACCACTAGCTCGAGATCCAAAGGAGCAAGAATTCGTCATCGTATTATTTCCATTTAAGAAAACTTCTGTCTTTTACGTTGCTAAAATATTAGAAATAATAGACGACAACGACGAAGATTCAAACTTTTTTTTAGGTTTTTAAGGTTAAAAAATAGAACACGACAAACATTTTGTGAGCCTCTCGTACCTGATACTGCGGGAATACAGGTAAAAGATGTTAAATATATATTACCAAAACCTAAAATTACTGGCAGCAGCCGAAGGCAAGCGTCTTTTTCATTTGACGTGCATTTCAACATGACTTTGTTGAACTTACGTTAAAAACTGATGACGATGTTTGATTATAAATACTGAACTCATAGTAGACATACTACTTTTCCATTTGGAACGTTGAGACTGATTTTTGTGCCAATTTTATAAACCTAGTTGTAACTACATAGTACCTACTTAAGAAACGTGTAACAGAGATATTTGTAATTACAAAACATGATTGAAAAGAGTGTCCATGGCGTTTCTTGCACATTCTTCTCCATAGAGATCTACGCTTTGGAATGTGCAATTAGCATCATTTTTTTTTTTCTTGACTGACTGACTTCTTGACATTTCAAAAGTGCCTGTAAATGGTTTATTTGAAATAAAATGCTTTGAATCTTGAATCTAAGTTAAAAATGGATCCCCCTTATTATAATTATGCTGCAGGATAATTGTTATTTTTATGTTTGTGATGTAGGTAGTTACATACTACCTTCCTACCTACTACTTTAATGTTTTATAATTATTTTGTGTTTTAGTTATTATTAAAAAAGCTTTTATCTTATTTTCATAAGAAATATAAGTACAAATTAAAGGTTGTGATTTTTTATTGTCTGCTTTTGTTGATTTATCTGTAAGAACCTTAAGGAAAACAAATATGTTGTTATATTTGATATAAGTTTACTTCATTATTAAATAAAAGACTGATTTCTAACAACTGGAGTTATTATTTTTAAAAAAAGGTAAAGTTTTTTATACTCAATGGTTAAATGTGTACACTATGGTTAACTGTAGCACCACCCCCTGGTTAATAGTGTACCATGGGGTGGACACAGTTAGCCAAATCCCATTTAAAATATAAAAATCGTTTCTTTAAAATCTATAAGTAAATCAAACGTTGTTTAAATACAATTTTTTTTATACTCAATGGTTAAATGTGTACACTATGGTTAACTGTAGCACCACCCCCTGGTTAATAGTGTACCATGGGGTGGACACAGTTAGCCAAATCCCATTTAAAATATAAAAATCGTTTCTTTAAAATCTATAAGTAAATCAAACGTTGTTTAAATACAAATATGTAGCCAAGTAACCTACCTCTTCATAATTCCAGATAAAAGTAAACTATGAACAAAAAATTACGCGTTATCGTGGTTAGAAATTTAGGTGGTTAACTGTTGAACAGGTCACCCTACTTCTTTTTTTCTTCTTTTATCTTTTTGTTCTCTGGAGTCGATGCAGACCACGTTTCAAAGCCTAGGTTATAAGAAATATGCAAAATCATTTCCATACATGTTATCCACGCATGTAAGGTAGACAAATCCGTATTTAAACGCATCTTCATTCTCAATTCTTGCAGTTACTTTAGTAAGATCGTTCATCTGTTTAGGAGTTGCTCCACAAACAGTGCATGAAGCACTCGATGGTATCTGCGTTAACACTTTAGCAACTTTCCCGTCGGTCATAGTCATGAACAGTTCATGTCTTACTTCTATAATATTACCTTCTATTGCTGCAAGCGTTGGAGTCAATACATTAATTTCTGCTTCGAGTTCACTTACAACGTAGTTTTTTCTGGAGTTTCTTTTGCTAATTCTAGAGAAATGGGTCTGCCATATCTAACTGAAGAGCAAGTCGAATTTTGCCATATAACTGCTATACTTTCTTCATCCACTAGTCTCAATGGTACAAGTGAAACTATAAACATATTAGCGTCCGATATTTATTTATTTTCTTCAGGTAAAATTTGTTTATATTCACTTTGTCCCGAGGATCCATCGCAACCTCATTTGCTATACAGCTTAAGACAGCTGAAATTTTTTGACACCGAGTCTATCTTTATAATACGACAGGCAGTATGATCTAAGAGATCTTGAAGGTTCACTTTGGCACCTACATTCGTTACGGTTATGCTTGACGCAAGAGGATAGCAATCCTTCTTTGCTTCAGCCACAGTTTGTTATGATGTAAATACAGAAAATAAGTTCTTCTCAACAAGTCTCAGCCTCAGGTAGGAATATTGAGCTTTGGATAGCTCGGTTTCAATATATATACATAATGCTTCTTCTTTGGTATAGGAAGATACACCATCTGGACTTCGTAAAATGTTTCGTGGAATTGACTTTTTTCTTCTCCTTTTCTCTATTTCTCCCAATACTCACAATCGAAGCTTCATCATTTTCACCCATAGATCGTAAACCTTGTATATAAGCGTAATGCACATGCCACATTCCATACTTCTGAAGTAATTCCATGTTTTTACGTTTTTTTGTACTCTCCGAACACGCGTCATATGGTTTTGTGGGTCTACCACGATCTCCAAATGTATTCAAGTCAGAATTTTCAGATGTTGAGGTACTGCACGAATTCAATGGTAGGTACTTTAAACTCACCATTTAACCAATTTTTGTTTCGGCTCTCGAAACGATCTTGTTTTCATGAGCTTTCACCCATTTTTAGTTACAAATCGTTATCACATGTTTTTGTATACTTTGCATAACCGTATTCAGATCCGTTGTTGATAAATATAAATATTGCTGGACATTACACACAGCGCCATCTACACCACACTAAGCAACGAGGCTTGTGTCGTGGACATCAGATAGTTGATATACAACATAGATACTTTTTGTTTGTAAATTCATACTTAGTATACATATAAATAATACTATAATACATCCATGACTCGGAAATAAATGTCCATGCTAATCACACAAACATTTGCTCCGACCGGGATTCGAACCCGGGACCCTAACAACGTAAGGCAGCCTCATTACCGCTGCGCCATTCGGGTCGTCTATCTTTTTGATCTCCAGTTACTAACAAGCTTCAGTTGTACACCGAACTTTGATGACAACAGCTGAGAATGTCATAAAATTGGTATTGTGCATTGAGTGGATATCACGTTACGGTTACAAACAGCCCAGGTACGGTGTTTTCATCGACTATTTTGCGGCTAACTTCATCGATTTGATGTTCACTAAGATTACACAATCGCAATAATATAATGTTAGCTGCGTCTCCAACATATACCCCTCCAGAAAGCCCGGAGTATGTGATCGAGCCTATATAAGCCAACGGGTAGCGTGGCCGGGGGCTCTCCCCGACCCTTGCTCGAGCCAGCCCGCGATGCTGAGCCAGTAGTTTTAAATTAGCCCCTAATTAATAATAACTCAGATCCAGCCGTCCCCTTGCTGCCCCCAGCGATGCCCTAAGCGGAGGTTCGTACCCCACAGGGGGTGCCCTTAGGCGCGGTCGCTTAGCTTAACCCTTAAATGCATACAGTTGACAAATGGCAACAATTTATTTTTTGCCAGAAAAAAAAAAAATTGACAGCTGTACGTTTCTGAACGCAACGTATTATGCGGACATAGATTATAGACTATCAAAAAAATAAAAACTATATCGAAATTTGCCGGTAATTTTTCTGTCATACGTCATTACAAACGAGCATTCGTAAAGTTTGTGTATTGGAGTGTACGATTAATTTGATTTACGATTTCTCAAATCGAATCTATTCTTCAAAGTTTGAAAAATAGGAGTCGTGTAGAAAATAAGGTAATTTTTTGATATTTCATATATTTTTCCTCTGATTGCTTTGTATTTTTATGTTTAGTTAGTTTTTAATTTGTTGCCAAATGTCTACATATATATACAATAAAAAGGCTACGAATTTATATGGTTGTGGGCCGGCTTGACGCTATTTTTAGGGTTCCGTACCCAAAGGGTAAAAACGGAACCCTATTACTAAGACTTCGCTGTCTGTCCGTCTGTCCGTCTGTCTGTCACCAGGCTGTATCTCATGAACCGTGACAGCTAGACAGTTGAAATTTTCACAGATGATGTATTTCTGTTGCCGCTATAACAACAAATACTAAAAACAGAATAAAATTAATATTTAAGGGGGGCTCCCATACAACAAACGTGATTTTTTTGCCGTTTTGTCTAATGTATAGATAATGGTACGGAACCCTTCGTGCGTGAGTCCGACTCGCACTTGGCCGGTTTTTTGCTTTTGCTTTTTAGCATGGCACGCAGGCTGCGCGATGGAGATATCGAAGGTATGCTCACGGCTTTAGAAAATGGAAATATCTCAGAAGATGAAGAAGACATAGGTGACGAAAATGATATAGATTATAATCCAAGTATACAAGATATTTTGAATGATTTGGATAGTGAATCTCCCGAAATTGAAGAAGTCAACGAAGACCCTCCACTTGTATCCGAAGAAGAGCCCCTATCTCGTGAGACCTCGTCCGTGGAACCTGCTACAGGGCCTTTGCCAACTCCAGCTGTTCCGGGTATTCTTGGAGTTGCAGCTTGGAGATCACGTAGCAGAGATCTTATATGGAAAAAACGTAATTTGGAATGGAATGAAGATCGCATAGCCTTCTTAGGAAGCTCAGAGATACCCTCAGACGTCGAGGGCCTGGAAACTCCATTCCAATTTTTTTCTAAATTCATGAATGACGCAGTTATTGCAAAAATTGTCGAACAAACCAATTTATATATTATCCAAGAGAGTGTCACCAGTACGCCCGTAAATGCTACAGAAATACGACAATTTTTAGGGATTATCATATACATGTCGGTGTTTCACTACCCTAGTGTCCGATCATACTGGTCAAAATATGGCTTTGCTCAAATGATGAAAACCATGACAGTAAACAGATTTGAAAAAATACGATCGGTAATTCATTTCAACGACAACTCCGAGCACAAACCTGTAAACCATCCACAGCATGATCGTCTCCATAAAATAAGACCATTGGTGGACCATCTAAACTCATCGTTTATAACTGCTGCTCCATTTGAGCACAGGCTTTCCCTAGACGAACAAATGTGTGCTACCAAAGTGGGTCATTTTATGAAACAATATCTCCCAAACAAGCCACACAAATGGGGCTTCAAGTTATTTGTGTTGTGCTCCCTATCTGGGTATGCATATACTTTTGAAATATACTCTGGTAAGCAAGATTTTGCCCAAGCCCCAGATGAACCTGATCTGGGAGTGGTAGGAAATACAGTCATAAGATTGTGTCGTTCAGTCCCTCGGCGGGTAAACCATATAATTTATTTCGACAACTTTTACACCTCAATTCCTTTGCTGCACTACCTTGATAGTCAGGGCATTTATGCTCTGGGTACCATCCAAAGGAATCGTCTTGGCAAGAATTGTAAGCTGCCAACACAGCAGACATTCATGAAAGATTCTGTTCCTCGAGGGTCTTATGAGGAGCAAGTGGCTGATTATGAAGGTGTAGACATATCTGTAACTACCTGGAAGGACAACAAAATGGTAACATTGGCATCTACATACGTCGGGGCAGAACCGGCCGAGACAGTCGATAGGTATGACAAGAAACAGAAAAAAGTAATAAATATACCCTGCCCAAAAATTATCAAGGACTATAACGCCCACATGGGGGGCGTCGACCTAATGGATAGTTTTTTGGGAAGGTACAGGATAAGAATAAAGAGCAGAAAGTGGTACATTCGCATCTTTTATCGTTTGATCGATATGGCGGTCATCAACTCGTGGGTTTTGTACAAAAAATCTACTATTGGGAATCAAACCAAAAAAATGACTTTAGGTGACTTTAGGGCAGAGTTGGCAGAGGCTTTATGCAACTATAAAAAAAGTGCTGAAAAGAGAGGAAGACCATCTAGCAGCAATATTGAAAGGGAATTGGAAGCGAAGAAGCCTCGTCGTAAACCACTCAACTCTGTGCCAGTAAAAGATGTAAGAACGGATGGTGTCGACCACAACGAAAGAAGATGCGAAAAGAAAAATAGATGCAGACTGCCTGGTTGTAAAGGATTTTCGCGCACCGAGTGCACAAAATGTCTTGTTGCTCTTTGCCATACCAAAGAAAGAAATTGTTTTGCTGCATTCCACTCTTAGATTAAGCAGTCCTTCAACGCATAATGTATCCAAAAGGCAACATATAGTTTTTTCCTAATAAACTCTTTATTTTTTACTTGGGATTTTTTTTTATTATTTTTCCTATTACATATCATCAAACATCTACACAAAAATATTATTTATTTTACAAAACAAAACATCATGCATCTAAGTTATGCCCCTGGCTGGAGGCCTTATATTCAAGGCATCCACAGGACTAGCCCGGTTAAGCAGTAGCCAGTCGTCTGAGACTGAACTGCGAGACGCCCTACATAAAAAAAATAAAATGGCCGGGGTCTCATTCGGGCTCATTCCCGCATCCGGCGCGCGCACTCACTAACTGAACTCCTTGATTTCTGTTCACCTGATTAATTTTTGTAACGTAAATTTATTACTTTTGCGTTTTAATAGATTACTTTTGTTAACTTCTGATAGTTATTTCATTTCAATCCCTAAAAATAAAGTTTCGATACAAAAGCGTCTGTCAAAATAAGGTACGGTGACCATCAGCCACGATGAGCACCAATGACGTTATATTTGATGGCCAATACGAAACAAACCTTTTGATAGTTACTTGATGAACACTCAGCCCAGTGATCATCACTATGAACTGTTAACAGAGATACGCAATAGCCCTGCTGGTCTGACTTATGGGATGTCACCCTGTTACATCTGCCAAAGAATTAAAAAATCACAGCCGGAATCAATGGCTTTCTCAACAAATTTCGCAACTTTTTCAAATTTGTAAAGAGCGATAAGAAAAATATACATAATGTAATAATAATATTCCATTGTGCTTTCGTTTTGTTTACATAAAAAACTATTTTGCGAAAAATAAAACCGACTTCCAAAAACACAAAAAAGTGAAAAGTAACTTTAGCTTCAAAAGTCTGACATTTGTTTGTTCGATTCAGTTTTTTTTGCCACCAACTTCTTAACCCCTTACTGCATAGCATGACATATCGGGCATCAAGGGTTTTTTTTTTGTGGCATCATTTAAATTTGGTACATATTTTTTTCTTCTTGCAACTCATAAACCGGTAATATGATTTGGCGATTGTGAAAAGTTATTGTGACCAGCACTAGTGGATTTTAAGAAATGTCAGTTGCACGTCAATTGGTTTCATAACGGTCGACAAGAGGTAAGTAGAGGTCTGCTTTTGGGGTATTTTTGCATGGATTTTCACGATATGTAGCCACGAAAATTATTTTGCGTACAATAGACATATATTGAAAGGTAATAGGCAAATAAAAACTAGATTCGCAAGAATGATTGCAAATATTTTGATTGTTGAAGTTAGTACCCACATATGGGATAGCATGCAGTCAGGAAAAACTGTTTGGCAGATATGGGATTGTATGCAGAATGACAACAGAAATGAGAAAACCATATATGGGATAGTATGCAATTCTGTCAAATAAAAGAAATTATATTTGCGTAACATTTTGAAAACGTGGCTACAACATTATTTTGCGTTTCCTTGGTTTGATTAGGCTTGCTCGCTTGTTTATTTTGCACCTTACGCTTGCTTTTTTGCCCAACAGTTTACGAACAACAATGCCGAAACGGAAACAAGTGCATGTAGTAAACATTCCAGATGAGAGTGAAGATGAAAGCTCTCTGATGAAGATACGGAATGGAGAGATAATCGACGGCCGGACCCGTTATATTTGTCTGAGTCCGAAGATAGTGACGTAGATTCACAGTCAGAATTGGAAGACCAAAGCGACCAGCATTCAACAAGTCGGCAGGTGAGGGGTAACAAAGGAAAACCGAAGAAGACATATCAATGGGAAACTGGTCAGCGGCAGTATAGCGAAGACAATTACGCCTTTCTAGGAGATAATGGTGCTTGAAATGCAAAGCCCATTTATGTTTAAATAAAACAAGAAGCTGCTTTATGGAATAGCGTGTACAGTTATCAACACTTAGACTAGATTTATTTTAAGTTTAAAAAAACTTCCTATAAAAACCCAAGTTCCTAATATTCTGATTAAATAGGTACCTACATTGAGTAGCTCAATGATTAATTTATTATAATAAAACTTATGTAATTTATACGCGTTCTTCTCATTTATTTCCCTTCATATCTCCCTTCACGTATGCAATCTATCACTAGCATAAGCCAGAATGCTAATATTTGATATTACCTGTAAATTCTCATATTTTTATATTAAAATTATATTTTGCCAGCTAATTCTGCATACAATGACATATTTGGCAAACTTGATAAAGTTCGGCCGCTGAGAGAATGCGTTCCTGACAGGTCGCGAGTTTTAGCCCCTTACCGCATAGCTACCCAAAAATGGGCACTTATTTTCAAACGTTCAGAAATAAAAAAAATATGTTATTTTACCCTTTACTGCATATTAGGACAGATCAGGCAACGTCTAAGCTTCAATAAACATACATGTGCTGCCATCTAGTGTACCGCGTAACAAAACTATAACCTGTCAAAATCAGTCGGCGGCAGTTGAAATTTTTCATTGGTGTGTGCAACTTTTTGAAATTAATTTTGTGATCGTGTGTCGATTTTTCGTTTGATCTTCGTATCGTGGTGCTAAGTAGACATATCAAAGGACTCAGAACACTAAAAACATGTAAGTAAAACGTAATACTTTAGCGACAATCATGCCAAACCTTAGAATGACAATTATGGAATATTATGCAGTAACGTGAAAAGTTAGTTTCCATAATTGGCATTGTATGCATTACTAGTTATTTTTGGATTCGGCCAGATTTGGGAATGTATGCAGTGAAGCATTATTTGATATTTTTTCAGAAAAATGGATCCAAGAAGATTTTACGGCCTGATATCCCAAGCGAAAGCGAAGATGACGATGAACTAGCGGGGGATGATCCTGATGATCAGGACCATCAACCCAGTGGGAATTCTTCGACGAGACGAAGGAACATTATTATTTATCCTTCGGATTCGGATGAGGATTCTTCGTCAGATGAAGGTGAGCAGGCCTCTGTTGATCCGTTAGCTGCTGGTCCATCGCGTTCGCGGTCTAAACGTAAAAGTATACCTGTTCGTTTAAATTGGCAAGACAAAGCTCTAGATTATAACGAAGCTGATTGTGCCTTTTTGGGAGACCAAAATATTCCTCAAGAAATTAAAGATTTAGATACACCTCTTCAGTTTTTTTTTATATTTATTGACTCCAGAAACCTTTGAATATATAACTCAAGAAATGTGTCGTTATTCAGAGCAAACGCGAGGGTCGGCATTAGAAATGACAGGCAAAGAATTTGAAAAGTTTATAGGTGTACTAATTTATATGTCTATCATGCATTTCCCCACTACTCGTCATTACTGGAATACCAGTTCTAGTTTCACCCCAATTAGTAATGTAATGACATGCAATCGCTTCGAAGAACTGAAGAGGTTTCTTAATTTTACGAATAATGAGGACACTGTGCCTATAAATGACCCCAATTACGACAAGCTGCAACGAATAAGACCGCTGTTAAATAAGATTCGCGAGAGATTGTTGCGTTTACCAAGGGAAGAGTACTTGGCTATTGACGAACAAGTTATACCAACAAAGGCTAGGTCTACTTTAAAAAACTACAACCCTAAAAAGCCACACAAATGGGGATTTTGTGTTGAGTGGTGCGTCAGGGCTGACATACGATTTTGAGCTCTATGCAGGGGCACAGTCGAATGTTGTTCTAGAAGGCCAGCCTGACTTGGGAGTAAGCAGTAATGTAGCCATGCGCTTATCAAGCAGTATTCCAGAAAATATGAACTATAAATTGTTCTTTGATAATTGGTACACAAGTTTGCAACTTATGGCTGAATTACATAAAAAAGGTATATTTCCGTTAAGTACTGTAAATCGGAAACGCCTCCCTAACCATGATCTACCAAATGCTGGACAAATGACAAAAAAGGAAGAGGTTTCAGCGTTGAAAAAGTCGTAGAGGTAGAAGACGTAGATATATCCGTGGTAACATGGCTGGATAACAAAGTTGGCAACTTGGCATCAACCTACGTTGGAAAATATCCAGAGGGAGAGGTTCAGAGGTTCAACAGAAAGAAAAAAAATTTTCAGACTGTTCCTTGCCCACAAGCTGTGCTTATATATAATCGTTATATGGGAGGTGTTGACCTTCTAGATTCCATGCTTGGTTATTATCGTATCAAAGTAAGGAGCAAGAAGTGGTATCATAAAATATTTTTCCATATGATCGATTTAACATGCGTAAATAGTTGGATTTTGTGGCGTAAAACGCATGAAAACTACATGCCATTGCTGGATTACAAATTAGTATTGGGCGAAGCGCTAACAAGAGCTAACCAAGCATTTTACACGCCGACACGAAATCGCGGAAGACCTGCTGTCGAAGAACCTAAAAGAAAAAGAAAACGACGAATAGATTTACCTCTACCCGAGATTGCCAATGACGGTTTAGATCATTTGCCAGCATACACACAGGAACGACAACTCTGTAAGATGTATGGTTGCTCGGGCAAATCCTATATCAAATGTGAGAAATGTAACATACACCTTTGTCTAAATAAAGAAAGGAATTGCTTTAAATCGTTTCATCTTTCGGAATGAAGAGACTAGACTTCTGAATCCACGCTACGCCACTGGTGAATTGTTAGCCTGTAAGTCGCTATAGATACTAAGTTAAGTGTAAAAGTTCCTAAATGCAACAGGTCTCAATAAATGTATCTTATATTTTCATTAAATTCTGAGTTTTATTTTCTAAATCTTATAATGTACTGAGGATTGACTTTTAAAATTACCTTTATAGCATGCGATGCCAAATATGCCAATTAGTTTTAGTCGCCTTTACTGCAATGCATATTATGCCATATTTGTCAAACTAGTTTTAGTTGCCTTTACTGCATAATATGCCATTTATGGGAAATAGAAGTTTTTCATCATATTTCAAAAAGTAATCGGATTTTGGAAAACTGCTTGAACTAACTTAATAGTATGTGTCAAGAACTACCAAATATATTTTTTCTGGAAAAAAATAAAAACCCATGCGGTAAGGGGTTAGTATTATTGGTGATGATAAATAACTTATTGTTTATATAACTTACCTATTATTACCCTTTTTGCCCTTTCCACAAATAATATTATTAAAAACGATATCATTAAAATCAATTATCAATAAATGTATGATTTCGCGCTAAATTTTTGTACCAACTGACAGATGTCAGGAACGCATTCTCTCAGCGGCCAAACTCTAATAAAGCTAGAACTGCATAAGATGCCATATTTGGCATTGAAAGATTTTCGTTTTTTTTTTTCAAAAATACTAGGTCTAGATTTTTTTTATATTTTTTGTGGGATGTCTTGGGGTCGTAACGTAATAGGCTATATATTTTTTTCACCCAAATCAAAAAATCCATGCAGTAAGGGGTTAAATGGTTATTTTAAATTAAAAATATAATGTATATGCCTGTTACACGAATAAAAGAAACAATAGTCATTCAAGCAATCTACACAAACTAATTCTTTAAGAACACTCCTGCCACTTCATCTCCTTTAACTATGAAACTTTTTAGATTTCAAAAGAGAAAATAACAGGACTCCCTATGATAGAAACATCGTTAAAGCGTTAACAAGACTTTTGGGCAATACCAAAAGAAAACCATTACTGATATAGGAAAGATATGAATGCATAACCCCCCAATGTTTGACAGTTCAATAGGTACTTCCTAGTGTGGTATTTTTTAGATAAGAAGCATTTTTCCAAGGACTCTGATGACCCGCTAACAAGCTTTCTACGTTTAATTTTTTTACAGACACAACCAAACACAACATTTTGGAATGAATCCATTTAACACAACGATGAAAAATCATTTTTAAGAATGCAACATCTTTGGTTTCATCAGTTTTAGATACCAATATTTTAAGTACCAAAAGTTTTTTTACGACATTTTCAGTTTCCTCACAAGTACTTAGACCATACAAATTGAGGGCCTGGCCCGGCCTGGGTTGATACATAACACAAATCGCTGTTACCAATGAGCCAACAAAGGAGGCTTTTCATTAAAAATCTACAGTAGTTGTACTTCTTTCATTGATTTTCTATACATCATCACCTGTCTGCCTCGCCTTTTTTCCCAACTATGTTGGGGTCAGCTTCTAATCTAACTCTCTCTAGCTGAATACAAGCATTTTATATTGATCGCCTGCCTATCTGACCTCCACAACCCGGTTAGTACTAGTGATATGATACCCCTTGGTAAGACTGTGACAGCCGAGACCAACAGTTTCACATGCTTTCAGGGCATGGAGGCAACTCGGTAAGTTTTTGGTGGTAACCCATCCACAGAGTAACCTAGTTACCTAGGCAAGTGCGGCTTACCTATAGAGTGACCCTGGCGGCTGTTATTATTTAACCACAAGCTCTTAGTTTTTATTATTTTCTATACTTATTAATTGTTTAGTATAACGTCATTCTTTTATTTTGTATACTTTATCATCGATCTGCCACTCCTTGCCCCAACTATGTTGGGGTGGCTTCTAATCCAACTGAATGTAGCTGAATACTAGCTTTTTCCATTGAGCACCTGCCTATCTTATCACAACCCAAGTACTATTAATAGAATACCCCTTGGTGCGACTGTTTGACAGACTTTCAATGCTCTAACAAACTCCTGCCAAACATTTTATTCATTTCACTGAAAAACTTTTAGTTTTCAACTTGAACAAGTCTCAAAATAACAATATAACTCCCCATGACAGAAACATCCTTAGAGCACAAGACTTTTGGGCAATACCAAAAGAAAACCATTACTGATATAGGAAAGATATGAACGCATAACCTCCCGTTTGACAGTTGAATAGGTATGGTGTGGTATGTTTTAGAGATAAGCTTTTTTCCAAGAAGTCTAACTTAAACGACCCAAGCTGTCCACATTTAATTTTTTTATAAACAATGCAAAACACAACATTTTGGAATGAATCCATATAACACAATGAAAAATCATTTTTAGGAATCCAAAATCTTTGGTTTCATCAGTCTTAGTTTTAGGACACTAACGAAGTATCTTCATAATACTTTAGGACAAAATCAAACTATCCTCATAATACTTTAGGACATTAACAAACTGAACTCTTTCATTCAAGAAGGTTAATAAGCATGAATGGGGAATCAATGAGTTTCCAAACACGGGCTAGCACGATGAGCAACGTATTAATCAATATAAACTGAACATGAAGTCCCATACCCTGTTCGATAGCTCGAAAATAGACCTGAAATAGCAAGATCAACATAATTTTATAGACTGAACGACCAATTTTCAACGAAAAGCTTTGCTGTAGTTTTTTTCTGAATCAAAGCACGAATGCTTTGCTAAAGTACACGACACAAATTAAATCTTTTTCGATTCAATGATGGATTTCACTATGTATGAACTACCCAGAATCAACTAGACCTGAGAAAGATACGTTTTCTTCTCTCAGAACATTATAGCCACCATTATTTTATCAATGATGTAAACTGACGCTTGCACAACACAACTTTGAGGCTGTCAAATCAAATGGCTGGCGGCCGGGATAACTTCTTCATGTTCATTCTTCGGACCGGACCGATCGATCGAAACCACACAAAAGGGTGCATTCCGTATTATAAAATAATCGCTCACAGCCTCAGGCTGTGAGCGATTACACAGCGCTCACATCGATATTTTGCGTTCCGATTTAGATATCACGATTATGACAGCTAAGAGCTGCAGTGTTGCCGGCAGCAAGTTTCGATTTATTCCGATTCCTCATCTGAAAAGTTCCGATAAGTTCCGCCTGAGTAAAATAAAAAAAATGATATTATAACATACCTATATATACAGGGTGTAAACCACCTCATCACGAAGCCGTAAACCAAGCATTCTGTACATCAAACTAAGTAACTTTACGCAAAAATTATTGCTGGGAAACGACTTTTTTTTTTGGGGTGAAAAATCATGTTTTGTGGTAGAACTCAATGTAACGCACTCAAAACATTGTGCTGATGAATGGATTGAATAGTACAGAGGTCGTGGAGGCGTCTAAAGTAAAGATCTTACATTAAAAACTTTCAAAAAAAAAACTTGTCAAGAAGTTGGAACTTTGATCTCCACTAACTCTAAATATCAATGACGTATTATATATAGACACGTCATGAACCAACATCGCGGCGCTTAAAAACGGCGAAAATACTAGAACTACTTATAAGCGTGAAGAAAGAGAAAGAAAATATGACACCGAACGGCGGGATGCCTGTTGCGAGAGGGAGATAAATATACATCTTCAGTCACGTCACAGGATTTATTAAATTATAAACAAACGTAGCGTCGCGCGACAGGTTGGTGCGTAACTAAGCGCGATGTGGCCAATTGGCTTCATTTCATGTTGTCATTTTAGAGTGCGGACAACGTATCTATAGTATATATATCATTGCTAAATATAAGGTTTCCAGGTATGGTGTAAAAGAAAAAAATGATCGCAATGACGGGGAGAACAAGTGCCTTTCGGCTTCGTTAGGAGGTGTTTTACACCCTTTATATTTTTTTGCCATGTAATTCATTACACCCACTTTTACTAGCATTTTTTTTTAATGCTCTAAACATTGCATTTGTGTTATGTCATGTCATGCCTCGGATAATAATGTCAAAATACTATGGTGTTTTGACATTAGTATCAGAGATTAAATTAAGTGTTAATCCAGAATGAAAACGTTTCACGATAAAATCGCAGCGATTTAACACCAACGAAAATATTGATTTCTATAGGTACACTCCAACAAAGTAGGTATTTTACATCTGTGTGTAGGAGGGAGTACAATACCATGTCAGTGAACGAAAATAATCTATAGCTAATCCTGTCAGTCGAGTTTATTTTATTTATTATTCGGAGGAAACTTAGTCCATAGAGCCAAGTCTACGATAAATATGATGATGGGATTGATGATGGGTAATAATTGTAATAAAATTATGACAATGTCATTCCAATGTCGCCTGTTTGGTTTATGCCAAAGTTCCGAAAAGTTCCGCCAAAGCTGAGGTTCCGCAAGAGTTCCGCCAAGGGCTTCAAAGTTCCGAATTCGGAACAAAAGTTCCGCGCCGGCAACGCTGAAGAGCTGAGCTGTCTGCTGTGATGCTGTCTGTCACCAATTCGGAACGCTCGTGAACGCGTTGACAGTGAACATAACCCCAAACCAAAACATTTCACAAGACTTATTTTTGAAAATGGAAGTTATGTTGGTTGACTTTATCTACTCTGCTAGCTCAGATTTTGAGATAGAGAACGACGATTCGTCCAGTGATGAAAAGGATGAGGAAAGCGTTTATATTAGCGTATTTTGCTCCCGGCAAAGATTTACCCCATAAAAAAATCCTACGAATTACAAATTACATAGATGCAACGGTAATTAAAAATAATGTTCATGAGTTTGAAAGTCATTTCATTTTTTTTTTCAATCAAACTCTAATCAGACTTTAAGAATGTGCTTAACAATGGCTTAACACAACCTGTGAAGTGTGAATAGAACTGTCATTTTTGACAGCGCTCACGTGATATTTATTTGGGGCATGGTCGGTGTAATCGCAAGATGGCGCATGTCATGATGTCATCTATGACTATTCAAGGGACATCGATATCGCGCTCACGGCAATGAAGGATTTTCTTTTTAGCTCTTTCCTAGTCGCTGGATAGATGGCGCTAGTAGTAAGTATGATAATGCAAGGAACGGAACCAAAAAAACTGATTTTAACAAAGCGCGAGAAATGTAGGTTATATTCGGAAGGATAAGCAAATAAAAGTGTCAGTCAACGAGAGTATGTGACGTGACCATTGACTTTCTATCTCTATGGACGTGACACAATGTTTTTTTTTTCAAGCGTTTTGGCTTGGGCACCAACTATCCCACCTTCCAGCGTCCGGGTACCCTACATACCCAGGAGGTGCGTACCCCCAACCGCGTCCGGGTACCTTAATTCCCCATTAACATTTATAAAATACCCCGTCAATTAATCATTTAATAATCGAAAAAACGGGCTTTATTCGTGAATAGGCTGCTTTACTTCCCATCTCTACAATATTCCTCAACTCTATACCAAAAACCATAGCTATCATCCGTCAACAAGTGTCACAATGAAAGTAACAAACTTACGTCAACGGAGTGCGCCATTTTTTACGTCATCGTTTTAGCGTTAGTGTCACACTTCAAGTAATTACGAGTTATGTGTTTGTTATTGGAAAACAGTGTTATACCTTAAAATGTTCGTGAGAAGTTGTGCTATCGTATTATGATAACACAAATTAGGTTCCGAATCGCAAAATTGCAGTATTTCGCCTGTGAAAATGCAGTAGTTATATGTACCTACAGTGATTGTTTAGTGTGAAGAAATACGTGATTTAGTGATTAAAACGTGTGTGAAATGGGAAAACTAGTGTTTAATTAGTGAGGTGATTAGATTGCTCAACTATCTACACCAAAAAACAAGTAGTTTTGTGTGTTTTTTCGTCCAAACAGCGACTGACAACTTTAGTTCCAGATGTAAACAAACAGTGAGTACCTAGTTTCATATAATTATTTTGATATGATGCTAATAAGCTATTAATTAGATTAAGGTCTTATTGGAAAGGTAATATAATCTAGTTTATTTTTAAATATTAAAAAATAGTAAAAAAGTTGATAGTTTAACCACAAATTAATAATTTATTAGCGAAATGTCCGTTTTTATCGGTGTGAATCAAGTTCTACATAATTTTTAGGGTATCAAATTATAATTATTTATCTTTATTTTTGGTTAAATAGGTTCCATATCTATTCAGCTATTCATTGTGGAGTTTATATAGCTATATCTCTTGTAGTTTGCGATCGTCAAGTGTTTTTATAGAATGGCGAATTTTTGCGAAAAATTCGCAAATCGTTACCGCGGTCGGAGGCGGTTGGTTGCAAAAAATATACGCTTTTGGCGCTATCGACGCTGGAAAGTGGATAGTAAGTTCAACGCCATAGAGTTCTTGGAAACTAAGTTTTTTTTTAAAACCTCAAAAGGAAAACCTGTCATTCGGTACGGGTTTATGGACGCTCAAATCGATTACAGCATAATTTGGAACGCAGCCAAAGAGACGGACACTCAGGACACTCACTATCTTGCTTGACATTTGACTCGCTTTCAGGGTTGCCACCTTGGATTTTTTAAAGGCGCTAGATCAAGAGTAAAATGTCGCCAGATTTTAGAAATTTGGATTTAAAAAAAACAACAAATTTAAAAACTCAGACAAAAAAACCCTTATTTACATTAAAAACGAACGATCCGGGGGAAACTGACCAAAATACTAATATTTGCATGAATTAGGAAAAACGAAATTTTTATCAGCCTAGGGTAATTTAGAAACAGTCACATGTTATTACAAAGCCACATCTCAATCTCAAGAAATCCGCATAAAAATGCTTGATCCCTAGACACTTTTGATGTGTGTATATATAAAGTATATAATAGTAGTATGGTATCATAACTTCGGTGCCCAGTTGGTACCGAAGTATGAGATGCTAAAAAATAGTTGGTTATAATAAATAACTTTAAGTACCTATTTTAAAAGTTTTGTGTATTTCTGTGCAAAGAGTTTTTATTTACATTTCTACATTTTTTTTTTACATTTACATTTTTATTTAATGAGGGATTTTCTTTTTAGCTCTTCCCTAGTCGCTGGATAGATGGCGCTAGGAGAAAGTATGATAATGCAAGGAACAGAACCTAAAAAAACTGATTTTAACAAAGCGCGAGAAATGTTGGTTATATTCGGAAGGTTAAGCAAATGAAAGTGTCAGTCAACGAGAGTATGTAACTTGACACAATGTTTTTTTTTTCAAGCGTTTTGGCTTTGGCATAGTAATTTCAACGCCATCTATTGAGTTCTTGGAAACTAAGTTTTTTTTTAAAACCTCAAAAGGAAAACCTCTCATTACAATTAAGCAAACATAAACATTACATTCAGTAAAACTTTACAAAAGTACCTAGGATTCTAGGGCGTAAAAAGACTCATAACAAAGCCGAACGAAAGGTACCTGTTCTCCCTGTCTTTGCGATCATTTATTTGTTCTAGATTCTAGACCATGATACTCGGGAGCCTTCTAGTATCGGAGATATTGGGGGTGAAAGTTCGAACTTTTCCACAAGTTCTTTTTATATGCATGTTTTTAACGTCAGTTTTTTACTTTTAACACCTCCACGACCCCCGTACTATTCAATCTATCCATCAGCACAATGTTTTGAATGCGTTACATTGACTTTTACCGTAATTCGTGATTTTTACCCAGGTTGGCTCCACTCAGAACCTACATAACACCGGAAAGCTATCATGACCTTATCCCTACGCTACGTGAGTCGCCGTACCACCACCGGACAGGTTTCGACGCCTACTACAACATTTGGTTAAACACTTAATGGCTATCTCTAACTCGTTACGAAGTTACAGCCCATTTAATTTTAGAGGAGGTTGGGGAGGGGAGGGGAGGGTAAGCAACGCTGGCTACATCCCGATGACCAAAAATTTCAGAAAATTATCTGGCGGAACCATCAATCCCAACCCTTAAAAGAGTACCAGTTAGCGACTGTTACCTATGGCACAAAAGCCGCACCTTTTTTGGCCATGATGACTCTGAAGCAACTGGCCATCGATGAAAGGGCAAATTATCCCCAAAGTTGCGCTCCTGACATCTTAGAACACTCGTTTTACATGGACGATCTCATGCATGGTGAACATTCAGAGAGAGCAGCTAAACAGCTCAAGGAAGAGATGGTCAACCTTCTCAAATCTGGCGGGTTTAATCTCAGAAAATGGCGATCAAACTTGCCAGAAATAATAGATAGTTCAACGCCCCTCAATAGTTTTAGGTAAGAATAAAAAAGACTGTTACGTGTCCTAGTTTCCAAGATACGATGGCGGGAGGGGTGAAGGGAGTAATAGTGGGGAGAATTTTGAAAAATGATTTTGACCTACTCTGCGGGTCTAAAACGGCCGCTTTAACAGAATCCACCCAGAATCTTAGTATGAATCACTTTCAAAAATTTAAATTCTTAAAATGGAATTTATTACCATAACCTTAAAGTCCACACGTTAAAAAAATAATATCCTTATTATTTTTTTAACGTGTTTCATAGTACGATTCTGATAAAGCGGCCATTTTAGACCCCCTGGGCCCCCTAATATGAATCTGAAAAAGAAAATGTTCCAAGTCTCTTAACTTCCGAGATCCGCCTAAAGGCGGGGAGAAGGGGGGCAAGGGGGCAATTTTGATAATGGTTTAAACTTTGCCAAGCCTCCTCTATACGAATCCGTAAAAAACAAAACACGGGTCTCTTAGTTTCCGAGATACGATAGGGAGGGGTGGGAAGGGGGGCAAAAACGGGAGGCTTGGCAACTTTAGCCTACTCGTAAGAGTTACTTGTTTACGAATCTATCAAAATATACCCCCTTCCTCTCCAGCATCTGGGAGAACAATTATGTCAGTGAGTGGTAATCAAGCAAGGTTTTGGAAACCGGAAATGGCACGGCCACCATCTTGACTTTCTGAAATGTCACACTTTTTCTAAAGTAACCTTTATACAAGCCACCTGTCAGTAAAAACATGGTGGCTGTACATTGACGTTGGTAGAACTCTCGGGGTTGCTAGCTGAAAGTGATGAAAATGGTCAAATGTCATTCGAAGGACCCCAATGTTGCCAGCTATTCAAAGTCTCCATTCGAAATTGTTGTAATAATACTGGCTCTAATAGTCTAAGATCCCTTGAAGAACGACCTTCACCGAGCTGGTTATTGGATGAAAAGTGTTTTATTTCAAATTAAATACGTCAAAAAATATATTGCATATGGGTAGTCTAAAAAATTTCAGTCCAGAATATGATTACTTTTCTCTGGTTTGCTTAATAGACAAATTCCATACCAATTGAAAGTATGAAGCCTATAGAATATATACAAACGTTAGGTTGACCGGTCAACCTATGTTTGCATATTCTATAGGCTAAGCAGCGCAAAAGTTATGCAGAGTTCTGCCACGGCACTCGTGTAGATCGCACGCACGCGACTATCGATTACGGTGTAGAATTAACAAATTCATTATATTGGCACGCTCATTAGTTATGCAGGATTATACTTAATAATGGCTTCAGATGATCGTGGACCAGAAAAAACTAACTTGGATCTGATTGATACGGAAGTGAGGCAGCAAGATGGATGGATGGCACAAGTAGAAGATGAAGAAAATAAAATTGATTCGTTGGATAATATTAACGACTTAAACTGCTGTGAAGTACAAATTATGGAGGAAGATGTAGGAGTAGATAAATCAATAAAACGAGGAAGAGAAGAGGATGAACAAAGCTGGACTAAAGTTGAGGGTAATAGAGGAAAAAAACTGAAACAAATCAAGAAAGAGGTTTTTATTTGGAGCAAAGAGAAATTACCGAAACAGTTTGCTATCGCAAAATTGTTTAACAGTATGGGTTTGACTGACATAAACCATATAAAATATATTAACCCATATAAGTTAAAAATTGAGGTTTCGACATAGAGATAGAAAGGTTTCGACTGAGGAAAGTGCGGGCAAGTTTTTAGACTGTCAGGAATTCCAAACCAAGGCATGGAAAGTTTATAGTGCAATGGACGTAAACATTTCCTACGGTATTATACGGGATGTGGACCTTGAGCTGTCTGACGAAGAGGCATTAAAAGCGATCACGTGTCCTAATGATATTGAAATTGTGACATTAAAAAGACTTCAAAGACGAGATGCAGACGGCCAGTGGATGCATAATGAGGTAGCCAAGGTGGGCTTCAGGGGTTCACACCTGCCGGCATTTATATATGTGGACTGTCTACGTGCTAAAGTGGAACCTTACGTTTTCCCGGTAACACAGTGTTCAAACTGTTGGAAGTTTGGTCACATAAAAGCAAGATGCACGTCCAAAAAAACTATATGTCCTAAGTGCACAGAAGAACACAATAACTGTGAAACTACAATATTTAAATGTGTGAACTGTCGAGGTGACCACATGGCGCTGAATAGAAGTTGTCCAATATATGCGCGGGAGAAGCGCGTAAGGGAGCTTAAGTCAGAATACAACTGTACATATCACGTAGCTTGCAATATGTATGTCAGACCCAAACCACCAATAGGTTTACAAACAGTGAGAGATAACGATAAGCTGAAGACCAACACCAACAACAGCTTTAGTGGTTTACTATTGGAAGAAACGGGAAATAATCATATATATACTCCGAGTGAATTCCCACCTTTGTTTACGCAGAAACGACCGAAATCACCGCAAGCAAGTAACAAAAATAAGCAATTACATTCGCAAAGCATCGGTAAAACGGAGGGGTGGGGACAGCGGGAGCCGACTGCATTCCAAAGCCATCAGCTGATACTGATAACGATCTCGGTGACAACGTAAACAAAGACCGGCAAGTACATCTGGACGAGTTAATTAAGTACACGTTTGAAAGGTATTATTTTTATGCGAGATTTGAGTTTTAAGGAAAAGTTTAATAATGTTATTAAGTTTTGTATTGAATGGATAATAATAGTTGTGGTAGATCGTATGTCTGACTGGCCTATTTTGAATAAGTGTTTAGAATTTCTTTTCGGACTTAGTAAGTAATGGATCCTATAAATAAAATTGTTAAATTAAAGTTGTTACAGTGGAACGCACAAAGCTTACGACCTAAAATTAAAGCTTTTGAGAATCTTTTATTGATAAGTAAAATTCACATTTGCATTATATCAGAGACCTGGCTTGAACCAGACAGTCAGTTGAAAATTGGTAATTATTCTATTTTTAGACAGGACCGGGACGATTCATACGGCGGGATTGCAATTGTTGTCTATAATTCCATCAAGGCACAGATCACTAATTTTAACTTACGCAATCGAAACATTCAAGTTCTTCACATTAAAATATTTAACTGTAACTTCTTAGAAAATATTGTTGCGGTGTACTGTCCTCCTAATATTCATACTACAGATGAAGATTGGAAAATGCTATTTTCTAAATGGTCAAATAAAACTTTCATAGGGGGAGATTTTAACGGGCATCATACAAATTGGTCATACAAAAGCGATCGCAGAGGTTTACAAATTCATGATGCAGCTGATGATTGGCAGTATGTTTCTCTTAATACTGGAGACCCCACCAGACTTAAATTAGTATTGAATCAGCTTCAAGAAAGTTCGCCTGACGTCACGTTTGCCTCATCAGATATAGCACTCCGGTTCAAGTGGAATGTTTTACACGAAAATTTAGGTAGTGATCACTTAATGGTTCATAAAAGCACAGAAATAACATGTAATAACTTCATAAAAACGAAACGTAATTTTAAAAAGGGTGATTGGCAGAAATATCGGGAAATAATAACAAGTAAAATAAATAATATTAGTTTAACAGGTAACCAAACAACCCAACAAATGTATGATGATCTTATCGATTTAATTAATTTTGCGTCACAGGCATCAATTCCAAACATTAAGATATGTGAAGATCCCACCAGTAAGTTTATTCCAAGATCATATTGGTCCACCGAGTTGTCTAAGGCAGTTGCGGAGCGTAGATTGGCATTAACCCGGATGAGGAAGAACCCTATCCCCACAAATCTTATTATTCTTAAACAGAAGGTTGCTACAGCACAGAGACTAATGCGTAAAGCTAGTGCAGAATCCTTTCATCAATTCTGTGACAGTATGAGTGAGCTGGTATCTAGTAGCGAATTGTGGAACAAAATGCGATGGCTCAAAGGATATCGTACTAGTAGAATTTGTTTGGATGCAGAGAGGGCTGGTGAGTTCTTACGACAATTGACGCCAGATTACGTTCTACCACCAAGTCCTGTCTTTAGTTCAATTAATTTACAGTTGGAGGCACAGATTTCGGAACAGGAGCTCTTTAATGTATTGAAGATGAAGGATACCGCTCCAGGGGAGGACGATATTTCTTATTCCATGATATATAACTTCCCCAACAAACAACTGATAGTTGATTTATTTAACAAATGTTTGTCTGAAGGTGAGGTCCCAAAACAGTGGAGGAATGTTACAGTAGTGTCTGTGCCGAAACCTGGGCGTGATCCAAGCAACATAACGTCCCTGAGACCTGTATCACTCATATCTTGTCTTTGCAAAACCTTGCACAATATTATAACGCGACGTCTTGAATGGTTTTTTGAAAATAATAGTCTTTTTTCTCAGAATACAGTGGGATTTAGAAGATCACAGTCATGCCTCGACAATCTTGTAAGATTAGTTTCGCAAATTCAAATAGGGTTCACCAATAATCAAAAGACGCTAGGATGTTTCGTTGATATAGACAACGCATATAATAATGTCAATATATTGAAGGTGGTATCTAAACTTGACGAGATGGGGGTGGGGGCTTCTATTTGTAAATATATATGGGAATACTTAAGAGAAAGACATTTAGCTGTGGCACAAGTAGGGAGTAATGTTTCGATTACAAGATGGACATGCAAGGGTTTGGCCCAGGGATGTTAGAATATATGGGACACCAGAGAAAGAACGTGTTAATTGCAGAAACCTTTATTAAAAACAATCAAACACAATGATGCTATGCAACCGCCATTGTAAGAGAGAGACCATAGTCAATCTAGACAAACCACAGACTACGGTTCATATTAGTGATGTCACATTGTAATCTCCAATACCCTTCCTCAATGTAAACATCACTTACAATCATATAACTACTTAACTTTCACAATACTTCAAAGCAAATAACTATTTCGTTTTACTCTACATTACCAACTTGACTCTACATTAAAAATCAAACTTAAAATACTAAGAGAACAACATTTCTCTCAACTTAGTAAAAGTAACTTTGCATAATCCTTTAGTACATATATCAGCAAGCTGATCACCTGAAGATACATACTCCAAACATACAATTTTATTCTTAACTTTCTGTCTCACAAAATGATACTTAATATCAATATGTTTAAGGCGCTTATGACATTCTGGGTTTTTGGCAACATGAATTGCAGACTGATTATCAATTTTTATAATAAAACTTTTACAATCAACTCCTATTTCTCTTAACAAATTCCTAATCCAGCAACCCTCTGCAGTTCCCTTTCCTAATGCTACATATTCTGATTCAGTACTTGATAATGATATACACTGTTGTTTATTACAAGACCATGACACTACATTACCATAAACTTTCATTATATACCCTGATGTAGATTTCCTATCCCCTTGATCTCCTGCCCAATCAGCATCTGTATACCCTTCTAACGGCACATTTACTCCTTTTCTATAAATTAGTTTTAATCCTATGGTACCCTTGATATATCTCAAAACTCTTTTTAATGCCTTCCATAAGCTCTCATTGGCACAACATTGGAAACGACTTAAATAACTCAAGGCGTAACACAAATCTGGACGTGTTCCCAACATGGCATACATGAGACTTCCTATTAACTGTCTGCACCTTTCTATCAATTCTTTATCCGTAGTTACTTCTTTTTCTAGGACTAAACCTTGTTCTATGGGTGTTGCTATAGGTTTACATCCTTCCATATTATACTTCTTCAATAAAGTATTTAAATACTGCTCTTGGTCTAACTCAATTATGTCATTCTTCTTAGTTATATTTATTCCTAGATATTTTAGATTATTACTCCCTAAGTCTTTCATATCAAATTTTTCATGTAATGCTGCTTTAAATATTTTTATCTCTTGTTCATCTTCACAAAATAAAATCAAATCATCAACATAAAGTAAGGCATAGAACTTCTTATCCTTCTTATAATATAAACAATAATCACTCTGGTTTCTTTGGAACCCTTCCTGAACCATAAATTGATTAAATTTGTCGTTCCAATATCTTGGAGATTTCCTTAATCCATACAAAGACCGTTGTAGTTTCAATACTTTGCCATCTTTCTTCATTCCTTTAGGTTTCTCCACAAACACCTCCTCCTCTATGTTCCCATACAAAAATGCACTTTTGACATCCATCTGATGAATATTCATGTTATATTTACTAGCTATTGCTAATAAAATCCGCAATGTAGGTAGTTTAGCTACTGGAGCATAAATTTCTGAGTGATCAAACTTATCTTCTTGCTTAAAGCCTCTTGCAACTAATCTAGCTTTATAAAGATCCTTATTTCCTTCTTTCTTAATCTTAAAAACCCACTTAGTATCGATTAATTTCTTGCCTTCTGGTAAACTAACTTCTTTCCATGTATTCAATTTGTTTAGTGCTTCTAACTCTACTTCAATTGCTTTTAGCCATTCTTTTTTATGTTCTCCACTAACGGCTTCTTCATAAGTTAATTGTTCTGTTTCTTGTGCTATCAATGCCATCTCATAATCTTTTGTCCATACAGGCTTCCTAACTTGCCTTCTATTTCTAGAAATTTTCTTTTCTTCAGATGTCGCTTCTTCTGCATCCAAGAATTCTTCCTCTAAGTACTCTTCCATCAAATCAACTTCACTTGATACATTACTTCCTATCCCGTCTTCTTGCTGCTCAACTTCTTTGCATTCTTCTATCTCAATCTCTTTATTTTCTTCTTGTAACTCCAATTGTTTATCTTCTTGATCCTGTTCCCTGTTGTCTTTGTCAAGAGAGGGTTCTTGTTCTTGTACAATACCATCTTCATCTGTTAGTAAAATGCTTGGACTTACATTCATCTTTACTACTTCTTCCTTGTTTTTGATAAATACAACATCCCTACAAGTTTCTACTCTTCTTGTGTTAGAATCCCACACCCGGTATCCTTTTGTAGAATCACCATAACCTACAAAAACTCGTAATTTACTCTTAGAGTCCCACTTCAATCTAAGCTGTTTAGGTACATGTGTACACACCTTAGTACCAAAATCTCTCAATAAAGTAACATCAAAACTCTTATTATACAGCAACTCATACGGTGTCTTCCCAGTCACCTTACTTTTACCTGTTCTATTTATTGTAAACACGGCTGTATTCACAGCTTCAGCCCAAAGTTCTTTCCCTAAACCTGACTGAATAAGCATTGTTCTCGCAGACTCAACTACAGTGCGCATTTCTCGCTCTATTCTACCATTTTGTTCAGGAGTATAACTAACTGTTAACTCATGTACAATACCTTTTGTCTTAAATAAATTCTCTACTACTCTATTTACAAACTGTAATGATAAAAAAAAAGAAAAGAAGTGTGAATGGGTGTTTTATGAATTATATTATAAATGTTAAAAAAATGTGTAGTGTGCTCCAAATAAAAATAATAAATAAAAATGGAAATTCGGGCGCCAGGAGTACACACAAAACTATGCCTAGGATAGACTTACCTGCGAGAGTTGGATTTTAATCTTCAAGCGGGAAGGTATCAATAAAAATCGACCATGAAAGTTACAGATCTATTTTATTACCCGAAGGCTTGCTGGTTGGGAGAAAAACACTAAAAAAATTCCTTTCTAATATTAAAACATAAGGTTCTGAATAAAGGTGTAAAACTAAGAATAAACGGGTGTTATTTTGTGAGCTGTCATTATTGCACTTTGGAAAATATAAAATAGGTACCACAAACCATACTAAAATTTTGTCAAATAATTTAAATCCGATGAGCTAAATACGTGCTCATCTTGGTGACCTCCGCTGTGATGCCAACGGCGTCCATCATAAATCTTGGTAGAGGCGAGCGTTCAAATATTTACGTTGTAAAAAATAAGAAGGATCGTCGGAAGAAAAACTAATCGTATAAAGAAAACTAATCGTAGAAAGAAACTAAAAGTCGAAAAGAAACGCCTCGTACGGCTGCGAACAAACATTAATAATTCGTTAGCTGGAGTACAGCGTTGATGAAAAAATGGCGGACCACGCCAACGCTAATAAGAACAAATACTATTAAACTCACCGTTTCTTCCAAAATATCCAAATGCAGTCATCAGTAGATGATGCAATCCAAGCAAATATATTATGTCCAAGTTAAAAAATCCTGAAACAATTAAATATCGGAAACTAAAGCGTCTGCTATGAAAATAACCAAAACATGTGAAACGAACAAAATTACGAAAAATTCGCTTACCATCAAAAATATATGCTATCCAACTAGGATGCGGGCAAGGGCAATCGGCTACCACATAATGGTGATTAGATGCCGCCCATTGGAAGCTATATTTAACGATTTCTTAGGAGCGCTGTAATTACGCCATCACCCAAAAAATTGACGAGCCGAAAAGTGAGCAATGTCAAAGTGAACTTGACAGTATAAAATCAGTGTGACCACTACATGAATCCAAGTCAACCAACCAATGAATTTTTTAAAAGGCAACACCCAAGCTAATTTGTTAAGTAAACGACGAGAATATTATGCATCGATGTGACGAGCTAAAAAGCCTCGTTACATTACATCCCTCCCCGAAAATAAAAGAAAGGAACTTTCTTTTATTAAAAAAAGAAATATTCAACCAAATAAACCAGTCTTAATAATTTTATAATTCCACAGGAAAAATCACTAAAGATTCAAAGTGTAAATGAATTCTGAAAACGTCAAACGACAAGGTCTCAAGAATTTAATAAAAGTAAAAAATGCAAATGACTAAAAGTCAAAAACGAAATCTGTGAAGAACAGACAAAATTATAAGTTATAAAAACTTTATCAAATAAATGAAAGAAAGAAAAACTTTCCAATTCTTCTAAACTCCAAAACAGTACAGCTAGGCACTATAGCCGCTGACTAAATTCAACAAACCTACAGAAATTTTAAAAATAAAATGTAAGTTATAAAAAACTTAATAAAAGAAGAAAATCCCTAAGTTTCCCAAAACCCATAGTAGTTCAGTTAAGCACCATAGCCACTGACTAAAAATTTCAAAATCCGTCTCATCTATCAACTCATACCACAAATTTAAGTTCAGTTAAGCACCATCGCCACTGACTAAAAATTTCAGACAACTTGGAACAGTACAACTTAGAGTGCAGTTAGGCACCATAGCCACTGACTACAAAGTCGACTGCTTCCATCTCTTCCATCTCCACGAGTGCAGTTAAGCTCCATCGCCACTGACTATCTATCTATCTCCACAACAAACAATCCGAAAATTTCTATCCCCAAACGAAAGTATTAGATAAAGTTGAAGGACTATATCCAAAAAATTTTGTTACAGCAACAACCTGCAACAAGAAAAGCATATTATTGTGGTCGGCCTATCACCACCGGACTTCCGAACACAATAGCTGAAAGTGGAAAGGAATGCAATCGGCAAGTGCCTCTTCAAAAACCAATCCAAACAAAAACATTGAGATCTCCAATGAGAAATCTCAACAACAAAAGGCGAAAGCCAAAAAATTTCATATTGTGATCGGCGCAACGCCACCAACTTTCCGAGCACAATAGAAAAAATAAATGGTAAAGCCAAAGCTTCACAATGCGATCGGCACATCACCACCGAACTTCCGAGCGCAAAGAAAAAGAATGACGAAAGTCAAAAGAAATATCCGCATTGTGATTGGAACAACATGTCCAACACAATGGAAAAAGGAAAAAATATGGCCGGGGCCGAAATCCCACATTGTGATCGGCACAACACCACCGACTTCCCGAGCACAATGGAAAAAATAGTTGAAATCAAGGTCAAAAGTTACACCAAGATCCAAAAATAATAAGGCATTTTGTAACAAAGGTTACAGAATGACCCTAAAAAGTAAAGTCCAGGATGAACGCGTTACTAACAAAGTCACATCCGAGCAATGTCGAATGAATCTCGAGATAAGAAATGGTAAACACTGTCAATAAACAGTAGAAACAGACTTACAAATCAATAACTATTTAAGACTAATAGAATGATTCCAATCTAAGAAAAAGGTAGGATTATAAAAACTTGAAATTAAATTTAAGCTTTTAAATCTCTAAATGTAAAAAAACAAGTGTGAAATTATATAAGATCTCAAATAAATGTAAACACAGGTAAAAAACAAGGTTACCCTATATGTAAAAGTAAAATTAAGATCCCATACAATTCAAACAAGAAAACAAAACAAACAAATAAGATCCTTCGATGTGAAAAATATTTTTATAAGTGTGGAAAAAGAATTCTTTTAAATTAACCGAAATGACCTAAGTTTACATCATCATGATTTGACCTAATAGTATCTAAAATATGCTCTTTTGGTATAACAATTTTCCAATCTAACAAACTGTGAGGGTTAAATTTATTTCTACAAAATTTATACAAATTAAATCATCTAAATAACAAAATACAGAATTATCATACTCTGGACCAAAAAGTTTATCTACTAGTCTCTGCAACTCAGCCGGTGCATTAGTGAGACCGAAAGGCATCCTAACAAATTCATAAAGTCCTTTCCCAGGGACCACAAAAGCAGTCTTCTCACGGGAGGATTTTTCAAGTGCAATTTGTAAAAAGGCTTTAGAAAGATCTATAGTACTAATATATTTAGCATCTCTAAGGTTATCTAATATTCTAGAAGTATAAGGAAGGGGATAAGAATCTTTAATAGTAACGGAATTTAAACGTCTCGAATCTAAACACAATCTAGTTCCTCCATCTTTCTTCTCTACCGCCAGAACAGGTGAGCACCAAGGGGACTTAGAGGGCTGGATAATACCTTCTTTCAATAAAACTTCTACCTCATCAAAAAGTTCCTTCTGTTTAGCAGGACTCAAAGGCCAATATCGTTGCTTAAAAGGTTCACTAGTTACGTTAATTTTATGTTCTACTAAAGGAGTGAGACCTAGGCCTCTTTTCTCATAAGAAATATCTTCAAATAAAGCAATGGTATCATTTAACTGTTGTTTCTCAGAAGGAGATAATTCAGTAATAGCAGTAACAGAACAAACCTGTTTGCTATTTCCTGGAATAAATTTAATGTTTTTCCACAAATCTTTAGCTAAATTAAATTTAATCCAAAAGTCAAAACCTAAAATGATTGGTGGGTCAAAAGAAGGAATAATTAAAAATTCTACTAACTTAGTCATACCATCGCAAGTTACTGGTAAATCCAAGGCACCAATAATTCTCCGAGAGGAACCATCCGCTGTGGATGCAGAACCACAAGTAGGTCTAATTTTAAATTTTTATAAAGAAAATATTCTTCAATCTGGATAATAAATTGTCTAACACAAGTTTTACCGTTATAAATTATTCTACTTCTTTTTAAGTCGGGCAATTTTGTCAAAGGAGGAAAATTTTTCCGAATGTTTTCATTCACAAGCGCATTCAAATAATTAAACGAAGGCAAAGCTTGAGCTGTGAAAGCCGAAAAAGAATGTGCGATTCTTGATTCAAAAGGATTGTCAACATCAGGGGCATTGACCATCCCATGAGCTTTCTCAGCAGCGTTGGCATCAACAGTCAGGCAAATACCGACATCAGCCGTATCCGTATGAAGCGGCGGAAATTGAACTCCCTTGTCCATTGTCAACAAGCAGCAAAACAAATAGCAGCAAAAGGCATGACTAAACTTCAAAAAGTTTCAAAATAAATCAAAGTTTGAAAATAAAATTCTAAGTTTGAGGTTAAGTATGAAAGTCAATGTGATATTTTTATAAAAAACTACTAAGTTATTTAACGTTGAAAAAGTGCAATAATCACTTACAAACAGCTTAAATCTAGATAAACAAGGTGTACTATAATGTACTTATGTTAAGATTAAATTATTTACTTAAAAAGTTAAGCTAAGTTATGAAATAACTTCACTGTTGAGAACAACAAAGAGCGGTCTATGCTATACAATTGTTGGTTATGCTAAGGAAAAAAACATGTTATAAACAACAGGTTATAAACAAAATTATCAATTGTAAAAACTAAACAATGTTTACAAAAGATTCAACAAGTTAAACAACAACTCATGAGTCAAATTATCAAAGTTACATTAAACAAAGTTATGAAATTAATAATGCACAGAACAAATTACTGTAAACAATAGACTCATTAGTTAAAGTGTTAATTAATTAATAGTGCAATAATGACAGTATATAATTACCAGCAAAACCTACTTCAAGTCCCTGTTCGCTGAGCGACAATTGTAATGATAAAAAAAAAGAAAAGAAGTGTGAATGGGTGTTTTATGAATTATATTATAAATGTTAAAAAAATGTGTAGTGTGCTCCAAATAAAAATAATAAATAAAAATGGAAATTCGGGCGCCAGGAGTACACACAAAACTATGCCTAGGATAGACTTACCTGCGAGAGTTGGATTTTAATCTTCAAGCGGGAAGGTATCAATAAAAATCGACCATGAAAGTTACAGATCTATTTTATTACCCGAAGGCTTGCTGGTTGGGAGAAAAACACTAAAAAAATTCCTTTCTAATATTAAAACATAAGGTTCTGAATAAAGGTGTAAAACTAAGAATAAACGGGTGTTATTTTGTGAGCTGTCATTATTGCACTTTGGAAAATATAAAATAGGTACCACAAACCATACTAAAATTTTGTCAAATAATTTAAATCCGATGAGCTAAATACGTGCTCATCTTGGTGACCTCCGCTGTGATGCCAACGGCGTCCATCATAAATCTTGGTAGAGGCGAGCGTTCAAATATTTACGTTGTAAAAAATAAGAAGGATCGTCGGAAGAAAAACTAATCGTATAAAGAAAACTAATCGTAGAAAGAAACTAAAAGTCGAAAAGAAACGCCTCGTACGGCTGCGAACAAACATTAATAATTCGTTAGCTGGAGTACAGCGTTGATGAAAAAATGGCGGACCACGCCAACGCTAATAAGAACAAATACTATTAAACTCACCGTTTCTTCCAAAATATCCAAATGCAGTCATCAGTAGATGATGCAATCCAAGCAAATATATTATGTCCAAGTTAAAAAATCCTGAAACAATTAAATATCGGAAACTAAAGCGTCTGCTATGAAAATAACCAAAACATGTGAAACGAACAAAATTACGAAAAATTCGCTTACCATCAAAAATATATGCTATCCAACTAGGATGCGGGCAAGGGCAATCGGCTACCACATAATGGTGATTAGATGCCGCCCATTGGAAGCTATATAACGATTTCTTAGGAGCGCTGTAATTACGCCATCACCCAAAAAATTGACGAGCCGAAAAGTGAGCAATGTCAAAGTGAACTTGACAGTATAAAATCAGTGTGACCACTACATGAATCCAAGTCAACCAACCAATGAATTTTTTAAAAGGCAACACCCAAGCTAATTTGTTAAGTAAACGACGAGAATATTATGCATCGATGTGACGAGCTAAAAAGCCTCGTTACAAAACTCAGTTCCATTATCTGACCTAAATCTTTTTATTTTACACCTAAACTCATTTTCAAACAGCTCTATAAATTCCTCAATTTTCTCTTTAGTTTCAAACTTATTTTTAATAAAATAAACAAACCTGTAACTGCTATAATCATCCTTCAATAAAAGAAAATATGAAGAGCCCCCTACCGATACTTCCTCCATTGGACCGCATAGATCCATGTGTATGAGTTCACCAGGTTCAACTGACCTACTATTACTCTGATGAAAGGGTAACCTATGCTGTTTTCCCTGGATACACGGTAAACACTGATCAATCTGCCCTTCATATGTTATGCCTTTTAAATCTAAAAATTCTTTTACATATTGATAATTTTGGTGTGCCATCTTACTATGCCAATCTGTCAAAGTTAACAAAGCTACATCATTAAATTTAAAATTCATCACATACATTTTATCATATTTGTCAGCTACACCCGTTACAGAACCATTTTTATAAAACTTACATCCATTAGAATCTGAAACCATCTTGTGACCTTTATTAATAGCTGACCCGAGAGAAAACAAATTCACATTTAATTGAGGCACATACAACACATCATCTAAAGTACAGAGAGTATACTCTGAATCATTATAGGCATACACTTCAACTTTTCCAATACCTAAAACTTCTAAATTGGTACCATCACCAATTGTAACAAATCTTTTATTATGTATTTCACAAAACTCTGAATACATCTCTTTGATATAACACATATGGTCACTTGCCCCTGAATCTAACACAAAATTCTTTGAATTTAATAAATTACCTTGCATCTCTCTTGTTACAAATGAAGTTTTAGAGTTGGTATTCGTATTTTTCTCAGTAAATTTATTTTTCTTCAACTTACAGTCTTTTATTAAATGACCCACCTTGTGACAGTTATTACACTTTCTATTTCTACACTCATTCCTTTTATGGCCTATTTTACCACACTCAAAACACTTTATAGCACGCTGCGCACCAACTACTAATGCAGAATTTTGCTGTCCGCTGCTACTGGCACTGGAAATGGCATGATTGCCACTGCGCTCTTCTTCAACTAGCAGCCTGCCTGTCAGCTCTTGCAATGTCTGCTTTTCTTCAGGAATACTCTCCCAAGCTGAGGCAAAATGCTTGTATTTGTCGGGTAATGACATAATTATCTTTGTTATTATCATGTTTTCTGATATCTTTTCTCCTGCTGTAGCCAACTGGTTAACACACTCCTCAACCTTCGTTATGAACACAACTATGGGGTCCTCATACTCTATATTAAAAAATCTCTGTTGCAACAAATGCACTCCGACTCTCGTTGCCGGTTCATATAGGGTACATAACTTCTGCCACATATCACGACTACTGGAACACGAAATCAAATACGTCATCACTGTCTCCTCAACTCTAGTAACGATTACCTCTTGGGCTTTATCTTCTCTATCGTCCCATATTTCTTGTGTTTTACCAGCTTCCACAGGCCTCACTTCAGTGCCTGTTACGATTCCCAATAACTTCTTGGAACGGAGAACTATTGTTGTTTGAAAACGCCACGCTTGCCAATTGCGACCATTAAGAACGATCGTCTTACTAATATACTCTGAATTCGACATTTCTGTTATGCACGCAATCTAGCATCTATAGAATTGCCGCGCAAACCACTGCCTCCATTAAACTTCTCGCTTGTTCGAACCACGGGCGACGCAGGGCTCCAACCTTTGCTGCACCGCGACTTAATCGAATCAAACTCGCAAATACTTTTAATCTCTCATGTCTGGGCCCATAACCTGTTAGAATATATGGGACACCAGAGAAAGAACGTGTTAATTGCAGAAACCTTTATTAAAAACAATCAAACACAATGATGCTATGCAACATGCAACCGCCATTGTAAGAGAGAGACCATAGTCAATCTAGACAAACCACAGACTACGGTTCATATTAGTGATGTCACATTGTAATCTCCAATAAGGGAGACCCTATGTCTCCAATATTATTTAACGTAGTTACTAGTGATATTTGCAATGAAATTATGAATGTGTATATATCCCAATACGCCGATGATTTCGTCCTCTATATTTCTGGGCAAGACACTAGATTTATGACCACAACTCTTCAGGAGGCCTTAGATAATTTAACAAAGCTGGGAGTATTGGGTTTGGAACTGTCTCCAACGAAAAGTAAAATATGTTTATTTTCTAGAGGAAAGACATTACTGCAGGCAAACGTATATATCAACAATGTCAGTTTGGAAACAGTTCCGGTTGTTAAATATTTAGGACTCTGGCTAGATTCATCATTGAGATGGCGCAAACAGATCAATGAAACCTGTGAAAGAAGTATGAGATTTTTAAACGTTATTAAAGTATTGGCAGGTTCGTCATGGGGGGTTCATCCATTGCATTTAAGACGACTATATATTGCAATAATTCGCAGTCGGTTAGACTATGCAAGTTTTTTGATCGATAATAGCGCTAAGACCAATATTTCTAAACTAGACAAAATCCAAAACCAAGCCATGAGAGTAGTTGGCGGTTTTTTTAAAAGTTGCCCAATCCACGCGATGGAATCGGAGTTATGTCTGCCACCATTGTTTATTCGACGGAAATATTTAGCTGCAAATTTTTTATTAAAAGCTAAGTCTATTGTTGACGACGGTGACACCATTTCAATGATATTAAAATTAACATCGATATGCGAGCAGGAATCATATTGGCGCAATAAGAAAAAACCGTTACTAACTATCGTTTATAGTGAGTTGTCCAATCAAACTTTACATCGTTCTAAAGTTCTAGAGATGTTCTCACTGTCAACATGGATGGCAAATATTGATATAAAGTCACACATTAGCTTAAATGTTAATGATATAACAGGACCTAAAAGATCTCATACTTCTGTAGCACTTTTGAGGAAATCTAAAGAAACTATTACACGAGACTATGACGGATTCTATCGAATTTACAGTGATGGGTCCAAGGACGATAATGGAACAGGAGCAGCCTATTTTGATCCTCAATCTAATACGGGAGCAAGTTTCACATTGAACTGCAAAGTATCCATAATGACAGCGGAATTGTATGCTATTTTGGAAGGTTTATCGTACTTGATGTCATGCAATTATTCTAAATTATTGATACTTTGTGATTCAAAAAGCGCTTTGCAGCATATAGCTCGGTGCACCTCGGGCATACGAGGTCTGCCCGTAGCTTATTCCGTGTTAGAATTATATTTAAAATTGAGGGAAAGTGGCAAAACCGTTAAATTCCAATGGATTCCATCGCACGTTGGTTTGATGGGAAACGAGCAAGTGGATAGGTTGGCAAAAATAGGAACTTATGAAGGAATATCTGTCAGTCATCTACCCTTCTTCACAGATATATTAAGAGATGTCAAAATAATTTGCAATGATATGTGGAAGACTTACTTTAACAAAAGATCTGAAGAGAAGGGTATATGGTACCGGACAATTCAATCTGAACCTCCAAGGATTCCTTGGTTCTCTGAAGTACAGATGAATAGACGATTGTTAGTAACAAGCATGCGTCTGCGATCCGGGCACATTCCATTGAATGCGTTCGGGCATCTTATGAAGGTTGTTGACACCCCAAATTGTCTGATTTGCAACATGAGGGAAGACACCTACCACGCTTTGGTGGAGTGTGCTCGGGTTGGAGAAGAACGGAGAGCTTTAGAATCAGAAGCAGGACTTAGTTTAAGGGATGTTGGAATATGTAATTCGATCTTGTCTAAACCTACGTCCAAATTAGCTATTAAGTTATATCACTTGATTGTTAAATTAATTAAGTTAAGATCCTAGTTATAATATAGATTATATGTATTTTGTAAAACTACGAGGCTGACATAATCGCTACGCGATTAAAGCCTTTTCTAAAAATAAAGATTAAAAAAAAAAAAAAGTTATGCAGCCTATAGAATGTGCAAATGTTAGGTTAACCTAACATTTGCATATTTTACAGGTTTCATACTTTCGATTGGTATGGAATTCGTCTATTAGCCAAACCAGTGAAATGTTGAAAAAAAAATAAAAATAAAAAAAATATTCTGGACTGAAATTTTTTAGACAACCCGTTTGCAATATATTTTTTGACATATTTAATTTGAAATAAAACACTTTTCATCCAATAACCAGCTCGGTGAAGGTCGTTCTTAAAGGGATCTTATACTATAAACTGTCCATATAGTGTATTCAAAATTCTTCTTGTGCTATGTAGCTACATAGAACAAGAAGAATTTTGAATACACTAGTAAGTAACAGTTAACCTAGCTAGGTTAACTGTTACTTCATTAAATAACAAACCTAATGGAAACACATCTTTTCTTTTGTTCTCAAATACAAAATTACAACAGAAATACCGTTATTTCTACTTTACATGTTTTTGGGGAAAATCTATGAAAATACCCTAAGAATGGGGAAAAAATTTGCACCAAGCAACACTCCTCGACGAAACACTCAACCGGTTCATACAACACGATCCAGTTGGGGGATGCTAGAGTTTGGCCAACGAAAGATGTCCAAAAAAAAAGGCGGGAATTTAAAAAAATCAAGAGCTGTTAACCCCGGATATACACTGCTTAAACGTTGTTGATACTATTTATTATTCAGCAATTAAAGTCTTTTTTATTTATGTTTTATGAGCTGTAATTTTCGAGTGTAATGAAGAATCTATATATATAAAAGAAAGACGGGTTTGTTACACTTACATCACTTATAACTCGAGATCTGCTGGATCAATATTCATGGTTTTTGTTGCGTTGGATTTGTCTCCGCCCAGAATAGCAGAATACATTTTAAAAACAATGAAAAAAAAAAAAGGGTGAATGGTAGGTAGTAGGTAGGTGGTAGGTAGGTAGTAGGTAGGTAGTAGGTAGGTAGTAGGTAGGTAGTAGGTAGGTAGTAGGTAGGTAGTAGGTAGGTAGTAGGTAGGTAGTAGGTAGGTAGTAGGTAGGTAGTAGGTAGGTAGTAGGTAGGTAGTAGGTAGGTAGTAGGTAGGTAGTAGGTAGGTAGTAGGTAGGTAGTAGGTAGGTAGTAGGTAGGTAGTAGGTAGGTAGTAGGTAGGTAGTAGGTAGGTAGTAGGTAGGTAGTAGGTAGGTAGTAGGTAGGTAGTAGGTAGGTAGTAGGTAGGTAGTAGGTAGGTAGTAGGTAGGTAGTAGGTAGGTAGTAGGTAGGTAGTAGGTAGGTAGTAGGTAGGTAGTAGGTAGGTAGTAGGTAGGTAGTAGGTAGGTAGTAGGTAGGTAGTAGGTAGGTAGTAGGTAGGTAGTAGGTAGGTAGTAGGTAGGTAGTAGGTAGGTAGTAGGTAGGTAGTAGGTAGGTAGTAGGTAGGTAGTAGGTAGGTAGTAGGTAGGTAGTAGGTAGGTAGTAGGTAGGTAGTAGGTAGGTAGTAGGTAGGTAGTAGGTAGGTAGTAGGTAGGTAGTAGGTAGGTAGTAGGTAGGTAGTAGGTAGGTAGTAGGTAGGTAGTAGGTAGGTAGTAGGTAGGTAGTAGGTAGGTAGTAGGTAGGTAGTAGGTAGGTAGTAGGTAGGTAGTAGGTAGGTAGTAGGTAGGTAGTAGGTAGGTAGTAGGTAGGTAGTAGGTAGGTAGTAGGTAGGTAGTAGGTAGGTAGTAGGTAGGTAGTAGGTAGGTAGTAGGTAGGTAGTAGGTAGGTAGTAGGTAGGTAGTAGGTAGGTAGTAGGTAGGTAGTAGGTAGGTAGTAGGTAGGTAGTAGGTAGGTAGTAGGTAGGTAGTAGGTAGGTAGTAGGTAGGTAGTAGGTAGGTAGTAGGTAGGTAGTAGGTAGGTAGTAGGTAGGTAGTAGGTAGGTAGTAGGTAGGTAGTAGGTAGGTAGTAGGTAGGTAGTAGGTAGGTAGTAGGTAGGTAGTAGGTAGGTAGTAGGTAGGTAGTAGGTAGGTAGTAGGTAGGTAGTAGGTAGGTAGTAGGTAGGTAGTAGGTAGGTAGTAGGTAGGTAGTAGGTAGGTAGTAGGTAGGTAGTAGGTAGGTAGTAGGTAGGTAGTAGGTAGGTAGTAGGTAGGTAGTAGGTAGGTAGTAGGTAGGTAGTAGGTAGGTAGTAGGTAGGTCATGTGACGCAGACGAAGTTGCGCGGGTCAGCTAGTATTAAATAAAAGAGTACTTTTAATTCTGCCTTTTTATTATTTTCAAATAGTTCATAATTTTATGTAGACGTTTCCACGCCACCTGTGAGGTAGTGTCCTTAATAAAATTCGGTTACTTTGTTTCATAAAGCTGAAATATCAAAATTATCCAAATTGGAAACTGTTGCTGAATGTGGACGATTTTTCCCCGGAGTATTCCACTGTCCTTGATTGTTAAACCCTTCAATTTAAATTCTTCATATGGTCTTCACACTTACATCTGAAGGGAACAAATACAATAAATTATGTAACAGTGTATTATTAATAATCAGTCAATAAAATCAAAAACCATAATAAAATACAAAGATAGTAGAGTTTATTATTTAATTTAGCCATCCATACATTATCATAAATGTTTAAACCCTTCGAAGTAACTGTTAAAAATCTATAATTTCTAAAGTAATACCTGTCATTGAAGATATCTTTTCAAAATAATGAGATTCACAGGTCGACATTACATTTTTTTCGAGTTTTCAATTTCTTTACTGCTTCCACAATTTTAAGTTTTGTTTCCTCGTTGTTAATACTTCCTGAAAAGTAGATAGACCGTGAAAAATATTGCGATTTGTTATAAATAGTCGAAAAGTATCAAGGTATTTCATTAGAAATTCAATAAACTAACCTAAAAATGAAATGATTGAATCCAGTCCTAATATTTTCTCTGCAATTTCTGATTCATATCACTTTTTATGTCTTTAAATTTGTCAATCATAGTAAATAGAAGCTTCCTCGTCGAACTTTTGATTGTTATCGGCATTAATTTAAACAAAACCAATAAAATTATGAAGCACGTAAACACAAGATGACTCAAGTACGAAACGTAAATATGTCAATTTTGACAGTCCTAAATTATTGCCATATCAAAACTTCTGAAAATATGTCGTGGACAGCTTTCGTTGGCCAAACTCTAGCTGTCCCATTTATGTCGTGTCAAAAATTGTGATTTTTCGTCATTTTTACAAGATGGCCGCCACACTGTCCGCCATCTTGATTTTCTGAAAAGTCACAATTTCCCTGAAATCTCAAGGATTTAAGCTACCAACCGGTGTTCGTGGTTTTGCCAACTATTGAGTTTGGGAGAACAAAAGAATTCGCCAAAGTCAAAAAGTCCCAAAAACTAAAATATTCGATGTTTTTTGGGATTGCCAACTAAAACGAACCAAAATGGTCAAATGTCATTCGGGGGACCCCAATGTTGCCAACTAGTCAGTCTCCATTCAAAATGTCGTTTTTTTTTACTTTTCATGTTTTTGGGTAAAATCTGGGAAAATACCCTAATGGGATTTTTTTTGCACCAGGCAACACTCCTCAATGAAACACACAACCGCTCGCTACAACTCGAACCCGTCAGATGTTGCCGACTACCCGAAAAATGGATTTGAAAAAAGTCGAAAATTCCAACTTTTTACTAAATGGCCACCACAGCATCCGCCATCTTGTTTTTCTGAAAAGTCACAATCAGTCAAAATTCGAGCTCCTTTCGCTCGCTCTTGCCAGCTACTTCCTCTTGAATCTTGACTTTGTCTGTAAATCGACCAAGTAATTCTTGTTTAGTGGGTCGAAACAATTAGAGTCTGTAGTCTGTCCAAGGTAGATTGTTAAAATTTCCGAGCTCGTTTCGCTTGCTCTTGGAGCCTTACTTCTTTTTGTTTGTAAAAAAAAATCCCTAAGCCTTTTAAGTAACATATATATTTCTGAATAAAAGGGCAAAAGAAAAGCTACCTAACTTATCTGGAGTGGAGAGCTGAATACCTATTAGTTTTAGTTCTTAGACTATTCAAATAACCCTTCAAAATTAGTAACTTCTATATAATCAAGTATTTTGGATTCTTAGAAGAACTTCAGCTGCATCTGTAACTAGGAAATTGAACCCTTACAAATTCGTTTTTACTCGCACCTGTCTCGCCCCCCCCCCCCCCCCCCTCGGCTCAAAGCTGGCGACAGCCACCCTTCTTCGACAGCGTCTCTATTCTTTTAGTTTCAAGTCTGTTCTTTATCAAAATCGCAGCCTAACAAATCAGCCTAACATTCTAATTTAGATGTTTTATTCGGTTGATTCTAAATTTACATTAGTAGTTTTCCTTTCTCTTGAGAGTGGAGGGTCGACCGTCTCTAAAATGCCCGGGCCGATTTCGGGTCCCAGTCGAGGCCTGGTAGCAGCATATCGCTCGTCGACATGCGTGTTGCAGACTAAAGGCATTACGGCCCAATAGGGCCGTTTTCGAGACTTCATGATTGCGCGCTTGCAACATATCTGTTTACTAGAATATCATTGGATCTAAGCATACCTACATAAGGACAGACAGACGCGGGGGACTTTGTTTTATAATATGTAGTGATAGTGATAACACCTATGTCTATAAACAAGTCAAAGTGATTACTTGCGTAAAAGTTTTTACGTTTTTTGACATGAATCCTTTAAATAACTTCCATACTGGGAGGCAAGTCGAAAAAACGAATGATAACAAAATCTTGGTACACATTTTAGTATTGCAGCTACATATCTATCACCTCCATCCAAAATTTAATTACACCACTGGATAGCTAAAAGATCAAAGAATTTGTTACGTTAGGTAAGGACTGGTTTTTTTTCAATCTTCTGCGTTGAGCCGTTTTCGAGATCTGGGAAATCCCAAAATGGTACCACAGCAAATCTTAAATAACTCAAGAACCATACCACACCCAAATTTTGCTATTTACAAACATTTACTATGCAACAAAAGCTATCTAATCATGTATTTGGTTCCGGGCTGAACGAATTTTTGAAAATCGATTTTGCCAGGATAACGTTTCAAACTTTACTCCAGCAAAATGTGTTTTTCTTAAATAACTTTAAAACTACAATACACACAAATTTTGCTACTATTAAACAAATTGCTCCTAATGATACACTAATTATTTTTTATGGTCTCATCTCTCAAATGCACGACATTTTGCCAGGGTAACGCACACTTATAATACTTTCGGTGAAAAGCATTTAAAAATAAGGTTTATAAAAAAACAAATTTTTCGCATCGTTTATAAAAGCACAGATTTATTAATAGTTAACAATTATTTTGTGCTTATTACTGGCCATGAGATCGTTAGTACAATCGTTGAGTTTAGATGCTAACGTACACTCGTCTTGATGGTGAACGCTTATTTCAATACAACGATCTAAGTTCTTTTCCAGTTTCTTCATGAGTTTATTATCTTTGGCGTAAAACTTGCTTACAAGCGATATCAAATTATCTAAAAAATAAAGTAGCAATTAACATATGTACTAAAAGTATACAAATTTAAGCTACGCGCATTAATACGACGCATCGTTAAATAGGGAAGACTATACAATAAACAAAACCAAACTTTTGCAACTCGATGGTGAATGTTCCATACTTAGTTAGAGTAGCGACTGCGGTTTAGTTAGGTACCTACTTCAAACAGGTACTTCAAATCTTACCTTTGTTAACCTTTCCGTGTATAATGACACCGTTGCGTTTCAAAACGCATGCAATAAGACATTCCCCATGAACTGGAGACTCCATTTTTGGAGACAAACGCTTAACCGTTCGTTTGTCGCTAGATTGTACCTCCTTGAGACACTCCGACATGTTCTTTTTGAACTGTTCAACATGAGCAGCTACCTCTTTAGGGAAAGGCTTGTAAGACCAATCTGGCTCTGGATCCTCCTCGATTTTGTTTGAAAGTTCTTAAAAAAAAAGGAAATTAGTAGGTACCAAAATTAGTTCAATTGATAATGAGGGATTTTCTTTTTAGCTCTTCCCTAGTCGCTGGATAGATGGCGCTAGGAGTTAGTATGATAATGCAAGGAATGGAACCTAAAAAAACTATTTTTTTATTAATTTTAAATTAAGTTTTATTCGGAAGGTTAAGCAAATGAAAGTGTCAGTCAACGAGAGTATGAGACGTGACACAATGTTTTTTTTCCAAGCGTTTTGGCTTTGGCAAAAACTATCTAATAGTAAATTCAACGCCATCTATAGAGTTCTTGAAAACTAAGTTTTTTTTTTAATACCTCAAAAAGAAAACCTCTCATTGCTATAGGTAGGTAGAAAGACGTTAGGCACTGCATTTCAGTGCCACAGTGCAAAAGAAAGATTTCGTCACTGATGGCCAACAACAAACCCCTCTGATACAGGAACTGTACATTAAACAAGATGAGACAGATATTGTGTAGAACAATAATTATATAGTTAGTTAATGTGCCAACCGTACATCTTGTCGTCTAAAATATGATACAAAACCGTGTCTCAGGGATAAACTGAGTTTCACACGGAATCAATACTAGAATTAGTGTAAGTACCCACTCATAAAGGTACCATAGAATGGGGAAGGCAACTGTCTAACCAATGGCGCTAGCATCGCTTGTACCAAACATCGTCATTGGTTGAAAATCCGTCAATGTCATTTTATATTTCAAAATAGTTTGACCTCATTGTTCAGATTCATTGTTACAGTCCCAACTAAGCTATGGACGCGCCATCTACAATCAGCTTTGACCAGTTGAACGGAGCTGAGAGTACGATGTATGATAATATTGTCATGTCCAATGATATTCTAATAAACAGATATGTTATACACCTACAAAACCACCTAAAAAAGTGTGCCGCGGGGGAGAGCCAGCTCACATACACGCAGTGACGCAGAATAAAGGAAAAACGGGCCAACTTGCCTGTTTTCGAGTCTTCACGATTGCGCGCTCACAACATATCTGTTTAAAATATCATTGGTCATGTCCAAATAACGACACACTCCAAGACTCTAACCAACTTGTCTGTGCAGGCGGTAAAACTCAGAACTAAAATAAATGTATCAAGTTTGACATTCGAATGCATTTTTCCTTGACGGGCAGCGCCTATTTGAACTGCACACTTAAAATAATGGTCTTTCTTTATCTGTCATAACAGTCGTTTTACAGTTTACTTAGAGCTAGCTAGAAGTCTATGATAGATTGTTAGAATACACATGTTTTACATATTTCTCGATTGAATGACCGTATTTTATGAAAAAGTCATGCAATCGAGTTACATGAACTTGGAGGGTTGCATTGATGGTTTTGATGATTATTATTCTGTAACTAAATACATCTTAAAGCCGCGAATCATTTAAATCAACATGCAACCTAGCACTGGGCTGCAAATTGCAAAAAAAAATAAGAATTCTTGAATTTCGCGGGCTACCAGGCCTCAGGGTAGCCCGCGAAATTCAAATTTTCAATCGAGTATAACATTTATTTATTTATTTAAAACTTCATGCACAAAGTACAGAGGCTTAATGCCATATGCATTTGATGTCATGGATTTCCTCAAAGTAATGCCTGATTCCATACCCACGATTAGTTATCATAATGTCACGCCTGTTTTCCCCGGAGGATTAGGCAAAGGTGTACCGTGCACGGTATAGACATAGACACCCACATTTCCACCTACAACGTTGAATTAAGTACCATGTAACATGAAGCGAGCCTATTTCCTCTTAGATATAAGGTAATTATACTTTTACAGGACCAGCAGCGTAGCAGTGGCGAAGCATCCATACAACTCGATTACTACCGGATTCCTTTTGAAAAATAGCACAGTCAGAATTCGATTATGTAAAGTAAAAATTAACCTACGCTGATTCCAAAACCATTTGGAGATTTTAGGGTCTTATGCCTTATTTTTCTATTTTTAGCTCTTTAAATCACAAGATTGTGTTTATTTTCACAATACTACTTGTAACCATTTGACCTCTAAATGACGTCATAACGTAGCCTGAACGGACTACTTAGTCCGTTCAGGCTACGTTATGTTATGTTAGTCCTTAGTGCTTTTCAAGATAAATAAAAAAAAATCATCATCACCATCATTTTAGCCGAAAGACGTCCACTGCTGGACATAGGGCTCTCCCAAGTGTCACCACATTGACCGGTCCCGTGCGACTCGCATCCAGCGGATTCCCGCAACCTTCACCAGGTCATCGGTCCACCTAGTGGGAGGCCTTACAACGCAACGTCTATGAAGACGTTAGAGGTAAAGCCGGAGTACATGAGTACTCCAGGTTACCTCTTACAAAAAATGACCCTTCGCTACGGCAGCGTAGAGCGACTTGTGGGTGGCCTAAGTCGAGCACTTGATGACTTTGGGTGAAATGGTGATTGATGATGGTGCACTTATAAAACATATATTCGAATACACTTACGCTTTTGCCCACGCGTTCGTTTCTCCAATTTTAAGTTACGCGTTATTACTGTATCCTTATCAATTTTCTTAGAAAAGTCATGGACAGCGTCAATTCCCATCATACGATTTTTCTCAGGCAAATCTGCTTCAGCTTTTTTATTAATTTCACCATTTGTTAAATAGAAAATGGCGAAAAGTATCAGCATTTGGCGAAACATTTTGACTTGATGCAGCGGAATAGTGTGGCAGAAAATCGTCAAAAATACCGTGCAATTAAAAGTACGTAAAAGAAATCTAATTGATTGTTAGAGAGTCCACGATAGATTTTTATTGCTATTTTTTCATTCGTTACTGCATTTACGAAATAAAACAAATAATTTATAATAGGCTTGTGTCCTGAAAAAATCTAATTAGTCCGTCAGTTAGATTATCAAAAAATATTTGACACGTATTTTTTCTTTTGTTACGTAAACCAAAATTGACGAAGATACGACGCTTTTAAAATTCTCAATACGTCACGCCGTGCTATAATTTTAAGTGCATTGTGACGTCACGAGCCCCTACTCCCGAGTTTTGTTGTATTTTATCTTTGTAAACATTCATTGATTTACAAAAACAAAAAATACGTGTACATTATTTTCCAATACTCTAACTGACGGACTAAATAGATTTGCAATTTATTGATGGTGGAAACTAGCCTATTGTTACTGTAATAAATAAAGGGTGCAGTTGCTTTTAATGTTTTACAAATTGTTTTTTTTTGGTTCAGAATAATGTCATAAACGATAAATAAAATTCTTTGTCCACTGATATACATATATTATTTTCTAGAATTAACATAATATACATATATTTGATTCTTGATTATAATATTAGACAATAATTACACATATTATTTACAAGCATAAAAATTATCTTAACAAATGTACATAATATACATAATTCTTAATTTTCTAGATGTTTTTGAACTTTTTCTGTATTATGAAACTTATATAGATGGCTTGATAGGCAAGTATAGTCGTGCCCTCACCTTTTCCCTGCACGTTAAGAGGTCTATCATATTTTTTCTTATATTTGAGTGTTTGAAGAATCGAACACTCAAATACAAGAAAAAAAAATGATATTTATTTAAAACACTCCCGAGAGAAATAATCAAACTTTCTCGGGGATATTTTTGTTTTAATTTTGTGCCCATATCTAAATTATAACAAATCAAAACTCTCAGTTTCTCTCAAACACTCAAATACAAGAAAAATTGAGATAGCCCTCTTAGGGCTTTATCACACTAGCGAATTGCGAGCGGATTCAAAGCGGAGTGGGCGCGCAGCGAATTCGGCGCGGGCGCGATATGAATTCGCCGCGGATGCGCAATAAGTATGTATTTACAAACAAAAATTATCTATATAGTATATCAACTATCTGGTGTCCACGACACAAGCCTCGTTGCTTAGTGAGGCACTAGGTGGCGCTGTGTGTAATGTCCAGCAATATTTATTTTATTTATTTTGAATCACATCTGCCCCAACAGAAGTCGTTACGTGATGTCCACGACCGCTCTGCCAAGAGATTCACGAAGACGAAGAGACTCCGCCGTGAACTTAGGTAGGTACTTTTTAATACTGCCTCTATCTACTTTTTTGAGTTAATGTCTATAGGGTGGAATGAAAGGGAACCGGCACACATCATTCTGAAACCCACCACATCGATTCATCAGTATTTTTGAAGTGAAAACTTCTTTATGCGCGTTGAACACTTTTTGGGTCAACAAAACTCATGGAACTCGCGTCATCGTCACCTAACGCTTTCATAGAACGCTTAGTCAAAATCAACCTTATGCAATTAAGATAAAGTTTATTTAGGATTGATCGACGATACAATTCACAAGTTAGTTTTCACTTCTATCGGCAATCCCCAAAGTTTTTTTAAAGCAGCTGTCTAATACATTTTGACCGTACGAAAGAAAAGTATGACCGAAACGGGACCCTATTACTAAGACTCCACTGTCTGTCTGTCACCAGCCCGCGTAGCATGGCCACCGTAGACACGAAAGAGATTCGACAAATCTTTTGCTCATCTGTCATGGAATCGACAAAATGACATATGAACAAAAGATTTGTCGATTCTCTTTAGTGTCATGCTAAGCGGGCTGGTTGTATCTCATGAACAGTGATAGGAATAGGTAGTGCTTATTAGCCTAAACTTCGAAGAACAGAGACAAGAATCGGAGACTTCCTTAGACTATATTTTTTCCGGGACATCACGTAAGTACATCAAAAATTAATGTTATTTGGAATAAGTAATTGGTCTATGTTTACCTAAAGTTTGCGACTAGACATAACATAACACAGTCGTTACAACCATCAAAATTTCTGAAAGTTTTCTTTTTAAGAACATTTTGGAAACGACTTCTTCATCATAAAACTATGATACGCTCTCTTAGGTACGCACTCTTAGAATTTACAAAAAAAAACTCGCCGTGGTCGCATAATAAAATATAGTATAGGGAAGTCTCCGATTCTTTTCTCTGTTCTTCTTCGAAGTTTAGGCTAATAAGCACTACCTATTCCTATCACTGCTCATGAACCGTGATAGGTAGACAGTTGAAATTTTCCCAGATGATTTATTTCTGTTGGCGCCATAACAACAAACATTAAAAATAAAGATTCATTAAAAATTAAAGGGGGCTTTTACTGCGATGGTACGGAAACCTTCATGCGGGAGTCCGACTCGCGCTTCGCCGGTATTTTTTTTATATTACCTTTAAAAAATAAAATGTGGGGGGAGGGGAGAGGGGGGGAGAGGAGGGGTAGGGGAGACGGAGGGGGGGATCAGAATGATGTACTGACTACATAGTCAGCAAGCACATGCTTGCTGACCGTTTTAGCGTCAATATCACTTCCAACCCGTATATCAATTAGTTAAGGAGTACTTATAAATGGAGTCATTTTAATTAACTAAAACTATTAATAACTACTTTTTCAGTTGAAACAGGCATTCAGAATCTTTCGAATCATTCACATGACTAAACAGCTATTGTTTACATCGAGATCGTAGCAAGTAGCCCTAACTAAAGCTGTACAAGGATCTTTTGGCGCGTGGTCAAATATAGAACTATGTTAGTTCCATTTTTGACCACGCGCCAATTTTTTTTTTTTCAAATGTAACCAACCAATTTTACAAATTTGAAACAAGTAAACGTTATACAAGCGCCAAATTACCCTTGTAGAACTGTACTCTCAATGCCAACGCTAAGGGCACTTTTCAATATTCAGAACTCAGATCTGACCATTGAAAAATCGACCCTACACAATCTATGTTACGTTACAATTTAAAAATAATATTAATGTGTTAATCACATAAACCTCTCCAAATTTATCATCTAAATGATCGTGAAAATCGCATAAAAATCGTTTAGAAATACAACACGGCCATATCCACGCGATAACAGACTTCAATGAGTTTGTTTCAATATTTCGATATTTCAATATTCAGTATTTTCGCTACTCTCTTCCAATAAAGCACCCACTTACTAGCCAGTATTTTTTTTAAAGGCAATGAATGACAGCTCCATTTAGCTAAAAATAAAAACACTGCTTCTTGCGCAGCGCCATTTATAGTTGGTGCCAGTTAAGATGAGAATAGCGGTCATTGCCCTTTCCCGAAATATCTCTTCGTACGAAACAAAAAAAATAAACCATGTATCGTTTTTCATTACAAAAAATGTTGAAGATCACGATAGATGGCGATTCCAGACTTGAACAGGCTTATTTTTAGTTTTCAAAGTTAAGAAGTTTAATAAATGTAGGTGGGTCAATGACCGCTATTCTCACCATAACTGGCACCAGCTATATCATTTTTTTGTTGGAAGCTGGCCCTGAAAACACCTCATTTATAACATGTACAGATAGATTGGCATCGAGAGATTAACAACTTATTTATTAAAATGCAATGTAAACCTGTAATAGACATATTAGTTAGAGAATAATTTTGAACTCATTGGAATTCTGCCAAAGGGTCTGAAATTGTGTTATGTAATCTACTTTAAAATTTAGATAATGGGGTAGATGAGATGGCACCATAAAACAATAATTCCAAGACACCAATCTCTAAAAAAACACTTTTTCTTGGGCCTGAAAACCCGATTTATTTTCAATTAATTGCCAAATTCGATTTTTAGTTGCTTTGAAATCAATTAATAGTCGAGTCGAAGAGTCGGGTTGTGTCGAGTTGAATAAGCAGTGACGTCACAGTTGGCTATTGCCATACAAAATCTATGAGAGAACCGCGTTTTGACAGCTCTTAAAAAGTATCTCAATTGATTGGTGTGTCATCTACCCCATTAAACATCTATCATACATTTTTGATTGGGGTAGTATCGCATTTTTAAGTCAGACATCATCTGGCTAGCCTTTTCCCAATATGTTGAGGTCGGCTTCCAGTCTAGCCAGATGCAGCTGAAGACCAGTATTTTACATGAAGCGACTGCTTATCTAACCTCTATAACACTGTTGAGTAATACGATTAGTAAGACTGATTTTTACCCAATTTTAAAAGATGTTTAAATTCTGTGTACTTAAGGGCCTTGGTAGGACACCAATGAATTCAATTTTACAGAAATATTTACAAAGTGTTAAAGTTAAATTTCGCCATACATTCTTAGGATAATACAATTATAAAATTATTCATTTAATCATAATACTTTTCAGGGTGGAATTAAATTAGCCAGAAAAACTCTGCAGAAGTGATGTGTATCTTACCACTATATGACAAAATGGTAATTTAAGTTCATTTATTTTAGAACCTCTGAACTCAAACACTGTTTTAAGCTTTCACAGTTTAAAACTAAACTTATATTGACAACAGCATCGAAATATCGGGAGCTCAAAACTATTAACAATCACGGAAGATATCCCGTAAGTGACAATATAAATTTAACCTCTGAACTCCTCAAAAATTTGAACTTGGAACTACAATTTCAAGAGTAATTTCAAAATTTAAAAAAGCAAAAAAGAACTGAATTCAAAATAACAATCTTCTTAGTGTGTGTGTGTGAAAATTGGGCGAGGACTTTGGCACTTTCAGGAGCGTCCATCAGCTCCTGTGATGTTCAAAAAATAGGACAGTCAGGACACGATATCAAGTGTCTCATCGTTAGTGGGGCAACACCACATTTACACTCCAGGGCAGAGTCACCTATGAATCTCTATCTGTAAAATGTAAAAAAAAGAACAAAAATACCAAAAAGACAATTTTAATAATTTTAATTTTTTTAACGTGATTTATATTATGATTCTGCTAAAGCGACCATCTTAGGCCCGCAGGTTTTTCTTCCCTTGTGTAACATTATTAGTTCTCTTTATTACGGTTCCGTACAGTAGGTTAACCTACGGGACCATGTTACTAAACCTCCGCTATCTGTCCGTCCGTCCGTGAGTCTGTGTGTCAGCGGGCTGTATCTCATGATCCATAATAATAAAAATTGAGGGTCCCCCCTACTACGATGATAAATGATGTTTATTTTGCAAGTAGGTTTTTACAAATACTTTAACAAGTCATGTTTTAAAACTAGATGGGGCCGGTGTTTCATACCTGACTACTCTGAGGAGAAACAGCCGAAACAAACTAAGAGGTCATAGTCTCTTTTGAAGTCCAGACATAATCTTGCTCAATTCACATGAGGACAATACAGATTAGTGTCTGAGATGGTCTTTTGAAGAAAGAACCACACAGATTTGAGTGGACCTGTCCAGTCAGTGCAAGCATTTGTCAGTTAACGCGTAGCTCGACTTACAACTCAAGGAATGATTGGAATGATGGAACTCTTAATGCGCGAGTCCGACTCGCACTTGGCCGGTTTATTTTTTTGTCTGTTTTCTCTTTACTGTATCTCTTTATTTACCCTCTCTGAAATCAGCAATATTCTTAACTCCAAAAAACGTTGGCAACCCTAGCCACACACATTTTCACAGACACGTTTTCTATTTTGTTTCATCAAGTTTAGATAACCATCACGTCTGCAGAGTTTCTCTAGCTATTTTAATTTCACCTTTTGTATATTGGGCGCTGTTTGTGGTAACAAACTTTTTAACACACACATATGATTCTTCATGTATGCAGCACATCAAATTACCACGAACTGTCAAATTTCTCCATATTATTTTAAACCATAAACTGTTGAATGTTAAGTTCAAAATCGAACGAGAAAATTCGACAGTTTGTGGTAACTTGTTGCGCTGGCGACTGTACGGTCGAACCAGCTGTTTGGTTTACAATTTACAATGTAATTTGTGGGTTAAACTGTGAACTAAATAGCTTGTTCGACCGTACATATTATTTACTAGATAAATTTTGCATTAAATTACTTATTACACAATTAATTGAAAAGTTTTGAGAATTACATTCAAAATCGCATACTTTTCTAGTTCTTCAGTTAGCTGGTGTCATGATTTCTGCAAAAGAAAACATATTTTCAGATCAGTATTAATTAAGCTAATCAGTCAGAGTCAGATCAGTATTAAGCTTTAGGAAAAAAACGTAGGTAATTTGTAGTATAAAAATACAGGATGTAAACAACATCACGAAGCCGACAAACAAGCATTCTATACATCAAACTAACTAACTTTACGCAAAAAATATTGCTGGAAAAAGCCTTTTTGGGGTAAAAAATTATGTTTTGTGGTAAAACTCAATGTAACGAACTCAAAACATTGTGCTGATGGATGGATTCAATAGTACGGGGGTCGTGGAGGTGTTTAAAGTAAAAATCTTACATTAAAAACTTATATATAAAAAAAAAAAAACTTGTGAAAATATTTGAAGTTCCAAAGTATGGTGTAGAACAAAAAAAATGATCGCAATGACAGGGAGAAAAAGTGCCTTTCGGCTTCGTTAAGAGGTTATTTACACCCATTATGTTGTCCCACTGCAGAGCAAAGGACCTCTCCTTCCTATTTACATTCATCATTCCGAACCTCACGCATATAGACATTTTTCATAAGAATGTCGAAAATTCTATGTACGGAATGTACTTTTTCTTCTAAGCGAGTTGATGGCAGATTTTCATCAAATATATTTTGCCCTAAACTCAGCTACGTGAACTCCGCTTGGTGATGTACTCTTAGCAGCCGAGTGCAATTAGACAAAAAGTAAAAAAAAAAAAATTTCTCCGCTCGCGACTTTTTTTTTTAATTTTCTTCGGAATATATTTTTTTTCCGTTTATGGCTAACGTTCGGAGTCAATTTACGGTCATTTTTAATAACTTACTAACAGGTATCGGTAGGTTGCTATGGTTTGACATTTAGCTTACGGACGGTTAGAAAAAAAACGTCACAGAAAACCTTTTTTTGATTTTTCTATGAAGTGACGCGGATAGGACATTTCAAGCTAACTTTGTTTATAGAAACCGATAGCTACGAGACGTGGGTCACGTGGGCATATTAACTGACAGTTATACGTAAGTAAGTTATAGAAAACGGCCTTTGAAGAATTTCACGGCCACGGTAACGTATGCCCCGGTGGAAGGCTTTCAGATGGCTCGATGAAGCCGTCAGGAGGATTTAAGTAGCTCTCGCCAAAGATCACATCTTGCTGTGGAGGCGTTGCAATTAGATGAACTATGTACGGTCACAGAATATATATTAGTACCTTACGGTACAGAAGTCTCACTCCCGAGTTTAGGTATGATAAACGCAAGCGTGCGGCCACCGCACTAGTCTCAATAGGCTTGCACTCGCTCGACTTGTCGCACACGCAGCGCACGCACCCGCCAAACAAAATAAAATGTTAATACCGTAAAGTACCTCTGATAGCCCTAGCAGATTGAAGCGAGACGGCAGACAGTTATTGTACTATGAACGCTATGCGTAATGCAAAAGGTTGAAATTAGCTTGTTTTCCAGAATAGTAGGTAAATATCTCGGGGTTTTTGCGCCGCTTGTATGGAAGTGAGACAGGCCTGGTACGGTCGAACAAGCAAATAGCTTGTTCGACCGTACATAGTTAGTAGTCAAAATGTAAACTAAATAAGTTTACATTTTTACAAAATAATTTGTGGGTTAAACTGTAAACTAACTAGCTTGCTCGACCGTACTAAATACGTGGTAATCTTTTGTGTTGATATTAATCCACCCTGTATTTTAATCCGTAAAAGATAGGTATTTACTGTGAATGTTCCAGGGTAGCTTGCGAAGTTCAAATTTTCTTACGTTTTTTGCAATTTGTAGGCCATCAGTGCTAGTTTGTATGTTGATTAAAGTATTATTCACGACTGTAAGACGTATGTAGTTACAGAATTATAATCATCAAAATCATTAATACAACCCTCCAAGTTCATGAAATATGACTATTTTATGAAAAAGTAAGAAAATTGGAATTGGCGGGCTACTCTTTTTTTCGGTTGGGAAATCATCAAATGACTCCTCCCGCTCTGGGCGGAGCAGGAGGGAGTGTCAGACTTTTACTGACTAAAACTCATCCATGTTCCTTCATCGCCCTTTGTGTTCCGGGGCCACGGTATCTCTTTTGAACAGTCCCGCAACCCCGGCGGGCATCGGTCCTTACGGACCCCTTCCGTTTGCTGACTCTTGTTTGAGGCGCGCGTGGAACACTCCTGCTTGTCGACACGGCCTGTCGTCATGAGACGGACCGACGGCGATCTAGCCCATAGCCCACCATACTACTAACCGTGCGCGTGGTCGGGTGTGTCGGGGCTGCAGGCGGCGCAGAGCGGCGCGGCACGCGGTGCGTGTAGCGCGGCCAGCGCGGCGCGAGCGCACACGCAGCGCGTGCACACGCAGCGCCCGCAGCCCCAGCAGTGGTGCTGGAACAACATCACTGATTATTTATTTTAAATTACGTATTACACCTTTAACAGTTATAACGCCAATGCGATGTTACTACAACAATAATACAGATATAAGAGACAAAATACAAATTAAAAACACAATTAAAACTACTCTAAACTTTTTCAATGCAGTCCAGTGCTACAATGTTATTTTTTATTAGTCAACTCTAATTCATTTTGTCTTATAAACCTACATAGGAGAAGCTTATAGCCACAAGGGTCGATCTTCAAGGTTAAGCCGCTTGCCTAAGTCAGCCTGATGATCGGTGACCATCCATTACATATTGAGTTTCCTCAGAAAGCAAGTTAAGCCGTTGGTCCCGGCTGTCTTTTGTAGATCTTTGACAGTTGTTACAGTTAGTCAGCCTGAAAGTCTGACAACCAGTCTTACGAAGGAGTTCCGTATTACCCAGTACTAACTGGTTTTAGAGGTCAGATAGCAGTCGCTCACGATCAAATTGCAATTTAGCTCTTCCTGAACTATCTAAAGCTTCTACCTGCTAGTTAACAACCGTCAATGGGGCTACGCCCGGGATGATTAATGAGTAACAAACAAATGATTTTATTTAGTCCGTCAGATAAATTATCGAGAAATATTGAATAATTGTTTTTTGTTTTATAAAATCAATAAAAAAATACGAAAATAAAACGCACCAAATAAAAGAAATGGGGGCTTGTTACATCACTTTTCGGTTAAAAGTACCGAAATGTGACGTCACACGAGTTTTCGACGCACAGTTAAATTTTTGTTTACGTGAAAAAAGAAAAAATATTTGTAGAATATGTTTTGGAAATCTATCTGACGGACATAATAGTTTTTTTTGTCATCTAGGCTATTTAAGCCAATTAATAAGACATTACCTTTCTGCTGAAGTGGTCGAGCGGCGTGGAGCAGCTGCACTCGGTAACGTTCTTGATGCTCTTCCAGTCCAACGCGACCGTGTTAACCTCTTTCTCCAACAGCGCGTAGCTCGCCGGTATCGACTCACTCGCCTTCTGTTTATAAAGAAAACAGATATGTGGTGTTTAATAAATGAGTTATGTGTGCTGTGGTGAGGGATGCGCGGTGGAGGGAGTGCGGGGCTGTTCAATGTTACCTTTGGACATTGACTCAGCACTCGGCCTGGCTTACGCGCGGCCCAGTTAAAATAATGATTTGGTTGCATCTTACACGCATAGGACACATTGACTTTGTATAATAGTGTGTGTTAAGAAAAAGTAGTATATAAGCAGAACATTTTGTAAATATTCTTAAATATTCTTTTGCAAATAAATCAGATTTGAATTTTATATTCTTGTCTCATTACCCCTCACTGTGGCCAAGACACCTTTAGCCATCTCTGATCAGTCTCGTGAGTCTGCGGGACTGGCAGTGAGTGTACCCTTCCCGAACCTGGTATTCCTGTCTACTATCCGTCTGTAACCTTAGGTCGCATGGTGCAGACATCCTGAACTTATTTATATATTTATTTATCACACACTAGGTATATGGTAGGTTAGGGCTGTAGGGCTTATAGGGCTTAGGGTCGTAGGGACTGTTAGGCTTGTAGGTCTTCGTAGGTTCCTCTAACTTATCATATATTTTCATGTATCGTCACACCCTTGACAGCATTGCGGCCTTACATGACGTTTGTTAAGGGTGGACGTACATTTTGGTCCTTCGAGCCGGATATAACAAGAGCGCAGATACCACTAGTACTGACTTAACTATTAGACCGCACTCTCAGTCTAGTTCGAACACCCGTAGCGACAGCACGTCTAACGCAGTAATATTGGAAAGTGTTTTATTGTACAACCCAACCCTGAACGAAGACACCACACTGATATAATGGTGGTTTTACTCTAAAAACTAACTAGTGCACGAGTGAACACCACACTTAACATAACATAACATCACGGCTGTAATCCCCAAAGGGTTTAGGCACAGGAATACATAATAGCACATCCACATTTCACCAGTTGTGTGTAATAGGTGTGCGTTGCCCTGGCAAAATGTTGTGCATTTGAGAGATGAGACCATAAAAAAAATTAGTGTATCATGAGGAGCAATTTGTTTAATAGTAGCAAAATTTGTGTGAATTGTAGTTTTAAAGTTATTTGAGAAAAACACATTTTGCTGGAGTAACGTTTGAAACGTTATCCTGGCAAAATCGATATTCAAAAATTCGTTCAGCCCGGAACCAAATACATGATTAGATAGCTTTTGTTGCGTAGTAAACGTTTGTAAATAGCAAAATTTGTGTGAGGACTGGTTCTTGAGTTATTTAAGATTTTGCTGCGGTAACGTTTTGGGATTTGACGTTTTGGGATGGTGCGGCCGCTTTTACGTGACCTTTTTAATTTGGTCGGCTTATTAGAGAATTTCTGGCATATTCTTATGTATTTGGATCCAGGCTGAACGAATTTTTGAAAATCGATTTTGCCAGGAAATCACTTTAAATCACTCAAATAACTTTAAAACTACAATTCACACAAATTTTGCTACTATTAAACAAATTGCTCCTCATGATACAATAATTATTGTTTATGGTCTCATCTCTCAAATGCACAACATTTTGCCAGGGTGACGCACACGTGTAATAGGGGGCGAACTTATTGCCACCAACCGGACCCAAATCCACCCTCACTAAGAAATTTCTGTAGAAAAATCCAATAACACTGCTTGACCCGGGAATCGAACCCAGGACCTCATGCTTAGCAGTCACACTTGCGAGTCTTGCGACCACTAAACCAACGAGGCAGGTGGTTTATGTAGGTGGGTCAATGACCGCTATTGTCATCTTAACTGGCAGCAACTATAGATGGATTCCGATGTTTAGTTCATCATTTGTGTCATAGATAGCGCTGTAGTACTTTTTGTTCTATTTTGCTGTAGTGCATTTTTTGTGTAGTACCGCTACATGACGATAATATTACCTCAGTGATGAGTGGTATCTTGTTGAGTTTGTTAGGAGCGCCGGTTTCTTTCAGAGGGTGGTCGTGGTTCGCGCACTCCAGCTCAGTGAGAGTGCCGCCAGACTCGTATAGTAACCTGGAAACGTTCAAAACGGACTTTTAAAAATGAGGTGGAAAAATAGGGTGCATAAGGATTATATTTCTTTAATCAAAGCAACTAATTTATTTTACAGATCATAAAATCCATTTTTAATAATACATACACATCTTAAATGGTTACGTATCATAATACCTAAGTTTATCCTATTTTCGATGTAACTACGGTTGATTCACATAATGTTCATAACACATATTGATCGACTCAACTACTGTTTAACTTACCTAATTTTGATTTAACTAAAATCAATAGCAGTAACGAACGATTAATGTAATGATTTTTTAAGTTATTGGCTATGACATTGATTGGATGTGTGTTGGAGCGCCTGATCGATTCGTCGGAGCAGCGAACGACGATGCGTCCTGTTTTAGTTTTAAGTTTTTAATGTAAAAATTGTACAGTCATTACTGTTTGTGTCTTTGTTTAGATAGTACACATTTTTAAGTAATCCCAAATTCTCCTCATTTTTATTTACCCAAGTCCTGGTGCTCGCGTACAATGTGACGCGCACTCGCTACGCTCGCATTTTACATTACACACCCACTTTCTGTCACAAATGCCGCCTTCGGCCTACGCTCCTCACGCCAGTTAGGAAGACCCAATGCAGAAAAGCACTATGCAATACTGAGTTTAGGTGAGTCAACCGTAGATGAATGGTTCTTTAGGGATTTCGTTTATTAGTTATTACAAAAATCTGTGAAACGATATTTAGGTATTTTAAACAGTAGGTCTATGGACCGTAGCTACCGTAGTTATATCGAAAATAGTTAGGATAAACTTAGGTATTAAATAACTTGACCGTAAACTCGAAGCTTAAATATTGAGACAGCACTTTCGTTTCCGCGTAGTTCCCCTCTCTCTTTCTACCCTATATACCCTTCTCTTTCGCACATCCATCCCCTCTCCACCTCACCACCAGGTGGGCTCATGGCGTGATGCGCCTGAGCGTCTTGCTCATTGGCGTTTCGTTTCCCGGCGCGTTCGGTTCGACCACGAACCATCTTATAATTCCCCAAAATTAAATTTACTGTTTCTAATAACTTGCTAAGTGTTTAACACCGAGCGCAGTTTATTCACGTAAGTGTTTGCACAGAAATTATTTTTAAACTCTATAACAGCTTTGCTGTTCGATTTATTTATACTTATACCCACATATAGATTACATTGTCTTTATGTGGATATTTTTTTTTTTCTGCTGTAGATTATTCTACAAGAATTGCTTGATTCTACCCTACATTTGTATGATTTTTTATTTTCTATTTGTTAATTTTAGTAACTAGTTAAATCACGAGTGTTATTAGAGTGATATTTTTTCGTATTATTAGGATGGAAGGCAGGGCTATACCTTCTGAAACTAATCCTGGTGATGTGTCAGTTACTCCGGGCCCATCACGCCGCCGATCGAGCAGCAGCTCCTCGAGTAGCTCTAGTAGCACATCTACAAGCTCTAGTAGTTCAAAGAAATCGGTAGGGCGTAAACGAAAACGTTCACGACGCCACCGTCATAAGAAATCAAAACGTTCGCGACGTTCTAGGAACATTAGAGTTAATAAATTGTCTAAGGAGGTTGAGGAGCTTCGTGACTTGCTTGGCCGTAATAATAATAATAGTACACACACCTATCCCATAGATTTTTGTAATGAGTCCTGCATTGATTTAAATGAAAGCCGTGAATTATTTTGTGATAATGATATTAATGAGGGTAGTAGTGAAGCCACAAAAGAGTTTTCGTTTAATATTCAGACCAAGCTTAAGGAACCGTCAGTACCTAAAGCACCTAGCGATTTTTTAAATACCCTAAACTGTATTCAACATTTTGATAATACTGACTGATGTGATGTTCGTTATGCCGATACTCAAAAAATGTATAGCCATTCACCTGGTTTTGTAGATTTAGAGATTAATGACGAAATCAAAGCCTATGAGTCTACACGTCATTTAACTCAAGCAGATAGCGCCTATGCTGCCCAGACTTTCTGTTTATTAAAACTTAGGGAGGTTTTACAAGGTTCCTTGAAAAGTTTCTTAACATGGGCAAGAGACGAACGAGATAAATTGTGTTTTGATAATTTACAAGAAAAAAAATAATGAAATATTTTTCAAAGGTGATGTGCATAAGGTATCATCCGATTTACTGCAATTACTTTGTGGCCACAGAGCCGAAATTATTCAGATGAGACGTGATGCCATATTGAAATTTATTCGAGATCCTCTTATAAAATCATCTTTACGTAAAATACCTCCCTCATGCCAGAACCTTTTTAATGCCGAGTCTTTTACGACCGCCCTCGAAAAAATCGGTGGTTAACACCACCGATTTTTTCGAGGGCGTTCTTACCACTGAAAAGTAATGACAGCTCTGCCCGTCAAGCTGGATCTAGTAAAGCTGTATTTAACATCCGCCCTCCGCAGGGGGCGGTCTGTTACAACAAGCCTTCGCAAGGTATTGTACCTGGATGCTGCCATGCACACGCTGCACATCCGGCATATAACGCTCATCCGCAGGGGAGCTATCATTCTCAATATCCTCAGGGATATGTAGACAACCACTCTAATCGACGAGGAGCCTCCAATACAAGAGGTTCCTTTCGATCCCGAACCGGTCGTCATAATCGATCAGGCAATGGCCAATTCAAAAACATTCGAAATTAGAACGCGTTCAATAGCGCGTCTAAAAATGATCAGTTTAAAAAACGGAACAACTGACTCGAGTCGCTCGAGCACCGAGTTCAGAGCCGGCCAGTTGACCCGCTTTGCCCACCGTTGGGAACACTTGGGAGCTCCAAAATTCATTATAAAAATAATAAATGGTTATCGAATAAAATTCCTTCGAAGACCTCCACTGATTGTCCCAAATGTAACAAACAGTGCCTTCAATACTCTGACGTCACCAGAAATGTCAATGCTTGTAAATCAAATGAAAGCACAGGGCGTTCTCGAAAATGTAGATATATCCCCGAGCTTCTTGTCAACAATATTTTTGGTACCAAAAGGCGATGGTTCCGTCCGTCCAATTTTCAACTTGAAAGCTCTAAACGAGTTTGTTTTCACAGACCGATTCAAGCTGATAAACATTTTCCGAATACCAGATTTTCTACAGCCTCGAGATTGGCTTTGCAAGATAGACCTTTCCCAAGCCTATTTTCATTTGGCCATTTGTCAGTCCCAACGACGGTTTCTCAGAATAATTTACGTAGGAAAATTACTCCAAGTGACATGCCTCCCATTTGGGCTGAGCACAGCTCCAAAGGTTTTTGCGTCTCTGACCAATTGGATCGCTCAAACTCTGCGCGAAGAAGGCATACGCGTAATTGTCTATTTAGACGATTTTTTGATCGCCCATTAGGATATAGGCGTTCTCAGATCACAGGTTCAGTTAGTGGTGCAATGGCTACAATACCTAGGTTGGCAGATCAACTTCCAAAAATCAGAGCTCACGCCCCAAAAGAATTTGGTCTATTTAGGCGTTCATTGAGACCCCAGGCTGAATCAAAAACGACTTTCGCTAGACAAATATCAGGGCCTTCTGGCCAAATTGTCACGCATGAGGAGGGACAACAAAGTAGTATTAAAGGACCTACAAAGCCTTGTAGGCCTTCTGAATTTTGCCAGTTTTGTAGTTCCAAACGGCAGGCTCAATCACCGGAGCATGTTAGATTTCCTAAATTCAATTCCGAAATCGTCAAAAAACCTGCATGCCTTACCAGCAGAGGCGCAAGAAAATTTGGAATGGTGGATGCAAAACTACCAAGCCTCGACACCGATTCACGTTGCACCTCCAAGTCATTTTCTTACAACAGATGCCTCCGATATAGCATGGGGCGCACAGTTGGACAGTCTGTCACTGTCAGGACCTTGGAGCGAGCAGGAGACCGGATTGCATTGCAACCAAAAAGAAATGCTGGCAATTTTAAAAGTCTTACAAGGTCATTGTCTGCTCCTGCAATGCTCCACAGTGCTTGTACAGTGCGACAACAAGACTGTGGTAGCTTACCTGCGCAACGAAGGGGGGACAATATCAAAACCCATGATGAATATTACAAAGAATGTTTTCGAGGTACTGACCCAACACAGTATCGTTCTAAAAGTTTTTCACTTACCAGGGAAATTCAACATTCTGGCCGATCGTCTTTCTCGGGGTCGGGCTGCCGTAGAATGGCACTTAATATCTCGATGCACAGAAACAATCTTTCGGAAATTCGGAATCCCGGTAATAGACCTTTTTGCCTCGGAAACGGCTCATGTCGTTGCCAATTATGTTTCACTGGACTTGAACGACAAACAGGCCATTTATCACGATGCGTTTTCGATCGAATGGAACTACCAGCTAGCGTGGGTGTTCCCACCACCTTGTCTGGTTCCAAGAGTACTAGCGCACCTCAATCGAGCGACTGGAATTTTCCTTTTGGTGGTTCCTCGGTGGGACCGAGTTTTCTGGAGAGGAGACCTGAAGACACGAGCATTAGGTCCTCCCTTCACTATTCGGAACCTGGACCATTATTTAGTGAACACAGCTACCGGCCTTCCACCTCCCAGAGTCCAAGATATAACTTTGGAGATATGGAAATGTGGGGGTGGGGTCAAACCTTGTAAAACTGGAATTTAGAACAAATAAAATCGTTAGAATCATCCTGGAGGCCATCAACTCGCAAAACCTACAGAGCTGCTTGTTCACGATGGTTAAAATGGGCAGAAAAACATAAAATTAACCCAGTTAATCCAGAAGGATCTGCAATGGCACAATTTTTAGCGGATTTGTATTTAATTGAAAAATTATCGTATAATACAATACTCTTGCATATATCTGTAGTTGCTACCCTGAGCAATGCGGATACAGGTAGCCTTTTAAGTTCCCATACTCTAGTAAAGCATGTGCTAAAATCAATTGCTCTTAAACAGCCGGTAACAAGCAAACCCCTTATCTGGAACATTGACGATCTATTGTCTCATTTGGCGAATAGTTCCATAGACTCCAACAATCTTTTCGCAACATCTAGGCATACAGCCGCATTACTACTCCTTTGTTCGGGCAGACGAGTTCATGATTTAACTCTCCTCTGTGTTGACTCTGATCACTTAATTATGTCAGATGATAGTGTGATAGCGTGGCCAGTTTTTGGTTCCAAAACTGATTCTACTACGCATAGACAATCTGGTTGGAAGTTTTTAAAAAACTCTGATAACAAGAATCTAGATCCTGTTTATTGGATACGTCAGACTATTGACCTATTCGAAAGTAGACGGAATTTAGCTAAATGTCACAATTTATTTGTGAACATAAGGGGTCAGGCTAGACCTGCTTCCCGAGCTGTAATAGCTGGTTGGATTAGATCTCTCCTATTAGAAGTCAAGATAATAGCGACTCCTGGTAGCTTTCGGTCTGCAGTTGCATCAAAAAATTGGTCAGAAAATCTTCCAATTGATACCATCTTGGCTAGAGGTAATTGGAAAGTTGAAAATACTTTCCAGAAATTCTATAAACGTCAAGTTATGCCAGCTGCCTCGGTTTCTGGTTTAACCATAACGAATTTGTTTGATCCTATAAATTAAGTGAGTGAATATGTAATCGTATCACACAATTAAATAATGATTATGTAATTGTATAACTAAATTGTTCCATTATTATAAATTATCATTAAAGTTTCTTATTTTTAGTTTACCTCATTGAATGGTGATTGTTAAAGGATTTATTTTGTTTATGTAAAAATTAAAGTTTATACGCACATCGATGTTTTTGTTTTATGTTTACAAAATGTAAAACTACAATATCATAACTCCCCTCGTCCTTGGGAGATTACATTCTTATTTATTTTCATTCTCACATTGGCGTTCTTCACCACCAGGCGATAACAAACACGTCTCAATATTTAAGCTTCGAATTTACGGTCAAGTTATTTAATAGCAGCGTTTTTCCTGAAATAAAACGCTTATTAAATTACTTACCTAAATTCGAAGCTTAACTTAATTCCTGCCTGTTGATTTTCAACACAATGAGCAAGACGCTCAGGCGCATCACGCCATGAGCCCACCTGGTGGTGAGGTGGAGAGGGGATGGATGTGCGAAAGAGAAACCCTTATAGAGTAGAAAGAGAGAGGGGAACTACGCGGAAACGAAAGTGCTGTCTCAATATTTAAGCTTCGAATTTAGGTAAGTAATTTAATAAGCGTTTTATTTCAGGAAAAACGCTGCTATTATGATGATACATCTTAAATTTAAAAAAATCCAAATATAATTATGTACATACACAAGTGCTTATCAGCCTAATTTGAATTATAGTTATTTATGCAACTGTTGTATAATGAGGGGTATTAAAACACGAACGTGGGTTTATCACACGAGGCGAAGCCGAGTGTGATAATAGTATCACATGAGTGTTTTAATACCTAATTATGTACAGTTGCATACAAGACTTTATCTACATCCATGATATGAATCCTCCATAAAAGGTTCTGAAACCATAGGGTGTTGCAGTGTTCTAAGTCTATGTAAATTCATGGAAAGTTTAATTGCTTGTATTTACTACAAACAAACCGTGTATAGGTAGTAATATAATTATTTACATTTTGGATTGTTCAATTATCAAAATTCACAAAGCTTGTATCACTCATTTTTGTAAACAACAAAGTACATAATGCAATACTAATATCCAAATGTCGAACAAAAATGGCGGGATACGACGTGAATTCGAATTAACCTATAAGTTTTTTTTTTAATTACGGCGCTGTGGTAGTGAATCGCACGTGCTAGACGTTCGATTCACTACCACATTCGATGTTCTTTTTTTAAAACGAGTTGCATAATGAAATTCAGTACAACATTATAACACCCGTTTGGGTGTTATAATGGTTATTATGACACTGGCTGTTTTAATGTTGGCCATAAGCTAACTGTTTCAGATACCTTTATAGAGGATTTATAGCATGGGTGTAGATAAAACTATTTTTGATTTGGATTTTTGTCAGAGGTGTAGAGTACTCGTACAGCACTTACTTGTTGTCTATTTGTAGGGCTTCAGTCTTCGTCTCAATCTCCACGGAGTTGACGTTTCCGTTTTGATAGTTAACCACGGTAGTATCCTTGCTCTTGTCTCCCCTCTTGCCTGATATCAGGTTCTTGAAAGTGGTTATTCTCTGTAATTAAGAATTAGAATCTATATTAAAATACAAAATCTTAAGGTGGAAACGCTAAGTTAGTCCGCGAAATTCATTTTTTTTTGTCGTTTTTGCAATTTACAGTCAGTGAGAGTGTGAGTGTGACTTGTCAGTGTCAGGTTGTATGTTAATGAAAAATGAGTCGTGCAAGTAACACGTATGTAGTAACAGAATTAAAATCATTAACACAACATTATAATAATTAATTAATAAAATATCATTTATTATTTTAGATGATTAAAAAAAAAAAAATTAAAACCTTGTCTCGACGTATTTACGTTACGTTTACGGCTTCGCTAAAATCCTGAAAGGTGCAGGTGGTTGTGCAGGAGGGCAAGAAAGGAGGTGGGGGCATATCCTGCAGAGGCTCCACACTGGCATTCTATTCGAAATTAGTCGAGGGAACTCCACTTAGTCATATATTTCGATAGCCTCGCGCGGGTGCACGCCGCTCTGTGGGAGGGGCGGTACCTTGGCGAGGTAGTTGATGTGGTGCTCGAGCGCGGAGCAGTGCTCCACGGCGGCCGGCAGCAGGTCCGCCAGCGCCTCGCGCGGGTGCACGCCGCTCTGTGGGGGGGGGCGGTACCTTGGCGAGGTAGTTGATGTGGTGCTCGAGCGCGGAGCAGTGCTCCACGGCGGCCGGCAGCAGGTCCGCCAGCGCCTCGCGCGGGTGCACGCCGCTCTGTGGGGGGGGCGGTACCTTGGCGAGGTAGTTGATGTGGTGCTCGAGCGCGGAGCAGTGCTCCACGGCGGCCGGCAGCAGGTCCGCCAGCGCCTCGCGCGGGTGCACGCCGCTCTGTGGGGGGGGCGGTACCTTGGCGAGGTAGTTGATGTGGTGCTCGAGCGCGGAGCAGTGCTCCACGGCGGCCGGCAGCAGGTCCGCCAGCGCCTCGCGCGGGTGCACGCCGCTCTGTGGGGGGGGCGGTACCTTGGCGAGGTAGTTGATGTGGTGCTCGAGCGCGGAGCAGTGCTCCACGGCGGCCGGCAGCAGGTCCGCCAGCGCCTCGCGCGGGTACACGCCGCTCTGTGGGGGGGGCGGTACCTTGGCGAGGTAGTTGATGTGGTGCTCGAGCGCGGAGCAGTGCTCCACGGCGGCCGGCAGCAGGTCCGCCAGCGCCTCGCGCGGGTGCACGCCGCTCTGTGGGGGGGGCGGTACCTTGGCGAGGTAGTTGATGTGGTGCTCGAGCGCGGAGCAGTGCTCCACGGCGGCCGGCAGCAGGTCCGCCAGCGCCTCGCGCGGGTGCACGCCGCTCTGTGGGGGGGGCGGTACCTTGGCGAGGTAGTTGATGTGGTGCTCGAGCGCGGAGCAGTGCTCCACGGCGGCCGGCAGCAGGTCCGCCAGCGCCTCGCGCGGGTGCACGCCGCTCTGTGGGGGGGGCGGTACCTTGGCGAGGTAGTTGATGTGGTGCTCGAGCGCGGAGCAGTGCTCCACGGCGGCCGGCAGCAGGTCCGCCAGCGCCTCGCGCGGGTGCACGCCGCTCTGTGGGGGGGGCGGTACCTTGGCGAGGTAGTTGATGTGGTGCTCGAGCGCGGAGCAGTGCTCCACGGCGGCCGGCAGCAGGTCCGCCAGCGCCTCGCGCGGGTGCACGCCGCTCTGTGGGGGGGGCGGTACCTTGGCGAGGTAGTTGATGTGGTGCTCGAGCGCGGAGCAGTGCTCCACGGCGGCCGGCAGCAGGTCCGCCAGCGCCTCGCGCGGGTGCACGCCGCTCTGTGGGGGGGGCGGTACCTTGGCGAGGTAGTTGATGTGGTGCTCGAGCGCGGAGCAGTGCTCCACGGCGGCCGGCAGCAGGTCCGCCAGCGCCTCGCGCGGGTGCACGCCGCTCTGTGGGGGGGGCGGTACCTTGGCGAGGTAGTTGATGTGGTGCTCGAGCGCGGAGCAGTGCTCCACGGCGGCCGGCAGCAGGTCCGCCAGCGCCTCGCGCGGGTGCACGCCGCTCTGTGGGGGGGGCGGTACCTTGGCGAGGTAGTTGATGTGGTGCTCGAGCGCGGAGCAGTGCTCCACGGCGGCCGGCAGCAGGTCCGCCAGCGCCTCGCGCGGGTGCACGCCGCTCTGTGGGGGGGGCGGTACCTTGGCGAGGTAGTTGATGTGGTGCTCGAGCGCGGAGCAGTGCTCCACGGCGGCCGGCAGCAGGTCCGCCAGCGCCTCGCGCGGGTGCACGCCGCTCTGTGGGGGGGGCGGTACCTTGGCGAGGTAGTTGATGTGGTGCTCGAGCGCGGAGCAGTGCTCCACGGCGGCCGGCAGCAGGTCCGCCAGCGCCTCGCGCGGGTGCACGCCGCTCTGTGGGGGGGCGGTACCTTGGCGAGGTAGTTGATGTGGTGCTCGAGCGCGGAGCAGTGCTCCACGGCGGCCGGCAGCAGGTCCGCCAGCGCCTCGCGCGGGTGCACGCCGCTCTCGTGCCGGCAGTACATGCCGCGCCAGAACCTGACAACGTACACAGATATGAGGAAACGGCTGTGAAGGGCCACGAGCAAACTGGGCGTAAGACCAACAGCAAAATAGTACATTTAGATATTGGTAGTGTTGCCCAAAATCGGTCTTGGTCTTGCAGTCTTGGTCTTGTTCTTGCATTTTTGCAAGACCAAGACCGACTTATTGTAGCAAGACCAAGACCAAGACTGAACGCTGCAAGACTTGAGCAAGACCAAGACAGAACCCTGCAAGACTTGAGCAAGAACAAGACTGAGCCTGCAAGACTCTTCCGTCTCGCAGTTACACATCAATATCAATTATTTTACTTCATAAATCAGTTGATTTTTTTTTTAAAGTGCAATAGATAAATAATAGGTGTTTAAAAATTCCTACAAACAATTTTCGTTCGTCACAAGCCACAATAGATATCCAAAAAATGATATGTCCGATACATTTTAATGTAGGTATCAAAAATTTAGATTTTATCTTTAGTTTAGTTCCATTTATAGGGGATAATCCTATTACCATGACATGTTACCAATGTACAATAAATTCATGGCAAATATTTGTTTGCGAACTTCGATCAATAATAGAACTAGATTAAGGATCAGGAACAAAAATAAGTCGCTCAAGTGGCCACGTTTGCACACACGTAAACAACTACATTTCTTAGAAAAAAGTTTAATAATATTAACCACTTCAGTTTATTATAAACCTTATTACTTAGACATAAAGTTTAATTACAATTGCAAAATATATTTATTGAAGCCCTTTCATCGAAGAAAGGTTTAGAAGCAATAAATTTAAAACGTCGCTTGAAAATAAAAAGTCATCAGTACAAAAACATTTATTCTAAAATGAAACTTAAAAGCTAACTGGTAAGGTTTAAAACCTTTTGTTTATAATTTCGTGCCTATTCTATTGTGGAACTAGACGTAGTTCTTGGTATTATATTTCAATGCTCAGAACACAGTAAGTATTGAAAGACGTAGAGTTGCAGAATATTTTTTTAAGTTCGTTTTGTATGGTGGCAAATATTTTTAACCGATCCAAAAAAGTAGAAGATACTATTTAACATTCCATATATTAGGTACAACAAATAGGTAATTAAAGATGAAATAAAAGTAAAAGAAAGCTTACAGACTAATAACATTATAGTAACAAAAATATATAACTAAATTACTAATTACAAGCCTCCACAGACAGATACAAAAAAATATATATATTAGTTCCCTAGTACAAAATAATCTAACAAATTAAACAAACAAACTACCGTCAAATTATTGAATATTAATTTCAAAAGATGGTAAATTTTATTTTTTTTCTCCTCTTTCTTTCGCGACAATAGATACTCATTCTGCACAGCGAAATGGGTCACTAGGAAATCTACGAACAAAATTAACATTATATAAAAAAAACAACACTACTCCATACATTCCCTGTTCAAGAACAGTCGATGTTTGATACAATAGTTGGTGCATTGTGGCAAACATTGGCCACACAATTATAATACTAACTAATTGTCTATTTACTATTTAATTCTGTTTTTATTTTATGAAAAACACTTAATGAAATAATCTTACCGAAAATAAAATATTCCTTCCAAAACCTTGGTGTTACGGTGGTTATTTACACAGTTTTTGAACGCGCACTGCGGCATTTTTGACGTCTTAATGTTGGCTATGATTGGACCATACTAATTTGAAATAAGACCACAAAAGTATTTGTGGTCTTATTTTTCGGGCCGTTTTTGAAGCGCTCATCGGGAATCTAGTACTATTATTGATCGAAGTTTGCGAACAACTAAAATTGAAAAAATAAAAATCTTTTTGCCAATAAAATATTTTAGTACATAATAAATAAGTTATTTTTCTCTTTTTTGTGTTTTTTTAAAGTCGGTTTTATTTTTTTGGCAAAAAGTTTTTTTAATTATTGTCAAGTTAATTTTATTAATTTGGTGGTTTACTATGCCTATGTCAATTTAAGCTCAACATGGATACCTACTCTGTTACGTTGTTCTAAGATCTAAACTAACGTGTATAGCAATAGGCTAATAGGTATTTGAAAGTAGTCTAGTCTAAGTAGTAGTCTCGCAAGACTTGCGAGACTCTTGCTGCAAGACCAAGACTGAGAGCGCAATAGCAAGTCCAAGACCAGGTGTATTGACGCAAGACCAAGACCAAGACTGGCTAAGATCTCGTCTTGGTCTTGCATTTGGGCAACACTAGATATTAGCGGGAAAACTGTTATTGCATTCGAGCTGGAATTCACACACGAGCCGCAGGCGAGGTTTTTATGGAGCCGTGAACTGCAGTTACAAATGCGCGCGTGTACCAAACAATGTTTTTCAATACACTTTCAAGGAAATAAAATAATAGAACGATAAGTATTTTTGTCATGAATTTTTAGGAAACTACGTAAATTTCCTTTTTTTCCGCGCTTTGTTTTCGCCAGAACCAAAGTAGAAAATTCAAATACATATTTTTGAAATTAGAACACAAATAAATGTTAATTTATTCTTCAAAGTATTTGTTTTTTAATAATCATGTTTATTACTGAATTAAGTTCGGTGGCAGCAGAAGATGCAAAAAAAACCGATTTTATTTAAAAGAATTTAATTAGTACCAAAAATTACAATTATATTATAAGTCTAACTAATTACTATGTGGATTGTTCAGTCGACGATTGACCAAAGAATGTCCATGAATTGCGGAATCAGGTAGCGAGCGTCCGGTGTCGGCTTCGCGGCGTCACGAGGCACGTGTGCAGCGTCAGCTCCTAGATACTGCGCGGTGTTGTTGCCGTGTGAAATCAGGGCGATGCATGCTATAGCAATTTGCCTCGGCTATGCTTGCGTAACACCTCCCCCCGAAGAACAGCGACTATTGAAGACCTTGGTCGTAAATTGCGCTGGGAGATGATCTGTTCTATTTCTTTGTGTCTCTGGTATAGCGTAGATGATCTGCGGTCGAACTTTCTTGTCATCGGAGGATTCTTTCTTAAGATGGCTCTGCTTCGGATAACATCTTCGATAAGTAAAGTATGCAGCTAGTGCACATGCACTAAGTAGTAACACATACAGCGGTATAGTTGTATGATAGATGCTGCTATTTGAGTGTGTATCGAACTGTATCGGTGACTGCAGTGAAATCTCCTTATTGGTAGCGTGAAGATCATCCAAGTTAATAGAGTTGAGATTGAATAGTGGGCGTGCCATTGGGCTGGGAATATCTTCTTTAGGAACATCTATTATCTTCAAAGCTTGACCTTTCAATCGATCGTTGGAGTTTGAGATGGTGAACTCTGCTGTCTGGATGAAACAGTTATGAGGAAGTATGGCGAGGTAACTTCCTTGTAGTAACTTGTGGAGATCTTGTTCGCAGGATAGACGTACTTTCGTCGGTGTCGGGAAGCTGATGGTGTAATGGCGGTCATCGAGTTTCTCGTAGGCTGGTTTTTGAAGAGATATCGTGACTGGTTTGCATTCAGGAAGTCTCTGCTGCGTGGTGATGAGAGCTCCAATACAGTCCGGCGAAGTTCGGCTTTGTACGTTGTGTATCTCTTCACATAGATACCCTTTAGTGGACTTCGGGCATTCAGCCTCTATGTACTTGAAATCTTTCGGATGGATTGCAAGGAATTGGAAGTGAGGGATGAGTATTTCGTGGTTTTTGTTAGGGACTATGGATATCTTGTATAGATCATATGTCTGGGGTAGAATTATCGGGAACTTGTAAACTATAACTATTTCATTACCTACATAATATGAACCTAACTGTATAACGTCATAATATTCTCTAGCTCCTATATCTAATACTTTATTTCTACCATATAACGTAATTAATTTGCTTATTATAGATCTAATGGTATCTAAACTAATAACGTCATGGTGTGCCGTTGACGTTCTTATGAATGCTAGTACGGTCTGTAACTTTGATATCTCTCGCGATAACTTATCAACGTTATCATTAACTATTAAGATGGTTTGGCCTAGATGGGCATACTGAACTAACTCATGATTTCCTTTATCCAAACTCTGACTAATATTTTTAACCAAGGCTGTTAATCTGTTCTGATTGTCTACCATGCTATCTACTACTTTAGAGTGTTGAGTTACCCACGTTTTGGTCAGACTCACGTGATTATTAAATTCTGTTAATAGTTTGTTTTCATTATCTTGAAGAGATTTTATAGCATTATTGAAATGTACTGCATCGGTATAATCAAGGTTACCGGTTATGCTTTTAACAACAGAACCGAGTCCATCTATGAGACCTCTTTTAGAACGAGTAGTTTCGAAAGACTGCAATTGTTCAAGGACGGTTTGCAGCTGGTCATCTAAGTATTTAATATGGGGCTGGAATAAAGAAAGGCTTCTATTATTAAGGTCGGGGCTTATTTCTCTTAGTTGGTTATGAACGGTGTTGACTTTATCTTGCAATTCCTGAAGGTTTACATGTTGTAAAAATGAATGGTAATGAGATACTATACTGCAGGGACCTAATTTAAAAGGTAATACACCTGGGCCATCGTCGAGATTTTCAAGTTTTATCTCCTGTGTTAGGGCCGAGTACAGGAGCAGATGAAGTACTAGGAGGGTCCTGTAACAATTGGGCACTTTTAGGTACTCTTTTTAATCTTGATTTAGCAATGGGTCCACGCTTCTTACGCGTGTAAATGTGTATTGGTAGGTCAGCCATGACAGTATCGTGCGTGAAGCGGGGTACTATCTTTTGGCGAGAGGCAAAGGGATTCTTCACAAATATTTGTTGTTCAGGTGAGTATTGGTTTTCCGTCTCTCTAGATTTATTACGAGCATTTATTAAATCTTTGCGTTGGGTCATACTAGACTCATGAATTAAATTATAAGCATTGGTCATTTTGTTTTTATGTTCGACTGTATACTGCTGTAACAAATGGGTAGTTAAATCTATGTCCAGTGGGTCTCGTGGGTCGAAATGTCCAGTAATAACGTCAATTGGTCTGCATCTCGTCAAACTATGTATAGAGCTATTATAAGCCAAAAGGGCATAATTTATTAAATTTAAAACAGATTCGTTCTTTTGCTGCACTTTTAAAATACGTAGGTGTTCCAAGATTGTTGAGTGGAACCGCTCAACAATTCCATTTTCATTAGGAGAGTGAGGTGCTATTTTATGGTGTTGGATTTTATGTAGTCTTGTGAACTCGGCGAACAATTGGTTGGTGAACTCCGGTCCATTGTCTGTCACTACGGTGTAAGGTACTCCGTGATGGGTACAGAATTTTAATAACGCTTGCACTACACTTACTGCTGTCCCGTCTCTTAAGAAATAGGCTTGAGCATACTTTGAGAAAGCATCAACAATAGTTATGAATTTTTCACTCTGAATAGTTAGTAGATCTAGATGGACGGTTTCAAAAGGCTTACTAGGTGGAGGGACGAGATGAAACTGTTGTTTTATGGGATTGCGATCATATTTAGCCTGGCCGCATACCGTACACTCGTTGATAAATTTAGTAATGTGCTCTCTCATTTTAGGCCAAAAGTATTTGTTAGACAGGGCTAGGTAACACTCATTTATGCCTCTATGATTTGTTTTACCATCGTGATATTTGTTAATTATTTCTTGTTGTCTTAAATACTCTCTTATATTTTCCAATTCGGTTTTTGCTAGCACAAGGTTCATGGCTGAGTTCTTAAAAGTCTTTTGAATTATGGGAATAACTGTGTACATTGCTAACGGTGGATTTATTAGTAAGCCTGTTTTGATTTTGGGGTGAACATACTCTTTAATAGCATTAATGACATCTTCCTCCAGATTGGATTCCGACAATTGGACAGCGGTACGCGTGTGCGTTTCAAAGGGTTTTGTGACAGTTGGCCTTCCTTTTATGTCACCTACGATAGTGAATACTATCTGTTTAGTGAATTTATTGAGCGGTTGCTCAGTGATAGGGACTTCTAAGATGGGGTTTTCGCCGTCGGTATGGACTGTTACGGTATTAGAGTCGTTTGCGGCCTCTGAGGCTGTGATCGTTCTGGAATTGTCAGCTAATTGGTTCTTTTCAGACGGGTTTACAGCTGTTGAACTTACTTCTTCGTTATGGAGCTCTAAGCGGGATAAGGCGTCTGCATTGGTGTTTAGTTTGCCTTGCTTATAAACTACAGAGAAATCATATTCCGATAACTTTAAACGCCATCTTGTAAGCCTGGAATTGGGCTCTTTGAGGCTCATAACCCATTGTAGAGGTTTATGATCGGTAATAATTTTAAATTTCCTACCAAATAGATAAGGTCGAAAGTACTTGCAAGCCCACACAATAGCTAGTAACTCCTTCTCTATGGTGCTGTAATTAAGTTCGCTTGAGTTTAAAGTTCTAGAGGCGTATGCAATGGGTTTATCCGAACCTATTGGACCCTGCGATAACACGGCCCCTAATGCGACATTGGAGGCATCAGTGGTCAGTAAGAACTCTTTGTTAAAATCCGGGTATTGTAAAATTGGGTCATTCGTCAACAAGGTCTTGCAATGCTCGAAACAGCTGATGTAATTTTGGTCACAAACTATTTTGGATCCCTTCTTCAAACATTGAGTCATGGGTTTTGTGATACGTGCAAAATCCGGTATGAATTTCCTATAATATCCAAGGAGGCCAAGGAAACGTTTAATTTCTGTAGTATTTTTAGGTAACGGGTAATTATTTATAACGCTTATTTTATCTGGATTTGGTTTAACTCCATCTCTACAGACGACATGTCCTAAAAACTGGGTCTCTAGCTTCAAGAACTCGGACTTGTCCATTTGTATCTTGAAGTTGGATTCTCTTAATCTTTTGAAAACTTTTTCTAAATTAATAATATGCTCTTGCAGGGATGTACTGAACAGAATGACGTCATCCAAATACACTAAGCAGATGTCCTGAAGGTCTCTTAGGAGATTATCCATTACACGCTGAAATGTTGCCGGGGAGTTTTTCAAACCCATCGGCATTCTTAGGAATTCGTAATGTCCATTTTCTACATTAAAAGCAGTTTTGTGTATATCAGAAGGATCTAATTCGACTTGGTAAAATCCACTGGCAAGGTCCAGGGTGCTAAAGTATTGGCATTTGCCTAACTTGTCTAATATGTCTGAAATGTTCGGTATGGGGTACTTGTCGTCAATAGTTTTTTCGTTGACCTTACGAAAATCTATCACAAGGCGCCACTTGGCCTTACCCGAAGCGTCTGCCTTTTTGGGGACCACCCAAACGGGAGAGCTCCATGCAGAATCCGAAGGTCTGACTATATTCTGCTCGAGCATCTTATTGATTTGGTCTTTAACTTCTTGTTTATGGATGTAAGGATATCTGTAGTTTTTAGCATGGACGGGGATTTCGTCAGTCGTCCTAATCTTATGCTTAATTTTGTTCGTAAATGTTAAAGGTTCTCCTTCAAGATAAAATACGTCTGAGTACCGTGCGCATAAAGCTCTTAGATTTGCCAATTCTTCTGGATTTAAATGGTCTGTCCGGAGACGCGATAAAACTTCCTGTGTGCGGACAGATAATTGTTCTACATGTTCAGTCTGTACGTTAAATAGTTCGGCTGTAACAGGACGGTCCATGGAAAAGATTACATCATTAGGTGTCTTATTTGAAATTTGTACCCATCCTCTATTATTTTTTACTGTGGTCAAGCAATCAGAAATTAAACAGTTACTAATTATCTGGTCGGGAACGAATACCTCACCATCGAGGGAATTTATGGGCAATCTTACTAATTTAGATGTCTGAGCTGGTATGATTTCCTCATGGAGATTAGCATTGCGAGAGTCATACATGGTGATGGGTATCTCAGTGTTTCTGGTGATTAGTTTCCTGTTTCTTAGATCAATGTTAGTACCCCATGAGTCCAATAAATCAAAGCCAATAAGGCCATCAAAATACTTATGGAAATCTAGGATGAATAAGGTGATATCGCCTTCTTCTTTAAATTCGGGGAAACTAGGCAACGTTATTGAATAGTTATTTTTATAAACGGTGCGCACATTGGTTACTTCAAACGGGTTATAGTTAAGAGGTACATTGGAAAAGTATTTTTCAACAGCTTGAGGCGATATAAACGACTGGTTGGCTCCAGTGTCTATAAGAAATCTTAAAGGTGGGTTATGGATTTGTATGTACCCAAGTTGCCTCTGTATGTTAAAATTTACATCTATTTTGGCTTTTCTGATTTCGGGACCTCGGGAAAATTTCCATCCGGATTCCGGTTTTCATTTTCGACCTCGTCTGCATTTGGCTTAAGTTCCTCTACCACTGGGACTTCATATTGCCCATAGTTAGTGTAAAAATCTAGGTACTCTTGGTAAGCGTCATAGTCTTGGTTATACGCTGCACAGACTAAGTCGTAATAGGGATCAAATACACAATCATAGTTATTAACCTCGCGTGTTCTAAAATAGTTGCTGGGTGGTGGATTACCAGCTGTACGCCAGTCATGTCTAGTCGAGGGTAAAGGTTTAGGCACAAAATGGCTGACACCACTCATAGGACGCGGCGTATTATTAAAATTAGTGGATTGCACGGGTAATCCATCCTGGAGCCTAAAGGCATTGCCCTGAGCGTTATAATTTGGAGGTGGTGCCCGGAACATCTGTTGAGTCCGAGTAGGGCCACGTAGTTGTTGTGGTTGGGGTACATTTTGCCGCCAGCCTTGGTAAGGTTGAGGAAAACTCTGCTGGGGACGCAAAAGACCAGGCATGCCATATATCTGTGGTTTTGAGGGACCGGGCATACCCATTGCAAAAGGTTGCCGCATTAAGTTATTTAGTGGTGAATTGGAATTGGGCTTGAAAGGCTGATGATTATTGTCTTTCTTACTAGACCCGCCTTCGGTGCGTTGTTGCATATAAAGGGTGTTAAGCTCTTCCTGAACGAATTCGAGAGCTTTTTCCATCGTTTCGGGACGCATGCAACGGATCCTGGAACCTAAGGGATCTTTTAAACCGCGCAAATAACATTGTAGGGTCAGTTTCTTATAAAGATCACGTTTCGCTGTAACTGTAGTAGCCACGGTTTCATGCAATGTGACGTATGTCATGATTGTACTGAACAGATTCTGGCAGCGTTCATAGAACTCTTGTGGGGTTGAAGACCCCTGGGTTTGCAATGACAAATCGTTATATAAAGCGGTCTCGTCGCGATGGTCAGCAAAGTTATTAATTAATGCACTTCGAATACCAATCCAATTTTCGGGAATACCGTTAGTATTTATCAATCGAGCTGCGGAACCCGTAACCTTGTTTAATATGCCGTTTATAAGGGCCAAATTGGCTAACTCATTACCCGGCTCTGTCTTGAAATATGCAAGTACCAGTTGGTCACAGAGATTCACGAAACGGGTTAACACGTGAGGGTTACCATCAAAATCAGGTAAAACCTTAAGCGAATTAAAAATTTCTCCTATTTTGTCCTGCGACATAATGCCTAGTAGTGCTGGTTCTCCTAACTGCCTGGACTCGTCTAAAGTGATGAGCCTATTCGATCTACTACTACCTAAACTAGGGTTACGCGACTCTCTTGGATGGAAAATCTTGAAAGCTATTATATAAAACACTAAATTAAATCATACACACACAATATCTATATTATAAGATGCGTAATTGCAAGAAAAATTACTGTAAATGACCAGGTAAGGATCTAGGTTAGAATAAAATTAGGACAGTAGGGACTTGAAAGATTCAAAGTACTTACAACATGGTTTTCTTGCCGAATCGATGTCTGGATTCACCTCCGCTGGCGCCTCACGATGTATGTAGATTCAGGATTCTCGAGAATCGGTAAGTCACGCGGGACTTCGGTCCGATTTTAGGGGAAATCTTGACGCGTCACGTACCTATTATTCCTCGAAAATCCTACCGGCTGCGCCAATTAAGTTCGGTGGCAGCAGAAGATGCAAAAAAAACCGATTTTATTTAAAAGAATTTAATTAGTACCAAAAATTACAATTATATTATAAGTCTAACTAATTACTATGTGGATTGTTCAGTCGACGATTGACCAAAGAATGTCCATGAATTGCGGAATCAGGTAGCGAGCGTCCGGTGTCGGCTTCGCGGCGTCACGAGGCACGTGTGCAGCGTCAGCTCCTAGATACTGCGCGGTGTTGTTGCCGTGTGAAATCAGGGCGATGCATGCTATAGCAATTTGCCTCGGCTATGCTTGCGTAACAACTGATATTCTATTTATAAACAAAATTTAAATATTTAAAAATATTTACGCCGCGCGCCGTAAAGACGCGTATCTCTTTGCTGAGATTAAAAAAAAAACCCAACACCCCCGACTATAGGCATTAAACCAATTTGGACAGTATGTGAATAAGTATCTAAAAAAAATCATGCGTATGATAGCGCAATAAGAACCAGTTTTGCGAAAAAGTTTATTGAAAATAAACATTAAGTACCTGATACTTTGTGCACCTAAATCGGGTTTGAGCACATCAGGATGTGACTTGGGGTTATACAGGGGGTTCTTGTACTCATTCAGGTGGCTCGCCATGTAGCCCCACAACGAAAATGTACGTTCTGATAACCTAGAAACAGAAAAACATTATACTTTAAACTATCATAGACACTGGTGAAGGAAAACATCTTGAGGAAACCTGGACTTATAATTAACTAGCTTAAAGCCCGCGGCTTCACCTGCGTGGTGTTGGTTAATAGGGATGATGACTGACTAAAAAAATATGATTCTGTTTAGTCTGTCAGTTAGATTATCGAAAAATATTGGATACGTGTTTTTTGTATTTTCAAATTAATACAATTTGACGAAGATAAAACAAATGTGACATCACACGAGTTTTCGAGCGACGCACTGTATCGTCTTCATTTTTAGGGTTCCGTACCCAAAGGGTAAAAACGGAACCCTATTACTAAGACTTCGCTGTCTGTCCGTCTGTCTGTCCGTCTGTCTGTCACCAGGCTGTATCTCATGAACCATGACAGCTAGACAGTTGAAATTTTCACAGATGATGTATTTCTGTTGCCGCTATAACAACAAATACTAAATATAGTCAATGGTACGGAACCCTTCGTGTGCGAGTCCGACTCGCACTTGGCCGGTTTTTTTTGTTTACGTGAAAAAAGAAAAAACGTCCAAAAAAAAGGGCACAATATTTTTTTGAAAACTCTCTGACGGACCAATTATTAGATTTTTTTTGTTATCTACCCTATTGTCCCACGAAATCATACTACTGGGCGGGACAAAAAGTGTTAAAATCCAGGTTATTAACCTAACTGTATGCCAAATTTCGTCCAAATCCCTTCAGTAGTTATTGTATGAAAGAGTAACAGACAACCATCCATGCATACATCCGCTTACCCTCACACGCATTTAATAATAGTAAAATAAGATAACATAACATTAAGCCTCTAATACCCAAAGTTAGGCAGAGGCAGTGGCGTAGCTAGCATGGGTGACGTCTGCAGATGAGTGCGAGTGAGAGAGACGGATATATCCGAATAAACGGACAAAGCGTTAGGGAGTAGGGCTTCTGATTGATATGGGCGTCCCGTCTTCGAAGATGCTACTGTGAAATTCAAGAATATTCGAGCATTAAAAGTATACGTACCGTAAGTCGCGCCGATCTTTCTCGCAGTTACCAATGAAGGTCCCGTACTGACAGGCGTGCGCGTGGTCGTGCAGCGTCAGCAGGAACCGTTCGTTGAACTGGAACGCCTGGAAAAAACACGTTATCTTTATGACGATTAAGTACAATTTACAATGACAGGTGCGTCGGGCTGCATCATCATATGTTGAAGGAATTTAAAGCGTTTGTGAAGGCGTTAAATGTCATATTTGTATTTACACTGGCTACTGTAAACTGCAACATTTTTAACAGCAATAAAGAAAAGAAAGAACAGCAATACTAGGAATTGTAGTACTAATTAAGACCATCAACTCTTAACAAAATTTAACTTTTTTGGCCTTTGGTGTCATATGCGTTCTAAACATTCACACATACATATCATCATCTGCCTAGCGTTTTCCCAACTATGTTGGGGTCGGCTTCCAGCCTAACCGGATGCAGCTGAATACCAGCATTTTACATGGAGCGATTGCCTATCTGACCTCCACAACCCAATCAGTACCGGGTAATACGATACCCCTTAGTAAAACTGATTGTCGGACTTTTTGGGCCACTGACTACCTGTAACGACGGCCAAAGATCTAAAAATGATAGCCGGGACCAACGGCTTAACGTGCTATCCGAGCTATGGAGGAAACTCGGTATGTAATGGGTGGTCACCCATTCACAGACCAACCTAGGCAAGCACGGCTTAACGGCTTATTCGTCAACTGGTGACTGTTGCCAGTTGACGCCTAGCGCGCGAGTTGGCACCTTCCGTTTTTTTTTTTGCCGTCAACTCACTCGCATTATAATGTACAGTTAAATGAAAAACATTTTATGATTTTCGTTTCAAAGTAAAAGTCGTATAAAATATCTTATACATTTAAAGTACTACATGTTTTATACATTTTATATGAAGTTTTTGTAGCTGTCTGTATATCTGACGTATTTTACGTCAGATTTTCAAGGTCGAGCGAGTAGTCGACAAAAAAAAAAACGGAAGGTGCCGACTCGCGCGCACTCGCGAGTTTATCACTCGCCAGTTGACGAATAAGCCGGCTTAACTAAAGATCAGCCACTCGGGTCGATCTTTTTATAGGTGAAAAATAAACTATTTCCTTCCTTACCTCAGGCCTCTGCCGGAATAGTTGCCACGTACAGTCTAATAGCTGCGTGAACACTGGCGACCTCTCGCGGCCGTCGCACGCAATGTGACCGCATCGGGCCGTGAACTTGTGCCCGAACGATAGCCAGTCTTTCTCTATGAGCGCCTGTAACGAATTCGTGGAATAAATTAGAACAGCAGAGGATTTTTGATGGGAATAGGCGAGGATCGAGTAAAATATTGCTGCGGCTATTTAAAGTGTTATCTATACATCTATACAAATAAATAAGATAAATAATAAACAGACACTTGTAACACCAGCTCTACCTGTCAAAAACCCCTCAAAATCGGTCCAGCCTTTTCGGAGAACAGTCGGAACAAACATACAGACAGACAGACAATTTAAAAGAAATATTGATTTTGTTGGAGTACCATAATTATTTTCATATGCATTCAGCAAACGCTGTTATTACAAGCTTTTATTTAGTTTCACCTGTCCCGATGTTTGTTTGTCTGTAATCAAATCTTGCAAGTTAATTTTGATCCACTTCCCGGTTACCGATTGAGCTGAAATTTTGCACGCATATGTATATCGCCGGGCTATGCAATATTACATGGAGCTGATCTGATGATGAAGCTGGGAGGTGGCCATAGGAACTCTGTAATAAAAAGTCGCAACCCCATCGAATTTGGACTCGTTTGATTCGTCTTGATGAGTACTTTGTCTTTAGATGGTATCCAGGCTCTGATGATGGAGCTGGAAGGTGGCCATAGGAACTCCAATATAAAATGACATAACCCCATTGAGTTGGGGCTCTTATGATTCGCTTTGACAAGTACTTTGTCTTTAGATGATATCTAGGCTCTGATGGTGGAGCTAGAAGGTGGCCATAGGAACACCGTTATAAAACGACGTAACCTCACCGAATTTGGACTCGTTTGATTCGTCTTGATGAGTTATTTGTCTTTAGATGGTATCCAGGGTCTGATGATGGAGCTGGAAGGTGGCCATATAAAACGACATAACCCCATCAAAGGAGATTGACCACAATCAGAGTCGCTTTATAGTAAAAGAGTATGGCCATAAAAATAAACTCATAAATTATAAAATATTTTTTTAACTTCTCTTAATTCACTTGAACGAAATCATATGTGGGGTTACTATTTTGTATTTTATTAGCTACAGTATTCGATTTTATTGCTTACTTTATAAAATGACGTATTTAAATAATGCAAAAGAAAAATAATGAAGGTGTATTGCTGAAAAATGTAACACGCTTTTATTTTTCTTATCAGGTTTAAATTATTTTTAAATTTTAGTTCTTTTTATTAATAAGTAATAAAAGCTTGTTTTTAAAAACCTTTTTTTTAAATTTTATTTTAATAATACAAACAGGCACTTCAATTGCATTTATTTGTGTAGATAGACATACCTGATATTCGTTGATGGTCCGGTAGTGTGGCTCCAGGCACAGCGCCGCCAGCGAGCACACCTGCGCGGTGCGGTCCCAGCCGTCGCTGCAGTGCACGCACACGCTCACACCGCTCTCTATTGTATAGATAGATAGACATACCTGATATCCGTTGATGGTCCGGTAGTGTGGCTCCAGGCACAGCGCCGCCAGCGAGCACACCTGCGCGGTGCGGTCCCAGCCGTCGCTGCAGTGCACGCACACGCTCACACCGCTCTCTATTGTATAGATAGATAGACATACCTGATATCCGTTGATGGTCCGGTAGTGTGGCTCCAGGCACAGCGCCGCCAGCGAGCACACCTGCGCGGTGCGGTCCCAGCCGTCGCTGCAGTGCACGCACACGCTCACACCGCTCTCTATTGTATAGATAGATAGACATACCTGATATCCGTTGATGGTCCGGTAGTGTGGCTCCAGGCACAGCGCCGCCAGCGAGCACACCTGCGCGGTGCGGTCCCAGCCGTCGCTGCAGTGCACGCACACGCTCACACCGCTCTCTATTGTATAGATAGATAGACATACCTGATATCCGTTGATGGTCCGGTAGTGTGGCTCCAGGCACAGCGCCGCCAGCGAGCACACCTGCGCGGTGCGGTCCCAGCCGTCGCTGCAGTGCACGCACACGCTCACACCGCTCTCTATTGTATAGATAGATAGACATACCTGATATCCGTTGATGGTCCGGTAGTGTGGCTCCAGGCACAGCGCCGCCAGCGAGCACACCTGCGCGGTGCGGTCCCAGCCGTCGCTGCAGTGCACGCACACGCTCACACCGCTCTCTATTGTATAGATAGATAGACATACCTGATATCCGTTGATGGTCCGGTAGTGTGGCTCCAGGCACAGCGCCGCCAGCGAGCACACCTGCGCGGTGCGGTCCCAGCCGTCGCTGCAGTGCACGCACACGCTCACACCGCTCTCTATTGTATAGATAGATAGACATACCTGATATCCGTTGATGGTCCGGTAGTGTGGCTCCAGGCACAGCGCCGCCAGCGAGCACACCTGCGCGGTGCGGTCCCAGCCGTCGCTGCAGTGCACGCACACGCTCACACCGCTCTCTATTGCGGACGCGATCCACCATGACGTGTCTAGGATTGACCTGCAAAACAAAAAAACATTTGGTAGATATGTCCAGCCACATACTAACGTTTCGGTATAATCTTCGGAACTACGGATCCGATTCCGAAAATTATTTCACTAACGGGAATCTACATTATCCCAGTGTCATGGGCTACATTTACGTGGCAGTGGCTTAATGTTTGTACATAACGGGAGCAAAACCTCGAGTAAAAAAGCTAGTCTTACATAAAAACATACAAGATTGTGCGCCAAAACGGAATAGACGTTATCCAGAAAGTCGTAAAACATACTTTGTATTGAGCAAAATGCTGCCAATCCTACTAACTTGAGGACATAAAGATGTAAATCTAGGGATCTGAGAACTTACTTGATATGTTTAAGCCAGCCAGAAGATTCCAATCCGCTGAGGAATGAGGACATGGTCGGAGTGTTTTGTTCGCAAGCTGAAAACAATAAAAACATAATTTAATAAACTGTGGAGTCCTACCGCTGAGGTGCGATGTGCACCGGGAATTCTTATGTGTAATGTGGAAGAAAAACCCCGACATGTGTGTTCACCAAGCAGCTTTATTGAACTAACTTTAATTACAGTAATATGCACACAATAATGTATAAACGTAAGTATATGTGATCGCGGGCGTCAGCATAAAATTGTCGAGTGAGCTCGTACATAAACTATATAGCGTGGGTATAAGAGCTCTCCGTTCTGATTATACCAACTGCTTAGCGTTATTCCAGGTTATAAATTAGGCTATAAAATTTCATCCAAATCCGTTCAGCGTGAAAGAGTAACAAACATCGGTCCATACATGCTCACAAACTTTCGCATTTAGTAGGATAGAGGATAAATTTTAACTTTTTTAATATGGGACAAGCCCGCCACACTATTCCCAAACCACTGCAACTCCTGAAAGCCAGAATCAACAGTGGCGACCACCAGAAAAGCGCCGAGACAATGAAGTTCGACGAAGTTCCAGAGAAACAATTGTACTGTCTTGGATCCCGCAACGAAATTAATCAGAAAAAGTATAGCGGAGTGGGAAAAACATAATTTCCACTACCATATCAGCAGGAGACAGAACAAAACAAGGTCAATAGGCGCAACGGGACATTGACAACTGGGATTTACTTAGTTGACTAGCACCACTGCTAAATGTACTTATCATTAATGGGTCCCAAGTTGTGAACTGTGATAAAGGGTGTAAATAACAAATGTGGGTGGGTGTGGTGTGGGTGTTGATTTTAATTTGATTTAATTTTGTTTATAATTTTAATAGTGATTTTAATTTTAATTGTGCTGTTGATTTTGTTATTTGTAATTCTGTTTTATTGTACCTATGATCCTCAGTTGATTGAAATAAATAAATAATAATAACTAGAGCCTTAACGAAGCCGATAGGCACTTGTTATCCCCGTCATGTCATACCGATCATTTTTAGGGTTCCGTACCCAAAGGGTAAAAACGGAACCCTATTACTAAGACTTCGCTGTCTGTCCGTCTGTCCGTCTGTCCGTCTGTCTGTCACCAGGCTGTATCTCATGAACCGTGACAGCTAGACAGTTGAAATTTTCACAGATGATGTATTTCTGTTGCCGCTATAACAACAAATACTAAAAACAGAATAAAATTAATATTTAAGGGGGGCTCCCATACAACAAACGTGATTTTTTTGGCCTTTTTTGATAATAATGGTACGGAACCCTTCGTGCGCGAGTCCGACTCGCACTTGGCCGGTTTTTTGTTTTACACCATACCTGGGAACGTACAAGTTACGGAGATATTGGAGGTCGAAGTTCCAACTTTTTGATAAGTTTTTTTAGTTGTGGCAAAACTTGGGACAGGAAGAGTTAATACATAAATTATGAACACTTACTCTCCACCAGTTTCTGAAGGCTCTTCCTCATGACGTGGATGTTGCCAATGCCCATAAACTGGAACTTGATGTTCTCGTAGAATGCCTCGTTCTCGTAGCCTTTGCCGGCCGCGCGGTTCACCATAGCATTGATCTGATGGATATCATTCTTAATTATTGCTTTATCAACTTTAAGACAAGTAGGATTAATAATAAGAATTTTAAGAATAGGTTTGCCTGATTTAGCTTTTTTCTTTATTAAAATAAATAAAATAAAAGTATATTTATTGTTCTAATAGTCAAATATAAATTAAATAAAACATTTAATTTTCATGTATGTTTCGTCAATTCAAAAGTGCCTGTTGTAAGGTAGATAGATAAATAAGTGATATTGTGAGGTGTCGGTAGATCTGAATAAAGTTAGTTAGACTCCAACCATAGTTTCATTACGTTGCACTGGCGACGAGTCCGGCGTAAAATATATTTTTACGTAGAATCTACGCGTACTGTGCCCCAAATATTGTTTAATATCGATCGTTGTGTGGTGTTGTTGCGATAATAAAATATTTTCGCAATGCCAATCGGTAAAATCGAACCATTTGATTTAACTTCCAAGCAATGGCCGGCGTACGTACGACGTGTCAATCAGTTCATAAAACTTAATGAGATCAAACCGGAATTGAAAGTGTCGATGTTAATAACAGTGGTCGGCGATGCAACTTATAGTTTGATGTGTGACTTATGCGCACCAGCTAATCCGGAGGATAAAACATTTGAACAGCTAATTGAATTAGTGCGAGCTCACCTCGAGCCACAACGCTCGGATATTGCCGAACGCCATATTTTTCGTCAAAGGAGACAACGACCATGCGAATCGTTGACCGCATACTTGCAGAGTTTAAAGCATCTCGCGGTCACTTGTAACTTTGGCAACCGACTAGAGGAGGATCTCAGAGATCAATTTGTATCGGGGCTTGCGAGTGAAGTGATGACATCTAGAATTTTCGCTGAGAGGTCGATCGACTACAAGAAAGCGGTGGAGCTAGCTCTGGCTCTGGAGGCGGCGGACCGACACGCCGAGATGAGCGGCGGCGGCGGACCGGCTGCGACGGGGAGCGCGGGCGCTGGCAGCGGCGCGGGCGCGAGCGCAGGCGGCAGCGAGGCGGGCGAGGGCCTGCACGCGGTGCGCGCCCGGCCGAGCGCGAGCGGCGCGCGCCAACAGCGCGCGGGAGGGCCCGCGACGCCCACAGGCGCAGGCGGCAGCGGAGCCCGCGGAGGCACGGCATGTTGGCGGTGCGGTAAAGGTCATCCGGCTAACAGGTGCCGTTTCACGAATTACAATTGCGATAATTGTAATCAACGCGGCCATTTACGAGTGATGTGTGAGAAAGTGCGTAATCGTAAAAGTGTTGATTCTCAACGTCAAAATTTTGTTGATGAAGATTCCGAAGACGATGACTTTTTCAACATGGTGGTATCCTCAACTCAAGGTAACCAACCTTATTTTATAAATGTGCAGGTGGATTCTGAAATGTTAGAGTGCGAGATTGATACCGGTAGCCGTATTTCTGCAATTAATGACAGTTGTTATGAGTTGTTATTTAGTGACAGATCCTTGCAAACCGATAATTTGATTTTGCGCAGTTATTCAGGCTCGAAGATCGAACCACTCGGATATATTGTAGTTAATATTAAATTTAATAATGTAATAGCTACTAATGTTCGATTGTATGTAATAAAAGGCGGCAGTAGGCCGTTACTAGGTCGAGACTGGCTCGCTGCTTTAAATGTAACACAAATAAACATTAATAAATTAATTGAAGAGGATAAATTAATCAGTCAATTAGTTAAAGAATTTCCTGAAGTGTTTACAAAGCAGCTAGGCACTTGTAAGAAATCGTTACGGTTACAGCTCGTAGACAGCAGCGGTGTATACGTGCGCGCGCGGCCCGTGCCGCTAGCGCTGCGGGCGCGGGTTGAGCGCGAGCTGGAGCGTCTCCAGCAGGACGGCTCCATATACCGCGTCGAGCACTCAGATTTTGGGACCCCTATAGTGCCTGTAGTTAAAAGTAATGGGGAACTCAGGATTTGTGGTGACTATAAAATCACCATTAATCCCAAGTTAAAACGTGATTTTTATCCACTTCCCCGTATAGAAGAGTTATTTGCGAACTTAAGTAACGGGGAGGAATTTACTAAAGTTGATTTACGACATGCTTACGAACAGGTGCTTTTAGATCCGGAATCGCAAAAATTTACGGCGATTACAACACATGTAGGGACGTTTGCTTATAGGAGAACGCCGAATGGTTTATCTTGTGTACCAGAGCAATTTCAGAAAATGATGGAGGAGACACTACGCGGCATTCCGGGCACGGTAGTGTTTCTCGATGATATCTGCATAACGGGCAAAGATAGACACTCACACATGCGCAGTCTACGGGCTGTCCTCGAACGATTACGTCAGATGGGCCTCACTGTCAAGTTGGAAAAATGTACTTTTTTACAAAAAAGTGTAACTTATTTAGGGTTTATTATCGATAGGAGCGGGTTGCATCCCGACCCCGCTAAGCTCGACGCGATTGCCAAAATACCCACACCTACTGATGTGACACAGTTAAAAAGCTTTCTCGGGCTTTTAAATTACTACGGGAAATTTATCCCTAACTTAAGTTCATTGCTTCACCCGTTGCACTATCTTTTAGGTAAAGGTGTGAAGTGGAATTGGGATTCGCGTTGTGCACAAGCAATGGAGAAAGCAAAGAAGATTTTGTTAAGCGATACGGTGTTGACTCATTATGAGGAGGGGCGGCCGCTCGTGTTGTCGGTGGACAGCAGCGCGTACGGTGTGGGGGCGGTCCTAGCACATCGGTATGAAGATGGTAGCGAGCGGCCAGTCAGTTGCGCCTCGCGCACGCTAAATGGTGCGGAGCGCAACTATAGTCAGCTAGACAAAGAGGCTTTAGCAATTTATTTTGGCATTACAAAACACCATCAATATCTCTATGGTAGGCGGTTCACTTTGCGTTCTGATCACAAGCCCCTGACATATATTTTCCATGAAAAGAAGGGTATTCCGCAGACGGCAGCCAGTCGCCTGCAGCGCTGGGCCGCACGACTGGCGGGTTACGATTTTTCTATAGAATTTGTGAAGTCGGCGGATAATGGTCCGGCTGACAGTTTATCACGTTTGCCCTTGGCACATGAGCGGCAACCCACTTCTCACATAGATTATTTACATTATGTTGAAGAATCATTACCTTTAGATTTTAATGATGTAGCTAAAGAGACTCAGCGGGACCCGCTGCTTTGTAAAGTGTTAGGTTACCTGTTGTTTGGGTGGCCAGCATCGCCTAGTTGTGATGAAGAAAAGGTTTTTTTTTGCTCGTAAAGAACATTTATTCACAGATCGTGGTTGTATTATTTATCAATATAGAGTGGTAATTCCACAAAAGTTACGACCAGATATTTTAAAAGAGATCCATAGTGGCAATTTAGGCATGAATAAAATGAAAAACATTGCTCGTAATTACGTTTACTGGCCCAATATTGACAGGGACATAGAGGACGCTTGTCGGGCTTGTGACGCGTGTAGGTCGGTGCGAGACGCGCCTAAGCGCGCTCCGCTACACCCATGGGAGTACCCGTTACACCCGTGGCAGCGCGTTCATGCTGATTTTTTTGATTGCGCGGGTAAACGATTTATAATTATAATAGATGCCCACTCAAAGTGCATAGAGACAGTGGTCATGGGAAGTACAACAGCTAGTGCCACTATTACCACTTTACGGTCTATTTTTGCACGGTTCGGTCTTCCATCACAACTAGTGACCGATAATGGTCCGCCATTCTTCTCGGAAGAATTCAAACAATATTGTCATAAAAATAGAATAAGACATTCAACATCGGCTCCGTACAGACCCCAAGGTAATGGCGAGGCAGAGAATGCCGTAAAAACAGTAAAGAAAGCGATTAAACGAGCTATTTTTCAAAAAGACGATATGTTAGCAGCTTTATATCGCTTTTTATTCCAATATAGAAATTGTGAGCACGCCACTACAGGGGTGTCGCCGGCTGTCGCACTTTTCGGACGTCGCTTGCGCGGGCGCCTCGATGTGCTACGTCCGGACGGGGCGACCGTAGTAAGCGCCGCGCAGGACAGGCAGGTGGCGGCCGCCGGCGGTTGTCACAAACCACTCGCGGTGGGCGACCATGTACTGGCGAGAGATTATTCCAAGAAAGGGGACAAGTGGGCGAAGGGTTACGTATCAGAGGTAACTGGCCCAGTTTCTTGTAAAATAAACATAGGGGAAGGGGTGGAATGGCGGAGACACCACGACCAACTTGTCCCACTTCGTGGACCAAGTCGCTATTCACTATCGCGTACAAGCACGCAGCCGATAGTGGAAGAAACCGAGGGGTCTGACGGTCAAGAGACACCAGCAGAAGCAAAGGCGTCTGGCGCGACGGGTGTGTGTGCTGCGCAGGCAGTGTCGGAAGTAGTAGATTCCGGAGATGAGTTTAGGGACGCGTTTGATGGTAATGATTTCGGTCGGGTTCAGTCGAAACCTCAAACTCCTCCACCGCCGCCGCCAGACGCCTCCGCCCGAGCCCAGAGAGCGTACAATAGGTCTAAGAATAAATATTAAACTTTGTCAACGTGTTATTATAATACATGCTTATCTTTTATTTGGTGTAGATTTAGTTATTGTTAAGTATATAATTATTGTTAACTGTATACTTTGGTTTATTGGGGGAATGTGTAAGGTAGATAGATAAATAAGTGATATTGTGAGGTGTCGGTAGATCTGAATAAAGTTAGTTAGACTCCAACCATAGTTTCATTACGTTGCACCTGTAACTGGCTTACTTGAAATAAATGCTTTGATTGTGAATAATTAATAAAAAAATATATAAAAATATTTTATTTAAATTAACGCTTGCTATAATTCCCTCTTATAGAAAGGAGACCTGTGTCCCAGTAGTGGGAACATTAATAGGCTGAAGATGATGATTGCTATAATTATCAAAATAGAAATCCAAATATAGGTACGTGAAGAAAAACTTTGTACTTATTGAGCAAATAGTGCAGAAAAATCAATCATCATTTCAGCCGTAAGACGTCCACTGCTGGACATAGGGCTCCCCCAAGTGTCGCCACATTGACCGGTCCCGTGCGACTCGCATCCAGCGGATCCCCGCAACCTTCACCAGGTCATCGGTCCACCTAGTGGGAGGCTTTCTAACGCAACGTCTTTCGGTTCGCGGTCGCCACTCCAGAACTCCAGATAGACAAAAGATGTAAAACAAATGCATATAATTTCACCCGTTATGTTTAAATCTCACGTGATTGGGGGCGAGCCTTTTGCCATCAACCGGGCACAACTTCAGACTCCGTGTTGCTACTGAGAAATTACTGATAGATAAACCCTATACCAATTTTGCCGGTCTGGGACTGGACACCAAGACCTCATCCTCAGCAATCGCGCTTATGACGACGAGACTATAATATCAATGCACACAACATGTACTTACCCTGGGCCTCGTATCCACCACATACATGTACCCGCAGTTTGGGTTCGCCCGCCTGATTAGGTCGAGCATCTGCTCGTCTTCCATGCATCTGAAACCACACAGCCAAATATTAGTTAATCATCACCTAAAGTCTATTTAAATCTTTTTTTCTAATTGATGATAAATAAATAAATATCGCTGGAAATTACACACAGCGCCATCTAGTGCCACACTAAGCAACGAGGCTTGTGTCGTGAACACCAGATAGTTGATTTACTACATAGTTACTTTTTGTTTGTAAATACATAGATACTATACAGGGTATAAAAGACCTCATCACGAAGCCGTCAACCAAGCATTCTGTACATCAAACTAAGTAACTTTACGCAAAAATTATTGCTGGGAAACGGAAACGGAAAATCAGAATGATTGGTTAACGGCTTCGTGAAGACTCTGTTTACCACTAGTCCGCAAGGTAAAACTCACCTGGCAGAAAAGCCGCTGAGTGGCTGGCTGCACCGCGCTATAGCGGCTTTATTGTGGTGTAGGTACGCGAGTACCGGAAGTCGTCCGCGTGACCTGAAGCTTGCGCTGCCCAGGAGTACTGCGGTGGAAGCGCGCGCCGGTACGTACACCTCACTCGGGTAGGTGTCGCAGAGCTGGGGGAGTAGGACAAGTATGCCATTTTTGAAGTGAAAACTTCTTTAGGCGCGTTGAGCACTTTTTTGGGTGAAGGAAAAACATTGAACTCATCGTCACGTAACGTAACGTGCGGTGACGCTTCGTAGCCGTTCGTAGCACTCGTAGCAGCCGCTACGGCGTAGCACCACATATGCATGCGCAGGGCATAACCAGTGCTACGGCATCTGGCTAGGGCTCGTTCTATGAACCACCACTCTATCGAATCAAATGCTTTCTCGTAGTCGATGAAGGCGAGGATAAGTGGTTTCATGTACTCGTTACATTTCTCTATAACTGTTTTATGGGTTTGTAGGTGGTCATTGGTACTAAAGCCTGAGCGAAATCCCTGGGGCGGGGCCTGTGTACTTTTTGTTTTCACTTCTATCGGCAGTCCCCAAAGACTGCTCCAATTTTTTTTATCGTGTGGTTAGTGCCAAACCTGGTGTCGGAGTTTTAATGCCGCCCATGGGCCTCTGACTTGGCTTTACATGCCGTCGAGAAACATCTCTGAAACATGCTGGTTTCCTCACGATGGTTTCCTTCACCGAAAGCAAGTGATAATTATATCAAGCCAAATATTATTATTTACGCAAAATAAAAACAATTATACGATTGTCGTCATGGGTATTCTCTGTATTCGGGCGAGCTTATCTCAGAATAATTGTGTTTTTCCACGGTAATCCTAAGAGCAATAAAGAAAAAAAAATATTTTTTACGATAGAATAATACTCGGTACGTCTACGGTTTGTCATTATCAGCCTATTAATGTCCCCACTGCTGGGACACAGGCCTCCTCTATCTCTATATGAGAGGGAATGGGATATAATCCACCACGCGGGCCCAGTGCGGATTGGTAGATGTCACATGTCATCGAATTTTTTGGTTCTAAGGACATGCCGGTTTCCTCACGATGTTTACCTTCACCGTTTTGAGAGCAGCGGTGATGAAATAAATTACACAAAGTAATGCGCCTGCCTGGGTTCGAACCCACGATTTACTGTTCGTAAGTCAGGGCCACCACCACAGGGCCACCGCTGCTCCCTACGGTACGTATTGAAAACTAATCATCATCTGTCTAGCCTCTTCCCATATAATATGTTGTGGTCGGCTTCCAGTCTGACCGCAGTTAACCAGTACTTTACGAGCGACTGCCTATCTGATCTCCAAAACCCAGTTTTTGGGTAATAAAATACCTACTACACCTTAGTAAGATTGGTCTAACTTTCGGGTTCTAACCACACGTAACGACAAAATTTCAAATTCCCTTAGCAAAATTAGTGAAATTGGCTCTTCATGTTCTTACTTCATAATCCTTGTTGGCAGTGCAGAGAACCCACTGATCGTTGGGCACGTTCATCCTCTGGTACTCGGTCTGAATGTCGAAGAAGTTCCACCCTGCTGACTTCGGCAGGTCCTCTGAAGCGTCACCGCTTCGTAGCCGTTCGTAGCACTCGTAGCAGCCGCTACGGCGTAGCACCACATATGCATGCGCAGGGCATAACCAGTGCTACGGCATCTGGCTAGGGCTCGTTCTATGAACCACCACTCTATCGAATCAAATGCTTTCTCGTAGTCGATGAAGGCGAGGATAAGTGGTTTCATGTACTCGTTACATTTCTCTATAACTGTTTTATGGGTTTGTAGGTGGTCATTGGTACTAAAGCCTGAGCGAAATCCCTGGGGCGGGGCCTGTGTACTTTTTGTTTTCACTTCTATCGGCAGTCCCCAAAGACTGCTCCAATTTTTTTTATCGTGTGGTTAGTGCCAAACCTGGTGTCGGAGTTTTAATGCCGCCCATGGGCCTCTGACTTGGCTTTACATGCCGTCGAGAAACATCTCTGAAACATGCTGGTTTCCTCACGATGGTTTCCTTCACCGAAAGCAAGTGATAATTATATCAAGCCAAATATTATTATTTACGCAAAATAAAAACAATTATACGATTGTCGTCATGGGTATTCTCTGTATTCGGGCGAGCTTATCTCAGAATAATTGTGTTTTTCCACGGTAATCCTAAGAGCAATAAAGAAAAAAAAATATTTTTTACGATAGAATAATACTCGGTACGTCTACGGTTTGTCATTATCAGCCTATTAATGTCCCCACTGCTGGGACACAGGCCTCCTCTATCTCTATATGAGAGGGAATGGGATATAATCCACCACGCGGGCCCAGTGCGGATTGGTAGATGTCACATGTCATCGAATTTTTTGGTTCTAAGGACATGCCGGTTTCCTCACGATGTTTACCTTCACCGTTTTGAGAGCAGCGGTGATGAAATAAATTACACAAAGTAATGCGCCTGCCTGGGTTCGAACCCACGATTTACTGTTCGTAAGTCAGGGCCACCACCACAGGGCCACCGCTGCTCCCTACGGTACGTATTGAAAACTAATCATCATCTGTCTAGCCTCTTCCCATATAATATGTTGTGGTCGGCTTCCAGTCTGACCGCAGTTAACCAGTACTTTACGAGCGACTGCCTATCTGATCTCCAAAACCCAGTTTTTGGGTAATAAAATACCTACTACACCTTAGTAAGATTGGTCTAACTTTCGGGTTCTAACCACACGTAACGACAAAATTTCAAATTCCCTTAGCAAAATTAGTGAAATTGGCTCTTCATGTTCTTACTTCATAATCCTTGTTGGCAGTGCAGAGAACCCACTGATCGTTGGGCACGTTCATCCTCTGGTACTCGGTCTGAATGTCGAAGAAGTTCCACCCTGCTGACTTCGGCAGGTCCTCTGGAGTCGATTTGTAGTAGAAGCAGTATAGCTCGTCTATGTGAACTGGAACACGGTAAATAAACAAATGACAACCACGTATGTACGTATGTACCTGCACGCGTAGAATGCCCACCGCAGAAACGGGTTTTGTCGATGGAAGAATCGACAGAATTACAGATTTCTTTTGTTGATCTGTTATTTTGTCGACTCTTCCGTCGACAAAATCCGTTTCTACGGTGGTCATGCTACGCGTGCTCTATTCCTCAAAAGAATAGGTGTCTGGTGTGCAAGTAGGTACCTACACCCACCTTTAGTATAACATTCACTCTAATCGAGAACATTACTCAGATAAGAACGTTCAGTTCTTTTCATTAGATTTTTCGATCATTTGGTAGGCGAGTACCTACAAGATGGCGAGTGACAAAATCCTAGATCAAAGATCGGTTAACTATTACCTAAATTATCATCTTGCTGCCCTTGTGCCAAATCACTTGGGGTCGGCGCAACACGTTTTTTTCTACCCTTCTCCTCTGTCAGAGCTATTGCACTCCGTGTGTAGGCATGAGATAATTACCTACCGCTTCGCGCATATTGAATATGCAAGCTCTCTAGGGCTGTCGCGCTCCAGCCGTGCGTAACTGCGTACGTATGCCGCGTTAATTTTTCGCGCTCTTTTGCCCTTACGTCGCGTACCTACCTACTCGTACTTCGTGTTTGTTAACTGACTGATTTATTGATCATTAATCATTACTAGTGAAAATGACAAGCCGGATAAACTGTTGCTATTAAGAAATTTCACTGCTCCATGTCCATGCTTCCCATCAGTTTATTTTTAAATTACCTTTGTTAGATTTCGCATTTATGCTGCTATTCAATTTAATAAGTAATCGTAATTTTAGAGAAGCCAAGATATTAAGAGACATTATAATAGAGTAAAACAATTGTAATTATAAAAGTTTTAATTAACATTTAAATAATACCTACTTAATACATTAAAGTACAAAAATGTTGGTAGTAGGTATTTTATTTTGAGTAGGTACTTGACGCAACCCTACCGACTGAACATTAAGCAGTGAGACGCCGAATAAAATACGCTAACGCGTGGCGTCAAGGCACAATTTTGATTGAGCGGGCTCAGTTTAGGTATTTATAATGTCGGCTTTCTTCAAGATCAAAGGAGTGCAACTTCTGTACGCTAGTACTATTATCTATTCTGTGCCTCTGTCAACCGTCATGCAATCATTTACACCTTTTTGATGTGACACATCTACAGGCGCGGGTAAAACCAAAAAACGGCGTGGCGTTGGCGACGCATCGCTAACTCAAGTTGTCAACCCGGCCCGAAAAATCCCGTACATTACCGACCTGTTGAAGCAGCATAACGTCTACATATTCGCCAAGGTTTACAATAAGCCAGCTGGTTTCGGGGCACAGCGCTGGGTTACAATCTCGTGACTTCGAGCTCTCAGCATAAGGATCTTCTTTTTGTGAATCGAGTCATTTTGTTTTTGTTTTATGTGTTTGTTTTTATATTGACTTTTTTTTAAGCATATTACTTGTACAAAATAATTTCTATGTTTCACATCTGCCAGGGTCCCGTGACGGCTCACTTTTTTTCCTTCATATCATTCATCGTTTCCTTGGTCTCTCTCCCTCTCAATCCATAAAAAAATTATTAATTAATATTTTAGTCACATGCGATTCTTCCCTCCTCATCACATGTCCATACCAAGACAGTCGATTCCCTTTCAACTTTGCTGTAACTGGCGCAACTTTCAAATAATATAGTCATTCCTTATTTCATCCATTCTTGTCACACCACACATCCACCTCAACATTCTCATCTCCGGTACATGCAATCTTTTTTCATTATTAAAAATAAAATGAATACATTTTTCACTTTTGATTCATTTTGCGTTCGGACATTTCACTACAAGAGAAAGATTCCGAATCATAGACAAAAATGAACACATTCGTGAAGATGAAGACGGAAGAGGAAAACAGAGAAACACTTTCATACGTGACACTACACTCTCTTGTAAACCATTCGTTCTCCATTTTAGATTTTGCCTTTCTTTGTTTTTTTTTTTATTGTCTCTTTGTGATCGTTTTGGTATCATGAATAATGTTTACACAAGATCGTCTTATAACCTTTAACGATATTATTGTTTTGCTGTGGGGGGGGGGGGCCTAGTGACCTAACACAGGCTTCGTCGAAAACCTACTTAAGGCACCAGTCTCTTCCAATGGTGGAATATAACTTTGTCAAAAACATTGTAATTTTTATGTAGTCATGGACTATAAATGATGAGCCACTTACCACCATTCGTATTTTAGTCGTGTAATGCAAATCGGGTTTAGTCGGTTATATTCGTACATAGTACAGTACAGAGTGACTACCTAAAGTCGACGAATTGCAGGTGGAGCAACCGTAACCTAGAGACAATTGTTTTAGCGTAGCCATAGTAACGTTGGCGTACGGAGAAATTTATCTTTTCTGACATCGACATTTCAACTGTCACTCTGTCTTCGGATAGGTTTTCAGAAATAAAGAGTGTTTAATAAGGACTATTTCAAAGGAGGTCAGTATCAAATAGATTGGGATACACGTCAGCACCATTGTATGGATTTATCATTGACAACTTATTAGTAATTTTTCAACCTCTATGGATAAGACTATTTCCGATTATTAGTAATGTGTCATTTTGTTACCGAGCATTCGGTTTGAGTTCGTGTTTAATCGTGCAATCTCGTGAAGGTATAAAACTGCAAAATTGGAAATCTTGAAAGTGGCTTATCAATTATAGTCCGTGACTGTACCAATATTGTGAAGAGAGAATAAATATGAACGCCGTAGACACGAAAGAGAATCGACAAATCTTTTGTTCATCTGTCATTTTGTCGATTCAATGACAGATGAACAAAAGATTTGTCGATTCTCTTTCGTGTCTACGGCGTTCATGCTAAGCGGGCTGGTAACATAGGACAATAGTAGCCAGAAGAAGGCTGTCATCTTAAAAACCAATGATAGTATCTGTGACAAACCTGGTTGGCTAAGCCTGAGCAGTGTCTGGTGCATTTCATGACAGTCTCTTTCCCGAGGGATCACGAAGAACACCGACTGGAAGGTCTTCGTGCGCACCAGGAGCGGAGAGCCGGTGGTCGTGATCGGCAGCCGTTCCACTGTCGATATGTGCATGAGGAGGATCTGTGGAAGATTATATGAGTAAAATAGTTGAATAGAATACTGTATTACTATACCGTACAAATTACAGGTATCAATACAGAAAAGACGTTCAATTTATAGTAGCTACGTAGGGTGACATAATCATTTATAACAACCCTTTGTAATAATGGTAATATTGTATAGTTTAGTTTGTTTTTGGCGCGAAAGGTCGGCGGCACATTTAATTCAGCAGTTTTATTTAAACAAAAATCTGACAGAAAGACATATAGGGTGGAATGATATTGATGCTCAAACGATTACATCATACCTATTCAGGACATCACTCTGACCCCTCCCCTCCCCCCACGTATAATAACTTTTTCATCAGTTATTTTAGTTCAGAATGATTACTGAATACCGCGATGTCATTCCGGCCTGTATATTTTGGCTCGTGTCGATCGGCAAACTCCGTACGGCATCTAACTTTAGTGAATCATGTTTGGGTCAGATCAGAACTTTTCCCGAACGGCTTTTAAAAACGTAAATAAATGTTGATAATATTCGATTTTTCACTACAACCCGAATGTGTGTAGCAGCAGGCCAGCACCTCTTATGGTTGAGTTTTTTAAATCAGGTATAAAAAAAAAAAAGAAATGTTCTGAAGGTCCTATACATGAGAGTCCATGAAATACAAAATTGAGATTGTATTCATGCTTAAGTATCTTTTTAAATCTGGCCGGTTAAGTTTTACAGGTATTCAAATACCACTTTCTACAAGAGAAGTTTATAAAACTTAGATATCTGTAAAGAATACAAATTTTACAAAAATAATCATGTTTCTATAAAAGCGGTCACGAAAATCGTTATTTGAGAGCACCAAGATTGAATCTTTAAAGTGCTCTTAAATTTGATACTTACCTCAAGTCCCCTTTAGTAAACTTCAGTTGGTGTACAGTCAACCGCATGTCTTTGATACCAATTAAAGGGCACCTTTATGGCGTAGCAGTAAAGGTGGTTTTCGTAGACCGATGGGGGCTATCGCGCATGAATTCGCCGCTAGAGGCGTTCGTGTAGAGTAAGGTCTTCCGAAATGTCAGATGTCATACAGTGTTCGCGCGTTGCGTGCTTTTTATCACGTATTTATACAATACTCACGATTGTGTTCTAGATTGCGCCATTCCTGATTAATTATGACTTGAAGATTTTAAGTAGCAACTTAGGATCTTTTTTGTTAGTACTTGGAGGTAGAATGATTTTTAAATGTTTCATGCTTGCTAATTTTAGGGAGAATATTTTAAATATGTATCTGAAGTTTACACTATGTTGTTATACGTAACTAATATTATAAAGAGGTAACATTTGTTTGTATGTTTGTAAGTTTGTATGTAGGGGGTAATCTCCGGAAGTAATGAACCAATTTTAAAAATTGTTTCACTGGTAGAAAGCTACATTATTCGTGAGTGCTATAGGCTATATTTTATTCCCGTACTCCCACGGGAACGGGAACTACGCGGGTGAAACCGCGGGACGTCAGCTAGTACGTAATAAAATGAACGTTTTATGACGTTATTGGTACTATAAAATGTAATATTATTGACAGGACCTTACTCGACAGTGGCGCCATCTGGTGAGCTCAAAAACGATAACCATTGTAACTACTGATTTGCTGTGGACCATATCTCCAATTAGTTTATAGGGAGCTGGTGAGCAAAATGTCTACATGATTTGCTCCTGTGGCCGACTTTAGTAATAGCGATAATTGTACCATAAGCAATATTAAGAACCGCGTCTGCCACCTACACCATGGTAGCGCTGCGTTGTCAATGAGAGGTTTTCTTTTTGAGGTATTAAAAAAAAAACTTAGTTTCCAAGAACTCTATAGATGGCGTTGAACTTACTATGATAGTTGGTGCCAAAGCCAAAACGCTTGGAAAAAAAACATAGTGTCACGTAGGGCATACGAACCGGTTTTTCCCGGTTCTCAAAAACCCGGGAATTCGAGGTTTTTGGTTTGTAAAAACACCGGTTTTGTCGTTTAAAACCCGGGTTTTTCGGTCTTTTTCGTAATCGATCATTATTGATCTGTAAACTTCGCAGATCAGACACGCAACACGTTAAAATGTAGAATGAATAAGTTGAATTTATATCCCCCGATTTATTCATCTAATTTATAATTTGTTCTCAAGAATACGCGTAATCAATATGGGTTTCTTGGGTTGTGGAATCGGTAAAATTCTTATTCGAAAGTACCCGTTGTATATTTTTTTGTCTTAAATTTAATGTGTATTTATTCTTCTGAGATACTTATAATTTTACATTTGTATTTTATAAACAAAAGTATCTGATCGCCTCGTTCCCGATCCGATCCCTCAGGAAGACTTTAAGCATAGTCCGCTCCATAGCTCGCTAAGCGACCTTGAATTTATGGACCAGCCGTACCGTGAGTGTCCACGTTTCGGCCCCGTAAGTCATAACAGGCAGAACGCACACGTTGAAGACCATAGTCTTTAGGCTCTGTAGAATACGCAACGACAAGATCCGAATAAGTTTTCCAAATGCTGTCCAGCCCAACTGGATTCTTTTGCTAGCCTTCTTCTCAAAGCTGTTCTTAACAAACTGTACAGTTTGCCCGAGGTAAATATGTTCTCGAACAACCTCGAGAGGACCATAACAATAGGTTCTGGGGTGACGTGTTCATAGAATATAATCTGGGTTTGTCTAAATTCATCCTGAGACCAATGCGTGCGTATTGAAGAATCTACATATAAGCCATCCAGCATTTGCTTCAAGTCATGGAGCGATACAGCCAGTATGAAGATATCATCTAGATGTAGTCGCCGTTGATGTTAATGCTTTCCCAGTTCAGCGTCTTAAATACATCCTCCAGTGTGTGGTTGAACAATTTCGGGGGAATTACGTACCCTTGCCTCAGCCCCTGATCCAATATGGGATGTGCTATATTTGCTCAGCACTTAAATGTATCGCTAGTCTACTTGGCACCGATGCAGAGACTCCAGGACTGACCAGGTTTCGATAGAATCAATAGCCTTCTCATAGTCCAAAAATGCAAGACACAGAGGCCAATTATACTCTTCGGACTGTATAATCTGCCGCACTGTGTGGATGTGGTCTAGGGTGCTGTATCCTGGTCGAAACTCGGCTGGTTCCGTTGTCTGGAAGTCGACGATTATTCGCGCTAGACGATTCGTGACGTCTCTTGAAACCAGCTTGAACACGTGGCTAGGAGCGTAATGGATATGTAATTCTTTAAATGGTCTTGTTCCCCTTTTTAAATAAAAGAACGACCACGCTCCTTCTCCACGCTTCTCCAGTTTTCCCAGAGAACAGAACTGAGTTGAAAACATCTCTTAATAGAGGATTTCCTCCCGCTTTCAGAAGCTCAGTCGGTATCCCATCCTCATCAGCGGCTTTTCAATTCTTCAGCTGTCTAAGAGCCGCCTCAATTTATCTTGGCTGACTCCCGGCAGGTCTTCTGTGAAATGGCGGGTTAAGGTTGCTCTGGAATTCTTATTTCTGGGGTTCAGGTCCAGATGCATACTATGCGTACAACTGGCCGTATAAGTTTTTGACTTCCAAAATAATCTCCCGCTTCGAAACGACGATATCCCTATTCCCCACTAGATTTAGTCAACTTCGTCAGGTGGCTTCTCCCAAGTAATTAGACGGACACATTCGACCCCCAGTTTTGCTCAATTGCTTTTTCTATCGAGCGTGTGCTGGAGCATCGAAGATCGCGTTTTACCAATTTTCTAATTATTTTGGTGAGTGCCTGCCCAACTAGCAAAATACCCTTACAAACAAAAGCTTTAAGAGCGATGGTTTCATTGAAGGTTTATACGTGTTCTGATTAAGTCAGAAACTCTTGATACCCTTACAAACAAACGCTTATAAGAGCTATGGTTTCATATAAGATTTATATGTGTTCTGATTAAGGCGGGAACTCTAATAGTGCTCTTTTATAAGACTATTTAAATTTTAAGAGCATTCATACTTGTAACATATTCTTATAGACGTATATAAGAAAACGTTATATAATATTCATAAGAGTAGTGGCATTATAAGCGCTTTTTCAAGTCTGATTCTTACTTAATACTTATAAATACATTTTATAAGTATAGTCAACCTTAGAAGTGACTATACTAAGTGTTTCACTAGACTTCTGTGAAACTAGTATTTTAAAAGTGTGATTTATCTCACTTAAGACATATTAAAGAGTAGTAGCACTTCCAAAAGTCCTACAAGTGTCTTAAACAATTCCCTATTAAGGGTTATTTATTTTCTTTGTTGTGTTGACTCCAGAAATTGTTATAAAATCAGGAAATAGACCATTTTAATATTTAGTACATATTATCATTAGGTTTCTGTTAAATCCTTCGACTTCGTCGTATGGCTTGCTTTGCCTTATTAAGGAACCCTAAAATTATGAGCAACATGGCCGTGTAAACAGTGGTTTTAGGTTTAATTTGACTTTTTCGAGTGCGATATAAACCTTACACAAGAGTACTGGTCTTATATTACTCTAATAAAGCACTTTTGAGTCGTGTTTAGTCGTAATGGCGACATTTTTATATTATTTTACAAATAATAAAAAAAAATATAGTAAAAGACACATTTTTGAAAAGGCCCGTGAAAATATTGTGATTAAAATTTCAAAATAATCGAGAAATAGTACTTCGCAACCTAATAATCGCATATGGTGTGTGAAAAATACATGAGGAAGAAATTAGAAAATATACACATTAGCGTTTTGTAGAAATGTGTAATAAAATATACTTATGTTTTTATTACTTCGCAACCTCAGGGCGGTTTGTGATAACACTCATAATAGTAAATTACAAAGAGGACTACAAGCGATATTACACTTCAAATAGTCTTTTATTTTATTTGTAAGAGGAGTTTAAGGTTATTTACCCTTACAGCGCGCCATTGTAAGTCACTTGTAAGTTTATTTGTCATTATAAAAGCATCAGCAAGAGTCTTGTAAGTTTGGAAATAAACTTTGCGAGACCATTACAAGGCAATTGCAAGGGTGAATACACTTATAAAGTGCGCCCAAATCCATACTTATAAGTGTCTATAAGTCTGATTTAAGACTGAAAAAAATATGGTCTTGGGATATTTGTAAGATTAGTTTTTGCTAGCTGGGTGTAGTTCTGTCGAAGTGTTGAGTGGGTTTTCACGTCGTTCCGTCATAAGCTCCAGCGTCTACTCCGAAAGTTTGGACTTCTTGCCCGTACGCCGCATTTTGCAAAAACGCGTCTAGAGCTTCCTCCCTGAAGAATTCCACCATTTGGTCGAGCGCCATGGTCAGTATTATAACCTTTGTAATTGTTCATTAATAAATAGAGCAAGAGCAGTTTGTATTCATGAAAATACCCGAAAAACCCGGGTACCCGGTTTTTACCAAAACCCGAAACCGAAAAACCGGCTTTCAAAAATGGCCAGTTTTCGATGCCCTAGTGTCACGTCACATACTCTCGTTGACTGACACTTTCATTTGCTTAACCTTCCGAATATAACCTAGTTTTCTCAAGCTTTCTTAAAATCAGTTTTTTTAGGTTCCGTTCCTTCCATTATCATACTAACTCCTAGCGCCATCTATCCAGCGACTAGGGAAGAGCTAAAAAGAAAATCCCTCAAAAAATCGATTAGTATTGATCCGAACTTTAATCTATTCTGTATTAAATCATATACTGAAATGCTCGCTAGCTCCCAAACTAAATTAATTGTAAAGCCTGGTATTATTCATTAACGTTATGAAGGTCTCATCTATTCAAAGACAACTAAAACCGCTTTAGAGAGCATTGAATCGTAATTAACTCAATTGAGATTGAAAGCGATGACAGTATGAAGGGTAAGGACATTACTAAAAGCTTTAGGGACTTGCTGAAAGCTTTTGAACAATTTTGAAATCAGAATTATATAAAACAATTAGGTACTGAAATTCATCCGAATATTATTTTGAAAATATCGCTTTTATCGATAAGACCGCCCATTGTGTAAATCTAGAGTTTAATGTGTCTGATGAGATGACAAGTAATATAGAAGTATGGAGAAAGAATAGGTACATCTGCGACCCCAAATGAATTGAGACGAGTGTCACTTGAGATGAGGTAAATTGAGACGAGTGTCACTTGAGATGAGGTAAATTGAGATGAGAGTCACTTGAAAAGTACTCAAGTGACAGTTGACAGATCAAGGTCGTGGTCGTGGTTGACGTTCCTATTCATATTTGAAACCCATTGTAGCTGTGCTTGTGCCATTATGCCCGCGTTACAATAGGCTAGTTTTTCAAGCTAGGATAGCAAGCTAGTGTCAGTAAGCTAGCAAGCTAGTACTTCTGGCTTCGTGTAGACCAAACTAGCTTCATTTCTAAGCTAGTAAGCTAGTTTACAAGCCGGGACAGTTTTTAATAGGATCGAGTTCTATTTTTAGGCTAGTAGCGTCTCCCACCACTGATTTTACTATCCTGGCTTGTGTAACAGCTTCATGTGGCCGGCGAAGCTAGTTTTCAGTTGGCTAGTAAGCAGGAACTACGCGTTTCGTTTTCTTTTTCAAACCGCGACGTGTTTTTGAGATTTTAAGATGTCCAAACTGTACCGTGACCATGAATGTCTGTGGAACGCTACCCTCCCAAGTTATAAAGACAAGTCTAAACGTGATTCACCATTACAAAAATGTGTGGCGAATTCAAGACAGTGGGTATTGATATGACAAAAGACATAAAAAGTTAAATTAAAAATTTAAGAGCAACGTTTTCTCAAGAACTGACTTAAATTTATAAATCCACCCGGTCTGGCAGGTTCTCAAGAATAATATAACTGTTTCAGTGGAATAGTGTTTTTTTTCGCATGCAGTTCATTTTGGATGTGATGTCTGGTCACCTGTCACTGCAATAGTACTAGCTTAAAATAATCTAGCGTCATGTAAACAGCACCCCTAGCCAAGTTAAAAACGTTTTGTATCGATTCTCTGTCTACAATCGCTTACGCCGCCCGAGGCGTTTACGATGGTAGAAAGCGCAAAATTGGTAGCCAAGTTGACACTGAGTCGATCGCTCGTTCTCTAATGTCTGTAGAAAAACCTACACTTTTGTCTATGGTGAGCGTTCCTACCAAAGAGTTTATCGATCAACATTGTAGAAACGTTAACATTCTATTCTATCATTTTGAACGATGTAAATTTGTCTACGAATTTTCTATTCGTTTGTGTTGATCACGTGATTTAACGTTGAGATGATGTCATTCCCATTCATTTGAATACCGCGCGCGCGCTAGCGTTAACGATTGTAGATTGTCAACTTGGCTAGGGGTGCAGAACTAGCATGTTCCAAGCCAGGACAGTTTAGTAGAGAACTAGCTTAATAAACGAGCCTCGTGTAGCCCGGGCATTAGTTTTACACTTCCTATCCCCATTCCGAACAGCTTTAAGGGGCTTTCAGAACCGAGGTGAAAAGCAAAATGGTAGATACATACCCATGTTTCCTTCCTCATCTCATGATCCACGAATATGAGGTGTGTTGTCGCGAAGTACAGGGTCCCCTTAGACGGGTTCCGCAGATTGTATTTATCCAGTAGCTGCACGTTTTCCAACTGCAACAATGAAATAGTTTTTTTTTTTTAAATCAAATTAAATCATAATTTATTTGATAACATAGGTACAAAAATACAGATCTTATGTTTGATGAACAGAGCGTTATCTTACTGACTAGGCTTTGTTGACGAAGAGTTAAATTTTAGCAAAGGCTTTCCGGAGATGTTGGCTTCGTGCTAGTTTTTTAACACGCTTTTAGTAACTTCACTTGTAACTATGTAAAAAATCTTAGAAGTAGGAGTCATTCTAAATCCAATTTGGCGGACTCCCAAAGATGGCAGACTAGTTATTTTTTATGCATTGCCAATTTCCCATGATATATCTCAAACCAAGTAAAAAACCAAGACATAGCGCTGCGAACAATAAAGTGAGGCCAGCGCAAAACTACGTCTCGCTCTGTGCATACACGCTCACACGCACACATCTTGCACCTCTCTCATTTACATCAAACTACAAATGACTTGTATTCTTTTTTATTAAATTATTATAGACAATTTAAAATTGATAAAATTTTGAAATGAGTCACGTGACTAGAAACGCACCAAAATCGGTCGCCATGTTGCCTACGTCACAATGTTAAAGGAATTGCTCAACAATACAGTGTGAATTTTTGTGAACTTTCAGCATTACATTCTATAATGAAAAATATGTCACGGCAGCTTGTTGAGGTCGGTAAAACGATATCCGTTTATTGCCAAATATGAGTAAAATACATATTACTACACCCTTCCAAAAAGTAGATAACATAAATTCACTGGAAATATTATTGTACATAAAGAAGCTTCAGCTCGTTTGCTATAAAACTCGAAAGGTTAAAATTAAAACAGTAACATTCTATCTGCGTTCTGATTTTCGGCATTATTCATACATCATTTTCATACAAAACACAATCAAAGTCTTGACAATATTACTAAAAAAAACCGGCCACGCTCAGTGTAGGGTTCCGTAGTTTCCCGTCCGTCACAATAAGTGTTCCCACTTATGAGTTTAAAGGTGGGTATCCATTATGTAAAAATGCTTGCATATACGAATATACTACAAACTTAGTCCAGAAATTATTTTGTACAACTTTTTGTCTTTTTTGTACAAAAACTTGTTTCCATCAAGTTCAAAATGATTTTCCTAGAAAGTCCTTATAAAGTTCTACTTTTCAGATTTTTTTCATATTTTCTAAATTTATGGTTCAAAAGTTAGAAGGACACATTGTTTTTTACTTTTGGAGCGATTATTTCCGAAATTATTGACATTATCAAAAAATGATCTTAGGAAACCCCTATTCATTTTTAAATACCTTTCCAACAATATATCACACGTTAGGGTTGAAATGAAAAAAAAAATCACTTCCCAATTTACATATAGGGGGGTACCCTAATAAAACATTTTTTTCCAATTTTTATTTTACCATTTTGTCGGCGTGATTGATATACATATTGGTACCAAATTTCAGCTTTCTAGTGCTAACGGTCACAGAGATTAAGCGAGGACGGACAGACGGACGGACGGACAGACATGGCGAAACTATAAGGGTTCCTAGTTGACTACGGAACCCTAAAAACCATGTTGTAACATAACACTTCTTATTATAGTGCTGACCTTCCTTTCAGAGTTTACTTGTAACGTGGCATTGATAAAGTGGTTAGAAAAAATCACCATCTATTTTATAGCGGTACCACCCCAGAAATTAAACGTCTATGTTTACACTCTGTAACAATAAAAAACGTATAAATTTTATTAGATACTTGTCTCGTTCAAGTCGTGAGGGCGAACTGAGTAGGGAAGCAACCCTTTTATTTACTTACCACTTAAACTTGCCAAACAAGACCCTCCTCAAGTTTTTGAAGAAGATAAAATGTCTATAAATTCTTTGTTACATCACAATACAGGCTGGTGAAATGGTTAACCGCCAGACCTGAGAGGGAAATAAAGTTAACCCTTTTCAGGCTCTTTGCTAACAACTTTCAAGACTACGTACGCATTGACAGGGACCTTGTTTAGCACTTAAAGCCTAGTGGCTTGTAACTTCTAGAAGTTCTAGTTTGATTATTGTTACTTAAGTTAGTTTTAATGTTTCATTAAAATGTTTTTGTACCAATTAGATTTTTGTTTTAATTGTTTATAGATTTATTTTATTTTAAATTTTTCTGTCCTAATTAAATTATGCAATGTAAAGTGATGGCCTGAAACACAGGTTTAAATAAACCTAGATCAGGCAGGTCGCTAACTAACATTTTGAATTCGATATTTTCGTTACTTACAACTGTTTTATTATATTGTAGTTATAGTTTACATACAAGCACTAATTATACAATTCTTTAAGAAATAACACTACTGCACCTGAATGTACACTTTTGTAATTTATCTACTTTTTAAATAAATTACTCTTATTTTTATCTGGTTACTTGCTAGGATATGATCATCATTTCAGCCGAAAGATGTCCACAGCTGGACACAGGCGTTCTCCAAGTGTCGCCACATTGAGCGGATCCCCGCAAACTTCACCAGGTCATCGGTCTTCGTTCGGTTCTCGGCTTCCAACACAACGTCTTCCGGTTCGCGGTCGCCACTGCAGAACTCTTCGGCCCCATCGACCATCCGTTCTGCGAGCAATGTGCCCTGCCCACTGCCACTAAGTTTGGCAATTCTTCATTTCTTGCGGCGGCCACACTTTTTCGGCGTTTAACTAAGCTCCAGGCGTTAAACAAGGCACCTTTCATACTCAACATTTTGCTTCCTACATTTTCCTCATTGCTACGCATCATATGTCCATAAAACGATAATCGATTACGGGTACACGTTCGTACAACAGGTAGGATCTGCAGACACAGTATCTTGTTATTTACAGCTGATAGCACAATAAACAACAACCTACTTCAACTTATTTCTGGAACTTCCTGAGCGAATGTTAGTCCAAGAATGGAACGGGTTGATTGATTGCATTAAAACCTTTCAAACAACATCAATCACATATCCGAACACAGTTTCCAGCCTAGATAAGGTCAGCCACAAGTCTGAAGTAATACTTGAACGCACGGCAACCAATCAAGCTATACAAAACCAGTTTTTGTGGATCTCTCATTGTAAGAGAAATCTATACAAAGCGAGGCCATGTTATACTGGAAATATATAGCTTGATGTTTATTTTTTCTTACAATCTCTTGAAATGAAAAGCAGAAAATTAAGTTTATCTATTAACATTGAATGCGTATATAAAGTTTCGTATCCGTGCTATTAACAGTTGAGGAGTTCTCTGAGCTCTCTCGTGAGGAGGCAATCCTGGCTGCAGGATCAAGTCATGTCTGTCATAAAAATGTATTGTCACCAGAACTAAAGTTGTATGCGAAATTTCAGCTCAATCAGTTGGGGGGAACTGGTCTGAAATTCAGTTGCAAAATTTGACCAATACATACTAACTAACAAGGCAAGTTAAATAAGAGCTAATAAAAACAGGTTCTTCCGCAGGCTAAAGCTAGTTACGAAACAACCAAACAACTTTCTAGTTTAAAGCATTAAATCAATCTTCCCTTGCCAGCAACTTGTTCAGAGCAGTTTTCATCAAACTATTTCTCTGCATTAATTAAACGCAAACGTTTCGCTTTGTCCATTACCTTGATATCAGAATACTTGTTAAGTATTATTTTTTAAGGCCCTTCTAACCCTAAAATTAGAAACTCTATTTGTGGTGATTCAAACTTTGTTTGAAAGACTGTTAGAATAAAGTTCTAATCAGCTTGCACTACAAAGCGGTTGTTACGTCAGTCACTGCGGTCGAACAGTGCGAAATGAGTGGTTTTTTGAGATTTACAAAAAATATATTCATTGGACTAAAAAAATAAAACACCCTGCTTTATAGTTAGTTCAGTTAGTATGCAAAGTTTCATGAACTAATTTGAAGTACTTTTTGAATTCCAGCGGTTTATTGTTCGATTTGGAGGTAACTTTGGATTTTTTTTGTATGAGAAAAGTTTATGGAATCGTGTTTTCGTCACACATAGTACCTAGCATTACTCCTCAACTTTACCATATATTTATTTCAAAATTAATGCTGCAGTATTTTAGGCGTAACGGAGGATCATGCTAAGCCATTTGAGGGAGTATAGGCCCTTAATAGTTTCGCAGCGTTGCTTTGGAATGAGGACGCGATTTTCTTATTTTTTAAATATGTTAGACTAGCACTTCAAACAAATTATGATAGCTCGGCTAACATGCATGATATATCAATATAATTTATAGCCCCACCCACGAACCCACCACCACGTAGCTTTCTGCCAGTGAAAGAATTTTAAGATTCGGATAAATGGTTCCGGAGATTACCCCCTACTTACAAACACTTACCGTTTTATAATATTAGTATGAACGGATATGCAGCGAAGGTGACGTGACGATCTGATCTTGTTTTCCGGAGAAACATGGCCAGAGATTACACAGAATAGAGGTTTGGATAGAGAAAGGGAGGTCTTTGCCCATCAGTGGGACAATCAATAGGCAAACAAACAAAGAATGTTAACAAAAACAAAAAGAATATCAAGCATAAGGCCTCATTCACGAAGTCAGCGGCGGCGGCGCGGGCGCGGCGCGGGCAGCTGCGCGGCGCGGCGTTCCATTTAAATGTAAGGTCAATGTGGGCAAATCCGTCTACGGGGCTATTCCGCATACATGCATTTACTACTTATTCCAGAATAGTTACGCTATTACTGATTCGGTCGATAAAACAGTATCACTTTTTAGTTCAAACTATGATTCCTAGATGGAGCAAAGTTGTCTACAAGCGTAAAAAAATACTTTTTCATTACTCATACTCGGAAAGTAGGTCTTAAGTTGCCTGAGGAGCGGGTTGAAAGTAATACTTTTCAGCCCTAGGGAGAATCGTTTTCAACTGACAGCTGCCAATTTATTAAAAAAAATAGTCCATTTTTCTATTGAACCATGTTCCAACTTTCTATACAGCCACAATGTAAAATTGAAATAACATACAATTAAGTATTAATTAGAGAATATATATTTTTTAAATAACTTTATTATAATTATAAGTTTCAACTGTTTCTTTAAAATAAACATAGATTTGGGCAAAATATTTACCATTTTTTCGATGATGAAAATGAAAAATAGGTAATGGCTGAATAGCTGTCCAGCCACAGAAAAAAAAGCAAAATAAGCGGGAAAGCGGTCTTCCGTGGTCCGATCTTCATTTTTTAATTGAATGTTTTTTATTTTTATTTTCCTTGTATTCGTAATGAAAAGTACAGTGTTTACCTCGGGTTAAAGACTTATTTAGTCCCTCGAACTATTAGCGCCCTCGCTTCGCTCGGGCACCAAACCCCGTCTCGGGACTAAATAAGTTACTTTCACCCCTAGGGTAACAATGTACTATTTCACACCACCTGTTCGAAAATGTCAAATTATATGTCAAGCAACCTTAACCTAAAGTGAGTCATTAGTGGCACAGCCGGTCAATAATGTACTGGATTTCATTATGACCCGCTGGTCAATAATGTGATTTGAATTTGGAATCTCACATGCTCAGCTAAATTGGCAGTATAGTACTAACAAACACCCTTTGGTGCCAGAAAGAGGAAAGCTATTCTCGATACCCTTACTACGCGTGTATGATTTTCTAGATTTCCTACAAAATCATAACGACTGCTTGTTCATATCGTTGCCATGTTTTCGAAGACATAATATTGTAAGAATAATTAGATAACTACGAAACATTTTTTAAAAGGAATGGAATAACATTAAAACTGGCATTAATAATAACAAATACCGTACCGCGCCGTAATAGTAATTGGCTGTAACATTAGTTAATTATTCTTACTGTTTGTTTATTTAATAAATACTTTGTTTTTCGTACTATGGCTATTATTTTCTCACAGTAGGTGTAAAAAGTAGAGTATCCCCCTCTGGGCTAAAGGTGTCTTTGCCTTGGGCTAGCTTGAATCCCTCGCTGCATTCAGGATTCTTGTATTAAATCCCTCGCTGCGCTTGGGAGCTAAATTCCGAATCCTTCATTGCGCTCGAGATTCAATATGACGCCCCGCCCGTGACATAAGACACAACTTTAGCCCCTCGGTGCATAATCTACTATTTACATTAATTAGGGAGGAATGTTCTGTGTTGTTTATAATAGATGCGTTTAAAAGACAACAAAATTCTTTATCGCTTACAACCATCAAATTTATATTAAAGTAGTTAAGTGTACCAGATATAGTCAACTAAATTCAACTTTCAAAAAAATATTACGGGTTTGTCTACATTGACCTTATGCATTGGAACGCCTAACAGATACAAAGATTTTGACAACCCCTAGGTAAGACTAGCACTTCCCGTAACTGTCATACATAAGCGACTCCGGTATTAAATTCGGAGAATAGCTAGCTCACAGCTGTGCTCACTTCTATACCTATGTGTTATTGAGTAGAAAAATTCCTTTGAAATCGGAATCGGTAAACAGAATTTGTTTACAAGTAATATTCCTATTCCCTCCCACAAAGCCACCATAATTAACTGAGACTATAATTCCACGGTTTTATTTTGTATTTTTATGACGCCATTAGCCCATAACAAAGGTTTAATTAAATAGGTTTTTATAACCCATGATTCGTGAAGGATATATATTTTTAACCAGAATACTTGGAACATCCAAAATTATTATGCTCCGGCTGTTCATGTTTGTACGGAAACAACTTAGCTTCTAATAAACTGTAATAGATGTTCTGAAAAACATAATATTACTTATAGAGAATTTATAAGGTAAACTTTTTCTCAAAATAAGGAACTTGCTGGCCTAAGTAACAAAAAATACAAGGTGTACTGTCAACCAAGCACTTGGTAAGTTTGTACTATCAAGCTAAGTAACTCTACGCAAACATTAGGTATTGCTGGGAAATGACTTTTTTTTGGGGTGTAAAAACTCTACTGTAGGACTCAATGTCAACACACTCAAAACGTTGTGCAGATGAATGTATTGAATTGTAAGGGGGTCGTGGAGGTATTTAAAGTAAAGTTATAACATTAAATACTTGTATTCAAAAAATCTTGTAAAACTTGGATCCCAAATATCTCCGTAACCAGAAGGTTCCCAGTTAAGGTGAATGCTCCAGGGTAGCCCGCGAAATTCAAATTTTCTTACGTTTTTTGCAATTTACAGGCCAGTGCTAGGTTATATGTTGATTTAAATATTATTCGCGGTTGTAAGACGTATGTAGTTACAGAATTATATTCATCAAAATCATCAATACAACCCTCAAAGTTCATAAAGGTGTAAAATTGACTTTATCAAAGTCAAAATCATTCCTGCACCTTTATTTACTTGGAGGGTTGTATTGATGATTTTGATGATTATAATTCTGTAACTACATACGTTACAGTCGCGAACAATATTTAAATCAACAATTATAACCTAGCACTGGCCTCACTGGCCTGCAAATTGCAAAAAAACGTGCGAAAATTTGAATTTGGCGGACTACCCTTGAGCATCAGCCATAAGGTCTAGAAAAAAAAAAATCTCGATGACGGGGACAACAAGTGCCTTTCAGCTTCGTTAAGGGGAGGTACTTTTACACCCCTTAAATAAGGAACAAGGACCCAGAATCAGGCGCTTTTATTTCTTTTGTACGTAGACGGAAAACGCAAAAAACCAAAGAAAGATCATTATTTTATTATTCCCTCAGCTAAATATAACCTTATTCGCCTTGGGGTATTGTTTTTATTAATATTGTGAACAAAGAATGATCAGTATAAAAAAATATATTGTTGTGAACGTTTTATGAAAATGTCAAATACGTTTTATCCCTCCAAATGTTTTGCCTAAATGAAATTACCCGACATACTTGTTTAGCATAAACATTTTAGATTAAATAAGGTAGATAGCTTTCTTGATAATATCTGCATTTGTTTCTTTTTGCTCCGAAAATTGTTTTGTATAATATCTTATCTTATCTTATAATATCTTATACAAAACAATTTTCGGAGCAAAAAGAAACGTATGCAGAATTTCAATTTAATTGAACGGTTTTCACTGCATACAACTTTTGTCATAAGAAGTATTATAAACGGACGGAAACAATATAATTATCCTTAATCTACGAGTACTGGTAAAAGTTATACACATCACTATCTGCCCAGCTTTTTCCCAACTATGTGAGGGTCGGCTTCCTGTCTACCTGGATGCAGCTGACTACCAGTATTTTACATGGAACGACTGCCTATCTCACCACAACCCAGTTAGTACGGGGTAATACGAAACCCCTTGGTAAGACTGCATGGTTGTCAGGTTTTCGGGTCACTATCTACTTGTAACAACTGTCAAAGATCTACAACTGACAGCCGGGACCAACAGCTTAGGGGCCGCCCGCCACCGCGAGCGAGAGAATCGCGGCGATTCAACGGATTTCTATACCAAAAATATTACCGCGATTCTCTCGCTCGTGGAGATGGCCCAAAAGAGAGTGTATAGAAAAACGTGGCAAGTACGATTATATCGCCGCGATTTTCTCACTCGTGGAGGCGGCCCCTTAACGTGCTTTCCGAGGCACGGAGAAAACTCGGTACATGTAATTGGTGGTCAACCATCCACGGACCAACCTAGGCAAAGGCGGCTTAACCTGAATATCGACCCGAGCGGCTGTTCTAATTTAGCCTGGAATACCATTAAGACAATAATGTATATAATCTATCATAATGTATTTTTTAATGAAGAAAAAATCACAAAACGTCTGCCTTTGAGTTAGTACCATAACTTTGTAATGAAACTAACAAGCTTTGGCTTTTAAAGCCAAGCCGCATATTCTGGAACTTTCTACCTCTTGTCTGGTCGCAAACTTTTCCGAAGTTCTAAAGTTTCTACATAATTTGTATAAGGTAACGAATTCTAATACAGACTACAGAATTCTAACTTAAACTTACATACATTAGAAGAGTTTAAATTAAAACGTTTAAATTAAGACAGCTGAAATATTGGGACGTTTCTATTACACGGACCAGAATTTAAACCTTATTACAAGCTTTTATTTAACTTGCAATTAGGGTTGCCAACTTTTTTTGACAAAAAAAAAAACGTATAAAATGGTTTGAATAGGAAAAAAAAAGTATTTAGAAGAAAAAAAAAGTATTTTCAAATTTTATTTTTTTATTGCCATATAATAGTATTTTGATACAAGTGGAGAAAGTTTGTTATTGTTGTAATCGAGGCGGAATTATAACTCCCGAGCCGTAGGCGAGGGTGTTTTTGAGCCGAGAATTGCAATAACAAATGTCCACGTGTATCAAACGACGTTTTTCAATACACTTTTGAAGAAATAAAATAACGAATAATATTTTTGTCACGAACTATGAAACTATAATTTAAATTTTCTTTTTTTTCGCGCTTTGGTCTCGCCAGGTTGAAAGAGAGGCAATGGTATGAAGCCGTTAAACAGCCTAATATAAAAAATAGATTTATTTTATATTTTTGAATTCAGAACACAAATAAATGTTAATTTGTGTATAAAAGTAACTATTAGTTTTAAATAATCATGTTTATCTATGATATTCTATTTATAAACACAATTTGAATACTCAAAAAATATTTATGCCGTAAAGACGCGTAGTGCTTTGCAAAAATAAAAAAAATAAACATTCACCTCAGACTATAGGCATTGCACCAATTTGGACTAAGTATAGGTATTAGTTATCTGTGGCAATTTTCATTCCCGCACACGTGCGGGAAAGTGGAAAAATTCACACGCGTGTGAAATACATTGCATGTTGTACCTAATCGTAGTGCGTTATGGATCAGTTTTCGAGGATGTGTATTCATCATCATCTGCCTAGCCTTTTCCCAACTATGTTGGGGTCGGCTTCCAGTTTTACCGGATGCAGCTAAATACCAGTATTTTACATGGTTGGCAACCCTACTTGCAATGTATGTTTGTTTGGGTTAAGGCCCTTCTAACCCTAAAATTAGCAACTCTATTTGTGGTGGTTCAAACTTCGTTGGAAATACTGTTAGAATAAAGTTCTAATCAGCTTGCATTACAAAGCGGTTGTTACGGCAGCCACTGCGGCCGAATAGTGCGAAATGAGTGGTTTTTTGCGATTTACAAAAAATCTATTGCTTGGACTAAAATATAGTTAGTTCAGTTAGTATGCAAAGTTTCATGATCTAATTTGAAGCTCGTTTTGAATGCCAGGCGGTTTATTGTTCGATTTGGAGGTAACTTTGGATTTTTTTTTTCTATCGAGAAAAATTTATGGAATCGTGTTTTCGCCAGACAAAGTACCTAGCATTAATCCTGAACTTTACCATATATTTATTTCAAAATTAATGCTGCATTATTTTAGGCGTAACGGAGGATCACGCTAAGCCATTTAAGCCATGTTAGGCCTTAAATCTTACAACTGAATTTTAAAACATTCATCCACAACCGATTGAGCTGAAAGTTTGCATACACGCTGTTTAGTGTGTGACAATGCATGTTTAACAAAGTGATGTCATTCTAAATCCAATATGGCGGACTCTCAAAGGTGGCGGGCTAGTTATTTTTTATGCACCCCCATGATATGGTTATCAATTAAAAGGGTTTGCTGAGAAGCCTACAAAAAAAAAACCGGCCAAGTGCGAGTCGGACTCGCACACGAAGGGTTCAACGAAACAAAAGAAAATTTCAACTGTCTAGCTGTCACGGTTCATGACATACAGCCTGGTGATAGACAGACGGACAGACAGACGGACAGACAGCGAAGTTTTAGTAATAGGGTTCCGTTTTTACCCTTTGGGTACGGAACCCTAAAAACGACGTCACACCTTTATTTAAAAGCTTGTTTAAAAATGGTTTTTACGCTAAGCAAGTGTTGCGTCTTCAAAAAGTGGAAGCCAAAGTCATCGTAATTTTTGTGGTTGTTTTGTCACTTGGAGAAGTTTATGAACAGCAGCACTTTAAATGTTGTTAATGATGATTACGGCAAAGTGTTATTGAGCTTCTTTTTTAATTAGGAATTCGACAGTAGCAGTCCCGTCTGGATTAGTGCTCGGTCGATGGTAATAAGTTTACCCTCAATCAATTACTTATTGCGAAATGAAGGTGACTTTAGATATAGCTCTGGCGAACCCTCCGGAGAATACAGGCGTGACATTGCAATAATCACTTATAATGATGATTATGACGTTGATATGATAACACAAATGTAATCTTATCTACACTAATATTATAAAGAGGAAAGATTTGTATTTTTGTGTGTGTGTATGTTTGTAATGAATAAACTCAAATACTACTGCGCCGATTTCAAAAATTCTTTTACCATTAGAAAGCTACATTCACCCTGAGTAACATAGGCTATAGTTTATCCCCGTACTGCCACGGGCACGGGAACTACGAGGGTGAAACCGCGTGATTAATTCATGAAAAGATAAGTAGACCAAGTGAAACGATGAGGAAGCTACGAGTTGCATATTTCGGAATTAAAAATTATTTCTAAAGAGAACTACTTATTAATTTAATAGATAAAGTAATGCGGGGTATAAAAGTGAGACTGAAATTACATTCCCCATATCCAACCCCCAGACAAAAAACAAGGATGAATTTAAAATAAAAGCGGGCAGAATGGCCGGTAACCGCCATTTGCATTTGGAAGATAAAAGCCGCCCCGACAGCGGCATGGGAATAAATTAAATTCGTACGTGCTTCTAATTCATTGTAATTCCAATATAAATATATCTTTGCCATGTAAAATAAAAAACTGAACAAGAATTTATGTTTCTGTAAGTAGTCTTTGGATATCATCATTTACGTTCAGAACGACCATTTCTTTCAATTCATTGGGTCTGGAAGCTTCTTTATTTAAGGCGATTTTGACAAACGCGAGTTTTATAATGCAAAAAAGCATATAATGATTCACTGCAATAAACAAAACCAGAAAAATATATAATATTCTTCAGGATATATGCTAGTACGATAGTGTTTTGAAAACATAATACAACAAATTTTATTCGATAGAAAAAAATCACGAACTTATCTCTAAAAATGTCTTTTAACGAGTAAAAACGATACTAAAATATATGCGATCATTCTGATTTTTTGGTAAATAATTCTACAAGCAAAATACCATAGTAGGAGTATCATAGTTTTTTACTTTTTTAGTCCAATCGATAGATTTTTTAGAAATCGAAAAAAACCACTCATCTCGCACTATTCAGCCGCAGTGACTGACGTAACAATCACTTTGTCGTGCAAGCTGATTAGAACTTTATTCTGACAGTATTTCAAACGAAGTTTGAACCAACACAAATACAGTTGCTAATTTAGCTCATGTAATGGCCTTAAGAGATATTTAAATAAAGAAGTCGAGCATTAACAAAATATTTTTGAAATTTCATCTTCTAACGGGATTAGGCAGGATCACGGCTGGCCACGAAGGAGATGGCAGGACGAACTGTACAGGATCCATCAGAACTGGAAGAAGGACTCGTGAGAAACGCAAAGAGTGGAGGGAGGCATTTGCAGAGGAGTGGGGCAGACCAGGAATACACCCACAGAAACAGGGAACAGGGAAAGAAAGGATCCATCGAAAAGTTACAGACTCCCATCGAAGCATACGATTTGTCTTGAGGCATAAGTTTGAAAACCCTCATACTCCAGAAAGTGTAACAATCCTTTTTTACATATTTTGGAGTATGTATGCGTTAGGCGTACCTACGGGTAGCGATCTGAAGCTTTTGTGCTTCATTTAGTTATTCAAAATTAACCATATTTAACCACTTAAATATGCCTTCGGTAGGGAACGTGGTGAACAATTTCCTTTGTGAATCCTTTGGGATGTTCACGTCGACAAAGCTGTATGTGCTCAAAGAGGATAATCATGTGAAGAATGCGGGTGAATTCCTTGCGGTACAATAGATAAATGTAGGGGGGTAAGAATGGAAGGGTAGCAAATAGTGTTGTAAGAAACTCGAGTCTTGTGAGTCTTATTTAAGGGCTATATATACCTCAAATGGCTTAGCATGATCCTCCGTTACGCCTAAAATACTGCAGCATTAATTTTGAAATAAATATATGGTAAAGTTGAGGATTAATGCTAAGTCCTATGTGTGACGAAAACACGATTCCATAAACGTTTCTCGATAGAAAAAAATCCAAAGTTACCTCCAAATCGAACAATAATCCGCTGGTATCCAGAAAGTACTTCAAATTAGATCATGAAACTTTGCATACTAACTGAACTAACTATATAGCAGGTCTTATGTGTTTTATTTTTTTAGTCCAATCAATAGATCTTTTGTAAATCGCAAAAAACCATTCATTTCGCACTATTCGGCCGCAGTGACTGACGTAACAATCGCTTTGTAGTGCAAGCTGATTAGAACTTTATTCTAACAGTATTTCTGAACCACCACAAATAGAGTTGCTAATTTTAGGGTTAGAAGAGCCTTAATAAAACGAGCTATTTTTTCAGACTCGAGTCTTATAAATAAAACTTAGAGGTCAAGTCCTTCAGAATTTGGAGTCTTTTGTAAAAAGACTTGAGTCCTGCCAAAAACAACTCAAAGACTGGGTCTTGTCAGTGCATGGTCAGTCTTCAGGTGGATACTTTTGGTTAGGTTATTTGCGTTTAATGCAATTTAATTATTACAATTTTTTATTGTGCGATTAATTTTCTATCAGTAAATAAATATGGATGACGATATAAAATCACCCAGTACTACCTATTATAATACACCAACAGTCTAGCTCTAAGAATGTAAAATACTCAAAAGGGCTCAGAAGACTCAAAGGACTCGGACTCATGACTAACGAGTCCGTCTCAAAAATCTATTTAAGTCTCGAAATGAAGACTAAACGACTCGAGTTTCTTGTAACACTAGTAGCATGGTAGCATTCATCGTTTGTCCACTATAAGCGGACCTTTGTTTCATCATCTGCCTAGCCTGTCCCTAACTATTGGTGTCAGCTTCTAGTCTAACCGCATGCAGCTGAATACCAGTATTTTTACATAGAACGACTGCCTAATCTGACCTCGACAAATCAGTTACTGGGTAATAAGATAAGCTCTTCTTTCTTGGTAAGACTGGTAGTCAGACTTTCTGGTTCTAACTACTCATAACGACTGTCAACGATCTACTAATGAGAATCGGATACGACACGACCGAGACGCGGAGGAACTCGAAATGTTACGCGTTTTAATGTTTCATTTTCAGAAAAAGGAGTTATTGACGGCATACGCATAGAGTGTCTGCCGTCACGCTATCAATTACTCTTTTTACTTTGATATTGTTACGTCGTACCCATACCTACAATACAAGTAGCTTCTAATAGTAGGTACCTACAACTAAGTAGGTAGGCAGTAGTAGGTATGTATCGAATGATGTAGGTACAAATTCGCAAACTACCTATAAAATACATCAGGAAGTTGTCATTGTAATTTCGACCGTACGCCGAGGGCATAAAGTACCTATTTCTTTCCTTTGTACAAAAGTTGTGGAAGTTTCTTGAAGGACAATGACCTAGTATGAATTGTCTAGAAGATTCTGGGAAGTGATGGATGTTTCTCAAACGTTCGGCCGTCATATAAATAGTCGACGTGTTTACGGGAGCGGGCAGTATTATTTTGGCTACAGTACGGAGCGAATCAAAGTGATCTAGTAAGTGCGATATCTAAGTGAATAGTGATCAGTGGTGTACTTGTGATTGAGTTTGAAGTGTTTTGTGAATATTAAAGTTATTCAGTTGTTTCATCGGTAGTAATTAATTTATCCCGTACCCAGCTCGTAACAATTTGGTGTCAGAAGTGAGGGATAAATTATGCCAGTTCTACCAAAGGACAACACGGACGGTATCCGTACCAGGAGTCAGCGACAGCAGGACATGGACCAAAGGCGGTTTGGAGACTCTCCGACACAGACACCGGGTGGAGTCCAGCCTACGTCAGTGCCAGTCGCTGGTTCATCCGGAGTTTCTCCAGCATCAGTGGCGCCAGACTTGTCAGCTTTAATGGCGCTGCTGCAGGAGCAGGCTCGCCGACAAGAGGAGCAGGCTCGCCAGTTACAGGAGCAGTTGCAACGCGATAAGGAGGAGCAGGCTCGCCGTCAAGAGGAGCAGGCTCGCCGTCAAGAGGACCAGGCTCGCCAGTTACAAGAGCAGTTACAACGAGATAAGGAGGAGCAGGCTCGCCGTCAAGAGGAGCAGGCTCGCCGGTTGGAAGAACAGTTGCAACGAGAAAAGGAGGAGCAGGCTCGCCGTCAAGAGGAGCAGGCTCGCCGTCAAGAGGAGCAGGCTCGTCGGCTGGAAGAGCAGTTGCAACGAGATAAGGAGGAGCAGGCTTGCCGTCAAGAGGAGCAGGCTCGCCGGTTGGAAGAGCAGTTGCAACGAGATAAGGAGGAGCAGGCTCGCCGTCAAGAAGAACAGATGATCCTCATAAAGGATCTTCATTCAACTTTCGGCAAAGAGCTGAAGGTAATGAAGGATCAGGTTCACCAGCACGAGAATCGCATCTCAGAGGCCGAAGTGCAGATCGCTGGGATGCAGAAGGCTTTGGGAGAACTGAAGACTGGAGATGTGACTGTGGCTTCAGTAGTTCCTGCACCTTCAGCGCGGGGCTTTAAGGTGCCTCCATTCGATGGAACATCTTCGTGGTCGGCGTATAGAATTCAATTTGAGGCCGTTATGAAGGCGAATGGATGGACAAAATCTCAAGCCATGACCGCGCTCACTTTGGGCCTCCGAGACCAGGCCCTCAACATTCTTGAAGCGCTTGGCAAGGATGTGACCTACGAACAGCTGCTGGAGGCGTTAGAGTCCAGATACGGCGACGCGCACCTGGAGCACGTATTTCGTGCTAAGTTGAAGGATCGTGTCCAGCGTAGTGCCGAGAGCCTACAGCAGTGGGCCCTGGAAGTTGAAAAGCTGGTTCGGAAAGCATACCAGTCTGCCCCTGCACTGATCGATGGGAATCTGGTACAAGCGTTCGTTGATGGAATACGCGACTTAGAAGTTAGAGCCGCCGTGAGACTTGGGCATCATGAAACATTGAAGGACGCCTTAGCCCATGCTTTAGAAGTAGAGGCAGTGAGGCAAGACCACCGAACGCACCGCGTTAGGGAGGTTGTAGCATCACCTGTACGCGAGCGCCCGCAAGGGTACAGTCCTAGGTGCTACACTTGTGGAGAAAGGGGTCACCTTCGGTCAAGCTGTCCAAAGCGCAACACCCCGCGAGAAGATCAGCAAGGAAGGGTGGCTGAAGTGACTGCCCAGCCACAGCAGGGAAACGAGTAAATGCCAGGACTGGGGGGCGGGTGCTGGCTGGTATTGAAAGAGCCCCGAGAATCTTGATCTCGCAAGCACATGACGGGAACAGCCTGACCATCAGAGGCGAAGTCAACGGAACACCATGCAAACTGACGTTGGATACTGGAGCTTCTTACACGGTCGTTAACTCTCAACTAGCAAGTCGGTTTCTTGGGGACTACTTTGATAACCACGACCGTATACGATTACTAACAGCTACCGGTCAGCACATAACCGTCCGAGGCAAGAAGGAGGTGGAGTTAAAATTGGGTGACAGATTTTACAAGCACAATGTCATCGTGGCCGACATAGTGGACGATTGCATCTTGGGCTTGGATTTTATGCGGAAGTATCGTTGTGAGATTGACGTTGATCAAGGAGTATTGAAATGTGGTTCAGAGGAAGTCTTCATGGAAGGTGCACCATCAGGGAAAGTGTACTGCTTGAAGGAGATTGTTCTTCCTCGCAGATCAGAAACGATTGTGCCAATTAGTTTACCACGTAATCCTGGACAAAAAGATCGAAGTGTTCTAATAGAAAGGGTGAACAATGACTTTCCATGGAAGATGGCACGGACTCTGGTCAAGGCCAACAACGTCTCAGCAGTACGCATACTGAATCCTAGTGACAAGGAGCAAGTGATTAAGAAGGGCACCTTAATCGGCACTTGCGAGGAAGTAGCTTGGATGCGTCAATTGCAAAATCTGCCTACCGGAAATAAAATTCGTAGTACAAAGTTTGACGTGTCAACACTTTTGGAAAACTGCGATTTATCTAAAGAAGAAATGGACAAGGCTAAGAAGATGTTACTTGAGTACGCCGACATTTTCTCTTCAAATGATGCTGACATAGGGAGAACTGGACTAGTTCAGCATAAAATTAATACGGGTAACGAGTTACCAATCCGTCAGCGACCAAGAAGACTGCCAGTTGCACGTGAAAAAGAGGTAGAAACCATGATGAAGGGAATGATGAAGGACGGTGTTATAGAGCCTTCATCGAGTCCATGGTGTTCTCCTGTGGTCCTGGTAAAGAAAAAGGACGGCAGTATGCGCTTCTGTGTGGACTATCGACGACTGAACGATGTCACGAAAAAGGACAGCTATCCGCTGCCTAGGATCGATGACACACTGGATACGCTGACTGGTATGAAGTGGTTTACCACACTTGACCTGAAAAGTGGCTACTGGCAAGTAGAAATAGACCCCAAGGATAAAGAAAAAACTGCATTCTCAACAGGGAAGGGATTGTGGCAGTTTAAAGTTGTGCCATTCGGATTGTGCAATGCTCCTGCAACGTTTGAAAGGCTGATGGAGCAAGTACTCGCCGGATTGATTGGAGACGCATGTCTTGTCTATCTAGACGACATAATCATCGTGGGCCGTACATTTGAAGATCATCTTAAAAACCTCAACCAAGTGCTGTCGAAAATCCAAACAGCAAATCTTAAGTTAAGTCCGAAAAAGTGCTCGTTTTTCAGAAAACAAGTGAACTTCTTAGGACACATAGTTTCGGGGGAAGGTGTTCAAACAGACCCAGAAAAAGTAATCGCCGTCAAGGATTGGCCAGTTCCGAAAGACAAGACACAGGTCAGAGCATTTCTGGGTTTGTGCTCCTACTATCGAAGGTTTGTCAAGAATTTTGCCGACATTGCAAAACCTCTGCACAAACTCACTGAGGAAAAGCGGCAATTCTGATGGGACGAGAACTGCGACGTTGCATTTCAGGAATTAAAGAAACGTCTGTGCAATACGCCTATCTTGGGATATCCTGACACAGAAAATGACTTCATAGTTGACACAGATGCAAGTAATACTGGAATTGGGGGCGTGCTGTCTCAACGGAAAGGAAACCAAGAGGTTGTGATAGCTTACTTCAGCAGGTCTTTATCCAAACCAGAAAGAAATTACTGCGTTACAAGACGGGAGTTACTCGCCGTAGTAAAGACATTGCAGCACTTCAGTAAATATTTGTTGGGACGTAAATTCCAATTAAGAACTGACCATGCTGCATTGAAGTGGCTATTACAGTTCAAGAATCCAGAGGGGCAAGTGGCGAGATGGATTGAGCTATTGCAAGAGTTTGACTTCGTAACTGAACATCGCAGTGGAAGAACTCACGGTAACGCAGATGCCTTGTCGAGAAGACCTTGTCCTGAAGACTGTAAGCACTGTGCCAGGCAAGAGACTAAGGAAGTAGTGCCCGTGAGGATGCTTAGAATGGATCTCAGCGATGAATGGAAAGAAACCCTACAGCAGGCTCAGCAAAATGACTCGGACATCAAACCGATCTTCGAGTGGATCAAAGCTGGTGCTCCTAAACCCAAGTGGAGTGATGTGGCTGCGATGAGTTCCATCACGAAGAGTTATTGGGCGCAGTGGAACAGCTTCGTGATCCATGATGGAGTCTTGTGCCGTAAATGGGAAAACGCTCGAGGGGACAGCTGTCATCTACAAATGGTTGTCGCTAAAGCTAAGGTACCGGATGTTTTACGGCTGTACCATGATGGATGTTCGGGAGGACATATGGGGGTAAAAAGGACTTTACTAAAAATTCGAGAACGCTTTTACTGGATCCACTGTCGAGATGATGTGGAGGACTGGTGTCGCAAATGTACCAGTTGTGCGGCCGTGAAAGGACCCCAAACACGCAGCAGAGGAGCATTAAAAGTATACAACGTTGGAGCCCCTTGGGAACGGATAGCACTAGACGTTGCGGGACCATTTCCAGAAAGTGAGAGCGGAAACAAGTACTTCTTGGTGGTCATGGATTACTTCACAAAGTGGCCAGAAGTCTTCGCCATTCCTAATCAAGAAGCTACAACTATCGCAGATAAATTGGTTCAGGAAGTCTTCTGTCGTTTTGGAGTACCCTTAGAAATACACAGCGATCAAGGAAGGAATTTCGAATCGCAAGTATTTCAGGAGACTTGTCGATTAATGGGTACCCACAAAACCAGAACCACCTCTTACCACCCACAATCTGATGGAATGGTGGAACGATTCAACCAGACGTTGGAAAGATATCTGGCAAAAGTCGTGGAAAGCAGACAAAGGGATTGGGACAAGCACATACAGCCGTTTCTTCTGTCCTACCGCAGCGCAGTCCACGAAAGTACGACTGTGACGCCTGCCTTCGCGAACTTTGGAAAGGAATTACGGTTGCCTGCAGATTTAATCACTGGAACTCCCCCTGATGCTCCACGCAGTGTAACAGATTACGCAAATGACTTGCGTAACAAGTTGAATGATGTTTATGAGCATGTTAGACAATCCGGCCAACAGATGTCTGAGAAGATGAAGACCCGTTATGACCGGAAGGCAAATAGTAGGGGTTTCGACGAGAGTTCACTGGTGTGGTTGCATAACCCAGTACGGAGCAAAGGGAAGTCTCCGAAATTACAAGCAAACTGGGATGGACCATACCGAGTCGTGACTAGGATCAACGATGTCACTTACCGAATACAGAAGGGTCCACGAGGTGCGCCTAAGATTGTCCATGTAGACCGATTGGCACGATACTACGGGCCTAATGATGCTCCGGACGAGCATGTCTAAGGAGGGGGCAGTGTTACGTCGTACCCATACCTACAATACAAGTAGCTTCTAATAGTAGGTACCTACAACTAAGTAGGTAGGCAGTAGTAGGTATGTATCGAATGATGTAGGTACAAATTCGCAAACTACCTATAAAATACATCAGGAAGTTGTCATTGTAATTTCGACCGTACGCCGAGGGCATAAAGTACCTATTTCTTTCCTTTGTACAAAAGTTGTGGAAGTTTCTTGAAGGACAATGACCTAGTATGAATTGTCTAGAAGATTCTGGGAAGTGATGGATGTTTCTCAAACGTTCGGCCGTCATATAAATAGTCGACGTGTTTACGGGAGCGGGCAGTATTATTTTGGCTACAGTACGGAGCGAATCAAAGTGATCTAGTAAGTGCGATATCTAAGTGAATAGTGATCAGTGGTGTACTTGTGATTGAGTTTGAAGTGTTTTGTGAATATTAAAGTTATTCAGTTGTTTCATCGGTAGTAATTAATTTATCCCGTACCCAGCTCGTAACAATATTATATCCATATATGTGTATATATCCATATTCTTAAGAGAAAAAACACAATTCCATAAAAGCAACATTATTACCGAAATCTAAAAATACATCTGAAACTGAAACCGACACGAATTTATCTCCGAGTACAAAGTACATTACGGAGTTCATTACAGCTTTGAAACCAGGCACCGAGAATAATTAGAAAATGTAAAACATTGTAACTATTAATGAGTTGTGGCACTTGTGGCAGCGCCGAGTTAGATAACGTTTCGAACTTTACAAAACTATTCCAGAACTTTCGACTCTTCACCGTGCATTGTTTCTGTGTAGTCTATACTATTATTATAAAGAGGTAACATTTGTTTGTAAGTTTGTATGTTTGTAAGTTTGTATGTAGGGGGTAATCTCCGGAAGTAATGAACCGATTTCAAAAATTCTTTCACCATTAGAAAGCTACATTCACCCTAAGTAACATAGGCTATATTTTATCCCCGTACTCCTACGGGAACGGGAACTACGCGGGTGAAACCGCGGGACGTCTGCTAGTTACAAATAATTTTAACGAGTTTATAGGAAATTAAAGTGTGGAAATTGGTAGTATGGGCATGTGATGAGGATAATTGAAAAAAATAAAAGCAAAAATATTGATTTGTCCTAGGGACATGAGTTCACATGACGTGCAAACAGATTAAAACACAATAGGAAACCGTTTTTTGCCATTTAGCAACGGAACCCTAAAAACCAGCCAAGTGCGAGTCGGACTTACGCACTAAGGGTTCCGTACTATTATCAAAAAATCGCGTTTGTTGTATGGGAGCCCCACTTAAAAATTTATTATAACGGCAACAGAAATACATCATCCGTTAAATTTCAACTGTCTAGCTATCACGGTTCATGAGATACAGCCTGGTGACAGACAGACGGACAGTGGAGTCTTAATAATAGGGTCTCGTTTTTACCCTTTGGGTACGGAACCCTAAAAACCATTTCCGAAACCAAAATGAATAGGTTGACCATCATAACATCTACACTAATATTATAAAGAGGAAAGATTTGTATTTTTGTGTGTATGTTTGTAATGAATAAACTCAAAAACTACTGCGCCGATTTCTAAAGCTACATTCACCCTGAGTAACATAGGCTATATTTTTTTCCCCGTACTCACACGGGAACGGGAACTACGCGGGTGAAACCGCGTGATGTCCGCTAGTCATTTATAAATTAAAGAAATCACTAGCATTAAGGCCCTTCTAAGTCTAACCCTAAAATTACCAACTCTATTTGTGGTGGTTCAAACTTCGTTTGAAATACTGTTCGAATAAAGTTCTAATCAGCTTGCACTACAAAGCGGTTGTTACGTCAGTCACTGCGGCCGAATAGTGCGAAATGAGTGGTTTTTTGCGATTTACAAAAAATCTATTGATTGGACTAAAAAAATAAAACACATAAGACCTGCTTTATAGTTAGTTCAGTTAGTAATCAAAGTTTCATGATCTAATTTGAAGTACTTTTTGAATACCAGCGGTTTATTGTTTGATTTGGAGGTAACTTTGGATTTTTTTCTATCGAGAAAAGTTTATGGAATCGTGTTTTTGTCACACATAGTACCTAGCATTAATCCTCAACTTTACCATATATTTATTTCAAAATTAACGCTGCAGTATTTTAGGCGTAACGGAGGATCATGCTAAGCCATTTCAGGCATGTTAGGCCTTTAACAGAAGCTCTCTTCCTACGCGCCATCTCTGAAGCTCTTTCGATCAAACTCCCCCGTTTGCAATACCAACTTTACGTTTTGCAAAGTTTAAATCAATGTTGGTATACAATTACGAGGTGCAAGTCTTATACTTCAAAGACTTCTTTTTATTCCTGGCAGCCATCTTGGAAAAGAAATACGCAGCCATTACCGAGTGCTTGTTTTATTTATTACCTACATTTAGTAAAGGGTTCTACGTACACTAGATTCTAGAAGACAGAGAATTAATGGACGTATTTAATTGGAAAAATGTGTGTACTTATTACCTGTAAATCCACTTTTAATCGTATTATAGATTTTTCTACTATTTCCTATGTATAATGTAGTAAAGATATCGGCTTTTCTATTTTAATTTTTCTAGCCTTTTTCAAATATTGTAAGGGAGGTTTCCAGTCTAACTGAATGCAACTGAATATCAGTTCTAGTACTCCATCTTAAATCATGTTTTACGTATCTTCACCACGACTGAATAGTATCAAAACGTTAGTGGGTTCATCCCTTTTTCTCCAAATATATCATGTTCCAATATCTTAAATAATGTAAATATATCAGGTTCCAAATACCTCGTCAAGTATGTCATGTACTTTATCGGGATGATACCTACATCGCAGAAACTATTCAGCTGGTTAATATAATTATTTCGGCTCGTTAGCTAAAGGACTGCTTTCCTTTTCTTCTTTACCAATATTATTAAGAGGTAACATTTGTTTGTAAGTTTGTATGTAGGGGGTAATCTCCGGAAGTAATGAACCAATTTTAAAAATTGTTTCACTGGTAGAAAGGTACATTATTCGTGAGTGCTATAGGCTATATTTTATTCCCGTAAGATAAGATATCTCTACTAGAGTTTAGGGTATCAACGAATTGAATAGAAGAATTAGAAAAGGTGGTTCGATGGATAGACATATTTTTTTGGGCGAAAAGAGAAAAACCGTACAGAAATCATCAGCAAAAGCTTTAGCAGTGATTTCGTCGATGTATCCAAACACATATCTGTACTAGTAATAATCTACACTAATATTATAAAGAGGAAAGATTTGTATTTGTGTAAGTAACGAATAAACTCAAAAACTACTGCGCCGGTTTGAAAAATTCTTTCAGCAATGGATAGCTACATTATCAGCGAGTAACATAGGCTATATTTTATCTCCGTACTCCCGCGGGAACGGCGACTGCGCGGGTGAAACCGCGTGACGTCCGCTAGTTTCAAATAATCAAAGAAGCTTAAATCCCTATAATAAATCAAGACTGAGAACCTAGACAGGCAAAAACATCTCTCATCGTATGCTCTCTCATATAACAGTTATCTGAACTATTTATCAGGCATCGGCGGTAAAGTCCCTAATTAATCCCAGTTGCAACTCCCAGATGCCTTAATTATCTGTGGACTATAAAGAACTAACCTTGGACCACAAAATAGATACCTAGGTACAGAAGATAGGCTACAGTATAACAAGTGAAAAAACTGGCCAAGAGCGTGTCGGGCCACGCTCAGTGTAGGGTTCCGTAGTTTCCCGTCCGTCACAATAAGTGTTCCCACTCTTAGTCCAGAAATTATTTTGTACAACTTTTTGTCTTTTTTGTACAAAAACTGTTGTTTCCATCAAGTTCAAAATAATTTTCCTAGAAAGTCCTTATAAAGTTCTACTTTTCAGATTTTTTTCATATTTTCTAAACTTATGGTTCAAAAGTTAGAGGGGGGGGGGACACATTGTTTTTAGGGTTCCGTACCCAAAGGGTAAAAACGGAACCCTATTACTAAGACTTGGCTGTCTGTCCGTCTGTCCGTCTGTCTGTCACCAGGCTGTATCTCATGAACCGTGATAGCTAGACAGTTGAAATTTTCACAGATGATGTATTTCTGTTGCCGCTATAACAACAAAAAAAAAAACAGAATAAAATTAATATTTAAGGGGGGCTCCCATACAACAAACGTGTTTTTTTTAATCCTTTTTGATAATAATGGTACGGAACCCTTCGTGCGCGAGTCCGACTCGCACTTGGCCGGTTTTTTTTTACTTTTGGAGCGATTATTTCCGAAATTATTGACATTATCAAAAAATTATTTTAGGAAACCCCTATTCATTTTTAAATACCTTTCCAACAATATATCACGCGTTAGGGTTGAAATTAAAAAAAAAAATCACTTCCCACTTTACATATAGGGGGGCTACCCTAATAAAACATTTTTTTTTCAATTTTTATTTTACCACTTTGTCGGCGTGATTGATATACATATTGGTACCAAATTTCAGCTCTCTAGTGCTAACGGTCACAGAGATTAAGCGAGGACGGACAGACGGACGGACAGACATGGCGAAACTATAAGGGTTCCTAGTTGACTACGGAACCCTAAAAAGAATCACGCTGGCGTAGACCCCTGCGCACACAGTATAATAACGCTTTTAGGATGCTGTTGGGGCTGCCGTGGCACTGCAGCGCGTTTGGTATATTTGCTGAAGCGCTTACGGATGGTTTTCAAGCCATCATGCGCAAGAAAGCAAACTCCTTGCTTGCACCGTCTACAAAGCAGCAGCAACAGCATCCTAAATGTGATTGCTGTGACTTTAGCCTTGACTGTCCTTTTCAGAATCAGTGGGTAAGGACAGCCATAGGCATAAGTTTGATAAAGGTACTAAAAAAACTAACATATTTGTAGGTACATTTTTGTGTTACTATTACACTAACATTCTATGTTTTTATTATGTTTTGTGATTTATAACAATGCAACTTATATGGAGATTTCTCTGAAATAAATAAATAATAATAGACGGAGACACATGTGATATGGAAACCTCAAACTCTCTCAAAATGAGGAGAACGAGCCGAGCCTGGCTTACGTAGGTTCAAACTAAGGCAGATTTTGTGTAATTTGTTTAATCACTAGTGCTCTCAAAAAGGCAAAGGAAATCATCGTGAAGAAACTGCCAGGTACTAGAACCAAGAATCCGAAAACATGTTGCATCAACCACTCCCAAAAAGCCCGCGTTGCGGATTATGGCACACTTCTACTCTTTTTGAAAGAGAAGACCTGTGTCCCAGCAGTGGTAACTTTACAGGCTGATTTTGCTCATGCAAACGAATCCAAGTTGGAAATGCGGCTGTACTGCTTGTACTGTGTTTATTTTAAGCTTATCTACAGGGTGTAAACGGACCCTTCACGAAACCGTCAACCAAGCATAAAACTAAGTAATTCTACCAGGGGCGGCTGTACTTTAAGTGCGCTCGTGCGCTGAACCACCAAGCGCGCAATCGTGAAGACTCGAAAACGGGCTAATTGGCCTGTTTTGCCTTTATTCTTTGTCACTGCGTGTATGTGAGCTGGCTCTGCCCCGCGGCACACTTTTTTGTAGGTGTATAACATTTGTTTATTAGAATATCATTGGTTTTATTGTAATTTCTAATCCTTTAGGAAGTAAAGTGCACCACCAGTTCGATGACCCACCAGCCGCCACTGATTCCTACGCTAACATTTTTACTAGGAAACGACTTTTTTGGGGTGAAAAATCACGTTTTACGGTAAAACTCAATGTAGCACACTCAAAACATTGTGCTGGTGGATGCTTTAAATAGTAAACGGGTCATGAAAGTAATTAAAGTTGTTACATTAAAAAATAGTATTTCAAGAAAATCTTGTCAATAGTTCAGAACTGTGACCTCCAATATCTCCGTAAACTAAAACGCAATGACGGGGAGAACAAGTACCTTTTAGGCTTCGTTAAGTGTATTTTGCACTCTGTATGTATTGCTTAGAGCCAACCTTCTTCTGCTCTACCACTACTAATTCAGCCGAAAGACGTCCACTGCTGGACATGGGCTTCCCTCAAAGGGGGGTTTTTGCCATAATCGCCACGCTTGGCAGGCGGGTTGGCGATCGCAGTGCGGTTGTTACAAAAGCACAGAGAACGCTGCTGCCCATTCTCTGGTAAGTCCCTTTGTCGCCTCTTACGGCACCCACGGGAAGATATGGGATGGTGCTATTCTTTACGTCCGACACCATACAGAACAGTTCTTCTGCTCATATCTTTATTATTCCTCGACGCTACATAAAACTGGACCGTCCTATCTGAATTTTGTATAGCACGACCTAATGAGGACAGAGAATTATTCATACTAAGCCTTTGCAGTCTAATTCCAACATAACCTTTTGGGAGTTTCGGCTCCTAATCGTCATAAATGATGAAAAGGATGTTCTTATTATTCAGAATTATTCTGTTAGACTCGGAGAATATTTATACGTCTAGAACATGACTACGGAAAATAATATCAGGTACATTTTCAGGGCCTTTGACTTAGTTGTCTACACATAAAAAATAATGGGCCATTTTTTCTACGTCTTGTTTGTTCATAAAATAGAATGGGATTTTCTCTTCGGATGAGCAAGACAAATATTTACAACATTATTCGCATTAAGTTAGATAGAAGTATTAATTTATGATCTAATCAAGAGTAAGATGTAAGCTGGTCTCGTTTTTGAAGAAAAGACTTAGAAACATAACACATAATTACAAAATACATCTGTATTTCCCTGAAAAGTAAGGTATATGTATCAAAATGGTGTAAAAAGACCCTTGAAAAAGCCGAAAGGTACCTGGAACTGGGATCCTTTAAGTTACGGAAATATTGAAGGTCAACGTTACAAATTTCTCGCACGTTTTAAACAAATACAGGTTTTAAATGTTGTACTTGTAACTTTATTTTAAATAGGTACTATCGAGGACACTCCCGCCTGACCACCACTAAGCTCATTTTTGCTTGCACTCGCAACATAGAAACGCTCTCTAGCCCCGGCCCGTTGACTTTGTATAGAAATAATGAATGAAAAGAAACCGAACCCCGATAGTACCTCCACGATCCCTGTACTATTTAATGCATCCATCAGCACAATGTTTTGAGTGCAATTTCACACAAAAAAAATCGTTTTCCAACAATAATTTTTGCACAGGGTTACTTTTACTTATAACGCTTGGTTGACGGCTTCATGAAGAATTTGTTTACACCTTGTATAGTACACCTACATTTGGCCAATAAGTCCCATGTAACTGTGGGACCTAGAACTGGTAAAATAGATAGACTACCTGAAGGCTTACGTTACGTAACGGGCCTGTGGACGGAGAGCTATGGGCTAGCTCGCCGTCCGTCCGTCTCATGACGACAGGCCGTGTCGACGGGCGTAGGAGTGTTCCACGCGCGCCTCAAAAAGAGTCAGCAAAAGGAAGGGGTCTGCAAGGGCCGATGCCTGCCAGGGTCGCGGGACTGTTTGAAAGAGATACCGTGGCCCCGGAACACAAAGGGTGATGAAGGAACATGGATGGGATTTAGTCAGTAAAAGTCTGACACTCCCTCCTGCTCCGACCAGAGCGGGAGGATTCATTTGATGATTTCCCATCCCAAAAAAAAGGCTTAGGTACGTTACGAGTTGCTGTATAGACCCTCGTCCATATTAACGTGACCCTAAATAACACACAAAACTTCGGCCATCCACCTACATATTCAGCAAGTTGTGCCATAAACCCAAACACTCTACTTGTCTACTTGTCTATTAACATGAACAAGTTATGACAAGTCCGACCTTGTTATTATTACAATAAAATCGATACGTTATTGTACGCATGTATATAATTTCTTATTTACTTCTATGTTGAAGATATAAGGTCAAGGTATGAATTAATGGGTGGGTTTGATTGACGCTTATATGAAAGGGACAATAGCTACATTATATATCAGACGTTTATGTAAGTGGATTTAGTAGTATCGAAATAGTTGTCTGTTTTGAACGTCTTTTTTAAACTTTCACGATCAGAACACATTATAATACACATGTAAACGTAAACGGGTATTTATCGCGAATTTTTCCTTGACCTGGATGGAGTTACACAACCCAAAAATCCTTGCAAATGAGAAGCACTACTATAAGAGAATGGTTCAGGAAGCGATTGAGATCAAGAAGTATCCTAATTTCAATCGCGAAGACGGCTTCAGACTCTCTTCCGCTTGGAATCCAGTGATCACTAAGTGTACTCGTCAAGTGAAATCATCTCAGTATGCGGACACTGAGTGTAGTGTGCTGTCCTAGTGTGAACCGATCCTAATTAACATTTATGAAGATCAAGTGAGGGTAGTTGAATGAACACCTTCACTTTGCTGTGGCGGTACCTCCAATACTTCAGTCTTCCCGCGACCACGGCTAGTGCCATCCGGTCGAAAGGTCGGGCTTATATTAAAGGTAAAACTCGCGATAAATACCTACCCATTTACATGTGTATTGTAATGTGTTTTGAACGTTTTCATCTATATTCATAAATAAAAAACTTTTTTGCAAAAAATAAAACCGACTTCAAAAAAACACAAAAAAGTGAAAAATAACTTTAGCTTCAGAAGTCGGTGACCTTTGTTTGATTGATTTAATTTTTTTGTCACCAACTTCTGAAGCTAAAGTTATTTTTCACTTTTTTGTGTTTTTTTGAAGTCGGTTTTATTTTTTGCAAAAAAGTATTTTATTTTTTCCATTTTTAGTTGTTCCCAAACAAATATTTGCCATGAATTTATTTGACACTGTTAACAATACATGTCATGGTAATAGGCGTATCCCCAATATATGGAACTTAACATACCTTGTTTTTTTTTTCGGATGGGAAATCATCATATTACCCCTCCCTCTTATAGAGAGGAGGCCTGTGTCCCAGCAGTGGGAACATTAATAGGCTGATGATGATGATGAAATAGGCTGATGATGATGATGACCCTTCCCGCTCTGGGCGGAGCGGAAGGGAGTGTCAGACTTTTACTGACTAAAACCTATCAATGTTCCTTCTTAGCCCTTTGTGTTCCAGGGCCGCAGTATCTCTTTAGAATAGTCCCTTTTGCTGACATCTCTTTGAGGCGCGCGGGTAACACGAACGATACCTAACTACAATACACCCAGATTTCGACAAATCTGGGTGTATTGTATACATCTGCGTAACCCCTCAGAGCATACAGGCGTGATGATACGTCATAATGTTGTATAAACAATAAACATCCAAGCGATTGCAACATTCACGGCAGAATTGTCGTCTATTTTTGAAGAGTTCCATTGTATATCTCCGAAGATCAGCATCAGATGTTTACAAAATTTAAATGGGAGCACACGGGAAGCACCAGCTTTCAAACAAAAAAAGAATCATCAAAATCGGTTCACCCAGTCGAAAGTTCTGAGGTAACAAACACAAAAAAAAAAGAAAAAAAAAAAAAAAACCATTGGAATTGAGAACCTCCTCTTTTTGGAAGTCGGTTGAAAAAATATCGCTAGCTAGCTTGAACAATTTTTCGGCTTTAAGTAGTTTATTTTACAATAATAACAAAAATATATTTGAGATCCTCATAACGAGCCCTTTCATTTGATATGTGACACAGTAAGTTTTGCAACACTTTTTTATTTTATTTTCTTATTTGTCCCGCGAAAATGACCCTTATTTAAAAAAAAAAATATTTTGCACATTTGTGTTTGGGTCAGTCATAGGACCATCCTACCAAATTTCACCTGATTTGGTCCAGTAGATTCGGAGCAAATTGGCTGTGACAGACGGACGTACAGACAGACGCACAAGTGATCCTTTTTTTTTTCATATTTTGTACGGAACCGTAAAAAGCAGATTAATTCAACATTTCATAGTTCGTCCCTTAGTAAAGGTAGGTTATACCTTGTAAGAACCTCAAAATTAATCATATTTATTTGTTTAAGCAGGTTTTAAAATCACTTTTACACGTCACATCATGTTATGTTTAAAAACTAATAAAGAGGAAAGATTTGTATTTTTGTGTGTATGTTTGTAATGAATAAACTCAAAAACTTCTGCGCCGATTTCAAAAATTCGTTCACCATTAGAAAGCTACATTCACCCTGAGTAACGTAAGCTCTATTTTATCCCCGTACTCCCACGGGAACGGGAACTACGCGGGTGAAACCGCGTGACGTCCACTAGTACAATATAAAACCGAAACAAACTCAGAAAGATCACTCTCTCTTTTAAAGCCTAAACTTAATCTTGGTCAAGCCATATGAGGACCACGCAGATTAGTGTCTGTCTGACTGAGATGGTGTTTTGAAGAAAAGACCACACAGATTTGAGTCGACTAGTACAGTCAACGCAAACATTTGTCAGTTATCGACTCCATAAAGTTAAAAAAAAACTTTTTTGCAAAAAAGTTTTTTATTTTTCCATTTTTAGTTGTAATATCCTATACAAATATTTGCTATGCATTTATTTTACATTGTTAACAATACATGTCATGGTAATAGGCTTATCCCCAAATAAATGGAGCTTAACATACCTAAACTGTAGAAATTTGGGTGTATTGTACACATCTGCGTACCCCTCTGAGCATACAGGCGTGATGTTACGTCATGATGTTGTATAAACAATAAACATCCAAGCGATTGCAGCAATCACGACCGATTTACCATCTAGTTTTGAAGAGTTCCATTGTATATCTCCGAAGATCAGCATCAGATCTTCACCAAATTAAAATGGGACCACCTCAGGAGTATACTCTTTCAAGTAAAAAAATAATTTCGAAAATCGGTCCACAAATGGGAGAGAAATCAGGTAAATTGTACACTTCTGCGTACCCCCTCAGAGCATACAGGCGTGATGGCCCGTCATGATATTGTATAAACAATGAACATCCAACCGATTGGAGCTATCACAACAGATTTGCCGTCTCTTTTTGAAGAGTTCCATTGTATATCTCCGAAGGTCAGCATCAGATCTTCACCAAATTAAAATAGGACTACCACAGGAGTGTACTCTATCAAATGAAAAAGAATTTTGAAAATCGGTCCACAAATGGGAGAAAAATCAGGTAACATACATAAAAAAAAAACATACGAACATAATATATAACCTCCGCTTTTTTTGAAGTCGGTTAAAAATGTTCATAAAATGAAAACTACTGGGCCAAACTATGTTAAATTTTTATGGGACCAAATGGCAACTATTCCGCATCAAACTAAAAAAGAATCACTTAAATCGGATCATAAATGTCAGCGTAATCAGTGTACATACATAAAAAAAAAACAGTCTAATTGAGAACCTCCTCCTTTTGGAAGTCGGTTAAAAATCAAGGAGCTCAACGACACGACAAACAATACCAAAGAAAGGACAAAATGAAATGATTACCAAGTCAACCTGTAATCCAGTATAGTTTCAACGACGTAGTTTGAAAATTTATAGCTTTCAATAGGTCTTGGTTGAATCCAATAAATTTCAATAATGGCCGACATCTTCCGGGTTCGTGCAACATCGCTACTGTATCAAACTTTCAAGGTTTAGTAGTAATCGAAGTTAATAAAAATCAATGAATCGGCTGTATTTTGGATTGGATCTTTTTCGTGACATGACAACCAAAAAAAAAAAACCGGCCAAGAGCGTGTCGGGCCACGCTCAGTGTAGGGTTCCGTAGTTTCCCGTCCGTCACAATAAGTGTTCCCACTTATGAGTTTAAAGGTGGGTATCCATTATGTAAAAATGCTTGCATATACGAATATACTACAAACTTAGTCCAGAAATTATTTTGTATTACTTTTTGTCTTTTTTGTACAAAAACTGTTGTTTCCATCAAGTTCAAAATGATTTTACTAGAAAGTCCTTATAAAGTTCTACTTTTCAGATTTTTTTCATATTTTCTAAACTTATGGTTCAAAAGTTAGAGGGGGGGACACACATTATTTTTTACTTTTGGAGCGATTATTTCCGAAATTATTGACATTATCAAAAAATGATTTTTGAAAACCCCTATTCATTTTTAAATACCTTTCCAACAATATATCACACGTTAGGGTTGAAATTTAAAAAAAAATCACTTCCCACTTTACATATAGGGGGGCTACCCTAATAAAACATTTTTTTCGAATTTTTATTTTACCACTTTGTCGGCGTGATTGATATACATATTGGTACTAAATTTGAGCTTTCTAGTGCTAACGGTCACAGAGATTAAGCGAGGACGGACAGACGGACGGACGGACAGACATGGCGAAACTATAAGGGTTCCTAGTTGACTACGGAACCCTAAAAAGGATGATGACTGAGTAAAAATAATATGATTCTGTTTAGTCCGTCAGTTAGATTATCGAAAAATATTGGATACGTGTTTTTTGTTTTATAAAATTAATAAAAATCGACGAAGATAAAACGTGTCAAAGATCATAAGTGGGGGCTTGTGACGTCACATTTGTTAGCTTTTGCTATTTATTTCGACTGAAAATATTTAGAATAATTTAATTTCCAAGATATAAAATTGACTGTTTAATAAAAATAATAATAATACCATTTATTCGTGAATAATAGTTCGTGTTTTGACTTCCATCGGTAACTTACTTTACTGCGGTCGGCCATGTTGAAGCATTCTGATTTGTGGAGCGGTACCGACCGGTGTAAAGGTGGAAAGATTTAGAAAAAGGAAGGTGTTCATTGAATCAGGTTGTGAAATCAGTGGTTAGCAGTGTGTTTTAAGGACGAATACATATTTGATTTGATATTAAGTATTAATTGTTTTATTGGTACACTTCTAACTATCTTATACATTTGAGTAAAAAATGTACTCAAACGTGACGTCACACGAGTTTTCGACGCACTGTATCGTCTTCATTTTTTGTTTAGGTAAGTACATGAAAAAGAGAAAAAATATGACCGTATCCAATATTTTTTGGAAATCTATCTGACGGACTAATTAGATTTTTTTTGTCATCTATCCTAATGTCACCTCAGGCTCATATAAATGTAAACAAACATTTCTTTGATATTTTAATTCTCTGGCACTCATACTCTAATAGATACTATAATAATGACTTATTTATTTATTTAACAATTCATGTACACACTAAAAATATAAAGAGAAGTAGAAAGGAACAGAAAATAGTATAAAGGTGATGCTTATTACTTGACACAAGTTGTCAAGTAATAAGCATCACCTTTGTAATATTTTCTGTTCCTTTCTACTTTGCTTATTTTTTGACTTTAATAGTCTCAAGTCAAGTCTTTTTAAGAATTACTACTTTTATTCCTCAAATGCAGTTTTACTTTTATCTGTAAAAACAGTTAAAATCCCAAAAATGAAGCTTCAAGAATTGTGTAAGTTTGTTTGAACCATCCAAGGAAGAATGTTTCAAGAAAAAACTATAGTCTCAGTTTATAATATGGACTCATTGGTATTCTGTTGGCAGAACGATTCTATAGTTTCGTTGTTCCTCATTCAGAAGCAAGCGTTATAGTTTGACTTAAATGTTTTATGGGAGACTCTTTCAATTCAGTCAGTGGATCAAACGCGACTGCTATGTGTGCATGAGGTTCGATTCCCAGGTCGGGCAAGGTGATGTAGTGTTGTTCCGCCGAGAATTTCTCAGTAGCAGCCACGGAGCCTGGAACTATGCCCGCTTGATAGCAATAGGCTCGCCCCTATTACATCATACATGAAACGGCGAAATGTGTGGACGGATTAGGGCGCGTTATCTATACTAATATTATAATAGAGCAAAGATTTGATTTTATGTTTGTGTGTTTGTACAACGTTTGCCCGGCGTACGTGTACTGTTAGTCCTAAGCGCTTAGACCTACTAAGGACTCTGCTACGAACACTACCAACACACGTACACACACACACACTAAGGCACTGGGTTGTTGAGGCCATTAACATTGAGGAAGACAAGTTTTCAGTATTTCTAATTACACGCGTACTCTCGTTGATAAACACCCTTACGGCTGCCTACCCCAATTATTATATAATAACACAATTTGCACAAGCGTATCGTAGACTTATTCTGTAGCAGAACATATTGCAATTGCCATTGGTGAGGTTTCGTCACCTCTCACTCCTCTAAACTGCCCCATGTCGTGATTACGTGTCCTGCTAAATAGTGACGATTCAGAAATAGGCCTGTGGCAGCCGGGGTTTGGGTTTTAACGAGAACTACTTAACCGATTTTCAAAATTCTTTCACCATTAGAAAGCTACATCTTCACCGCGTAACATAAGCTATAAATTATATTAATATCATGCAAATTAGCCGAGCTATCACAATATTCGCGGACGGAGTCGCGGTTGAAGTGCTAGTTATTTAGAAAAAGGTACTTTTCAATCAAAACCTGATTCGCAAAGATTTACAGTAAAATCTTCAAGAAAAACTATCGTGTAACTAGGTAGTTGCCAATTCCCCACAAGGCAAGCTTGATATATCGCTATAGTTCTGATCAGTATCAGCAGAGGTATAACTTTTCCGAAACTTCAACACAAGGGATGCATAAAGTAAAAGTAATCTTCACACTTTTCTCCCAGGAGATAAAATCATCTATATGTATAAGACTAGTGACTAGGAGCTCGTGGCTAAATAATAACAGCCGCTCGGGTCGATCGTTAGGTTAAGCCGTGCTTGCCTAGGTTGGTCTGTGGATGGGTGACCGCCCATTACATACCGAGATTCCTCCGTGCCTCGGAAAGCACGTTAAGCCGTTGGTCCCGGCTGTCATTTGTAGATCTTTGACAGTCGTTAGGTAGTCAGAGGCCCAAAAAGCCTGACAACCAGTCTTACCAAGTGGTATCGTATTACCCGGTACTAACTTTTGTGGAGGTCAGATAGGCAGTCGCTCCATGTAAAATACTGGTATTCAGCTGCATCCGGTAAAACTGGAAGCCGACCCCAACATAGTTGGGAAAAGGCTAGGTAGATGATGAGATGATGATGTATAAAACTAGCTATTGCCCGCGTCTTTCGTCTGCATGAAATTATTACAAAAATATTTTACCCAATTCGAATCGGATTTTGTTAACAATTTCATAGGTTTTCATTTTTTTTTGCACGGAACCCTACTACTTTTTCTAAAACAAATGTAACCGTATCTGCCAGTGAACGTCCCGTCAAAATCGGCCCAGCCGTTTAGGAGATTAGCCGGAATAAACAGACAGACAAAAAAAAATTAAGAATTGATTTTTTTTATAAGTAAGTACCTACCGTATAAACTTTCATATGAAAGACTGCCTGTCTGAGCTCCACAATCCTGCAGTTACTGGGTAACTCAATTAACCAAAACAATGCCATCAATATCAGCAACACAATAATTATTATATCAGCCCGGAATCACCCACTGCTGAGTATAGACCTTGTAACAAATCTACTTGGTCCTATATCAAAATAAAGGCATAAGTATAAGCAGACTTGTACGTACTATCGGGGTCTTTTCCGCCTGACCATTTAAATTTTTTTTCGCTTGAATCATGCGGAGGCGCCGAGCCACGCCCCGTTAAGGCGCTGTCAACACCAAAATCGCGCACACTGTCTATTTGTATGGGAGTAAACGAGACGTCACTATCACTGGGCGGCCAGCCGGTTTAGGTATGAATATGTTGACTTCATGTTTTTAATAATGCAGACCCATACGTCAAAAAAATAAAGACATAGAACCGTTATTGACGATTTTAAGACCAATTTTTGCAATTATTTGCTATCGAGCCGATTGCGTCAAATTATGTAAGTATCGAGTCCGTCCACGGTCTTTGAAATATGATGAATATCAATATATATTTTATTTGATGTAAAAATGGTTTTTCTTAAAAAACTGCTTAAATAACATCCATTTCAACAAATTAGGTGTTGTCAGCCCCTTAAAGATTTGGGCCTATTAGGAAAGCTGCCTAGCCTTTTCCCAACTATGTTGGGGTCGGCTTCCAGTTTTACCGGATGCAGCTGAATACCAGTATTTTACATGGAGCGACTGCCTATCTGACCTCCACAACCCAGTTAGTACTGGGTAATACGATACCCCTTGGTAAGACTGGTTGTCAGACTTTTTGTGCCTCTGACCACCTAACGACTGTCAAAGATCTACAAATGACAGCCGGGACCAACGGCTTAACGTGCTTTCCGAGGCACGGAGGAAACTCGGTATGTAATGGGTGGTCACCCATCCACAGACCAACCTAGGCAAGCACGGCTTAACCTAACGATCGACCCGAGCGGCTGTTATTATTTAGCCACGAGCTCCTCAATAAATAAAATAATAATGCTGGCAACATACGAACTTTATACTTAGCCTTACTTAGGTAATACCCTCGTTACAAAAAATGGGTCACCCTCTTTTAGATTCAACAACCAACCTTTATATCATTACACAAATGTCGGAACAAGCCCCAAAATCTGACCTCGCAGTCGAAATCACTGGTAACAGCCATAAACATTAAAAAGTAACAACCCTGGGTCAGCACAATATACTACGAGTGCAGTTACTGGTCGTAAACACCGGATTGGATGCCGACTCGAATCTTAAATATTGTGGAAGACCGAATCATATTTGAAATTGGAACCATACATGGAACACGAGAGAGCCTTTTTTGGCGCAGCCGTGAGGCGCACAGCACATATTATGTTTTCCTCCTTATTTTGTATTATATTATTTTATATTATTGTGTATGTGCTTTATTAGCTGACGTCAAATAAACATTTTTCTTTCGTTCTTTTTCATGGTTTTCGAGTAGGTAGCGATAATTTATGGTAGATTTTGGTAGCTGTTTTTTAGGGTTCCGTAGTCCTGACAAGGAACCCTTATAGTTTCGTCATGTCCGTCTGTCCGTCCGTGGTTGTGCTCAGAGACAGTTAATACTAGAAAGCTGTAAGTTTGTAAAGGTTTGTATATTAATTACGTCGACAAAATGGTGAAATAAATTTTGGAAATTATTTTTTTAGGATAGTTCCCCTGCATGTGAAGTGGGTATGATTTTTTTTCGTCGTCTATCCCATCGTGTGGGGTATCGTTGAATAGGTCTTTTAAAATAACTTAGGGGTTACCAGTACTATTTTTCGATTTAATGCTCCATTTACGAAATATTAAACTTCAAAGTCCAAACATTTGTTCCAGTCCCAAAAGTGTTCTAAAAGCTGAAGCTGGCTTGAAAAATCTGGAAAAATTCACTACACACTAACTTGGGTCTTGGATAAATTTGTACCAAATACAAAAAAAAAATCCTTAAAACAAATCCTCTAAAGTGACTAAGATGAAGGAGTTACCTATTTGCTGTAGTTGCCAAACTGACAGATGTCAAATTTGATCTATTATTTTTCATTTTTTTTATTATTATTAACGGGCTACTACGGAACCCCACACTGCGCGTGGCCCAACACGCACTTGGCCGGTTTTTATTTGTTTATCTGTTCTTCTAACTTAACAGTCACAAATGTGTCGCTGGGGAGTTTCTTCCATCACTTAGCCCCAGCTAAAACACTAGGAACTGGGGAAAGTACGGAGGACGTAGGAGGACTATTTCTTGAACTTCAAACAGTGCTGGTTCTTCTCGACCTTATTTGAGCAAATTATGCTGGGTTTTGATTCTAATTTGAAGATATTTTGCCTCGCCCCAAGTGATCAAGGGTAGGTGGTGCATTACGACGGTTTTTATCTTTAGATGTTAGGACATCGGACACCCATAAAGTTTTGCGCAATAGAAATCTAGGTACACACTGAAACAAGTTAAGCTAACGCGCTTCAGTTGTCACTTGACGACAGTTAACAGACACAGAGTTAATCACGACATTCACGACGAATCTAACCGCAAACATGTCTCTCTGCGGTGGCACACCACAAAGGCAAAGGTAACAATTCGACGCGGGAAATTTGGAAGGTACACTGAGGGTGCTGTTGGATTTGCAACGTTCAAACTCAGCAAACAAAGTTGAAAATACAACAACACGCCCATACCTTACAGCATTTCGAACCACTGTCGAAATGAGATGATGAATACGAGAAATTAATTTCAGGGATGGCAGCTCTTTGAAGCAATTCGAGCAGTCGTAAACGTATACAGGGTGTAAACGGACCCTTCACGAAGCCACCAACCAAGCATTTTGCACATCAAACTAAAGGTGCAATTTGGCAGCGGGCGACACGAAGCCGCCGCGGACGACGTGTCGTCGCTTCATGTCGCCGCGACACGAAGCCGCCGCAGACGACGTGTCGTCGCTTCATGTCGCCGCGACACGAAGCCGCCGCAGACGACGTGTCGTCGCTTCATGTCGCCGCGACACGAAGCCGCCGCAGACGACGTGTCGTCGGTTCATGTCGCCGCGACACGTCGCCGCCTCATGTCGCTGCAGTCATGATTTCGAACCCGGCATTTCGGCGTCAGCGACACTACTAATCTGCGGTCGGGCGACTGACACTTGTGTCAGCCGCTCGACGACGCGTCGCTAGCTTCATGTCACCTGCTTCAGAGGGAATTTCATTGAAATACATAGAAACCAGTAGTGTCGCTGCGACCGCAACACGTCGTCTGCGGCGGCTTCGTGTCGCCCGCTGCCAACTTGCACCTTAAATCTACGCAAATAAATTTGTTGGGAAACGAATTTTTTTGGGGTGAAAAATCACGTTTTACGGTAAAACTCAATGTAACGAACTCAAAACATTGTGCTAAACGCATTTAATAGTAAACGGGTTATGGAATGACCTTAAAAACTAGTATTTCTGGCAGCTTTGTGTGGACTACATAATAATTTTTACATAAAACTTATATAGCACATGTAGGTACGTACGCAAGCTTAAAGATCAATCTTGCTAGAGCTCCACATGAAAAGTCTAGGCTAGATTAATTTCCTAGTCCCAGCTTTGTAGAAGAGAGGCGGTATACATTATGCAGAGTATATAAAGTAGTTATAGGTAGTACATAGATGACCGTGGGCGTTGTGCCTGCAATCTCTAAAGCAATTCAGTTTGCCGAAGACAGGATTAATTCCCATTAGATGACACTATTGTGAACTTAATGCAGGACATATTAAATTAGCTTAAAGCTCAGGCCACACCGCCAGCTAGGGAGCGAGTGAGCGAGCCAGGCGAGCCTCTTTTCAACCGACTTCCAAAAAAAGGAGGTTCTCAATTCGACTGTTTTTTTTTGTGTTTGTTTGAAGCGTGGGAATATGGAACCCTAATAGGTTTGAACAAAATTCACCAACACTTTCATAAAAATTAATTTATTAAAAATAGGTCGCGGATTACTAAGGCCCGTCATAGGTTTTTTCCGACATATGGAGGTAGGCGCGTCAAGTACTGCCCTGGCTTGCGCGTAGCTGTATGGACGCTGGAGCCGAGGAGCAGGATGCAGGACCCGCAGGGTAGGTGGTAGCGGTGCCGGATGCCCGTAGAGGCGTCGCCGTCGTTGGATGCCGGATGCCGGTGGAACCGACTCGTCAGTTGCGAGTGTCGGCACCAGGTGACGCAGCAACGGCACACACGGGTTAACCCCGGAGGAAGAAAATCCCGAACTTTGGTCCCTGGAATTTATGTCCAGTGGTAAGCGTAGGGTTCTCTGCTTATCCTTTCCTGACGGTGACCACAGCAGCGTAAGCGCAAGCGTAGGGATGGGTACTATTGCGCTTAGGGCGTATGTGTGTAGAGGTCACCTTCAGAAGCGGAGTTTACAGAGAAAAAAGAAAAGTGAATAAAAAAAGGTGTGAAGCACTTTTAAATTAATATTTACACATACCTACATAAAACATTGATGTAGCAATTAAGGTTTGAGTACAATAGTTGAAATAGTAGCTAAAATGATGTCTATGAAAAAGATGATGAAATAATTTTGCACATCATTGACCTTGACATGACATTTAGAAACAAGCACTGCGTGAATTTGTCAACACTTAGCCACTTACCCGATATGGGGAATTACACACTGAAGTTATGGTTCCTTTATAGAACTTTTTAAAAAGTAAAATTATTAAAAAAAGTTTTGGAAATTCAGTAGTCCAATCAAAGTATAATTCGCGAGGCTGCGCATATGTCGTCTAATATGTGTGTAGACTGACCGCGCGTAAAATGACGACTGGCCTCTGCAGGCATGCGAGCGTGGTCGACGCTCGCGGCGCGCGGAGAATGATGGAGTGGGAAAAAAACTGGTTTTAGGAACGCGAGCGAGTGAGACAAAAGTACAGGCGCGATCAGGTGATTTGGTCGGCTGGTAAACGATATTAAAATGACTTCTGTTTTATTTGTTTACGTTTTATCAATTAAGAACTAACAACGTTACAATACCCCCGCGCGCAATCAAGGATTTTTGTCATCTCTTAAAATGAATAAAAATCCGCATCAAGAACTTGAGTTACTATAGGTTTACCTTTTATAAGTCATCTTTCATACTTCTCGCTAACGTAAACTAGCAGCAGTTATTGTATTTTAACGATACCAACATAACTGACGCACTATAACATAAAAATATAGGTATCTTGTTTTTCTCTAACTAGATACCTTACCAATAAGTGTTCCAATAGAAGGTGGAATATATGCGAGAGGGAATGCAATCTTGATTCGTAAAATCAAAGCTAGATGTGAAAAATTCAAAATAATATATATCGAAATATAGAGGAGAGAAAAAGAAATGCTATTTGATTTTATTTTTGATAATAAGGTACTAGGTTTAGGGTAGTTTTTTAATTCTAAGAGTTATTGTTATATTTAGAGTAAGCAATTTATGTAAGTTACTATTAGACTAGACTTGTGTACGTAAGCCTTATTGTGGCCTTCCTGAAAAGGGTAACACATTGCCCATAGTCTTCCTTAAATTTATCATCACATGGAATGCGGCTAAGCCGGAGATATAAATGATTAAGGAAATTTTGAGTACGCAGCAATGTATTGCAGTAATGACGTCGATTCTAAAATGACGTTAACCTTCTCAAGAACATCCAGCACACCATTCAGGTCGTGCGTTAGTTCAAAAGACTAGTGTGAATTTCCTCTGTAGGAAATAATAGTCCACACTTAGTTACTAGTTTGCGCAACTCCTGCACTGTGGCAGCTGGTGATTCACCCTTAATAGCAACTTCATACTCGGACTTTTGAAGCGACATGAACTTCACGGGATAAGCCATTTTAACAATAATTTAAATTAATAGCAAAGAGGAAAAAAAAAATTTTTTTTTTTTAGAAGTGTGGGTAAGTGTTGAACAATTCCGTATAGTGAAAGAAACAAATAAGTACTTAATACTCCGTCTGTTACAATTTTAAGTTAAATTTAAGTAACGTCTTGTTGTTTTTTCCACGTATGTAAAGCTAGCAAAAAAAACTAAGAAATTTGGTAACTAAAAATAAAAAATAAAAAAAAAATGCAAAATAATAAAATTTGCAACTAATGTGTACGCAGAATTAAATAAAACTAGCTAGAGTGAGAAAAAAAAAACTTTGTTAAAAAGAAAACTTTTTTTTCTGACCGTACCTAAGAATTAAGCAACGTCAATAAGTAACGGTTAAAAGATATCGAGTTCAAAATTTAATGTAATGTAAAAAAAAAATTGCAACTTATATCGTGCGCTGACTGTACAACAAGACAGTTACAAGTTTTTGAGCATGACTGTACTTAATAAGTACTCCAAAACTTAATAAATTTCTGTAACGTACAATTAGTTACGATGCAACAAAAAAAACAAGAAAAGCGTAAAACAAAAAAAAATTTGTTTTGCAACTGGTGTGAGGGTACAAGTAAATTACCAAAAGATTGAAAATTGATCTAGCGATCCTAATTTAGGCGTTTAACAGTAAAAAATTCACAAAGATTAAAATAATACAAAACTAAATTTAATCACCCTGTATACAAAACCAAAAAAAAAAAATAAATAAATGTAGACACTTTACAGTAATTTAAGTGTCGACATAAGACAAAGATGATAATGTCTACAAGTTAGCCAGTACTTACACCCGGCACTCAAACCCTTCAACCAGCACACAGCAAAAACTGCTTACCGGAAGAACAAACAGGAATGAGGGTAGTACTTCCCCGGGGCGAGCCGTTACTATAAGCTCTACTACTACAAAATGTTGAATACACGGTATTCAAGAAAAAAAAATAAAAAAAACTAAGTCCGCACCCGGTATATAAAAAACACCCTGTATATCAGGCAAATTAAAAACAAAACTAAACTTAACTCTTCACACCAGTTGCTGCACACGAAATAAAAAAAAGAACAAAGCGTTATTACAAAAAACAACGAAACACAAAACACACAAAACACCGAAAAACACCACTACCTCCATAAAACAGAAAAAAAAACGTATGACCATGAAAAAACCACGATATGGGCGCCAATGAAGCGTGGGAATATGGAACCCTAATAGGTTTGAACAAAATTCACCAACACTTTCATAAAAATTAATTTATTAAAAATAGGTCGCGGATTACTAAGGCCCGTCATAGGTTTTTTCCGACATATGGAGGTAGGCGCGTCAAGTACTGCCCTGGCTTGCGCGTAGCTGTATGGACGCTGGAGCCGAGGAGCAGGATGCAGGACCCGCAGGGTAGGTGGTAGCGGTGCCGGATGCCCGTAGAGGCGTCGCCGTCGTTGGATGCCGGATGCCGGTGGAACCGACTCGTCAGTTGCGAGTGTCGGCACCAGGTGACGCAGCAACGGCACACACGGGTTAACCCCGGAGGAAGAAAATCCCGAACTTTGGTCCCTGGAATTTATGTCCAGTGGTAAGCGTAGGGTTCTCTGCTTATCCTTTCCTGACGGTGACCACAGCAGCGTAAGCGCAAGCGTAGGGATGGGTACTATTGCGCTTAGGGCGTATGTGTGTAGAGGTCACCTTCAGAAGCGGAGTTTACAGAGAAAAAAGAAAAGTGAATAAAAAAAGGTGTGAAGCACTTTTAAATTAATATTTACACATACCTACATAAAACATTGATGTAGCAATTAAGGTTTGAGTACAATAGTTGAAATAGTAGCTAAAATGATGTCTATGAAAAAGATGATGAAATAATTTTGCACATCATTGACCTTGACATGACATTTAGAAACAAGCACTGCGTGAATTTGTCAACACTTAGCCACTTACCCGATATGGGGAATTACACACTGAAGTTATGGTTCCTTTATAGAACTTTTTAAAAAGTAAAATTATTAAAAAAAGTTTTGGAAATTCAGTAGTCCAATCAAAGTATAATTCGCGAGGCTGCGCATATGTCGTCTAATATGTGTGTAGACTGACCGCGCGTAAAATGACGACTGGCCTCTGCAGGCATGCGAGCGTGGTCGACGCTCGCGGCGCGCGGAGAATGATGGAGTGGGAAAAAAACTGGTTTTAGGAACGCGAGCGAGTGAGACAAAAGTACAGGCGCGATCAGGTGATTTGGTCGGCTGGTAAACGATATTAAAATGACTTCTGTTTTATTTGTTTACGTTTTATCAATTAAGAACTAACAACGTTACATGTTACCTCAGAACTTTCGACTGAGTGAACCGATTTTGACGATTATTTTTTTATTTGAATGCTGGTGCTTCCCGTGTGGTCCCATTCATTTTAATTTTGTGAACAACTGATGCTGATCTTCGGAGATATACAATGGAACTCTCAAAAAATAGACGGCAAATCTGCAGTGATTGCTGGAATCGCTTGAATGTTTATTGTTTATACAACATCATGACGTAACATCACGTCTGTATGCTCTGAGGGGGTACGCAGATCTCGGCGCTTTCAGTAGTTCGCGATGTGAAGAGATGAAACGATGCCGGTGACGCGGCTTCGCCTGGGTAGATGTCGGAAATGATCCCAAACTAACGTAGAGTACCTGCTACCGGAATGATTGACAAAATGCGAGTCAGACGCGCAAAAAAAAAAAAACATCACGGCCTTAATCCCCGAAAGGTTGGGCAGAGGTGTACTTAATAGATTCCCGACCTGGGAATCGAACCCAGGACCGTGCTCAGCAGTCGCGGTTGCGACTATTAGACCAACGAGGCATTAAGGCCCTTCTAACCCTCGCGGGCCTGTGGACGGTGAGCTATGGGCTAGCTCGCCGTCCGTCCGTCTCATGACGACAGGCCGTGTCGACGGCGCGTTCGTGTTCCACGCGCGCCTCAAAGAGAGTCAGCAAAAAGGAAGGGGTCCGTAAGGACCGATGCCTGCCGGGGTTGCGGGACTATTCGAAAGAGATACCGTGGCCCCGGAACACAAAGGGCGATGAAGGAACATGGATGGGTTTTAGTCAGTAAAAGTCTGACACTCCCTCCTGCTCCGCCCAGAGCGGGAGGGGTTATTTGATGATTTCCCATCCGAAAAAAAAAAAAAAAAAGGCCCTTCTAACCCTAAAATTAGCAACTCTATTTGTGGTGGTTCAAACTTCGTTTAAAATACTATTAGAATAAAGTTCTAATCAGCTTGCACTACAAAGCGGTTGTTACGTCCGCGTCAGTCACTGCGGCCAAATAGTGCGAAATGAGTGGTTTTTTGCGATTTACAAAAATTCTATTGATTGGACTAAAAAAATAAAACACATAAGACCTGTTTTATAGTTAGTTCAGTTAGTATGCAAAGTTTCATGATCTTATTTGAAGTACTTTTAGAATACCAGCGGTTTATTGTTCGATTTGGAGGTAACTTTGGATTTTTTTTTATCAAACACAGGACTTAGCATTAATCCTCAACTTTACCATATATTTATTTCAAAATGAATGCTGCAGTATTTTAGGCGTAACGGAGGATCATGATAAGCCATTTGAGGGATATAATATAGACCTTAAAAGGACTAACGCACAGTGGTCTGGAAATCGAGCTCCATATTCATAGAAATTCAAAGTCAGGAATTCAAAAAATAAAAATTTACGTGATTACGTCATATTAACGTATGGGTGGTATTAGTAGCTCCACAGGTGAGAAAAAAAAGTTTTGTGTTTTTTTTGTATGGGAGAGAACACTTAAAAGTATATTTTCTTGAAACTGAATAGAACTGAAGGGCTGGTGCTCATACGAACTATTGTAACATACACGGCGATCAAGATGACATATAATTTATATGCCTTTGGTTGCCGCTTTGCACGTAGCAATTTTTTTTAATTTTGAATTTTTGATAAGAGATTTTTCAAATATATGACGTGGTTAAATGAAGTTGCCGATCGATTTACTTTTACTAATGTTAGTTTATAGCCTGCTAATGACTTTTATGATGATGCTATGACTTTTCTCCAACTTATTCATTTCCGAAGGAGTAGCTTTTACATACATCACAAGTCTGTGATGAGGTATTTGATAGCTGTGAAGTGATTTTGCCATCTATCATGGTCATAAGCGTCGAGTGCTTAGCAGTAAAGCTTCTCATAATAGAAGGCTGCAGTTCTGCAATCTCAGCTTCAATCAGAGCCTGTTCTCCTACGATGTTTGACTTGTTTTCGTTCGAAAACTTAAAATAAATTGGTCTGCAGGACATTATGGAAGATGGCTGTGGATTCTCTTCTCCTTTCTTCACTAAACTAAGCTCAGAGGCACTAAATAACAAATAAAAATATCTACCTATGCTGCATATCTTTGCCTGCCATAGTTTGCTTATACTAACTTTGCCAATAAAATTATGTCCAATCCAGGTCGTGGTTTACTTTTGTACCAAACATCAAAATGCATTCAGACGGTTAGGTATTAAAAAGACGGATATAGTAACGAGTACTTTCACATTTATAATAGTAAGGATGGTAGAATAATGTTGTTCTGAATTGATTCCCCACTGAATTTGTGACAATATTACCGCACAATATTACGCCCTTGGTTTAGTAATCAGTGCTACCGTTTAATTTATATTGGGCACGCTCTGCTTATTACCAGCACAATTACCTACATCCGGAACCGTAATAATCAATGATGGATAAACAATCTATATTATCAGACTGACTTTGTCTTTGGTCTGATGACCGCAAGCATTACTGCTTCGTCCTGGGTTGACCGCAAGCATTACTGCTTCGTCCTGGGTTGACCGCAAGCATTACTACTTCGTCCTGTGTTGACCGCAAGCATTACTGCTTCGTCCTGGGTTGACCGCAAGCATTACTGCTTCGTCCTGGGTTGACCGCAAGCATTACTGTTTCGTCCTGTGTTGACCGCAAGCACTACTGCTTAGTAATGAGTTTCATTCCCGGGCGGACAAAATGTTATTCGGGGGTTTATCCACCATACATTTCTCAGTAGCAACCCGGAACTTTGATTCGTGTCCGGTTGATGGCAATAGGCTCGCCCCTATTACATGGGACTTAAACATAACTGACGAATATGAGCGTACTATAGAGCAGGTAACTTCTGCCTCTGTCTAACCTTTTAGGGATTACCGGCGTGATGTTTATCCAAAGTTGTAAGCTCATATTAACAACATTTGTCTTCCAGCGAAAACTTGAGTGTGCGGATTTACGCTGCACAGCTTTTAATATAAACCGGATGATATTAAAAAGTAGCCTTCGAAATTGTTGGATGTCGTACACAGACACCGGCAAACTATGATAAAGCCTGCATCACAAAGAACGTGAGCAGTTTTACATATGTGCACAATTTTTAAAAGCCGAGTGGTATCGGGCAGAGTAGAATAGAACCAACCCATTACACTCACGGGTGTCGTATAAGGCGACTAATGTCTGAGGCAGAACACATTGCGCCTCCGTAGACCAGAGAATGGGCAGCAGCGTTTTCTGGTCTTTCATCACTGCGATCTCCAATCCGCCTGCCAAGCGTGGAGATTACGGCAAATTCCTCCCATCATGGGAGAGGCTTATGTCCAGCAGTTATGGGCTGTTGTTGTTAGGTACTCAACATCGAAATATCGGGAGCTCACCATAAGGGCCTGCGCAGACGACAGACTTTATGTGCGGATGAGTCTGTGGTAGTCACAAAATGTCTGCATGACACGACGGACTTTTTGTAAAGTCCGTCGCGGATTTTACGCAGACTCAACGCACACGACCCACATCTTCGATCATTCTATTCGAGTGCAGATTGTATACTAAAAGTGTGCGCCGCGTCTGCGTTAGCACGTGTTGAAGCAAACGTTCTATTTGTTTCGCGCACTTTTGTGAGGCGCGGAGGAGTTCGTGGCTAAATAGTAACAGCCGCTCGGGTCGATCTTTAGGTTAAGCCGTGCTTGCCTAGGTTGGTCTGTGGATGGGTGACCACCCATTACATACCGAGTTTCCTCCGTGTCTCGGAAAGCACGTTAAGCAGTTGGTCCCGGATGTCATTTGTGATCTTTGACAGTCGCTACAGGTAGTCAGTGGCCCAAAAAGTCTGACAACCAGTCTTACCAAGGGGTCAAAATCAAAATCAAAATCAATCAAAATCAAAGCATTTATTTCAAGTAGGCCAGTTACAGGCACTTTTGAATTGTCGAAACAAATATGAAAATTAAATGTAGCTACAGTCCCAGTCACAAGACATAAAAACTGTGAAAGTACTGTAGTTGCCCATTCCCTAGCGTAGATCTCTATGGAGAAGAATGGGCAAGAAACTCCATGGACATGGGTATCGTATTACCCAGTACTAACTGGATTGTGGAGGTCAGATAGGCAGTCGCTCCATGTAAAATACTGGTATTCAGCTGCATCCGGTTAGACTGGAAGCCGACCCCAATAAAACTTGGGAAAAGGCTAGGCAGATGATGCACTTTTGTGAGGGCGGCCAGAATAACACGGAATTTTTGGCCGCCGGACTTTTTGCGCGTGCGTCGTATGAGTTACTGCATATAATTGCTTAGGTTCTACTTTCACAAACTAAAAAGTGCGTCACGAATATTCTGTTGTCTGCGCAGGCCCTAATTGAAAATCACGGATGACATCTCGTAAGTGTAAGTTTAGTTATAAACCGTGAAAGCTTAAGTGTTTTCCTCACGAAATTGCAGCTGCCACATGCTTTGTTTAATTAATTGAACCTAAAGCCTCACGTACCTTCCAAGCGCTACAAAAGAAAAACAGAAAACCACTTCACCGAGTAGAAAAAAGCTAACAGACAACTTCATTTAATGGAAATTCCAGTTATTCATCAAGCCTACCGTGCAATACCGTACCAGCGTCAGACAGAATCACCATCACCTGTCTGGCACGCAATGCTGAAATGGACCTTTTTGGCGCAGCCGTGAGGCACACAGCTGTTTTTCCTCCTTATTTTGTATCTTTTTTTTATATGTGTGTGTGCTTTTATCTGACGTCAAATAAACTTTTTTCTTTCTTTTCTTTTCTTTCTTTCTTTCAATAAAAAACGCAGCACGCGGTAGCCATTACATTTTATCTTGGACGACAGTAACACTTCAGGAATGGCTGCGTCACACAGATTTTATAATGTGATTTACATAAATCACTAGCTTCAAGTTGCCTTGTTCTAAAGTAGGTAGAGTAGCCGTCCCAGCCATTACACTAAAACCAAGTTTGGTCGCGCGAAAATCGGAGAAATGTAGGGGTCCTGTAGGTAGACCTGTGCCTAACCTGTCGGTGATTATAGGCGTGATGTCACTACATCTTATAAAACAAAGTCCTCGGCCACGTGTCTGTCTGTCTGTTCACGATAAACTCAAAAACTGCTGCACCGATTTTCATGCTGTTTTCACCAGAGTGGATCCCGAGAAAGGTTTTAGTACCTATATAATTTGTAAATTTTTTGTACACATTGGCTAAAATATAGTTGTGGGAACGGGACCAAAATTTCATGATTACTTTTGGTCGCGATAACCGACATCCACGCGGGCGAAGCCGCAAGGATCAGCTAGTTTTGTTATAAAAGTCGCCACGAAGGCATTGAAGGTAGGGCTTTCACGTCGTCTCAGTCAGGCCTTATGCGAGATGACAACTTGACAACTCTTCCTAGAACGTGGAAGATAAACAATTTATTAACAGCAATAAAATGTTGGATCCACGATTGTTCAATTACAAAATAAATCGAAGCTAATGAAACGTCAAATTTATTATAGCATAAGCTTGTGCAGGAAAAAGTTGGAATTACTGTGTTTGTAAACAATAATTATTACATTTACGATTACGTCAATGTAAAATCTTGATAGTTGGTTCAGCAGTTTTAGAGATAAATAAATACATACGTAGTCGTATGTATTGTTGTTGTATGAGCTGAATAAAAGATCGGCATTTCTTTTTGGAGGTTTCAACAGCATTAAAGATTAAGAACAGAAATACCCATAGTTGAAAAAATGTAATATTCATAATCGTATTTATGCAACTGCCGACATTTTCTTTTTTTTATCAATAATTTTGTTAGTCGATCTGCCAGGTGCTTTGCCTGCTTGCTTAATAGATTCATCTGCTAAACGCAGCAGCGGCGCTATCAAATGATCCGCAAGAGACAGTAACTGTGAGCGTCGCTGGTTCAAAACATCTAAAGACTTATTCAAGCATAATTCTAAAGAATCAGCTGCTTTCCCCAGAGCAATGCAAGTTTTGAGCGCTTCAACTGCGGTAAAATTGCCACCTTCACTGAACAACTTTACTTGTGAAATGTACCGTACATTAGAGATCCTGGCCTCATGAATGCGGTGCTCCAACAGCTTTTTATAGTCTACCATTACCGATTCAAGAGATTCTTCGAACAAATGACGATGCTTGGTCAGACGGGGAACGTAACTTTTCATTTTCATCTTCCTCACTTCAACATCTTCGTTTGCAGTATTATCAATATTAACTTTAATACGATCAACAATTTCACAAAAAGGATATAAAATGGGGGCATCTAAAGCTGCGAATTGAGATGCTTCTTCGGGTAAACGTTCTATAAGCTTATTAATTGCACCTAAGTGTGATTCTAGTCTCAGATCACGATAACGCAGCTCAGCGAGGCGTTTCTCCCGAGCGGCTTTGATACGCTCTAAGCGTATGTTGTGCGATACTATTTTTAAAGAATAACGCATTTGTAAAGCTGCGCTGCGTTCTTCAATCCACCGTCGAGCTTGATTTTTTAATTCTTCTGGGATTGCGGAGACATTGCTTCTAAAAGATTCAAGGAAACCGTTTCTCCAATTCATTAGAGCTAGTTTTTGGAGCCCTGTTTGTAACATGGCACGAGGCAGTGCCTGCTGTGTTGCTGATGTGTCACTTGCACTTGAGCTTCTCCGCGGAGTCGTCGACCCTGGCAAGCTGGTGCTGCTTCTCAACACTTTTAATGGAGCTTTGGGATATTTTTCTAGAAAAACATTAAATTCCGCAAGTAACGTATTTGCCATGGCCGCGGGAACATTCATAAATTCTTCTAAGCGTCCTAGTTCTGACTCGCTGTGTTGTAAATACATGTTGGCTGTTTTCTCTAACAAAAGTAATATAGCATCATACTGTTGTTGTAGTTTATCTGCATCAGGGGCACAACGCATCTGTTCTAGTGCAATATTATATGAAACCTCATTGGCTAGCTCAACTGAATCATGATTAGTAAGAAGATCTTCTACAGCTGTTATTGTTAACTTTTGAGCGAGAGCTGAACGTAAAATGTGTGCGTCCCAAAGATGACCTGCATGATTTAGTATTGAGCAGGTTTCTCGAAGGCATTCTCCCAGCGACAAAACGCTGTCCTGCATTGCAATAGCATCGGCGCCGGTCATTTCAAAAAAAGTTTTATCAGATCGTACATTCATAGAAGCAGTTAAATTTTGAAATTGGCGTTCAAGTAATTGATCTAAATGAAAAAAATCTATACTCTGAATTTCCTGTCCACGTAGTTCATGATGACCGAGATCTTTTTGTAATTCAGTTAATTTATTCGAAAAGCCGGTGAAAATCCTCAATACGGCGTTGCGATAAGCTTCAACTACTAGCGATAACATTGCATCCAGCTCTTCAACATGTTTTAGAATATTTATACGAGGCTCAGTAGAACTTATGCTGGGCGAGATAATTTGTGATCGGCGTCGCGAAGCTCTGTGATCCTTACACCATATTAAAGCACTACGACCTCTGACCGCTATTCCAATACCGAGACACAACTGATTGAGCGAGGATCGCGCACGTGTGATGCCCTCATCAGACACAAGACGTAAATCTGATTCCAATTCTGTGTAAGCTTTCGAATTACTTAAGAGTTGTTGGTTGATGTCGTAAATCCGCTCATCGAAGTCATGCATTAAATCCTTTGGAGTTTTATGTCCAACTGCAATGAGACGCTGGAATTGACCACGTAGAAGAATTCTCAGTTTGTCTGCTCTTTCCCTTTCTAAGACCAACGCACTCTGTTTGTAGTCTTCCGTGTCCCTGTGTCGTTCTGCCATTATTTTACGAACCATCTCAAAAGCTGTATCGCGAGATGCTGCTGCTAGAGGTCTAACGCCTTCCTCATACTTGTCTAGGAGGCAGTCTATGCTACGTTGGTTCTGTTGTATATGAGCCAAAAGATTTTCAGAAAGCGCACGTACTCTTTTGTTGATATCTTCGTTAACTAAAGCTGCACTGTTAGATATGTCATCGAGAACAGTTTTATGGTCTTGTTCTCTTTGTTTTAGATAGTTGGCGAGGATAGGGCCGCTGTGACGCGGCTTCCAGTCGTCAGGCAATGCGGCAACAGCATCAAAGTCGTCGGGGCAGCCCCCACGCGCCACGCGTTTGAGCGGCCTATTAGCACATGTAGTTATACAACGATCACTATTACCACTTGTTCTATAGAAGTGATTTTTACTGGAAGACATTATAATAGGGTTGATTACGATAAAATGTGTTTTCGTAAAATTAATAACAAATTGACATGCTTGGGTGTCAACATGACATATTATTTTGTTTTTGAGTAAGAAGTTTCGACCTTTTTAGTACTTAAAGCCTGGTGGGTGAGACATACTGAAGTAAGCTGTTTATGGGAAACATGTAAAATTCTGAATTTGATGAAAATTGGGTCATTAATAATTTGCAAAATTTTAGTTACACGACTAATAAATTATTGTCCACACAAAGTAAAAAAAAAAAAATCTCCACAATGCTATATACTTAGTCTGGTAAATGAATGATTGTGGTTGGAAAAGTTGAAAGCAGAAAATGTGACTTATGAACTTTGTTTGGACTAGTTAGAAGATATTTTTTTTTTACTTTTTTTTTTTTTTTTTTTAAATATTGAGATAGATAAAAAGTGTGACAAACAAAGTTGTAGAGAATTTTATGAGGTTTTATTATGTAGTACAACAAAATTTTATACGACACATCGTTTTCGAGATATAAGCAAAAAACCAAAAAACGGGACCTTCTTTGCCCCCCCCCCCTCGGGCTCACCTCGGAGGGGTCAGGACTTTTAATATGTTTATCTTCTAACTAGTCCAAACAAAGTTCATAAGTCAGATTTTCTGCTTTCGACTTTTCCAACCACATACCACTTTTGAGCACTCATTTACCAGACTAATACTCATACAAGTTACTTCGACGATATGGCCCTGAAAACCAAAAAATCATTTAAAATATACGTAAATCTTAAAGTTTTAAAGCTTTTTTTCTTATATGTTTAAGTATGTTTCGTGCGTAAGTACACAAACCAACTTCAAAAAGAAAAGGGGGGTTTTATACCACGCAATGAGCGCTGAAAGTAGTAAATCCAACAGCAAACGCGCTTGGAATTCCTTTTTTATTTATTTAAACTTCATGTAAAATATTGGTGTACTTAGGCGTACTTATTTCTTCATCGAACTCTGTTGGAATATTTAGGCCAAGTATTGAACATCCAGAGTGTAGTATAAAAAAGCGTGCTTAAATTACCTCTTTTATTTTAGAAGTCGGTTAAAAATGCCCGTGTGGACGCGGGCTTATGGAACAGAAAATAGCCACCGGGTATTTATCCAAAGGTTTTACATTCACAGGCTTTGTATGTAAAGTAAAATACATATTTTCCTTAACAACAGCCGTATATAAACAACAGAGAAAAACAAACACAAAATGTTTCTATTGTTCAGTAGCGAAAATGACAAATCAGTAATAGTCCAATGGTTCACAAAGGAACTGCTATTTTTAGGGTTCCGTAAATCAGTCGGCAAAAATTAATTTAAAAAATTAAAAAACCCGACTGCGTAAAAAATAACTACTTAAGTAGGTACTTAATAAATTTAAATAAAAACTGAAAAGAATAAAACAAGTTCAGGAGACAGCAAATATTGACTGCAACAGTCGGGACCCATATTGGATGTAATGATTTTAGTCTAGATTATTTAATGGGTCCCGACTGTTGCAGTCAATATGTCCTGTCTCCTGAACTTGTTTTATTCTTTTCAGTTTTTATTTAAAATTATTACTTAGTTATTTTTTGCGCAGTCGGGTTTTTTAATTTTTTAAATTATTTTTTTATTTACACATTTTAGTTACCTACTTGATTAGATATACCATTTTAAAATCCTCATGATAAGCCCTTTATCATGCGGTTCAGGCTGCAGAGCGTGCCAAACATTTGAATTTGCTGCCAAAAATCAGACATTTTGTTTTTTATTTTGATATACCCAGTGTCACTCTCACAGTAAATACGAATCTAACGACACCTTTCAAGCTAAAATCCATCGAGCCGTTCAGGCCACTGAGTGTGCCAAACAATTATACATACATACTTAAGTACATACATATATACATACTCTCGAAAAACATAACCCTCCTTCTGGCGCAGTCGGGTAAAAAGGGAACCCTTATAGATCACTTTGTTGTCCTTCTGTCTGTCCTTCTGTCAAACCCCTTTTTCTCAGGAACGCGTGGAGGTTTTAAGCTGAAATTAATACCAAATACTCAAGTCTGCTTACCCTTTGAAGTAGTGAAAAAATGGAACTTGTAGGTCAATTTGATCAAAAGATATGACCGCTTATCTACACTAATAATTATAAAGAGGAAAGATTTGTATTTTTGTGTGTATGTTTGTAATGATTGAACTGAAAAACTACTGCGCCGATTAAAAAAAAACCATCAGAAAGCTACATTCACCCTGAGTAACATAGGCTGTATTTTATCCCCGTACTTCCACGGGAACGGGAACTACGCGGGTGAAACGGTGACGTCGTGTTGCATATTTTGCGATTTCACAAGCGTGTAGAGTACTTCCCGTTGGCCTAGAATCATGAAATTTGGCAAGAAGCGAAATACGGTGCACGAGTCGTAACTCGCACATGGCAAGTTATTTTTTTTTTAAATTCACCTATAGGCGTACCTACCCAGTTTCATAACGTGAAATGAAGTCGGTTCTATAAAAATATTCTAATAAGATCACCCATACTGGAGCGAATTCCTAAATACGAACAAAGGAATTTCCTCATACCGTTTTAATATTAAACTTTTTATTGGAGCACCAGCTTTTGCCAGCAGCTTCAAAGGAGGTCGGAAATTATCCCACAGGGATACTACTGGGGTAAAAATTATCCTCTGTCATTGTCAGCGTCACATTGTAAAAACCATTAGATTGTAATGTGTCTAGCGAGATTGTAAACTGTCGAAATATTATCAACCGAACATAATGCTCACAATATGAGGCATTATATTATTTTTCGGTCTCTCGAAGTGAAACCGTCATATTGTGAAATACGTGCGATCAAATTATCTCTGCCCCCACAATCGGGGCTTGGGTCACCCCGACGCTAGGTTCCTTTAAGAGCGGCCAACCCGCACTACTTTTCGCCAGAATTTTGACAATAGCTCGTGCGTGATTATGCCGTTGTTAGACATCTATCTTTGAATTTTTTGAACTAATAGGTATCTTGTGGACTATATCTAGGCTCCTATCGAAGCAGAAAACAAAAATTTGTAGAAACAAATTCAGTATAAACCTCCAAAAATTGCTGTTTTGCACCACTTTTACCTCAACTTTGGCCGTTCATAATGTACTTATAAATTGTAAAAGTAAAGAAAGCATCCTGATAGAAGCCTTGCAAATGTAGTGGAGATTCTAAATAACAAATATTTATTTCACATACTTGTAAGACTAATTCAAAAACACGTATTTCCTGGAACAAGTTTTGTAAATTTTCGGACAATATTTTTCGTTCAATGTCCTCGCGTTAGGCGGTATGAGGTACGCGGGAGGCAAGTAGTGCGGGTTCGGGGCTAGGTAAGACAGGGGAGTTGAAAGAATACCACTACTGTGGCTCTGGATGAAACAACAAGCTTTTCGACCATGCTCGCGTTGACGAAAGGCGGGCCGGGAAGCTCAGTCGACTCAGCTTTTTAGGCAAATATAAAGTGTTTTGAGGTTACATTAAACGGTTTTTCTCAGGAATGGAAATACATTCACAATTTGACGATTTCACTTCTACAGATTATAATCTACCGAAAAATAATGCGTCATATTGTAAGCAGTATGTTCGGTTGACAATATTTCGACAGTTTACAATCTCGCTAGACAGATTACAAGATTTTCCAATTTGACGACGGCATCGTCACCCCGTTGTCGTTGTTTTGACTACCCGTTGGTCTAGTGGTCGCAATCGCGACTGCTAATCATGAGGTCCTGGGTTCGATTCCCGAGTCGGTCAAGTTGTTATTGGGTTTTTCCTTCAAGAATTTCTCAATAGCATCGGAGTCTGGATATTTGTCCGGTTGATGGCAATAGGCTCGCCCCCTATTACATGGGACTTAAACAAAACTGGCGAAATGTGGGTGTACTATTAGGTACACCTCTGGGATCCACCCTTCGGGGATTACAAGCGTGATGTTATGTTATGTAGCCTTTGCCTAGCTTCGTCAGCGTCGAGGTCGGAAATTATTCTACAAGAATAAACTGCTGGGATAAAAAATATCTTACACACATCCAAAAAAGTTTGCGATCACTTTGAAATATCGAAATATGTTTTGTTACGGTAGATTATATTAAGATTTCTTAGTTTTATTTTTTTTTAATTTCAAACAGGGTATTTCTATTTAAACAAAACACATAACAAAGATTTTTTCTTGATAAAATTCAATTTAATAAATTATATCAGCTTGCTAGTGATCAAAAATTTTTTTTTACGTGTGTATGTCGTTACCTAAAGTTCTTTCCGGCGTAACATTACATATACCTAGTTGTTTTAAGACTTTAGTATTTATAACATAAGTTTAGACGGCACTATTATTAAACCGTAGAGTAATTACGAATACCAATGTTCGTAATTACTCTTGAAAGTCTATTAGCAAATTCAGACATCTGAGTACTGATTGCTAACATTATCCCGAATTTATTTTCGAAGTAGGTATCATGTTTGTTTAATTCAACCTTTAACATTTCCCGATGTTTCCATTACTCGCCTTTGTTTATATTAATGAAACCCGAACAAATTTGACAATCTTTACTATTTACCTTTGTTGTCAAAGTGTTTGCATGCCGTATTGTTAAATATGGCTAAGCTTTGATATTTCATAACCCCTGCGGCCGTTTTCGCAACTGCGATTCGCAACTAGTCAACTATTGTATGCCCATGTTTGCAAAATAAAATAGGCTAGTTTCCACCATCAATAAATTGCAAGTCCGTCAGTTAGTATTGGAAAATAATGGACACATTTTTTTTTGTTTTTGTAAATTAATGAATATTGACAAAGTTAGAACGCATGAAAACTCAGGAGTGGGCTCGTGAAGTCACAACGCACTAAAAATTATAGCACGGCGTGACGTATTGAGAATTTTAAAAGCGTCGTATCTTCGTCAATTTTGGTTTACGTAACAAAAGAAAAAATACGTGTCAAATATTTTTTGAAAATCTAACTGACGGACTAATTAGATTCTTTTAGAACACAAGCCTATTCTATTCTATAGGTACACTCTTATTTTTGCTGTCGACAAAATCAAAAATTTGTGCGTGTATAAGTAAACATTTATTCTAACTACGGAACTCTTTAGTATGCGTTCAACACGCACTTTAGGTCGGCCGCGGTTTTTCCAAGTAAAACGTAAGAATGAAGCGTGGGCCAGACTGTTGTAAACAAGCCCTCTACACACCTCCACATCGGTCTTCACCCGCGGTTTACAACAGCACGCACTGTTACGCACTGTTGTAAACCGCCGATGGAGACCGATGGCTTGTTTACAACAGTCTGGCACGGGCATGAAAATACCAAGCAACATAAAGATTCCGCCACCGCCATCTTTGTTATGTCAATAATACCTTAGCAACCGTTTACTAGGGCAGACTATAAAATCAGTCTATACCCAACAAAGTGTGCAAATTGAAATTATTCCTATTAATAATTCACTGCCTCATCAGTCTAGTGGTCGCGACTGCTGAGCCTAGATTCAATTCCCCGGTCGCGCAAAGTGGTCTTGGGTTTATTTTTCTTTTTTTTGAGTGTACTCAAATACAAGAAATATTTTTATTTTTATTTTGAGCGCTCATAGAGAAATAGGTAATAAAACTTTCTGGAGCATAAAGGGTGTAAAACACCTCTTAACGAAACCGAAAGGCACTTGTTCTCCCCTTCATTGCGATAATTATTTTGTTCTACACCATACCTGGGAACCTTCTAGTTACGGAGATATTGGGGGTCAAAGTTCCAACTATTTCACAAGTTTTTTTTTAACTAAGTACAAGTTTTTAATTTTTTACTTGAAACACCTCCACGACCCCCGTACTATTGAATCCATCCATCAGCACAAAGTTTTGAGTGCGTTACATTGAGTTCTACCACAAAACATGATTTTTCACCCCCCAAAAAAAAGTTATTTCCCAGCAATATTTTTTGCGTAAAGTTACTTAGTTTGATGTGCAGAATGCTTGGTTGACGGCTTCGTGATGAGGTCTTTTACACCCGGTATTTTTTTTTTTAATTTTGTGGCCGTATCTAAACCATAATCACACATCAAAAATCTCAGTTTAGATGACTGGTTATGGTTTAAATATGGCCATAAATATGGTATAAAATTAAAAAAAAAAATCAAACATGCCCGAGAAAGATTGATTTTTTCTCTAGGGAGTGCTCAAAATAACAATCTTTTGTTTATTGTAGGTATTTGTATTGTATTTGAGTGTTAGAAAACATTCAAATACAAGAAAAATTGTGATACCTCATAAGAATTTCTCGGTACCAGCTACAGAGTCGGGATTTGTGCCCGGATGGCAATAAGCTTGCCCCCTAATATTATATGGGACAGATATAACTGGCAAAATGTGGGTGAACTACTAAGAAGGTACACCTCTGCCATACTCTTTGGGGACTACAGGCGTGATGTTATGAATGTATGTAAAAAAAAAATCAGAGCAGTCTTTGAGGACTGCCGATAGAAGTGAAAACAAAAAGTACACAGGCCCCGCCCCAGTCGTAGCACTGGTAATGCCCCGCGCATGCCTATGTGTTGCTACGCCGTAGCAAATGCTACGAGTGTTACGAACGACTACGAAGCGTGACCGCACGTTACGTTACGTGACGATGAGTTCAATGTTTTTCCTTCACCCAAAAAGTGCTCAACGCGCCTAAAGAAATTTTCTCTTCAAAAACAAAAATAACATCACAGAAAACTAAAACAATACAACATTTAATATGGATAAATATTTACCTATCCTCAAACAATCGCAAACAAAACAGACGTGTTTATTCTGCCGGAGCGATCCAATTAATATCTATCAGTTCCTATCAGTAACAAACCCTCCCCCATCTTGAGATCGGTTGGAAAAAGAAAAACGTAATCCCTCTGGCATTGAGTTGGATCCCGTTTTATCTAGCTCTCGGGATTTCTTAATAAGGCTCCTCCCTTCTCTATACCTATTGAATTTATGAGAGAATCTATGTGGAAGCATCGTGTGCATTTTTAATGCAAATAGTTTTTCCCACGTACCGACACAGACTATTAGATTGCCTATTGAGAATGTCATAATAGCTATTTATGCAACTATTGTATAATAAGGGGTATTAAAACACGAATGTGGGTTTATCACACGAGGCGTAGCTGAGTCACTTCAGTGATAACTTCTTATGGGAGGGTGACTCGATTCGGAACGGCAACGAAGAAGTTCGAGAACGAAGTAGTTCCTTCCTGAATCACTGACTGAAGGATCAACGCACAGCCTAAACCGCTGATCGTAGAGACCTGAAACTTGGAGGGTGTGTTCTTTGTATGACGTAGGCATCCGATAAGGATTTTCCGAAATTCTACCCCTAAGGGGTGAAAAAGGGGGGCAAAGTTTGTATGGGACAACGTGATTCCTTGGTCCAATCTACTTCAAACTTTGCATAAACCTTTTTAACAGAATTGATGGAAGAAGTGTTTCGTATTTTATTGAATTTCATCCCCTAACGGAGTTAAAAAGGGGTAGAAAGGGGTTATTTTGGCGGTGATTTGCTTCGAAGTTGATACACACATCAAAAGTATCTAGGGATCAACATATATTTTTGCAATAACTTTTCTCCTGATTGATATTAATTAAAATTTTCTTTAAGGATTCATCAAATAAAGTGTTTTCGTTTGTCACAGTAACGATAAACCAAGTCACCTTTGCATTAATAAAGAAATTTGCCATTTTCCTAATAAAGGGATTTTTGACATTTGAACCACTAACATTAAAGTTCGAAAAAATGACTGAAAACACAGTTTTCTTTAAAATTTTATTGGGTAACTTAAACAATTAATAATCCGTGTTTCTACCGCGAACACTAACAACACAAGAACATCGGTTTGGCATACTCAAAATGAGTTCATCCAAATCACGCTGTGGAATGGCCGCCCATGTTCGTTGCAACAACAAAAAAAGGTCTTCTTGCGACTGGATACCCTCCATATTCGGCAGAGCTCTTCTCTGTAGCATATCCCATGCATGCTCAATCGGGTTCAAGTCTGGCGACTGAGCAGGCCAGGGCAGGACATTGATGTTAGCTGCGGCGAGAGTCTGTCTTACAACTCTTGCGGTGTGCGGTCGTGCATTATCATGCATTAACTGAAATAAGGGACCGATTTGCACTTGTAGAGGAACGATGACGTCTGATACAATCGTCTCAGCATAAATTTGAGCGTTGAGGTTGCCTCTGATCCAAATCAACTCAGTTCTTCCGCCGATCCAAATACCCGCCCATACCATGATGGTTCCACCACTATAAGGATGGACTTCCTGGCAGGATTTTAATCGCTGTTGGCGTCCAGGGGTTCTCCAGTGTCGTATACGTCTTGTATCCGGTCTCATACCAAAACGAGACTCATCAGAAAAGCACACGAAACGCCATTGTTCTTCTGCCCAATTTCTGTGTTCAAGAGCCCATTGATATCGAATCCTACGATTGTGCATTGCTATAGGTGGTACCCGTAGCGGTCTTCGGGAATGAAGGTTCACTTCATGCAAGCGGTCTCTGACTGTTTGGTCGCTAATTAAGTTCCCTGAAGAGTGATGAAGCCTCACGGCTAACATCATGGCGGTTATTGTTGGAGCTCTTCGAGTTAAGATTTGAATGTATCGGTCTTGTCTCCGTGTGGTGCAGCGATACCGTCCTCCATGGCGCTCAGCCACGGTACCAGTGCTTCGGTAACGTGTCCAAAGTCGACTGATAACACTCTGACTTGTATTCAGAGCTAAAGCTACAGTACGTTGCCGGGAACCAGCTTCTATCATTCCCACGGCTCTGAGCATTTCTTCCCTGCTTAAATGACGTCGCCGCTCCATAATAACGTTGGTTTTAATCAGTAGTAGGGAAACAGTAGCACTAATAATGTCTTCAATGCGTTGTATGTTTTTATAGGGAAAATATTGACAGCTTATTTTCATCTTTTACTCGAATTTGATTGAGAGTTCCTGATTCAAATTATGAAATGCACCAAAAAGGATCCATATAAATTTATAAAATCATAAATTTATTATAAAGCCACATCTCAATCTCAAGAAATCCGCATAAAAATGCTTGATCCCTAGACACTTTTGATGTGTGTATATATAGTCAAAGACATTCAAATATTTACGAGCGATAGACGGGACAAGACGAAGAAAATCGTAATCCAAAAACTTGTTACCACTTAGTAACAAATCGTTCTGTCTAGTGTCACACGCCCGCTTGTCAGGTAGCATTCGTGTGTCAAAATCAAAACTGTTCGGGATCAAAATTTTTGTATGACATTATTCCCAATGTCCGCTCTATACCTAATTCTTTTAAATCTCTTTGTATATAGTGCTTTTTATAGTATTAGTGCTTTTGATTTAAATTACTTTTTATTTTGACACATGTCTAAAAACTCAATCCGTTTTTATTCAAAAAAGGCTGAACTCACTTAAAAACTTTGTCTGTGATTGATTTGTTGTGTATAAACTAGTGTTGTAGGTATGGATCTTTTGACTGTACAAGGATCTTTTGGCGCGTGGCCAAAATCTGAACCAACGCCGCTATTTTGTTTATTTTTAAACAATTTCAATAGTTCAACTTAGATTAGTTTAAGTTATCACTTCTGTCGAGCGTCTCGAGTCTCGAGACGTACTTACACGTTTTTTTAACCCCCCCCCCCCCCTTTAAACCTCACGTGATTAAAGGACGACCCTCAAGGTATTAGGTAATTACCTATCCACTTGAATGTAATGATAGTGAAACTGATAATGTAAAGTACTATTAGTACGAAAATCACGTCGGAATAATAGACAAAGTTCCGAGATTAACATTGTGATAAATAAATGATTTCTAGTTATTACTTACACTGTCACTTACGGGATATTCAATAAAGTGGATGACAAAAAAAAACTAATTAGTCCGTCAGTTAGATTATAAAAAAATATATGACACGTATTTTTTCTTTTGTTAGGTAGATACGACGCTTTTAAAATTCTCGATACGTCAAGCCGTGGTTCTGACGGAGTAAATAGATAACCTACTATATTTTTTTATTATTTTGCACGTTTTTTAGCTTTATCCCATTTAATTGCTGTAGAATTGGCATGATCATGCTAAAAATAAAGTAGGCAAACGGTTTTTATTTCTGTAGTGCCCATTTTGAGAAGTGCTCATTTTGATAAGTGAACATTCTGCGTCAAACCCGTGTCCACACTTATCGACGCGGAGTCGGCTTGAAGGCTTAAACCGATTAGAAAGAGCTTCATGTTTATGCAATACTAGCTTATGCCCGCGGCTTCGCCCGCGTATATAGTGAGTGTCCATAGAGTTTCTTGCCTGTTCTTCTCCATAGAGATCTACGCTAGGGAATGGGCAACTACAGTACTTTCACAGTTTTTATGTCTTGTGACTGGGACTGTAGCTACATTTAATGTTCATCTTTTTTTTGACAATTCAAAAGTGCCTGTAACTGGCCTACTTGAAATAAATGCTTTGATTTTTAAACACTGTTTTAAGCTTTCACGGTTCATAACTATACTACAAATGTCACTTACGGGATATCTTCCGCTTTGATTTTTATTTTGTAGATCCGTAATTTCCCATGGGATCGTACTACCGGATAAAAAAGTATGTCATGTGTTAATCCCGATTATAAACTATCTGTGCGCCAAATTTCATCAGAATCCGGTCAGTAGTTTTTGCGTAAAAGAGTAACAAACATCCATCGATCCATCCTCACAAACTTTCGCGTTTATAATTAACTAGCTGACCCACGCAACTTCGTCTGCGTCACATAAGAGAGACATAGCTAACAAAAGGAATACATTTTCCCCGTTTTTGCAACATCTTTCATTCATGCTCCGCTCCTTTTGGTCGTAGCGTGATGTTATATAGCCTATAACCTTCCTCAATAAATGGGCTATCCAACACAAAAATAAGTAGTTCCTGAGATTAGCGCGTTCAAACAAACAAACAAACAAACTCTTCAGCTTTATAATATTAGTATAGATTATGTAATCTACACTATATTATAAAGATGAAAGAATTGTATGTGTGTTTGTGTATGTTTGTAATGAATAAACTCAAAAACTACTGCGCCGATTTAAAAAATTCTTTCATCATTGGAAAGCTACATTCACCCTAGTGGGAATGATCCTGAGTAACATAGGCTATATTTTATACCCGTACTCCCACGGGACCGGGAACTACGCGGGTGAAACCGCGTGTGTCCACTAGTAATTAATATTAGTCGGAAAGGCGAACAGTCCGATGCAGTCATGTTACGTCGACAGAACCGAAAAGAGGCAACGGACGTGTTTTTTGCTTTTGAAAAGAAGCCAGCAAGCAAGACCAAGATTTATATGTTATCTTTAACAAATTGCATACTTAAGTACCTTTTTCCAATTTCCAGTATACAATGCTGTACGATGTTTTCCTTCGAAAACGATACATAACACTGTGAAGATATTCTTACGATAGAGATAAACTTTGAAACGAAATTAAAAGAAAACTATTGTAAGAGCTCTCGAAAACTCCACGTTGCGGTAAAGCAAACTTCTTACATTACATGTTGTGAAATATGAAATAATATCTACCGAACATATCAATATCGTATGTCTCTCACTACATATTATAAAAACAAAGTCCTCCGCCTCGCCTGTCTGTCTGTTCGCGATAAACTCGAAAACTACTGAACGGATTTTTACGCGGTTTTCACCAAGAGATAAGAGTGGTTCACGAGGAAAGTTTAGGTACTTATATAATTTGTCAAGGTTTTGTGTAAATTGGTTGAAATATAACGATAATCGTTCGAAGTGTCGGAAAAAGTCAAGCCGCCTGGGTATCGAAAACGCTGCCTCGACAGACAAAACATGTAGGCGTAATATGCTCTATAGTTCGGTTCAAACTTAATGGCGGCTCGGAAGTTAGCTGCGAGTGACGGTCTGCGCAGGAATAACGCTTCAAACTTTATGGCTATTCGGAACTTCTAATGTACAGCTGCGCAGACAACAATTTTAGGTATCAACGGGGCGCAGATGACGCATCGTTATGCCTGTATAATGCGCAGACTGACACTTTCAGCTAACTTCTGAGCCGCCATTAAGTTCGAACCGAACTTTAATACCCGTGCAAAGCCAGGGCGGGTCGCTAGTTAAGTTTAATGTGATTTCAAACCGTATCCATCTTCATTTACTTATTAAATGATGACAACATCCAATCCGTCTTCACATTTTACTTTAATAATACATTACATCATGTCAGCGTGTACCTAACAAGCACATCCATATTTTTGTTTTGACGTAATTAGGAATACCCATACTCCGGGGCTGTTACCGAGATATTCCTGATAGAAAAACTCAATAACAGTTTGGCCGACCTCAGAATCGAACTCAGAACTTCATGCTATGCAGTAGTGCTCGAGTCCAGTAGACCAAAGAGACAAAGACGTTATAAATAAAAATATGCAAAACGTTTTTGATCTTACTTTCTCTTCAAACCAAGAGGATTTTTTATTGTTTGATTTTGTTAGAAGTAGAAAGCGACGTGTTTATTGGATCCATCCATACATAAAGGGTGTAAAACACCTCTTAACGAAAACGAAAGGCACTTATTCTCCTCGTCATGGCGATCATTTTTTTGTTCTACACCATACCTGGGAACCTTCTAGTTACGGAGATATTGGGGGTCAAAGATCCAACTTTTTGACAAGTTTTTTTTTTAAATACAAGTTTTTAATGTAAGATTTTTACTTTAAACACCTCCACAACCCCCGTACTATTCAATCCATCCATCAGCACAATGTTTTGAGTGCGTTACATTGAGTTTTACCACAAAACATGATTTTTACCCCAAAAAAAAAAAAGTCGTTTCCCAGCAATAATTTTTGCGTAAAGTTACTTAGTTTGATGTGCAGAATGCTTGGTTGACGGCTTCGTGATGAGGTCTTTTACACCCCGCATAATTACAGAATATTCGCTAAATGATTGATTATATAGAAAAGGGAAGTCTTCAACCAGTTTGACAAATTCAATTATTTTTTCAGTCATATTACAAAGTTAAAAATCATAAGAAATTGAAATTCATTTAAATTCAGGTGTGTTTTATAGAAAATAATGAAAAGTTAACTTTTTACGCCAGTTCGACTATCGTAATGACAATAAACACGGGAGCAGGGTCCAAGCCACCGGTAGTTAGGGCTGTAGAGACAGGAACCTTTTCACAATGCGAGCCGTATCGAGGAGTACTGCCTTCTAAATCAGGCCCTTGATCCCACCGCCTAAGGAGAGCCACGAAAGATGGTAGTCAAGGCTCTTAGCTATAAGGCCATTGGCCTTCACGACAATCGGTACACTGAAAAAAATGTTTCGTTCTATGTAACCAAAACTTTGTCTACCAGTTACATAAAATTAGTGACAGCCGAACCAGTGTAACATATAGCAAAAGCCAGTTGAGTTACTGGAGTTGTGTCGCTTCCAACTAATCTTTTTTTAGTTTTGTATTGCTAATTGCTCTTGATGTTTGTTTTCAAACCGTTTGTCTACGGCTTAACTCATTACAAGTTACCATTTGCCAAACTTTCCAGTCAATATAGCACCTCATTTATGTTTTAGTAAGATATCTGTTTGTCGATATGTAATCGTTTTTGCGGTTAGATTACTTAAACGGTTTTGTAAATTATTACCAAATAACATTATTAACACAACTTAACTTTCTCATTGTCTAATCAAACATTTTTACAGTGTCTAGTCAAACTTCCCAGTAAGTTTAGCTGATTAGGTTTGCTGCCTTTCCAAATGCTATGACTGATAGTAACAAAATTAATTTGTTATTATCAACGTAGTAGTTTGCTTATATAGTGCCTAATAGTTTTGATAATATGGATGAATAGTTATGCTTTATTGAGATTACTGTTTTGATATATATTAATGAATAGTTTTGCTATATTGAGAAAACTGCTTTGATACATATTAATGAATATTTTTGCTATAATGAGAAAACTGTTTTGATATATATTAATGAATATTTTTGCTGTATTGAGAAAACTTTTTTGTTATATATTAATGAATAGTTTTGCTATATGGAGAAAACTGTTATGAACCTCCACGGTAGCACGGGAAATTCAAATTTTCTTACGTTTTTTGCAATTTGCAAGTCAGAATTAGGTTATATGTTGAAGTATGATTCGCGCCTGTAAGAAGTATGTATTTTCAGAATTATAATATTAAATGGTTATAATTTTGTTAATACATAATTCTTACGGGCGCAAATCATACTCTAATCAACATATAACCTGATTCTGACTTGCAAATTGCAAAAAACGTAAGAAAATTTAAATTTCGCGGGGTACCGTGGAGGTTCCACCTTAAACAGGTGTCCCGGGTCGAGTGGTCCAAACGAAAATTTGCAATAGGTCATAATATTATCTATTCCTAAAATAAGTGTTATTCTAAATAGTGATAATTTCTATATGTACAGACGGGTGACGCTGTCTAAGTAACATTTTACCTACCTTATTAATTGAATTCAAAAATCACCTATCATACAATCCTAAAAATAGTGATAACTTCTATACTATTAAGTATCGCCCAATCATATGAAGAGGTAATATGACATCTTCGAAATTTTTCTTTGGATTACTCGCTCTAGGCTAACCTGTCCATTTAAAAGGGTGTCCCCTTTTAAATGGACAGGTTAGCCTATATTGAGATAACTTTTCTGAGGATTGTACGGAAAACGAATTTTCTGCGACTCCTGCGGCTCTGAGTACTGCACGTCCACCTTTACAAATTGACTACTAATTTTAAACTGCATTAAACATTAACAAAACAAAAAGCTGAACATTACAATTTAAGAAAAACAGTTTTTATATATTACGAGGAAAGATATTTTACTGTTTTTGTACATTAAATAGGTAAGGAATTTGGTAGTGACATTATAATTATATTGAAAATACACATTATTTTTAATAAAACTTTTATTAATCGTAATTAGTAGGTTTACATTCGCATTATTATATAACAACTAGTACTAAAACACAAATTTCTGCCCTGGATTGAAGCTCATGAACGGTATGAAATATACAGATGAGTTTTCTTTTTTAAATACTCTTGGTACGTCATATGCCAATTGGTATAGCCTACTGCTTTTAATTTTTCTATTAGGGTCATCTTTCAACTCATTATCAATAACTATATTGCATAATTTTCGTCTTGAGGCATTGTTGAGCAGTCCATTTTCTTGGAATCTCAATAGCAGTGATTTTCCCTCATTACATGCACTCAAGATATTGTATAATTCCTGAAATAACATAGAATATAATATTATTGTACATTTTCCATATGTATTATATTAGGTACTAAAAATTATCAATGCAATTTAATACTTTCACCACTGTCAGTGGTTTGAAAGAATAAGTGACTACATTATTAGGTAGTCAACATCTGTCTAGCCAGACCAATGTTGATATTACTTCATAGTCGGGACTTAGTATGTTTTTTTTTTATAGCAACAATAATAATAGAATACATAAAGTTCATAATAATCTAAATAGGTTTATAAAGTTGTTGTTGGACTGACTGACTGAGTAGTGACTGACAATCAACACCCAGCCTTAACCAGCAATTGAAATTTTTTCGGCTGACATTCATGATGATGATTAACTATGTATTGTGAAGTAAGAAAGGAACTACCTAAAATCATCCACTAAAATAAAGGGAACATGAAGTTTCATGGTAAACAATGAACTTGAACAAAGCTAAGGTGGTTCCACTAGTACAATATTGTAAGAAAATTATAAAAAATGTGGAATGGATTACTTACACACAATGTATTTGGACTTGTCTCTTCAGGATTATCCACTTCCAGTGCTATGGGTTCCGAATCAATCAAATTTATTGCAGAGGATTCATGGTTCGGCTCAAAAATGAAATTAAGCACACTATCTGTAAGAACTGGCTGCTGGTCCTTAGAAATCTAAAATATATACAAAACATTAGTCATCCCCAAAAAGGAAATGGCATGTACTAGAACCGCACAAAACCCGCATGCTGGGTTATGGCTCACTCCCTCTCACAGAGAGCTAGGAGGCCTGTGTCCCAGCAGTGGGAACATTATAGGCTGATTATGATGATGATGGTCCTCAAAAGGACAAGTTAATAGCTACAGATATAGGTAATATAGCTACAGGCAAGCGGTCACAAAATTGTCATAGTAAGGGTCACTTTTAAATTTTTATCTAACTACTTATACCTACTTACTTTATTCTAATTCTTTATTGTACACAAATAAACAGTGTAGGGATAATGCTTGAAGGTACAAAGGCGCGCTTAACCCAGAATTGGATTTTCGAACAGCAAACCTTAGTGATACAGGGACTTGACAATGAGGACAGAGATTAAGATACTAATGACATAATATACATAAACATCCTAGGTATATAAACTAAACAAATGTGTATGGCACACAAAACATAAACTACTGCACTTACTACTACATAAATAGGTACTTACTAACTATAACAGGTACCTACACTATCTACACATATCTACTTACATAATTCTATGGAGAATTTTAACTAAGTAGATAGGTACCTACATCTAAAGTATGGAATCCCAAAATGTACATGAATCAAACCATTTTTTGTTTGTTTTGACCTATGTACAACTTTTCTGGAGTTTAAAAACATGCTGATAACTTACTGATACTTGATTACTAGCTTCTGATAATGTTCTTAACATTTTGATTTGAGTAGTTAGTTTGGCCCTATGGCCAATGATAGGTATTAGATCTTTTATGTCGTTTTCTGACAGCATTTGAAGTTTCTCTAAATCTATGGCTTGTTCTGCAAATTTTAGTAAAAGCATATATGAATAATAACGTAGGTACACAGCACACAACTGTATGTAGATCTTTGAAAATACAATCATTCGGAAAGAAGTAGGTAAGTAGGTATATATTTTCGAAAGCGAACGATTATGTACTAGGAATTTGGTGAACACACTAGGAACAGAACACACCACCGCCACATCGCGTGAATCTAAAAAAAGTGGTAGGTAAGTACCTAAACTACCAAGCTCAGACCAAATAAAAAAGTTTTATTTGGTCTGAGCTAGTAGGAACCTACCAACTACTAGGTTGATTGAAGTACCTAGATAGCTATGTAGTAATGAACTTGCATAATTACTAAACTACAGTTATGAGTTCTAACTAATAATGACATGGGTCAGTAACGTACTTACCCTGAAACTTGTCTATGTACATTTCAAGACCCCACTGCCTTAGATAGTCATCCACAGGCCGATTATGATAATCTTCGTCCATCATGATTGGTCTTAGAAGGTCTTTCAATAGTTTCACGAACATCAAAGCCAGCACCCGCAACGTAGAGATAGATTTACAGAGTAATATGTCTAATTTGAAACCTTTTATATGTACAATTTTAATTAATAATTATTTCTCTTCCTTTTCTTTGTTATATTATAATTATTCTATTGACGTGACGCGCGTGTGCAACTCGTACGTACATAAATAAAGAGCTCACGTCACGTCACTCCAGTTCAGATACTACTTATTTTCACCGCGAAAAATACAGGTTTTGACAGGTTTTCGGTGGCTGTAACTAAAGCGTTCCTTTACACGTTACAATATATTTGTGACAGATAGTTGTTTATTTAATTTACTCATAGCCAAAGTTTTGCAAAGCGCAGCACATTCACTGTGCGTGTTTTATCCACAAAGCCAATGTTAAAATAGCTATTTTTTTAAAGTAATATATGAACAAAATTGTTAGGTAGATTGCTTTTGCTACATAAAGTCAATTTTATTAGGCATAGAATGTCAAAGAGTTTTGTTACATTACGTACAAAGGTTTGGATACAGGATAACGAATCAGTTTATATAAAGAAGTTCGGTAAATAACATCAAAAATATTGATTACCTCTAACCGAACTGAACTTAACAAAATCAGTTTACGGCCTGTTAAATAAACCAGTTTTATTATTTTAAATTAACTTTATTTTTGAACAAACAAATTTCGGTTATTGCCAAAATAGCCAAAATAGGTTCAGTTATTTCTTTTTTTCAGTGTATGATGATAGTCGAGTTAATATCCCACATGTCGACAACCTCGTGTGCCAAGTCGAGATACTTGATTTGCTTATCTTTCCCTAACGCTTTCATTAACGTGATTCTTCATCATACATTGATTCTGCTTAAGCGGCTATTTTAGGCCTCACGATCTACACAACCCAGTTACTGTGTACCAAGACTCACGACTCTTCTAAATTCAAAAACGTTACAATGATACCCACATTGTCGTGGTTTTACATTTTTTATTTTAAAATTGGAACGGCACAAAGGGCGGGCTCCGGGACGGGCTTGACACATGCCAAAAGAATTTTAAAAATAAAATGGAGGTCCTTTGAGCCGAAATCTATTAATAGATTTCGCTTAATATGTTTTGTAAACGGATCGTATTTATTTAAACTCTCAAATTCAAAACCATGTATATATACGTACGTATACATAATTTGAAAATACAGGGTGTAAACGACCTCATCACGAAGCCGTCAACCAAGCAAAAATTATTGCTGGGAAACTACTTTTTTTGTTGGGGTGAAAAATCATGTTCTGTGGTAGAACTCAATGTAACGCACTCAAAACATTGTGCTAATGGATGGATTGAATAGTACGGGGGGCGTGGAGGTGTTAAAAGTAAAAACCTTACATTAAAAACTTGTATTAAAAAAGAAATCGGAGCAGTCTGGGGGCTGCCGATAGAAGTGAAAACAAAGAGTACACAAGCCCCGCTCCAGTCGTAGCACTGGTTATGCCCCGCGCATGCCTATGTGGTGCTACGCCGTAGCGGTTACTACGAGTGCTACGAACGGCTACGAAGAACAAAAAATGATCGCAATGACGAGGAGAATAAGTGCCTTTCGTTTTCGTTAAGAGGTGTTTTACACCCTTTATAAACGTATTACTTACATTAAACAAATAATCACTTACGCAAATAAGGATATTTCGTATATAGAACCCTAGGCATTCGTTTGAAATGTGGTTTACTAAGTAAATTGAATACTTTCGTGTATTTTGGTACAGAAACCTAGCTCATCAAGTTACTATTATCTGTCAAATTTCTTTAATAGATTTTCAACTATATCGCTAAAACATTAGGTTGAAAGTTAACCAGATGCACTTGATTACCAGTATTTTACATGGAGCGACTGCCTATCTGACCTCCATAACCCAGTTAGTACTGGGTAATACCATACTCCTTTGTATAGTTATACTTACTTCTAGGCATTTGATAAAATGTCTACCTTGCGAACTGTAAAAGTTTAATTGGCAAAGTCGTAATAAGATAAGGTCAGAGTTCTAATTTGTGGCAATTATTTGTTAGATAACATAAAATAAATTTGTAATTATTGTAGTCATTTTGTTAAACCATTTTGGGCCTAAAGAAAAGACGACTTTTAGCTGTTTTGTAATGTCTTAAAGGTACTTACATTAATTGTGCGTTATCTTTTCAATTACAATGAAAATAATAGGCGAGCTTTTATGTTAAGAACTCAAGTCATAACATTTAATTTTAAACTAAGATAAAATGTTTTTGCTTTTCATTTTCCTTGGGAACAATATAGAAAATTACACATGTTGCTAGTACCAAATTAAGCTGATCTCTCATTAAACGGAAAACTCATACAAAGCGAGGTCAGGTTATACTGTATAATATATGTATAGCTTGATGTGTCGCTGTGTCCATCATTGAATTATAAATTGTTACCCTTATATTCGTGTCGACTTTTTTTCCGAATTCTCAGTATTTTTATCTACACCCATGCTATAAATCCTCTATAAAGGTATCTGAAACAGTTAGCTTATGGCCAACATTAAAACAGCCAGTGTCATAATAACCATTATAACACCCAAACGGGTGTTATAATGTTGTACTGAATTTCATTATGCAACTCGTTTTAAAAAAAGAACATCGAATGTGGTAGTGAATCGATCGTCTAGCACGTGCGATTCACTACTACAGCGCCGTAATTAAAAAAAAAACTTATAGGTTAATTCGAATTCACGTCGTATCCCGCCATTTTTGTTCGACATTTGGATATTAGTATTGCATTATGTACTTTGTTGTTTACAAAAATGAGTGATACAAGCTTTGTGAATTTTGATAATTGAACAATCCAAAATGTAAATAATTATATTACTACCTATACACGGTTTGTTTGTAGTAAATACAAGCAATTAAACTTTCCATGAATTTACATAGACTTCTTAGAACACTGCAACACCCTATGGTTTCAGAACCTTTTATGGAGGATTCATATCATGGATGTAGATAAAGTCTTGTATGCAACTGTACATAATTAGGTATTAAAACACTCATGTGATACTATTATCACACTCGGCTTCGCCTCGTGTGATAAACCCACATTCGTGTTTTAATACCCCTCATTATACAACAGTTGCATAAATAACTAATATTTAACTTATTATATTTATTTTTATCTTATTATTTAACTCCCGAGAAATGACTTAATAAGGTGAACGCAGACTTAGCCGCACCGCAGTCGCCGCATTCGAATTCTTCGTATAAAGTTCTATGCAATCTGTGTCTGTGGTACAATCTGTGTCTATGTCTGTGTGCGAGATTGCATAGAAAAATTAGAATGCGGCGACTGCGGTGCGGCTAAGTATGCGTTTACCTTTAAATTCGAAGTACGTACTCAATTTTAACAAGCTTTGTTTATTAACCTTACAATAAAGCTCCTGTTCTATAATCAAATTATTAACGGTCTTTTTAATCTTTAATTCTGTTATTTTATGCTTTTTAGTCGCTGAGCAGACGAAGGAATACTTATTTGCCCGCGCGACACTGGACAGTAATGACTACTGGAATAATTAATCCTGTCCATTTGTTTGCCGCGTTGATTTAACAATCATTGGTTGTAGCAAATTGTCCGCGGACAAAATTGTTCAACGTCACTATATGTACGAGAACGTTATGGCGCCCAACGTGGGACCTGGATTCATTAACATATTTTTTCGGCAATGCCAATGACTCATATACCTACACGCTGTCTGTGAATACAAGTATTCATATTAACAACTAATACGCACGTAAGAAAAGTCCTTTACACACTTCATCCTCCCAGAGAATCAAAGCCGAATCACTCACACGCGAAATCTGTACTTTTCCAGCACATTTATTTGAGCTTCTCCTCTATTATCGTGTAGAGCAAAGTAACATTTTACGGTCATACATATTACATAAGGCCATAAACTTACTTCCCACACCGTACTCTTGTTCTCGTGACTGCTTACCTGTAACAAAATAACGAGCGGTGTAATAGATATTGTAAGTTCATTATGGAGGGTAGTTCGCAATTTCCAAAGTAAGTTGTCGCGAGCGAAGTTTCCGTGTGACTTACCGTCTAACATGATTTAATTTGTTAATGCATGGAAGATGGGGCTGAAACACGACTTGGGTAAATAGAGTTGTATTTTAGTAAGTAAAGGTTTATTTTCATTCCTTATACATATTATTGTTTCCAGTAAAATTCTACGCTGCTACGAAATCTGAATCAGAATAAGGTTTATTATCGTTATAAACGCAAGAATAATTTTAAACAAGTTAATATCGTACCAACAATAAATGGAAAATACTTCTTCAAAATTTGTCTGCAAGAGAAATAATGAAAAAAAAAATGTAGAAATAAAAATATTGAATTCCTAATGTTGTAGGCTTGCAGTAGCCAACCCGACCTAACAAAAAAAAACAAAAATATTATAAAGAGGTAACATTTGTTTGTAAGTTTGTAGTTTGTATGTTTGTAAGTTTGTATGTAGGGGGTAATCTCCGGAAGTAATGAACCGTATAGTATTATGCTATACTTACGCTTCATATTCACCATTCATAATACTATTCATCATCCTTTTTATTTGTTTACATATCTACACTCAGCAAATCGATCTAAATACGATTCATTTACTTAAAAATAGCTGAAATAAAATATTAACTTATAATAATTTCATGTTGTGACATTTACGTCAAGCGTCAAATTGTCAAACTCTCAGTTTCTGCTTAGTCTATGATATTTACTTTTTGATTTGTAAAATTTAAATTATTTTTATCAATATGTGTTTAGCCATTATATTTTGTAGATTATTACGATTGTTTACTAAATAACTTAATATTAAATTATATTATAAAATTATTTACGCACTCATGGATATGTCCTGGCCGACTACACTTGTCAGTTGAGATGATGGCGACACTAAGAAAACTAAGATTTGAAAGAAGAAGACTACTTTGGAGAAACGAGCTGACGGACGGCTGAAAGAGGACTCTGGAATCTGATTAGATGAGCATCAGATAACCGCTTGGTTTTCGCTGAGATATAAAAACTACCCAGGGGATCCAGCTAAAGATCCACCTGGAACTATTACTCCGACGCTAAGCTATTCTGGCCCTGAAATCTACGCTGCCCTACTACAGAGCTGACCTTTTGGACTCTAGATCTGCACGACGCCCTTCCAGCTGAGGTTTCCTGAAGGTAATCCTCGACGTCTCTCTGCTATATACCGGCTACCCTGACGCCTGTTCCCGTTCCTACAGTGGTGAACTCTTTCTAATCCAAATAAGTGCTTGAACTATAAAACTATAGAGAGTGCGTGCTAGGTAGGTGTTTTTTTATAACTAGCTGTATTTTATATCTTTCCCCTAATTAAATTTTAAATTGAACAAGTCTGCTTACCCTTTTATTCAATAGGAGCAAGTAGATTTGTTACAACCGATTTAAAAAATTCTTTCACTATTCGAAAGCTACATTCACCCTGAGTGACATAGGCTATATTTTACCCCGTACTCCCACGGGAACGGGAACTACGCGGGTGAAACCGCGGGACGTCAGCTAGTTCATCAATATAATGTCAAGGAGTTCTGTACAAGATGATATCACGTTTATTAGGTCATATAAAAATGCTTGCTTAATAAGTATTCATGCCAAGTCTACGCCTTAGCTCAGAATGAAGTTAATAAATCACATGCCTTTAAAAAACGGATACGAGGACCAATTTTTCATTGTAATAGTGCTTGATAAAACAGATTAAGGTTGCATATTACATAACACAGTATTATATTCCTGAAGAGTCTAATCTTATCTATTCAGGGATTCCATTCGAGGTGCAGAGGTGTCCCTACAGTACGCCTACATTTTGGCCAATCAGTCAGGAACGAGTCCTCAGTGGTCACACCAGCATTTCTTGGGCCTACCTTGGTAACGACGACTGTTTTCAGGCACCCACTATGCGATGATTCTGGTCCATCTGTCCTGACCGATCCTGGAAATGTGACCCGCCCAGTCCCATTTTAAAATCGCAGACTTATTGCCTACATCGGCAGCCAGTAAAAATGTCGTGCAAGTGACACGAAGAAGCAGATGAATACCCATAAAATGGGTAGCAGGATAAAGACCCTTTTTATTCCCAGCCTCCTTGCTTCCACCTTGAATACTTATTAATTACGCTAACCCTCACCTAACCGCAATATCTAATTAATTAAGGATGTATAGATAGATAGATTTTTGAATTTACTGAGAGTAAGCTCTGATTTACTATTTACGTAAAGATCTTTGACCTAATTTCATACTTCTTCTGAGCTAGACTTCGCAGCAACCTGACGCCGTTCGTGTTTATTGCAGGATACTAGGTAATTTCAGTTTTGGCCAGTACAAAAATGAGAAAACATTCATCGCCTTTTTGGGGTCGGCTTCCAGTTTAACCGGATGCAGCTGAATACCAGTATTTTACCTGGAACGACTGAAAATCTGACTTCCACAACCCAATTACTGGGTAACGATACTCTTTCGTAAGACACGTTGTTAGACGTTCGGGCTTCAGACTACCTGTAACGACTGTCAAAGATCTATAATTGACAGTCAAACCAACGGCTTAACGTGCTTACCGAAGCACGGTGAAAACTCGGAATATAATGAATGGTCACCCATCCACACACCAACCTAGGCAAGCGCGGCTAAACTTGAAGATTCATGCGAGCAGCTGTTTTTATTTAGCCACGAGCTCCTCATTTTTTAAGTCATACAAAGAAAATTAAAACGAAAGGACCAAATTAATCACTTCTTTAAACTGCAGTAAGTAAAAAAACTTAACTGCCCGTTCAGAACTAATTTTACAGCAGTATTAAGGCTGGTAGGACCAGTTTTATTACTTCAATTAACGGGCTATAAACCTCCGTTTTCCTTTATTGTAGTCAGTAACTGCGCCACCAATTAAACGATTATATTGTCGAACTAAAATGGGTAAGTGAAAAGAATGGCTCCACCGAACCGACATTGTTCGATTGAAATTAAAAATTCAGTCATCATTCTCTTGCCCTTATTCCAATTCATTTGTGGTCGGCGCAGCATATCTTCTTCTTCCATACTTCTCTATTTTTCGTCATCTCATCAGACACTTCTTTTAGTGCCATATCATTCTTAACACAGTCCATCCATCGTTTCTTTGGTCTTCCTCTACTCATATCCACATTCCTCTACCCACATTCATACTCAAAACTTTCCTTACGACATTTTCCTCATTCCTCCGCATCAGTCGTGAGAAGTAAAATTCAAATTAAATAAATGTTCTATGAATGTTTTAAGCTTTCACGGTTTCGCGACAGCAGTTGCAACCTTGCAACTGCCATGATCGCGTAATGACCAGTATTGGGAGCTTACATTACAATAATTGAAAATAATGGAAGCATACCGTAAGTGACAGTGTAAGTTTTGTTATAAGAACGTTAAAAAATAATTACACATAGTTTTTCTAAAATTAATAAAATAAAATAAAAATCTGTTTCAGAATGATTGCGTTGCCGAATATGTATGCGATAAAAAAATAAATAAAGGCAGATATTATAAAAAACGAATAGGTATTTTGAGGCTACGCCATTCATCGTCGATCAATAAGTTGTTAACAACATGTTTTACGATATATTCTATACAATCTACATACAATTTCTTCAGATCTTTTATATTCTCTACACATATAGGGAAACCAAAAAGGGCGTTGAAAGGAATCAGAATTTATCAAAGCTTTCAGAGCGAATTTTCTCATTTAATAAAAATCTTTGTAAAATAAATCTGGCCATAGTCTGGCACTCTCTTTGAGTAAATAATTATAAATATTTATTTGCAATTTCATCATAACTTACGTGCTTATTTGTTATTTTTATATGTTTTTGGTTTCATACGCACGAAATGATAATGAAACATGATAATGACATAGAAAGGATTTCAATTTTCGTAAAAGGATAACTAATATGCGAAATGTCGCGTTAACTTTAAAAAACCTGTTAAAGGTCAAGCTAAGTTTATTATTTGTTTCTTTATGTATATTTTTTATTCACTGTATCTGTATCACACATAATGAAGTATAAAGGGTGTAAAACACCTCTTAACGAAGTTGAAAGGCACTTGTTCTCCTCGTCATTGCGATCTTTTTTTTTTCTACACCATACCTGGGAACCTTCTAGTTACGGAGATATTGGGGGTTTTGACCCCCAATATCTCCCTTCCAACTTTTTGACAAGTTTTTTTTTAAATACAAGTTTTTAATGTAAGATTTTTACTTTAAACACCTCCACCACACCCGTACTATATTCAATCCATCCATCAGCACAATGTTTTGAGTGCGTTACATTGAGTTCTACCACAAAACATGATTTAAATAATATTAAAAAAACAATGTTTTTTTTTTTAATTTCTTAAAACGACTTTTTTTTGGGGTTCACCCCAAAAAAAAGTCTAATCTAAGTCTAATATTTTTTTCGTAAAGTTACTTAGCTTGATGTACAGAAAGCTTGGTTGACGGCTTCGTGATGAGGTCTTTTACACTCTGTATTGTCCTGAGAAAATCTCAACTCAAAATATCCCGATACCATCTGTCAGGATTCGTCTGGCTTTTTGGATCCCCGGCTAGGCTTTACCGGCCTTTTCTATAATATGAGATTTTTTAATAGATATAATCAGTTCAGTACTAAAAAAGGCAGATAAAAAAGAAAAAAATCAGGACTTACATGCAGATGTCTTTTTGTCAACACATATGAAATTTCGAAATGGTAACCCTATTTCAATACTCATAAAAGCCCTTAAAATAGACGGTGATATAAAGGATCTACATCTTTTAGAGGTCGACAATTTGGTGGAAGCCTCACAATTTCAGAGACCGCTTCTGAAATGGCGTTTACCGCGTTTAACATCCTTTGTCAAGATCCGCAGAGTTGAGCCCTTTGTGTCTTTTTCTGGAATAAAGGTTTGTTGGGATCGAACGTTCTGGACGAAAAATATTTCGTGTCGTCTCGTTGTACTGAATTTATGTTCAATCACACGTTTAAGAGTCCTATTACATTTTTTACGCAACTTCATGATTTTTGACGCAGTAATTTTCAGCAGCAGTAAGATATTTTAATTATTTGCTTATGGATAACGATAGTGCCATTCTCTTTCTTGCAAGTTGGAGTTACACATTTTCATTTTTCTTTTCGTGTAATTTACTATAAATATTTTACGAACTCAGTTTGCAAGAAAAACCGTCGGTGATGGAACTTTGACGCTCAAATTCACCTTGTTACATTCAATTCTTATAAAAGCTAAAATTACTAAAAGATAAGTTGAATGTTTTACTTGTTTATTGGAGTTCTAAAATTTCTTAAAATTCCTTGAGTTTTCACGGAAAAAATCGAAAAGAAAGCGTAATTTAAGCCATAAATGTCTTGATTCAGTGTCCATTATATTCCAAATAAACCCAATTTTATCAAATAAATTAATATGATTTAAAACTTCGATCTACAATGAAAACGTTTCATTAGTTTTCGTTTGTCAATATAATAAGACAAAATTACAATAAATCAAATTAAAGTACTATAATTCTGCGTCAATTCAGCTCGTACCTCAGTCTCATGTCAGTCTGGTCTCTAATTTTCGTCGATAACAATTGAAAATCGTCCGGAGATCGCTATTATTATCGACTCGTGTACTCCGATCGAAATAATGTGATCCAGGAAGTAAAAATCAAAAATTTGCAAAAAACATGTAATAGGACTCATATAAGATTTAATCGCATATTTCTCGGAAACGTTGGAAGATTTTGTCTCATACAATACCTGTTTGTATTGGTTACGACCTATTGATATCAACCGGTGACAAGCTTCGCCGCGTGGCTATTACGAAATAAAAAGGGGGGAAAATATAAGGACTACCAAAAATAACTTTGTGACCACTAACATCTATCACCTAAAATATCAATTGATCACCAAATTTAGTAAATTGAGCACCAAATTTTAATGAGGTGGTCGATGACAAACTACTTCTGCCTAGGCCGACATAGGGCTTTTTTTAAACCATTCAGAAATATGAGCTCCGTAAAGCGCTCCGTCTACCGGGTCTCCCTCGACTCGGATGCAAGAGCATAATAGTTCAATTTCTCTAAAAAAATATTTTTTTGGTTCTACGGATGTACGGTCAATATAAGAATAAATTCGCACGCGATACTCGGAGCGCCCTCAAGCTACTACAAGAGCATGCGCGCGACCGTATATCAAGGTAGTTAAGGTTTATATTAAATTGTTGTCTTCAAATGCGCTCCGCTGCGCCTAGCGCCTCCAGCGGTGTGCGTTGGCCCTTAGTCTGCGTTTTCAGCAGAAATGAGCGTGAAACAAACCAATAATATCGATTCTTTTTCACAGCTATAGTATTCTAGCTTTGTAATTGGTTAGCTAGCAGCCTAACGCTCCTATTTGCGGTGAATAACGTCACAATAACTACGCAATAACTTTTAATGCTGACATTAATTATATTACGGTTGGTTAGGAAACTGATACAGCTAACAAACTACCAAGTACAACACAATAGTTTGGGTTTCGGTTTCAGAAGACAAACATCAAAGGCTCGTGTTACTTACAGTCAAAACAACTATTTCGTAACCGCTGAATAGTTAATTATACCAATTTAGACTCAGTAAATCACCGTGGAACTGAACACAGGTTGGTTTAGTTAGCATAGTCATGATTACAAATTAAACCCAAAAGAGCAGCGGTGGCCCAGTGAAATCCCAATCCGCCCTGGGCCCGCGTGGTAGATTATAGCCCATTCCCTCTTATAGAGAGGTGGCCTGTGTCCCAGCAGTGGGAACATTAATAGGCTGATGATGATGATGATGAAAAAATCACCAATACTGTAAAGTCAATTCGATGAACAACTAACAGACAACGCATAGCCTACGTGCTGGTTTAGAATGGTAGCGACTACAAGTAAAGTGGCTATAGTGGCTAAAATTTAAACAATGACTGTTGATCCGGTACTGTCCTGACACAACGGTCTAAATCCAGTGTACTTCGCTAAACACTTGACTAATGTAAATGTGGTTTAATAGCTATACCGCATACCGCTTGGTACCACAATTACGAGAGAAATTGCTTCTTGCCCACGAGTCACCGCGTCTTGGAGCGGTTTCTGCCTAACGTATTTTGTAGCGTGTAAAGAATAGAACGCGCGTACACCCGCGTATTCCAACGCGTTAATGATAGCTGTCAGCAAAAGTGACGACTTATCTCGCGACTCGCACTTGTACGAGCTTATACGCGCGTCACCGCTTGTACGAGTTCCACGTGTGGCATAAAGCACGCGAATACGCGCCTGCACGCAAGTACAAAAACGAGCTTATACGCGACAAAAAAGCGAAAATCTGAAACCTACCCGAAGAAACAAGTGAAATACGTGCGTGTCGCTTGAAGCAAGTTGCAAGGTCGTGAACGGGGAGTAATACTTGAAACATGAAAATTTGACACGTGTTTTGAGACATAAGTAATCCGACTGAGACAAAAACAAGAATTTCTCTAATTAAATTCAGGGTTTTCAAGGTAAAATCGACTCCTTTTGATCAAGTCGGTTTTTGGTGTAGCCTTTGTTACCCGGACCATAATTACGAATCGTTTGACACCATATTCATCAAAATCGGATGAATAGTTTAGGCGGCACATACGTGAATACAAACATACATAGGTACGGTCGACCAAGCTATTTATTTTACAATATAATTTGCTTGTTAAAATTTAAACCAAATAGCTTGGTCGACCGTAAATCCTTTAATTTTAAAATAAATGGGCAGATGAGACTATATTATTTTCAAAAAGACATGTTTTTGATAAACGCGACTGCTATAGTACATTATGATATAAGTGCGGTAAGTTGAAAATTACAGCCGAGGCGATATTGCCGAGGCGATAATAAAGCAGAGGCTGTAATTATCAAAGCGCACGTATGTCATACGACGTTTTATAACGTATTTGCGAGGAAATAAATAAAACTCGGACTTTCTTAAACGAATAAATCTTTTACTTGTTTACAAATTAGCGATGCGCGCGCATCAGCGCTTTTTTTTAAGGCAAAGACACACAAAACAGCCAGCATTACTAATGTTCCCAGCCGTGCCTCGGGAGGCACGGTGCATTGTTATTTTAATTGTGTCTGTAATTGCGGGTATTGAAGTGCTACTATTTTTGTGTTTTTGTTACAGATAAATGGTTGTAATTAATTGTCAAAATGAATTAAATTAAATAATTAAATGTTTATTTATTATATTTCATCCCCCACAGTTAATTTTATTCATAAAATGTTGACCACTTTTCTGACATAAAAACTCTTTGCTAAGATTTAAAAAACCGGCCAAGTGCGAGTCGGACTCGCGCACGAAGGGTTCCGTACCATTATTTAAAAACATTAGACAAAACTGCAAAAAAATCACGTTTGTTGTATGGGAGCCCCCTTTTTTTTTTTTTTTTTTTTTTTCGGATGGGAAATCATCAAATAACTCCTCCCGCTCTGGGCGGAGCAGGAGGGAGTGTCAGACTTTTACTGACTAAAACCCATCCATGTTCCTTCATCGCCCTTTGTGTTCCGGGGCCACGGTATCTCTTTCGAATAGTCCCGCAACCCCGGCAGGCATCGGTCCTTACGGACCCCTTCCCTTTTGCTGACTCTCTTTGAGGCGCGCGTGGAACACGAACGCACCGTCGTGGGAGCCCCCCTTAAATATTGATTTAATTCTGTTTTTAGTATTTGTTGTGATAGCGGCAACAGAAATACATCATCTGTGAAAATTTCAACTGTCTAGCTGTCACGGTTCATGAGATACAGCCTGGTGACAGACAGACGGACAGACGGACAGACAGCGAAGTCTTAGTAATAGGGTTCCGTTTTTAACCTTTGGGTACGGAACCCTAAAAAGTGCCGTTCCTTTTTGACGGAGCATCTTGATAAACCGTGCGTTGTACATTACATTACTGCACAAGTACGTAATGAGATACATTACGATATTGAAATGGGTGAAATAAGAGACCCTTTACGAGCAAATGTGTTATAAAAATCAAAACGCTTCTTTTTGGCTGCGACGTAGTCGGGACTTAGTAGGGGTTAGCCGTGTGGTATCCGGCAGAGTAGAATAGAACCAACTCATTACACTCACGGGTGTCGTATAAGGCGACTAATGTCTGAGGCAGAACAACCTTGCGCCTCCGTAGACCAGAGAATGGGCAGCAGCGTTTTCTGTTAGTCTTTCATCACTGCGATCTCCAATGCGCCTGCCAAGCGTGGAGATTACGGCAAATTCCACCCATCATGGGAGAGGCTTATGTCCAGCAGTGGACGTTATGGGCTGTTGTTGTTGTTGTAGTCGGGAAAAAAGATTTATATTTTTTAATCAAAATATAGTAGGTTCCTTCTGACCTTACAGCAGTCGGTTTAAAGACATAAAACTAACTTTAGCGTTTCCAACGCAAGTTGCAGTGAACTTTAAATTAAAATGGAATTAGTTTAGTCCGACATCGCGCGTTCTTCTTCGCCGCATTTCCTAGGGACGTTGATCCGATTACATATTTTATCGAGTTTTTCAGTTACCGATCAACTAGACGTAACACCAAATCAAATCAAAATGTTTTTGCTTATTTTCCTGTTTATTTGGTATATTTCGCACAAGAAATACGAGTAGGGGAATTCATTGTTAAACAAATTGACTGTGAATTTAAATTGTCAGTTGGTATGTATTCAATAAACGGCTGAAGCTGAAAGACAATATTGACCATATAATTGCCATGCACTTCTATTAGTCTACTGATGAAGAGACCACCTCACTGGAGGACACACTCGAACTGCCACAACTTACAACATATCTGTTTGTACGTATAGTTAATGCTGATTGCTGATTGGAAACAAACAAGAAAAAAGAAAACTTGTATTATAGGTATTTAAATTATATAACTAAATAGCGGACGTCACGCGGTTTGACCTGCGTAGTTCCCGTTCCCGTGGGAATACGGGGATAAAATATAGCCTATGTTACTCGCTGATAATGTCCATTGCTGAAAGAATTTTTCAAATCGTTCCAGTAGGTAATTTTTAAGTTTATTCGTTATACAGGGTGTAAAAGACCTCATCACGAAGCCGTCAACCAAGCATTCTGTACATCAAACTAAGTAACTTTACGCAAAAATTATTACTGGGAAATGACTTTTTTTTTTTGGGGTGAAAAATCATGTTTAGTGATAGAACTCAATGTAACGCACTCAAAACATTGTGCTGATTGATGGATTGAATAGACGGGGGTCGTGGAGGTGTTTAAAGTAAAAATCTTACATTAAAAACTTGTACTACAAAAAAACTTGTCAAAAAGTTGGAACTTTGACCCCCAATATCTCCGTAACTAGAAGGTTCCCAGGTATGGTCCAGAACAAAAAAAATATCGCAATGACGGGGACAACAAGTGCCTTTCGGCTTCGTTAAGGGGTGTTTTACACCCTTTATACAAAAATACAAATATTTCCTCTTTATAATATTAGTATAGATATGTACTCGATGATAGATTATTTAACTTGATTTATGTAATTTGATCATTTGCGGCGTGGCCAAATTCTAAACAAACTCCGCCATTTTGTTCTTTCCATACCATCATCCTATAATAACACTTTCATGAATTTGACATGACATTGTATACCTACCCACGGGCCCACAGTACAATCATCACGTCTGCGGAGATCCACTAGCAAATTCAAATTGACCGTTACCAAATTCTTAGGTTTATTAGGTCTAAAAACTTCAAGTGAAGCATAACTTGATTCAGACAGAAGTCTACAATCAGACTAACTTTTGGTCGTGACTTTGTTGTTCGGCCTTCAGCATTTGGCAAAGTTCCCAATTCACTCCAAAAGCCAGTGACGTAAGAGCAAACTTCATTTACTACGTTTTGTTACGTTGTAAGTAAACCTCGAAAGCACGAAACCTAGCCGTGCGGTATCCGACAGAGTAGAATAGAACCAACCCATTACACTCACGGGTGTCGTATAAGGCGACTAATGTCTGAGGCAGAACACCTTGCGCCTCCGTACACCAGAGAATGGGCAGCAGCGTTTTCTGTTAGTCTTTCATCACTGCGATCTCCAATCCGCCTGCCAAGCGTGGAGATTACGGCAAATTCCTCCCATCATGGGAGAGGCTTATGTCCAGCAGTGGACGTTATGGGCTGTTGTAATAGTAGTAAGTAAACCTCGTGAAATAAATGTCTTGTTATGTTAGTATTAAATACAACTGGTAATTACCGACAGGAGTTCACCACTATGGCTTCCCCTTCACGCATAACATGCCTTTGGTCGCGGCATCGCGCCTGTTATGTATAGAAATTAACACACGGGAACGTTTTAAATGTAACCTATAACATTCGGGGATAATGTAGCTTACCGTTAGTAAAAGAATTTTTAGAATCGGATCAGTAGTTCCGAAGATTACTCCCTGCATACAAACTTACATACTTAATCTATAATATTTTCACTCCTGACACTGTGTAAGAGGGTGTAGGCATGCGCGGGCTCAGAGAGGGTTGGTAGATGTTACAATTCTTCGTATAATCGGTTCTAGGACATGTCGGTTCGCTCACGGTATTTTTCTTCACCGTTTTGAGAGCAGTTAGGGATACGTAAGTGCAGTGGTGGAACCTTACTGGCTAGGTAATGTCTCAGTCCATGAAACTGAACAACATTTTGTTCTATGGCTTTTGGAAATTCATAACTTTGCACTGTTTAAGACTTTCACGGTTTTTCACTACACTCAAAGTACTTACGGGATATTATCCGTGGTTTTCTTTATTAATGAGCTCCCGATAATTCGACGCTGTTGCAAACATCATGATCGCGGGAATACTGAAGAGGTATGCAGGTGGGGCGATTCATAACTTTTTTGCGAATTTCAAGAACTCGTAAAACAAAAGTTGTTCAGTTTCATATTCCTGGAGATCACACGGGAGGTCTTGCTTTTATTTTGTTACACCTTGTATAAAGGGTGTAAAAAAACCTCTTAACGAAGCTGAAATGCACTTGTTCTCCTCGTCATTTCTATTATTTTTTTGTTCTACACTATAGCTGGGAACCTTCTAGTTACGGAGATATTGGGGGTCATAGTTCCAACTTTTAGACAAGTTTTTTTTTTTTTTAATAACAGTTTTTAATCTAAGATTTTTACTTTAAACACCTCCACGACCCCCGTACTATTCAATCCATCCATCAGCACAATGTTTTGAGTGCATTACATTGAGTTCTACTATAAAACATGATTTTTCACCCCAAAAAGTCGTTTCCCAGCAATAATTTTTGCGTAAAGTTACTTAGTTTGATGTACAGAGTGCTTCGGCAGACATTGCCTAATATACGTTTAGGTACACCTAATTCTAGCACACCTAGGTGCGGCCTAAAGCTAGGGCACACAAAGACAAACCAAATAGCTAAGGTTAGAACTGTTATCAAACGCTACATCCAAGTGTTTGCATCTAACCAAAGGAACCTAGTTTTAGCCCTACCTAGGAATAGCCGGCTAAAATTAGGTGTAACCGCGCTTAGATTTTTGCTGTAACAGAACTTCGTTGATTCTTCTGACAGGCGGTGTGCATGTATGACCAGATATATATATGTACGTGGATGAGGCAAAAAAGTGTGTTAGGAACGTAGCAGGTGGCGACCTGTTGTTTCTGCTTACCCCCATGGGAAAAAGGCGTGAGTATAAAGGGTGTAAAACACCTCTTAACGAAGCCGAAAGGCACTTGTTCTCCTCGTCATTGCGATCATTTTTTTGTTCTACATCATACCTGGGAACCTTCTAGTTACGGAGATATTCGGGTTCAAAGTTCCAACTTTTAGACAAGTTTTTTTTTTATAATACAAGTTTTTAATGTAAGATTTTTATTTTAAACACCTCCACGACCTCCGCCCTATTCAATCCATCCATCAGCACGATGTTTTGAGTGCGACACATTGAGTTCTACCACAAAACATGATTTTTCATCCCAAAAAAAATCGTTTCCCAGCAATAATTTTTGCGTAAAGTTACTTAGTTTGATGTACAGAATGCTTGGTTGACGGCTTCGTGATGAGGTCGTTTACACCCTGTATGTATAACTTCTTTGGTCAAGCTAGAGGTCGCAAACGCGACTGCTGAGCATGAGGTCCTTGGTTTGATTCCCGGGTCGGGCAAAGTGTTATTGGGTTTTCCTTTTAATTTCTCAGTAGCAGCTACAGTCTTAGATCAGTGCCAGGTTGATGGCAATAGGCTCGCCCGGTATTACATGGGACTTAAAACATAACAGAAATGTGGATGTAATATTAGGTGAATGATAGGGTCGCCAGTAGTGGCCCTGAAATTGCCAACCTTTTCGCAGATCAATTTGTGTCTGTTTTTAGTCTAAACCCAGTTACGAATAACAATACTTCAAATGGATTTTCAGGTATTGACTTTGTCATAAGTACTATTGAGTTTACGGAAATGCAAATTTTTAACAAGCTCAAACACATAGATGCCTCCAAAGGGGCTGGACCTGATTCCATACCACCTTTGTTAATAAAACGCTGTTGTCATGAGCTTACCCTGCCGTTGCTGTTAATTTTAAATTCTTCTCTTGCCGAAGGATTGTTTCCTGATGTATGGAAAAGTGCAAGAATTGTCCCGATTTTCAAGAAAGGAGATCCTGCCAATGTTAAAAATTACCGTCCAATTTCAATATTATCATGTTTTTCAAAGATCTTTGAGTCTCTTATTTGTCCTATTATTACTAACCACATTGACAAAATTATTTCACAGAGTCAGCATGGTTTTAAAGCGGGTCGCAGCGTAGAAACAAACCTTGTCGAGTTTGTTTCTGATGTAACCCTGGCTCTTGACAAAAGATTGGAAGTAGATGCTGTTTACACGGACTTTAGCAGTGCGTTTGATAAAGTTGACCATTCTCTGCTACTGTCAAAGTTAGAATACAATGGTATACATGGCTCTTTTTTAAACTGGTTTTCATCTTATTTATCCCATAGATCGCAAATTCTTGTTGTTAATGGTTATGAATCTTACCCTTACTATGCTATCTCAGGAGTTCCTCAGGGTTCTCACTTTGCACCAGTTCTATTTTCACTCTTCATTAATGATATAACTGATCAAATCCTTCACTGTAAATACCTGATGTTTGCCGATGATCTTAAAATTTATAAAATTATCACTTCAGATAAAGATGCTTCCCTAATTCAGGAGGATTTGGATAGTATTGACCATTGGTGCAACCTGAATCACATGAAGCTTAACATACAAAAATGTAGCCACATACGATTTTCAAGGAAAAAGCACTGCAATTCAGTCTCATTAAAAATAAAAGGAGAATTATTAGAAACCGTTAATGAGGTCCGCGATCTTGGTGTCATCATGGACAGTAAACTTAACTTCAGAAGTCATATCGATAACATCGTTACTAAATCATCACGGTTGCTAGGATTCTTAAGAGAAGTACTAAAGGGTTTAAGCTAATAAGAACTAAAATTGCCTTTTATTACGCCTTAGTTCGGAGCCACCTAGAATTTGCTAGCGTGGTATGGAACCCCCACTATGCTGTACACTCACAGAGAGTCGAAAGCATCCAGAGGGCCTTTACAAAACACCTAGCTTATACTTTCAGTATAATATCCCCCCGGTGTCCATATGAACAACGCCTTCAATCGTTTGAAATGAATAGTTTGCGCGACCGTCGACTAATGCAGGATCTCATGTTTTTGTACAAATTAGTAAATAATAAATTAGACTGCAGTAAGCTAGTTGAGCGTATCGGACTAAAAGTACCTCACAATTTTCCCAGATATCCTATGACTTACCTATTCAATACTCAAGGATCTAACTCAAATATTGGTGTAAACTCGCCACTCAATAGACTCTGTAGAGAGTTGAATTCTTTTATTAAATCCTCCCCTGATGTCGACATTTATCACAATTCCATAAAAATCTTTAAATCCCAATTACTGGATTCTCGAAAATCACAACACAATGTTTTGTTATGTTAGTATTAATTAATGATTCCTTTGGTTTTTTTTTACCTTGTAATACTACTTCTTTCTTCATTTTTAACAATGTTATAATAATTTTATTTTTATTCATAGTTCTGATCTCATTTTTATCTATTCTAACACTACTAATCATATCTTGTCTTTTTTTTTTTTAATTTTAATTAGTTAGTAAAATTACATCATACGTTTTTCTTTTCTTTGTATTGCTTCGTAAGCTAGATAATCTCTTAACTTGTAGGATCTACTATTGTATTTCATTTATTTAGCCACTCATTTTCTCATTTTAATTTTTAATTTTAATCTCTCACATGCTAACACTTATTTTTGTGAATGCTGGTTAACCTGTAATTGGCAACTGTGTTAGTCCAAGACTGTAAAACCAATGTATACCTAAATGTTATACACAGAAGCTGTTGGTGAACCTTTACTAATAAATAAATAAATAAATACACCTCTGCCTAACCCTTCCGTGATTACAGGCGTGATGTTATGTTAGAAACAAAAAAATATCGAAAGAGCCTATTATATACGTAAGTACTATCAGTTAGTAGCACTCGTTCATTAAATGAATCCATTTCACGTCTACCTACATAATTATAGTCTATGCATACGTATTTGTTCCGCTCGGAGTATTTGAACATAGTCAATAACGGAATACAGGGAATCCTTGTATTGAGGCTTGTATGAAAGCTCCATTCATGCGTTGAACTGCATTAGCAAACAAGCCACACCTCTTGTAAGAACATCGTTATTGGCGCACGCCGCACCTATTTCATATCTTCGGTAAAAAAATATCGGTTGCAAAAAATACTTCTATCGTAAAAAAGTTACTTAAGTATTTACATGATGATAAGTAAGAGTTGAAATTCTAACATGGCGACAATTTTGATTTAATAATATTTATGGATTTATTGGGTGTAAAAATACCCATAACGAAGCCAAAGGGTATTTGTTCTTCTCGTCATTGCGATCCGATATTTTTTTGTCTTGAACCATACCTGGGAACTTGCTAGTTTACGGAGATATTGGAGGTAAAATTTTCATAATCTACACAACTTAAAAAAAAAAAAAAAACATAAAACTTATATATTGTTTTGAGCTCCAGATATTTCGACGCTGTTGCAAGCGCCATGATCGCGGGTTGACTGGAGAAAGCGGGTGGATGGAAAATAAATTGTTAAGAGCAGACAAATCTGTCTACCCTCTTTCTTTGTCTTTTGCTACGCGCACAATATAAGTTTCGTTTTAAACCGTGAAAGCTTAAAACAGTGAAATTTTTAATATAACTTTTAATACCTCCATGACCCCTGTACTACTCAAAGCATCTATCAGCACAATGTTTTGTGTGATCTCTGGGTCCCTTTACAACCTATATACATGTATCTTGTAGGTACACGCCTGTATACATGTATCTTGTAGGTACACGTATATAATTATGTAGTTTTTTGAACCGGTTGCCAATATATCTTCTGAAAAGCCAGCGAAAAATATGGCCCTTGATAAAATCCGAGAGTCGGTCCCTACGACACCCATGGGTAGGAAAAGGATAGCCTATTCGTAACGCAACACCATTTTGCCATTAAGGGCCTATACCCCTCAAATGGCTTAGCATGATCCTCCGTTACGCCTAAAATACTGCAGCATTAATTTTGAAATAAATATATGGTAAAGTTGAGGATTAATGCTAAGACATATTTGTGACGAAAACACGATTCCATAAACTTTTCTCGATAGAAAAAAAATCCAAAGTTACCTCCAAATCGAACAATAAACCGCTGGTATTCAAAAATTACTTCAAATTAGATCATGAAACTTTGCATACTAACTGACAAACTATAAAGCAGGTCTTATGTGTTTTATTTTTTTAGTCCAATCAATAGTTTTTGTAAATGGCAAAAAAAACACTCATTTCGCACTATTCGGCCGCAGTGACTGACGTAACAACCACTTTGTTGTGCAAGCTGATTAGAACTTTATTCTATCAGTATTTCAAACGAAGTTTGAACCACCACAAATAGAGTTGCTAATTTTAGGGTTAGAAGGGCCTTAATATAAAGATGCTTTTTACGACTTGCCCGGGATCATAGGAAAGTGATACATTTTACTGTTTTTATGGCCCGGCCTTCCAAATTAAGTTGTAGAAGAAAACCGAGAAAAAGAAGCAAGGAAATTGTTATTCAGTTCACGGGGCATGGAGTTATCTTAATTGTCTTCTGTTTTTCGCCGGCTCTTTAGTAAATGAGGGATTTTCTTTTTAGCTGTTCCCTAGTCGCTGGATAGATGGCGCTAGGAGTAAGTATGATAATGCAAGGAACGGAACCTAAAAAACTGATTTTAACAAAGCGCGAGAAATGTAGGTTATATTCGGAAGGTTAAGCAAATGAAAGTGTCAGTCAACGAGAGTATGTGACGTGACACAATGTTTTTTTTTCAAGCGTTTTGGCTTTGGCACCAACTATCATAGTAAGTTCAACGCCATCTATAGAGTTCTTGGAAACTAAGTTTTTTTTTAAAACCTCAAAAGGAAAACCTCTCATTGATCCCGCTCATTTCGATCCCGCGGGATCAGTTTACTAAATTAATATTTTTATGTCATTTTCTTTAGTAGATCCGTAGGTATTTTTGTTCCTGGACATTTTACTAATGAAATGATAAAGATTTAGTTTAATTCAAAGAAAAATCAAGCCAACATAATAATTATGTAGAAGAAAAGCTCGTGAAAGCCAAGAATAAGCCAATCATGTATCTTGACTTGGCTCGCGAGGTTGGGGGATGTGAATTCAGCGATAATAGGCTATATGCATGATCTTTTTTTATCACTCTAAACAAAGCGTATTAACATCAGAAATAGCAAAGTGAAATTATTTTTTTAATATCTATAAAAAATACTAAGTTATAAGCATGTGAAACTGCTGATTAGACAGAGAGATCCGATACAGCGAATGACGTCATTCGCTGCATCGACGTACAAAATCTATACTAAATTCCGTTTATCTAGAAAGAGATAGAAACAAAAGTTTAAATGGTTATAACTTTTGTGTTGTTTGGCGGATTTATGTCTTGTTTTCGCTTTTTGTCATTATTTTTATAGTACTTTAACATTCCGTATCGAAATAAATAAAAGAAAATTTATGCATATTCCCTATTAAATGATTGTGCCAGTAGTCGTTTCAGCCAATGGTTTAATTGCCAAGAGTCTCGACCGATACCTGACGAGGCTCTCGTTAGGCAGCTGGATCAAGTGCTTTATATGGAAAGCAGTAGCGGTACTCCTCCTTTCGCGCCGGTTCCTCTCTCTGGAACCCTGACCGCCGCCGCCGGTAGCTTGGACCCTGTTCCAGATACCGGCGGGCTAATATTTTTTATTTGACGACAACAAGAAAAATAAAGTTAGAGTCCAGTAAGCTGAAATAATATTGTGATCAACAATTACATGAATTTATTATTGAAGTGAAACTTCTCTAAAGACGGGGGTATAAGAAAAACAAAAAAAAAACTGCTGCTCTACTTGTATCAAAATGTACTATTTTTCATCAACTCGTCCCACAAGCCCACGGCCCATTTGGGACGAGTTGACAAAAATCAAAATAACGACGTATGCCACATTGGGCACCCGCTTTAACGGCACCTGAGGCAATGGCACCTGAGGTATTCCATTTAGGGCACCTACAAATCAGTAGGTACTAGTGTTGGGACGTTTATTTTTTATAGGACGTTAAAATTAAAAATCCGGTTAAAATGAGTGGAGTTTAAACAAAGACAAAAAAATAAAATAAAGAAAAAAATAACAATTCCAATAAATAAACTATGAATCCTGTTCTTCATAGGCGCGGGTAAACTAATAAAACAAATGAAAATCGGAAAAGACTAGGCAGGTGATGATGATGATGATGATGTTACTCAAATTTGAAATTCGAAGGCTTTTTTTTTTAAGAGCGTGACCAATCTACTAAAGAAAATGACAAAAATATTAATTTAATAAACTGATCCTGCGGGATCCAAATGAGCGGGATCAGTTGATTAAAGAGCCGCGAAACAAATGAAAATCGCGTGTAGCATAGCAGTATAAGTTCTACATATTCGACACGGTTTACAACAAGTCAGCTGGTCTCAGGGTAAAGTTCGATTCCAGCATAGGGATTTTCTTTTTGTGAATCGAGTTTTTATTTTCTTTTATTTAATTTTATGTTTATTTTTTAAATTGACTTTTTTTAAGCATATTACTTGCACAAATAATGTCGATGTTTCAACATCTGCCAGGCGTCCCGCGACCGCTCATTTTTAATGTTATATTTCTAAATGGTTTTTTAATTATTTACATATTAAAAAATGTAATTAATGTGTATAGAAATTACTAAAGGATAGAGTAGGTAGTTTCTTATCAACCTTAGGCATTTTGTTCTTATAATTAGTTGTATTAAAAGAATAGTTATAAGAACATTCGAACTTACTCGACTACGCATCAATATTTACCTTGTTCAGTAAATATCTTTTTCTAAGTTAAATCAGAAGAAAAACAACTGGAATCCTCCTCTTTCTTTGCAACAAAAGATCCCACTTTACGCAAAGAATAAACTCTCGTAATCTTGAAAGACGCGTTCAAGCTTTGATCTCTGATTTGAAAACATACAATACAGTATGAAACACCCCAGTTGCTATAGAATAAAAGAAAATAAATCATATTTTCTTGAAAAAACAAATCCCAATTTGCACTGCTGTTTTGCGAGAATATTCAGGAACTGGACGAAGCGACGGCGACGCGGACCAATCGATGCACTTATGTACTTCAGCAATGGAATGAAAGAGTCTGTACATACTACATGTATGTACACAGCTTGCATTTCATATTGAAGTTTTATACTGGGTGATTGGTTTAACGTAGGCAATACTTTAAGGCTGTGGAGTACTCATAAAAATAAACTACTGTTATTATGAGATCAACCGTCATCATCCCAGCCTATTCCCAAATTATATTGGGGTCGGGGAGTCTCTAAGGCCCAGCGCACCCCGCTGGAAGCGCAGCGGAGCGCATTTGAAGACAACTATTTAATAAGCCGTAACTACCTTGACATACGGTCAATATAAGAATAAATTCGCAGCGGTGCTCGGAGCGTCTTCAAGCTACTACAAGAGCATACGCGCGACCCGCGACTGTATATCAAGGTTTATATTAGGTAAATTGTTGTCTTCAAATGCGCTCCGCTGCGCCTCCAGCGGTGTTGTACTCTGGGCCTAAGCGGATGCAGCTGAATTTTAGTATTTTACATGAAGCGACTGTCTATCGATTGTCTGGATGCGAGTCCCACGGGAGCGGTCAATGTGGCGACACTTGCGGGATGCCTAAAGCCTATGTCCAGCAGTTGACGTCTTTCGACTAAAATGATGATGATGACTGCCTATCTGTCCCCCACAACCCAGTAACTGGGTAATACGATATCCCTTGGTAGACTTTCGGGCTTTTGACTTCTCGTAACAACTGTTAAAGATCTACAAATGACAGCCGGGACTTAACGTGCTTTCCGAGACTCGGAGTGAACTCAGCATGTAAAACATGCTCACTTATTCATGGACGGAACTCTGCAAGCACTGCTTATCTATGCAGATCAAACCGTGCGGCTGTTATTATTTACCAACCATGAAATTGAAATAGCAGGAAACGACAACGCGGCAGGCCCAGAAGGAGATGGCGGGATGAGCTAGACTCTTTCGCAAACGATTGGCCTACAATAGGGAACGTGCAGGAACTATAGGTGGCAGCACTAATCGACAAAAGAGACACTATGCGGACAGAAAAGGAAACTTATCACTTCTCATCGTGCTTTCAATTTACTTACATAAAATTGTCTCTTCAATTATATTATTTTTAATATGCTAAAAGGTATAAAATATGAGTTCCGGTTTATCAATAACGATCGTCAGCGTAATATAAATGTTTAATAATATGGATTTTATATCTTTCGTTTACTTTCTGATGAAAATTGTGGTTTATGAAGACATGGTGGCTGGCATAACTAAGATAGCTTTCTTATTTTCAACACATGTTATAATGGAAGGGAATCCTATAGCAGCGAGAATAGTATCTCTAGGCTCTAATAAATCAATTAGTTCACAATCATTTGATGAAGCAATCATTATAATGCAGTCCGTAGCATTTAGATACAAAACTTAAACCAAAACCAAATTTAACCAAAGGAGTGCAGCCAACTGAAAACATTATTGTGGGTATACCCATGTTTATATTCCGAGTACATGTGGAGTCTTTGATTAACTGTTGAGGGATATTCGGTGTGAACTTTAGTGTGGTCTAGTAGAACACGTGTATGGTGAAGTTTATATGGTTCTGGTATGTTTGCATGGACGGTTGATTTTGGGGGCCTTTTCAATGCAGAGTGTAACAAAAACAAGTTGTTTTCTAATATTTTTCTTTACTGTGTTTATCCTTTTTTTGCGTTTTACACCAAAACATGGTATGATAGTAGTATTCTTTGGAAAGTAATAGAATTTTACGCTAATTGATTTATTTTCATTTTTGTGGATGTATTGGTACCTACATCCAGACATGCAACAATGTATTATGATTAGTTAATTAATTTTCACTATAAAATTAATTGTGTTTACTTGTTAGAAAAGTTTATGTCAAGCATTTATAGAGCACAAGATTCGGATTGGCGACGCCAGTTGGCAGCACCGTCGTTGTGCACGTTCCCTATCGCACTAGATCGAGAAATGTGGAAGGAGGGAAGGGAGGCCTTAGCCCTGCAGTGGGACAATACAGGCTTATAATAATAACTAGTTTTTGCGTGTTGTTGTCGTGTTCTTGAGAAGTATTTCTTACCATCATAAAATTTTGAGAATCCATAGGAATCCTTAAAATAATTGGAAAATCCGTTACAACTACCCCTAAATCAGTAAGAAAACCCTTAAGAACCCCTAAAACATTCTAAAACCTAATTCAAAAAAAAAGTAAAAAAAAAGAATTCATTAGAATCGTTAAAAGCTAAGTTACGCTTCACCCACTCAACCTTCGTTACGCTGCGGAGGTCGCCGGCTCGCTTCGCTCGCCACCTCCCCCCTTCGCTCCACTCGGTCTCGCAGGTTTGCTCCACTCAGAACCTACCACCACCGGACAGGTTTCGACGCCTACTATAATATTTGTTCAAATACATAATGGCTATCTCTGACCGTTACGAAGTTATAGCCCTTTTATTTTTAGGGGAGGTTGGGGAGAGGTGGAAAGGGTGTACAAATTTAAACGCTTCTCAATAATAATTTATAGTAAAAATCAAAAAGCCGCTACGTGTCCTAGTTTCTGAGATACGATGGGGGGAGGGGTGAAGGGGGGGAGAGTGAGGAGTTTTGAAAAATGATTTTGACTAACGCGTTGCCCCTTTATATGAATCTGAAAAAAAAAATGTTCCAAGTCTTTCAATTTCCGAGATGCGCCTAAAGGGGGGAGAAGGGGGAAAAAGGGGTCAATTTTAAAAACTGGTTTTTACTTCTCCGAGCCTCCTCTATACGAATCCGTAAAAAACAAAAAATACGGGTCTCTTTGTTTCCGAGATACGATAGGGACGGGGAGGAAAGGGGGCGAAAAGGGGAGGTTTGGCACTTTTCCCATACTCGCGGGAGTTAGTTGTTTACGAATCTGTCAAAATATACCCACCTCCCCATCCACCATCTGGGAGAACAATTATGTCAGTGAGTCAGTCAGTCAGTCAGTGAGTGGTAATCGAGCTTTATATAGTATAAAATAATAATATAATGAAATTGAAAAAAAAAACTCTCAAGTTCTGCTCTATAGGTACATTTATGGTCGCATAACTAACCATAACACTGCACACTGCCATAACTAGTTTTTTTTTTCATATTTCAGAGGAATTCCCATAGTAAAACTTGCTCATATTTACGAGCACTTCACTCCCTTAAAATATTGAACTCGTTGAAACCTATCATCCAGTATACGTGTAGTAAAATGGCAAATAGGTCACACGGCTGTCCAGTACGAATACAATTAATACTGAGTGGAATGACATCACAAATATTATGATAGAGATCGAATTCAGCATAATATAATGAAGCTTTTCAATTGAAATAATGTCCATGTTTTATCACAAACAAATTGTGAAACTGTAAATATTAGTTGTGCAGAGTGTAAACGGACTCAGCCGTCTACCAAGCATTCTATACATCAAACTAAGTAACTTTACGCTAAAATTATTGCTGGGAAACGTCTTTTTTTTGGGTTGACAAACCACACTTTACGGTAGGATTTAAAGGAAGGCTTAAAGTCACCCAAAGGGCAATGGAGAGGGCTATGCTCGGAGTTTCCTTGCGATTGAATCAGAAATGAAGACATCTGCAAGAGAAACAAGGTTACCGACGTAGCCCGAAGAATTGCTAAACTAAAGCGGCAGTAGGTAGGGCACACATTTCTCGCAGAACGGATGGCCGATGGGGCCCAAAAGTTTTGGAGTGGCGACTGCGAACCGGAAGACGTTGCGTTGGAACTTTGGAAGGCCTCCCACTAGGTGGACCGATGACCAGGTGAAGGTTGCAGGAATTCGCTGGATGCGGGTCGCACGGGACCGGCAATGTGGCGACATTTGGGGGAGGCCTGTGTCCAGCAGTGGACGTCTTTCGGCTGAAATTATGATGATGATGATGACGGTAGGACTCGAAAACTTAGTGCTGATGGGTGCAATCAATAGTAAACGGATTATGGAGGTAATGAAAGTAAAGTAAACCTTAAAAGCTAGTATTTAAAAAAACACTTGTGAAAAAGCTGGAACTTTGACTTCCCTAGGTTTCCAGGTATAGGTCAAAACAAAGAAAATATCGCAATGACGGGGAAAACAAGTGCCCTTCGGCTTCGTTAAGGGTCCTGTTACTCCCATTATGTGGTAACTGACATAATTGGACTGTCTCGTTAGTTTAGTGGTCGGAAGCGTACTACTGAACATGAAGCCCTGCGGCGTATCCTAGTTCGGGCAAAGTATTATTAAGTTTTCCCATCGGAAATTTCTTAGCGGCAGCCCCGAGTTGATATGCGACGCACAACAACCGACAAAACTAGCGAAATGTGGGTGTACTATAGTTAGTGCCAGTTAAGATGAGAATAGCGGTCATTGACCCACCTACATTTATGAAAATACCAGAAATAAGCCTGTTCAAGTCTGGAATCGTCATCTATCGTGATCTTCAACATTTTTTGTAATGAAAAACGATACATGGTTTATTTGTTTTGGTTCGTACGAAGAGATATTAGGGACAGGGCAATGACCGCTATTCTCATTTTAACTGGCACCAACTATCTTTTTGAGGAAAATAGGCAAATCTCAAATTGGTAATTAGATACAAGGCTACCTAATAATAATTAATACCTCGTTGTACTAGTGGACGCAAACGCGACTGCTGAGCATGAGGTCCTGGGTTCGATTCCGGGGTCGGGCAGTGTTATTGGGTTTTCTCAGTAGCAGCCACGGAGTCTAGATTTGTGCCCGGTTGATGGCAATAGGCTCGCCCCCTATTACATGGGACTTAAACAAAAGTGGCGAAATGTGGGTGTACTATTAGATACACCTCTGCCTAAGCCTTCGGGGATTACAGGCGTGCGCATACAAGGTACAGTCCCACAAGGAGCTTTTGCCACTTGACATTGACACATGGGCGTTGTTGGTTCGAAATTGTTTCGTGAAATACTGAAAAGTTGACCGATGTTTCGATTTTGGGAACGCGCCAAAAGATTGCCTTGTACACTTGTGTAACGCACTCAAAACATTGTGCTGATGGATGGATTGAATAGGGCGGAGGTCGTGGAGGTGTTTAAAGTAAAAATCTTACATTAAAAAAAAACTTGTCAAAAAGTTGAAACTTTGACCCCCAATATCTCCGTAACTAGAAGGTTCCCACCAGAGATGGTGTAGAACAAAAAAAATATTGCAATGACGAGGAGAACAAGTGTCTTTCGGCTTCGTTAAGAGGTGTTTTACACCCTTTATATACACACATCAATATAACATGGCTTCGCTTTGTACAGATTTTCAATACAACAAGAGATCTGCATAAACTGGTATACAAATATAGCTTATTGGTCACTGCACGTACAACTACATACATCATCATCATTCTTATAACATTATCCCAATTTATTTGGGTTCAGTTCTTCCATACTTTCTATAACAGCTAAATTCAAATCGAATACAGTTTAGAGCCACAGATTAACCACACGAAGTTTTTCAATTACTAGCAAGCAATAACTCCATTCTTCAGGGATTTTATTCTATTAAAAATGGAATTACCAATGAAGACGAGTATAAATAGATACACAATCCAATTACGCGCTGTAACAGCTTCCGGCTTCATTCAAAGAGTTTTGTTGGATTTTACAGAGTACGGAGCAATATGTAACACAGGATAAGGGCTCAAACACATAAACAGGATGCAAACGTCGCATCGAACGTTGCGACGTGTCGTCGCGATTCGATGTTGGCGTGGAAGTCTACGACGTGCATCGTAAAATTCAAGACACGATGTCGGATACAATCTTTTGCAAATTTTATATCTGATAGCAGTAACCCAACAGGACCCAGCCTGCAGACGGAAAGCTTTGGGCTAGCTCGCCGTCTGATGACAAAAGGCCGTGTCGACGGCGCGTTCGTGTTCCACGCGCGCCTCAAAGAGAGTCAGCAATATGAAGGGCTCCGCAAGGACCGATGCCTGGGTTGCGGGACTGTTCGAAAGAGATACCGTGGCCCCGGAACACAAAGGGCGATGAAGGAACATGGATGGGTTTTATATAGTCAGTAAAAGTCTGACACTCCCTCCTGCTCCGCCCAGAGCCGGAGGAGGCATTTAATGATTTCCCATCGAAAAAAAAAACCTTAATGTGACCAAAATAAAGACTTCAGTGCTTAATTTTGACAGACTTGTCAGTGACAGCAACCAGACTGCAACCTTACTACAAAGACAATAAAGATCAGTGTGATTTTGAATGTCATCATCATCTTCTTGCCCTTGTCCCTGTTACTTTGGGTCGGTATAACACGTTTTTTTCTTACATTCTCCTCTGTTAACTGTCGCGCTATTATGTACTCCTTTTTCTTTCATTTCATTTATTACACAATCCATCCGTCGTTTCTTTGGACTTCCTCTCCATCCCATCCAATTCATCCTGAAAGTGTTGTCAAATAAATAACTGTTATAAAACTGTAGTGTTACGTTACGATGCACGGCACATCACGGAAAATACTGGATCCAGGCGTTTCTTTTCATAACTGGCTCAGCATTGCTTCCTCAGCACGACATGACTGACTTCGCGAAACGATTTTTACTACGCACTTTGCAGTTTTTTACACATCGTACACGAATGTCGTATTGTATGTATGTAGCCTTAGCACTAGAGACATACATAGTACATGTTCCAATTAAATCGTGAAATTTTAGCTCTCAACTCTCTAAGCTTTGAAATACTGTGGTTTCGAGGCTCATGTTACTTTGGTTCTGGTATTACCTGGTCGACAGCGATCGCTGAATGTTTTGTGGAGTATATGCGACACGAGTGTATACTATATTTAGATATGTTTACCTAAGTGCTTGTATGTACCCTGAAAGCCTTTGACGGTCAGTGGTTGCGCGTTGCAAATACGGAGCGAAAGCTTGCGGCGATGGAAATCGACAAAGACAGGGTAAATTAAAACAGGGTTTCACGTGAGCGATTGGCTACTGCGCTATAGCGGGATACACATGTTTCCGCGTAGAAAAAAATACGTACAGTTGAATTTTTAGTTTTATGTAAGGTTGGTAGCAGGTGGCTAGGATAGGTACGCCAGACAGAAAGGAGACACTCCAGAATGGAACGGAAACCCGATGGGATAAGATGAGATGAGATTATGGTGTGTATTCCGTGTCTGAATTTTTGAGTGTAGTGTTTCATTGTATGTTGGTTGTTATAAACGCATCCACCCACGACACAACAACAATTAGGTCAAAGTTGAAATTAACCCCTGAAATATCACTTCTCTGTATCAAAGCGTAGCATGGGCAGAATAATAAATATAAATCGCAAAACCGCACCATGACACTACATATAAAACTTGCCAAGTCAGTACCTACACGCAGGTCTCAGCGAAACAGCACACAAACACATTAGCAGATTGAAAAAAGATTTATATTATAGTCATTTAAAATGGAGGTAAAAAGGCTTTTCTGATTGTGGAATAAGATTGGATATTTTAAAGTGGATGTACCAAACGCAATATATTGCAGAAATACCAACTATGCCTTAAATAGAGGGGTGTTTAGTCTGAACGGACCAAATCGAATAGAACATCATATAGAGAACGGATGATGAAGTTGATGATGAAAAAGTGGTTTATGGTGCATGTCAGGCAAATAGGAATAACGATAAATATGTATTCTAAAATGTATTTAAAGATCCAAAAACCGCACAACAAGCAGTAATTGCTGTGATTTTTTTTAAATATACGTACACACATACAAGACTAATACTCTAAATACACACGGGATCCCTTCTTTTTGCATAATCTTCTTTTTCCTAATATACCTACTTTGACATAACTGTTTTGGCATAATTTGTTTTGCCATAATAACACTTTACCAAATATTTTTTTGCCATACTGTTTATGTTGGCATAATCATCTTAAAGGCTTATTTGTTTTGGCATAAATTGAATTTGACTATTAGCATATTAGTATTTACGCATACAAATAATACAAATATCGGAAACAAATTAGAGTTATTTTTACGTTTTTATTTTGAATTAAAAATTCATTAAGTTGTGCTACAAAACTTAGTGACAGAAACGAATAGCTGCAAAACCGACTCCACGTAGTCTTGTCTGCCCTACCCCTAGAGTGTAATCTAAGCCCGCGTAGGCGCGGAGGGGCGAGGCGGCCTGCTCGAGCTCGCAAGCTCGCGTGGGACCGCCGGAGGCCCGCAGCGCCGGAGCCGTGACAGAAACCTTGCCTGCTGCATGTTGCATACTGCATGCTTGCTTGCTGCATGCTTTCTTGCATGCTGCATGCTTGCTGAACGCATGCTTGCTGCACGCATAATTGCTTTATGCTTGCTGCATGCTTGCTGCATTCATGGTGTATGCTTGTTTAAATGTTTGCAAGCTGCATTTTTGCTGCATGCATGGTGTATGCTTGTTTGCATGCTTCTTACAGGGAAAAACTCACATATGTTCACAATCAAATATGTTCAAAACAAATATGTTATGTATTACCTGCTATGGAGAGATGGCTTTTTCCAATCGTCAAAATAAATTGGTATATACAATTAGGGTATGTCTAATATTTTAGGATTATGCTTCTTTGTTATGCCTATAAAAATTATGTTTTAGTATCATTATGCGTAAATCAATTTATGCCTAACAATGTTATGCATAATCGTTATTATGATTAGATAAATTATGCTTAAAAAAATTATGCGTAAGCTGTTATGCGTAAATAATCTTATGCGAAATATTTTATGTAGTAACAAAAGTATGCCAAGTTATATTAGGTCTTAAAATTTTATGCAAATGGATAGGGAACCAATACACACATATCAGTAATAAACGCTCCAAGTATTTGGAAGCACGAAAATCACCTAAACTGAATGAAACACTACAAATTGCCAAAATTGTCCCGAAATTACGCATAAAACTACCACTAGCTAATAGCAACAACCAGAAACTAGGACACGAATGCGACAGATGCAAAGCTAAATGGGTCGACAACAGTGACGAATAAATCAATGGAGTGCCAAGAAAAGAAAAATACTGTAAAAAAGCCGAGCAAATCGCCTACCTCTGCTTCTTCTAGTGCTATTAAAGGCGAACGCAGACCTAGCCGCACCGCAGTTGCCGCATTCGAATTCTTCGTATAGAGTTCTATGCAATCTGTGTCTGTGTGCAATCTTTGTCTATGCGTGGGTAGGCGCGTGCGGAGCGGCCAGGTCTGCGTTCACCTTAACTCGGATATTTCTCCTTGTCCTTTGCCAACAATACGCCTCAAAGTTCTCATCTGACGATGGTTATTCGATGACCCAGATACATTAAACAACATAAAACCTAATCTATACTAATATTATAAAGAGGAAACCTTTGTATTTTTGTATGTTTGTATTGAATAGGCTCAAAAACTACTGGACCGATTTCAAAATTTCTTTTACCATAGTAATGGTAAAAGATTTTTTCTCTAAGTATAGAGGGATTCTTCCGAATCCGTATAGGCTATATTTTATCCCCGTACTCCCACGGGAACGGGAACTACGCGGGTGAAACCGCGGGACGTCCGCTAGTGCAATTATAAATCAAAAATCGCCAGTTACACACTGTGAGGAAGTGGGGGTGATCAATGCACCTGCAAGAATGAACAAGGCCCCTGCAAAGCGTCTTAATCGCGTCCAAGACATGCTAGTGTAATCACTGTTTTTTTTTTTAGGGACAAGCCCTCCACACTGTTCCCAACCACTGTAACTCCTGAAAGCCAGAATCAACAGTGGCGACCACCAGAAAAGCGCCGAGACAATGAAGCTCGACGAAGTCCCAGAGAATGAATTTAACTGTCTTGGATCCCGCAACGAAATTAATCAGAAAAGTATAGCGGAGGAGTAGGAAAATCTGTAATTTTCACTTCCCTCCATATCAGCAGGAGACACAAAGAAACAAGGCTAATAGGCACAAAGGGACGTTCACAACTGGGATAGGCCCAGTTGCCTAGCACCACGGATAAAATATTAACATTAATGGGTCCTAAGTTGTGAGCAGTTATATTTGATTCCAATAATAGGTATGGCAAAAACGCTTGAACGCACGGAAATTTGTTCTAGTTTCTACAAGGTCTGTGTAGTAAATAACTCCGTATGTAACCTGTACACTATCCAACATAATATTGCGTTCATTCTGCCAAAGACTGCACTCCCATAAAATATGATGTGCTGATTGTTCATATTCGCAGTCAGATGTGGAACATTGACAAAGAGGCGAGTCAACAAGCTTGAAGGAAAATAATTTACTCTTAAAGTTACCATGACCGGTGAGAAATTGAGCAACACAGTGATCAACCTCCAGCCATGTCCTGGCCAGCCGCTCACGAACGGATGGAAAGAACTGGTGGAGGTGTCGGCCCTTGATGGAATTATCCCACCTACATTGCCATTCAGACAAAAGTTCCTCCCAGACGTCGGTCTGTGGTTTGAATAATCTAGAAATCTTATCACGGTCACGTAGGGTTAAAAAGTCTGCGTCCGTGGTCTCACGCGCGTTATAGTACATTGCAGCCCGTCGCTGCACTTCAAGATAGACTGGAAGTACACCTGCAAGTACCGGTAAGGCTTCAGTACTAACCGTCCTATACGCTTTGCATAAGAATATCAAAGCCAAACGCTGGCTTTGAAGCAATTTACGTCGTACCGCTCCTATGGTGGCCCTATCGGCCCAAACAGGTGCCCCGTAGCACATACACCCCAAATAGGTAGCCCCATAAATGGTCTTTAAAGTTAGAAATGACAGACCCCACGTAGATTTGGATATTCTAGTTAAGGCATAAAAGTTCTTTTTAGCTTTTTCACCGACAGTTTTTATATGATCTATGAATGAAAAATTCTTCTCTAAGACCAAACCAAGGTAGCACACGGACTGCTTTCTTTTCACGGGAACGTTATTAAATTTAATACTAGGCCACGATTTAAGATTACCTTTTAAAATTAGTTGATAAGTTTTTTGCGGTGCAAAGGTCAGACGGTTTCGATCGCCCCACTGAGATATTAATCGTAGGCAAGTGTCAGCTAAATTCTCGAGTCCAGCCCGAGTACTCGACTGAATGAGCAGCAGGCCGTCGTCCGCGTAACCGGTTAATGAACAGCCGGGTGGGAGAGGAATCGCGAGAAAATCATCGAAACCTAAATTCCACAGATACGGAGCGATTACCGAGCCCTGAGGACATCCCAAGGTAAGGGACTTTGACATAGAATGATGTCCGAGTTTGAGTTTCGCGGAACCATTTAAAAAATATGAATAAACAAGATTATATATGTTTTTATAGCAGCCGCGATTCTTCATTTTAAGTAGTAGCATCGGCCACCATGCGTTATCAAAAGCCCCGGAAATATCTAAAAAGATTCCAACCACGTACTTGTGTTCCGAGTTATTAACAATTTTTCTAACAGAAAGTGCCGCGTCTACGGTAGATTTTTCCACGGTGAAACCGAATTGGTTGTTATGAAACTTTGGCCCGTCTGGCAGCAAACGTGGAACGATAAGGCGCTCCAGGAGTTTTCCCAAAGATGGCAGTAGGGTTAAGGGCCTGTACGACTTAGGGTCGTCTGGTGGCATATCACCACTTTTTGGAATTATTCGTATAAAGCCACGTCGCCATACACGAGGAAAAACGCCGTCCGCAATACATCGGTTGAAAACAGATAAAATGGCGTCATCCGCTGTTTTACAAGCTTCTATTATCATCCGATTAGATATTTTATCTTCACCTGATGATTTGTTATGAGGCAGTTTCCTGACAAGATTAATGAATTCGTCAATGGATGGAAGGTCTGACGTTGGTGATTCAGGTGGCACAGATGCCCACGCTCTGATCTGCTGATGGTAGTCATTGTCATTTACTGGCGAATCATCAGGTATCAGACTATTTAATAGAACTTCGGTTGTTTCCTCAATACCGGTCGTGTGTCTATTATTTACTTTAATGTTCTGGACAAACGCCAGGTCGACTGATCGATTAGCTTTGAACTCGTGATACAAAGGAGACCACGGACCTTCTTTATCTAGTTTTTCTACTATTTTTCGCAGTAAATTACCCTTAGACTTTTCCACTGATGCTCTGTAGCGGGACTTGGCAACTCTAAATGCATTTAAAGCAAAGTTAAGTGGGTCTCCGGTGACCTTTTGTTTTCTAAGCTTGTTTAAATGTCTGCGCGCTCGGCGATAGCTTTTACGCTGCTCAATTAAGTAGTCACACCACCAATCACATCTATGGATGTTGGTCATAGATGCGCGACCAATGGCGATGTCAGCACAGTAAGTGAAGGTGTCTGACATAATTTCAGCACTTTCTTCAGCTGACAGCCCATCACGAGTGAAGTCTTTGGCGTGACACGCAAAAAGCAAGCCAAAGAATTCCCAATTCGCGCCTTTACTTTTATATCTAAAATTACCAGTGATATGAGATGGACCTTGAGTAGACCTCGGAACAAATTCGTACACGATCAGGCGATTATCACTACAAGACGCATCTGGTAGGACACGCCACCTATCCAATCGTACGTCTGCACTAGAAAGTGTGACGTCAATACAAGATTCGCCCATTGGGCTGCAAAAAGTAGGTGGTGCATCAGGGGTATTATGAATTGATAGGTTCATTTCTGCTATAAAATCTTCAACAGCACAACGTCGGTCGAAATCCGTTGACCTAACCTTGCCATACCACAGAGACGATGACGCGTTAACATCAGCGCCAACGATAACTTTACTGCCCGCGAGTGACTGTAAGACGTGACGGAGGTTATGTATATGAGGTGCAACAGGGTCTGAGTATTGAAAGTAACAGCTCACAACGTAAACTTTAAAAGAAGCTGATGAGACTTCCGCAACGGCACAGTGGGGCGTCATGAGGTTACGCAAAGACGTTACTGTAAAGTTAGAAGAACGCGCCACGTAAATTCCGGCTCGTGCTTTGCTGTCCAGCTGAACTACTTTGTGACGTAAGTGAGCGTTCTGGTATTGTTCTTGAACAAGTACTATGTCTAAGTTATAATCGATAATTAATTTGTCTAATTCAGAGGTCGCCACCCTATCGTTGTGGAGATTTAATTGTCCTATAGTTAAACTATCCATTATTTTAGTAGTTGGTATTGAGGATTAACTGTTCGAGCTTAAGTTTGTAAGTGGTACACTCTGGGGACCCGCAACGATGGTCAAACGGTTTTTTAAAACGTTTACACGCCACGCAAGTCGGTATGTAATTTAAATTATCCTTGTGCGGGCAGTTATTTGTTTCATGTGCTTCCGAGCAGTTAGCACAGGTAGGTGATTTATTAACGCAGTGTTTCTTAACGTGACCGAACTGCTGGCAATGTAAACAACGAACTACTTCGACATCATCGATGAAACGGCAAGTCGCCCAATCAATAAATAATTTATCTTTGGTGGACACTAAATGTTTTCGAACTGTGGACTCGATTTCAACGCCTATCCACTTGCGACCGTTATCTAAGGAACGCCTACGAATAATTTTAGTTGACTTAATAAAATCATCCTCATTTATTGGCAGCTCGTCTTTAATGTTTTGACGGTATAACGCGTGCAGAAAAGCATTGTCTTCCATTGAGGATGGGACGTCCTTAACTAATATACGAGGCCTTCGGCCTTTCGGTTTTTCAAGTCTTAAGCCGGCGGACCTAATAGCATCGACCGATTGCAATTTTTTTATTTGGTTGTCATTAGCGACACGTAATACAACGCCAGATTTCGCGGTTTTCTTAACGCCTACAATTTGAAATCCGTCGTCACTAGGCTTAATCGCTTTCATAAGCGCTTGTTTAGTCGCGGACGATGACGAGTAATCGGCTAACCGGTCAGCTGTAGGGTACGCGACGACGCACGGAAGGGGAACGCGGGACTCCACGGCTGGCGCAACTTTAGGTAGACGAAGTTTCAAAGAATCCGCATACGAAGATTTGTTACAATCACTAGTATTGACATTATTAGTATTACGATTTAATTTCATTATATCCAATTCGCGTTTCGTATTGGCTAATTTAGTTTCATTGGAGGATGATTTTATGGCTAACAAAGAAACGATGGCCGTTACGCGCTGAGTCATGTCCATGATAGCGGATTTATTTGCGACATTAATGCGGGACCCTTGATCATTAACAAGGTCGTTAATTTTAGAAAGAAATGCAGACGCCTGTGAGACTAAATCGCAGTAATTGTCATTGCTCGCAGTACTGACGTTTAATATTGGCGAAGGTTTCTCAATTGAGTCGGATGTGTGAAGCCGTTTTGACCTTTCCTCGGGCGATATGTACGAAGGTGACATTTCGCGAAACAAACGTTTTGTTGAACTAGCGGAGGTCGTCGGCGACCCGGGTGTATGGAATGCATCTCTGCCACGGTCAGGCGGGTCATCATTAATGGATAACATATTATAAATTATGAAATTCAAACAAACTATTAGAACGTAAGAAAGGTAACAGAATTAACGGACGATAAAATTATTTCGAGGTACCCACACACCAAAAAAAAGTAAATGTACTCACCGAAAGTAAACGAAATTAACTAAAATACCAGTAAAACCGACGTAAAAACACTAAAAAACTTACGATACCAGCACTTAGCACAATAGTACACAACTAGGAACAACTCACGAGCCGGGAATCGATCACGGAACACGAAAATCGTAATTAAAATCGACAGCGAAATAGATCGCATCCAAACCGATCGAGTGCGCGGAGGGAAGTAATCACTGTTGTGGATTTTTAACACTGAACGCGGTTGAGACGTGATCGCGTTTAGTTTTACGAGACCACACTTATTGACGCAGATAGGGATCGAGCCGGTCAGAAAGAAAATCCATGTTAAAAAAACGAAAAAGATGTCACTCGTGCCGTTTCGTTACGGACGACACAACTCGTCACCTCGTCGGACAATTAATTTTATTGTATGGAAAAAAAGGTATTATTAAGCTATCCATATCCGTCCTTCTCTTTGGCAGACAAGATTAGGCAAATGTCAGCACGCCGTCCCGGAACGGCTCTGAATTACAGGCTTTGTTATAACGAGGGCGATTGTCCAAAGCCTCTCGAGACAGAACGTTGATTTACGAACCGGATTATAGTTGGAATGGCCGGAAATGTGTCAAAAGCTGCCCAGGGGGACAGTTTGCAAGTTTGAAATTCATTAGCAGCTTAGGGAAACTAGTTGTAGTAGGGAGGTAGTGTTAATGTATAATTAGTGTGATAATGAATTTTTGATTTGAGGGAAAGTCAACAAGTCTGCTATCTTCAATGAATTGAATATCGTGACAAGGCCAATCAATACCATTGTACAAAAGTTCGTAGTCTATCAAATTCTTAATGATCGCTCAAAAGTGGTCAAAAGTTATATCAAAATAATAGGAGATAATCGAACAATCATGTCTACGCCAGAACAATGAGTTAACAACTTATCAGTGTTCGCCATCGCCAAACCTAGTTCAATTAGTAGATTACTAAAACTGTCAAAATAATTACGATGTAATAATTACAATGATCGGTAATTTTGGCACGGTTTTATTAGGCGACTTGGATCCCTGTATGCTAGTTGAAATAATGTCAAAGCTGTTTGGCAACGAGCTGAAAACTGACTGGTAAATTACTCAATGCAGCCAAATGGTTCTCCAAACGAGGACCTTGTTTCCGAGACAAATCTGATATACTTACCCTAATCCTACCAATTTCCGTCTAAACACGGAAATCTGTTTAAGGCAGAAAATAAGAAAAGTCAACCGGTTCTAACAAAAAGTAACGTAAAGACTTTGTGATTGAAGAAACGATATCACAAAATGATTAAGCGATTTTCTAAAGTGCCACTCAGTTTGTTTTTGCTCGCAAGTCACTGTTACTTACGACAGAAACTTGGGTTTTTTTTTTTAATTGAAAAGAGAGGATAAAAATAAAAGTACATTGTAGCTGTTGGTGCTGGAGGCCTAATGACTTCCTAAAGGCAATACAATAAAAATCTTTAAGTCAAACGATAACAACAGAACCTGAATAATTTTGTTCAAACATGGCACTTAATTTGAAACATGAATCCAAAATGGCTGACCCACGGCTTTATACAAAATGTACACAGGTTGAGTTCAAGTTACGCCGTACTTAATGCCTTCCATTTCTTTTTCCCAGTTCGGAATGTGAGCAATAAAATTTAAATAGGATTTACAAGAGCTTACGAAGGAAGTAAGATCATTAAGATGTATACGCAAGTTAGGGTCTTCCGAAGTCGGAAGTAAGGGACACTACACACAATATTTTCAGGTCGGTATCATTCGGCACAGATGGGCAGAAAAATCAAATATGTTGTAAGTAAATTACGTTACGTTCGGTGAAAGCCGCTCGGCTTCACTCGAATTGTGTCTAGCCTTCCCAAAAATGACTTAGCGATGTTAGACGCTGAACGCACTATACCGATTGCCAATAACCGAATATTTATAGGAATTATTTGTTATTGAGAAAGCAATAGGAGTACGTAAAGATCATAAGCAGCCGTTCTATAATTTTTACCCCCCTGAGGAAAAGACGTGAATTTGAGGTTCTTATTAATTTAGGCAATCAAAAATTCATAAGATTCCATCAAAAAGTTGAACTTCAATAAATACTGAATGATAAAATAAGGAATGAGTATTTTAGAGAAAGTTTGAAAGTTGCGCCAGTTACAGAAAAATTGAAAGGGAATCGACTGTCTTGGTATGGGCATGTGATGAGGAGGGAAGGATCGCATGTGACTAAAAGAGTGATGAACATAAATGTGGATGGATGGAGAGCGAGAGGAAGACCAAAGAAACGATGGATGTATTGTGTGAGGAATAATATGAGGAAAAAAGGTGTACTTAAATGATTCCGTGACGGTTGACAGGGGAGAATGGAAGAAGAAAACGTGTTGCGCCGACCCGAAGCATGGGATAAGGGCAGGAAGATGATGATGATGATGATGATGAAATACTGCCGTTTCGAATATCGGCTCCACTGTCGTCCGAGTCGTCGGTACCGAGACAAGTGTGTAGCATCACTTATAACAGGTGTACAGAACAGATTACTGGTGTATTTGAGATGTAAATATATTCACGAAGACATATCAGTCGCAGTAAGTCCTCATGCATAAAGGATTATCTCTTCGAACAACAACTTGGGAGGTTGGAAGGTGCTTTGAGGACTAAGCTTAGATTCAGGGAAGCAGTATTGAGCTGTTCCGGGAATGTTTGTAAGCAGCATATTTGCATCTTGCATGTGTAAATCTTTGACAGTCGTTACAGGTACCTAGTCAGTAGACCGAAAGTCTGGCAACCAGTCTTACCAAGGGGTATCGTATTACCCAATACTAACTGGGTTGTGGAAACCAGATAAGAAGTCGCTCCATGTAAAATACAGGTGTTCAGCTGCAGTCGGTTGGACTGGAAGCGACCCCAAAATAGTTGGGAATAGGCTAGACAAGTGATGACCTATTTTTATATCCAAGCTGGATGAATTTTGGTTTATAAATACTGTCCACACAGATAAGTTGTTTTTTTTTTCATAGAAATTGGTACTGGCATTACTGCGATAAATGTTATTGTGTAGGATCTAGATTTTTTTTTGGGGAGAACCATGTTTTACTTAATTCAACCCATTTTTCTCGAGTTTCTTGCGGAAAAATAAATACTTGATATATGACGAGACCTCTTCTTCCCCACGTGGGATTAGATCAGATACAGAAGCCCCCCCCACACGCTTCACGTAATTAATGGACGCCCCCTACGGGCCTAACATGTCTCAAATGGCTTAGCATGATCCTCCGTTGCGCCTAAAATACTACAGCATTAATTTTGAAATAAATATATGGTAAAGTTGAGGATTAATGCTAGGTACTATGTGTGACGAAAACACGATTCCATAAACTTTTCTCTATAGAAAAACAATCCAAATTTACCTCCAAATCGAACAATAAACCGCTGGTATTCAAAAACTACTTCAAATTAGATCATGAAACTTTGCACAGTAACTGAACTATGTGTTTTATTTTTTTAGTCCAATCAATAGATTTTTTGTAAATCGCAAAACACCACTCATTTCGCACTATTCGGCCGCAGTGACTGACGTAACAACCGCTTTGTAGTGCAAGCTAATTAGAACTTTATTCTGTATTTCAAACGAAGTTTGAACCACCACAAATAGAGTTGCTAATTTTAGGGTTAGAAGGGCCTTAAGCTACCAAAAACCTTATGCCAATCTAGTTTAAAGTCGTTGTAGAAATAAGAAACGCTTTAAAAACAATAGCCACTTTCCTCGGCCTTGAAGTAGTTTGTAATGTAAGGTAATAAAGCAAATAAAGTCTTTAACGTAGCTAACTGAGAAAATTGTTCATTAATTTGTCCGACAGGAAATTTCAATTTCAAGAAAATAAAACGAACCGTACGGTAATGGAAGTTAATTTTAATAATTAACAAAGTAAATTCAATTCGTGAAACGCCAGATATTCGTCGAAAACTTGACAAACTGCCACATAATAATATTTTTAATACAGTTGCTCAAAAAGTGGTGTATTGCAGGGACGTATAGCGTTCGGGATGTGGGCTATTACATACTAGTGCTTTTTTTTACCTTTCCCGAACTCGTGCGTTCTCTTTCCCAACTGTCAAAATAATGTCTATTAAAAAGAAAAACCAACCATGAAGTTTTTACTAAAGAGTTTTTGTGATTCATACAAAATACATAATTATATTTCTAAAAAGAAGCTACAAATTTATTTCAATATCAGATTTAATGATTTAATTGAATGAGTTAGGATAAGTTTCATTTCATTTCATCTCATTAAATTTCATTTTCATTTCATATCAATAAAAAAAATCTACTGAATACTAAGCTGAATGGATAGTTCCCTTTGCCTACCAAAATGGGTGAAGAAAAAAAAAACTCTGCTTATATTCTACGGTTGGCGCCATTTTCCAGAAATTTTCTTTGCGAGTTTAGTTGTTTGTTGCACAAAATGAGTAATTTCGACTCTATTTTTTTTTTGAATTAACACCACCGGAACTCAGTATAATTGCACAAAATGCTTCGGAGAACATTTTACCGGAAAAGTCAAAAAGTCGTTACATATCTACATACGACGAATTTATTGCGTGGAGAGAAGAAAAAAAAGCAAATAGTTTTTCAGAAAATGTTATGTTGGCATACGTCTCCGAACTCTCAGCAAAATTAAAACCGTCTACGTTATGGTCGAGGTTTTCGATGATAAAAAGTATGCTAAAAATAAGGAACAACGTGGATATTAGTGAATACCCAAAATTAAATGCTTTCTTAAAACGACAATCAGACGGTTTTACAAGTAAAAAGTCGAAAATATTAACATCCAATGAAGTGGAAAGGTTTTTGAACGAAGCTCCCGATGATCGTTATTTAGCCACAAAGGTAATTTATTAATAAGTACCTACTCATATTTTACTTTAGTATTCAGTTTACCAAATCGCAAAATACAGTCAATACATTATTTAAAAAAATATTAATCAAATCCCTTTTTTTGTAGGTTGCTCTGGTTTTTGGCGTTGTTGGAGCTTGCCGCAGAGAGGAGTTAGCCAATATTACTTTACAATATTACAAGATATTGAAGACCATGGAAAAATGCTACTAATCAAGATTCCGAACACAAAAAATAAGATACCGAGAAGCTTTGTTGTTGAAGGAGATTTTCTTAGAATAGTGCAAAAATATATGAATCAGCGGTCCCAAAAAGGAAAAACCGACCGTTTTTTTCAAAATTACCAGAAAGGGAAGTGTACAGCTCAAGCAATCGGGATAAACAAATTTGGTAAGTAATATGCCAAAAGAAATAGCTACGTTTCTTGGTCTGCCGGATGCTGAGTATTATACTGGGCACAGCTTCAGGAGGACCTCTGCTACATTATTGGCAGATTCAGGAGCCAATTTGACGTCCTTAAAGCGACTAGGAGGTTGGAAATCAGACAAAGTTGCAGAAAGCTATATTGGTGATTCATTAAACAACAAACTAGAAACTGGGAAAAAAATCACACAATCCATTAATTTAAGGTCCACTCCGTCTCCTTCACATGAAGAGAACGTTCGTCCATCTACCTTTGTTGATAATGATAATTCATCAGATCCAATTCCATCAACTAGCAAACGCCATTGTATGACAAATATACATGAACAATCATACGAAATTAATAATAGTTTGTCTCAAACAGTAAATATGCAACCTAAAACTTCCCCAGTAAGTATAAACAACTGTACCAATTTCAATGTACATGTGTACTATAACTTTTATAAGAAATAAATGATTAGTTAGTTGAGTTTATTGTGTTTTTATTATTTTATTAAATTGCTTCATTTTTTCGCAACTGTATTAAAAATAGTCGTTCAGTACACCTGCGGAACCGTCATTGCAACTTGTTACGACTGTCAACACTCGCCTTCGGCTTCGCCTCGGCTCGGGCAGAGCTATTGCACTCCGTGTGTAGGCATGAGTTAATTACCTACCGCTTCGCGCATATTGAATATGCAAGCTCTCTAGGGCTGTCGCGCTCCAGCCGTGCGTAACTGCGTACCTACGTATGCCGCGTTAATTTTTCGCGCACTTTTAATCTTGCGTGTACCTACCTACTCGTACTTCGTGTTTGTTAACTGACTGATTTATTAATAATTACTAGTGAAAATGACGAGCCGGATAAACTGTTGCTGTTAATAAATGTAGAAAAAAAATGTTTTTTTTTTTAAAGGGTGTAAAACACCTCTTATCGAAGCTGAAAAGCACGTGTTTTCCTTGTCATTGGGATCATTTTTTTGTTCTACACCATACCTGGGAACCTTCTAGTTACGGAGATATTGGGGGTCAAAGTTGCAACTTATTGACAAGTTTTTTTAAATACAAGTTTTTAATGTAAGATTTTTACTTTAAACACCTCCACGACCCCCGTACTATTCAATCCATCCATCAGCACAATGTTTTGAGTGCGTTACATTACATTGAGTTCTACCACAAATCATGTTTTTCACCCCAAAAAAAAAGTCGTTTCCCAGCAATAATTTTTGCGTAAAGTTACTTGCTTTGATGTACAGAGTGCTTGGTTGGCGGCTTCGTGATGAGGTCTTTTACACCCTGTATAAATTTCACTGCTCCATGTCCATGCTTCCCGAGTTTATTTTAAAATTACCTATTTGTTAGATTTCGCATTTATGCTGCTATTAAATTTAATAAGTAATCGTAATTTTAGAGAAGGCAAGATATTGAGACATTATAATAGAGTAAAACAATTGAACTTAATTATAAAAGTTTTAATTTACATACAAATAATAATACATTAAAATACAAAAATGTTGGTAGTATTTTATTTTGAGTACTTGAGGCAACCCTACCGACTGACCATTAAGCAGTGAGACGCCGAATAAAATACGCTAACGCGTGGCGTCAAGGCACAATTTAGATCGAGCGGGCCCAGTTTAGGTATTTATAATGTCGGCTTTCTTCAAGATCAAAGGAGTGCAACTTCTGTACGCTAGTACTATTATCTATTCTGTGGCTCGGGTAGACATTTGTCGGAACTCTTTGCAATGACAGCCTTTCCGCACTTGTAATGAAATATACTATTTAATTACGCTTGACCTAATTACGGGAAGTAATTAAATTCCTGGGCGTGATATAATATTTTCATACGGACTTACGACGAAATATCAGTAGAGAACAATGATATATAAACTATAGATACGTTGTCCGCACTCTAAAATGACAACATGAAATGAAGCCAATTGGCCACATCGCGCTTAGTTACGCACCAACCTGTCGCGCGACGCTACGTTTGTTTATAATTTAATAAATCCTGTGACGTGACTGAAGATGTATATTTATCTCCCTCTCGCAACAGGCATCCCGCCGATCGGTGTCATATTTTCTTTCTCTTTCTTCACGCTTATAAGTAGTTCTAGTATTTTCGCCGTTTTTAAGCGCCGCGCTGTTGGTTCATGACGTGTCTATATATAATACGTCATTGGTAGAGAACAAATAAAACACGGGATAAGCTGTATATTGCTCCTTTTTTTACCGTATCATCATCATCAATCATCATCATCTCTTATCGCTATTTATTTGGAGTCGGCGCAGCATATTGTCTTTTTGTTCCCTTCTCTAGAAGATACTAACTAGCTCGTGGCTAAATAATAACAGCCGCTCGGGTCGATTGTTAGGTTAAACCGTGCTTGCCTAGGTTGGTCTGTAGATGAGTGACCACCCATTACATACCGAGATTCCTCCGTGACTCCGAAAGCACGTTAAACCGTTGGTCCCGGCTGTAATTTGTAGATTTTTTATAGTCGTTAGGTAGTAGGAGGCCCAAAAAGTCTTGACAACCAGTCTTATCAAGGGGTATCGTATTACCCGGTACTAACTGGGTTGTGGAGGTCAGACAGACAGTCGCTCCATGTAAAATACTGGTATTCAGCTGCATCCAGTAAAACTGGAAGCCGACCCCAAGATAGTTAGGAAAAGGCTAGGCAGATGATGAGTTCTCTAGAAGATACATCTTAAGAGTATTTTTTGTAGCCTCACTTTTCACACCATTCATCCATCCTTGCTTTAGCCTTCCCTCACTCCTGTGGCCAAAAGCACTTTCCTAAACCGCACTTATCAAAAGATCACTTTGTGAATGCACAAGGTCAAACTCAGCTGATATAACATCGCGGGGTAAATCTATATAAGACTGATGCTAGGATCATAGACTTTCGGTAAGGACCGCCCGGCCTAGGCAATTTTTTTTTTGTTCCGGCTTACTTACCTCTCTTAAAATATCACCCTTCGCCACTGGTATTATCGTTGAAAGTGTTGATATACGAAAAAAAATATGCATACTCCCAGTAGTGAGTGATTATTACTCGACTGCCAAGAAAAGGTTATTCAATTCATTTCAATTTCTTTATTTCAATAAACAGTTAGATCATCTAATAGCAGTACACATAAAAATTAGTAGAAAAATAAATAAAAATAAGACAAAACACAACACACACCTTCACTACTTATTACTTAAAAATTAAATTGGCAGTCAACAATTTAAAATTAGAAAAAATCATAAATGTAAAAATAATTTTGTATTTTCAATAGTTATGTATTTCACGCGTATATTGTATGTATGTTTGTAAATTCCTTTTTAACTTTGGATACTGACGAAGAAGAAAACAATTTCACAGCAAATATCAAAGGATGGATGAAAATAAACAAAATATTTAATTAAACAGCCTTATTAGACTGTAAAACGAACGTCTTTTAATTCAAACGAAGATTACAAAGCTTAAAACTCTCAAATAACAATCTCCTGCTAATTGACAACATCTTTGTGAAAATGTTTTCCTTCTAATTAAGGCGGAGCTTCAGACGTTATTCGATCTTTCTTTACTTTTCTTTTATATTTAGATGTCAGAGATAAGTAAAGAAATCGGACCTTAGCCTTTTGAATAGCGATGCAGATAAAAGGTCCCGACAAAAAAGAAATGGGAGATAACATTCAGAGGCGAATTTAGTTACTAACGTAAAATTATATCTTTGTATTTGTTTGCTGTTCCTATTCCTAAATGTCTCGTTAGTCTTGTGGTCGCAACCGCAAACACTAATGCATGCTTGTGTTCTGGGTTTTTCCATCAGGAATTTTCCCGGAAATCGTGATGATGATTGAGCACCACACCCAGCCAGGAGCAAGCCTGACCCGGACAAGCCGGATACACCAGGGGGCACTATTTGTAAGGAAAGACATGCTTTAGAATGGGAGAGGAAGCCCGACCAACCGCAGCCAGTCGGGCACAATCAGCCGACTATGCAGCCTAGAGCCAATATAGGAATAGTGGTAAAGACAGGTACAATCCATAGGAATGAGCATTGGTGTTTTGACCTTCGTTTGATTGGTCTCTTCTAGCATTGGAAAATCATGTTCGTATCAGGAATTTTCCAGAAACTCGTGGCTAAATAATAACAGCCGCTCGGGTCGATCTACAGGTTAAACCGCGCTTGCCTAGGTTGGTCGGTAGATGAGTGACCGCCCATTACATACCGAGTTACCTTCGTGCTTCGGAAACTACGTTAAGGCGTTGGTCCCGGTTGTCGTTTGAAGATCTTTGTCAGTGGCCCGAAAGTTTGACAACCAGTCTTACCAAGGGGTTTCGTATTACTCAATACTAGTTGGGTTAGGCGCGAGACAAATACAAGAAGCGACGGGCGGAGGTGTGGCGCGGGCGCGGAGCAGGCGAGGTGCTGGCGTGGCACGGTGCAGCGCAGAACAGGCGCGCTAACGGTGTCGGAAAGGCGAGGCGCGGGCGAACACAGGGATGCATTTGGGGAATTCTAGTGTTTAAATTCTATATCGTCACGCATTTTCGCCGTCTAGTTCACCCATGTGTACCCTGTCGGCATACCACTGCTAACTGCAGGTGCGCCTAGGGCGAGGATGTGGTGCCCGCGCCACGCCCTCGCCGCGCCGTCTCAGTATGTCTCGCGCCTCACCTCTTCTATACATTTTGTACTTATGCAATTTCAGAGAAGTGGCTTCGCGCCCGCGCCTCGCCTACGCCCGACGCTTCATGTGTTTGTCCCGAGCATTATGGAGGTCAGATAGGCAGGAATTTTGCCTGATTGATCCTAACTACTTCAGGGATGGCAACACTAGCCAATGTCAACATGGGTCCGAAAATTTATATTTAATTTTAATGTTTTTTCTATCTAAAAGTAACCAAAATAGTGTTTATAATACTCGGTGCATCGTAGTACACTAGTGACAGTATTATCTTGAGTAAATTCTGTGTATTATGTTAAATGTGAAGAAAACATTGTTTTGAATAAAGTGACTTGAAACATTATTCTAACAAACCTATAAGCAGTGAATAGTGTGCCTAAAGATGGAAATGACCAAAAGTGACTCTTAACTAACAAGAACAGAATTCCAAAAAGTGTTAAATACAAAATCAGTTGATAAAAACCAGTAGTGCATTTAAAACTTTTCTTGTCGCAATGCAAACAAACCACAGCTGATTCATCACTGGTGACATTGACCAATCACAAACGGCTGAAAATATTTTGACATAAAAAGTTTCGTTCGGTAACCGATGTCACGCAACTTGAACACGAGTCTTTTAGTACTACGTGAAATCGGGGTTGCCAATTAATAAAAAATCTATTATTTAGCAGAAATTGATCCACCTACACCATCATCCGAAAAACAAGAAGTTAAGACTGGCCCTTTTTCAAGATTTCAAATATGAACTACCTAGAAAATATAACAGTTCGTCGTACGCGCGTTCGAACCAATTCGGACCCTGCTCCAGACGACAATGACTCAACATCACATATAATCGAGTGCACTGCTAGTAGCATGCCTGACTTATCAGTTGACGACGACTATGATCAAGTACGAGCTTTAAGGGAAGAAATTCAAAAACTTGTATCTCAACTAGATAGTGCTCACAAGGAGATAGATATATTGAATCTAGAAAATAGTAAACTTAAGTGCACAAATGAAGACTTGATTAAGAAAAACCAATTATACAAAAAAGTAACAACAATTAGCCCAATTAAAATAAACCAAAGTACTCCAAAGCGAAATCCTCCTCTTACAAACTGTAAAACAAAACAAACACAAACTGATGTACAGCTATATATACCAAAAAGCACACAACAGAGTTTTGTTCAACAAATTAAAATAAATAAACCGCCATCTGAAGGCTCTTACTTAACAGACAAGGAACCTAAGGTTGTCTACAATGTTCTACCATCACTCATAACTGCAGAGGGCACCACGACTACAGAGCACGCAATGGGATCGACGACTCAACATAAACTAATTTTGGAAAACACATTTTTCAATAAAGTATGTATAATTAGTGCTAATAATGTAAATAATATATTAGGAATAGCCGAAAACACTTTCCCGAACGCCAAAATCTGTCACTACTGTATGCCCAATGCGGGTACAGCAGAGCTCCTCGCATCATTGGACAAGAAATTAGTAGATTATACTTTAAATGACTTTTGTATAGTCCTCCTCGGCGAAAAAGACTTTTTAGAATCCAATAATTATGAAAAATTGGTTAATCACATAAAATGTAAAATCGAAAATGTAATGCATACTAATGTTATTCTATGTTCTCCTAATTTTAAACTTAATTGGAATGTTAACTTATTTAATACTAGAATAGAAGCTTTCAATCGACTTTTGAACCCAATTAATTAGACTTTTAAATATGCGTGTTTGTTTGATACCAACAAACACCTGGAATATAATTATAAAATGTTTTCTAAACATACAGGCAAAGTTAACAATAGGGCTATTGTAAATATCTTTCAGAACTTAAATCGCTACATACAGCTATCAGTAGACTCTGAATATGAAAATAACCGTGATAGTTTAAGTATAGTTGATAAGCACGAAATCAGTAAAATCGACCAGTTACAACCTGGTACCATTCCCTACTACTTTAAAAAAAAGACAATGGTGGATAGAGATACATTTTTTCGTGGATAAACATCTGTCAACTGTAGCACATCTAAACGAGTCTGTAGATAGTTCAGTGTCGAATCGTTTAAACATTTTTCATCAAAATATGTGTGGCCTAAATAATAAAAAAGATGTGTTAGAAATATATCTAGATAGCTTGAGTAGCCCCTCGAATTACTTGTGTATTAGTGAGCATTTTCTTAACGAAGACCTAGTTAATTTGTTAAATCTTTCAAAGTACAATGTTGCATCGTATAATACCAGAGTAAATAAGCTGAGAGGAGGGACTATCATCCTAGCAGAAACGGATAGGGAATTCGAGGAACTGCCCATTGCCAAAAAAATATATAAAATGGACTGTTTTGAAATATGCTGTGTCAAGGATGTTTCAACTGGCCTGTCTGTGTGTTGTTGTTATCGTACGCCTTATGATAAAAACTTAGACACTTTTATGGTAAGGCTCGAAAAACTATTAGAACATTTCTTTAACAAGAACTGTGTTATTTGCGGTGATTTTAATATTGACTTATCAACTGACAATAAAAAAAGAAACGACTTATTAAATCTATTGACATGTTACAATTTTAGACCTCTAATTAGTACAACTACATTTATTCGAAATGACTCACGATCTTGTATAGACAATATCTTCACCAATCTGTCAGATGAACGCGTTATAAGTTGCGAAGTTGACCACAATGGCTTGGCAGATGGACATGCAGGACTACTATGCAGTACAGCATTCAGAAGTATCGAAGTAAGTAGGAATACAAAAACCAGTAGTGTCCAAATCACCAAACGGATTTTTAATGCAAATACAAGGAGCAACTTTAGAAATTTGCTATTAAATCACGACTGGAGTGATTTCGGAATAAACTCATTTTTAAAGCAATTCGAAGAAATGTTTACACGCTGTTTTAAGAAAAGAAAACTACAGGTACATTTAACGCGTAACACGCAGGTGCGCTGGATCACTAAGGGTGTAAAGGTCTCTAGTAAGATGAAACGATTTTTAAATTCTGGAATGGGGAATAGACAAAATGTCACTCTGATTGACTATAGGCAAAAATACTTAACTCTGTACAGGAAAGTAATAAATATGGCCAAAAAGCTATCAGTACAGTCTGAATTATCAAAATCTACGAACATCTCAAAAGATGTTTGGAAAGTTATAAACAAACATAGAAACAAGAGTGTCAAAAACAATACAAAACTAATTTTAAAATCAAATAATATGATTGTGTCAGAACCATCTGATATTGTGAATATCCTTGCCCAGCAGTTCCAACTTAAGCCATCAGCTACTACATGCACAGGGGCTGCCATGGATATTCTACGTAAAAGTGCAAAAAGAGTTACTAATGACCTTATTCTAGACCCTGTCACCACCCTTGAAATATTCAAAATAGTGCAAAAAATGGACGACAAAAAATCTTGTGGCTATGATGACATAAATATAACAGTAATAAAAGACAATATAGATGTATTAGCGGAACCTTTAAGCATTTTTTTATAATAAGTGTTTTGATGAAGGAATTTTTCCAGATCAACTGAAGATAGCCAAAATAATACCTGTACACAAAAAAGGTTGTAAAACAGACCCTAAGATGTACAGACCAATCTCATTACTACCCATTCTTTCAAAAATTCTTGAAAAGCTAATTAAAACTAGATTACTCAGACATTTCAATAAGAATGTTAAGTAGAAGACAATTTGGTTACCAGAAAAACGTTGGGAAACAAGACGCAATTTCCACTTTAATTAAGGACGTAGTTAGCAGATTAGACGACAAGCAGAAAGTAGCTGGGCTTTTCCTAGATTTAAGTTCAGCATTTGACACGGTGGATCACAATCTACTGCTTGAAAAACTTGAGCACTACGGTGTCAGGGGCAAAGTATTAACACTTCTCACGTCATATTTAAAAAACAGGAAGATGTTCGTGGAGATCAAAGCCGTGGTGTCACGGACAAATTCCTCAGGAAAAATTTGTTCAAGTGAAGAAACTTACAGGTCACAATTGTCTCCGGTGCACACTGGCGTACCACAAGGCTCCATATTAGGCCCGATATTTTTTATTGCGTTTATAAATGATCTCATACAACACATGAGGGAAGAAGCTGCGGGATCTATCCAGCTTGTGGTGTTTGCCGATGATACCAATGCCGTTGTCTCGGCTGATAATATACACACTCTTAATTCCATTGTTAATCAAACCTTAGATATCTTCCACAGCTGGTTTGCTGTTAACGGTCTTAAACTTAATGCCAGTAAAACTAATGTTATGCTTTTTCGTTCCACTTCCAATAATAAGGAAAGCATCAACTGCGTCATAAATGGAGAAACAGTGAACGTGGTCGAGGTGGTTAAGTTTCTAGGAGTTTATATCGATAGCCAGTTAAAGTGGAAACAAGAGCTAACACACCTGGAGAAAGCAATTAGTTCTGCCTGTTACGTATTAAGAAGTCTAAGAAACGAGGTAACCATAAAACATTTGAAAATGGTCTATTACGCATTAGTTGAGTCAAAACTGAGATACAGCATACTTTTTTGGGGAGGAAGTTATGATTACAATACTCAAAAAGCTTTTGTGATTCAGAAAAGAGCAGTCAGAACCATAGTTAGAATTCAACAGCAAGAATCATGCAAGCCTCATTTTAATGAGTTAAATATATTGACTGTCCCAAGTTTGTACGTTTTGGTCCTGCTTAGCCACTTATCAAAGTACATCTTTGAATATGAAACTGAAGATGAAAGGCAAAAAAGAGAGAGTACAAGAAGAAAGGATCTACAGATGAAGCAAGTGCCTCACCTGAATGTTGCAAAGCATAGCGCCTACCACAAGTCTATAAAAATGTTCAATAAACTGCCGACAGAAATAAAAAGTCAAGTGTATACAAGTGGGTTTCAGAGTACGCTTAAACGGTTCTTGTTAAACAAGTGTCTATATGCTATTGATGAATTATGAAATAATACAACATTCGAAAGTATAATATTTTCTATAATGACTTGAAATGGACATTTTTATTGTATTTTATGAATTGACACATGTGACATGACATTAATTTTATTTTTTTTATAATTCTTTTTTTAATTATTATTCTTGTTATTATTCCGATTTTATTTTAATTTAATTTGGTAAATTTGATTGTAATTATTTTATTATGAATTGCATGTATATTGTTTGATGTTTTGTTTGATGTTCATAGATACATATTTTACAGACATTCAGACACGATGTAAAAGTCGTTATTGAATAAATGAATTGAATTGATGGCAATAGTCTCGCCTATATTATAACGTGGGAATTAAACATAACTGGAGAAATGTGGTCGTACACTTCTGCCTGACCAGAGGAATAGCGGCGTGATATTTGCGTTATTCTCAAATAATACAGTTCTAACTTATAACTTCATCAACGTCATGTTCAGATATGAAATAACTTGAAAAGCGACTCATATTTTTCATTTTGTTTTTCACTTTCCAGACCCTGAAGCACTCTCCAGCAGGTTTCAAGTAAATATGATGGTGTTTTTAACGTTCTCGTATATACGTGTCTATGTACTTACTTATCTACTCTAATACAATATAGAGGAAAGATTTGTATTTTTGTGTGTATGTAATGAATAAACTCAAAAACTACAGCGGCGATTTCAAAAATTCTTTCACCATTAGAAAGCTACATTCACCCTGAGTAACATAGGCTATATTTTATCCCCGTACTCCCACGGGAACGGGAACTACGCGGGTGAAATCGCGTGACGGCCGCTGGTTCATTATATTTAATACAGGGTTAGCTTTTTTAGCACGTAAAGCCGGTGGTTCCGACTGTCATTTGTAGATCTTTAATAGTCGTTGCAGGTAGTCAGTGGCCCGAAAGTCTGACAACCAGTCTAATGATATTTCCTTGATTAAAATAACTGTAAATGTAAATGCTACACGGTTTAAAGGTCACAATTTGTGAAAGCGTAACATTCCTAGTCTGGTCCAAGTCTAGTATTATGGACCTATACATTTCAGTCTAAGCCTAGATTTGAGTGGATTGAGATGGTTGTATAGATGTTACGCGAAGCACATGCTTTTGATGAAACATGTACCCGTCTCTTTCTTGCACTTGTAGTTCATCTGTTGTGCGACAATGACAGGAGTAACTCCTAGCCTGCTCTCCAACTGTGAAGGGTCAGTGGTAAAGGTCCTAACTTAGGATTTGCAGATCAGGCCGAACCCAGACATGTGCATTACTTCCGTGTAATTTATAGCATCACCATACTGCTCTCAAAAAGTTGAAAGAAAACATCGTAACCCATATAGCCATTTTTGGTCGCAGATTTGATAAAGATGTAACAAGTCGCAACAGTTTCGTAACTGACACGACACAATGCGACTGTGTAGAGATTAGCTTTTATGTGTTGTAACGGTTCAGTAAAAATGTGACGGAAACTACATTCAGTAACTTTGTGTCGTCGCTGTTTCGACATTTTACAGCTTAATTTGTAATCACACATTTTAGAAACTTTGTGTTTGGTTTGTAACTAGTGTGCAATGTTGACACAATGTGTTGGAACTGGGTAGTAACATTGTGTAGTCGCTGTTCCGGAACACTTTAACACTAACTTGCACATATAAAAACATCACCAGAGCCAGTTATTCTCAAACTGTCTTATTTTTGCTGCCGTTGTCTACCATTTCATTAAAATTAAAATGAGTAAACAACCAAAAACCTCACGTAAATTCCAATTACTTTTTACAGAAGAGTTAAAGAATTAACGTCCCAAAATAACTTGAGTACATGTAAGTTATTTTTTAGGGTTCCGTACCTCGTAAAAAAAAACGGAAAGTATCGAGTTGAAATTAAAATCATATACTCAAGTCTACGGTCACATAATGCTGTGAAAAATCAACCTTCAAAGTTAACGAAAAAAAAGATACTGGTGTTTATGTCGCAAAAAACGTACGAGTATATTTCGAAACTCTCAACGGAATCAAAATTCATAGGGTACTTCCCGTTGGCCTGGAACTATAAAATTTGGCAAGTAATATCGTCTTATACTACAAATACAGGGAACAAACTGAAAAAAAGTATAAATTTGTAATTAAATCATAAAAAAATATATTCTTTATTTAAAGTACGCCGTATAACTGTCAAGACCGTTTATCTCGAGAACGCTTAAAGGTATCGCGTTGAAATTAAAACCACATACTCAAATCTACGGTCACTTGAAGCTGTGAAAAAATCAACCTTCTAAATTTACTTAAAAAAGAGACGGGCGTTTATGTCGAAAAAAACGTATTTTTCGAAACTCTCAAGGGAATCAGAAGTAGGTTAAAAATTTATAAGGTAGGTACTTCCCGTTGACCTAGAATGATGAAATTTGGCAAAAAGCAATGTCTTACAGTACATGTAAAGGATAAAATCTGAAAACCGTAAATATGTGGTTTAATAACCAAATAAATACCTATAAGTTTATACGGAACCCTCGGTGCGCGAGTCCAACTCGCACTTGGCCGGTTTTTTATTATTATTGTAATTGTTTGATGTTGCATTGTTGCTAGGGCGAATTGACAGATAGGTACTTATTTTATTGAACTTTTAACTTAACTTTTTCTAGGCCATTTACAGGAAAACAGTACGGATTTTGGTACCGAGGAGCTTAGTAGTATAGTCCCTAGCGCCAAAGTTTCAACTTTCGACTCTGTTGCGATCCCCCCTAATATTGTGATATCATTAAAGTACCACGTACTTCCATAACTTTGGGAAACACTGCAACCAAAAAGATATGAGGAACCATCTTAAAAATCCAGTAACTTTGTAACAACTTAGCGTAACATGTCGACACATTATCGTAACTTTGTGACTAGTTGTGACGAGCATATTAAATATTTTGTCATTAATTAGCATTTTATCAAAAATGTATTTTTTGATTAAGTATATCAATTTTATGGTTTATTCTTGCTAAAATATTTTGGTATTAGTATTAAAATTTGATATTGTATTTAAATAGACGCTTTTGAGCACTCTATGTATAATGATTTATATATTTTTTTTATAAAACAAAGTTTCCCCATCGCCCGAATTATTAAATTATGATAAATTATGGTGGCGCGTTGGTAAATATCAACATATTCAACGAAACTACACAGTAAATTTCTTTTCCCATAAAGATTTGAGCATTTTAAACCATAGAAATTAATGAAAACTAAATCTTTATTTACATGGGAGATAAGATGGGGGTTTTTGTATTTTTATTATTTTAAAGATGTCACGCATGAGCCAACGAAAATGAACGAATGAATGAATGATTTGTGCGAACTCTGGTTACAATATGGTAACAATGTTACGACACGGCGACGTAAATTAGAAACCAAATGTTACTGTAATACTGTGTCGGGATCTTACCCATTTTTAGTTGCAGCGACGGCATTAACACGGAACGGCGACGAGATTATGTTTCGAGATAAGTCAGTGTCGACGCTAAGTGTCGAAACGGTTACGTTATGTGTGCAAAAATGGTTATATGGGAAGGAAACCGGTAAGTCCTAGAATCGAAAATCCGAAGACATCTGTGACATGCCAACCTACACTGGGCCCGCGTGGTGGATAACAGCCCATTACCTCTCATAGGGCGGAGCCCTGTGTCCCAACAGTTGGAACATTATACGCTAATTATTCTTTTGCAAAAGATGTGTTGCTAAGTAACAAGTATAGATTTTGGATTTTCGGCCTACGAGTATTTTTGATTGTCAAAATAAACCTCACCGTGGGCGTTAAATACAGTATCAAGGTAAGTATATATGTACCCACATGAAAATCATTAACCTTTCGCGTTCACCGTAGGCGGACAAAAGTGTCGTCAATATAATTTTAACTCAACACCATTGTACCGAAACCCGATACAAGATCTAAAAGGTTTCATATCACAAAACAAATAAATGAAGTCACATCAATTCGAGTATTCATAAAATAAAACAATAAGTCTAATAAACAACAAGAAGTTTTATCTACACCCATGCTATAAATCCTCTATAAAAGTATCTGAAACAGTTAGCTTATGGCCAACATTAAAACAGCCAGTGTCATAATAACCATTATAACACCCAAACGGGTGTTATAATGTTGTACTGAATTTCATTATGCAACTCGTTTTAAAAAAAGAACATTGCCTAGCACGTGCGATTCACTACCACAGCGCCGTAATAAAAAAAAACTAATAGGTTAATTCGAATTCACGTCGTATCCCGCCATTTTTGTTCGATATTAGTATTGCATTATGTACTTGGTTGTTTACAAAAATTAGTGATACAAGCTTTGTGCATTTTAATAATTGTACTTACAATCAAAATGTAAATAATTATATTATTACCTATACATGGTTTGTTTTTCCCGTGTGTTTTTCCCGCTCGTTCTTCTCCATAGAGATCTACGCTAGGGAATCATGGGCAACTACAGTACTTTCACAGTTTTTATGTCTTGTGACTGGGACTGTAGCTACATTTTATTTTCATCTTTGTTTCGACAATTCAAAAGTGCCTGTAACTGGCTTACTTGAAATAAATGCTTTGATTTTGATTTTGTATTGTATACTCAATTACTCAGCAATTAAACTTTCCATGAATTTAGGTACATAGACTTCTTACAACACTACAACACCCTATGGTTTCAGAACCTTTTATATGGAGGATTCATATCATGGATGTAGATAAAGTCTTGTATGCAACTGTACATAATTAGGTATTAAAACACTCATGTGGCTTCGCCTCATGTGATAAACCCACATTCGTGTTTTAATACCCCTCATTATACAACAGTTGCATAAATAACTATTAAAGCACTCTATACCAGCCAAAGGAAAATGAAACCACTGACACGTGAACGATAAATAAGTAAATGGTAGTGAAGTGGAAAAGCTGTGTAGATCTGAAGTGACGTACACGACACGATCTGCGAGTTGGTATTAACAGACTTGGGAAATGGCGACTACAAAAGGAACAAGGCAGATGTGAGTGGCAGCGCCAGGAGGGGACGCCCTATATATACGTAAAGGGTGTAAAACACCTCTTAACGAAGCCGAAAGTCACTTGTTCTCCCCGTCTTTGCGATCATTTTTTTGTTCTACACCATACCTGGGAACCTTCTAGTTACGGAGATATTGGGGGTCAAAGTTCCAACTTTTTGACAAGTTTTTTTTTTTTTAATACAAGTTTTTAATGTAAGATTTTTACTTTAAACACCTCCACGACCCCCGCACTATTCAATCCATCCATCAGCACAATGTTTTGAATCCGTTACAATTTACATTGAGTTCTACCGCAAAACATGATTTTTCACCCCAAAAATAAAATCGTTTCCCAGAAATAACTTTCGCGTAAAGTTTCTAAATTATTTCTGGGAAACGGCAACTGGCTCGTCAATCAAGCATTCTGTACCTACATCAAACTATTGATGTACAGAATGCTTGGTTGACGGCTTCGTGATGAGGTCTTTTACACCCTGTAGATAGACATCATCATCATCTGCCTAGCCTTTTCCCAACTATGTTAGGTTCGGCTTCCAGTCTAACCGCATGCAGCTGAATACCAGTATTTTACATGGAGCGACTGCCTATCTGACCTCCACATTAACAAACTTAGTTCTGCAGGGCTATTATGTATCTCTGTTGACAGCTCGAAATGATAGCAACTGGGCTCAGTGTCCATCAATTAACTGTCAAAAGGTTAGTTTCGTATTATATATGACCAGTCGCGATCAAACATGACGTCATTGGTTGTTATCGTGGCTAATAGTCACCGTAACTCATTTCGAAAGACGCTTTCGTATCGGTTCTTCTAATATTGCGATTATGTAAGCATAGTGGACATCAAATTGATGACAACTGAGTTTGATGTGGCTTTCGTGAAAGACGTTACGCCGTACCCGGGCTGTTAGTCACCGTAAAGTGACATCCACTCTGTGTAATACGTAATACCAATATTTTGACATTCACGGTTGTCTTCAGAGTTCGGTGTACAACCGAAGCTTGTTAGTCACTGGATATCAAAAAGATACGTAATATAAAAGATACGCAAGATTGGTTGCCAGATTTGCGGGCGTTACCCGTAACGACTGTCAAAGATCTACAAATGACAGCCGGGACCAACGGCATAACGTGCTTTCCGAGGCAACTCAGTATGTAATGCGAGGTCACCCATCCACGGACCAACCTAGGCAAGCACGGCTCCTTATTGGTGAGGTTCTTCAGAAAGGTGAGGTGCGCAGTACTAGCAACCGGTGTGCGTGTTTGACCAGGTAGGGAATGCAATCTCGATCTCGCAAGATCTCGCATCATTTTTCGAGATCAATCTCGAAGCATAAAATGACGAGGTCTCGACCGATATCGAGCGGCAGCACTTTAAGCACTATTTGTTTTTTGAGGAGCTATTTCCAAAATCACTCTTAAAACCTATTCCCTTGTTCCTGTTCCTGGTTTCTTGTTTGTCTCACTTTCATTATTTTTGTTAAAATACGTACTTTCTTAAAAAGAGATTTTTTACGGCTCTGAATTGTGATTCGTTAACATAATTAAATAATTGTAAAATAAAAACTTTTTTTCAATAATAAATGTTTCATTCTTACTCGCATCATAATGACAACTAAGCAGTTTCAATCATGTTTCACTTCATCTAAGTAAAACATGAAAATCATTCGAGATTTAGAAAATGCCGAGATCTCGCCGAGATCGAATTTCTAATTCCTCGAGATCTCGTCTTGGCGATCTCGTCTCGAGATTGCATTCCCTATGACCAGGTGTCTGAACCTGGACGAGCAGTTAACGTTATGTAGTGTCTACCTACTTCCATGCGAAAAAAGGGTGAGTTTATGTATGCATGTATCTCGAGCAGTTTCAACAAAATTTTAGCCATTTACATGTACGGTTAATATATTTTTCTGTTTTAAATTGGACGTGTGCGATGTATGGAACGTAGATAACAGAGGGTCGCTGTAGACCTCAGATAAGTAATGAGGGTCCCAATTGTTGTACTTTGGAATATATTACTCTGAACTGTCTGAAGTATCATGCCAGACATCGTTTTGAGTGTGTTTGAAAAAGGATTTTAATTTATCACAATTTTATTGTGTAAAGTGTGTATTGAAATTATAACTCTGGTTTCTGGAGCCTTGGCACATCTGGACGGGGCGTCGCGGCAGACCTCGCAGAAGATGGCAGAATGCGCTGGACAAAACCAACGACCAGTGGCCTACATTAGCCCTGGATCGAAACAACTGGAAGTCATGGGGAGAGGCCTTTGCCCAGCAGTGGGACTATACAGGCTAATAGTATCAGTATTAGTAATAGGTATGGTCTGTAACCATACAGACCATACCTATTACTAATACTGCGTGTCGAAAAATGTTGATAATGGAAGACCAAAAATACATGAAAGGATAAAAAAACCGGCCAAGTGCGAGTCGGACTCGCACACGAAAGGTTCCGTACCATTATCTATACAACATTAGACAAAACGGAAAAAAATTACATTTGTTGTATGGGAGCATTTTTAATAAAGTCAATATACAACTAAATATTCTGTGAGTATATTATTAGTATCGAGCTAAAAACAGCAAAAAATCACGTTTGTTGTATGGGAGCCCCCCTTAAATATTAATTTTATTCTGTTTTTAGTATTTGTTGTTATAGCGGCAACCGAAATACATCATCTGTGTAAATTTAAACTGTCTAGCTATCACGGTTCATGAGATACAGCCTGGTGACAGACAGACGGACAGATGGACAGACGGACAGAAAAGGAGGGGAATGGAAGAGAAAAAACCGGCCAAGTGCGAGTCGGACTCGCACACGAAGGGTTCCGTACCATTGATTATATTTAGTATTTGTTGTTATAGCGGCAACAGAAATACATCATCTGTGAAAATTTCAACTGTCTAGCTGTCACGGTTCATGAGATACAGCCTGGTGACAGACAGACGGACAGTCGGACAGACAGCGAAGTCTTAGTAATAGGGTTCCGTTTTTACCCTTTGGGTACGGAACCCTAAAAAGTGTTACGCCGACCGCAAGCAACGCGAGATAGGGGCATAACGCAATAACGTAGGTACAGTTGCTATTAATCTACGGAGGTTTTATGAAACTCTTCAAATAAATAAATGTTCAGCGTCAACTCTCAGAAGTGCCCTTTAAAATTCGAGATGAAATTCAAAAGTTTACTAAGCCATTAGTTAGCAATTTGGCAAATTAATCAGAAAGCCAGGTTTAAAACGAAAACAATAACTTTTCAAACTTTTCACAAAAATAATCAAATTACGTAAACCAAACTTGCTATTGAACAATACGAAAACTCGTAAGTTTCAAAAGAAAGTTTCGATATAATTTTTAGTTAAGTACATGAGTACGATAAGTTACCCTTTGTACTTTAATCAATAAATTAAAATTACATTACATAACAAATAACAACACGCCTTTGATCCCCGTTGGGCAGAGGTGTACCCTAATAGAAGGAACACCCAAATTTCGCCATATACAGGGTGTAAAAGACCTCATCACGATGCCGTCAACCAAGCATACTGTAAGTACATCAAACTAAGTAACTTTGGGTCGGGTGGCTTTCGGGACCAGGACCGCGGTCCCGGATTCCCCTTAAAAATTTTTGAGTGGTATTTTGGGACCACAAGAAAACAAATTTACGCAAAAAATAATGCTGGGAAACGACTTTTGTTTTGGGGTGAAAAATGATGTTTTGTGGTAGAACTCAATGTAACGCACTCAAAACATTGTGCTGATGGATGAATTGAATAGTACGGGGGTCGTGGAGGTGTTTAAAGTAAAAATCTTACATCAGAAACTTGTATTTAAAAAAAACTCGACAAAAAGTTGGAACTTTGACCCCCAATATCTCTGTAACTAGAAGGTTCCCAGGTATGGTGTAGAAGAAAAAAAATATCGCAATGACGGGGAGATCAAGTGCCTTTCGACTTCGTTAAGAGGTGTTTTACACCCTTTATATAATGGGGCGAGCCTATTGCCCTCCGAGTTTAGACTCGGCGAAGACTAGTCTGCCTGTCTCTCTTAGTCAAGTTACTCAGCAATTAATTTATAATGATCAAGTCTTACTACTATTATAAATGCGAACGTTTGTGAGGACGTGTGGATGTTTGTTCTTATTTCACAATTTTCATACACGAACGGATTTGGCACATAGAGACTTTATAACCTGGATTAACATAAAATACTTTTTTTATCCCGGTGGTACGATCCCTTAGGATAAACTAGTATTGAATAATCTTTGTAATGTCTTCATACACAGACCGACGACTGTTGAAGAAAATACAAAAGAGCTTTACGTACGCCAATTCCTCCATTGAAGGGTCCTACGACAATAGTAAAAACGTCTGATTGAATAAATCCGGCAAATTGGATTGAGTGCATCCGCATTCAGTGTAACAAAGACAGAAAATAACATTTCAAGACCTTGGAGACACGTACGCTGTTTGTTAGAACACTTGTACCCGACCAAACTTACATAAAATATTCCTACCTTCCAAGGATAACGACGTAACCTCGGTCTTATTGGACATTTTCCTGAATTTTCTCCGAAGATGTTTTGCCCATAATTTTAGCACCCTTTTATAAAATGGGAACCCGTCTCGGTGTCGTCTCGTGAATGAGCACCAAATTTGACTGTTATGTGAAACATGTTTCCTGTCTACTGATCTGGATGAACACGCCAGATAATAGTAATTTTTCCAATTGAACACACATTGGTTGTCATTTGACTCTATTTTCTGTTTGTTTGTGACTTCTTTCTAAATAATAACAGCCGCGTTTGTCTTGGTCCGTGGATTACCATTACATACTGAGTTTCCTCTGTGCCTCGGAAAGCACGTTAAGCTGTGAGTCCTGGCTGTCATTTGTAAAATTTGTCAGTAGTTACAGATAGTCAGTGAAAGTCTGACAACCAACCTTCAAAAGGTATCGTATCACCCAGAACTAACTGGGTTGTGGAAAACAGATAGGCAGTCGCTCCATTTAAAATACCAGTATTCAGTTGCATCCGTTTAGACTGGAAGCCGACCCCAACATAGACAGGAAAAGGCTAGGCAGATGATTTGAGACTTTTTTGCAAAACTATTTCGATGACTATAATCGGATGTTATCACAAAATGTTAAAACTTCATTAAGCGGGCGACGTCACTAGTACAGCAAATATTTCGTATACACATAATACCTTGTAAATGAGAAGTTACGGACGGGTTAATTAGTTATTAGTTACGATTAGTGGCAAAGTTACCAATTAACGGTAGATTAAGAGCAAGGAACGCGGCCGCTAAAAGCATTCACTACTCGAAAACCTCACTCCGAATCGATTTGAACCACTCGGCCCTGTTGAGCGTTTTACACTTTATTTATCTTCTGTAGGAGCGAACGAGAACTAAAAGGGTATTGAGAGCTAGCAGGATTAGTGCACGGGGCTGCAGTAATCCAAGATGGCGGAAGTACATGGATGTCGTTCTTTGATATTAGGCAAGAAATGGAGCTGAATCGATACCAATACAAATAATGAATGGAGGCATAGAGCTTACTAGTGAGACAGCGCGGCCTAGAACAATCCAAAACTAACGACGTTAAAACAGCTGTAGCTGTAAGCTGTAATGTCTTTCACCCTACTTTAATTTAATAAAAAATATTCTACTGATTAGCCAGAAAAGGCAAAACACTAGCTGGGAAGGAATGGGGGACGTGTTTGCCCAGCAGTGGGACATAAAAGCGAAACACAAAAATGCATCACTCTTCCACCAGCCCGCAAAAAAAGCCACCCAGCGTGGTAGATAATGGCCCAATCCCTCTCTCAGAACTGGCCTGCCCCATCACTGGGCAGGTGAAGATTATGAATGCATCAGACTCTATACAAATTGTTATTTATAAAGACTACACATTGTGGAAGGCAGCAGTGACTTCGATCGGAAAAGCATTTGGTATGCAGACGTGAAATATCGGTTGATTCAGGTAAGCCACGATACTCCATGAATATTTCTGGCTTGCATATGCGGCATGCTTGATCAGTGTACTCGTAATGCAACGGTATTCGATCCATCACTATTTTGTAGTAGCCCTGTGCATTAAATCTTATTTTCTTTGCCTTTGTCTATACTTCATTGTACATTCAACTTGTTTGCTAAATCTTCGTAGTGCGCTCCGCAGTTGTATTTACAATTGCAAAGCAAATACCAACATCTGAGGTTTTGCGGTTATGATTTGTATTTCAGGAACTTCCATGTAATGGTCTGTGTATATTTTCATCCCTTCTTTTTTATCAAATCATAAAGCGATTATTTAAGTCTTGCTAAGGGGTGCCATGTTACCCAGTAACTGAGTTGAGGTCCGATAGGTGTTAGTTCCAAGTGTAACACTGGTATTCAGTAGCGATTAGGCTGGAAGCCAACCTCATCGTACTTGGGTAAAGGCTATGCAGAATTATGATAAAAATAATCATTATTCGCCGCTCGATACAAAAAAAAACAGAATTAGTTAACCACCATCACAAACTTTGCCTGCTTCCGATCACAAGGCAGTTGCACCAACACAGACATGTCAGCTGATGCATAGATCGTTCGCGTAAGCTCTTGAATCAGGTCGTGACCCAACCAATATAGCCGAGTATCAGGTTATTGGCAGTTCACACTGTGAACTTTAAAACTAACTCCGTCATGGGCCAAAGATAATCGCGGCTCCATTCGAAACTTTTTATTTTAGGAACAGATAAAAATGGGTTGTGTTCAGATACAGGAGTTTTAAAGTTTAAACCGTTGTTGGTTTATGTTGTTGTATACGTGTTTCGCCACAACTGGGACAAGGGACAATTTAGAACAGAGTCTGCGAATGTGGTTAAATTCTGGGGCGAAACTTTGGGGTTATTGAGGCAAATTAAGCGAATGATGCCTATCTCGATTGGATCTGGCCCAAAGAGCATTTAAAAACATAGTAAACAGTAATTAAGCTGCGTGTATGTTTGTTGCCAATATTTGGAAAGCTCTGAATCGATTGTATACCCAAGTAGGCCGCTGCAAACATCCTATTGGTTCCTCCAACACAAGTGCGAGTGCCGCGCTCCGAAACAAATAAAACTACACCTGCAGGAGTGTCCCAGGTGTCCGTTTACCGGTAATCTTGATTACCTGAATAGCGCCTCTGCCGCTGCAATAAACGTGGCCTTCTACTTGATCCAAACTGTGTTACATGGAAGTAACATCGATACGACAAGAAGAAGCCAATATTTACACTAAATTACAGTAAATGCCATCTAGGTCGAGCGTAGGATACCCAAATAACCATCATCCATATAAATAAATACTATGTTCCGTTTGCTCCTAGAGCTCCCAATTCATACGCTTCATTTTCTTTTACTTTCACATCAAGGAAAGATATGTTTTTACGATTACCAATTCTTTTATATACCGAGTTTTTTATTGAACCCTGTTCGGTCCGTGGTGGAGAAAACGTAGCAATTGTTCGTGTTTGTGTGAGACGTATTATATTGTATTGGACACGATTTTCTCCTTTAGAGAAAGCTGGTGCTTGAGCGGCTTATACTTCGTTATTTACTTCTAAACTAGGAACATAGTTTACAGTGTTTAGACGCACTGTAATGTTAAAGTTGTGAATGCAGTTCTTGTAGGAAGATAACTACCTTGGAGAATGCTTTCATATCTTGAGTTATAGTTGCCTGATAACGGCTCACCTGCTGCTAAAGTAAGGGGTTGCCGATGCAATGCAGAAACAGATGGCAGCCAGCAGTTCTGGTGTGGCAGATCCACCGAATTGAAGGACTGCAATGCGGCTGGGTGATGACTAAAATAGTATGGACTGACTGAAAGGCTTATTTTAAGGCGACTACAAAAGCTAAACGCCAGTTTTATAATGCAAAAAAGCACATGATTCACTGCAATAAACAAAACCAGAAAAATATTTGATATTCTTCAGGATATATGCTAGTACGATAGTGTTTTGAAAACATAATACAACTAATTTTACTCGATAAAAAAATCACGAACTTATCTCTAAACATTTCTTATAACGAGTAAAAACCATACCAAAATACATGCAATCATTCTGATTTTTTGGCAAATAATTCTACAAGCAACATATTAGCATCATAGTGTTTTACTTTTTTAGTCTAATCAATAGATTTATTGTAAATCGCAAAAAACACTCATTTCGCACTATTCGGCCCGCAGTGACTGACGTAATAACCACTTTGTAGTGCAAGCTGATTAGAACTTTATTCTAACAGTATTTCAAACGAAGTTTGAACCACCACAAATAGAGTTGCTAATTTAGCTCCTGTAATCGCCTTAAGGATATCCTATATTCCCCAAAAGAAGTCTTTAAAATCTTTAAAATCAATCGCTTGATGTGAAGTGATGATGCGACCTAGGACCTAGGACCTAGGCACGCTTGCCTAGATGAAACCGATTCACTCGAGCTTTGAATAGATCCAGTCTGATACTGCAAAGGCCGAAACAGTTGCTTTTCAATAAAATCGAGCCACATTCTCCTACCTACAGGTTACCAAGCTCAATTATTAATACTGAGCTGTATTTACAGATAAAACCCCGAAAGCGAACTGAAATTACGCAAATTGAAAACCAAAATTAAACAAACAGCCGAACTAGTTTCAGCAATAATATTCCATAGCCCGAAGTCAAATTGTAGCAATATTAATTCACTAGCTTTTGCACGCGACTCCGCTCGCGGTAATTTAAAATTTGACAATCAATTCGGGTTGTAGGTAATGTGCCTTTCGAATAAGGATTTAATTGTAAGTAATACCAGCGTATTACAATTAAATCCTGCACCCCTAGCCAAGTTGACAATCTACAATCGTTAACGCTAGTAGAAAACTATTCAAATGAATGGGAATGACATCATCTCAACGTTAAATCACATGATCAACACTAACGAATAAAAAATTCGTAGACAAGTTTACATCGTTCAAATGATAGAATAGGGAACGTGCAGGAACTATAGGTGGCAGCACTAATCGACAAAAGAGACACTATGCGGACAGAAAAGGAAACTTATCACTTCTCATCGTGCTTTCAATTTAGACAAAATTGTCTCTTCAATTATATTATTTTTGAATACCTATGCTAAAAGGTATAAAATATGAGTTCCGGTCTATCAATAACGTACGTCAGCGTAATATAAATGTAATATGAATTTTATATCTTTCGTTTACTATCTGATGAAAATTGTGGTGTATGAAGACATGGTGGCTGGCATAACTAAGATAGCTTTCTTATTTTCAACACATGTTATAATGGAAGGGAATCCTTTATCAGCGAGAACAGTATCTCCAGGCTCTAATTAATCAATTAGTTCACAATCATATGCATCACACACATCAATCAATAAAATGCAGTCCGTAGCATTTATATATAAAACTTAAAAAACCAAAGGGGTGCAGCCAACTAAAAACATTATTGTGGGTATAACCATGTTTTTAATCTGAGTACCTACATGTGGAGTCTTTGATTAACTGCTGAGGGATATTCGGTGTGAACTTTATTGCGGTCTAGTAGAACACGTGTATGGTGAAGTTTAAATGGTTCTGGTATGTTTGCATGGACGGTTGATTTTGAGGGCCTTTTCAATGCAGACTTGCAGAGTGTAACAAAAACAAGTTGTTTTCAAATATTTTTCTTTACTGCGTTTATCCATTTTTTGCGTTTTTCACCAAAACATGGTATGATAATAGTATTCTTTGGAAAGTAATAGAATTTTACGCTAATTGATTTATTTTCATTTTTGTGGATGTATTTGTACTTACATCCAGAAATGCAACAATGCATTATGATTAGTTAATTAATTTTCACTATAAAATTAATTCTGTTTACTTGTTAGAAAAGTCAATGTCAAGCATTAATAGAGCACAAGATTCGGATTGGCGACGCCAGTTGGCAGCACCGTCGTTGTGCACGTTCCCTATAGAATGTTATCGTTTCTACAATGTTGATCGCTAAACTCTTTGGTAGGAACGCTCACCATAGACTAAAGTGTAGGTTTTTTCTACAGACATTAGAGAACGAGCGATCGACTCAGTCGTGCCAACTTGGCTACCAATTTAGCGCTTTCTACAATCGCTTACGCCGAGGCGTTTACTATAGTAGAAAGAGAATCGATACAAAACGTTAGTAACGTGGCTAGGGGTGCTGATTCGAAAGGCACATAGCGCCATCTATCGTCATAAGAAGAAGAATGCTATTTTTAATTTCCTCGAGAACAGTACTTTATTTCGGGATTTAAGGTAAGTATACAGGGTGTAAACAACCTCATCACGAAGCCGTCAACCAAGCAATCTGTAGTAACTTTACGCACAAATTATTGATGGGAAACGACTTTTTTTTGGGGTGAAAAATCATGTTTTGAGGTAGAACTTAGTGCTCATTTCTGGACACGCGGCGCCTTGCGCGGCGTGTCGGGCGCGCGGCGCGTTGTGCTGCGCGTCAGGCGGCGCGTCACGCGGCGCGTTTTCCGTTTACGGAGAGGCGGCGTGTGCAGCGGCGGCGGTGTCATCTGTCATATTTGTATTTGCGCGGCGGTGCACGCGGCGGGCAACGCTGCATTTCAGCAAATGCGCGTAAAATCGCTTCTCCGTAAACGCTCTCATACATTGCCATATTATTATGTTTGAATTTTAAGGTGAATGCTTCGACCAGCCCGCGAAATTCAAATTTTCTTACGTTTTTGGCAAATTGCAAGCCAGTGCAAGGTTGTATGTTGATTAAAATATTGGACGCGATTGTAAGACGTATGTAGTCACAGAATTATAATCATCAAAACCATCAGCGCCGCCCGACGCGCCGCGTCTCCGTAAATGAGCCCTTAATGTAACGCACTCAAAACATTGTGCTGATGGATGGATTGAATAGTACGAAGGTCGTGGAGGTGTTTAAAGTAAAAAAATAACATTAAAAACTTGTATTTAAAAAAGAAAACTTGTCAAAAAGTTGGAACTTTGACCCCCAATATCTCTGTAACTAGAAGGTTCCCAGGTATGGTGTAAAACAAAAAAATGATCGCAATGACGGGGGGAACAAGTGTCTTTCAGCTTCGTTAAGATGTTTTTTACGCCCTTTATGTCAGTTCGCGTAGGTACACCTGACAACTTATATGCAAAATTTCAGGATGATTAGTCCAGTGGTTTAAGCGTGAAAAGGCAAGAAACAAACATACTTTTGCATTTATAATATTATAGTCTGCGCCAGATAGTAGGAATTAAAGATCATTGCTCTTTTCTTAATTTCTCTGCGTAAGTACTCCGACAATACATTATAAAAAAATAAAAAATAAACTTTTTATTTCAGACATTAGTCCATAACGTTTTAACAATATTACATTACAAATTAATTACATTAGAATTTTTTACAAATACATAAAATATTAAAATTTAAAATATTACATTTATAAGTTAATAAAGTTAAAAATTATGAATCGTTCTTTATTACTAGAAAAAGTCAAGGATCACGGTATAGGTCGTTTCGGGACAAGTTTAAGTATGTCATTATTTCTGTTTTTAGAATTATGTATTTGAATAATGTGTTAAGTATTTGAATGATGCGGGTCAATGACCTTTAATTCCTATTTATCTGGCGCAGACTATAGTGAGGACAGCCTCTAACCTCTAAACTTGAAATGTCAACATCTCTTGTATCATAGAATACGCTATTACGCCCAGTTCATGTCCTCTGGCGATGCGACGATTACCTACGACAAGTGATACGTGCTTTCCTTCGCGTGAGAACGTTTGCTCCAAAGACGCGTCGAAATACCTCGTAGCGTGCTTTTTAGCAATTTCATTCTGTTTACTCCGCAGTCGTTATCGCAACATACCTGTTGTTTGTTTGTAGTTTAAGGCTAAACGGTTACACTACAGGTGTAATAACAGCGAAATTTCTGCGGAGTTTGCTAAACGCCTCGGGTGCTCAAAATTGAGTTTTGGTGAATCAGGATAGGACTGTAGTATCACTAACTCGATTTCAGAAACCTGAATTTATGTTCATTTTAAGAGAACTGTGTTACAAGTTTCCATTCGTTTATGAATAAACTAGCAAGCGTAGGATTTTGCAACAAGAATCTTTTGGCGCTAGAAAGGCGCTGTTGATAAAACATTAATGAAATGTATTAAAAATCGAAGGGTTCCATACCATCGTAGTATGGGAGGCCCCTTTATTTTTTTATTATTTCTTGTTATACAGCAAACACACATTCTAAAATTTAAACTGTTTAACTATTACGGATCATGAGATAAAGCCCGCTGACAGACGGACGGACGTACCCTTCGGGTACGGGTGTTTAGTCTGAACGGACCAAATCGAATGGACCGCGGTCCGTTCAGACGTAGACAAAAAATGTTCACGTCCGAACGGACCAGTGTCAAAATAAAACAAATGAATAAACTTCATCAAGTACATTTGGGTGCAAAAGTTAAAAAAAAATAAATGGTAAAAAGTCTAAAAACGATGGCGTCAATTCTGATTTTGGCCACGTGGAAATGGATCCTTGTACAACTTAAGATAAGAATTGGGACCGTGTTAATAAACCATAATCCGGTCAAACGAACGAAAAGGGTGAAAACAAAAGAGGCCAGCTAAATATTGACTCGGTAAAGGACCTTTGAAAGTACGTTAATACATACAAACCCTGCTGGGGAAGTTAAGTCGCACGGCAAATAAATACTGGATAACTCATTCATTCACGGATCAGCACTGCAAGTACGTAGCAATCGATAACGATCGAATCGATACGATTCGACAAATCCGACTTTTCGATTGGTTAAAAACTCATTTTATCGAGAATAACTGTCAAATTTATCGAATCGTATCGAATCGAGTGCTACGTACTTGCACTGCTCGGCCCCAATGAACCACATACTACCTTTTTTACTGATCCGAGGGTTCATTTTTAGGGTTCCGTACCCAAAGGGTAAAAACGGAACCCTATTACTAAGACTTCGCTGTCTGTCCGTCTGTCTGTCACCAGGCTGTACCTCATGAACCGTGACAGCTAGACAGTTGAAATTTTGACAGATGATTTATTTCTGTTGCCGCTATAACAACAAATACTAAAAACAGAATAAAATTAATATTTAAGGGGGGCTCCCATACAACAAACGTGTTTTTTTTGCCGTTTTGTCTAATGTATAGATAATGGTACGGAACCCTTCGTGCGCGAGTCCGACTCGCAATTGGCCGGTTTTACTTGTATTTCTTTTGACCATTAGAGGTTAGATTCTGCCCAGAACTTTCGTTTCTGACAAGCATGATCGATCTTCAGAACTTTGAATTAGCGATAGCAAAACCCTGTTCGGTAAACTATACGATACAGAAGTCCGGACTTTCATTCGAAGTAAGGTGCCTAGATTAATCAACTTTTTCCGTCAGATAGACTTCGAACTTCGAACCCGAAGTCAAATCAAAAACTTCTTAACTCCCTAACAAGCGCTTTTGAATAGTCAGGAACTATAAGGACTATCGTCATCGGAATATTCTCAGAAGAAGACGAAGAAAGTTGGTAGTTCCGCCGGGCATATTGTAATATGATTTAACTAGTTTGGAAGGTAAACTTCTCTATATTCCAAGTTTGGGAGCAGTGGCGTAGCTAGATAACCAAAGGCCCTGGTGCAAATAAAAAATGGGGCCCCACTACTATCTAGTTAGGTTTTATCAAGTAAAACTATTAATATACAAACACTATAAAAATTGCTCTTTTATGCTACTTTATCTTCAGCTCCTTATGCACTGCAGGGCAGGTAATAAAAATATTAAACAGTAATGACATAAATTACAATTAATACTTAGTATTAGGCAATAAAATGAAATAGAAAAGGGTTTATTTTATAAAGGACTTATCAACTGACAAAATGACCTTTTCGAAAGTTCAGTTCGATCGAGGTTTTCTGGTAAGGATTCGAGGGCCCCCTGAGCTTGAGGGCCCCGGGGCACTGCACCACCTAGCCCCTAGGTAGCTACGCCACTGTTTGGGAGAGGTACTGCAGGAAATCTTACTACTATCATAAATGCGAAACTTTGCGACGATGGATGTTTTAGCACTGTTTCACGCAAAAAGTGCTGAACTGATTTAGATATTTTAATAGTTTATAACCTAGATTAAGACATAGGATACTTTTATTCCACTAGTACGATCTCGTATTAGGTTATATGATCTTTTTTTATCAAAAGCAAAGTGAAATTATTTTTATAATATCTTTAAAAAATACTAAGTTAGAAGCATTTGAAACTGCTGATTAGACAGATCCGATACAGCGAATGACGTCATTCGCTGCATCGACGTACAAAATTAAAACGACGTACTAAATTTCGTTTATTCGTCATTACTTCGTTATGTCGTTATATATTTGATGTTTCTATCTCTTACTAAGAGATAGAAACATCAATAATCTTACTAAGAGATAGAAACAAAATTTATAACTTTTGTGCTGTTAGGCCGATTAATGTCTTGTTTTCGCTTTTTGTCATTATTTTTATAGTACTTTAACATTCCGTATCGAAATAACAAAAAGAAAATGTATGCATATTCCCTATTACGAAACTCCACGCAGGAGAAGCCGCGGGCATTAGCTAGTATTGTTTAAGAGCACGCAGTATACAATCCACTCGCTAGAGTTTAGGCAAATTCGTTGCGATCCTATGTTTGTGTGCATTGTTCATGCAGATAAACGCACACACGGGTTAAGATCGAGTGTAGTGATCGCTTAAACCATTTTGATCTTTTAGTTATTTTTAAGTAATATACATTAAGTAGTAAGTACGGTTTAGAAATAAAAGTCATGAATTTGTGTGCTTATCACAATCAATATGTCGTCTTGTTGGATTTTCCATCAGGAATTTCTCAGTAGCAGCCATGGAGTCAGGATTTGTGCCCGGTTGATGGTAATAGGCTCGGCCCCTGTTACATGGGATTTCCACAGAACTGGCAAAATGTGGGTGTACTGTACTGTTAGGTGCATCGCTGCCTATACCTTCGGGGATTAGAGGCGTGATGTTATGATGGTTAAGTCATAATAAATTAGATCCACGCAGATTAATATCTAAGATGATTTTGAGGAAAGAACCGTACACATTTGAGGGGACCTGGGGGTCTAAAATGGCCGCCTTAGCAGAATCGTAATATGAATCACGTTAAAAATTTAAATTTCTTAAAATGGACTTCATGATCATAACCATAAAGTCCATTTTAATTTTTAATGTGATTCATGCTAAGATTCTGCGTGGATTCTGCTAAAGCGGCCATTTTAGACCCGCTGTCTATCCATTGCAAACATTTGACAGTTATCGTGTACGTCGACTCATCAACAATACAATAGGGTAGATGACAAACAAAAAATGAACGTCAGAAAGATTTGCAAAAAATATTGTACACAGATTTTTTTTATTTTTCACGTAATCTAAAAATGAAGACGATACAGTGCGTCGAAAACTCGTGTGACGTCACATTTGAGTACAGTTTTTACCGGAAAGTGACGTCACAAGCCTCTCTCTCTTTGACGCGTTTTATCTTCGTCAATTTTATTAATTTGATAAAACAAAAAACATGTATCCAATATTTTTCGATAATCTAATGGACGGACTAAACAGAATCATATTTTATTAGTCAGGATCATCCCTAAAAAAAAACATAGTTGTGTTCAACTTGTAACCCGCTTAAAGTACCGAAACTGTCAGACATTAGTTAAAAACTAAGTGAAAAGAAAGAAAGAAAATGGTCATATTAATGTCATAGGCAATTCGTATGTATGACGCGCCATTATTATGTATGGCGCGCCGTTATTATGTATGGTTGAAAAACGCCGCCGTTATGTAATACGGCGTCCTCACGTTCAGCTAGATTACAATTCAGCTGATATAAAGTACGCCGCATTGAATGAGCTCTTCGCGTTCGTCAAAGCGGCGTAATAACGTGCCGCCGTTGTACAAACGGGCGCATCGTCGATACCGCTTTGAAAGTTTTAGTTCCATTTATCACCGCAAGGGGCGCTACATGATCATAACAAGAAACATGGCGTCACAATCGACAACCATGTCACAATGAAATGGCCGCTTTTCCTGCTTTTCAATTTTTTTTTTTCATTTTTTATTTAGAATTTTTTTCATTATTTTTTTTACCTACATGTTGAGAATTACGTGGTAGGGGTTCCTAAAAGGGGGGTGAATTTTTCATTATTTTTGCGATAGGACGCACCGTTTTCGAGATATAAGCAAATTTAGAACCTGCTACGACTCCATGACGAGCGCTCGCTACGACTCGCATTTCACATTACACATCCACTTTTTGTCACAAATGTCGTCGTCGCTCCACCGGCCTTCGTCCTACACTCCTCATGCCAGCTAGCAAGACTTTTAGGACAATTTTAGTAGGTTATTTGAGGTATCGGAATTGCTGACAATACGGCTAAACGTTGGACGCCGCTTATCGAACGTATCGCCCCACCACAATCCGGCTGAACGTGAGGGCGCCGTATTATATAACGACGGCGTTTTTCAATCCGGCGCGCCATTATGTGAAACGGCGTGTTATACGAATTGGCTGCGACATTTATACAAGCAAATTTTGTTGGGTACATAATCTTCTAAAGCGTCACGTTTCAGAAATATGAGCTATCAAAGCTAAAGCACAGTTTTAGAATTCATACAGTTGGGAAACGCCTTTGAAGTTGAACGATGCCGCCACGCGTGTAGGTACTTAGGCTCGGAGTCGCAAGCGTGTAAGGGTTGTCAAAAAATAATAATAAAAGAAATGTGATTTTGTAATCATTTATTTACATTATTAATTCAATATTAATTTACAAGACATACTTAGATACTATTTTAAACACTGTTTAAAACTAAATATTTACAAAACAAAAAAAGACGTGGATTGTATGGTATATGGGTCATTACAAGTTAAGAGGTAATATGTTGTATGAAGTGACGGCATGGCATTTTTATTATTATTTTTACTTAAATATACATGTTTTTTATGAAAACTTTTAAGTTGAAGACGTTTACAAAGTGGCCAGTCATTTTGTTGGTTTTATCTCGTTTTATAAGTGACCAGGGTAAATACTCAGCACAGGGTAGAGACAAAATGCACAGGGGAGGATACTTTATGGACAGGGAAGAGAGATAGACATATTAAAAACATGGTATTTTTAAGAATTAACTTTATTTATTTATTTTTATTATGAATTATTTATAATCAGACTTGTCATTTCTTAGCAGCACTGCAAGTACGTAGCAATCGATAACGATCGAATCGATACGATTCGATAAATCCGACTTTTCGATTGGTTAAAAACTCATTTTATCGAGAATAACTGTCAGATTTATCGAATCGTATCGAATCGAGTGCTACGTACTTGCACTGCAGTCTTTGTTTATAAAATTAAATGTTTCTTAAGCTAGTGCTTAAGAAACATTTAATTTTAATTTTTATGTTTTGTACCTAGTGGTACAAAACATAAAAAGGATCTTGCTTTTCCGTTCCATCAAAACAAAAGTATATTATATAACTTTAATATCAATAGTCAATAATGAAATAAAAAGAAACAAAAACCTCTCTGAGTAACAGTATTAAATTATTCTTGAACTTAAACTCTAAAAACATTTTAATTAAAAGGTAACAAAAAAAATGTTTTTATAAAACCTGCGTTCAAAGACATCAATGGATTCATTAAATGCATAAAAAATACGCTGCCCTCTCATTTTTAAGTTAGGGGAGGGTAGTTTTTTAAAACCTGATCCCAGGTGATGAAAGAAATATTGTCATCATTAATTCTGAACTTTTTTCCAGTTTCATCACAGATTTTACAAAATATAACTTGAAGTTCATCATCTTCTTCAACACCTGTGCACATTGGAATGTAACAATATTCTGTTTTTGTATCTTGAAGTTTAACCAGCACAAAGTCCCCGTTGCAGAATGTTTTGTTTCAAGATGTTGAGAGGGCTTTGAATAATCTTTGTGCAGTTTGGTTTTAATACTGGTAGGTACAGAATGCTGTACTGTTTCTTGAGGCTAAAAAAAAGTCATATTAAATTGTAAAGCTAAGATATACATAATGCCAAGTAAAGGTTCTGAGAAAAATGTAGAAGGATTCATGAAAACGCATACAAATGTATCTCCCCTGGACATTAAGTATCTCCCCTGCCAACAAAAGAGCCAGGGGAAATACGCCAGGGGAGAGACATTTTCGGTTGATATCTAAAATAGCCGTAAAAGTGTTTCTCGTACGCAATTCAAAATCAAACGTAACAATGTATGCACTATTCATAGTGAATATTTAAGTCCATATTAGTATTTTAACAAATAATTGCTAAATAAAACTTACCAGAGGAAAGACTGCATTCACTCAACACTTCTACACCCAGCGAGCGGCGTGACTGAAATGGCCGTTAAAATAACTGCGCAGTCGGCTTATGCGCCGCTTGCTGCTAACTTTACGTAACATCTTATGCACATAAGGTCACAACTTCCACAAACTAGCAAAACAAAACTGATTTTAAAACGAAAACAAAAAGCCAGGGGACGAGACACGAAAAACGGAGGACAAATTTCGGCGTTGATAATATTTATGAAAAATTGGATTAAAGTAATTTTACTTATAAGACACTGTGACTAAGTTATTATTCTGTATGAAATTAATGATGATAAAGTAATTATTAAATTTTTATACATTCCTAATAACTGGTTTACAAATAAAGTCGGTTTGGGGACAGACCAGGGGAGAGACTTTTTTCTTATATTAGAACTTATTGTGACTAAACTACATACATTTCTGTAATAAATTTAAGTGAGCATGAAGAAAACATTTAGTTTTAAGTAATAAATAGGTTAATTAGAAAGTTAGTATAAAAAAAAGTATTTTTTTGTCCTGGCCATGGAAAGTACCTCTTAACTTATAATGACCCATATTACTTTAATATAGTTGTACTTTAAGTACTTTAAGGTTTTTTTATATTTTTACTATAAGTACCTACGGTATGGTACTCATTATTATCTCCTAAACGCGTGGACCGATTTACATGATTCAAACGGATAAAATGGTTTTAGACCTAGACCTTTCATTGGTACCAAAATCGTCAAGATATCTCAACAAACAAAAAATCACATTTTCAAATTGCTCTCGTAATTATCCAACATGTATGAAACGCGTAACAATTCTTTTGATATACCTACGTTCACAATTAGCGCAGTAGAGTTGGCCGGCAGGGCTATAGGTGTATAGGAGGGCTAAGGCATAAGGTCTGACTTTACGTACCTACTTGACGTTTTAGTACTAGATATACGACGGGTAGGTATTACTAATTTAAACGAAAATAGTAATAGTAGGTACTAGATGGTTATTTGGTTAGGTAGCTAATTCGAATTTAGATAAACTTACCTCTCGTCACGGGGAAATCTATGAAATTTTATATTTTTATCCATAATGGTGCTCGTCGAGGCACACCCGTATACGCAACAAGTGTTCACCATTATATTCAAGTTATATAACGATTATTAATAGTATTAACAACGATTTACACAGACGCGTCAGCCCTAAACGTCCAAGGCTATGAACTGCGCGAGATCGTAGAGCGCGTACCGCGTCGCCCAACCCCCCGCAAGATCCCCGCCGTTGCTCCACGGAAGTAAATTCGTTGCGCAACTGTATGAATTGTAAAACTGTGGCTAAAGTCCATTCATGGTGGTCCATTTACACATTCATTATGTCTGAGACAGCAACGTAAGCTACGTTTTCGAATATATATAGCGTTGTGATCGCTACCAGTACAACTTTGATAGCTTAAATCTCGGAAATGTGACGCTTTAAAAGATTTTGTGTCAGAAAAACCTTGTTTGTATTGATGCCATCGATTGATATACGTTTTATGCGTGTCTGATCAAATCAAAGTTGTATTGAAGATGCTATCAGTGAATGGATTTTAACTTTTAATAGCTCATCAATCGGAAACGTGACATTTTATCTCATACAAAACTTATTTGTATTGATACCAGCTTATAGGCTACATGCGTAGCCGCAACTTTGAAAAAAAAAAATTAAATGGCGGAAGTTAGACGCCACAAAATTCAAACCCCTTTCAGTTTGTTACCAGAGATACCTTCTTTGGCCATTTTGTCTAAAAATCCTTGAGGTTTAGAAAGCACCGGCTTTTTTAACTCACTTTTTCCTGAGACTTCGCTCGCATTATGGTCTAAAACTATCCCACGGGAACGTCCTGCAAATAGCCTTTGACACTCGGCGATAACATAATTTAAAAAAAAATAAAGAATTTTCGTAATCGGATCAGTAGTTTCGAAGATTACCCTCTACATCTAAACTTGCAAACACGCAAACATAGAATACAAACTTTACGCCGTCATCATAACATTAGTATTGAAGCTGAACAAAATTTTAACAATCTCAGTAAACAAGCAAAGTTCTTTGTTTATAAAATGAAAATATATTAAAAAAAAAATTCAGATCAAAATATGGTAGTCGGTGTACCTCCGGAATATAATTTACGTAGAACACGTGACCGCGCGCAGCAAAGTCATACGTCCTCACTGGGATGGCCCGTTCGTTACTGAAGGGAACGGTTGAAAAGGATAGCGCTATTACTACCGCGTGCAAAACAAGGGATAGAAAGAGTGCGTGCTCGCTTAGAATAAAATAACGTAAGCGCCAAATCACGTATTGCTAATTACGAGAAAACCAAGTAGAAAAATAAAAAATTAAGTCAACACGATTTAAGATAATATTGTTACCTATCTATTAGGCTAAAAATCATCATTAAATTCCTTAGGGTTTCAGAGATCCAACTCAAAATAAGTGAAAAACGAGTTTTTTTTGTATTTTTTTTCTATCGGGATTATTTTATCCAATCGTGTTTTCGCTTCAACAGATTTAATGATTATAAGTCCAAGTTTAATGGTGTCCAAATAGCGAACTCTTAGGTCTTATAGATACCGAGATCTAGATCGCCCAATATCACCAAAACAGCAAATACAGGCTCTTAATATAGTAATAATTGTAATGTAGGTATCTCTGAATCTTTTTATTGTTATGTGTTGAGGGTAATGTTGTGTGGGCCAGTCGAAATATACGCTGCTAACTACCGGACGTTTGCGTTTGATTTATCTAGAAATATTACAGTAATAATGTAATTATGACATTAAATTGAAGCGGAAAGAAGAGAACATTTTCAGGGATAATGATGTTGATAATGTTAAAAATGTAATGGATTAAATTGAAAGTCGTTGCTAAATACACTCTCAGCATTTATTTTCTGTTTTAGTTATCGCGTTTACACTAAGGAAAAAAATGCAAATTATAATTTAAAAGCAAAGCAAAGTTATGATTTATTTTAGTATGAGGGCTAGTTAACCAGCTAGAGTACCTACAAAGAAAAGAAAAATCAGTCTCGACGAATCTAAAAAGCCGAATAAGAAAATATGAAAAACCGTTGTTTTTCTTGTCGCTCAATAGAAATAGCAAAGAAGAAAAGGGTTCTAGAGAGAAAAGATACGAAAAAATAAAAGGGTATTAAAAGCCTGTAATACAATCTGAGCCAGAATCGATAGAAGGATCGTTGGCAGGGCACATCGGTCACTAGAAGGACATGACTAAGGGTGTAAGGGATTAGCCCACCCCAAATGTCAATAATGAAATTACTGAACATTCCAGACTAAAATATTGTTGTTTAATATTCTGATGGCTACAGATTTGCGTGGACTAAATGCTTTACAGAATATTTAATTTAATTTCTATTACTTCGTTGATCTAATCGTCGCAAACGCTACTGCTGAGTTTCAGGGTCCAGGACCCGGCAGTCTCGACAGAGATAACGACAAAATCGCTAACTTTCGATCGCTAATTACTAACGAAATAACTCGGTTGCAATAATGATGCTTGCGAGAATCGCATCTTGGATGTAGAGACTTGCATTTCCCGCAAGCATCGTTATTGCAACCAAAGTCTTTCGTGAGTACTTAATTAGCAAACGAAAGTTAGCGATTTTGTCGTTATCTCTGTCGAGAATGCTGGTCCTGGGTTCGATGTCCAGGGCAGGCAGTCTCGACATAGATAGCGACATATTCGCTAACTTTCGATCGCTGATAACTAACGAATACATTAGGTTGCAATAATGATGCTTGCGTGTGAAGCAAGTCTCTACATCCAAGATACGTTTCTCGCAAGCATCATCATTGCTACCGAATTAATTCGTTAGTAATTAGCAATCTAAAGTTAGCGATTTTGTCGTTAACTCTGTCGAGACTGGCGGCCCTGGTCAGACCAGCTGCGATTGGGTTTTCTATTAGGAATTTCTCAGTAGCAGCCACGGAGTCTGGATTTGTGCCCGGTTATGCCTGTTACATGAGGCGTAATGTGGGTGTACTATTAGATACACCTATGCCTTACTCCTTGCGGATTATAGGCGTGATGCTATTGTTACTGTCAGCTTGTGTCATCCCACTGCCATGACCTCCAAATCTTTTGATCCAGGACCAGGGGCCCCTCTTTAACGTTTCGACCGTATATTCGTATATATCCGTCTATCTCGCGCACGTCTGCAGATGAGTGCGAGAAACGGATAGATCCGAAGATACGAACGAAACGTTAGAGAGTAGGGGCTTCTTTTTTTTTTTGTTTTCGGATTGGATATTGACTCCTCCCGCTCTGGCCGGAGCAGGAGGGAGTGTCGGACTTTTACTGACTAAAACCCATCCATGTTCCTTCATCGCCCTTTGTGTTCCGGGGCCACGGTATCTCTTTCTAACAGTCCCGCAACCCCGGAGAGTAGGGGCTCACGTGTGATGTTATGTTTTTGCAATGAAAAGTTCTCCATGCAGCTAATTATAGATTCAACCCGTTTTCCGTGTGTCAAAACATGAATGATTTCATTAAAATTCATGCGAGTCTGGCTGTCGGATGTATCACGTAGTTTCATGCATATTTGGGGTTTTGTAATTCGTTGGACACGGGCACGAATGTTTGGATAAATCTTACTTTGTGTATTGTGCAGAGGTTTGCTTTTCAAATGTCTCAAAAGACTGCTTTTTGTAACTTTTATGCTTCTTCAGTTTAAAGAGTACCAGTTTCTTACCGGTTCTTCTCCATAGGAAACGAACGACCAACCCGAACCGTGCACCTATTGTCACCATTTCATAAGTGCTGCATATATTTTATTTCACTGAGTGAAATGAAATATTTTGATTTTGAGACAAAAAGTAATAATAATAAAGCCTTTATTTTCCTTAACAATTACGCTTCTTAGAATATGATTCATTAGTTCATTATAATTCATTAAACCTAACGTTTAACAATTCATTAAATATTTAAAACATAACATTCCACATATCATGCATTTAACATTTCATAATATTTAACATTTCACATAGCATACATTTAACATTATTTTATTCACATTTAACATTTATCATTTTATTTTCAGTAGTAGGTACAACATTCCATGCTATTTTAAAAACTTTTCTAAAAAACATTAGCACATTATAATATTAAACATTTAATTTAGTATAATTTATTTCTTTTAATATTGACAAAAAGTAGTTGTACTAAATTCTAAATCTAGGCAACCACTAGAGATATTCTTTGTGGCTTCTCAGAGGGTAAAAAAAGCAATGGTCTGCGAAAAAGAATTTTGAATCACCCCCCAGAGGGTTTTATTGGAAAGAAATCGCGACACCGTTTTCATCTACACTACACTTATAATGGAAAGATGTAAATATTGTAAGTTTGGAAGGAAGGATTATCTACGAAAATACTCATCCGATTTCTTTTTTTTTTTTCGCTGATGCATAGCTACACTACTACAGAGTGACAATCAATTTGTATTTTCGACGCGGACGAAGTCGCGGGCTAGTCATAATACAGAGTGGAAAAAAGCGCACAAACGGTCAGCTCGTACAGTACGGTCGACCGAGCTATTTGGTTTACATTTTACTATGTAATTTGCACGTTAAAATGTGAAACAAATAGCTTGGTCGACCGTACATCATTCTGAACCCCCCCCCCCCCCCCTCCACTTAGAAATTTTTTCATCGGTAATTTAAAAATAAAATCTGCTGTGACCTTGTAGATATTGCACTTTCGTAGGTAACAGTAGAGTTTTTGTTACTGGATATTTATTTATTTACCAGCTGACCCGCGCAACTTCGTCTGCATCACATGAGAGAGAGAGAGAGGGTTAGAGAGAGAGTGAGTCAACCTTAAAAGATAGACATATGCTGTCGCGGATTTTTCTTTAGAACGTTTTAAGAGGAACAATTATCTCTTAAGGTAGGGTACTAATTTAATTTCTTCGACATATTTGCATTAATCGCTAAAATAATCTACATAATGTTTTTCCAAATAATGGCTTGCCTCGACAGCCTTACGTCTTCATCCTTAGACACTCGATGACAGACATACTCCAGCTAGGTCGAAAGTTCCCATCAAAGGTGCAGGAAATTAGACCAAACACGATTTTTTTCAATCATAAATGGGACCAACTTTGAGATATACCTACGCTTTAAAAAAAAAGGACCATGTAGGTATATCGGATTTCTCTGTAAATAGTTATGCGTGGTCATACATACAAAAAAACGCGTCTTCTTTAAAAACCAATCTTGAGGCAACTGACACGGGCGAGGGTCATTCAATTCAGAAAATGGAGTGCAATGAACAACGCCATCTATCGCCCAAGTTGTTAAACTGCTAAAATATAATGCACGGAAATTATGCTGTCTAAATTTCAAAGCAGCATCATGTAGACTAATCTAAAGTACCATGCTGTAATAACATTTTTTTAAAGCCGGTCAGTCGATTTAAAAGTTATCTGGTGAGCAAATTTCTAGTCATCAGTACCATATTTGTACAATAGATGTCGCCGCATCTTACATTTGATGATACGACACCTGCAAGGAATAACATCGTAACTCACTTTTTGGCAGTTTTGAGTTACAATCATATTCTTATTGTACAAAAAATGCAGATTTTTTTTTTGTATTCACTACTGTCTAAATTCTTTTGCATTCAGATTTTAAGAAGTGTAGAAACATTGTAAGTCACGAGTGAACTGCAGTTCATAAAATGGTATATTGAGTTACACACCATCATCATCATGGTTAAATACATTTTTATCCGTTGTATCTCAGACATACAATTTTATTTTATTTTATGAAATACATACCTACTACCTACCACACTTTTTGCGATTGTAAGTCTGTGTTTGCAATGTAATTTTATACAGATATTGTGATATGTCATTCTAACTCGTAAAAAGTCCATCAATATACATTTATATAATATGTAATCACATAAAAGTGTAGCTATTCCCTCGTTGCTTAAAATTTTCAAGGTTGGTTGGCTTTAAGACTTAACTGAAACCTGAGAGATTTTTTAAAATCTTTGACACACTCTCCTGAAAAATTACTAAAAATGAGTTACAATGTTCTTCCTTGCAGGTGTCGATTTTAGTTCTTCTTGAACACTTTAAATTCATATATCTTTTGATAGAATTAACCGATTACGATGAAACAAAAACTAAATAATACCTCAAGATACACAATTTTTATGTATAATAGTTACCTAAATTGGTTTCGTAAATTTTACGTGATGCTTGATCATCGAAACAGACAAACAGATAAACAGACAAAAAATCCAAAAATGCTGGAAATGAGTTCTGTTCGTTATCCTTTCACACGCTGGCATTTTTTTTTTTGAAATATTTTCGATGTACAAAAACAATTTTTCTACAGATTTATTATATGTATAGATTTATTAGTACAGGCTTCTGTGTACAACATTTAGGTATACATAGGTTTTTCAACACATGCTCAAAAACTGCATTTACGGAGTCTGTATACATTGTTCGAAAGTTGAAAATTACGCACCATACAACGGAACGTGCGGTAAAATAGGTACTCTCACCTAAGTACCTATTTTACCGCATGCCACCATATATAGCACCGTGCGTATTCTTTACGTTTTTTTTTTTATTTCCAAAAAAAGTATTATAAGAATGCTACCAAGGAGTTTCACATTACGTGAATAAATAAGCTGACTGATCAAACCTCTTTGGAAGCGCTTTTGCTCAATACGTTTGTCTCACTTTAATACTGAAGAGTAAAAAAGACGAAAAATGTAGTTCTAATTTTCGCCACGTGCATGTGGCGCCATTTGCGAATTCGCGCCATTTTCATATTAGAAACGTCAAAGATTGTTGCGACTTTCCGACTGATAATAACAAAATAATAACATGAATTCAAGCGAAAAAAGATATTAACATGGAATCTACTCCACCTGATGAATGTGGCGCAAATTGCAGAAAACGGTCTCTTGCCGCCAAAATCGCGAGAGCGCTAATCAATGATTTATAACTAATATTATAAATAACTAATATTACAAAGAGGTAACATTTGTTTGTAAGTTTGTATGTTTGTAACTTTGTAAGTTTGTATGTAGGGGGTAATCTCCGGAAGTAATGAACCAATTTTAAAAATTGTTTCACTGGTAGAAAGCTACATTATTCGTGAGTGCTATAGGCTATATTTTATTCCCGTACTCCCACGGGAACGGGAACTACGCGGGTGAAACCGCGGGACGTCAGCTAGTTTATAATAATTTTATAGCATGGAAGACTCGAAGAAATACTCAATCATTATCTGAAAAGTTTGTTTCATTACAATATTGTACTGTTTTCTCGCAAATGTGTTGAAAAACGTTGTATGACACACGTGCAGAAATTGGTAGTATTTACAAACTCGTGACTATGGTAAGCCGTCTACTCGTTTGTAAAAACCAACTTACTGCACTAGTATCATAAATAACTATTACGTTACATCAACCCGAGCCAGCACTGTCACGTTAAAATCTTGCTTCCCTCCGATATTAATATCTGCCGTCAGCCAAAATGAGTGCTGCCAGCTATCTCCGTCAGATTCAGAGAGCATTTCACCAACTTTATGATTTCTGAGACTTTTACGATGTATTCATCCATCGTTTGCCGATAACTTTTTATGAGCCATCAAAACGGAATTTACAGAGGGGGATTAACAAGTAAGTAAGTCCTCCACCCAGTTGTCTGTATGGTGTCGGACGTAAAGAATAGCACCATCCCATATCTTCCCGTGGGTGTCGTAAGAGGCGACTAAGGGACTTACCAGAGAATGGGCAGCAGCGTTCTCTTTGCTTTTGTAACAACCGTACTGCGATCGCCAACCCGCCTGTCAAGCGTGGCAATTACCTATGGCAAAAACCCGCCTTGGAGGAGGCCATGTCCAGTAGTCGTTCGGACGTCTTTCGGCTGAAATGATGATGATGATGATGAGTCCTCCAACCTGAGGGGGCTTAGGTCTATCTGACTCTTACTAACTAATGACTTGTGTTCGCCAACTACTGCAGGCCGTACGACCAACTTTATTCTAAAACTAGCTTCTGCTAGCGGCTTCGCCCGCGTGAAGTTTGATAATTGTCCCATAGGATCGTACTACCGGGATAAAAAGTATCCTATGTTTAAATCCAGGTTATAAACTATCTGTGTGCAAAATTTCATCCAAATCCGTTCAGCAGTTTTTGCGTAAAAGGGTAACAAACATACTCGCAAATTTTCGCATTTATCTATACTTAAAGAAAAAAAAGATTTGTTATTTTGAATGTTTGTAATGAATAAACTCAAAAACGGTACTCCCTTATATCTCCTAAAAAATTTTGTCCGAAAATCATTATCCATAAAACGTTTGCTATAAACTTCAGTTACCATAATGTTCAAAATCCCGAAATTTTGTTTTACATAATTATCTTTATTTCTATTTCTAAAAACTGTTCTGTCATAATATCGAATACTATAATAATTGAATCTTCTAATTGTATATGCCATAAAGTCAATTATCCTAAGTATTATATTATATAATGTGTATTATTCCTAATGTCCATATAAGTGTAATAAAATTTTTGATCCTAAAACATTTGCTAAAAATTAGGTTTTAGTGACAGAAACGAATCGCTGTAAATCCGACCCCACGCAGTCTTGTCTGCCCTACCCCTAGAGTGTAATTTAAAATCGCGTAGGCGCGGAGGGGCGAGGCGGCCCGCGAGTTGAGGAGCAGGTGGTTGTAACACTCGCCGCCGCTGCTGAGGCTGGCCGGCTTCCCGGCCAGCAAGCCGAAGCTGCGGTGGTGAGCGTTAAACACATCTGCGACGATAAGCTTGCGTGGGACCGCCGGAGCTCCGCAGAGCCGGAGCCGTGACAGAAACCATGCCTGCTGCATGTTGCTTGCTCGCTTGCATGCTGCATGCTTGCTTGTATACTGTATGGGTGCTTGCATGGTTGCTGCAAGCTTGTTGCATGCTTGCTGCATGCTTGCTGAATGCTTGCTGCATGCTTGCTGCATGTTTGCATACTTATTACAGGGAAAAATAAAATCCACATAATTATGTTCACACTCAACTGTTTTATAATGATTGACGGTTTGATTGATTGATTTTCTGCCTTTTAGTGACTACTTAATATGAAATGTATGCCAAAACAAAAGAAGATTCTAACTATGAACTTTCTGCGATATGATGGTTCTACTTTTTAATTCTTACAAATTTCATATAATACGTCTTACTTTACTGTAGGTACCCGTAATTACAGACACAATTAAAATAACAATGTTCTGTTCCCTTTTGGGAACGTCTGGGAACCGGTTTGTTTTAAAAATATTATTAAGATCTGAACATTTTTTTTTTAATTTAGGATTTATAACTATTATTGAAAACGATTTTAAGTGTTTTGTATATTATTGATTGTAATATTTATGACAAACGGGTTTAGAGCATATTGTATTTAGGGATTTCAATTTTATGGCATGTGATATTATGTGATATTAAGTTCGGGTAAGTTATCATTCGGACAAATGATGATTAGGACAAAAAAAGTTATGGCACTTTAAATTATGAATAAAAAAGTTAGGTAATACAATAGAGAACCCTCAAAAACTCCTGGGCCGATTTCAAAAATTCTTTCACCATTAGAAAGCTACTTTCACCCTGAGTAAAAGAGGCTATATTTTATCCCCGTACTCCCACGGGAACGGGAACTACGCGGGTGAAACCGCGTGACGTCCGCTAGTAATATTATATAGTGGTATTAGTAGGATGTTATAGCTACCTTCATAAGTCCATGTTATAGTTAATTTCGTTTTTCAACCTTGACATTTAAGCTAAAAATAAATGTACATTTAATGAAATTCTCTAAAAAGACTTCCATATAGAATTTAATTTAATTAATTAGAAGTGACATTTAGAAATTATAAAGCATTCAGAAATAAACTCTCCATTAATAACAGAAAAAAAAACGTCTGAAGAGAAAAGAAAAAGTCACAGAAATTGTATACCATAATAAGCAGGAGAATAATGGGTGTTCCATTATTCTTCAGAGATAAAATAATGGGGAGTCTCGTAATAATAGTTTACCTCACTTTTTTCAAAAGGAATGTAGTCTGTAAGCTGATGCTGTGAAGATGTGCTTCATCATCATAGCCTCAAGATAGGCCCAACATAGGCCTCCAAGTGTCGCCACATTGACTGATCCCGTGCGACTCGCATCCAACGGATTCCCGCAACCTTCACCAGATCATCGGTCCACCTAGTGGGAGGTCTTCCAACACAGATGAAGACGCTTCACTCAAGTAAATGTTCATTTCACGTTCACAACACCGACAAAAATACTATGTTCCCTCCGTGCCTCGGAAAGCTCGTTAAGCTGTTGATTCCGGTTGTCATTTGTAGATCTTTGACAACCGTTACAGGTAGTCAGTGGCCCGAAAGTCTCACAAGTGACAACCAGTCTTACTAAAGGGTTACCCGGTACTAACTGGGTTCTGGTCTCTGGAGGTGAGATAAGCAGTCGCTCCGTGTAAAATACTGTTATCCAGCTGCCTCCGGTTAGACTGGAAGCCGACCCCAACATAGTTGGGGAAAGGCTCCAGGCAGGTGATGTACATCGACAAAAATAGTTCATCTCCTCTTTTTATTTAATTTTTTAATCACGTGCGAGTGAAAGAATGCTGAAATCCATCATTATTGGATTGGTTCACCAAATAATTTATTTTACACTTGGTTCAGTATCTGCCTCGTTGGTTTGGTGGCGACTGCTAAGCATGAGCTCCTGGGTTCGATTCCCAGATATTTCTATTACATGGGACTTAAACAAAATTGCCTTAAGGCGATTACAGGAGCTAAATTAGCAACTCTAATTGTGATGGTTAAAACTTCGTTTGAAAAACTGTTAGAATAAAGTTCTAATCAGCTTGCACTACAAAGTGGTTGTTACGTCAGTCACTGCGGGCCGAATAGTGCGAAATGAGTGGTTTTTTGCGATTTACAAAAAATCTATTGATTGGACTAAAAAAGTAAAACTCTATGATGCTAATATGTTGCTTGTAGAAATATTTGCCAAAAAGTCTGAATGATCGCATGTATTTTAGTATGGTTTTTACTCGTTAAAATATTTTTTTTTAGATAAGTTCGTGATTTTTTTTTTATCGAATAAAATTAGTTGTATTATGTTTTCAAAACACTATCGTACTAGCATATATCCTGAAGAATATCATATATTTTCTGGTTTTGTTTATTGCAGTGAATCATATACTTTTTTGCATTATAAATCTCGCGTTTAACTCCTGTAGTCCCCTTAAGGGCTATAAATATCCCTCAAATAGCTTAGCAGAAAAATCTGTCTACCCTCTTTCTTTTTCTTTTCCTACGCGCACTATTGGAACTCGACACTAAGTCACGACAAAACACTCACAGTATCACCAGGTTTTGTGGAGTCCTTAATAAGATGCTTTTTTTTTTTCATCGTCGTTTAGCTCCTGTAATCGCCTTAATGTGGGTGTACTATTAAGTACACCTTTGTCTATCCCTTTGGGGATAACAGCCGTGATGTTTATGTTATGATTCATTTTTTATTCAAATGGTTTTCGCTTCGAGTGAAAGAAATAAATGAAGAAAGAGTAATGCGTCTGATAGCAGCATCACGGAGGACAAAAGGTGTGTAATAAACAAAAGGAGTGGCGCGACGTCAAACAAACGCTCTCAAAGAAAAACGTACGTGCCTGTGAATCTTAATGATATGGACCTTTACAAGCTGAAAATAAATATCATTATCCTATACAAATCGTGGACCGTTTTAACAGAGCATAAACGATTTTGTGGTCGTTTGCTGTAAATAGAGATATTCTGAATTCAATTTTTTTAAGCCGTGTGGTATCCGGCAGAGTAGAATAGAACCAACCCATTACACTCACGGGTGTCGTATAAGGCGACTAATGTCTGAGGCAGAACACCTTGCGCCTCCGTAGACCTGAGAATGGGCAGCAGCGTTTTCTGTTAGTCTTTCATCACTGCGATCTCCAATCCGCCTGCCAAGCGTGGAGATTACGGCAAATTCCTCCCATTATGGGACAGGCTTATGTCCAGCAGTGGACGTTATGGGCTGTTGTAGTAGTAGTAGTAGATTTTTTACCCAACTACGGCGAAGCCAAAAGGAAGGGTTATGATTTTAGCAGTCTGTGTGTCAGTATGTATGTTTGTATTGATTGACGTACTTATGTATGTTCCTCCGTAGCGCCTAAACTATTCATCCGATTTCGATGAATAAGAAGTCAATCGATTCGTTATTATGGCCTGGGTAACATAGGCTACATTTTTAAGTAGTCGGGTTTTTTAGTGGTAGGTGTTAGTCTGTATACTACACAAATTCTTGTTTATTTACATAGTTATAGAGGGTTTTTTCTAGAACTATTGACACACACACACTCACTCACGCACGCAAACACACACACACACACACACACAAACTCACTCACTCACTCACGCACGCACACGCACACACTATTGATTGGGTTTTTTCATCAACCGTCGGGCGAGTTTTGAGTCAGAAAACGCTTTTGATGTTTATCATGGCTACAAGGAATTCCATTTTCGATTCCACTGTATAAGTCCAGTTAATGATCATTGGTGTTCGTCACGCGAGTAAAGGTGATTAAAGTCTTTATTGAAATAATACGCCCTAGAACTAATAAAAGCTTCATTTATCGCCACCGTGCAATACCTATACAATTTGTTAACAACCTCATCACGAAGCCGTCAACCGAGCATTCTGTACATCAAACTAAGTAACTCTACGCAAAAAATATTTCCGAGAAACTGAGTTTTTTTTTGGTCGGAAAATCATGGTTTATGGTAGCGTTCAATATAACTCAATCAAAACATTGTGGTGATTGATGCAATGAATGGTGAAGGGGTTATAGAGGTATTTAAAGTAAAGCTATAATATTAATGACTTGTATTAAAATCATGGTTTATGGTAGCGTTCAATATAACTCAATCAAAACATTGTGGTGATTGATGCAATGAATGGTGCAGGGGTTATAGAGGTATTTAAAGTAAAGCTATAATATTAATGACTTGTATTAAAATCATGGTTTATGGTAGCGTTCAATATAACTCAATCAAAACATTGTGGTGATTGATGCAATGAATGGTGCAGGGGTTATAGAGGTATTTAAAGTAAAGCTATAATATTAAAGACTTGTATTAAAATCATGGTTTATGGTAGCGTTCAATATAACTCAATCAAAACATTGTGGTGATTGATGCATTTAAATGGAACATTTTTAGTTTGTTACAAGGCTTAGTTACAAAATTACTAAGATTGAAGTATAATTTTACTGAGGTAATTTTATTAATTTTGGACGGGATGATATTTAGACAAAAAACGTTTTAGACAAGTTGCATTATTGACGGGTAGCGTTTTAGACCAGTTGCGTTTTAAACGATATGTATTTTTAGACCAGTTGCGTTTTAGGCGAGAAGCGTTTTAGACCATCTGCCAGTTGCGTTTTAGACCAGTTTGTACTTAGACCAGTCTACTTTTTAGACCACTTGCTAATTAGACCAGCTGCTTTTTTAGACGAAATGATACTAACCCCAATGAATGGTGCAGGGGTTATAGAGGTATTTAAAGTAAAGCTATAATATTAATGACTTGTATTAAAATCATGGTTTATGGTAGCGTTCAATATAACTCAATCAAAACATTGTGGTGATTGATGCAATGAATGGTGCAGGGGTTATAGAGGTATTTAAAGTAAAGCTATAATATTAAAGACTTGTATTAAAAAAAAAAAACTTATGAAAACGTTGGAACTTTGTCCCCCATTATCTCTGTAAACTGCAAGGTTCTCCCAGGTATGGTCTAGCACAGTGGTTCCCAATTGGTTTTTGCTGCGTACCACTTCAAAAAAGACCTCAAACCTGCGTACCCCTGATTGTACCAATGATAAATAAAAAAAATAAGTCAGTTTCAATAACATTTATAATCTTCAAAAAATAGAGTAACACAGTGAAAATCAGAATAAAATGATGTATCGGCGAAGACGCTAATGTGACAAATGTGCACGCTTGTCTTTGTCTGAAATTGTTCTTGTTTTTACTGATAGCCGTGCGTACCCCTTGATGCAACTTCACGTACCCCTGGGGGTACGCGTACCACTAATTGGGAAACACTGGTCTAGAACAATAAAAAATATTGCAATGACGGAAAGAACAAGTTGCTAATAGGCGCGTTTTAGAAAACCAATCTCGAAACAGCGCCTAACAACGATCTCCTGATAATTCTATTTGACAGTTAACCCAACTGTCAAAAATCTACCTTAAATAAACACTTTTCTCTTTGGATCACGTCTGAGACGCCAAATGAACTACAGACGGTTTGTAAAGAAAGACATCATCTACACTAATACTAATATTATAAAGTGGAAAGATTTTGAATAAACTCAAAAACTACTGCGCCGATTTCAAATTCTTTCACCATTAGAAAGCTACATTCACCCTGAGTAACATAGGCTATATTTTATACCCGTACTCACACGGGAACGGGAGAGGAGCTCGTGGCTAAATAATAACAGCCGCTCGGATCGATCGTTAGGTTAAGCCGTGCTTGCCTAGGTTGGTCTGTGGATGGGTGACCACCCATTACATACCGAGTTTCCTCCGTGCCTCGGAAAGCACGTTAAGCTGTTGGTCCCGGCTGCCATTTGTAGATCTTTGACAGTCGTTAGGTAGTCAGAGACCCAAAATGTCTGACAACCAGTCTTACCAAGGGGTATCGTATTACCCGGTAATAACTGGGTTGTGGAGGTCAGATAGGCAGTCGCTCCATGTAAAATACTGGTATTCAGCTGCATCCGGTTAGACTGGAAGCCGACCCCAACATAGTTGGGAAAAGGCTAGGCAGATGATGACTCACACGGGAACGGGAACTCCGCGTGACGTCCGCTAGTTTTTAATAAAGGTTGAAAATACGGAAAACTTCGAACCTCAAACAGTAATATCAATATTGTGTCGGTTCAATACCTTTCGCTGGCGCAGTCAGGACCTTGGACCTAATAGGTTAGTTCTAAGTCAATTTACTATACCACTGGGTTCAATTAAGGGGCGATTGTTGGTCGGTAAGACAATTACTTTGGTATAGAATAGTACACAAACCTGTTGTTCGATAGAAATGGGAAAGATCAAGTTACATTCCAGGGAGCGGACGCGGGCGTTAGAAAAAGTAGGGCATACTTTGTGTGTTACCAACTTACCAACATGTACTATCGAGGACACTCCCGCCTGACCACCACTAAGCTCATTTTTGCTTGCACTCGCAACATAAAAACGCTCTCTAGCCCCGCCCCGTTGACTTTGTGTAGAAAAAATGAATGAAAAGATACCGAATCGGCCGAGCGCACTGACGACGCACGCCAAACTAGTTATTGTTATTTTGCGCGCCAAAGTTGACGCTTTAAGGGGGCGTGGCTCGGCGCCTCCGCATGATTTAAGCGAAAAAAAATTAAAATGGTCAGGCGGAAAAGACCCCCATAGTACGCATAGGGTTAGATAGACTGACTGTTGATTCCTAGATCACCAGATATAGAGATAGGTATATTTATTTATTAAATACTACTGGTGATCCATACCATGGTGTAAACAGGATCCTTTCACGAAGCCTTCAACCAAGTATTCTTTAACTAAAGTAACTCTCTACACTAAAAAATATTGCTGGGAAACGAATTTTTTTTGGAAGAAAAATTCAATAGACTCAATGGAGGACTCAAGCATTGAATAGTACGAGGGTCGTGGAGGTAGTTAAAGTAAAGTTCTAGAATTAAGAACTTGTATTTAACAAAAAAAATTAGAAATAGTTAGAAGTAGAACTTTGACCACCAATATCTCCGTAACTCGAAGGTCCCAATCCCAAGTAAGCTCTATAAAAAAACTTATATCGCAATGACGTGGAGAACAAGTGCGTTTCGACTTCGTTCAGGGTACTTTTACGCCCATTATGTCGAGAATACCAAGATTACTTTTTTTAAACTTCAGAGAAAAGTAGTACAAAGTGACGGTAGTACAGTTTTCGCTATTCGGGTAATAATTAAATACGGAAAGTTTCTAGATTCATTTTACTTTTATAACTAGCCCGTATCGTCTAACTACTGGGTGGAGTCCAACTCTCCTTCCACCGCTTTCTATCTAGAGCTGCCAAGGACCAATACCGACATCTGTCTGGGCTTGCTGCGATGTCGCTTGCGAGCGAGATCCTCCGAGTTGTAAATTCTTCCAACTGATCGTCTGACATGCGTTACTGGCCAGCACAATTTCAATTTTTCATTTGTTAAGGAATTTGGCATTTCTGGATTACTCAAGATTTTTCAGCCAGCTATTACAATTCAATCCTATACAGTACAAACTACTGCATAATCTGTGTTGTGTTTCATAAACACAGAAACTATGCTGGAGGAGACATATTGTCCAAAGTTTTACTCCCCGAGAATTTACACAACGCGAATATTAAACATTTCAAGCATAAACTTGTCGTTCTTCAAGAAATTCCGTTTTAAGGCGAGAACTGAAGCTATTTCACAATTTTCAACCCCGCGTGTACAGAATTACGTAAGGTCTGACTGTTCACATTTATTTTCACGACACAGATGCAGAGAAAACGATCGGAACGTGATTGGAATGTTCTCGATTAAACGCATTCATGTAGCTTTGCACCGTAAAGTTCAACGCACAATGCTCCAACTCAAGTTGTTCACTATTATTATTATGCAACTTAGCGGAATCGCCTCTAATAAGCTAGTTTAAGTGAGGTGATGGCGATGCGCAGCAATGGTTATATTTGTACTATGAGCTTTCCCTAATTCATCACATGCCCTTTTCCCAACTATGTTGGGGTCGGGTGTCTAACCGGACACAAAGCTAAATACTAGTACGTATTCTACAAGGAGCGACTGCCTATCTGGCCTCCACAACCCAGTTAGCACTGGGTAATCCGATACCGCTTGGTAAAACATGTTGTTAGACTATCGGGCCACAGACTACCTGTAACGAAAGCTTGACCTAATTGTGCAAGGTATTTTAACGCTTTCTGTGACTTCACATTTATCCATATGTGAACTTGCGCCAACTTTTTGTCAGTAACTGTAAACTAAGAAGTCCTGTCAGGTACTCTGATCTACATATTCAAGCAATCACTATCAGCAATCCACGGCCAAGCTTAGGGATAATAGCCCTTAAAGTCATTATCCCCTAGCGTTTGTTAAAGCGATTTGAAGATGCCCGTAATCCAGCAAAGGACGTCTTCACAGGTTACGACGTTGTTAAATTATTAAAAGTCGAGGGTCATTCTTGAACGGTGAGGTAGAAGATAATACTTGATGGCGGTGAATTATTGCAACGTTTAGAACTTCTAACTAGTATATTATGTAGTTTAATGACATGAACGAAAAAGGAATTGCGCCGACCCCAAGTAATATGTAACAAAGGCAGGAAAATTATGATGATTACTAGTATAGGTTAATGAGAAAAGTCTTCATAATGTTTACTACCACAAGCGGTGGAAACTATGAATCTCTGTCACCTGACCTCATTTTTATGTAGATTGAGTCATTTGGGCTTTTGAATTTATTGCAATTAAGCCTTTAAGTCCAAATTCTACACAATCGGCAATGATGTAATCGATTTCATCACCAGTTGGCGCAAACAATAAGTTCCAGATCGATATTTTCAATTTTCGTTAAGTGCTACTTCTGAAACCATGAGCCGAATATTGATAAACGTGATATCAAGCTCACTAAATACAAAGTGTCTCAATATAGAAGATAAGGCGATTGAGAACATTGTAGCTGGAACACATAAATCTGGAACGTGTTCTGTAGAACATAAGTACGGGCTAGAGACTGGTCTGAGAATTTCTACTATCCGAGATGGGCTCGTGGTTAAATTATAACAGCGGCTGGGGTCGATGTTTAAAGTTCAGCAATGCTTACAAAGGTCGAAACCTGGATGTGTGACTAACCATTACATATCGAGACCCCTCCGTGTCTTAGAAAGCATGTTAAGCTGTTGGTCCATGCCATTTGTAGATCTTTGACAGTCATTACTGGTAGTCATGAGCTCGGAATATTGACAAACTTACTAAAGGGTACTGTTTTACCCAGTAACTTGATTGTAAATGTCAGATAGGCAGTCGCTCCGTCGTACTATCAGGGAAGTGTATTGCTGAACTAGCTAAAATTTACTCACAATATGTATAATATAATATATATGTATGTCATAATATATATTATAACACCTTACGTGTGCAATACAACAACGCACTTAGATGTATATTTGGCCTACCGTGGAGGTGTAGTGCGTCCGGCATGTTTGCGGAGAACAGAGTAGATGATTTCTATGCTGTATTAAGAAAAGCGAGGGCCTTCTTTATGAGCCGTGTACATGATATGATTCTGACAATAGAATATTGAGAGCCATATATTAAGCTAATTATTTCTTTGTTTAAGGCTGTCAATAATCCTGATATTTATATTAATGATTTTAATTTTAATTGTAATTGTAATGATTAAATTTTAAATATGTTTAACCCGTATGCTCCCGGCCGTGCCTCCAGAGGCACGGTGCATTGTTATTTTAATTGTGTCTGTAATTGCGGGTATTGAAGTGCTACCTTATTTTTTATAAAATTAATGGATACAATACTGTAAACTTACTTCATTTATATTTAATTCGTTTTTGTCAATTTTTTTACGTTTGAATATTTGTAAATAAATGTATCTTCCGTATGCGTCTTGAATTAAATGAATTTTATTTATTTATTTACTTTATAAGGCAGGCAGATTTCATAATACTGCTAGATGCATACATACAAAACATAGTGAGATGAGAAAAGTCTATTAATCAGCCTTTACCGTTCCTGCTGTCGAGTCATAGGTATTTTCTCTGGAACTGGTGGCCTACCATCACGTCTTTGTTTTAATCTTGTTCCAGTGTGGGTAAGAGACGGAGCTATAGAGGACGTCTAGCGCCATCTCTTTCCCACACTGGAATAATATTAAAACAAAGACGTGATGGTAGGCCACCTGGCCCATAATCTACCACGCTGGCCCAGTTTGGGTTGGTGTTTGTCACATGTCTTCTCCGGTATTAGGACATGCCGCTTTCTTCATGATGTTTTCGTGCAACAGCAGTGGTGTTGAAATAAATAAACGTAAAGAACATGCATGGGTTCGCGCCCAGGACCTATGGTACTATCGAGGACACTCCCGCCTGACCACCACTAAGCTTATTTTTGCTTGCACTAGCAACATAGAAACGCTCTCTAGCCCCGCCCCGTTGACTTTGTATGGAAATAATGAATGAAAAGATACCGAATCGGCCGAGCGCACTGACGACGCACGCCAATCTAGAGTTATTGTTATTTTGCGCGCCAAACTTGAGGCTTTCCTAATAGGCCCAAACTTTAAGGGGGCGGGCGTGGCTCGGCGCCTCCGCATGTTTTAAGCGAAAAAAAATTAAAATGGTCAGGCGGAAAAGACCCCGACTGTACGTAAGTCGGGCCGATACCAGGGGCGTAGCTACCTAGCTATCAGCCGTATCAATGACACGGGGCCTCCGAGTAACAAAACTAACAAAGGAGAGATCCATCCCCCGATGAGGAAAAAAAACACATAATCTCAAAAAACAAAAAATACAGGGCCCAACTAGGACTAGCTACGCCACTGGACGTTAACAAAATAAAACAAAAAAAAAAAAAAAAACGTTACCTACTGGCCCATTTGAAGCACCGACGTGATTGGGAAAATGAGCATATTTACGTAACATTCCCGACCAAAACATCAGATATCACAACTTAATTAAGAACAACATAACACCATATTGTTTTCGTTAATCCGTTTCCCTATCTAATTGAAGTTCATTGTTCTATTATCTGGGCACTTCAATGACTAGTACTATTGATACTGTACAAGTATGTAGATACTAGGTACCTAGGTAAGGTATATAGCGAGTATCAGGTACAAAGTAAAACGGGTCAAGTTTCGTCGCTCTTTCTACGGGGTTCGCCTGTAATTAGATGAAGCATCTATTCAAGCAACAGGTAGGGATAAGTGGAGTGGTGTAGGTTCTTTAAGCCACAGAGAACATTCCAGACTTTAGAAAGTTTTATTTGGACTAAGCTTTGAAGCTACAGCTTTGTAAAACACTATAACGGATCATGATGTTTACAGTCGTGTGGTATGGGCATGATGCGGAGGAATGAGGAAAAAGTCGTGAGGAAAGTTTTGAGTATGAATGTGGATGGGTAAAAGAGTAGAGGAAGACCAAAGAAACGATGGATGGACTGTGTGAAGGATGATATGGCAAGAAAGGAGGTGAGAGAAATGTAATGACGAGTAATAGAGAAAGAAGTAATGGAAGAAGAAGACATGCTGCGTCGACCCTAAATGAATTGGGATTGAGAATGATAATTATCATTTTCGTGTGACAGAAACGTAATAACGTAATATCCAAAACAGCTCGGATATTTCAAGTTTGCTGAGGTAGCGACAGTTAATCCTAACAAAACTGAACTGGTCACGTATCTATAAATCTGGTTATTGAATCAAAATGAAAACACTCGGATAAAAATCGCGATGAAAGAGAACACGGGCCAAACATCAAGAAGCAAGCATTTATCAAGATGACAGGCTATTAACCCACAAACCAATACAAAGCTTGGCAAGTAATAGGACCAAAATATTCCAAGACAAACGAGACTCAATGAATCGTGAAATCCAATAACGAGACGTCAAGTCGCTCAGCTGTGAACTGAGGGACCAAAGATAAGAAGGCATGACGTGTTGGGGAGAGCCCGAGAATGGAACAGAAGGCTTACCAAGTAAATAACAATATGTCGATTATTATAAACGTGGATATAAACCACTAGCTTCAACCCGCAACTTCGTACGCGTGAAAAAACACATTATTTATGAGTATGTTATGATTGCAAGTGTAGCTTACAATAAGTGAAAGAGTATTTGAAATTAGATGAGTAGTTTCAGAGATTATGTCCAACATCCAGACTATACAAGCTTTTGCTCTTTATATCATCACTAGCGGACGTCACGCGGTTTCACCCGCGTAGTTCCCGTTCCCGTAGGAGTACGGAGATAAAATATAGCCTATGTTACTCAGGGTGAATGTAGCTTTCTAATGGTGAAAGAATTTTTGAAATCGGTTCATTACTTTCGGAGATTACCCCCTACATACAAACTTACAAACAAATGTTACCTCTTTATAATATTATTAGTATTAGTATAGATCATCATCATTTCAGCCGAAAGACGTCCACTGCCGGACATAGGCCTCCTCCAAGTGTCGCCACTCGCCACATTGACCGCTCCCGTGCGACTCGCATCCAGCGGATTCCCGCAACCTTCACCAGGTCATCAGTCCACCTAATGGGAGGCCTCCCAACGCACACGCGCGCTCTTTATATTATTAGTGTAAATAAATAGTAGAGGAAGACCAAAGAAACGATGGATGTACTTTTTTTTTATTGGGACAAGCCCGCTACACTATTCCCAAACCACTGTAACTCCTGAAAGCCAGAATCAACAGTGGCGACCACCAGAAAAGCGCCGAGACAATGAAGCTCGACGAAGTCCCAGAGAATGAATTTAACTGTGTTGGATCCCGCAACGAAATTAATCAGAAAAGTATAGCGGAGGAGTAGAAAAAACCGTAATTTCCACTTCCCTCCACGATGGATGGACTGTGTGAAGGATGACATGGCTAGAAAGGAGGTGACTGCTAAGATTACGAGTAATAGGGAAGTATAGAAGAAGAAATCATGTTGCGACAACCCTAAAATAATTGGGATAATGGCAGGAGAATGATGATGATGATTATCTCAAACGTTCTTACGTTCAAAACATTAAACATGGTTATTTAATAGCGCATTGCACCGATTAAACTGATCGCGATCAGAGAATCCAAACGTCATATAAGAGCTGTCAGTAGCAATATTTAATGGTCATTGGCGTTCAGATTCTTTGGTGGCATCTTCACTACCACTACATATTATAAAACAAAGTCCCCCGCCGCGTCTGTATGTCCCTAGGTTTGTATAAATAAGCAAAGGATGATGATGCGGGTTTTTTCAATAGACAGAGTGATTCAAGAGGAAAGGTTTTAGTGTATAATTTGTCAAGCGGGCGAAGCCGCGGGCATAAGCTAGTTAAGTATAAAGAGTTTACATCACCATCATCATCATATCAACCCGGAATGAAGGAACGCACAGAACTGGGAAGTCTGGGAGAAAAAAAGGGAGGCCTATACCCAGCAATGGAAGATTCCGGGCTGAAAGAGTTTACAATAACCAGAAAAAGAGATTCAGGATAGGGGATTGCCTGCCGGGGTTGCGGGACTGTTCGAAAGAGATACCGTGGCCCCGGAACACAAAGGGCGATGAAGGAACATGGGTGGGTTTTAGTCAGTAAAAGTCTGACACTCCCTCCTGCTCCGCCCAGAGCGGGAGGAGTCATTTGATGATTACCCATCCGAAAAATTGGTTGCCTGTAAAGTCGGTATACGGGCGAAAGTTTTACGTGACAACGACTTTGAGTGGTAAAATAAACTTTTTATGTCTGTCTCTCTCGCTCTTAGGCGGGCTCTCACTCGCTCTCATTGTGAGCGCATAACGTGAGCGGAGCGTAACGCAGTTTCTTGAAGTGTCACCCGGCAAACCAATTTATAAGACGTTGTCACGTCAAAAAAAAAACAAAATGGGAGGATAGGGGATTGCAAGATCACTATGTACTTTTTGAATTATATCGAAACGTTCTACTGGTTTAATTTAAACTTTTAATCCGGAGACACCAATGAAAGCTCGGATAATACGGTCTACAAGTTCGGTAAATTAAAAATTTTTCATGAATCTTTTCATGGTCGACCTTCTGCAGCTGTTTGTTTCAGATCAAAGCCACTAAAAAGGTCTCGGCCTATCTAATCTGACTTAAGCGCGGTCCTCAAAGTGAATGGGTCCAACCACATATGCGACTTAAGTCTTACCATTTCGTTCCCCTTTTATACCTCGTATTTGGGTCTATTGCGAAGGGATTTAAAGGATCTGCGGGTTTTTATTGTCTTAAGTCGTTCGTGTAGATTCAATTTCACGTTTCAATTAGTTAGAATATTTTCTATATGTGGTTGGATTACGCGAGTTTTATCTCTGGTTTAGAAACATGATGTTAAATTGATTACTTCTTATGTTTTTCTTGTGTTTGTATGACTGCCTCGTTGGTCGAGTGCTGAGCATGATTTCCTGGGGTCGATTCCCAGGTCGGGCAAAGTGTTATTAGCAGTGATAGGAATAGGTAGTGCTTATTAGCCTAAACTTCGAAGAACAGAGACAAGAATCGGAGACTTCCTTAGACTATATTTTTTTCCGGGACATCACGTAAGTACATTAAAAATTAATGTTATTTGGAATAAGTAATTGGTATATGTTTACCTGAAGTTTACGACTAGACATAACATGACTTCTTCATCTAAAACTATGAAACGCTATCTTTGTCAAGGAGCCGTACACGTTTTGAAGTAAATATCTACTTTCTAGCTCGCTCTCGGCCACGTCTGTTGAAATTTCTAAAGTTCAAGTGATTTATCACAAAAAAAAACTCGCCGTGGTCGCATAATAAAATATAGTCTAAGGAAGTCTCCGATTCTTTTCTCTGTTCTTCTTCGAAGTTTAGGCTAATAAGCACTACCTATTCCTATCACTGGTTATTAGGCTTTTCAATCAGGAAATTCTCATAGTAGTAGCCACGGAGTCTGGTTTCGTGCCCGGTTGATGGCAATAGGCTCGCTCCCTATTATATGGTACTTGAACATAACTGGCGAAAATTGGGTGTACGTTCTATTAGGTACACCTCTGCCGCACCCTTCGGGGATTACAGGCGTGATGTTATGTTATGTTCTTAATATGTTTAGTCGCAAATATCGTTTCAAGCAGCCCAGCACCCAGGCACGCGTATTACTTTGTGTAATTTATTTCATCACCACTGCTCTCAAAACGGTGAAGGAAAACATCGTGAGGAAATCGGCATATCCTAGAACCAAAAAATTCGAAGACATGTGGCACCTACCAACCCGCACTGGGCCCGCGTGGTGGATTATAGCCCATTCCCTCTCATAGAGAGGAGGCCTGTGTCCCAGCAGTGGGAACATTAATAGGCTGATGATGATGATGATGATCGTTTCAAGAATCAGGATCATCTTATAACGGTAAAATTATTTGAACAGATCCGAGCTTAAATCTCACAAGTGCTATTTCAAGAAAGTTTCGGATTCGCTATCTAACATTTCCTATCAGAATAAGTTACAGTCCATAAAGGAAACGTATTATCGTTGTTAGTAGGTTACGAGTGCTTCAGACAGTTTAGTCGGTCACGACTGTTGGAGAATCAATCTTCGCCTTACGTGCCTACGGGCGTTCCTTTACCCAATGTTCACGCCTCTCGCGGTTTAGCCAATATATACGGTACGCTGCAATTTCTGCTCCCAAATGTGCAATAATGGACGGTTTTTTATACGTATTGGTATACGCTGGAAAAGTTTGATTGTCTGTTCAGACTTTCAATCACAGAGAAAATATAATCTGTAATATTACTACGTACGTGGAGAAATAACTTTTTGTGCGTACGGAAGAGTGTGAGATTTGGCATAGTTGAAGTTCATACGTGGAAGAGGGTAGAAAGATAAAAAGAACTTAAACATTTAATGAATTACGGTCGAATTTCGACTACTAGTAAGTTACTGTACATCAACAACCCGCTATTAACTTGCTCCAGGTCCAGAATTTAGACATCTCGCCTTCAAAGTTGTTACGTCTTCGTGGTTACTTGGAAAATGGCATAATTCAAGAGCGGAAATGCTGCACTCTCTAGCTAGCTTGAGATTTAAAATTTAACAGGTTCTGGTTCCTTGGCCCAGTTCGGAAACTGTATGTTCTATCAAAAGGCTTAGTATCTTAGCTTCCTATTGGAATTCCCAGCACATTTTGGCACATTGCCCGATTGGAAAAACGAAAAATGCTTTCTCATTATTGCGACTATCGATACAATGATAGTAAATCTCTGTTAATTGCTGCTGCAGATTAACTAAATTTGGTTCTGAGCCAAACACCGGAATTAGGCGTCAAAATAAATCATTGCACTTCGGTAAGCTTATAAGATCGCAGCATTTTTCTGCTAAACATCCAGTTTAGCAGACTCAAGGAGTCTGCTTCCGCTAGCTTTATATGATTTATTGCCCTCTGGGGGTGACTTTTTACTTCCCCCGTTAACCTAAATCGCGTGGAATGGAGTCCCCTTCCGGCGGTAATATGAATCGTGCAACCTAACACTAGCCTTCAATGTTTCGGTGACGGTCCACGGAAGTGTGCACTTCTGTAAATGACAGGGTTCGAAGAAGGTTTTATTTTTTTTCCGGAAACTACGTTACAGCAGTCGATAATATATCGTAGCCGCGCCGTAAAATGGCGACGTTCAGGAAATGGAACACGTCAAATAGTATTAGGAAAACGTCAAATACTCTACTTCTCGTTCCAAAACAGAAATTGGTACAATTTTACGCCATTTCTCTTCTTGAGGTTCTGCTTATAATTTCGTTTTTAATGTGAACGTACTCTGTGACAGCTATGTCGAGGCGAAACAAAAGACAGTGCATCAAAACCAAGAAAAAACACGAGTCGTCGCAGGGGGAATGATTCATATAAAAGTACTGCTGTGTTAGTTTAATTTCGTGATTGTAGATAGAACTTACGTAAATTAATGTTCGAGCTGTCTCCCTTTGTTTTAGCCTTGAGCAAAAAAACATCACTCAAATAAAAGAAACATTGAGATCTCGTAATGAGGACCACAAATAAGATAGCAGACTTACTGAGGAGGATAATTATAATGCACGTAAAAAAAAGGGTTTGTCTCTAGTAAAAAGAAGGACACACTCGTTTCTGTGAAAAGGACTAAATACTTACCTTTTAAAGGTTAAAGGGTATCTAGTCCTTTCATTAAAAGAGCCGATTGAGTGACCAAGAGGATAACAGCATCCTTTTAACGCAAATGACATATCGTGGTAACGTTATCAGTGATAGCACGATTAGCAAATGGATTGGGCCTATCACTAACGGATCTGAAAAGCCTGAAGATTATGTAGTACTCTTTGATGACCAGAGGATCTAGACTAAGTGATCTCTATGCAATAACGATGAAAGAAAAAGTCAAAAACCGTACGATAAACATCGCGAAAAGCTTATGTCAGTTCTGCTAAAAGTCGTATGAATAGGAAACGCTTTGACGGTGATAGCCACTTGTCAAGGTTCACTGGTTGTCTTCATGATCGGTCAATTTGAATTTAGAACGAGCCGGTAAAGAGAATGATTCCACATTACAAACTCATCCTGCAAGGAGATGACTTCAAGAGACTTAAAAATTAACAGTAGCCTCACCTTCTCGGTGACAGCTAGACCAGCATACTCCTCAGGAGCCAGACAGTCGCCTTTCAGCCAACTGGCCAAGCGACCTAGCTCCCCGAGCATATTTGAAGGTGTCAACGAACTAAGCGCCATTCTTTTTACACTGACTGTACTACACAACTTTTATTTCATCGGAAAATGTTTGTTAACAAAATTTTCTTTTAACTTAGTTTTTTTGTACGGCAAAGTTCGCTTTATTTAGATGGACAAAGTAACCTTTTTATTAATTTCATTTCAGTACTTCACAGAATATTTATAAACAAACTTTTAGTTCCACTCCAAGCAAAGGAAGAGGGTTTCCATTTCCATTGGTATCAACGAGTGCAAGACATATAAAACTTTTCCAATTACGTTTATTTCGCGAAATGATCTCGTTACGAAATTTTTTAAATATAAAATTCCCGCGCTTTACCGGAGAGGCGTCTGCCCTCTGTACCGGCGCGAATTCAACTGACAGTAATCGGGAATCACAGTTATTTATCATCAAAATATTCGAATTTTCAAACTTGTGGCGTGCGATCCAAACGATGTTACACTCTATTGTGTTCTGGTAGGGTGTATTTTAATATGCCAAAGGGCAGAGTTCAGATTTTCGGAGCATGCGCGGGGAAAAGAGACAGAACTACGCCTTTTCCGAGGGTTGGAAAGGGATGACGATATTTCCGCAATTTATTTTCCATTTCCGAATTTGAAACACACGTGTGTTGTTATTACTGACTATTATGTCGCAACAAAGTGCAATTAATTATTTGGGGTGGTAACTACCCTCCCCCTCCGGAGTCTGTTCGCTACAAGGACGTCAGAAAAACATCAATATTGATATGATAATATTGATAATGCTTATTTCGGGTTATTCACCAACTGGACACGAAGGACTGGACACGCGTGTGTTCAGTTGGTGAAACTCACAATTAGTATCACTTATTATTTCGTCATCTGGACACGCCAAAATTTTTACGCGTGTCCACATAGTGAAACTTAAATTAAATCACTTTTATGTTTTCGCCAACTGGACACACGTTCGCATTTTATCTGAATTCATGAGAAAGTACAGTCACGCAGATTGATATTCTGTATCACAATCATGTTCAGCCACGTTCCACTGTTGGGAACGGGTGATTTTGACAATTTCTGAATAAAAAAATAATAATATCAGAAATGGTGAATATTTTACATTGACATACAAAATCACCTATTCCCAACAGTGGAATCTGGCCGAACATGATTGTTGTTCGCGACGAACGTCACCTAATCAGCATATAGTGTCTTTGTTATAGTAAAACAGTGTAGAGTCAGTGTATGGGCAATATAGTGAGTGACAAGTAATAAGTGCCTTCAGTGATTAGAATAGTAAAGAACAGTAATTTACTTAAGCGCTAGACTCATATAAACTCGCAAGTGGAGTTTATAGTTTAATTTAGTATTTTAGTAAGATCCAGGTAACCTATATAGGTTGCGACCTAGGCCTGGATATAGTCTTTTTTAATAACTTAGCACTTCAGGAAGACCACTTGAGTATGACAATCTAGCGCAGCTATATTCGTCAGTAATAGGAAAATTTGGTCTAACAGAATAACAGTTAAAGGATCGTTACAGGCTAAAAAATACAGACACGACAAAATAAGTAACAGTTTTCGATAGGCCATGTACTCGTCTAGTATATGGCAATTATATACTTACGTACAGTCACAGCAACACTTTTTGTGTAATTCAGCCTGGAAGATCCTTCAACCAGCCACTGTTGGAAAAGTTGTCTGGTTTTTTGGAAATCATTTCCTAATTACAATAAAGATTATTGTGATTTTAATGTTTGTACATAAATAACTTTATGTAGAAGTCACACAAAATTGTAATTTTTCGAAAAGGTGCATGTATCGATAATCAAAATTTTCATTAAAATTTTCCAAAATCATGAAGCGAATCAGGGTTCTCGTTACAGTAAAGTTCCGGAGTACCTTAGTAAACACAACATTTCTAAGAATTGTAGTCATCAGTACGGCAAATATATTATGAAGAAAAACAGTGAAAAAGTTGTTCGCGAAAAATCCTGAAGCTCCGAATCGCTTCCTGAATAGTTATGAAAGTTTATCAGTGTATTATTTCCCAGTAAACCCAAGGGGGGTTTACCCTCGTTAGGTTCTACGCCTGAGATTGCGTAGATTGGCTACAGTTAAATAGGTGTAGGTCGTCAGCGCTGTCTGAGAGCGAAGTATAGTGTATGCGTGCGCCCGGTGTAGAAAGGGTATAGGCAGACCGCTAGGTACACATTATACATCCACGCCTTCAGCGGATCACGCCCGTTCGGCACAATTGTGATACAGAAAATCAATCTGCGTGACTGTACTTTCTCATGAATTCAAATAAAATGCGGACGTGTGTTCAGTTGGCGAAAACATAAAAGTGATTTAATTTAAGTTTCACTATGTGGACACGCGTAAAAATTATGGCGTGTCCAGATGACGAAATAATAAGTGATACTAATTGAGAGTTTCACCAACTGGACACACGTGTGTTCAGTCTCTCGTGTCCAGTTGGTGAATAACCCCTTATTTCAAAGTACAACATAATTTATCTGTTATTGTTTGTGAATTGGGAATGGTCATGTCAAAGCAAAGATAACTAATAGATTATGTGACAATGCTGTGATTTTTTGTATAATCCGTATTTGTATAAACTAAATTTAATGACACAGTATTATAGAAGATTATTAGTTAACTTCACTACTTATCAGCCCTTACTACAATTATTTTAACTCTGATTTTGCAACAGTGATTTACATAATTATTATCTTACTTCATTTGTGAGGATGGATGTGTTGATTTTAACTATGGATGTTTATTACTCTTTCACACAAAAAGCACACAAATAGTTTATAACCTGTATTAACACATAGGATACTTTTTACCCCAGTAGTATGATCTAGTGGGACAATTACCGATCTCCATGCGAGTGAAGCCGTGAGCATCAGCTAGTTTTTGTAATAAGTACAATACGGTTACAGTTGGGTTACTCGTAGCTATTGTCAGAGCTAAATTAACTGACACACTCATGTTACTCTAGATAGACATCAGTTTCTTTACTCAAACCCTAAAGAATCCATTACAATTACAAAACTTAGCACTATTTCACATATTGCCTGAAATTGCTAATTGAGACCTAGGATATTCAATGCTGGTTCCTTCCTTCATATAGAAGCATTTTGACATCTAGGGAGAATATACAGGCTACTTTTGCCCAGATTAGAACATAAGTTTTATTTTATTACACCATAATGTGTATTTTTTGTCATTATGAGTAATTTTGTCTGGTCTGTCTGTCTGTTATGCTTTCACATCTCAATGGCTGAACAGATTTTGATAAAATTTGGCACACTGGTGGTCCATGACCTGAGTTTGGACATAGGATATATTTTATCCCAAAAGTACAGGCACTAGCAAAAGCTAGTAGGTAGTTCATTTCTTTTTTCTTACTTTCACAAATCTAAGTCTACTTAAAGAAAATGGATGGATGAATGAAAAATAATGTGGGATAATTTGAACAACTAAATACCCATTTTCATACAGGATAACATTCGATTACTACAGCTTTGCAATTAACAAGATAAGGAAACAGATAGCTTTATCAACATTGACAATGGCTATTGTAGTGTCCCTTGTTTTTAGTTAATTTTTTTTTTTGTTTTTATCTAGAAGAGACTAGGTTTCTGTAGTAATGTTTTCTGTCGCAGTGTAATTACTAGTCTAACTTTCTTATTTTACGCGATATATTGTAAATAGGAGGCAGAGTGTAGAAAACGCCTCAGAAATGGTTTGAAACATCACAGTTGTCCCATTTTTTGCCACAGTACTCAGAAGTAAAGGTCGTAGAGAATAAAGGAATAAAATCTAAACTTACCTTAGGAGTATCCATAGCAGCAGCTCACGATAATCGATAAAATAACCAATTCACATCAACTCGACATATGTTTTAGAAATATGAATTTCTGAATACGAAAGTCCGCGAACACAGAAACACGTAATTCGTTGTACACGAATGATAAAGCAACACTTTTTAGCCTATAGTCAACAATTAGAAATCAACACAAACAGAAAAAATCAAACCAAAAGTTTGATTTCTTGCTTTGACGTTTCTGACTTCTGTAGATTTTTTTTTTTTTTTTTTCCATTTGTTCCTGACGGAACAGGCTAAAGTCTGAGACCATGCTGCCTAGTCATTAGTTAGCATTTTTCTTGAGTAGGATAGATCCAGTAAAATTCATCAGTATGTAAATCCAGAATCTAAGGAAATCCAATAAAATTCATTAGTTTTATATTTATCCATAGTAATCAAATTCAGGTAAATTCATCAGTTTCTTATTTTCCATGTAAAGTTAATCCGTATAGAGTCTTCAGTTTATTTCAATAAAATCCATGTATAAGATTTGTTATTACACAAAATCTTGGGTCAAGTCCAATTATTTTTCATTTTAGGTAAAGAGCCAAATGTCAAGTCCTTTAATTTTTTTTTTTTTTTAACCCTCCCAACCCAACTGACGGGAAGCTACTATTATCGTATTCGTACGTAAACAATAAACCTACTGTCTAATTCCTACAAATTATTCCAAATAGTATTATTTACAATTATCACAAATTATATTTATGTCAATGAAAATAAATTTATTAAACATATTTTATAGACATGACAGCTAATTAACTTTAGACACCATGAGTTAAATTTGTCCAACTGTATTATTAATAAAATTAAACAAAGATAAATACGTCGAGATATTTACAAGAAGAGCCTGAATGGAGCGCGGTACCAAATCAGGGCTACCATAAATTTCAATAAGCTCATCCATCAGCACAAGGCGCTGGATGCCAAAAGATGAGCACTCAAAGAAAATGTGAGCAAGAGATTGCTCTGCTTGAGAATTACAATGATCACAAAGAGGACTGTGAACAATTTTGAGACGAGACAAATGATAATTCAGTCGACAGTGACCAAAACGAAGCCTGAGTATGGTGGAGTAAAACTTCCTGTTCATGTAAGTATTGGTTTTACAGAACCAAGGCATGGTTCCTATGGGAATATTGTATACTGCATACCACATACCTTTATTTTCAATTTGAACTGTATGAGTGCCTTTTCCATATATCAATGGACCTTTTTTTCAATAGAGGAGCTATGTCTGTACAAGGAACAGAAATGTTGAGGAAACTACTTGAATCTGGGACATCAGCAGAATTTGTTATAGCTCTAGCTAGAAAATCAACCCTTTCGTTGCCCATCACACCAACATGCGAAGGGACCCACATGAACAAAACCTTAATGTTATGAAAAGACAATTGTAACCAAGATTCTTTTATCAATGATATAAAATAGTTTGTGTTAGCATTCAACCTATTATTTTTGAGATTTTCAAGAACACTCATGCTGTCACTTACTATTACCCATTGACAACATCCATCATTTGTATGCCTAATGTGCTTTAGGGCAGCAAGTATAGCCACAGCCTCAGCTGTGAATATACTTGTGTTTGAGTTTATTTTATAACCAGTACCAGAATTCATTAGCTCATCAAAAATAGCAAATGACACTGCTGACTCAGTTTTAGACCCATCAGTATACATAAATCTATGATCAGTAAATTCATGAAATTTACCATAATTATACATCTTCTTTAGTGGATAAATTGTGATCAATAATGATGTCAATTGCAGGAAATTTGCTGTCAAAATCTCCCTGATAACATGGAAGAATAGATGACTTATGAATTTGCAGAGTTTCAAGAAAATTTACATACTGAGAAAAGCCCTGAAGTATATATGATAAGCTACAGATGGACGGTGTACATGATTGTTTCAAATTGGAAAACAAGTGATTATTATTTTTACTATAAAGTTTTAATAGGAACCTTTCCTTCAAGTAACAAAATCTTATACTTAAAGGAGGAAGTTTACATTCAACTTGCATTGCATTGATTGGAGTACTTTTAAATGCTCCGGTAATGAGTCTCAAACTTTTATTTTGTATTTTATCAAGAATATCTACTAACCTTCTATCACCAGCAAAACAGAGAAAACCATATTCAAAATGACTACGGATCAAAGATTTATATAATAACAACAATATTTTTGGGTCAGCTCCCCAGGAGGTTCTACACAAAGTCTTCAAAACATTAAAAACTCTGTTAGCTCTAGAACTTATCAATTCAACATATTTTTTCCAAGCCAAATTTTGAATGAAGGTGACACCTAAAAACTTAGCTTCATGAAAAATTGGTATAGAAACTTGATTGTAATAAACGGAAGGACTAAAATTGCCAGTTCTACCAAATACTACTAATTTAGATTTAAGTGCATTTATATCTAGATTTAAATAAGAAAAGTATGTGGACAATCCTTCCAATGCTTTATTAAGGCACAGTGTCATATTTTTGAAATTTTTCCCCGACAAATACACAACTAAATCATCAGCAAATTGAAGATTTTTCACTTTGGAACCTAGAATCAAATTTAAACGACGTATGTACAAAATGAATATTAATGGAGAGAGAATTCCTCCTTGGCAAACTCCTACCGAAGCAAATCTTGGCCCATGTCATTTATCATTATATCTAACATAGACTTTCCTTTCAGTTAAGAATTCATGGACCCAGTGGACTATTTTGTTTGGAATTCCAATAAGAAGTAATTCAGAACAAAGAACATCAATATTTACACTGTTAAAGGCTCCAGCAACATCAAAGAATACTGACATTAAGCAATCCTTGTTATTTAAACTATTTCGGATATCAAGCTGTAACTGACAAATACTTTCACGAGCTGATGTTCCCCTACGAAAACCAAATTGATTAGCAGGTAGAATATTGTTTTGTTCTATGTAAAATTCCAACCTTTGTTTTATTAATTGTTCAAAAATTTTACCAACACAGGATGTTAGAGCAATAGGACGATAGGAATCTGGATTAGACCGAGGCTTATCTGGCTTCAAAATGGGTACCAAACAATCAGACTTCCATGAATGAGGTATATCATTGTTCAACCACAAATTATTCAATATTTTGAGAAAAGTGTGCATACACTTATCACTAAGCTTTTTTATCATAATGTATGGAATACAATCTAGTCCAAAAGCACTATCTTTTCTAGAATTAACAGCAGACTTCAGTTCTTGTATCGAAAAAGGTTTTACTAAGAAGATATTATCAGATTTTGACTCACTGGCAATGGGGAAATTTGACTTATTATTTACATAATCTGGGGTATATTTTTCCAGAAAATCCTGAATCCAATTGACATCATTATTGTTGCAAGAATATGTTTTATTAAATTTCCGCATATATTTCCAGATTCTGGACAGAGGTGTACATCGATTAAAGGAGTTGCAAAGTTCAACCCAACTATTTGATCTTTCTGTTTTCAAAGTAAGTTTTTTGAGGGCTTGTAATCTTTTAAACTCTATAAATGTTTCATCTGACGGATTGTTTTTAAAATTTATATAAGCTGACTTAGACTTTTGAACTGCTTCTGAACATTTTTTATTCCACCAAGGAAGAGGAGGGGCTTTTACCAAATTCCTATTAGAGTTATGAACAGAATAATCAGCTGAGGAAGAAGTGGGCTTATTACGATAAGGAAGCGACTTATTAATTGCAGAATGCAAAATTTGACAAAACTCTGTATAACTTTCCAATGGAGCAACATGTTGATCCTGAAAAGTAGATAGTTGTAAATCTACATTTTGTTCATACATCTTCCAATCTACCATTTTAAAGTTAGGATAAGTGGGCAAATTTGTGTTATTACTAGTGTTTTCTATATTACTACTATTGATAAAAACTTTCATAATTACAGGCAGGTGGTAGCTGCCAAGAGGATCACTATGAACAGACCAATCACAAGAAAGAGCCAATGATGGGGAAACTATAGACAAATCTAAGGCATTTGGACGCCACGTTAAAGAACCAACTGTTGTCACTTCACCACTATTCATTAACACCAAATTATTATCATCAACAATTTCTAGAATATCCCTACCTCTTGGATTTGTAGAATTACATCCCCATGATGTGTGATGGGCATTGAAATCGCCTGCAAATATCATTGGTTCAGGCACAGATTTTATTAAAGATTCAAATTTATGTTTGTCAAAAGATGGAGTGCAATTTGTTGGACAGTAGAAACTTACAATACTTATTTCTGTATTATTTACTGTAATTCTTACACAAATATTTTGTAGAGAATTATCAGAATATGTAATTATTTTTCTGTAATTTATATTATTGCGAATTAAAATAGCTACACCATTGTGTTTATTTCCAATGTCATGTCTTTCTATTTTGTATCCTCTAATGTTAAAATTTTTGATGGGTGTTAACCAGGTCTCTGATATAATTGCAACATGTATGTTATGCTCTTAAAGAAATTGAGTTAATAAAAGTTTGTTACTTAAAATACTTTGTGCGTTCCACCTATATGTGGAAGTACTGGTACGGAAAGTTTGTTGCAGAATTTCTTTTATGGAGTTTGAATTAATGGGATTATCTTTTTGATTTAATATAATTTTAGTTATAGCATTTGATAAGGTATTCATAAAAAAATCTGATTTAGTCAAATTAATAATCTGTGTTTCAATGTTCTTCTGTGTTAATTTTGGAAAAGAATGTTCATTAAATAAACCGGAATACTTAGCGGCTCTGGACTTGACTTTATTTTCTTCTATTTTCATTTTTTTCAGTGGACAGGTGTTTGAGATGGAAACATGGTTACCACCACAATTGGCACATTTGGCGTTTTTAGGATCTTCTTTACAAATTTTAAAACTATGCTTGTCCGTACATATGGAGCATACAACTTCATTCTTACAGTATTTTGCAATATGTCCAAACTTCATACAATGCAAACACTGTTTGACAGGAGGAACGTAACAGCTTACCTCATGTCTCCAGGAGTCAAGGTATACATATTGCGGTAACTCAGTAGAGGCGAAAGTAACCGCAACAGTTTGAGTGGGGTCATACTTGACCGCGCCACCTTCACCTTGTACGCGGCGCATGAATCGCCTCACCTGTATGACATTTCTGGAACTTCCAATCAAAGCAAATATTCTTTTATTAGACAAATCCGTAGGGACTGAAGTAAGAACCCCAGTCGCTTCGGTGTCAACAGCAGGTATTGTTGCGTTTAAGCCCATTTCATCTAGAAGTCTTTTATTTTGTAGAAATACATTGGCGTTGTTGGATAGATCAAATGTTATACCTATTTTGTACTTATTTATTGATTTTAAATGTAATATGCCAGTGACGCAATATTTGCGTATAGCATGCGAAATAGCCAGTCTGTCTTTGTCAGAAAATTGGCGCTCAGTCTGATGAGATAAAAATACTATGTATTCCGTTTTCTTGCTATTTTCAGGATACTTCCTAGAGTATCCGGGGACTTTAAATACTTGGTACTTCCTGTTGTCTGCTGAATCATCGGAGTCGGAAGAAGTCTCCGTGGTGATGTCCCGTACAGCTAGACCATCAGGGGGCTCCGCTTTTTTCCTCTTTTTACCACTTCCCCCCATTGTTTATTTACACTATTTATAACTTATATGATACATGATAGAGACAAAACCAAATGGAAAATTGGCTTTATTCAACATTAAAATACAGCATGAGAAAAATAACAGATATTAGTGACAAACAGACTATGACAACCTATCATAAAATCTTCTAAATAAGCAAGGAGTTCATATCATTCACCCCCCCTAAGAAGAAACGTAATCCTGGAGGTAGCCTGGAGGTCTACGTTCGCGTGTAGAGTGGCGCACTTGAGAGCCACTCGCTTCTGGGTTATCAGGTGGGTCTGTGCTCGTAATAGGCTGGTCAGGCTCGTCTTCATCCGACGAATCATCGTTTAAGGTCCTTGGCAGTGGTGCTAGAGACCTGTTAGAGACCGTCGTTTCACGACCATCTGGTAAACGAACAAAAGAGTACTCGGGATTGCTCTGTAGTAGCTGAACTTCTTCTACAGCTGGGTCGTATTTAGAGGTCCTTACGTTTTTCTTCATGTAAACAGGTCCAGGCGAATGAAGCCATGATGGTAAAGATTGGCCATTTATAGAGCGGCGAGGATGGTTAAACATACGCTCATGTGGGGTCGCATTGGTTCCAGTACACAAAAGAGATCTAATGGAATGGAGCGCCGGTAGTATAGCTTTCTCCCAGTTTGCCATTTCCTCGTTATTGGATCTGAGATGTAATTGGATTGTGCGCCACAGTGTACCATTTAAGCGCTCTACCAAGCCATTTCCTCGAGGATTGTAGGGCGTTGTGCGACTACAGGATGTACCTAGTGAAGTTAAGAATTGTCTTAATTCATCAGATAAAAATGAGGTCCCTCTGTCCGAATGAATGTAAGCTGGAGTGCCAAACGTGGAGAATAGGTCTTTCAGACATCTAATTACTGTTTCGGAGGTCATATCTTTACAGGCATAAGCAAAGGGAAACCTGCTATATTCATCGATAATCGTGAGGATGTATCGGTTTTGAGTGTTAGAAGGGATTGGTCCCTTGAAATCTAAGTTCAATCTTTCGAACGGAGCAGTTGCTTTTATGAGGTGTCCTTGATGACCAACATAACGTGGTTTAATTTCGGCACAGATTGGGCATGCTGCCGTAATTTTCTTTACTTCTTCAATCGAGTATGGCAAATTTTTCGATCTGACCCAGTGAACCATACGAGTGATACCTGGGTGGCAAAGAGAACGATGGAGCTCGACGAGTCTGGAGTTCGAGGTCGCAGTGTCTATGTGCATGCATACTCGCGAGAGAGCGTCAGCGACTAAGTTTTGTTTACCAGGTCGATAAACAATATCGTATCTAAAACATGACAATTCTAGACGCCATCTTTCTATTTTTTCATTTTTAATTTTATTTGAATGCGTTTGGTTGAACATAAACGCAACTGACTGTTGGTCAGTAATTAGTAGAAAGTGTCTTCCGATTAAGAAATGTCTCCATTTGCGTAAAGCTTCGACAATTGCACTTGCCTCCTTTTCAATTGTGGGTTGTCGCTTTTCAGAATCGTTAAGAGATCGCGAAAAGAACGCTACAGGACGTCCTTTCTGTGACAATGTCGCTGCGATTGCGAAGTCGGAAGCATCGGTTTCAACGGAAAATGTCTCGTTATCGTCTATTCCAGCCAAGGTGGCCTCGCAAATATCAGTTTTAAGATTATTGAATGAATTGATAGCGTCTTCAGTTAGCGGTAGAGTAGCTTCAATCAGTGGTCTTATTTTAGAAGAAAAGTTGTAGATCCACTTTGAGTAGTGGGCAAATATTCCAAGTGATCTTTTTAAAGTAGCAGTATCGTTTGGAATTGGAAGATTCATTAGTGGTTCCAAACGAGATTTGTCAGGTTTGATGATGTTACGATGAATGGTGTAACCAAGAAGATTGATCGAGTCTGTTTCAAAAGAGCATTTGCTAGTATTCAAAGTGAGTTTATATTTCTTAGCGGCTTCCATGAATTTATGAAGGTTTCTATCGTGATCTTCCTTATCTTTTCCACAAACGGTTACATCATCAAGATAAGCATATGTGCCTTTTAGATTTTCAGAATCAATAATATATTGCAGAGTTCGCTGAAACGCCGCTACACCATTCGTGACCCCAAACGGTATTCGAGTGAATTGATAGAGATTACCGCATGCTTCAAATGCAGTGTATCTTTTTTCTCTGGAGAGAATGGGCACTTGATGATAGGCGCTTTTGAGGTCAATTTCGCTGAACACGTTATATTTAGCGACTTGCGTTATGATAGAGTCTATGCTCGGGAGGGGATATGCGTCTAGCTCTGTGAATCTGTTTATTGTTTGTGAATAATCGATTACAAGGCGCTTTCGATGATGACCCCCTCCAGCTACGAGTACTTGAGCTCGCCAAGGTGAAACACTGGGTTCAATGACTTTATCTTTAAGTAAATTTTTTATCTCGTTAGATATGAATTCTTGGTCTTCTTGAGTATGCCTTCTCGAGCGGATAGCTATAGGCTTAGTATTTGGCGCAAGGTTAGTAAAAACTGATGCTGCCGGGACAGATGCCTCCATTACATTGCAAATTTTCAGGGGTTGTTTATCTCCCCCGAACTGGAGTTCCACCGACGAGTGTGTTTTCAGTATATCATGCCCGATAATTACATCAGCACACAGATTGGCAATAATGAGTAGAGGTCGACGTTGATATTCGTGCTCACCAATTTGAATATTAGCGAAACATAGCCCTTCTACATATGAAATGTTGCTTAGAGATGCTAGAGTTATTGCTTGTTTGCAGGGCTTGCGTCTTAGTTTCATACTTTGAGCAAGATTCTTATCGATAAAGCTGAGAGAGCTTCCGGTATCGAGTAGAGCATCCACACGTAAATTATTTAAAGTGATATTGATAGTCGCTTTTTGCAGACTTGTTGGAGCAGCAGCAGATATAGTTGACAGATGAGAGTCAAGAGCTTCAGATTGAGAGTTATCGTCGTTCGTACTAATAGCGTTTGCGGCGCGTTGGCTTTGTCCGATGCTACGACATACGTTAGCGAAATGTCCTTTTTTGGAGCAAAGCTGACAGTCAGCGTTTCTAGCAGGACATTTGAGTCTTTGATGGATATTACCGCCACAGAAAAAGCATCGACGACTATTTAGTATAGGGCGGCTATGTTGAAAATTGTTTTGAGTGTTGGAGGCTGCTAGATTTTGCCGCATTGACGTTTCTTGATTTTCAGTGACTGCATTGACTGGAGCAAATGATATAGAAGGACAAGGCGCTGTTAATAGTTGAGAGGTATTTTCAGCAGTTTCTAAAGCTACAGCCAAGTCCAAGGTTTCATCGAGGGTCATAGTGGATTTCTCTAAAAGTCTTTCTTTAATTTTTTTTGACAATATTCCGGCAATAAATACATCGCGCACAGTTTCATTTTGGTGTTCATTGGCAGTCACATTCTTAAAGAGGCAGTCACGAGCGATTATATTAAGATCTCTAGAGTACTCCGCCAACGATTCGCCAGAATGTTGTTTTCTGGTATTCAAGCGGTGGCGAGCAAGAATAATATTTTGCCTCTTTTCGTAGGCGGTGTTCAGAGTAGTGATTGCATCATCGTACGTAGCACAGGCGCGGATATAGTTAAATATCGATGGTGATATATGGTTGACAAGAAATTTATACTTAAGGGAATCGTCTGCCGAGGAAGCTTCTAGCGCGATAAAGTTCTCGAACGAATACTTCCAGTGAGCCCACTTCAAGTCCGAGCCAGCCATGGAAGGTTCTACGTCAAAACGTTCAGGCCGTAGGTACCGCGACATCGATGAAGATTTTTCTTTTTCAGTAGTAGGCATAATTAGACACGTAGAACACAAAATTAATGTTGAATAAATTGATACATGATAGAGACAAAACCAAATGGAAAATTGGCTTTATTCAACATTAAAATACAGCATGAGAAAAATAACAGATATTAGTGACAAACAGACTATGACAACCTATCATAAAATCTTCTAAATAAGCAAGGAGTTCATATCATTATACAATTATTATTTTACAGTTAAAACTAATTTTGAGACACTTGAACAATAAATAACAAATTAATTTTAAAATAATTGAATTTTGGCGCCTTGTACGTTTCAAGGTTCCCGCGTTTTTTTTCCTGACTTCTGTAGAAGTGTAGACGTCGTGTTTCCAGAATTTCACGAAGAAAATCCTATTTTGAACATAACTGTTTCCTGCTCTCTTACACTCACAGTAATGGATAGCTCTGTCGCTATCGTTATTGTCTTTTCATTCTTTAATAAACATATTTTTTCAAAATCAAAAACTTAATAGTCGATTTTAATTGGACTAAAATTGCACAAGTGCACAAACTGAAGGTGGTGAATCCCACGCGCAGGACGTAGAACATAGACGTATAAAGAGTCTTTATACGTCTGTGACGTAGAACAACTGCCGTTGTTGATTATTTTAGTGATTTTGGCGCCAGTTTGAACACAGCTACACTAAGAACAATTGATTTGAGGCGCAGCTCAGTTTGGAAGAGACCTGTGGAGTGTTGAGAGAGCTGTGGACAAGCACTTAACCAAATTTTTGGTTCGGAGGCCCCGACCCCTCTATATATTACTGTACTCTTTGGCCCCGACAAACATTGAAACAACTATCAAACTATGAGAACTGTACATGGGCGCCGCACTGTGGGCTGAAATCAGCGTTTCATAGACATTCAAATCATTTTTTTGAAAGTATCATTTTTTTCACATGGAATGCTAGAGGAGACTAATTACATGCCTAAAAATATATTTTTCATGAAATGGGTACGTAAATGGAAGTGTGAGAATTTTTTCTTTAAAAATTTGCATGGAGACAACAATAAAAAATAAGATAACTCTGCTATCGCACAATTAGCCTTAATTCCCTTCTTGAAATTAATTCTTGAATTATTTTGAATTTTTTGACATACTCAGTATCACGGTTTTAAGTGCGCTTTTAAAAAAACAAAAATGCAGATGCATTATTTTTTTTTTTTTGTTTAAGTGGCAATTTCCTTGGACCAATTTGGCTTTAACATACATGAATATGATCGGAACAATTAACTACAACAGCTTTAATAAAAAAAAATATTAATGTGTCAATTTTGGTGGACCAGTTTGACTTAACGTTGTTTAATAATCCAAATATTAATACTAAAAATAATTAAAGAAAAAACACACACACTTCATATACCTACATCGTTTGTAAAACAGGTTAAAAATAGCGTATTTATTGAATTAATAATACACCGTAACTAGCATCATTTCTTAGAATCAAAAGAAAACAAAACTTAATTACCCTCATAATTATACCGGTTAATCATTAGCGGTTAATGGTTTACATTTTCAAATAAGTGTACTGTATAATATAATCAAATACGTGAAATAGGTAAGCTAATGTATGTATGTATGATTTGAGTAACTATTACTTAATTATATTAGTATTTCGTTGAATCATTAACCAAACATGTTCATGAGGGTAGTTAAGTTCGATATTTGTTAATGGCGTTAACTATAAAAGAGAAGTGCATTTGAGGAATTGGGAACGAAGCAAAAAAAAGGCGGAGTGGTGATCTGATGGACCGTAGTTCGACGGAACTTGTTTATGCAGCTGTATCCAAATTGAAAGAAGATGGTCAAAACCGTTTTGCATCTATTATTGAATATATAACTAAACATCCAGAAGCAGTCGACCAATTTCAAGACATGATAAAGAAACCACCTCAAAGAGAGATTTTTACTGCTCCAAAGGCTCTTAGTTTATTGTCATCCCTCAAACTGTCAAAATGGCAATATAACATTGAGAGAGTCAACCATTCGAGAGGGTCTCAATAATTTATACCCTTCTTACTATAGAGTGCAGCAAGAAAAGAAAGAGTGCTATCCAGCTCATTGTGACTCCATAACAATAACAGACTCACAGCACAGACAGCAAAAATTACGCTGCAGGCTTTGTTGGATTTAACAGTGAAACTAATCATGAAATGTTTACCGCAAGATCTTCATGACAAAAAACTAATATTGATAACTAAGTGGGGTTTTGATGGAGCATCCAGCCAGAGTAGATACAAGCAGAAGATGGAATCAACGCAAAACACTGACGATGATGACTCGAGTATCTTCATGACCTCATTGGTACCACTAAAAATGACATGTGAAGAAGAGACAGTATGGGAGAACCCAAAGCCTTGCTCAGTTTCATTATGTCGGCCAGTGTAATTCATATTTGTTAAGGAGAGCGAAGCAGTAGTTAAAGAAGAAAAAAGATAAATGGACGCTGAAATAGCAGCACTTCGACCTACAGAATGTGACAGCAATACTGTTCAACACTTATGCTGACCATGATTGATGCTAAGGTTTGCACATATATTTCAGAGTCAAAGTCAAATGCGTCATGCTACATTTGTTTAGCGAAGCCGTCTGAATTAAACAATTTGAAGGCAATTGAAAAACGAGTGACATCAGATTCCATGATGGATCTAGGAATTTCTTCTCTACATGCACGCATCAACATGATGGAATGTCTCCTGCATATTGCCTACAGACTGTATGTTAAAGTTTGGTCTTGTATAACCAAAGCTCAAAAGGATTCAAGAGATGCAAGAAAAAAGATCATCCAAAATAGATTTAAGGAAGAAATGAATCTGCTCATCGATATGGTTAAGCAAGGTCACGGAACTACCAATGATGGCAACACTGCAAGAAGATTCTTTGAGTTTCCAGAAAAAACTGCTGCCATCACTGGACTAGACGATGAATTGATCCGCAGATTTGCAATAATTTTACAGGCTATTACATCTGGTGAACATTTAGGGTTGAGAAATTCAAAGAATATACGTACCTACAAGACTGCTGAAAGATATGTGGCATTATATAATTGGTACTATATGTCGTCAACAGTACACAAAGTAGGCTGCTTCATGGATCTGACATCATCAACCAGAATAAAATTGTACCCATCGGAAAGCTCTCTGAAGAGGCATCGGAAGCTCGTAACAAAGATTTCAGGAGGTTCCGAGAGCACCACTCTCGAAAGAAAAGCAGAGTGAATTCCAACGAAGATATTTTAAGTTTTCTTCTTCTTTCATCTGATCCACTTATTTCATCAGTAAGACCCACGATGGATGCAAAAAAAAGAAAATATTTTTCGAAGAAACATTAACTCTGCTGGAGCTACCTGAATCTGATTTTTCTGACTTAGAGTTTGTAAACGTTTCCCAGATAGAATCTGACTCTGAGTTAGACTCACTCAGATAATGATATTGATGACTGATGAACCAATTACTTTTGTTGTAACTCTTGTTGTATTTTGTCTATTTCAGTGTTTCTAATTTTCATTTCATTTTTCTTTATTTATTTTGAAGAATTTTTAATTTTTTAAATTTTTCTTTGCGATAAATTAATAAATACTTTTTTTAAATACCACTTTTTTGTGTTTATTTAATAATTATTTGGATTCTAGACTTAAATCCAAACTGCTCCACCAAAATTGACACATATCTAAAATTTTAAATTATATTTATTACTTCATTTGTATGACTGCTTTTTAGGGTTCCGTACCCAAAGGGTAAAAACGGAACCCTATTACTAAGACTTAGCTGTCTGTCCGTCTGTCCGTCTGCCCGTCTGTCCGTCTGTCCGTCTGTCCGTCTGTCTGTCACCAGGCTGTATCTCATGAACCGTGACAGCTAGACAGTTGATATTTTGACAGATAATGTATTACTGTTGCCGCTATAACAAAAAATACTAAAAACAGAATAAAATTAATATTTAAGGGGGGCTCCCATACAATAAACGTGATTTTTTTGCCCTTTTTTGATAATAATGGTACGGAACCCTTCGTGCGCGAGTCCGACTCGCACTTGGCCGGTTTTTTAAATTAAAATTGTTGTAGTTAATTGTTCCCACCATATGCATGCGTGTTAAGCCAAATTGGTCCAAAGAAATTGCCACATAAACAAAAAATAAAGAAATAATGTATCTACATTAAAAAAAAAAAACGCACCTTAGGCCAAATCCTTAATCAAAATGGATGCACTTGCCTCCCATCATTTTGCCAACAATTTCCCTCAGTTCTGGAAAGAGACGGGAAATATGAGCCAAAAACCTGGCCTTCCTGTGAGTATAAATGGTATTAGTGATCATCACATGATTGCTAATATATACATATGTTTAGTGAACACTTCACTTGTTTTATAAATCAAAATCAAAGCATTTATTTCAAGTAAGCCAGTTACAGGCACTTTTGAATTGTCGAAACAAAGATGAAAATTAAATGTAGCTACAGTCCCAGTCACAAGACATAAAAACTGTGAAAGTACTGTAGTTGCCCATTCCCTAGCGTAGATCTCTATGGAGAAGAATGGGCAAGAAACTCCATGGACACTCTTTTAAATCAGAATATTGTTACAAAATCTTGGTTACATCATTCACGTTGAGATGGTATATTATGTGAGAACAATGTAGCAAGATGTGCACGCTAAAAGTGTCCACAGCAAAAACACACAAACAAAAAAAAAAAAAATACAATTCAAAATAATTCATTCAAATAAGCCATGGCAACCAAGAGATGACCAGTCACAACTGACAGCGCCCGTTCACGGACATGACGCATGGATCAGCACCATTCAACTCAACCATTTTGAAGGGAACTAAATGATCCGACACATGCGCCACCATCAGCGAGACAATAGAGTGAGCATGACATACTCCAAACCGCCAGGGCACATTCAAGTCAAGAAAAGACGTAGGTTTCCAGTGAATGATAGCTTTCTAGTACATAGTACTCACACAATATGGGCTATGCATTTATATAATACTAAAGAGATTGATTCTATACAATGCAAAGATAGTTGTACAATCTTCAGCAGCTCCAACAATACAATTTAATGCTATCAATTTATGCGCCCCTGTCCATGTGGAGCAGGACCAGCATTGAGCCAAGGATTTTTATCAGCGATATAATCGCTCAACTTGTAATATGCTTGCTTACATAGTGTGCGTTTAATGCATGTTTTAAATTTCGTCTCATTCAGTTCAAGAATACTTTGTGGAATTTTATTATAGCATCTCAAACAGTACCCCATGAAAGATGAGTCTACTTTAGCGAGTCTGAAACCTGGCTGAACTAGTTGGTCCCTATTTCTAGTACTGTAATTATGTCTGTCACCCCTTTTACCAAAAAGATGCAGATTTTTTCTGACGTACATTATGTTTTCGTAGATGTATTGACAATGTACCGTCATGATGCCAATATCCTTAAACAGTTCCCTTAGAGAATCGCGCCTACGAAGATTATATATGGCTCTGATGGCTCTTTTCTGCAGAATAAATATAGACTCAATATCTGCAGCCCGTCCCCACAGCAAAATGCCATAAGACATTATACTATGAAAGTAACTAAAATAAACCAGACTAGCGGTATCTACATCAGTATACTGACGGATTTTTCTAATGGCAAAGGCTGCTGAACTTAGCCGCCCCGCAAGAGATGTCAAATGAGAACCCCATTGTAGCCTTGAATCAAGCGTTATCCCTAGGAAAACCGTTTTATCTACGAATTCAAGTTTCTCTTTATTCAATATTATATCACAATCACTACTTTTAACATTCGGTAAAGCAAATCTTATGCATTTAGTTTTTTTTTCATTTAATACCAAATTGTTTGCTGTGAACCAATTTTGGACCTGAAGTAGGGCATTATTCACGTCATCTAGATTTTGGGCCCGCCTATTTATCTTAAAAATTAGGGAAGTGTCATCAGCAAATAACACCATATTTTGAGGTTGGTTTTTCAGTAAATAGGGTAGATCATTTATATATACTAGAAAGAGGAAAGGACCCAATATTGAGCCTTGTGGAACCCCCATTTTTACTTTTAACCCCTGTGAATTAACACCATTTATTTGAACATGTTGTTGTCTATCATTCAAATAAGATTTTACCAAACTAAGTGCAAGTTTACCCAGTCCGTAATGCTTAACTTTCAAAAGTAATGTGTCGTGATTTACGCAATCAAACGCTTTGGAGAGGTCACAAAAAATTCCTATGGCATCTTGAGACTCTTCCCACGCAGTAAATATGTGCTTTAATAAGGTTACACCGGCGTCAGTTGTACAACGTCCCTAGGTGAAGCCATACTGTTGATCATGTAAGATTCTGTTGGTGTTAAAATGATAGAGCATTTGATTAAGCATTACTTTTTCAAAAACCTTGCTAAAAACTGGTAACACGGATACAGGTCTATAATTATTAGTATTACTGTCCCCGGATTTGAAAAGAGGTATGACTTTACTGTATTTCATTAAATCAGGGAAAACTCCTTGGTCTACACATAAATTAAAAATTAAAGCTAAGTAAGGGGCTATAGTCTCAAGTATGGATGTACAAACTTTGACAGACATTCCCCATAGATCTTCGATTAGTTTGATCTTTATTTGCCGGAAAGTTTTAATAACAATCATAGGGTTAATGTGTTTAAATTTAAATTCAACCAGGCAGCCAGACACATTCGCCTTTAATAAACCAATTGAGAGTTCAGGTGAGGAAATAAGAGCCTCCGTTGTTTTTTGTGGTATATCGGTAAAGAAATTTACAAATTCTTGAGCTACTTCCTGATTAGAGCCTTTAGGACCACATGCTGTATCTAATGTGTAGCTAGTGTTACGTATTTTCTTCCTGTTAGTCTCGTTATTTATAACTTTCCAAACTGTCTTTATTTTATTTTCTGCTGTTTTGATCTTGTTGCTAATGTGCAGTGCTTTAGCAACCTTGCATGTATTTCTAAAAATGTTTGAATACTTAGCAACATACTTGTTAAAAGTTTCAGTGTTTATAAAAGGCTTAAGGCCATAAAGCTCAAATAGTCTTTCCCTACTTTTTCTGATACCTCTAGTTGCCCAATCACTAAATATGAATTTAGGGCAAATACTTTTTGTCTTCTTTTCAAAAGTTTTATTGAATTCCGTGTGAACTATTGAAAAGAAACGATCATACAATTGATCTATATTAATATCATCAAGGCCCATAACGCTTAACTTGTTCTGTAGCAAAATATTATACCTATTTAATCTGCTAGAAGTTATAGGTCTAAATTTAATTTGAACTTTTTGCGATGGGGGTGTATTACACCTGAAGGTTACAGTTTGTCCGCTATGGTCAGAGGGTAGACAATTTACTATTGCTTTATCTAAGTAATCACAATCGCAGAAAATATTATCTATACAAGTAGCAGAAGATGGAGTAACTCTAGTAGGTTCTGTAAAAGTGTTGGTCAAGTCAAATGACTTAAAAAGATTTAATAAGCGACTGCTATTTGCACATTCTTCTAAAATATTGATATTAAAATCACCACAAATAATTGTAGATTTATTACTGACTGCAAGTTTTGCCATAACATCTTCCATTATTGATTCAAACAAAGTAAAGTTTTGATAGTTTGGGGGTCTGTACACACACACAATTACATGCTTATCTAGCTCATCACAGGACAGTTCAACGCAATGTTCAACCGAGAGACCTACTATGTCATTACGTTGCTTATATTTAAAACAATTTCTTATTAATATTAGGGAACCTCCACGAAGTATAATTTTACGGTTAAAGCAGCTACCCACCATATAGTTCTCATAATATAATCTCTGCCTTTGTCACGGTTACTTACCAGAGGAACTTACTAAAACAATAGCAGTTCCAATGATTAAGAATATAACTGGGGACATTTCGGATAAGAGTAACTATCGTCCCATCTCGCTTGCGACCATAATGGCCAAAGTGTTGGACAGCCTGCTTAATAACATTCTGTAGCACTGCCTTATAAAAAACACTTTTGTGAGCTGGCAACACCGCTTACGACTCCACGACCCGCCAAGCCAATCGCCAGTGGACGACGCTCTCGCGCGCGGCATAGAAGCATACGCTTACGCGATACTCTTGTTGTTTAAGTTTTATTGTTTATTCCTGTTTTCTTTGTTTTCCAAGTCCTGTGTTTTATACTGTGTTAGCGATAATTATACTTTTACTAATGAACGTGCTTGAACTCTTTTAATTGCCCAATAACCAAAACCCCTGAGAGAACACTTCTTACAGTGACGCCCAACTTGTGGCTACGTTATTAGTGAAAAACTCATAAAAACCTAACAGTGACTATAAGTGCAAACTACCTATCGTGCTTACTCGTTCCGATAGAGCAAAATAATCGAAACAGTGCAAAACAAAACAGTTTAACTGTGGGCGAGTCCACTCTTCCCGCCAAAATTCTAACCGACGCCAAGCGACGCGCACTCGGGGAAGTCCGAGTCAGAGAAAGTGTTTTGGCGCGAATAATACCAAAGTTCGTGTTGTGCAACGGGAATATTAACGAATACGTATACTTCGTTACATTCGTACCATCCTTACACATCGTCCGCGTAAATCCGGTTGTTCGAGTGAGTAACAGGAGAACTAGTACCCTGTTACCATGCCGCCGAAACATCCGAGGAGACCTACCGGAAGTGATGCTGGATCAGAATCCGACACGGACGTGGAACAAAACAGGACAATGGTGCCAACATCATCAAAGAATATCACCATGTCCGAAGAGATGCTTCAGTCACTGGTTTGCAATATTACTAAAAACCAGGCGGAGGCTAATCGCATCCTTATTGAGAGCATACTAGCGAATAAGGATGAGCCGTGCTCTTCATCACCACGAATACCTGATACACGGGAAAACGTGCAGCGGTCGGGTAATTTCGCCAAGTGCACGGCGCGATTTGATGGAGCATCGAAGAATGCGGAGGAACTCGAAGCGTTCATCGAAGCCATTGAAGTATACCGCGACTGCACCAACATCAGCGACGAGCACGCGCTGCGGGGGCTGCCTATGCTGCTGGTCGGCGAGGCCGCCATCTGGTGGCAAGGCGTGAAGGCGTCGGTACGGTCGTGGTCCGACGCGTTGCAACGGCTACGTGGCATGTACGGAGTGCCGCGACCGGGTTATAAATTATTTCGTGACATTTTTCGTACAGAACAAGATAGTGAACGGGCCGACGTATTTATATGTAAAGTGCGCGCTCTAATTTCTAAATTGCCGTATGTTGTACCGGAAGTGATGATGATAGACATTGTTTACGGATTGTTACACCGTAGGATAAGGAAACGAGTGTCTCGCGACGAGGTGGACGATCTGGAGCAGCTATTAGCGAAGGCCAGGTTTGTCGAGGAGTCGTTGGCGGAGGTAAGTGCTCCTATCCCCATTCTCGATAACAATGTAAACACCGTTAGGTCCGACCCCGTAAAAAAAGATAACAATACTGAGGCGAAAAAACGCGTTAGACCGAAATGTGCTTATTGCCGGTTATTCGGTCATACAATAGATAATTGCCGCAATAAAGCGAACGAAAGTAAAGTCATTGATCCTTCTGACAAACCGAACAAAAGTCCTGAGTTGCGTTGTTACGGATGTGGTCAGCTGGGTGTGGTACGTTCTAAATGCAGTAACTGCAAAGATGCGTCAACTTCAAAAAAGTCGGATTTTTGTAGCGCTCAGGTAGCCAACAGTGACGATCCGCGGCCGTTGGTAGAAATTCAGGTCGTGAATCGCAAGGGGGTTGCTATCTTGGATACGGGGGCTACTCATTCTATCGCGAGCCCCATGCTTTACAATATACTTTTGAAAGCCGGCGTTGTTTTTAAGGAAAATTCACGTACCATAGGACTTGCTGATGGGTCACAGCAAGTGAGTACTGTGCTTGAATGTACCACTGACGTAATATTACAGGGACGCGTTGTACTTATTAGGTTTATGGTATTACCAGACGCACAAACCCGTACATTATTAGGTAGAGACTTTATTATGAAAGCGGGGATGATGTTAGATCTACCTCAAAGCAGCTGGTGTTTTAACAACGAACCAGAATGCTGGCATCCTTTTGTCACTAGTTTTGACTTATCTACCGGCGGCCAAATGGAGCTGATGAAGGTGGAAGCTTCAAACCTTGTGCTGAGGGACGATGAAGGCACCAAGTTAACAGCTGATCAGAGGATACAACTGAATGCGTTTCTGTTGAAGAGGTCCGACCGCTTCGAAAGGGGTGGGCCACCAACAGAATATGCCACGCACCGGTTGAAGATTGACCCACATCAGGAACCCATTGCTTCACCACCTTACCGGATGTCTCCTAGTAAGAGAGCTCTGCTGGAACAGGAGTTACAGAAGTTGCTAGATACTGACGTAATAGAAGAATGCGAATCTCCTTGGGCCGCCAACGTGGTCCTCGTGACGAAGAAAGATGGAGGGGTTCGGCTATGTGTAGATTACAGGAAGCTGAATGCTGTAACTGAGCCTGATCGCTACCCACTTCCGCGCATCGAAGACGTTCTCCACGCTGCTAAGAACACCAGTTTTATGACAACGTGCGACCTCCGATCAGGTTATTTTCAGATTGCTGTGGAACCGGATGACCGTGACAAGACTGCGTTCGTGAGCCCACTTGGTTGTTTCAGGTTTAAAAGAATGCCAATGGGATTGAGGAATTCAGGAGCGACTTTCCAGAGGCTTATGGACCGTTTTAGATCCGGGAAGGAATTGGCCGATGTTTGCATACTAACGTATTTAGATGACGTCATCATCCTATCCGAGTCGTTTCCCAAGCACCTGGAAGACCTGAACGCTGTCTTCGACCGGCTAGAGATGTACAAGCTCCGAGTGAATCGTGAAAAAAGTTGCTTTGCTCGCGAGTCAGTTAAGTTTTTGGGACACGTGATCGTACCAGGTGGGGTGAAGGCAGACCCTGATAAGACAGCAGCTATCGCTAACATGTCCCCTCCTGAGAACACCAAACATGTGAAAACCTTTTTGCAAACGTCAAGTTGGTTCCGGCGCTTCATTCCAAACTACGCCGACGTTGCTAAACCTCTGACGGATCTTCTCAAAAAGGACAGCCAATGGACCTGGACCTCGAAGCAACAAAATGCCTTCGATTGCATCAAGGAAAAGTTAATCTCCGCTCCGGTTCTGCGTCAGGCCGACGAATCGATACCGTTTACGTTGAGGACCGACAGCAGCGGATATGGCCTCGGAGCTGTACTGATGCAGGGGGAGGGAGCCGAGGAAAGACCAGTCGAATACGCCAGCCGTTTGTTGAATAGTGCTGAAAGGAACTATAACACAACGGAAAGAGAGGCGCTAGCAGTTGTGTGGGCTGTTACAAAGTTCCGCGCATACATCGAAGGATCAGAGGTTGTGATAAAGAGTGACCACCAACCTCTGCGATGGCTCATGACAGTAAAATCACCCAGCGGTCGGTTAGCGAGGTGGGCCCTTACCCTCCAGGAGTACAACCTCCGTATAGAGTATACACCTGGCAGGTCAAACGTCATCGCTGATACACTCTCGCGACCACCCTGCGCGGAGGAAACGGATTGTGAAATCCGCTACGCCGAGGTTGATTTCCCATCGAGAAGCCCTAAGGATGTTCGTGAGAACCAACTGAAGGACCCTGACGTGCGAAAAATCATTGAAGACCTTGAATCACCCGACGATCCGTTTAGGGGGAGGGGTTGGTCTGATCGCGGTTTCATTATGTCGGACGGTATTTTGTACAGATATGGACTTGACGAATGTGCAGAAGAGACAGGATGTCTCGTTATACTGGAGCACAAACGCGATAAAATCATAGGGAAGTACCACGTCTCTCAGCTGACCCCATTCGTAGGCGATGTTGCACCAGCCCCGGTCAACAAAAAGCGTAGGCGCGGTAGACCTAAACGTTATCTTGACTGACTCAGACGCGTGGGCGCATGTCTGGGTCAGAGGGGGAGGATGTAGCACTGCCTTATAAAAAACACTTTTGTGAGCTGGCAACACCGCTTACGACTCCACGACCCGCCAAGCCAATCGCCAGTGGACGACGCTCTCGCGCGCGGCATAGAAGCATACGCTTACGCGATACTCTTGTTGTTTAAGTTTTATTGTTTATTCCTGTTTTCTTTGTTTTCCAAGTCCTGTGTTTTATACTGTGTTAGCGATAATTATACTTTTACTAATGAACGTGCTTGAACTCTTTTAATTGCCCAATAACCAAAACCCCTGAGAGAACACTTCTTACAATTCTTATTAAACACATAGAACTGCACGATGCCCAGTTCGGTTTCAGAAGAGGGCTTTCCACTGAAAGTGCCATATTATGTCTTAAGCAGGCTGTCCGGTACTACACGGACAGGAAAACGCCAGTATACGCGTGTTTCTTGGACTTGTCAAAAGCATTTGACACAGTTCTATATGATAAGCTTTGGGACAAACTGGGCAGGGTGGGGGTACCGGTAGAGGTCATATCACTGTTGCAAGATTGGTATCATCGCCAGCGGAACCAGGTGAGATGGGCAGGAGCCTTGTCCGAGCCATATGGCATGGTGTGTGGCGTTAGGCAAGGTGGACTGACCTCTCCTTTGTTATTTAACCTGTTCATAAATGACCTTATCGGTGAGCTCAGCAGCGCTCATAACGGTTGTCATATCGATGGTGTATGCGTCAATAATATTAGCTACGCGGACGAGATGGTGCTGCTGGGACCATCGGTGGGTGCTATTCGTAAGTTGTTAGCAATATGTGAGACATAATGCGGTGGAACATGGACTGACGTATAACATAGCAAAAAGCAAAGTTTTGCTTTTCAAGGGTAAATCTAGTGTTTGCACGGAAACAGTTGCCACGTGCCACTGCAGAGAGTGACCAGTTTTAGGTATTTGGGGCACGTTGTGACGGAGGATTTGTCCGATGACTTGGATCTGGAGCGAGAGCGCAGGGCATTGGCGGTCCGAGGGAACATCAATGCCTGTAGATTCGCTCGCTGCTCAATTCCAGTTAAAATGACTTTGTTTAAGGCATATTGTCAATCGTTTTACGCGAGCAGTCTATGGGTAAATCATACCCGTCGGGCTGCCAGTGTCCTGCGCGTTCAATATAACAACATCTTTAGGATGCTGATGCGGCTGCCTCCCTATTGCAGTGCGTCGCTTATGTTTGCTGAAGCTCGAACGGATGGCTATCCAGCCATAATTCGAAAAAAGGTTGCTTCTTTATTAAGACGAGTGAGAGACAGTAGCAATAGAATCCTCAAGATGATCGCTTCCCGCACAGACTGTCCGATCCAACATAAGTGGATGTGTTTATCTACTGGACAATACTGATCTTATGTTATACTAGCTGACCCGCGCAACTTCATCTGCGCTACCTACCTACTACCTGCCTACTACCTGCCTACTACCTGCCTACTACCTGCCTACTACCTGCCTACTACCTGCCTACTACCTGCCTACTACCTGCCTACTACCTGCCTACTACCTGCCTACTACCTGCATACTACCTGCGTACTACCTGCCTACTACCTGCCTACTACCTGCCTACTACCTGCCTACTACCTGCCTACTACCTACCTACTACCTACCTACTAGAGAATAAATCTTAGAAATTGTATTCGAAAATAGAAACTTTTTTTTTTTTCACGTTTTCATTGTTTTTAAAATGTATTCTGCTATTCAGGGCCGAGACAAATTCAACGAAACAAAAACCATGAAAATTGATCCAGCTGATAGGAAAGCTGAAAGGAAATTAGGGCCAATTGTGCGATAGCAGAGTTATCTTATTTTTTATTTTTGCCTCCATACAAATTTTTAAAGAAAAAATTCTCACACTTCTATTTACGTACCCATTTCATGAAAAATATATTTTTAAGCATGTAATTAGTCTCCTCTAGCAATCCATGTGAAAAAAATAGGACACTTTGAAAAAAATGATTTGAATGTCTATGAAACGCTGATTTCAGCCCACTGTGCACCGTCGACAGATTTTAATACTTCTGTTTCAGACATCCTGTAAATACATAAAACTAAACTATTTCATTCGCGACGGGAGCGCGGCGCATCTCTAATCTAACATCTGTCCACAGAGTACATTAAACTATCATCTGTCAGAATTTGTGACGTCCGTAGCTCGATCGTCCGTATTTGTTTGCACTTTGCGATAAATAAAATATTAAATTCATTTTCGAGGAGAAAACATCAAAATAGATTTATTATACAGAATTATGACGTCAGCTGTACCTACCGACAGGAACGAGGAGCGCCGCCGAAGGGTAAGTGGTAGCAATGTTGTTAAACATAATGTTATTATTTTTAATGAACGACGATTCGCGAACGTTAGGGTGAATCATTGTTTTCGCGATTATTTGGGAGGAATATTACGTTGAAGAGCGCTGTTTTAGGATCGTAGACAAGCTCTAGAACCGGTTCGCGTTCTCATTAAGGACTTGTTAGTGTATTTAGCATGATTAGTGCGAAGGTATCGATTTGCGTCTCTAGGAATTTTCCAGACTTCAAGGGATTCCTGAAAAAGGTTTCAGACAAAGAGGAGGTCATCAACCTAAAATTAGAAGGACCTTAGTACCATGTCTTAAGTGAGTAAGTATGTGAATTCCACACTTTACTTTGTGACATAGGTACTTAATTGGATTTGTCAATTAAATTGATAAGCCTTAACATTTGAAGGTGAATCACCAAATTTTATCAATAGATAGGGATAGACTTAACTGAAGTGGATTTCCTAGTGATTCATTGTATTTTTGATACATCATTTTGTATTTCTTGTAAATAGTATAAATTATTGAAATTCATTTTTATATCTTTCTTTAACATACAAACAATTTTTTATTAAAAAAAAATAAAAAAAATCCATATATGGAATATGTGGTTTTTTTTTTTCGTTTAACATACAAACAAGGTATGTTAGAATTGACAGAAAAAACTGACAGGTTTAACAGCGGGTCCCAAACTAGACACAGCCTGTATCATGGTGACCTATAAATAATATAAATTAGACCCAATAATAATATAAATTTAATTATTGCTTTTATTATGTAGGTGGTAATGAATGAGTAATATATTGTTATGCAATAGTTAACAATAACACTCAAGAACCTGTTATCATAAAAAAGAAGTTCAAACAAGTTTGTTGATATATCTTGTTACTGGTTCTAAATGTTGCTCTCATTTGCATTAACATCATCTGCGTAGCCTTTTCCCAACTATTTTGGGGTCAGCTTCCAGTCTAATGGGATGCAGCTGAGTACCAGTATTTTACATGGAGCGACTGCCTATCTGACCTCCAGAACCCAGTTCATACTTGGTAATACAATACCACTTTAGTAAGACTGGTTGTCAGACTTTTTGGGCCACTGACTACCTTTAACGACTGTCAAAGATGGACAAATGAAAGCCGGGACCAACAGCTTAACGTGTTTTCCGAGGCATGGAGGAAACTCGGTATGTATTATGTCCAGAAATATCATTAAAACACGAAATTATGTAACTGCATGTTTATTAAGCTAGGTAGCCTGACACAATGTGTAGATTGAAACCTACCCAACTTAGTTCATCTTATTATATCAACAAGAGAAACAAGTACCCTCAATAGTCTATACATACATATCCATACTAACAAACTACAATCATGTACATGACATACCTTTCCCCCAAGTAAACACACAAAATAGTACATAAGGAATTAACATGAAGAATAAGAACAATTAACTAAGAAATATAACATTCTATGAATTCGAACAGAACATAATACAACTTATACAATTTCAAGTACGTTTAAAGAATCAGTTTAATTATAACTTTATTTCTGCAATTATCTAGGTATTCCTAGAATATCAGCCCAAGACTCTTCACTGGGAATTTCTATCATCTGTTCAGGTTCTTCGCTGATCTGGTCCCGAGCTTCCTCGCTTATCTCTCTCCTCTCATTTTGTGAGCTCTCTACCTGTGATGCAACTTTGATAAGTTGATCAATATGTCTGTTGATGACGAGACCATCATCCGTTTGCACTTTGTAACTGGATGGACCAGTTTTATCTACTATTCTGCCCGGCAACCACTTCGGACCGTTGCTGTAATTTCTGTATCTAATTCTACAGCCAACTTCAGACTCTCTGTTTCGCCTCTGATTATTGTCAAAAACTTGCTGTTCGGTCTTTTTCCTTTGTATATGGTCTGGGTGTATCGTGTCCAATAGGGTGCGCAGTTTTCGATTCATCAGGAGTTCAGCAGGACTCTTTTGTGTTCCAGCACACGGTGTCGAGCGGAGGCTTAGTAGCAGATTTGGAATTTTTATGTCCCAAGCCATGTCATCCATTTTCCGTATCTTGTCTTTCACAGTTTGGACCATCCGCTCTGCTAACCCATTGGTGGCAGGGTGATACGGTGCTGTCGTGATGTGCCTTATTTTATTTGAGTCAAGGAATTGTTTCATTTCTTCGGACACAAAAGCGGTTCCATTGTCAGAAACCAGTATCTCACATAAACCATGACTCGCAAATACCACCCGAAGGTATCGGATTACCGTCGCAGTGGTCATATTGTTAACTATAAACACCTCGGGCCATCTTGAGTACGCATCGACGATGATCAAAAAGTTCTTGTTTCGAAAAGGCCCGGCGAAGTCCACGTGTATTCTAGACCATGGTCTGGTGGGCGTGATCCACTCATGTTGAGATCGTATAGGCATGTGCCGATGCTCGAGACACTTGTTGCACTGGCCCACGAGTGCTTCTATGTCTTCATTTAAGTGTGGCCACCAAATGTAGCTTCTTGCCAGCGCTTTCGTTTGTACGATTCCATTGTGTGTCTTGTGTAAGGCCCGTAAAGTGGCTGCGCGCAGCGGCGGCGGCACAACTACGCGATTACCCAGCAACAGACAGCCGTCTTGCAAGGACAGTTCGTTGCGATGTAGCCAGTAAGTATGCAGATCCGCCTCTTTAACCTTGGCAGGCCATCCCCTTTGAACGTAGTGTACTATCTTTGATAGCGTTTTGTCTTGTAGTGTTTCAGTTGCAATACGCTCTGCATCGAATGGGAAATCTTCAGGTTTTTCAGCCATCAGCAATATCTCACTCAGTTCTGTTTCAGGTCGCTCAGGAACTGGTTGTGGCCATCTACTCAAATTGTCTGCACTACCTATCTGTCTACCAGGCTTGTAACGGATGTCATAATCGTGTGAGGTGAGCGCAATTGCTATTCTTGTCAAACGGGGTGACAGTATGTTAGGTGTCGGTTTTTTTGGGTTGAATATACCCAGCAAAGGCTTATGATCTGTGACTACAGTGAATGATCTTCCTGCCAAGTAGTTGTGGAATTTCTGTATCCCAAACAAAATCGCCGTTGCCTCTTTGTCTAATTGTGAATAGCGCCTTTCGGTGGAGCTTAATGTTCGGGAACTCATGGCCACGGGACTTTCTTTGCCATCTTCCATCACGTGTGATAACACGGCTCCGACGCCGTATTCTGAGCTGTCACATGTCAGAATCAGAGGTTTATTTAAATCGTAATGCACTAAAGTCATATCAAATGTTAGGGCCTGTTTGGCAGTGTTGAAAGCATGTTGTTCCCGTTCGGTCCAGCGCCATATCTGCGTTTTGTCTAGCAGACGATGCAAAGGTTCAAGTATAGTAGCTTTGTGTGTTATAAACCTTTCGTAAAAATTGTACAACCCGAGGAACGCTTGTAATTCTTGAACGTTCTGGGGCTCCGGTGTGTTCATTATCGATTCGACCTTGCTCGGCGACGGATGAATGCCATCAGTATCAATGATAAATCCCAAGAATTCGACTCTCTCTTTAGCGAACTTACATTTATTTTTGTTAAGGCGTAATCCCGCTTCCTTTATGCGCTGCAGGACCATGTCTAAGCGCTGCAGCATCTCTGGCATAGTACGTCCCGCGATTATGATGTCATCAATCAGCACTGCTACTCCTCCGATGCCCGCTAGTAGCGCTGTCATCAGCCTCTGAAAAATACCGGGGCAGGCCTTCACACCAAATGCAAGTCTATGTACGGTATACAATCCTTTGCAGGTGTTGAGAGTTAAAAGTTTAGATGTTTCGTCGTTGATAGTCACTTGAGTGTAAGCACGATCTAAGTCCAATGTTGTGTAGAATTTTCCGCCTGCTACAGCTGCAAATACTTCATTCGCCGTAGGCATAGGGTAGGTGTCCGATTCCGTTGCTTGATTGACTGTAGAACGGTAGTCACCACATAGCCTAATCTCGCCTGATTTTTTGACAACCGGTACTACCGGCGTAGCCCACTCAGAGTACGCTACCGGCTGAAGCACGCCCTCGGATACGAGACGGTCGATTTCGTTCCCCACTCTGTCCTTAATAGCGTAAGGAACAGGACGAGCTTTTAGGAATTTCGGGGTAGCGCCCGGTTTTAAATGTATTGCCACTGGATTTCCACGGTACGTACCGAGACCATCCTTAAATACATCACCATGTTTTTTGATTATTTTCTCCAGTTCAGTATAATCTCCGTTTGATACGAAATTAATATTCATAGTAATGCCTAGATGCATAAGCCAGTCTCTTCCCAAGAGATTCGGTCCATTACCCTTAGCCACTAGTAACGGAAGATGATACTCAATGTCCTTATAGCGCACAGGCAGCACTGTCTGGCCGAGCAGGTGCACGGGCGCGTTGGTCCAGGTGCGCAGAGCCAGCGGCGCCGCGTCCAGGCAGCGCGGCGGCGGCATGCGCGGCCGCAGCAGGCGCCATGTGTGCTCGTTCACCAGAGTGTAGCAGGCGCCCGTGTCTACCTGCAGTGTGACGGGCTCACCCGCCAGCAGCACATGAATGACAAATGGTGCTACTCGAGTCGTACTTTGGACGACATAAATGCCATTTAAATTCGCGTCTCCATCCTCTTCCGTAAAGTTCATTTTATTTGCGTTCTTTTTAGAAATGCAGACTTTTTCGAGATGTCCCTTTTTATTGCAATATCGACACGTCACGTTAATGAACCGACACTCGCCAGCGTGTCGATCTCCACAGCGGTAGCAAAGACGAAGCGTGGAGCGCGGGGCAGGGCGCGGCGGTGCGGCGCGCGGAGCTGGCCGCGGGCGCAGCGCGTTGATATCCATGGGCTCCGGCGGCGTCGCGGCCGGCGCGGCGGGTGTCGGTGGTGGCGTGGCGCTGCAGCTGGCGCCTTCCCCCACGCGCATCATGCGCACGTCGTTACCCGCACTTTCAGATGACAACATAGCATCGACTACATTGTGATATGTTAAATTGTCCCTTTTAAGCAGCTCGTACTGCAACCTATCGTCCCTCATTCCACACACAAGTCTGTCACGTAGCATGCGCTCCAAATCAGTAAAATTGCAACTAGCGCTGATTTTCCGAAGTTGAGCTATGTATTCGGCGGCCGATTCGCCACGATTTTGATCACGTTTATAGAATTTGTATGAAATGGATATCTCATTCGGTTTCGGACTGTAATGTTTGGTTAGAATCTCTATGATTTCATTGAACGTCACTTCGGTGGCTTTTCGTGGTGTACTTAGTGCTAATAAAGTTTCAAACACTTGCGAACCACACACAGTAAAGAAATTTGCCCGTTTTACATTGTCTATCACGATTCCGTTCGCCTCGAAACAAAACTTTAGTCTGTCTATGTAAATGTCCCAATTGTCCGTATGTGGGTTGAACTCACTAAACTTCACACATTTACGATCCATTTTCACTTATTTTACTCCGTCGTCGCCACTATTATGTCCAGAAATATCATTAAAACACGAAATTATGTAACTGCATGTTTATTAAGCTAGGTAGCCTGACACAATGTGTAGATTGAAACCTACCCAACTTAGTTCATCTTATTATATCAACAAGAGAAACAAGTACCCTCAATAGTCTATACATACATATCCATACTAACAAACTACAATCATGTACATGACAGTATGTAAGGGTGGTCACCCATCCACAGACCAACCTAGGCAAGCACGGCTTAACCTAAAGTTCGACCCGAGTGGCTGTTATTATTTAACCACGAGTTCCTCCATCCTCCTTGCATTAACAAATGAAGCTAAACTAATATTTTTATTTGGATTTTGTTCGCCGAGTATAAAAACTGTGACACCAGGTTGTGCACTATTCGCATGATAAAGAAGACCTTATAAAATGTCCCACAAGAACCATAAAATTTTCTAGGATAAATCCTGTTATTCTTTGGCCCCTAAATACATATGTAAATATTGTACTGATCTGTAACTTGGAAAACCCAAGAAACGGACAACACACTTTCATATTTATCATATTAAAAAAGTGGAACAATTATCTTATTCACTTCATTCACACACACAGAGGAGCTCTTGGCTAAATAATAACAGCCGCTCGGGTCGAGGTTAAGCCGTGCTTGCCTAGGTTGGTCTGTGGATGGGTGACCACCCATTACATACCGAGTTTCCTCCGTGCCTCGGAAAGCACGTTAAGCCGTTGGTCCCGGCTGTCATTTGTAGATTTTTGACAGTCGTTAGGTAGTCAGAGGCCCAAAAAGTCTGACAACCAGTCTTACCAAGAGGTATCGTATTACCCGGTACTAACTGGGTTGTGGAGGTCAGATAGGCAGTCGCTCCATATAAAATACTTGTGACGGCGTGTACGTGACTTACCAGGGAGCTTTTGTGATTGTTCTAAGCATCTTGGATTGAAATCTCTGTAATATCTCAATATTTGAGTTGGAAGCAGTTCCCCATAATTGGATACCATATGTCCAGATGGGTTTTAAGATGCATTTGTATAGTAGAAGTTTGTTTTCCAGTGATAGTTTTGATGTTTTATTGAGAAGCCAATACATTTTTCTCATTTGAATGCTTAGTGCCTTTCTCTTGGTAAATATGTGGCTTTTCCAGGTTAGACGGCGATCTAAGTAAAGACCGAGATATCGAGCCTCATCTGCTTGAGGTATTTGAACTCCATTCAGTATTACTGGAGGGCATGTAGCATGTCTTGTGGCAAAGGTCACTTGCACCGACTTGGTCTCATTGGCTTTTATACGCCATGTTTTTAACCAGTGTGTGATGTTGTCTAGGCTTAGTTGTAGCATATTGCTTGCATGTATTGGATTTTCATGGGTAGCCATTGCTGCTGTATCGTCTGCAAAAGTGCCTATTACTACCTCATCAGTTAAGGGTAGGTCAGATGTAAATATCAAATACAAGGTCGGGCCGAGGACGCTTCCCTGGGGCACTCCAGCTTTTATTGTATGTAGGTTTGTCGTTTCCTCTCCCTGTTTGACATAATATAGTCTATCTGTTAGGTATGATTTCAGGAAGATAAAGTAGTTTGTTGGGAGCAGGGTTTTTATCTTGTATAATAGGCCCTCATGCCACACGCGGTCGAAAGCCTGCGATATATCCAAGAAAGCGGCGCAGCAGTATTTTTTATTTTCGAAGGCTTTATGTATTTCTTCGACCAGTCTGTGCACTTGCTCAATAGTGCCGTGGTCTTCCCTAAATCCAAACTGATGATCGGGAACAATTTGTTTTTCTCTGATTACCGAATTTAGGCGTTTCAAGAAAAGCTTTTCCATTACTTTAGATAGTATCGGTAGAAGGCTAATAGGACGGTAAGATGATACTTCCTGCGGTGCCTTTCCAGGTTTCAGAATCATAATAATTTGGGCCACCTTCCATTGCTGCGGGAAAATGCCTCGCGTCAATATACAGTTGAATAATTGTGTGAGGAAAATTATTGCTTCATTAGGTAGTTCACGCAGTATTCTAGCAGTGATTAGGTCATATCCAGGGGCTTTCTTTTGATTAAGATTCTTTATTGTGGCTAGAACCTCCCACACAGCAAACTTTTTAATAGGCAGGTCAAGTTGAAAAGGTTTTTCTAAACACTCAAGGATTTCTTTATCATTATGTTCGGAGTTGTTTTGAGCATCGTTTGGTACAAAAACTTCTTCTAAATGGGAAGCAAATGCTTCACCCTTTTCCAAGTCACTCTTGGCCCAGGTGCCATCTTTTTTCCGAATTGGTGGCTTCGAAACTGTTGGTCTTCCACCAACCAACAGATACACCATGACCTAAAAATGAGAACTGTCAAAGAAGAGATACAAAACTGTATGAAATCCTATAAGAAAAGACTACAAAAACATCCAAACATACTAGCAACTGTACTGATGAGAGATGACTCAAAATTCAGAAGATTGAAGAGAAAGGCTCCTGCTGACCTATAAGAAAGGGAAAAATAATTAGGGCTATGTCACTGGACATTGTGCCCCCACGTCAACTAACCTACCTATATAACAACTTGCTGAATGTCTGTAGGACAGATTGCAAAATAAATGTAGAAAAAAAAAAAAAAAAAAAAAAATTTTTAGTAATTTAGTCATGGATGTTTATATCTATACTATATACTATAATATTATAAAGAGGTAACATTTGTTTGTAAGTTTGTATGTAGGGGGTAATCTCCGGAAGTAATGAACCCATTTCAAAAATTCTTTCACCATTAGAAAGCTACATTAACCCTGAGTAACATAGGCTATATTTTATCCTCGTACTCCCACGGGAACGGGAACTACGCGGGTAAAACCGCGTGACGTTCGCTAGTGTATACTACAACACTACACTACAACAGCCCATAACGTCCACTGCTGGACATAAGCCTCTCCCATGGTGGGAAGAATTTGCCGTAATCTCCACGCTTGGCAGGCGGATTGGAGATCGCAGAGATGAAAGACTAACAGAAAACGCTGCTGCCCATTCTCTGGTCTACGGAGGCGCAAGGTGTTCTGCCTCAGACATTAGTCGCCTTATACGACACCCGTGAGTGTAAAGGGTTGGTTCTATTCTACTCTGCTGGATACCACACGGCTAGTGTATAATAAGAATGTATTTACAAACAAAAAGTATCTATGTAGTATATCAATTATCTGGTGTCCACGACACAAGCCTCGTTGCTTAGTGTGGCACCAGATGGCGCTGTGTGTAATGTCCAGAGATATTAAAAAAAAAAAAATGCATCCATCGGCAGTTTTGAATCGGCGAACACAAGTGCGTCACCAGCTGCCGATAACGCTGAGCAAGCGCCGCCCGCCGCCGTCATCGCCCGCGCCACTACACCGGCTGCGGAAACGTCACGCGTAGATACGTCGACCCCAAAACGTGCCTATGCTGCTATTGTCACCAGCGGTAAAACTGATGCGTCGCAGCCTAAGCGACAAACCAGGAAAGGGGAAACTTTGAAAATGGGTTCTCAACCAGCCCTGGCTGCGGTCCGTAGCTCCGTGCCAAGAACGAGCCAAGTTGATGAGGAGGGCTTCACTAAAGTGGAAAGGAGGAAGAGGAAGAAGCCCTGTCCTCGTAACCTGTGCGGTACCGCACCGAGTGGATCCAACATGCTGCTGCGTCCTGCTGTGCCTACGACGCAGCTGTACATTTCACGTCTGCATCACTCCACTACAACTGAGGAAGTGGTGCAGTATTTGAAAGTGAAGACCAACTGGACTCTGAGGGTCGAAAGGTTGGAATCGCGCCACAACATGAACTTTAAGTCATTCGTGGTACGAGTTCCAACCCAACATCTACAGACCTGCATGTCTGAAGGAGGACTTTTGGCCGAAGGGTGTCGTATATCGACGTTTCCGAGGACGGTTACGCGACACCACGCAGCAAAGCACGACGCCGACAACGTTGCGTGTATAGTTTTAGTTTCTTTAGGTTTAAAATATGTATTAGTATATTATTGTTGTTAATTATTATTTTGTGTTTTTTATCTTTATGGGCCTTAGTCGCCTGACAATAAAATGATTATTATTATTATTTATTATTATATTTATTATTCTTCTTCTTTGTGTCGCTGTCATGACAGAATCTATATTTTGTTAGACTAGAACTTCGTCGCTTCTACTGTGTAGACGTAGAGGTTACTTCAGCCATATGTTTTTAGGCTAAGACAGTAGAATAGAAGGTGCTGTTTAGTGTGCGACACAGTTCCACACCTACATCCCCCTTCTACATACAGGAAACTCAACTTAATAAAATTGTGAGAAGCAGGGATGGGTCGGTAGTACAGAATAAAACAATAAATTTTAAATAAGTGAGATAACATTATTTTATCCTAGTAGAAAAAAATAATGGGATATTTGGAACATTTTGGAATAATAACCTGAGTCTGCCGTCTTTGTTTTTTTTTAATGTCAACAGAGAAGTCTACTTAAACAAACAAGCCATGCAATAAGTGAATTATGTGAATATTCATGATATAATTAATTGATTATTTTAGAGGTTACTGTTAGCTGTTATTTGCATATTTCTTCTCAATGTTATAAAATATTTGGTAGGCAAGACCTTAGCCGTTTTAAGACGTAGTTACAATTAATTTTACATATTATTAGACAACGTCGCTTTTCCTGTTGGCCATTGTGACCCCTTTTTTTTTTTGTTTTTTTTTTTTTTTCGGATGGGAAATCATCAAATAACCCCTCCCGCTCTGGGCGGAGCAGGAGGGAGTGTCAGACTAAAACCCATCCATGTTCCTTCATCGCCCTTTGTGTTCCGGGGCCATGGTATCTCTTTCGAATAGTCCCGCAACCCCGGCAGGCATCGGTCCTTACGGACCCCTTCCTTTTTGCTGACTCTCTTTGAGGCGCGCGTGGAACACGAACGCGCCGTCGACACGGCCTGTCGTCATGAGACGGACGGACGGCGAGCTAGCCCATAGCTCACCGTCCACAGGCCCGCGCCTACGGTGGCCGGGGGCTACGTGGTGGTGGCCCCCGACGCCCGGGGCGTCTCCCGCGGCGGCCGGGACGTTGAGAGGTTCTCTCCCTCTCACGTTCCGCCACCTCCTTCTCTAGCATTACTGCTTCGCAGAAGAAGGTGACGGCGTCCCATTCCGTCTCGCTCCGGACCATGGCTTGCACCAGGGCCGGACGCGAGAGGTCGCCGCCGCCGATCGCCGCTTCGAGGACACGGCGGTGCTCCGCCCACGCGGGGCACACCTCCACCGTGTGTTCCACCGTGTCCTCCGGTCGATCCTCACAATGGAAGCACCCGGGCGTTTCCTCCCGCCCGATTCGGTGCAGGAACCTCCCGAACACTCCGTGTCCGGTGAGGACCTGCGTCAGGCGGAAGGTGAGGACGCCGTGGCGTCTCTCAAGCCACTCCTCAAAGAGGGGACTTATCGCCACTATTGTGGCGTGCCCTGCACGGGGTTGCGACAGTCGCTCTCTCCATGTCGCCATGAGATCCCGCCGGAAGTCTGTCCGCTGAGCGACAATTTGTCGCTGCAGCGGAGTTTCCCCCCGGCGTAGCGCCTCCGCGCGCCATTCATGCAGGCGCGCGAGGACTATCGCCTCCAGATCCCATGGCGGCAATCCGGCAAGGAGGTTCGCCGCCTCGCGGGCAATCGTGCGGTAGCCCCGGGCCAGCCTTACGGCTACTACCTTTTGGGGCGCGTTCAGGTAGTGGGCGGCACGCCGCCTCAAAGAACGCGCCCACACCGGGGCCCCGTAAAGGGCCATGGACCGCACGACTCCCGCGTAGAGCCTCCGGCAGGAGGCGTTTGGCCCCCCCAGATTGGGCAGGAGCCGCCTGAAGGCAGCCCCAGTCCGCTCCAGTCTGGGGGCCAAACGTCGGAAATGTTCCACGAAGTTCCACCGGCTGTCAAGGACAAGTCCCAGGTACTTCAACGTCGACTCGACGCCGATGGATACCCCTCCTACCATCAGTGAGGATCCCGGAGGTGGCGCATTCCGAGGCCCATGAAAGCACATGGCCTCGGACTTGTGCAGTGCCACCTCGAGACCCAGTTGCCGGATCCTCTCAACGACTATCGCAACCCCGCGTGTCATCGTTTCGGCCGCCGCCTCGTGCGACCCCCCCTGTGCCAGCACCAGCGTGTCGTCTGCGTAGCAAACCACGCTGACACCGCTAGGGAGGTCGGCGCGCAGCACCCAGTCGTAACCGATGTTCCACAAGGACGGCCCCAGAACCGATCCCTGCGGAACACCGCACGACATCTCTCGCCGGTTCCATTCTCCGCTGCGACCGGGGTAGATAACGGCTCTATCCGTCAGGTAGTCCCCGACCACTCGACGGAGGTAGGTCGGCACCCGGTGATACCCATTGTGACCCCTTAGTCTTCAAAACTACATAATAGATCTTCTTGCGTTTTTCACCATTATTTTGACAATTTATTCTGTGAGGTTTATTTATACATACATACAAATATATATTAACGCCTTTTTCCCGGAAAATAATAAGTATATTAATTACAGTATAGAATTCTGACATGTCAGTTGATGATTAAGTCATACATAATGGGAATAATTCTGCATAGTGCAGAAAAAAAAACATGAATTGCTTGTAAACTTTAAAAGTACATATAAGCAAATGTGTATTGGTATACCCATATTTTTTTAATATTTAATGGGTCTGCTCTTGAACTCGATCACGCCTGAAGGAAAGCGTTGGATGAGGTCTATAATGATAGACAGACAGGTTATGTGCATGGGAACACAGATGCAGGCAGAGGGTTCCACGCTTTGGCAGCGCGCATAATAACAGTGGAGGAGAAGCACTGAGTATGGCTCAAATATTATTTTCACAGTCGCAAAAACATGATACATTCTATGTGCTCTGACTGGACAGGCCCACTCAAACTTCTGGTTCTTTCCTCAAAATGCCCCATAGTTTTTATAAAAACATGTAATATTGTTCTTGAAAACCAATTTATAGACTCAGACCAAATAAAAAACCAAGACGTATGTATTGCTGCAAATAATAAAGTGAAGCCAGCGCAAAACTAAGCTCCGCTCTGTGTGTACACGCTCACACGCACACATTTACATCAAACTGTAATATTGTTCTTGAAAACTAATTTATAGACTCGGACCAAATAACAAACCAAGACGTATTGCTGCAAATAATAAAGTGAAGCCAGCGCAAAACTAAGCTCCACTCTGTGAGAACGCGCTCACACGCACACATTATCATCAAACTACAATTAGACTTATTTCAAAGTGTTGGGCAGTTCTCATAGTCGTAACCTTCGTGCTTCAAAGAATCTACTTCTCCAAATTCCTTCACACCGTACAGGCTTTATTAAGTCAGACTAAATAGCTGTCAAATCGAAGTCGAGTCATAATAATTATTATTAGTTTTATCGCTATTTTATTTTTAATTTTTGGTATTTGATAGAATATCTATTAGTTTATTTTATGTGTATATGTGTATTAGTATCAATATAAGACATATGATATCTTTATTTTCAGTAATATTTACATTATTTACATACTAACTCTATAATAGAAATAAAAATATTTATAAGTATCAAAAAGGGTTACAGGACGTCGAAAAATTCGTCCACATCGCTGTCAACAGGAAAAGTGCCCAGAAGGCTGGCAGCATTGCCACGTTCAATATAAGTATATACATTCTCGTTAACAAGAAGTTAGTTTTTTAGACATTATTTTGTACCCTATCACTATGTTTTCCTGTTTAACCCAAAGGTTGACTGGTAGAGAATGCCTTGTGCTCTTGTACATGAAGTTTAAATAAATAAACTAAGCTCAAAAAATGCACACATGTTTATGAAGCCGGCATCACTTTATTGTTCGCAGCGCTGTGTCTTGGTTTTTTATTTGGTCTGAGTTTATAGACTAAACATTCTATGATGAATTTATATTGAATTTATAATTGAATTTATAAAAAAAAATATAAATTTAGATTAATTTATAATTGAATTTATATTATATTGATGTATTCATTATTTGGTTTTAGGTGCTCTTAGGTCCTCTGCCTGCGGGCTTCCTCCGCGCTGACGGAGTGATCGACACTGTTGATGCAGACTACCAAGCAGCCCTCGCTCTGCAGCAGCAGTTAGGTGGAGCTACTGTAAGTCTTTATCATATATTTGATGAATGTATTGGGAAAAAGAAATCTTTAGATCAGCGGGCCTAAAATGGCCGCTATAACAGAATCATAAAATGAATAACGTTAAAAAATGAAAATGATTAAAATGGACTTTATGTTTATGACCTTAAAGTCCATTAAAACAATTTTAAATTTTTATCGTGATTCATATTACGATTCTGCTAAAGCGGCCGTTTTAGACCCCCTGTTAGTTAAATCCAATTTGTACCTATTACTTTTAAGCTACCAATTTTTTTTTACATAGATATCATATTTTTTGGCTTTTAAGTGAATACGGAATATGCATGTATTTTTTTCTTCACTTAAATCATTAAAGTACAGTACTATCAACCCCCGAAAATAATTAAAAGTTTAGTTCAATGACTGCTTATCGCTCAAAAAAAATATTAAACTTCTACAATTTTCTACTACATTTTGTGCATTTATTTAAGGAATAAAAAAGATTAGCTCTGCACAATATTACGCCTGTCATTCCCGGGTTAGGCAGAGGTGAACCCACGTACAAAACAAAGTTCGAAAGTTTTTTTTATAAATGCCACTTTTTAAGGCGCTCGCCTCCTTTAATGTGACTATTAAGCTGCCCTATTTAATTTAATTCAGACCTTAATGATCCATAATTTTGTTAGTAGGTACACTAAAAACAATGTTAGTAATAATACCTAATAAAAAATCAGAGACAAATAAATACACACTACTATTAATACTAATTTTACCAACAAAATAATATAAAATTAACACAATAATTTGATATATCGAATAAAATTTAAAATGTCCAAAATTGAAAATAAAATAAAAATTAAGTTAAAATTATAAAAATAATTATGGTCATTCAAAAACTATTATAAAATAATTAAAATTACATGATTAGAATAAAACTTGGGGCGTGGGGCGAATTAGGAGTAAATACACAGTTTTGCATTACATTACAAACAATATTAAAAACACTATTGCCACCAGGCGCAAATACAGACTGTTACCAAGAAATTCTTGATGGGAAAAGCTAACAACACTTTGCTGATATGGAAATGAAACCCAGAAATGAATCATCATCAACATCTCTTTAATGTTTAAAATAATTTAGATGAGCAACTTATTACATTATGTCAATCATCGGACTGTATTTTTTTGTAGCTCCCAGCTGCAGGCCCACCATTGACAGCAAGGTTAAGCATCACAATAGCACAGGCTAAACTTTCTAAAAATTATGGTAAGTTTATTATTCTTAGAAGAAATATTTTTATTACACAGAGTTAGTTTTCAGTGACCAGCCAAATGTTCAGTAATATAAAGGGTGTAAAAGACCTCTTAACGAAGCCGAAAGGCACTGGTTCTCGTCATTGCGATATTTATTTTTTGTTCTACACCATACCTGGAAACCTTCTAGTTATGGAGATATTGGGGTCAAAGTTCCAACTTTTTGACAAGTTTTTTTTTATAAATACAAGTTTTTATTTTAAGATTTTTACTTTAAACACCTTCATGACCCCCGTACTATTCAATCCATCCATCAGCACAATGTTTTGAGTGCGAAACATTGAGTTCTACCACAAAACATGATTTTTCACCAAAAAAAAAAAAATCGTTTCCCAGCAATAATTTTTGCGTTAAGTTACTTCGTTTGATGTACAGAATGCTTGGTTGACGGCTTCGTGATGAGGTTGTTTACACCCTGTATACTTACATAATTCAATTAATTTTATAAAACCAATTTACTGTGAGTATTAATAAAATATGAAAAATTAATCATTAATTAATTAATTTTTAATTTTATCCATAACGTAATTAGAAGTTCCCCAACGTGAAAAAAATATGAGTGGCAGTCATAATCTGCCTTGCGTTTTCTCAAAAATGTTCGGGTCGTTTGCTACGGACCGAACTCCGACTTAAAGACGGACCCTTTCCGGCATTTACTGAGCAACGAGCCCCTATATTGGCGTAGTAAACCCCTAAACTGTTATAAGTACTGAAAACTTCCATTTTCTTCACAGGTCTGACCCGCATGGACCCTTACGTGCGCCTGCGCGTTGGGCACTGCATATATGAGACCCACACGGACCCTAGTGGCGGCAGGACTCCAAGGTGGAACAAGGTCATACACTGGTAAGTTGATATGAAATTCTTCCAGTTCATGAAGACTCATAATTTCAACCAAAAAGCGTCCACTGCTGGACATAGGCCTCCCTCCCCCAAGTGTCGCCACAATGACCGGAAGAATGTAGGCAAAAATATAACAAATCACGCGGTTTCACCCGCGTAGTTCCCGTGGGAGCACGGGGATAAAAAATAGCCTATGTTACTCAGGGTGAATGTAGCTTTCTAATGATGAAAGAATTTTTGAAATCGGCGCAGCAGTTTTTGTGTTTATTCATCACACACAAAAATACAAATCTGTCCTCTTTATAATATTAGTGTAGATATGGACAGTGCAAATATCCTCAGGGTTGCCCTTGAATTTTCTACTTTAGGCCCTGGGCAAACCATTGCATATCTTTCAATGTTCATAGCAATTTCAAATTTCCACTGTCGATATAATAAGAAGATATGACGATAAAGAAGAAGCATTTACCAAGTGTTTGAAATATTTTGTAAGTACCTAATGTGAGAGTTTCGGTAAGTGTAGGAAGCCCAACAAAAGATGAAAGGCGATACGGGTAAAAAGAGGGAGGAATTCTAATTAAGATGTACGGAAGAAGTAGTGCTTCTAAGACTAGGAAGTGGGGACTGTCTTTGTCTTATGTAATTTTTGTCCTATTGAGTATCCCACTGCTGGGAAAAGGCCTCCCCATCCTCCTTCCAAACCTCCCTATCCTGTGGAATATCTGCCCATGTTCGCCCCACAACCAAGATACGATCTTCACACCACCTACGCCGCGGTCTCCCTCGACGGCGATTTCCTCCGACAAATAAAAAAAAAAATGCCAAAAAAATCATACTGAAACGGGGCGTTGGCCCCAAACTAGGCATACTCAGCCTAGTTTGAAAACTGACTTTAGATATTGAGATAAGTTATTTAGCGTAGTTTCTATTCCTCAGCCTGCTGCCTCCCGGCGTCAACTCTGTCTACCTGGAGATCTTCGACGAGTGCTCGTTCACAATGGACGAGCTCGTCGCCTGGGCACACATCACCATCCCACCGGCGGTGCTGCAGGTAAGCAAAAGCATCATCATCATCTAATTCACCCATTGCTGGGTCTAGACCCAGTGAATTAGATGATGAACTATGACTAGTCATAGGTCTCTCTTTAGAGGAATTCATGACGAAAAAACCCAATAACAGTTTGCCCGACCTAGGAATCGAACCGAGAACCTCATGCTCAGCAGTCGCGCTTGCGACCACTAGCTAATTAATGATTTTTATTCACAAAGGTGTCTAACTGTATCAATGCACTAATGGTCCGTTTTAAACCGAAATGGCGTGAAAAAATTTCAAATTGTCCTAAATGTACACCGGTCTCTCAATCAAAAAACTAAACAGCGACTTGAATAGTTCTAAAACTAGAAAAAACCATATTCTCTATTCCTTTATGCAGTGCTATCTTCCGCGACATAGATGTCCTAAAAAAACAGACCTGAGAAGAATAGCAGCGTTTTAAGGTATCTTTATTTCGATCTTTCCTTAGTTTCCTTGTAGCAATAACAATGGAAAGGATTTACTATTGTTTCTAATTCCCGCGCATCAGAGAGTGATGTCGTTAAATACACTGGTCGAAACTTTGACTTTACGCAGGGAACTACAGTAACTCACTAAACTCACCCATCACCGAGTCCTGAAAGTCATATTATAGTCGATAAAAATATGGCGGGTAAAAACAATAACAAGTCCCGGGGAATAATAAGAAGAAAGGAACTGAACGACCAAAAAACAGCCAACAGTCGAGAGTCACATACAGCAGTGACTTACTATTATATAATAATGTTTCAAGTATATTTATTGTGTGCAGATCTGGAAAACTATTTTAATTAAAACAACCTAGTTTTGGGAAAAACTGTAATTTTTATTTAAAAAATCAAATGTTATAAAAACACCATGTCTAAGCAATCCGAGTGCAAGCGATCACGCGCGCGCTTGAGCGGTGCGATCTGGGTTGTAAAACTTCAATTTTACGTGAAACTGACGGTTCCGTTCCGGTGTAGACCACTACTACGCGAAACTTGACGTAGTCGTGTCGTAGCCAATTACTAATCCAGTTCTCCATGGTCTTGTAGAGTCCATCGTTTAGTTGGGTCGTCTGACCATCAAAATTGAATACTTCAGCACCACTACCGTTACTGTAGGCCAACAGATGCCCAGTCTGAATACCGGGCTTCCTTCTGCTACTTCTCACATTGTACATGTGATTCACGGTTTTGAATTCCCTTCTCGCTCATGGCAGTTCTGTCTCTTGGTTTGTACACCAGATTTTTGATACGGGCCTCCATGATGAGCGGTAAGACTACCGGTACGCGGTTCGAATTCTGCACGGTTGCCGTCGCGACAAACCTGTATGGCGATCCTCCCGGGAAGTTTGTCTGATTCACCACGCTATTTCCGTATGTAGCGTACACATTATCAACTATATCCTGGACTTTGCCATTGCGTCCGTCGCGATATCTTCTATGACATGTTGCAGAGCGTGTTTATCTGAGAATATTTTATCGAGGCCGCGTTTCTGCCGGTGTTGGTCGCCAACATCTATAAAATATGGCCGGCACACGTCCGGAACGAATGCAAGAAACGTACTCTTGAGACTCCAAATGACACTGAGCTTCGTGCCCGTGACTCAAGGGTACACGTTGCATCGTCAACGCATTGTGTACCGTATTCGTCCCGACCGGGGTTCAACCCAGGTGTTCGTACTTCATCGTTACAGTAGTCCCAATCTTCCATGGTGTGGTGTAACACTACATGTAGCTTTTGCCGCCCTATTTTCCACAATTGCTGAGGCAGAGAGCGTCACCCGCAGCAGTAGGCTGGTAGGGCACACCGGCCAATATGTCCCGCTCGCAATCTTCTTCGTTCAAGCGATGATCCACGTAGCATTTTCCAGATTCGCACGTGCTCATGCAATGCTCACCCTCCAAAGTCCTGGACACCCACCCGTAGCTGATAGACCCGCACCAGGAGCCCACAACAGCCAACAGAAACAGCACTTTACACGACCAAGACGTGATGATGATGATGATTACTTTGAAAACGGGGCTTATAATATATAGTGTGTCGTTATCATACAATAATATGCTAGGGTTCAGTGCAAAAGGTTTATGGGTCACAAGAGTTCCAGAACAAATTTTTTTTTTTGATAAAACTAAAATTACAAAGTCTTATTGTCGCTAAGCGAATATGCACTTAATTTAGAACATTTTCACTTGGAAGTTTTAGGCATTTGTGAACACCATGTCTAAACAGTCAGAGTGAATGCTGCCGTCTTGGTTGTAGAACGTCAGTTTCACGTAAAATTCCGTAGAACGAGTTCCGGCGTATACCACAACAACGCGGAAGTCTACGTAGCCGAAACGAAGCCAATTGTTGATCCAATTCTCCATGCTCTTGTACGGTCCAAGGTTAAGAGTGGCCGTTTGACCGGCGTAATTGAACACGTCAGCCGTACCGCCGTTGCTGTATGCCAACAGATGGCCCACATGAATCCCTGGTCGGTCCGCGCTGGTTCTAACGTTGTCCATACGGTTCACATTATCTCTACCCTCAGCACTAACCTCACCGTCTCGTACCCGGCATTGTCGATTCGAGCGTCTAATATTAGCAGCAGCAGCACCACCTGTTCGTTGTTTGCATTCAAAACGGTCGTTGTGGCTGAAAACCGGTACCGCGAACCGGCGGGAAATGTTGTCGTATTGATGACGTTACCGTACGTGGTATACACTGCGTCCACCATTTCCTGTGTCTCGCCGTTGCGCCCATCACGGTATCTTCCACGGCACGAGGCGGAACAATATTTTCCCGAAAAGATTTTATCGAGCGGTGTGCGTCTAGACCGTTGCGTCTGCGGCGGAGAAGTTGAAAATATCGCGGCGCACGTGTGCACTGGTACGTGGCCAGCACGAGTGCAATACATATATTGCTGTGACGCTAGATGACACTGACCTTCCAAAGCGTTACTAGACGGGTACACGTTGCAGTCGTCGACACATCTTCTACCTTTGTAGTCTCGACCGGGATTCAAGCCGGGTGTTCGTATTTCATCGTTACAGTAGTCCCAATCATAATATTCCGAGGTGTAACACCACATGTAGCCCTTTCCCCACGTTCCACAATTACTCAGACACTTTTTGTCACCTTCCATCGTAGAGTGGATAGGTACGCCCGCAAAGTGGTCAGCAGTACAGTCATATTCGATTAGGTATTGGTCGATGAAGCACTTGCCCGATCTGCACGAGTTCAGGCATGGCTTGCCGTGTAGTGTTTTAGACACGACCGAATACTCGATGGACGCATAGCAGGCACCAATAATAGTCAATAAAAGAACCAACATACACGACCGAGACATGATTGGGAACTAACCCCACCGCAACGGCTGACCCGATACAAAGTATCGTTATCTAGTGTCCAGTACAAAAGGTTCATGAAGGTCCCATACTAAGATCCAAGGTTATCTTTACGATGTTTGTTCATGAATAGGATTTCTGATGAAATAAAATTGCAAATATAAACATACATTTTGTTATTCAAAAACAATAATACACATTTTTCGATATTACACTTATATTTAATTTTTCTTGTCAAATTCCCGCAGAATGACACATTAAAATCGCGAGTGATGAGGTTAAGCATTTGTGAACACCATGTCCAAACAGTCCGAGTGAATACTGCCGTCTCGGTTGTAGAACGTTAGTTTTACATAGAATGTCGAAGGGCGAGTTCCGGTGTATTCCACGACGACGCGGAAATCCACGTAGCCGGCACGAAGCCAATTGTTGATCCAATTCTCCATGGTCTTGTATGGTCCGTCGTTGAGTGCGGCCGTTTGACCGACGTAATTGAACACGTCAGCTGTACCGCCGTTACTGTATGCCAACAGATGGCCCACGTGAATTCCAGGTCGGTCCGCGCTGGTTCTAACGTTGTACATACGGTTCACATTGGTTATTCCCTCAGCACTGACTTCTTTATCTCCACGCGGAGAGTACACGGGATTTTCCATTCGAGCCTCTAGGATCAATGGCAGAACCACTTGTTCGTTGTTTGCATTTAAAACGGTCGTTGTGGCTGAAAACCGGTACGGCGAACTGGCGGGAAATGTTGTATTGTTGACGATAGCGTACGTTGTGTACACTGCGTCCACCATTTCCTGTGTCTCGCCGTTGCGCCCATCACGGTATCTTCCACGGCACGAGGCGGAACAATATTTTCCCGAAAAGATTTTATCGAGTGGTGTGCGTCTTGACCGTTGCGTCTGCGGCGGAGAAGTTGAAAATATCGCGGCGCACGTTTGCACTGGTACGTGGCCAGCACGAGTGCAATACACATATTGCTGTGACGCTAGATGACACTGACCTTCCAAAGCGTTACTAGACGGGTACACGTTGCAGTCGTCGACACATCTTCTACCTTTGTAGTCTCGACCGGGATTCAAGCCGGGTGTTCGTATTTCATCGTTACAGTAGTCCCAATCATAATATTCCGAGGTGTAACACCACATGTAGCCCTTTCCCCACGTTCCACAATTACTCAGACATTTTTTGTAACCTTCCATCGTAGAGTGGATAGGCACTCCCGCAAAGTGGTCAGCAGTACAGTCAAATTCGATTAGGTATTGGTCGATGAAGCACTTGCCCGATCTGCACGAGCTCAGGCATGGCTTGCCGTGTAGTGTTTTAGACACGACCGAATACTCGATGGACGCATAGCAGGCACCAATAATAGTCAATAAAAGAACCAACATACACGACCGAGACATGATTGGGAACTAACCCCACCGCAACGGCTGACCCGATACAAAGTATCGTTATCTAGTGTCCAGTACAAAAGGTTCATGAAGGTCCCATACTAAGATCCAAGGTTATCTTTACGATGTTTGTTCATGAATAGGATTTCTGATGAAATAAAATTGCAAATTGAATACATACATTTTATTATTCAAAAACAATAATACACATTTTTCGATATTACACTTATCTTTTCTTGTCAAATAGCCGTAGCATGACACATTAGAATCGCGAGTGATGAGTTAAGCATTTGTGAACACCATGTCCAAACAGTCCGAGTGAATACTGCCGTCTCGGTTGTAGAACGTTAATTTTAAACAGAATGTCGAAGGGCGAGTTCCGGTGTATTCCACGTCGACGCGGAAATCCACGTAGCCGGAACCTCCATGCATGGCATCCTCCATGGTCTTGTATGGTCCGTCGCTGAGTGCGGCCGTTTGACGCGCGTAATTACGTATAAAACGACATATAAAACTTCGCTAATGGGAATTATGAGAATTTATTAATTGGAACTTTGGAAGATAAATATTTCAATTAAATTGATTGTTTACTGAGAATCTCCAGGGTCATCTCCGGTGCCAGGCTCCTCCAAGTTTTACCCGCGATGGCAATAATGTCACCTGCATAATGTATTATCATCTTTTTGAGTACCCAGTGCTCGGAAACAAGCCAAGCCATTGTCTATGTAGACTGATGCCGATTCCAATAAAGGGTGTAAAACACCTCTTAACGAACCCGAAAGGCACTTGTTCTCCTCGTCATTGCGATCATTTTTTTTGTTCTACACCATACCTGGGAACATTCTAGTTACGGAGATATTGGGGGTAAAAGTTCCAACATTTTGAGTAGTTAAAATACAAGTTTTTAATGCAAGATTTTTACTTTAAACACCTCCACGACGCCCGTACTATTCAATCCATGCATCAGCACAATGTTTTGAGTGCGTTACATTGAGCTCTACCACTAAACATGGTTTTCCACCCTTCGTTTCCCAGGTATAATTTTCGCGTAAAGTTACTTAGTTTGATGTACAGAATGCTTGGTTGACGGCTTCGTGATAAGGTCTTTTACACACTGTATAGCAGGCCTGAAGGTACCGTAAAACCCGATTCCTACAGCTCTTCGGGAACAACCACTCTGCGTACTTATACTACAACAACAGCGCAAAACGTCCACTGCTGGACATAAGCCTCTCCCATGATGGGAGGAATTTGCCGTAATCTCCACGCTTGGCAGGCGGATTGGAGATCGCAGTGATGAAAGACTAACAGAAAACGCTGCTGCCCATTCTCTGGTCTACGGAGGCGCAAGGTGTTCTGCCTCAGACATTAGTCGCCTTATACGACACCCGTGAGTGTAATGGGTTGGTTCTATTCTACTCTGCCGGATACCACACGGCTTACTCTTGCTCTTAGGCTAGGCAGATGATGATGTTGTTTGGAATCTTCAATACGTCTTTGATTTGTTCAGACCATTACTTTAATCTATGCTACTGTTCCAGGGCGAGACATATGACAACTGGTTCTCACTGAACGGCAAGCAAGGCGATGGAAAGGAAGGTGTCATCAACCTAGTTCTTAGTTACTCCGTGAGTATATTTTTCACCTATGTTTGTAGATTTTACTCGATTATCCCAAAAAGAGGGTACTTAATGTTTTTCATGTTGAGGCTTGAGAGTAATCGTTTCCACGCATTGTGTGGGATGTCATACTGATTTATATAAGGTGACTGGTAATTAGTGACCGATATTTAAACACGTGATTGTACTTATGATTACAAACAAACTTTTACTATGGGACCAAACCTGAAATGTTATGACGCAACCAGGTCGTGTTATGAAATATGTTTATGTTGGATCTTCTATTCAACAGTTGACCTGGGAATATGGTGTTAATCATAGTGATATTAAATATGCGGAAATACCGTTGTTTACTTTGTTTGCTAGAGGGAATAATAATGCTGCTGTGTATTTACAAAATCAGTATGGAATGTTTATTGTCCGGTAACATCACCATCTCAGGTCCAGTTGAAAACCAGCGTCGGGCACTGGTTGCTCGGCACTTTGCTGAACTGGGCCTATTTGGCGTAGCCGTGAGACACACAATATCTTGTTTTAAGTTTCTTATTTTTTATTTTATTCTTATTTTTGTTGTGTACTTGCGGCTAAAGCCAAATAAATACGTTTTCTTTCTTTCTTTCCTTTCTTTCTAAATCGCGAAAAAAAAAATGCTGTTCAGTAATTTATGTTCGCCTAACTGGTCAAAATGTACTGAACAGCAGTTTTTTTTTGTGATTTCACGTTTGGTCCCATAGTTAAAGTTGTTTGTTATCATGAGTACAATCACGTACTACTACTACATCAGCCCATAACGTCCACTGCAGGACATAAGCCTCTCCCATGATGGGAGGAATTTGCCGTAATCTCCACGCTTGGCAGGCGGATTGGAGATCGCAGTGATGAAAGACTAACAGAAAACGCTGCTGCCCGTTCTCAGGTCTACGGACATTAGGAGACATTACAGACAATCTGCCTCAGACATTAGTCGTCTTATACGACATCCGTTAGTGTAATGGGTTGGTTCTATTCTACTCTGCCGGATACCACACGGATACAATCACGTGTTTAGGTATAATAAATAATAAAGCCATTTATTCCAAATCTCCTAGTATTACAATGTTTAAAGTAGTTGCTTAAATCTATGAAAGGTTACTTACGTATAATTAATGTTAGTATTATTTATGAGATTTGGACCCCTGTTTGGGTAAAGGCCTCCTCCATCATTTCCCATGACTCCCTGTCCTTGTCTGACTTTATCCAGTCTTGTCCTGCGACGTGTGTTATGTCATCACCTGCGACGTGTTTAGGTATCGGTCACTAATATATATGCATGATTATTTTTATCACTCTAAACAAAGCGTATTACATCAGAAATAGCGAAGCGAAATTATTAAATATATCATTAAAAAATACTAAGTTATAAGCATTTAAAACTGCTAATTAGACAGTGAGATCCGATACAGCGAATGACGTCATTCGCTGCATCGACGTACAAAATCCCTATTAAATTCCGTTTATCTAGAAAGAGATAGAAACAAAAGTTTAAATGGTTTTATCTTTTGTTTTGTTTGGCCGATTTCTGTCTTGTGTTTCGCTTTTTGTCATTATTTTATAGTACTTTAACATTCCGTATCGAAATAAAAAAAAAAAAAAAAATTCATATTCCCTATTGCCAGTCACCCTAAATGTAGAACGACGCAACGTACCGTCAACGCATCGTGTAACCAGCATTTCTGAGAGTTATTTCAGGACGGTATGTAAAGCTAAGTCAGAGGCCCATGGGCGGCATAAAAATGACACCAAGCCTAAGTGTACGAACACAGTGGCCGCTCGACGCTATAGCGTCGGGCGGCGCGTTCTGCGGGGCGTCGAGCTGCCGACCAATGCGGCGGGCGTCTACTGTGGCCACTTACGTATAAATGCATGTGTTTGACATGAACGCTGCACGCGCCGCCCCGCCGCACGCTCGATTCGAGTGGCCACTGTGTTCGTACACTAAGGGGCACAACGCTTCGATTTGATTTTCGAAAATGGAATCGAAGGGTTGTGAATAGCTATGCTGGTAAGGCATTAACCATACGAAAAATAAAGAGATCGTGTAGCACCAGTCTTACCAAGGGGTATCTTATTACTCAGTACTAACTGGGTTGTGGAGGTCCGATAGGCAGTCGCTCTATGTAAAATACTGGAACTCAGCCGCACCTGGTTAGACTGGAAGCCGACCCGAACATAGTTGGGAAAAGGCTAGGCAGATGATGATGATCATGTCACAGGGGTTCCCAAACTTATTTTATTTTTTTATTTTGTCTACTGCCCACTTGAGAATAAATTACTTTTTAGCGCCCCCATGTTTTCATCTACTTAAAAACCACTATAACTTCAAATTAAATTAATTATTGTGAGCTATATTAGCGGAACTTTTACTATAACCCGCAAGAGTTAACTTGAGACCTGAGCGCAGTAGGTAGTACACAACGGCGCTCAGGTCTCAAGTTAACTCTACGACACCTGCCAATGAGAATTATTATTGAAACGCAACTTTATAGTATTCAGACAGAGTAGGTATATTTTATTCAAAATAAAACAAACAATCGATTCTTTTCTCGATCTCTAAATGAATATTAGAGTTTATGTTCACAGGTTGTAGTCGAGAATCGAGAGCTCAGTCGGTGTCTAAGAGTCCTAGATGAAATTACAAATCGCCCCCTAAGCCTCTACACAACGCCCCCTTTTTTTCTGGGTCTCTTACTGCCCCCCTTTAGGCTTGCAGCGCCCACAAGGGGGCGTTATCGCCCACTTTGGGAAAGGCTGCTCTAACATAACAATGATTGTATCTGCTCAGGTCGGGCCGGCAGCTGTGGCGACCTTCCCGCCAATGCTGGTGGTCCCGAGCACCGGCATGGGCTACGCCGCCATGCCCATGTACTCTGCGCCGGCGCCCGCGCCGCACATGCCGGCGCAGGCGCAGCAGCCGCAGCCGCCGCCCATCACTGCGGAGCAGCTGCAGCAGGTCAGTGTACCACACTATACCACTTTTTGTTTATTAACTACTATAACATAAATGATCAGCGCTGGCCCAGTGTTGGCGGGCCCGTCATACGAATAGTAAGTCGTGGCTTCGAACTCAGGCAGGCGCATTACTTTGTGTAATTAATTTCATCACCGCTGCTCTCAAAACGGTGAAGGAAAACATCGTGAGGAAACCGGCATGTCCTAGAACCAAAAAATTCGAAGGCATGTGACATCTACCAATTCGCACTGGGCGAGCGTGGTGGATTATAGCCCACTCCCTGCCATAGAGGGGAGGCCTGTGTCCCAGCAGTGGGAATATTAATAGGCTGATGATGATAACATACGACGTGCGCTTCAACAAGTACGTAAGATAACGTCGGAAAATTACTATTTAGCGCTCCACGGAATGTACAGTCACGAGCACCAATATGTAAACACTCTCCTAGTATTCTAGAACTCATATTTTAATGAGAAAAAAGATCCTATCTCCAAGTTACAATCGTTATTTCACGCGAAAATTGTTTTTGAATTTAAGGTGACACATCACACGGGCTCGAACTCATTGGTGGGCGTGGCCAAAAAGCACGCTGTCTCACCTGGCATCGTGCCCGACAGAGATAGTATCAGTGATGAGCAGTTAGGGTCAACTCACACCGAAAGAGCGGCGAAAGGCAGCGAAGCGGAGTGCACATTTTAACTTTATTTTCATTATCATAATACTTATTACCGCATGAGAAACTCGAACGAGTCGCGGATGCCCGCGGCGCCGCGGGAATTCCGGCGAATTCCATAAACCGAAGCGATTATAAGTATTATAGTAATGAAAATAAAGTTAAAATTCATATTTGCGCTCCGCTTCGCTGCCCTTCGCCGCTCTTTCGGTGTGAGTTGAGCCTTAGACGCTAGTCTTCACGCGCGTCTAGTTCGTACGCACACACTCAGCGTTCCGAACCGTTCCGAACAAAAACGAAGGTATATAATACTTTCGTCTGACCTTTTATTTAAATGCGCTAAAAAGAATAAAATAAACTTTTTCTTTATAAATTTTACTATCAACTTATAACGTCATCGTCACTACACAATTCGCGAGATTAGTGGCAACAATAATATTGTATAACTATATTGTTTGTTATTGTTCGCCAGGTCTGCTAATCCCTCGAGAGAAATAAATGGCTGTGAAGCCAGCAGAGTCTGGACGTTGGTCGGCAGACGACTGCTTTATATTGTCATCGTGGTACTGTGGATTTCCTTGGCCTGATAAAGTTTACGATTTCCTTTTCAGGGCATATCACGTCGGAGTCACTAATTTAGTGGTTGTTGTACACTAACTAAATTAAATTAAAAATGTTCATAATTCTATATAAATTTAGTCAACACAAGACAGAGAAGTGACAGATCAGAAGAAAAGTAAAAATTATATCGTGAAGGTTTTATGTAAATAAAGTTTCTAAATAAGTAGGTCGCTACACCATATTATAGGGTGTGCGTTTCGATGGCGCGACCACGCCGTTTTTTTTTTAAATAACTATGCCATGATTTTGTAAAAATATGTATGTACGTGGTTCAAACTTCCCAAAACCTTAAATTTGTCAAAGTTATGGTTAAAAAGTTATAAGGGTTTGAACGTGGCTACGCCATCGAAACGCGGAGAACCACGCGGCCACGGAAATCTTAAAAACTAAGCCTTGCAGAGACCTGAAATTTAGGTGAATAACAGATTGAATTTGTAAAAGAAATATAAAAAATCCTAGGTTTATATTTCAGGAGCATACGTACGGTATCGCTTATCACCTACAAAATGTTCTGAATGTGAAATATTTAATTAATTAATGAATTTAATTTTAAATTATTTTTTTTTACAAAATCTTGCCATAGTTTAAAAAAATAATAATGCCGTGGTCGCGCCATCGAAACACACACATTATAGGAGTGCAATAAAAATGCACAGGCCCTTCAACTTCAGCGAAAAACAAATGACACGTCACTGACGTCATGCATGAAATGAAAAGGACAGAAATATAGGTCTTGTTCTTCTATCAAACGAAGGACATGTCAATATCGCGTGTCCCCCTCCCGCACCGCACCGGGGGAAACATTATTCAGTGAGATGCACGAAAATTCATAGTAAAAGGCGCGCGTAAAAAAATATGAAAAGGCTTTTGGGAAATCGAATTTTATGAAAAAACCACTGCATAAATCATTATCAAATTTTTTTTTTTTTGAATTTTTCGATAATTGTGCTGTGTCGGTACCGACTTTGTTTTGGAAATTTGACACTTTGGCAATAAAAATGAATCTTTGGTAGCTCGTAACTTTTGAATGGCTTTTTATTTTACTATTCTGTTTCCGCACAGATACAATTAATAATGAGACAAAACGATATCATGTTTAACTTTAGATGTACCATGTCAAACAGTGGAGTAATAGCCCCCCGAAATTTGTATGGAAAATATGTTGCGCAGTTCAACCTTAAGAAAGTGTAAACATAATTGGTGCTCGTGACTACAAACGTCCATCTAAAATGCTTGTATGAAATTATTGCCTTTATTTCGTCTTCAACGAATATCAATTTTATCGTAGGAACTTCTGTATCGTGCGTGCGTTTACAAACATTCAAGCTCACATACACAAACATCCAGACAGAAACCTGTAGAGTAGGGTAGATGACACCATAAAACAATAATTTCCAGACACCAATCTCTAAAAACAAACACTTCATTTTGGGCCTGAAAACCCGATTTATTTTCAATGAATTACCAAATTCGATTTTTAGTTGCTTTGAAATCAATAAATAGTTGAGTCATTGAGTTGAATAAATAGTTAAGTCATTGAGTTGAATAAACAGTGACGTCACAGTTTGCTATTGCCATATAAAATCTATGAGAGCACCGCGTTTTGACAGCTCTTAAAAAGTATCTCAATTGATTGATGTGTCATCTACCCCGTTGTAGATCATATTAATATTTGTTCCGTGCGGAAATCAACCCGCGACACGCAGCGCAACAGCCAATCCCTCAGGCATTAAGCCAACCAAAATTAAACAGTCAAAATTGAACTTACGAGATGGGTATTAAAGTTGTTTTTCCAAAAGAAAAAAAAAATAATTTGCTAACAAGTTTCTTACTAAATCATACACGCAGTTGACGTATTTATACAGTATTAAATTTAAAAACAAATTATCTTTCTCAGATCGAGGAAATGTTCCCGAGTATCGACAAAGAAGTGATCAAATCGGTTTTGGAAGCAAACGGCGGCAACAAAGACGCCACCATCAACTCACTGCTGCAAATGTCTGAATAATTTAATTATCTACTCGTAAACTACAGTATAAAGGAGTAACCTCACTTAACGACGTGAAATAGCTTGACCCGATCAGGTATCTACACATGCATTTAGTTCGACTTGGTGTCGAGTCGCGACATGCGATCCAAAATGAGGCGAGGGCCTTTTTTTTCGCTTTTAAGAGCCTATACTACCTCAAATTAGCAACTCTATTTGTGGTGGTTCAAACTTCGTTTAAAATACTATTAGAATAACGTTCTAATCAGCTTGCACTACAAAGGGGTTGTTACGTCAGTCACTGCAGGCCGAATAGTGCGAAATGAGTGGTTTTTAATTTTTGTGTTATGGAAAAAATAAAAAAACGTGAGACCTGCTTTATAGTTAGTTCAGTTAGTATGCAAAGTTTCATGATCTAATTTGAAGTACTTTTTGAATACCAGCGGTTTATTGTTCGATTTGGAGGTAATTTTGGATTTTTTTTTCTATCGAGAAAATTTTATGGAATCGTGTTTTCGCCAAACATAGGACCTAACATTAGTCCTCAACTTTACCATATATTTATTTCAAAATTAATGCTGCAGTATTTTAGGCGTAACGGAGGATCACGCTAAGCCATTTGAGGTAGTATAGGCTCTTAAGCAGTCACATAGACATAGAGATCTTTCTGATCTGCTTAAGCCGAGTCGGCGTCGATGAGTGTGGACACTCGTAAGGGGTCGTCCTTTAATCACGTGAGGTTCAAACAGGGGGGGGCGGGAACCAGAAAAGGAAATGTGTCACGTTTAAAATGTTTTTTTTTACCAATATCGGATTGAATTTAATTGTGTGACCACGTAAATACCCGAAAAAGCGAAAATAAAAGTGCACGACGTATCAAGAGGGAGGGGTATAAGTGCCCTATAAAACACACGTTACTAAAGGATGGCCCCTAAGATAAATCATTAAATTAATATGGTATAATCATGACATGTGAAATATATACTTACATTATTTTATTGAATCGACCTTTAAGCCCACTGCTGGTTATAACTTTCTCACTCAACGTAAAAAAAAAATATGAAATGTAATTTTTTTAGATGTCGTTCCTCATAATTATGTGGTAGAGGAATTTAGGTCACATTTTGTCATCATGTACTGATTTAAAAATGCAAAACTTAACCTGTTGGATTTACAACCTAAGGCAGTGAGCAAAGAGTTCAATATCGCGCTCATGTCCTTCGAATTTCCTCCGTCAATATGTATGACATAAGTTAGGCCACTCACTTTGGCCTCAAATATAAATTATATAAAGATATGTAAAGAAAAAATACTAGTATTCTAAAGCTATCGGCCTTACTCTGTAGCTGTAAGTGCTTTGATACTAAAGTATTTTTGTAAAATTATGTATTTTGAATCTGTGAAAAGTACTTTAAAAATATCAGTTAATTAATATATTTTAATGCTAAGGTCGAACTTCATAAATAAAACTAAACTGCTTTCAAAATCTGTCAGTGTCATCATTGCTATGACATTGACACTTAAGGCAGCGGATGAAGACCCCGCCATCTCCGTCGAACCTAACCTGTCCGGAGTCCGGGTGCCCCAAGTCCCGAGCGAGCGAAGCAACTCTTTTATACTTCAGCTAACTTATCTGTGCAGGCAGGAAAACACAGAACTAAAATAAATGTTCTAAGTTAGACATCATCATCAGATGACGACGCCGACCCCAAGTAACATGGGATAAGGGCAGGAAGATTCCTGCCCTTATCAAGACAAGACAAGAGTTAAACAAGAGAAGAAGAGAGAGAGAGAGAGTTAAGAGTTTGACAAGTTAAGATGATATGTCAAGTTTGACATATCGATGCAAATTTTCTTAAAAAGCAGCGCCACCTGGAACGGCACACTAAAAGTAGTCACACTATACACGGTTTAAATGTCTTGATCGCGTTCAGTTTTATTGATGGAATTCGGCCAATTTTTTATTTTAAATTAAACAGTATAGAAATACATAACTCTCGTCACTTTTTCAAGTGACAAAACTTTAATTTTGTTATTTTGCTCAAAATTGCCCATATTAATTATAATTTTAATTGGTTACTATTTTAAGTTCTGAATTATTTTTATTCCAATATTTAAGTGTGTAGTAATTAGATGAATTATTATTGTGATTTTAATGTTATATTTAGAATTTATATCAAGTTATACATGCGTAAGTAAATTACACTTGGCACGGTAAATGCTAGTAAAAAATGCAAATCCACACATGAAATCTTATTAAATGTTTACATTTATAAGAATGTCCTATGATTATGTTAAACTACATAATATCCTTATTAAAACAGGGTCAAATTATATTAACTTGCGAAACCCCGCATACGTGATATCTAAACACAACAAAATTAAAAATCCTGATTTTCTCAACTCAAACTTGTAAGTAAATGCACTAACAGAGGTCTTTGAACCCATAAGTCATCAAATTTTCCTTTTTCGTGTTTTTCTTCTCGAATCGATGACTCAGATTTTTTTCAACCAGTACGTTGTGACCTGGTCAGCCGGGGCTGACCAGGTCACAACGTACTGGTGCGCTGGTGCTGGTACGACGGGTCGTTTGTCTCATTAATAATATATTTATATTTTTATTGACACAAAGGAAAAAGTTATACATTTCCATTTGAAACCTTGACTCCTGTGCTAGGTGAGACCTGTGTTACAGGAGTCAGTGTCTTCACCCGTTTTTGGTACTAATGTCCACATCATTTAGCATCAGAAAAAAAAAAAAAACATCTCATTCAAGTCCTGGAGGGTGCAATTTGCTGTGCACAACGGACAGGAGAGAAAGTGTAGCATATCCTGTGTTGGGGCTCCACACTCGCTATGTGTCCGAGATGGGAAGATTAAACCCCGTTTAGCCAAATTGGATCTGCAGCGGCCAACTTGAGCCCGCAGTCGGTTCAAGTTGCAGTTTGTTTTAGAATGGGAGTGGAGTGTAGCTAGCTAATTAAATTTGACCTTGTCGGGGTAAATGTTATATTTTTACGAAATATTATAATGTTTAAATAACTTTAAACCCTAAACCGTTTCAGTTTCGATATATTTTCACTTTATCTTTACATAGTATGTATAAAACAAAGTTGCTAATGCTGTCTGTACGCTGTATCTTTTAAACTGTGCATCTGATTTTAATGCAGTTTTCAGCAATAGATAGAGTGATTCAAGAAGAAGGTTTATATCTACATTGCACCTGTGCGAAGCCAGGTCGAGTCGCTAGTTAAATATTCGTTACTGAAACAGTTTCGAGTTTTCAGCACTGTAGTGTAAATTAAGCTCGACCATTCTCACTGTCGTCACTTCAAAATCTACTGTCAAATCATTGTTCACAGGTGGACAAAGGCATATATTATAGGTAGTCAAGTAATATATTCAAGTAAATGTATCGAGTCGTAACATTATGACACTATTATTCTATACACGGTGTTACACTATTATTCTGGTTTAGTGCCTAACATGATTCTGGCTGGACCAATCAGCGAATATCGGTTTATGAAGAATCAAACTTATACTATACTCAATTCCGACACTGTCAAAACATCGACGGTGAACGCGTCTTTGGTTGCGTTACTGCATTTTCAACTTGTCGCTGTTACAAATCCAATCACTCATTCTTACGGCATTTCAGATTTCTACATTCGATCTAAGGAAGTACCTAAGAGTTTTATTTTTGTTATTTTATGTTAAATAAAATGTGTCACTTCACCGTGTCAAAGAGGCAATCTATACGAATAGCTGCGGCCTCGACCACGCGAAAGCTTTTACAATTTTGTGCCAAATTATTTGCCATCGTCGCAACATTGCTTGAATATAAATATATCATTGTTGTATTTATTTGTAATTTTACAATGTATAATAAAATGTAATAAATTATTAACTACTTAGCTGTTATGTTTTATTTAAATTTCCCCGAATTACTTTGTAAGAGTTTATATTTTATAGGACTTTTAAACTGGGGAAGTTCTTATTCGTCGTTCGGTCAATGCTGAGGATCGCGACCACATACGATAAATTTCCAAGTTGCGATATTTTGCAGTGTAGACAGCTTGGTGTACACTGCTGCTTTCAACAGCCCCTTCGCGTCTATCCATCTAGCCGGTGCTCTGCCTTGAGCATGTGGATTTGGAACAACCTAATACCTATTATGGCATCTTACGTGACACGTGGCAAACAGGACCGACGACTTTTAAGGGTTTCGGCTCATCGAGCAGTACAGAAACGCACTTTCCATGCTCCTATCCTTTGCTGTCGCTCAGGACCGTCAGAGCACGCTGCCGAGCGCACCGTTGTTGATGCTGCCGCGTGCGATAGCATTCCCGCTCTGTTTCTCGTCGCTCTAGCAAAGGATAGTTCAGAGCATAGAAAAGTGATCATTTAACCTTTTGAACGCCTGAGCATAAACGCACGCACGTGCCCTATAGCCACAATTTGACCTACCATTTTGTCACGTATATGTGATAATGGCGTTAAAAGGTTAATTTAGTTATAGGTAAACCACAATATGTTGCCAATTTAGCATACGCGAATTGCGACACCATGCGTCAAATAAAAAAACAGTATTTCGAAACTAATCATTTATTTCTCAACGCTTTATTTCCTTTCTTCTTTTTACCATTTTCTACGATATCCTTCTTGAATTTAACATTTTCAGCTTTCCGTTTTATCTTGGTTATCTTTCCTATGACATCTTTGAATCGGTCATCTTTCTTCATAAGAGTTTTGTTGACTTTCTTCAAGCTATCCTTGATTGACGCATCGATGTCTCGAGTTTCGTTCCGAAGACGATCTTCGCCTTGTGCTGGATTTTGAGTCTGTATCTGTGATTGTATTTCTTGAATTTTTGCTAATTTCGCCTTTTTGGCGGCTTTTATCCGTTTTCGGCGCATTTCTTCTAGTCTGTGGAGGAACGCGTAAATTAATACTAATGTTGCATGGATAATTTTGTTTTATAGCAGCTATCAATTGGAATGTTTCCATGTGAAAATCCAAACAAATAGTATAAGTGCAATCGAAATTAGATTTGTCAATAACTTCAATGGGGTGGGCAACTTGTGGAACTAATAGCGCTAGTACCGCATGAACCCAACATCGTCATTGGTTGAAAATCTGTCAATGTCATTTTATATTTCAAAATAGTTTGACCTCATTGGTCAGATTGAGACCAACTGTGGTGGCTGTACTTTGCCTTAGCGCCTACAACCACAATGTTAATTTAGTTTTTGAATGGCAACACGCTCGTTGGTCTAATAGTCGCAAGCGCAACTGCTGAGCATGAGGTTCTAGGTTCTAGGGTGTCTAAAATGACCGCTTTAGCAGAATCGTAACATGAATCACGTTAAAAATTTAAATGATGAAATGAACTTTATACTCATAAGTCATAACCATAAAGTCTATTTTTAGAATTTTAATTTTTTAACGTACTTCATACTAAGATTCTGCGTGGATTCTGCTAAAGCGGCCATTTTAGGCTCGCAGGTCGGGCAAATTGTTAGTTCTCAGTAGCAGCCATGGAGTCTGGAATTGTACCCGGTTGATGGCAATAGGCTCCCCCAAATTACATTGGACTTTAAAACATAACTGGCGAAATGTGGGTGTACTATTAGGTACACCTCTGCCGAACCGTTCTGGGATTACAGGCGTGATGTTATGTGTATGTATATTGCCATAAAAACCTATCTATACTCATTTTGACCAACATAGAACCTAATTTAGCACTCCAACAACCGTTCCTATAATTACTGCCAGTAAGATGTCAATAGCGGTCATTGCCCTTTCCGTAACTAATATCTCATAGTACGAACCGAAACAAATAAACCATGTATCGTTTTTCATTAGAAAAAATGTTGAAGATCACGTTAGATGACGATTCAAGACTTGAACAGGCTTATTTTTGGTTTTCAAAGTTAAGAACGGTGGGGGGAGGTGAGTCAATAGTGTCGATTCTGTTATGCACAAACTAAACTTAATTAAGGCTATTGCTATCTTTTTCTCTAATAAAACGAGAAAGAGACGGACGTAATTTAGAGCTGTCAAATTTAGTTGGAACTAATATTTCCATACAAATCAAGGGTGCACGTAAAAACTTGACGACTAAAAACACGGTGAAGCGCAAGGCAGAAATTAGTTTGACATCTCTAACTTAGTTCAAAGCTATAGCCGTCCTTTTCTCGCACTGCCTTTTAGTAAAAGATAGCAATAGCCTAAATTAAGTTTAGTTTCTGCACAACAGAATCGACACCAATGACCGCTATTGATATCTTGAATTTCTGGCAGCAACTAAAGGGTGTAAAACACCTCTTTACGAAGCCGAAAGGCACTTGTTTTCCTCGTCATTGCGATCATTTTTTTGTACTACACTATACCTGGGAACCTTCTAGTTACGGAGATATTGGGGGTCAAAGTTCCAACTTTTTGACAAGCTTTTTTTTTTAAATAAAAGTTTTAATGTAAGATTTTTACTTTAAAAACCTCCACGTGCTATTCAATCCATCTATCAGCACAATGTTTTGAGTGCGTTTACATTGAGTTCTACCACTAAACATGATTTTAAACCCCAAAAAAAAAAGTCGTTTCCCTGCAATAATTTTTGCGTAAAGTTACTTAGTTTGATGTACAGAATGCTTGGTTGACGGCTTCGTGATGAGGTCTTTTACACCCTTTATAGTAACAATTTCCATATAAATGATAGTCCCTCACCCTTCCTGCATCATGTCAGGATCCACTCCAGCCTGTATCCATCGCTTGATGCGGTAGTTCTTCTTCCTCTGCTCAAACTCCTCGTTGTCCAACTGAGCTTCCTGCTCACGACGTGTCACGCTGACGGTCGTGAAGTTTTTTACTGCTTCATCATCTGAGAATATAAGAAAGATAAAAGTTATACCTACTGCCCATTTAAGATATTTTAGAAGTTTTTCCACAAAATCTATTTGAGACACATTAATGTTGTGCTCTTCTGCTGTCGAGCCTTTTCCTAACCATGGGGACCGTTCAGGTATTACGTAAGCACTATAGGGGGAGCGGGGGGGTCTATGCTTTGCATATTTTTGATGACATGCGGGGTGGGGGGGGTGGTCTAGATGGTGATTACGTCAGCAGTAATTATTTACTTTTTTACAATTAAATGGCAACCCACACATTGTCTATGCTTGAATACCAAACGCATATTCAGGGATTCCCACAAAAAATGAATATGTTTAGGTACTTGCTTAGAACCGAGTAGCTAAGCTTATTTTCTTATTTCTAGAATTATAACTGCTGCTCATGAATAAAAAAAAAAACAAAATACATATACATACATTAAAAGAAAACCTATGTTTACGTAAGCTTGGGAGGGGAGGGGGGGTAAGAGCTTTGCTTACTTTTGCTGACAAGGGGGAGGGGGGGGGTAAATAATTGTAATTACCCGTAGAGCGACTGCCTATCTGACCTCGACAACCCAATTTCTTGGGTAACACGATACCCCTTGGGCAGACTGATAGTCAAACTTTCGGGCCACTGTAACGACTGTCAAAGATCTACAAATGACAGCCGGGACCAACGGCTTAACGTGATTTGGACTTGGCATGTAATGGATGATCGCCCATCCAAGCACCGACCTGGGTAAACGTTGCTTAGCCTTTATGTTTTTTATTTTTTTCGGATGGGAAATCATCAAATGACTCCTCCCGCTCTGGGCGGAGCAGGAGGGAGTGTCAGACTTTTACTGACTAAAACCCATCCATGTTCCTTCATCGCCCTTTGTGTTCCGGAGCCACGGTATCTCTTTCGAACAGTTCCGCAACCCCGGATGTTGCTTAGCCTTAAGGATCGCCCCATGTAGCTGTTATTATTTTACTACCATTGTTATTTTTTGGTCACCAGGAACGCTCGCCTTTCTGCACCGCAAATAAAACTCACCATCAATCTTGTACTCGGTGAGTTTAGTATTGATCGCCTCTTCTATCTCTCCGAGCCGCAGTATATCGTAGGGTGTGATCAGGGATATCGCCATCCCGCTCCTGCCTGCTCTGGCTGTACGTCCTACCCTGTAGTGTTGCAATTGAAATAAATATCGATGAAATAATTACTTCAACATGATTTAATAGCCTATTGCAAATACTATCCTACTTATTTAGTTGGGCTTGAACGAATTTGGATGAAATTTGGCACACAGATCGTTTATAACCTGAATTATCAATGGGGTACACAGGCAAAGATAATCTCAGATGGCGCCACCATAGTTGGTCTCAATCTGACCAATGAGGTTAAGCTATTTTGAAATGTAAAATGACATTACCACATTTTCAACTAATAACCATGTTGGGAACCAGCTATGCTAGCGCCATCAGTTCCACAGTGTGTCTCCCCATTCTGAAGTTCTCGTAGACGTAGACGAAGTCGCGGGCTAATGAAATAGTAAAACCAGGTAGAAATCTATACTTTAATATTATAAAGCTGCAGTGTTTGTTTGTTTGAACGGGCTAATCTCTGGAACTACTGGTCCGATTTGAATGATTCTTTCAGTGTTGGGTAGTCCATTTATCGAGTAAGGCTATAGGCTATATAACATCATGCTGCGACCAAAAGGAGCGGAGCATAAATGATTTTTTTTGCAAAAACGGGGAAAATGTATTCCTTTTGTGAGCTGTTTCTCTTATAATGTGACGCAGACGAAGTTGCGTGGGTCAGCTAGTAATAGATATATATAGATATTGATAGCTGTAAAATTTCACCATTGACTCTGTACATATAAACAAACAGAGATGCATCTCAACAGGGTGAGTCATTGCATGGCACAATCTAACTCTCATGTCTGAAATTCGACGAATTGTCTGAGCAGTTGTATTGTAGCATAATATCTCACCTGTGAATATACTCCTTAGGTTCCAGCGGCAGCTTATGATTGACCACTAAATCCACCGTAGGTATATCCAGGCCCCTTGCAGCAACGTTGGTAGCTACCAGCGTACATTTCAGGTTACTGCGGAACTGCGTGAGCGCGGCCACACGTTCCTTTTGGCGCATAAAGCCGTGGAGGCATACGTTGTCCATGGATATAGCGTTCAGCATCATTGATAGGACTTGGCATTCCCTGGATAGAAAGATGAAAATAGTATTTTTCAAAATGAGTTCTCAACTTTGTTATGTTTCAATGTAAGAAAGGGTGCCGAAATTACAGCCCTTTACTAAAACAATAATATAGATAATATAGCCACAATTATTGTCAATCAGGAATCGGTTTGAGCCGGTCAGAAAGAGTTTAATGCCCTGCAATAAAAACAAAAAAAAACGGCACTCGCGTCGTTTCGCTTCGGACGACGACGCCACACCACAACACGCGGTTTTTTTAAACAGCCACAATGTCGGTCCCCGTCGATAAAAGTGTACTTTCTAAGGGATCTCTTGCACAGATAGTCCATGTCAACGACTACTTACTGGCTCCATTAGACCAGATTTTCTATGAAATTAATAATTCGATCGCGCAGTTGGAGCAAAGTTAGTAGCTTGCGTTCAATGTTCTTGGACTAGCGTGATCCCTACCCTCCAATGGTCTTGGATGTGCACTGACCGGGCAGGTCGACTCAAATCTGTGTGGTTCTCTCTTCAAAAGACCATATCAGACCAGAACCTCAAATGATCGGGCAAAGACAATGTTTGGACTTTAAAAGAGAATGCAATCTCTGAGTCTGTTTCGGCTGTTTTCTCAGCGTAGTCAGATAGGAAACCCGCCCTGGCCTGATCTAGTTATAAAAAAATACGTGAACCCCACCTGAGCGAAAACGAATGAATGAAATCAAACAGAGCGGAAATGCTATCGCATGTGGCAGCAACAACGATACGCTGGGCAGCACGCTGTGTTTCTCGCTCTAGCAAATGGAGGTTCTGAGCGACAGAATAAGACAGGAGCTTGGAAAAGTGCGATTCCGTGCAGCGTGATGAGGTGCAACCCTAAAAGTTTATTTTTTATCTATACATATAATGTTTTATTATATGTATAGATAAAAAATAAACTATAGTAACAAAAGAAAATCTGTACATTGAGAATTTTCAAGAAAAAATAAGTGGCTTTTGTTAGAAAAACGTAACTGATGACAAGTGACTTTTTAGAATTTTTGTCTGTTTGTCTGTGTGTATGGTACGGCTTCACGCCAAAACTACTGGATAGATTTAAAATTGAAATTCAGCAAAAATATTCTTTGTAAACCAAGGAAAGCTTTAGGCTACATATTATCAAGCCGTAAGTTATGGGAGGTAAGCAATATTGATTTTAAAAGGTTTTTGTTCGTAATTGAATGCACAAAATGACATGTTATAAGCTATAATATGTGACGCAGGCGAAATTGCGCGGGTCAGCTAGTAAAAAATAAACATAATTTAATTACATCGTTCCCTCGAAATGCTTCCATACCACAAGCAGTAACAAACTTACTTCTTAGTATCAGTGAACACGATGATATGGCTGCTCGGTTTAATCTCGCGGTACTTCCGTAGCGTCTGCACGAGGTACACGTCTCTGGCGTACGCAGGACACACCACGTATCGCTGGTCTAGAGTCGTCACTGTCAGCTGACTGGCCGTCTCTGTCCATGTCAGGAGTTTCTGGAAGAATTGGGAGGGTCATAACATAACATTACATCAGGCCTGAAATCTCCGTACGGTTACGCAGAGGTGACTTATAAGTACACCTAGATTTTGCCAGTTGTTATGTTTAAGTCCCATCTCATGTAACAGGGGAAGAGACTATTGCCCGAAACCCGGAGAATAGGGTATACGTATGTAAGATTTTTTTATCACTCTAAAACAAAGCGTATTAAGGGCCTATACTACCTCAAATGGCTTGGCATGATCCTCCGTTACGCCTAAAATACTGCAGCATTAGTTTTGAAATAAATATATGGTAAAGTTGAGGATTAATGTTAGGTCTTATGTTTGGCGAAAACACGATTTCATAAAATTTTCTCGATAGAAAAAAATCCCAAAGTTACCTCCAAATCGAACAATAAACCGCTGGCATTCAAAAAGTACTTCAAATTAGATCATGAAACTTTGCATACTAACTGAACTAACTATAAAGTAGGTCTAATGTTTTTTATTTTTTCCAAAAGACGAAAATTTGATGTTATAAAGAATAAAAACCACTCATTTCGCACTATTCGGCCGCAGTGACTGACGTAACAACCGCTTTGTAGTGCAAGCTGATTGGAACGTTATTCTAACTGTATTACAAACGAAGTTTGAACCACCACAAATAGAGTTGCTAATCTGAGGTAGTATAGGCTCTTAACATCAGAAATAGCAAAGTCAAATTATTTTTTAATATCTATAAAAATACTAAGTTAAGCATTTGAAACTGCTGATTAGACAGAGAGATCCGATACAGCGAATGACGTCATTCGCTGCATCGACGTACAAAATCCATACTTCATTTTGTTTATCTAGAAAGAGATAGAAACACAAGTTTAAATGGTTATAACTTTTGTGTTGTTTGGCCGATTTATGTCTTGTTTTAGCTTTTTATCATTATTTTTATAGCACTTTAACATTCCGTATCGAAAAAAAAGGAAAATTTATGCATATTCCCTATTAAACAAAAGGTTATTTTCACTATTCAACAGAATAGTTAATATTATAAGAAATAAAGAACTGCTAAGTTGGTCCCAGGGTCTTAAACGCGACTACTGAGCGTGGGGTCCTGCTCCTGGGTTCGCTTTCCGGATCGGGGAAAAAGTGTGTCCTTTTTCCATTAAGGATTTCTCAATGGCAGCCCCGAGTTTGAAAGTTGGCGGTATGATACCCCCGTGCCTCGGAAAGCAAGTAAGGCCGTTGGCGTTAGTCCTGCTAATGATCTGTCTCCAGTCGTGTCGGATAGGACTATGAGAGTGAAGAGTGAAAGAGGGAGTGAACCTGTGCCTGAGCACACTTGTGCACTATAATATCTCCCGCGCTGATGGCTAATTAACGTTGAGATTGGCCGCTGTGACCAAAAATCATGGGCGTACCCTGGGGGGGCAGGGGAGGGCAACTGCCCCCCTGGAAATCTCGCAGAAAATGTATGAACTCGCCTAATCACTAATCAAAGTGTTAACGGGGCCTTATGTGCTAACTTTTGAAGAAACCGTGCAGAGACACTGACAAAATGCACGGTGCAATTTCCAAAAAAAAAAAAAAACTAAAAAAAAAAATTTTTTAAGGAGTATTTTCTTTAATTTTTTTTTTATTTTTAATATTTTCTTTCTGTTATTATTTTGTATAGTTTTTTTAAAAACTTGTTAACAGTATGGGCGGTTCTTTTACTTTTAAAGTATGGGCAGTTCTTTTACTTTTAAAGTAGAAGTCGAATTAAACAAGTTAAAATGCATAGTCAAGTTTACTTTTATTTATTTAACTACCTACCTATGAAGCAGGATCATTTGCGGCTGTTTGCCCTACACACTACACTACATGTACCTAATTTTTCATGGTGTCTTTGTGTAGTGTGTATGACAAAAAAGCCGCAACGATCTGACCCAAAAAATCTGGGAGTCCTGAGTTTTGGCATGGATACGCCCATGCCAAAAACCGTCAGGACCAGGGACCGAATTACCGTTACTTTTTTTATAACGTTACCAAATAACGTTAGGTTACCGATAAAAAAGTAACGATATGAATAACGATACCTGTAAGTCCGTTAACGTTATCTAATAACTAAAATTAGTATCGGTAAAAGTAACGATACTTATACCGGTAATTTATACGCCTATCCCTTTCTAGCGATGTTGGTGGCGCTCGGGCTCGTACAGTTGCACGTGTATGAATAAGTGATTGGTGGGTGTATCTAACAAATTGTGAAATGGTAAAGTATTTTGGTATTTGCATCAGGAAATGGTATTTTGGTATTTACATGTAAAGTTTTAAATAAGTACCTAAATAATTCAGTTTTCTTAATTACTCGAGAAAACACACGAGTAAAAAAAACATTATTATCTACGTTTTAAAAATTAAAATGAATATGTAGGTAGCTAGTGGCTACCGCTACTCGAGGAATGGGCCATTCACGGCTGGCAATGCCGGTAAACCGAACTACTGAGAATAGCTGATGGCGCAGCCAATCGGAATGGCTGGCGCATGCCTACACATGTACGTTTAAAAGGATCTTTGGCCATTGCGCAGCCATTCGGAATGGCCCATTCCTCGAGGCGGTAGCAGTTACGAATGTGTAGGTACTAATAAACGTAATAAGTTTTGTATTTTTTCTTTACAGATGGTAAACAGTTACGTAGACCAACTGTGTATAGGTACTAATAAATGTAAGTTTTGTATTTTTTCTTTACAGATGGTAAACGGTTGCGTAGACGCACTGTCTTTCCGAGCCTTCTCGAAGATGATTGGGATGTTATGTCCCAATCTCAATCAATTTCAGCAAGGCCAACGAAGAAACAAAATCTCGGAGGACTTGCTGAAAAATCCAGCCAAACAGCAGTGGTAATGCTGGTAATGACAGGGAACACATACGAAAATCACATTCCTAGAAGATGCTAAGGGTAGCCATGAGAAGAAAATACAATTTAACACTCAAACTAAATAATTACCAACGGAGTTTTTTCTAGACACGTTTAAAATAGTAATAAATAATTGACATGTATGTAATTTCGTTTCATTTCCTAACGTAATAACTAATGAATTACCCAGTCGCGACCGTGACTTGCTAGTCACATTTTGGTTTTCACTCTCTTTAGAGCTAGTTTTTATTAATATTGATTTCTCAGACAGTCCCCTAAAATATGGCTTAGGTTTCATCTTTGACGAAAAGAAAAAAATTAAATATGCCACCTATGTATGGGAAAAGTTGCATTGCCTTTTTAAATCAGCTGTTCCATACATTTTGACCGTGTAGGTATTGCAGTTTGCAATTTGTGTATGTAGGTAGATAGGTAGGATGGGTAGACTAGGGTAGGTATGTAGACCAGGTGGGTAAAGCTTGTAGATTAGATAATTAAAAATTAACAAAAAATACAATTACATATTTAAAAAAATATAATTACAAAAAAATGAAAAAACCCGACTGCGTAAAGAACAACTTTAAATAAAAACTGAAAAGAAAAAAACAACTTCAGGAAACAGGACATATTTACTGCAACAGTCGGTCGGGACCCATTAAATAATCGAGACTAAAGCTAATTATAATAATAGAGCAACAAAACAAATCTAATACAGATTATATACGCGATGTTTGTATGACGTACTGATCTTACTAAGAAATGAAACACGCGTAACGGCGTAAGTGCGCGCAATTTTTCGCATTTTTAGGTAGGTATCTGTCCGATCCTTGTAAAATTCTAGCTGTTGCCGCTCTGATTAGCAGAGCCGAACGAAAAGACGCGCGCCGCGCGTTCGGTTTGGCAACGTCGCGCCAGTTATTGTTAGTTTTTATTGAATTAACGTTATTAGTAACGTTACTTAAATACCGGTAAATCCAATAAATTAACGTTATGTTTAACGTTAATATTTAACGTTCCATAACGTTAATGTTTGGGTAATTTTACCGGTATTTGTCTGGTAACGGTAACTGTCCCTGGTCAGGACTATTATTATTATGAGAAATGCTTATAACAACGATCTGACCTAAAAAATCTGACTTGCTGCCCTAGGCCAGGAGCTGGGAGTCCTGAGTTTTGGCATGGGTACGCCCATGCCAAAAACCGTCAGGACTATTATTATTATGAGAAATGCTTATAACAGTTAAGTGTGCCTTCAGATTTGGCGTTGGACAACAGAACCAGAAACGGCGTTCGCAAAGACTGATAAGCTACTGTCAAGTCGAAAGAAATCTAAGTGATAGCTAACGCAGAGAATGCTTTTACGCAGCGCTTACGTGGCGTGAGTCCAGTTTATTTAATATCCTAGAGAACCTTATTAAAAAAAAAAAGTATCTTACATCTTTGTTTATTGAAAGCAGTTTGGATTCCCTGACATCTTGTGTGATTGTCGCCGAGAACAGTAGGTTCTGTCTCTGAGCCGGTAATGCATTGAATATGGTCTCCAGGTCCTCTTGGAATGATTCACTAAACAGTCTGGAAGTAATTATATGTTAGCAATTAGTTTTAATTAGTGTAAGGGCCTACTTCACGATGTACGAAGAATAGCCACTAGGTTCTTACTGAATAAATTAAAAAATAGAACAGGATTTGTATGCTAAGTAAGGTAACAGAAACTTAAAAACAGAGGCCCTACTTAACGCTTCGCCCGTATATTCGGATCTATACGTCTCTCTCGCACACGTCTGCAGTGATGAGTGAGTGAGTGAGAGAGACGGATAGTTTAGTTTAGTAGTATAGTTTAGTTGTATAAACAGTAAAAACTGTTAAATTACACAATGGGTGGTACTACATTTTTTATTTACTGTGTGAGCATTAAATTATTTAAACAACCATGGTTATTTTTGCTTCGACCACAAAGAAAATAATTTAGATAAAGATAATTTTATTTGTTAAAACATGCGTTTAAACCTTAACATACGTATTTACCTTTCAATTGGTTATATTAGTATTATAATTTAAACAGGTAGTTTTCATGTATATTATACAGAAAGATTTGCAAATTAGAAAAAAACCAGCAAAGTGCGAGTCGGGGTAGCGCTTGAAGGGGTACATACCGTCGTAGTAGGAGAGCCCCCTTAATTTTTTTTTTGTTGTTGTTAGTTATTATTTGATTTATTTTATTAATTGATTTATTATTTTGATTTTGCTTATTTTTTTAATATTTGTGCGCTAACTATTTTATTACTACTATGCTATATGGATTTTATCTGAAATAAACATATTATTATTATTATAGCGGTATCAGAAATACACATTCTCTGAAAACTTCAACTGTCTACCTATTACAGATCATGAGATACAGCCTGTTGACAGACAGACAGACGGGCTGACAGCGGAGGCTTAGTAATAGAGTTCGGTTGGTGACTCTTTGGGTACAGAACTCAATAAAGAACTTTATCCCACCTGTCAGCCTCATCCAGCACCAAATACTTGATCTTCTTCAAACTAAAAGTGTCACATCCGGTAATATGATCCGCCAACCGTCCTGGCATGGCCACGACTATGTGGGGACGTTTAGCAAGCTTTAGAGATTCTTCTAGTTGATCCGATCCTCCGGTCACAATGCATACTCTTAGCTTGAGAGGCTGGCCTAGGATGCTGAACTGATCTGCTATCTGAAAAATTGACAAATAAAACTAACAAGAAAATATAAATCTATTTATTCCATTTTTTTTAAATTTCTCTGCCAATGATGATGACCATGTACAAAAATATTAAAAAAAAACAATATTTAAAAAAAAAATATTCACCTGATAAGCCAACTCATGTGTTGGCGTCAACACTAAAGCAAAAATCCCATATGGGTCTTCAGCCAAATGTTGTAATATGGGCAGTGCAAATGCAAAAGTTTTGCCTGAACCCGTCTTAGCTGCTCCAATACAGTCTTCACCAGCTAATATGCGGGATATACAAGCTTTTTGGATAGGTGTTGGGCTTCTAATACCTGAAAAAATATGGAATGTAAAAAACTGCAGTCCATGGTTAATTTAATACCTTGCTTTTTTTTACTAAACTATTCATTAACCTAAACCTACCTTATGATAGAGAGAGGGGATAGAAGAAGGGCATGCTGAAACGTAAACCTGGACATTGGAAAGGAATAGAAAGAGGGTAAATCATGACGACCATTGACAAGAGTCATCTTAGGGGTGGCCGGGTGGGTTTACTCAGAGACAAGATAAAAGGCTAACCAAAACATTAGATAAAGGCGAGCAACGGGGAATAAGTGATACCAATAGTATTAAGATTTTGCGTCTTAAAATATAGCATTATTACTAACTCTCTAATAATACAGTTATCAATAATGCCTTATGCTATAATATACGTATACTACTAGGTACCACTCCACAATTACTATTTTGATTTACGAACGAAATACAAAACATACCCAGACTAAATAACTGCTTGATAAGCCAGGTCTTAACACCAAGTTCTGCAAACTCTCTTTTATCGTTTTCATTCATTATGGCGGCCCTTGTATTGGTATTTTCTTTAAAAATTACGTTTTCTATTTATTTTAACACGTAATTAACCAAATTCACATTTTATTGCACTCTCTCTCACACGAAAGAATCAAAGAATGTCAAAACATTTGACAATAACGCCATGTGATTTTGACATTGTCGTTTGGAAAATCGTTCAGAAATTCTTAGCAGCTCAAAAAACGTGATCGACACAGGTTGAATAAAAGAAAATCAGTCAGTTTTTGTTTAAGACTTTTTCATAGTCTGTTTAATTTAAATTTATAAGGGTGTGTACAAACATAAAGCGGCAATCGCGCGCGGCGGCCTGTGCGCTTTGCAATCTACGACTGCCGCGCGCGGCGAGGCGACGCGACGCCGCCGCCGCCGGCGCGGCGATGTTGCTGCTGCGCTCTTGCCGTCCAATGTTTGGACACACCTTAAAATTATATGTTCTGGCTATTTTTATTTATCATTCAAGCAAGTTAAAATTTCTGAACGAAAGGGTTTGCCATCACTGACATTCTAATCAATCGGACTGTTGTCGATTTGTTGGAATTTCGATGCAATGTTACCCTCCTAAACAGTGATTAGTGACATTTTTTTTTAGTGTCCGCAATTTATCAAATTGAAATACGGTACGTCAAACAAATCACGCAGTGAGTGCGTGTTTGTTGCTTTTTATTAAATTATTTCTTTAGTTTGTGTAGTGATAGTTGTGCCGACTAGTTTCTACTAAGTTTCATTCAGTTACAGTTATCAGATATTTTCCTGTTTCCAGCTTATAATATATACCGGTAAGTCCTGTGTTCTAATTTATAATGATTAATAAAATTGATGTAACTGTACGCCGTTTCTATGTGCGGGAATATTTAGTAATGTGCACTTTAGAACTTGCCGGCGTGAAGGGAAATTATAGCCAATGTGGCACGGATAGTATAAACGAAATTCTAAGTAGAATTTTTTTCAAATTAATTTATTTGTATGTCATAATTTTACGTAAACGGGTAGGGCATACACTTCCGATCTATGAAACTATCTAAAAAATGTTATTCAGTGCTAGGATTATTAACACTTAACTCACCTCTAATAAAAATAATAGAATTTAATATTTCGATAGTAACAAAGTTGAGGTTGTATTCAAAAAAAAAAACAGTGAATTACTGAACTATCTAGTATTACAGAGTAGCTAGTTGTCTAGCGGAACAAATAAACCCCCCAAACAGATAGCTGCTATCTGAACACATGATCTTTAGTAGGGTAAATTAGAGATAGCCTTGAAACTAATAATAAACACTGGATAGTTACATGTTTGGCATCACTATTTCTCTACGATGTTGCAACTGGGTTGGTACTTTCTAAAGTTCAATAATTAAATAGACATAACATAACATCATATCTGTATTTTTCCATAGGGTTAATCAAAGAGGTTGCAAGTTAAATTAGGTGTGAATTAAACAAATAGTAGCTCTATTTTACCAAAATATAAATATGAAATTGGGGTAGGTATACTTGAGTAAATGTGAAGATACAACTGCTTTGCTACATCCTGTAAAAGAAACCTAGAATCAAATATTTTTATTTTTTTTATTGGTGTCTACTATAACGATATGTCTTGTAGGTCAGTGGGTCGTCTTAATAATTATATTATTTATCATCTTCCTGTGCTTGTCCTGCTTTACCTGGGATTGGTATAACACTGGCATATTTTTCATCCATTCTCCCCTGTTTATAGTTGTCTATTGTAACAAGATCTCTTGTAGGTCAGTGGGTCGTCTTAATAATTATATTATTTATCATCTTCCTGTGCTTGTCCTGCTTTACCTCGGATTGGTATAACACAGGCATATTTTTCATCCATTCTCCCCTGTCAACCAAATAAACTTCACTAAAGTTAAAGTGATTCTGCTCACATGCTCTACAATTTTGTAATGTTCAAATATTTCATCTATTTTACATCTTTATGGTTTAAAAGGAGGAGCTTGTGGCTAAATATTAAAAGCCGCTTGGGTCGATCGATAGATTAAGCCATGGTCTGTGGATGGGTGACCACCCATTACATACCGAGTTTCCTGCGTGCCTCGGAAAACACGTTAAGACGTTGGTCCCGACTGTCATTTGTAGATCTTTGACAGTCATTAGGTAGTCAGAGGCCCAAAAAGTCTTACCAAGAGATATCGTATTACCCGATACTAACAGGGTTGTGGAGGTCAGATAGGCAGTCGCTCCATGTAAAATACTGGTATTCAGCTGCATATGGTAAAACTGGAAGCTGACTCCAACATAGTTGCAAAAATGCTAGGCAATCTCTTAAGAAACTTTTAAACCATGATGATAAATCATCGATTTAGATGAGGAAGACAAACTATTTGAGAGCTACTAAAATAGGCGGTCTACACCGCCTATTTCACCTATAAGCACCTGGCTACTGAGGATCTGGCGGACACGCTTAGATGCCGCTGCGTCGCAGAGCAACTGCGCAGTTGTCAGACTCCTCGACTCTCCACAGGGCTCAGGATTTCCACCTCGAGAAAAAAAAAGATTGGAGGCACTCCTATACCATGCCAAACCTATGCCATACCAACTTCTGCCGCATAATCTGGACCTATCTGAGGGATAGAGATATCATCTATGTACAACTGGGCGCTTCGCGATTAGCTTCTTCATGGTGTTTGTGTCATCTGATAAGCTGATGACACGCTGGTGAAGGCAAACGTTTCGGCAGGTGACCATCTTGGCGACAGCACTGGGGTCGTAGATGGGATCCGAGTCGACGATTTTCAGCAGTTGACACCCCGGTCGATGGGCACCGCGAACTTAATCTCGTGGCTACTGCCCAATCTGAGGGGATCCAATTCCTGCAGAAGATTCTAAATGGGGATCGTACGGTCCATAGCGCCCTATGGAGTGCCAGTATGGGCGGACAACTTGACGACCTAAATTCTTACCGTAATTTAGAGATGAATTCAGAGAGCGATGGCCGTCAGGGTGATGAGAATAAATCAAACGGTCTCCTTCAAGGCGGCGATCATTTTGGCCGAATCACCACCATGAGATCTTGACGTTATAGTCCTTACACAGAGCAAGTACCTGATGCGCCGCCAACGCCATGATGTCGAGGTGTACAGGGCTGTGCTCCACCAGGTCCTAGTAGTCTAAGATCCCTTGAAGAACGACCTTCACCGAGCTGGTTATTGGATGAAAAGTGTTTTATTTCAAATTAAATATGTCAAAAAATATATTGCAAATGGGTTGTCTAAAAAATTTCAGTCCAGAATATGAATAATTATCAATTTATTTTTTAAATATATTTTTTAACTTTTCTCTGGTTTGCTTAATAGACAAATTCCATACCAATTGAAAGTATGAAGCCTATAGAATATATACAAATGTTAGGTTGACGGTTAACCTAACGTTTGCGTATTCTTTAAGCTATAGAATATGCAAAAGTTATGCAGCCTATAGAATGTGCAAATGTTAGGTTAACCTAACGTTTGCATATTTTACAGGTTTCATACTTTCGATTGGTATGGAATTCGTCTATTAGCCAAACCAGTGAAATGTTGAAAAAAAAATAAAAATAAAAAAATATTCTGGACTGAAATTTTTTAGACAACCCGTTTGCAATATATTTTTTGACATACTTAATTTGAAATAAAACACTTTTCATCCAATAACCAGCTCGGTGAAGGTCGTTCTTAAAGGGATCTTATACTATAGTGGTGGAATGAGAAGTTCGCCAACCCAGGTTTTAAACCCAGTGCACATCTTTTTTACTTTTACGGCGATAAGACCCTTGAAGAAGAAGTGACATAAGAAGAGGCATTAAGAGACGGCATGGCGCCCTCATTTTCCGTCTGACACAGGTACTCTCCGGGCATGCGTTCTTGGAAAAGCACCTGTGCCACAGAGTTCGGGAACCGACGCCCTGTTCACTACTGTGGAGACTGCTCCTAAGTCATCACAGAACTTATTAAAAGTTATTTGCGATCATCTATGAGCCAGTAACATTTGTCAAGTCTGGCAATCTTAGCGATAGAAAATCGAATGGCACATGAAATAAATTATGACAAGGCCATAGATTTGTTTGCAGAACAAAAAGCTAGAAGAGTAAAATTGTAATTTCAATTTGAAATAAGTACAATACAATGATATATCCAACTCGTTTTGTTTCAAAGCACAGGGTAGGTGCTTTCATAACTACAATATATGTCCTACACGTCCATGTATGTAGGTATATTTGTAAATAAATAGTGTAAACACAGAAAGAGCAGCGCTAGTTAGGTCCTTGTAGCATTCTATCCGCGAGGCTTATGCAGGGGTGGAACTATATAAGGGCTTTTTGAGCTGCAGCCCGCAGCGCCCCGTGGATATAAAGGGCCTCTAGTCACCTTTTGTAAAAAATGGAGCATGTGGACATTTTTATCTCAAGATCTCTCTCTTCTGAGGAAAGACGTAAAATTTTCGAGCTCGCATCGCTCGCTCTTACAGCCTAATTTCTCTTGAACTTTGTCCCTAGGTCACTTAAGTAACTCCGGTAGTTCGAATTAATTCTAACCTGTCCAAGGTAGGTAAACTGTTAAGTTTTCGAACTGCCATGGCTTCGCTTCCTTTTTAGACTACTTTCTTTAGACTTTGCCTAAAAGTCGTCCAAGTCATTCATGTATGAAGGATCGAAACAATTCAAACCTGTCTAAAGCAAGGTGTCAAAAAATTTTAGAGCTCGCTTCGCTCGCTCATGCAGCTTGACTGCATGAGCGAGCGAAGCGAGCTCTAAATTTTTTTTTTCTTAAATCTTAACTTTGAAAGTCAATCAAGTAACTCCTGTATGAAGTGACGACATATTATAATAATCTAATCAGTCCAAAGTAGGATGTTCAAATTTTCGAGCTCGCTTCGCTCGCTCTTGGAGTCTTAGTTCCTCTTTCTCATTAAATTGTCTCCCTAAATTGATTTAGTAGCATCTATTTAAGAATCAAATTTTAATTTAGTTCCTAATCTTTTCAAATAACTCTTCAAAACCTAAACTAACCAATCCGAGGTCACGGAGGTGCTAACGTTTTTGAAGTGGCTATATGCACTGCAGCTGCATCCGTAAATAGTAAACTTACAAATCGCACCCTTCTGATAGGCCTTCTGGCCCAAAAGCTGGCGACGCCACGCGCTGGAACTTTATCATAAATGAACATCTATGTACCTATTACCCATGTTTGCAAAGAATAAATGATTTGATTTGATTTTGATTTGCCCTTGGTCAGGACCCAAGTAGTATTAGCCCAGGGCCCAACAAACTCACGGTCCACCCCTGGGCCTATGACCATCATTAGGCGTCTGATGGCTGAAATAATGATGATGATAAAAATATAGACGGGCGGGGGCAGCATTTTTTAGTTTTTGCCCCGCCTCGAAAAATTTCAAGATCCGGGGCTGATCAAATATGGTAGGTACCTACATGAAGTTCTTATATAAAATACTAGCTGTTGCCCGCGGCTTCGCCCGCGTGCAGTTCGGTAACTGCCCCACTGAATAATACTAAAGGGATAAATAGTGTTCTACATGTTAATTTAGGTAATAATCTATGTGCCAAATTTCATAATCATCACAATTTATTATTATCATCACAATCACCATCACTATCACAACCACCATCATTATCACAATCACCATCACTATCACAACCACCATCATTATCACAATCCCCATCACCATCGCTATCACCATCACAATCGCCGTCACTATCACAAACACCATCACAATAACCATTAAAATCACAATCACCATCATCGTTATCACAATCATTATCATCGTAATCACAATCACAATCACCATCACAATCTCGATCATAATCACTATCACAATCACTATCGCAATCATTATCACAATCACTATCATCATTTTAACAATCATTATCATCGTAATCACAATCATCATCATCACAATCCCCATCCTCGTCATCACAATCATTATCATCGTAATCTCAATCATTTTCATCTAAATCACAATCACCATGATCACAATCGCCGTCACTATCACAACCACAATCATTATCACAATCACCATCACTATCACTATCACAATCACTATCACCATCACAATCACCGTCACATCACCATTACAATCACCATCACAATCATTATCATCGTAATCACAATCATTATCGTCGTAATCACATTTATTATCATCGTTATTACAATCACAATCTCCATCACTATCACAATCACTATCACCATCACAATCATCATCATCGTAATCACAACCACTATCATCGTAATCACAATCATCATCATCACAATCTCTATCCTCGTCATCACAATCATTATCATCGTAATAACAATCATTATCATCGTAATCTCAATAATTATCATCTTAATCATAATCATCATGATCACAATCGCCATCATTATCACAACCACAATCATTATCACAATCACCATTACTATCACTATTACAATCGCCATCACTATTACAATCACCATTACTATCACTGTCACAATCATCACAATAAATCAACAATAACCCTGTATAGAAGTCGAATCCGCCATCTTCTGGATCTCAAAATAAATGCAATTTTCGTAATCAGCATCCTTGATAATCTCGGTATCGACACCCATATTGATTTTTAGACATTTCAACCCCATCGCACCCCAACAGGGAATGATGGTGTTTCAGGTCCGCCACATTAAATCTTAAAATCATTGTTTTTGTAATATACCCGACCCAAATCACCATAGAAACAATTGAATATTGAATTTCAGGCTTTGTTACCCCATTTCCCCCTTTAGGGGTCGAATTCTGAAAAAACCTGAAACACAAATGTTAACTCATTTATCGATAGGAGTACTCCCGTTAAGTTTCGAATAAAGTAGTCGTAACTAATCTTATTTCCCCATGTAATATTTGGACCCTCTTTTCAACCCCTTAGGGGGTTGATTTTGAAAAATCCTTTTTTAATGCACCCCTAAACCCCATAAAGAACCTATGTGCCAAATTTGGAATCTCCAGACTCAGTGGTTTGGGCTGTGCATTGATTTTTATACTTTGCCACCCCATTTTCCCCTCTTAGGGGTTGAATTCTGAAAAAACCTGAAACCCGTTTCTACTCATTTATCAATAGGAGCACTCCTGTGAAGTTTCGAATAAAATAGTCTATCTAATCTTGTTTCCCCATACAAACTTTGGAGCCCCGTTTAACCCCCTGAGGGGGTGAATTTTGAAAAATCCTTCCTTAGTGAACCCCAAGACCACATAAGGAACCAATGTGTCAAATTTGGAATCTCTAGACTCAGCGGTTTGGGCTGTGCATTGATTTTTATACTTTGCCACCCCATTTCCCCCTCTTAGGGGTTGAATTTTGAAAAAACCTGAAACCCATTTCTACTCATTTATCAATAGGAGCACTTCTGTGAAGTTTCGAATAAAATAGTCTAACTAATCTTGTTTCCCCATACAAACTTTGGAGCCCCGTTTAACCCCCTTAGGGGTTGAATTTTGAAAAATCCTTTCTTAGTGCACCCCTAAAGCACATAAGGAACCTAGTTGCTAAGTTTGGAATCTGTAGACCCAGCGGTTTGGGCTGTGCGTTGATAGATGAGTCAGTCAGTCAGTCAGTCAGTTTCTTCTTTTATATATTTAGATTTAGTAACACACATTTGGCCAATATACCGGATGACTTTTTTTATCATTTTCCAAAAAAAATGGGTATACTAGGTGAACAATAAAAATGTATATAGCATGCAATAGTACATGTTCTTACAGTTCATCATCATATTCTTGCCCTTGTCCCATTCTACTTGGGGTTGACGCAACGTGATTTCTTCTTCCATTCTCTCCTGTCAGACCTCGCTGTAAATGAAGTTTTTTTTTTTTTAAGTTTCTTTAGGCGCGTTTAGCACTGTTTGGGTGAAGGAAAAATATTGAACTCGTTATCACTTGACGTAACGTGCGGTCACGCTTCGTAGCACTCGTAGGCTATCCGCTACGACCTAGCACCACATAACAACCAGTGCTACGACTGGGGCCTGTGTACTTTTTGTTTTCACTTCTATCGGCAATCCCTGAAGACTGCCCCAATTGCTTTTTTGTTAGCCTTCACTGTCCCACTGCTGGGCAAAGGCCTCCCCCAATTCCTTCCATGTGCTCTTTTTTCGTGCCTCCTCGAACCAACTCTCGCGTTATGCGGTTAAATAAATAATTAAAATAAAATGAGTTGAAACAATATCCTACAATAAACCAATTTACCTATGCATAAAGAATAGAACAACCAATAACTAATTAACATTTTATAAACAAAAGAATACCTGTGATAAGATTGCGCCCAGGTTCAAAAGTCAATGTGTCATGTAAGTCTGATTGTTTCAAACTATGATACCATTGGAAATTAAAATAGGAACAAAAATGCTCGCCTATTTTAATTTAATGACTATAAAGAATTTTGTTGTCATATAAAATTTCATATATTATTTTTTGGTAAGTGTTTTCATAATTAAATGCAACCGAAGCATACCTACTTTGCTCTGCTCTACTGAACTTCGCCGTCGCTCGCGTCGTGTAAAACAAGTAGCATACGATCTAGGTATTTGCCCCGGAGAGGGTATCGAACCCACGACCCTGATCTCAAAACGCCTTAGAACTTACGTATCTAAATATATAAAAGAAGAAACTGACTGACTGACTGACTGACTCATCTATCAACGCACAGCCCAAACCGCTGCGTCCACAGATTACAAATTTGGCAAGTAGGTTCCTTATGTGGTCTAGGGGTGCACTAAGAAAGGATTTTTCAAAATTCATCCCCTAAGGGGGTTAAACGGGGCTCCAAAGTTTGTATGGGGAAACAAGATTAGTTAGACTATTTTATACGAAACTTCACAGGAGTGCTCCTATTGATAAATGAGTAGAAACGGGTTTCAGGTTTTTTCAGAATTCAACCCCTAAGAGGGGGAAATGGGGTGGCAAAGTATAAAAATCAATGCACAGCCCAAACCACTGAGTCTAGAGATTCCAAATTAATATTATTTGGCACATAGGTTTTTTATGGGGTCTAAGGGTGCACTAAGAAACGATTTTTCAATATTCATCCCCTAAGGGGGTTAAACGGGGCTCCAAAGTTTGTATGGGGAAACAAGATTAGTTAGACTATTTTATACGAAACTTCACAGGAGTGCTCCTATTGATAAATGAGTAGAAACAGGTTTCAGGTTTTTTTCAGAATTCAACCCCTAAGAGGGGGAAATGGGGTGGCAAAGTATAAAAATCAATGAACAGCCCAAACCACTGAGTCTAGAGATTCCAAATTTGGCACATAGGTTTCTTATGGGGTTTAGGGGTGCATTAAGAAAGGATTTTTCAAAATTAACCCCCTAAGGAGTTGAAACGAGGGTCCAAAGATTACATGGGGAAATAAGATTAGTTAGACTACTTTATTCGAAACTTAACAGGAGTACTCGACCTGTCGATAAATGAGTTAACATTTGTGTTTCAGGTTTTTTCAGAATTCAACCCCTAAAGAGGGAAATGGGGTAACAAAGCCTGAAATTCAACATAGGTATTGTTTGTATGGTGAATAGGGTTGGGTGTATTACAAAAACAACGATTTTAAGATTTAATGTGGCGGACCTGAATTACCATCATTCCCTGTTGGGGTGCGATGGGGTTGAAATGTCTAAAAATCAATATGGGTGTCGAAACCGGGATTATCAGGGGTGCTGATGTCGAAAATGGCATTTATTTTGAGATCCAGAAGATGGCGGATTCAACTTCTATACAGGGTTATTGTTGATTTATTGTTATAATTGTGATAACGATGATGATGATTGTTATAATGATGATGATGATTGTGCTAATGAACATGATGATTGTGATGATGATTTTGATTACGATGATAATGAGTTTGATAACGACGATGTTGATTGTGATAGTGATTGTGATAGTGATGGCGATTGTGATAGTGACGGTGATTGTGATGGTGATAGCGATGGTTGCGATAACGAGGGTGGAGATTGTGATGATGATTATGATTAAGATGATAATGATTGTGATTACGATGATAATGATTGTGATAGGTAACGATGATGGTGATTGTGATAATGATTTTGATGGTGATTGTGATGTTGATGGTGATGGTGATGGTGATTGTGATGGTGATTGTGATAGTGATTGTGATAGTGACGGTGATTGTGATGGTGATCGTGATTGTGACAGTGATGGTGATTGTGATAATGATGAGGATGATTGTGATTACGATGATAATGATTGTGATAACGAGGTTAATGATTGTGATAATGATTGTGATAGTGATTGTGATGGTGATAGTGATAGTAATGGTGATTGTTATAGTGATAATGATGGTGATTGTGATAATGATTGTGGTTGTGATAGTGATGGCGATTGTGATCATGATTATTGTCATTAAGATGATAACGATTGTTAAAATTATGATAGTGATTGTGATCGTGATGGTGATAGCGATGGTGATCGTGATTGTGACAGTGATGGTGATTGTGATAATGATGAGGATGATTGTGATTACGATGATAATGATTGTGATAACGAGGTTAATTATTGTGATAATGATTGTGATAGTGATTGTGATTGTGATTGTGATGGTGATAGTGATAGTGATAGTAATGGTGATTGTTATAGTGATAATGATGGTGATTGTGATAATGATTGTGGTTGTGATAGTGATAGCGATTGTGATCATGATTATTGTCATTAAGATGATAACGTTTGTTAAATTATGATAGTGATGATTATAGTGATGATTATTGTGATTACGATGATGATGATTGTGATAACGATGATGGTTTTTGTGATTTTGATGGTGATTTTGGTTGTGATAGTGATTGTGATAGTGACGGTGTTAGTGATGGTGATTGTGACAGTGATGGTGATAATGATGAAAGTGATTATGATTACGATGATAATTATTGTGATAGTGATTGCGATTGTGATGGTGATTGTAATGGTGATGGTAAAGGTGATTGTGATGGTGATTGTGATTGTGATTGTGATAGTGATAGTGGTAGTGATAGTGATGTTATTTGTGATAGTGATAGTGATGGTGATTGTGATAATGATTGTGGTTGTGATAGTGATGGCGATTGTGATCATGATCTTTGTGATTACGATAATGATTGAGATTACGATGATAATGATTGTGATGACGAGGATGGAGATTGTGATGATGATGATTGTGATTACGATGATAATGTTTGTTAAAATGGTGATAGTGATTGTGATAGTGATTGTGATAGTGACTGTGATAGTGATTGTGATCGAGATTGTGATGGTGATTGTGATGGTGATGGTGATTGTGATAGTGATGGTGATTGTGATGGTGATTGTGATTACGATGATAATGATTGTAATAGCGATGATGGTGATTGTGATATTGATTTTGATGGTGATTGTGATAGTGACGGTGATAGCGATGGTGATGCGGATTGTGATGGTGATGGTGATTGTGATGATGATTGTGATAATGATGGTGGTTGTGATAGTGATGGTGATTGTGATAATGTTGGTGACTGTGATAGTGATCTTGATTGTGATAATGATTGTGATAATATGGTGGTTTTGATAGTGATGGTGATTGTGATAATGATTGTGATAATGATGGTGGTTGTGATAGTGATGGTGGTTGTGATAGTGATTGTGATGATAATAATAAATTGTGATGATTATGAAATTTGGCACATAGATAGTTTATAACCTGCATTAACATGTAGGACACTATTTATCCCTTTAGTATGATTCAGTGGGGCAGTTACCGAACTGCACGCGGGCGAAGCCGCGGGCAACAGCTAGTCACCAATAAGACATTAAATGGACAATTAAAGTAGGCACATCAATAAATGTTTCTTCGAATTTCAGCATCCTACTCGACCTAAGGATCTTATCACACTAGTGGATTGCGAGTGTCTTCAAAGCGGAGCGGGCGCGCAGCGAATTCGTTGCGGGCGCGAAACGTATTAGCCGCGGATGCGCAGCGAAATCGTTGTGGACGCGCAACGAATTCGCTGCGCAATCCGCTAGAGTGATAAGGCTGAAGTGTATACGACAGCTGATCTTATTTTTTCGTGATTAGAATGTTAAATTAAACAGTACACATTTCTGCATACAACCTTTGCTTTGTCATCCCGTTAGTTAGTTAATTTTTGCAACATTATTTTGTAAAGCACAGTGTGTTTTCGGGCAAGTTCTGATGAACTACAATGCAACTACTGTAAGCACATAACAGTGCTATTTTATAAATTGCATGTGCCTTAATGTCTATTCCGATTACAAGATCTTATTGACAATAATACCATCAGATGTACAGTAAATGGCCGATTACTGAAAAAATAATGATATAAATTACAGTCATTTGAAGAAAATTCTGTATACTCATTCGTAGATTTATCAGTTAGGCGGTAGCTTGTCTAGACAATGTGCATCTTTGGACGATAAAGGTAGCTTAGATACTTATTTTTTTTTAGTTTTGAAAATATCTGCAGCTCTCAGACCGCGTGGAATAAGGGCGTGGACACAAATGTCCAAATGTGTGACATGTGTGCGCCCGCCTGGCAGTTAATGCAAAGGGTTAGAGAGTACACTTTGAAATCGATGGTTGCTGCCGTGAACCGCCGCACACGGCACCGCACCGCGGCAGGTCGCTGCGCCGCCGCCGTTGCCATGTGTCCGGGCCCTAAGAGCGCCATCCTAATCCAGCAGTTGCCCGATTGTTTGCCGATAGTATATTTTGAAGGCAATCGTGTAGGTAGCCCATCAAACTGATTTATCGGCGCATACCAAAACTTTGTAATATGCGCACTGGCATACATGCTCATACTGATTAAGAGCCGAACTCAACTATCCCCGATATAAAAACCGGAGTCTGCGGGGACTCTTAAACTTAAAAAAGTTCATTATCTACACGCTAAACTACTAAACGGCCGGCCACAACAACTCTTTTTTTTTTTAAATAACTGAGTCGTTTTCCCTAAAATTTCAACGCTGATGGGTCTAGCTAGATTTAGAAATTCATGGTAACAGTTCGCACTTTGATTTTCCTTACAACCTGTATAGTTTTATCTTTTACGGCTTTTCTGTATTTTACTGACATACTGTTTCTCTTATTTGCAGATAAAATGAGTGCCTTAAAAAATGCAGTTTCGTTAGCAGTGAACCATGGAAAAGTTGGATTAAGGAGCAATGGAAAATTTGTGAGTACTATTTCGTGCACAATAACTACTTCTATGTTTATTTGATAAACACTACTTATGCCGCACTTGAGTTTCCTTTGTTGTGGTCTTATGGTGTTATACACGTAGGTAATTACAATACATTCCTTAATCATACTGATTCTATGCAAATATTTAGATCAGCCATTGATGAACTTTAGATTCAGCCTGAATTTTAACGCTATTGACTAAGTTACGAACTATAATTTATCTGTAGTTGGACACTTGGTTGACAGTGTAATTTCCTTTTCGACCACCGAACCTTGACCAAAGATGCGGTCCAAATAAACACCCCTGAGGCAACCGCGATTTTTAAATATAATAATTGAGGACGCGGAGATTGTACTGTCTTTTTAAATTAAAAATTACTGCCCATATTAACGTTGGTAATTCCGCGTCGTAAATCTGACCTAAAATCTGAAAGCATTGCAAAAAACACTTAATAATTAATTACTGTTGCCAAGTCAAATGCTTCGTTCAAGTTCAATTCGTAAAGATGTAAATTCAATATTGACGTTATCCTAATCATCCACTGACGTGGTTATCAGATTAATGTGCATTATGAATGCATGTCCGATTAGAGTGATAAAAGAACAAACGGCCTTATTTACATAAACACATTGGACTTTAGACCCGACGCATAATGTGAAACGTTTGGAAAGTTACACTGTAGCAAATAATATTTTATTTTTATTATGAGCCTTACGTGTCCCACTCCCACTGCAGGGCAAAGGCCTCACTTCCGACATGCGGTAGATGTGGCCTGTCTAGGTTCATTTTGTTCCAAAATCCATCCGGTTCCAAAATGGAACGTCTCCTGTAGAATCCCATGCATACAATGCAGAACCAACGTATCAAGGTCAATTTCACTAGCGAATAGCTGTAAAATTGTGTAATTCAGATTTTTATTCACCTGGATTAAAAACCACAATAGTTCAGTAAGTTACATAATAATACTTACGTAGAGTTTTGCTATTTTAAAGAAATACATAACTATGCTATGCTTATCATGTTAATTTCTTTTTAGAGCAGTAATAAGGATGTTTTGGTTTTTTTAATAGTTTGTCTAAGATTGAATAGATAATAGATTCCTTTGAAAGTTTAATTTTAAGGTCTCATAAGGACTTCCGGAAGCAGCCCGGAATCTGGATTTGTGCCCTATTAATGGCGATAGGCTCGTCCCTTACTACAGTCTGCATGAGACTTACAAGTACGGTCAACAAGCTATTTGGTTTACATTTAACAATGAAATTTGTGCGTTAAACTGTAAAGCAAATAGCTTGTTCGACCGTACCTTACCTACATTACACATCTCATAGCGCAACATCGCATGATAGTGATAAGTTCCGTATGTATAACGTGCACTTGGCAACTACTCTGACAACGTCATCGTCACGTGGCTATGCACTGCGCGAGCGCACCATGGAGTGCGTATTGCGTTTTACGATGTTTATTATGGAATATAGGTTAGTAGGGATTGTATTTTCAAGGTTAACGATTATGGTTTACTGAAACACTAGTTCCAAGATTGATGTTTCACTTTCAACAATGCGTATTTTATTTGTTGCATTTATTTGTGCGTAGAAAGGCATCAGTTGTAAACGCAAAATGCATTTTAGACGCAATAGCAGCGTGTTGACATGGCGCCAGTTTGATGTCATTGAATGGTCGTGGCAAGACCCGGAAATGCCGATCATTTGAGCTTATTTCGTTCGTCCGAAACAACTGGATATGGTATTCTATAAAATTTTGATCCAGCGGTTCATCTCTTTCATCAAGGCAAGTCTAACCCAGAGACGCCAACAACGGTAACATCAATCTCCTGCCCTTATATTATTATGTCTTCTTCTTCCATACTTCTCTATTACTCATCATCTCTTTCTGACCATATCATCCTTCACACAGTCCAGAACTCCAGTCATTTGTCACAAAACTCATCAAATTCACATGACGGTCTCGTTACAATTTTGTCATATATTTCCTGTTATTGTGTACTAGGCCACCAGGAGTAAACAGGAACTGTTTTGTTTTACAGTAAACATTGATATTGCCAAATAGCGTCGTTACGATTAGTAAATATTGAACCTAGCGTACTAAAAATAACTGTTGTTCGGAAGTGCCTTTGTTTTATTAGATGGGTGGGCTGATCCAAACTGGTTGTTACGTTTTGTAGCGTAGGGTCCTATTTGGTTTCTGAATGCATTATTTTATAAGCTGTTGTATAGAACCAAATCATAGTCTTCCTGCCCTTATCTCAATTGATGTTGAGATCGGTGTTGCACGTCGTCTTCTCCCATTGGTACAACTCTATTAGCTTTATATCCGAAGTCTGTGAACTTTCTAGCCTTTGTTTTACGGTAGAGCTTAATTTTTGAGTTTAACTGTTGGTCGCAAGCGACTTCGGAGCGTGGTGCCTTGGGTTTGATTACCGGGAAAAAGGTGTCACTGGGTTTTTCAATTAAGAATTTCATGATACCTCCGTGTAACGGAAAGCACGTTAAGCTGTTGATCCTACCCCTGATCTCTCTACGAGCGTGTCGAAATGCCGACTCATACCCCCATCGGACTATGAGAGTAAAGGAACAGAGTGCACCTGTGGGCACTGACACTTGTGCACTATAATATCTGCCGCGGCGATGGCTAAATTTCCACTGGCAACGACCACCGTGGAAACGGATTTTGTCGACGGAAGAATAGACAATATGACAGATTGTAAGAGTTTTCTATTGTAATTTTTTTTTGATAGCATCAATCATCCATAATCAAGATTCAGTATAAGTAAGGAAGAATTATCCCGAACGAATGATTCAGAACAATCAGTAGTTGCCCCCTGCGGTTGCGTGGTGGAAACTGCCGATATTACTGAGTTATCATCATTTGTGTTGAACGAGCCAATCAGCCGGCACGCGCTGTTCAGATGATGTCTCATTGTTGCTAGTAAATCATTGTAATTGAGAAGTAATATAGAGGCTCCGGTTTATTATATGCCGATACAAGGTTCTAGAGATGTGATGGTAGATTGGGACCGCTAATAAATGGCCAGCATAGCCATCCAACTCACACATGTATTACAGAGAGTAAGAGAAAAATACTGCAGGGGGGTCTAGCTAGATCGTTCCAAAATGGGCTAGGGTTTCCTGAAGCTAGTTATTATAGTAAAATACATCTCGGGTTGCAATACAGCCTTTGAGCTCACCCCATCAACGAACTTGCTGACCGGCTTGAACCTTGAACTATTCTGCAAAACGTGGCACGCTTTTCGTGACTGACTGAGTTTTATTATGATTGTGTGGAACCGTACTGTGGACAATAAACACACGTGACACGTGGGTAACACGCGTTTAATAGATGATTCACGTTCATCGTCGATACCTATTTGAGTACCTAATTAATGATTTATGAATAGCGATAAGGCTCGATGCCTACAGGTTTTTGTTGTGTAGGCATTCAATTGGGAATGTAAATAGAGAATGTTTTATATTTTTATCTGTCTGTCTCTCTGTATTTACGATATTATCGCAAGTGGAACGACCTGCGTCCTAATTGCGTTACACAATTTCTAACACAATCCGAAGGGAATGCCTAATCCATCATCATCTTCCTGCCCTTATCCCATTCTCCTTGGGGTCGTCGCAACACGTTTTCTTCTTCCATTCTCCCCTGTCAGACGTCACAGCATCATTTACTCCTTTCTATTTCATATCATTCCTCACAAAATCCACATCATCACTCATCTTTTCTCTGGCCTTTCTCCCCCTCTCTCTATCCATCAACATTCATGTCCATCACTCTTTTAGTCACATCCGTATCATCCCTCTTTACATGTCCATACCAAGACAAACGGAATCCTTTCATTTTTATGTGAAATGCATGCCCTCTAAAGCTGCTCGTCGTGCTGCTGACTCGTTATTCACGTTGTCAACAGACAACGTGAATAATATGCTGACGTGATAATAGACGATCATACTTTCTCAATGCTCCCGGCATTGAGAAAGTATGATATGTTTTGTCCGGGCACATGTGATAGGTACCTATGTACCTATCACATGTGCCCGGATTCTGGCATTCTTTATAAGAGAAACCCTTTTGTGATGCCATTCTTGATATAAGTAAGTACTTAATTGTATTCTATTAAGTATCAAGCCTCAAGACATCAAGTCTTGTACCTAATCCTCGAAGGGGCAGCATGCATATAGCATATATATAGGCAGTACACCCACATTTCGCAAGTTATGACTTGGGGCGAGCCTAGCGAGAATTTGAAAGAAGAGAGAAAGGAAAGAAATTCTCTAAGCTGCTACTGCGAAATTTTTGTTGAAAAACCAAATTACACTGCTCTTCATAAGTATCGAACCCTCGCCTCGGCTTCGTTTTAGCTGTAGTCTTTTGCTCTCAAAAAAAACCCTACAATGTTATAATAACCGATTACAGCCCAGTCAGAATTTACAAACAGTCGTATTACTTAAATAGAATAATGCATCATTTGAAAGATAACTATCACCAATTTGATATGATATCACAATAAACGTAGCCGGTTATATCTGATTTCCACAGTACACGTTTGTTTTGTTTACGTAGATAATATTAAAATGTGTAATTCTTACTGGAATTACCCCAAAAATATTGACGTAACGGATCCTAAAGATTATACATGTAGCATACCTTAACAAAATAACAAAACTTGTAAAACAGACAAATAATAAAAGCAAAACAGTTTTGTCAGAAGTGGGATTCGAACCCACGCCCTCAGAGAGGACCAGAACAACTCTACTTACGTTTAGTAAGCAAGGGAACCTTGAGTCTGGCGCCTTAGACCGCTCGGCCATCCTGACATGCTAAGTGTTGGCGAAATAATCAACCCGTTTCGTGCCATATCGTGGTTTGTTTATCCGTTGTGAACGGACTGTACCATTGTGTTGGAGGCGGACTTAATGTCATAGGCATTTTCAACCACTCAACCCTTGGGTGACGCAGAGCCAAACAGTGGTAGGTCATTGCCAATGACTATGGTTCATGTGGAATGACCGTTAGTGGTCTTAGTCCAAGATTGAATCAAGTAATTCAAAGAAATAACGCTCAGAATTTCCTCATCATTTTAAACGGCGTATTATAATAGACCGTGGTTACAAAACGCCGCTAACTCCTTTGCAGTTGGACCGAAGCCACAAAATCTCGGTTAATTTTGCGTGTGTAAGCCACACTTCAAATTGCAAAATATCTTTCTTGATTCTTTTCAACCTTTACACCTTGTAAATTGTTATAGCAGTTAGTCGAGCAAAAACCGTTGAACTACAGGCTAGGCAGCTGAGCGGTGCGAAGTTCCGTAGCGACGATGTGAAATAGTGCGCACATGAGCGGTGCGAGGATGTGTAGTCCAGATGCGAGCGGTAACCACACCGTCTAGTGACTGCTATTTTTCGCTCGCGTCCGTCCTATAGCACACATCCCTCGCAACACAATCTTCACATACATATTTCCCTTGTTTTGCATGTACAAAAAACTCCGCTGAGCCGCTTTCGCTACGTCCTCATACATCTCTGGTGAAAACGCAGCATAAGGCGACTGTCCTATCGGGCGAGAAGCTAGTATCGTCGGCATTGTGAACAGTCACAGTCAGCGATTCTTATCAACTGCTCATATAATAACATGTATCTCTTTAACTGACACGGAACCTAGTGGATCCTACAACATTTTGTCTGTTTCTTCCGAGAAAATACTCGATAGATGCCCGTTTCGTCGTCGACGTTGTGATGTAACACACATTAATATACCTAGTTACTGATAGCAGTGACTATACAGGTTCTAGGTTAAAGCTGTTTAAGAGCGGGCCTAACGCTAGGATAAATTCTGATTTCCCCCGCGCGTCTCGCTACACCCGCATTAGTGCCGATAACAAACACGGGCGGCCGCGGCGCCACGACGCGCGAAGCGTGGGACCAAGCTTGCGTAGTGTAGCGGGTAGGGCGTAGTATATGCAAGCAACACAGTTAAATAAAGCCACTTTTTTTTCTTATTTTTTTTTGTATTCATTTTTTAACACCTTCTATACAATACATTCCTATGTTGTTTGTATGTCGTGAAATAAAAGTTTCGACTTTTGAGTACTCCATTTCATCTTATTTTTTTCTCCATTTCGTTTTATCATCACGCCTGTTATTTTGACGACCCGATTGGCGCAGCGGTAGTGAGGCTGCCTTACGTTCTTAGGGTCCCGGGTTCGAATCCCGGTCGGAGCAAATGTTTGAGTGATGAGCATGGACATTTGTTTCCGAGTCATGGATGTTTATATGTATGTATAATATGTATGTATTTACAAACAAAAAGTATCTATGTAGTATATCAACTATCTGGTGTCCACGACACAAGCCTCGTTGCTAAGTGTGGCACTAGATGGCGCTGTGTGTAATGTCCAGCAATATTTATTTATTTATACTTGAAGGTGGTTTTTTTTTTGGTTTTTTTGGCCCACGAGTGCCATACGCTCGACAACATAAACAAACACATATTAATGTCTACAATTTTTGCACAAATACCAACTAAAAAGAAAATGTTATATTATAAAAACAAAACGATAACAAAAAGTAAAATGATGAAATAATAAAATAAATAACATTCGATTTTTTAATAACTTATAAAATGTATAAATACTGTGACCATTAATAAGAGCAAAAAGGCATTCATAAACACCAAACATGACAAAATCGAGAAATGTATAAAATTGATAACCATAATAAAATTGAGGACATACCGTACAATAAGAATCAATAATAAAAGTAAAAATAATAGAATGTATACAATTTATGACATTGGTAAAATTGAATAGGTAACGAATAAAAATTGATGAAATTAAAAAAAATAAAGATAATATATTGATAACTATGCTAATATTTAAAAATGCATAAGATTGTATTAATGATACCTATACATGATATATACCTAATTGATAAAAACATTGATGAAAATTGTTTTAAATTGATACATCAAGACACAATAACAAAAATTATAGAATGTGTAAAATTCATAACATTGGTAGAATAAATATTTATAAAATACTGTGCCCGTTAATAAAAAGAACAAAAATCGAAAATTTTATAAAATTGATAACAAAAATAAATTTGATGACATACACTTAGAATCAGAAACAAAAAGTAAAAATGGAGGAATGTGTAAAATTTATGAGCTCAAAATGAAAATCCCAGGCGGCCAGAACATTTTTGGTTTTCGATCATGGGTGTCGTTTTCATAGTTTTTGGGGTCGCTGAATACAAAAATGAGGTCAATTTTGACCTCATTTTCTCGGCGCCATCTTGGATTTTCATTTTGACGTCATTTTCGTTATCAGTGACCACGTAAACCATGAAAAGGACACCCATGATGGAAAAACCTAAAAATGTCATCAGCGCCATCTTGGATTTTTATTTTGACCACATTTTTCGTAATAAGCAACCATGAAAACCATGAAAACGACACCTATGTTTTTTATAACCTAAAATTATAACCTAAAATTTTGCTCGCCGCCACCTTGGATTTTTATTTTGACCTCATTTTCGTTATCAGCGACTCCGAAACCATGAAAATGTCACCCACGACAGAAAAACCAAAAAACCAACTTCAAGTATAAATAACAGGCGTGAATGTTTACAGAGTGAACCTCAGTGGCCATTAAGTCGCGCAAAAGTCCAGTCGCGCAAGTGTCTTTCGCGCAAGTTTCTTGATACCTACTACCTACCTCCTACCTACTACCTACCTACCTACTACCTACCTCCTACCTACCTACTACCTACTACCTACCTACTACCTACCTACTACCTACCTACTACCTACCTACTACCTACCTACTACCTACCTACTACCTACCTACTACCTACCTACTACCTACCTACTACCTACCTACTACCTACCTACTACCTACCTACTACCTACCTACCTACTACCTACCTACCTACTACCTACCTACCTACTACCTACCTACCTACTACCTACCTACCTACTACCTACCTACCTACTACCTACCTACCTACTACCTACCTACCTACTACCTACCTACTACCTACCTACTACCTACCTACTACCTACCTACTACCTACCTACCTACTACCTACCTACTACCTACCTACTACCTACCTACCTACTACCTACCTACTACCTACCTACTACGTACCTACTACCTACCTACTACCTACCTACTACCTACCTACTACCTACCTACTACCTACCTACTACCTACCTACTACCTACCTACTACCTACCTACTACCTACCTACTACCTACCTACTACCTACCTACTACCTACCTACTACCTACCTACTACCTACCTACTACCTACCTACTACCTACCTACTACCTACCTACTACCTACCTACTACCTACCTACTACCTACCTACTACCTACCTACTACCTACCTACTACCTACCTACTACCTACCTACTACCTACCTACTACCTACCTACTACCTACCTACTACCTACCTACTACCTACCTACTACCTACCTACTACCTACCTACTACCTACCTACTACCTACCTACTACCTACCTACTACCTACCTACTACCTACCTACTACCTACCTACTACCTACCTACTACCTACCTACTACCTACCTACTACCTACCTACTACCTACCTACTACCTACTTACTACCTACCTACTACCTACCACCTACCTACTAACTACCTACCTACTACCTACCTACTACCTACCTACTACCTACCTACCTACTACCTACCTACTACCTACCTACTACCTACCTACTACCTACCTACTACCTACCTACTACCTACCTACTACCTACCTACTACCTACCTACTACCTACTACCTACCTACTACCTACCTACTACCTACCTACTACCTACCTACTACCTACCTACTACCTACCTACTACCTACCTACTACCTACCTACTACCTACCTACTACCTACCTACTACCTACCTACTACCTACCTACTACCTACCTACTACCTACCTACTACCTACCTACTACCTACCTACTACCTACCTACTACCTACCTACTACCTACCTACTACCTACCTACTACCTACCTACTACCTACCTACTACCTACCTACTACCTACCTACTACCTACCTACTACCTACCTACTACCTACCTACTACCTACCTACTACCTACCTACTGCCTACCTACTGCCTACCTACTGCCTACCTACTGCCTACCTACTGCCTACCTACTACCTACCTACTACCTACCTACTACCTACCTACTACCTACCTACTACCTACCTACTACCTACCTACTACCTACCTACTACCTACCTACTACCTACCTACTACCTACCTACTACCTACCTACTACCTACCTACTACCTACCTACTACCTACCTACTACCTACCTACTACCTACCTACTACCTACTACCTACCTACTACCTACCTACTACCTACCTACTACCTACCTACTACCTACCTACTACCTACCTACTACCTACCTACTACCTACCTACTACCTACCTACTACCTACCTACTACCTACCACCTACCTACTACCTACCTACTACCTACCTACCTACCGGTTAATTCGGACGGGTTGTATATATTTAAAATAATTTCGGACAAAAATAATGCACATAAATCAATCATCCGTTTATTTTGCGTTTACTATGAGCTTATGCACGTAAAAAATACATAGTACATTCGACTTCGGCAATCAGCCATCATTTGAGTCTTCAACTGTTTTAGTTATCGCTTTTCAATTGTATTTTTCTTGTTACCCATGTTACACAAAAAAAATAATTGATTCAATGATATTATTAATGGCGAATTGGCGCGGAGCAAAGTGACATAGACTACCCGTCTCAACAGAGCGAGGGCAACTGATCGGCGAGTGATCGGTGAAACAAACTGATGTCTCAAGCTCGCATCACGCGGGACGGAAGACTGCGTATTGCGCGGAATAAAAATGTAGTAAACGCCAAAAGCTTTGAGTCTGTTATCTCTTAAAATAGAAAATATTTTGAAAAAATGCCAATGTCAGCTATAGGTTATATATGAGTGATAATATTTATCAAGTTTATGGTTCAGTAACATGCACCAAAATAGAATAAAAACCAAAAATGTTGAAAATTAGAGGTAACTTTGTGATGGTTTTCTATCGAGAAAATTTTATCCTATTATGTTTTTCGCCAATGTCAACCATTACATTTATAATGAAGTTTCCTGACATATACTTTTTTTCCAAATGGAACATGATTTACTACTCTAAAAATCTAATCAAAAATTGAAGAATTTGCTTTAGGCCCGCTCTTAACAACACGGGAAAATATTTTCGCACATAAAACATAACCGATAAATGACTTGGTTTACGTATTTATCTATTGCAGTGTTATTAATGCAACTATTTCTAGTGCGCAGACGTGCAAAGCTGCTTTTGTTTTCCGCAAAATATTGCCAAGTGGAACATTGACCTAGTGTTCTCTTTGTCTGTTCATCATGATCATGTGCTCAGCCTTTTCGAAAATATGTCTTGCTTGGCTTGCAGTCCAACCGTATGCAGTTGAATACTAGTATTTTAGATGGAGACTATGTTTATCTGACCTCCACAGTTCAGGTACACTACTGAGTAACAAGCTACCGCTTTGTTGTCAGACTTTCAGGATTTTGAATATCCGTAACTATTGTTAAATATCTGCACATGAGGGCCCGGACGAACAGTTAAACTTGCACATGCTTTCTAAGACACTGCGGGGTCCCGGTTCTCTGGTTCGGTCCCGATTATACACCAAAATTCTATCACTGTCTAAGTAGTTTTAGTAGTGGCAGATTTTTTTTTATGGAAAAGCTCATCTGAAGATGTGCAAATACCAATGCTATTTTTACTGCTGAACAGCGTTCCTGTATTTCGAGGTATTTAATGGATGTCCGTATAGTTTCAGGCACACCAAAAATTTCTTAAAGATCAGAGGCCCTACTCTCTAACGCTCCGTCCGTATATTCGGATCAATTCGTCTCTCTCGCGCACGTCTGTAGATGAGTGCGAGTGAGAGAGACGGATAGATCCGAATATATAGACGGAGCGTTAGAGAGTAGGGCCTCTGCGCATGAGGGCCCGCACGACGTACTTTCCAAAACACTGCGGGATCCTGGTTCTTTGGCTGTCACACACCAAAATTCTATCTAAGTCAAAGTAGTTTTAGTAGTGGCAGAATTCTTTTATGGAAAAGCTCGTCTGAAGAAGTATGTGCAACTACCAATGCTATTTTAACTGCTGAACAGCGTTCCTGTATTTCGAGGTAAATGGATGTCGGTATAGTTTCAGGCAAGGCACCAAACATTTCTTGGCTCTAAGCTGGCGTTATTTTTTTGTTCAAAATGAGCCTTTCGCTTAATGCTGCAAAATTTCTCTAGCCTTTTCAAAACATTTACTAGCACAGGTAACATTTAAAGATGTAACCGGACTTTGGCCCCATCTGCACCTGTTACAGCAAATTAAAAGTTAACAACACATAATAATCTATTAATAGTGCCGATTACATAATGTCCAGTCTACGTACGGCCTAACTTTTTTACCGGCGTCCGTCTCGCTCTTGACCGAGCCGACGACTGACATTGAACTTGAGCTCGATAGTTTTGCACTAGTCTATTGCCAGTTACGTGAGCAATTTACCTTCACTGATATAACTATCTATATCTCACTTATATTAACATTATTCTAACTGGCATAATCCTTATAATGTGAGTAATGGCATCAGGTGTTACGTTGCGCAAATTCATGACTTGAAATATTATGCATAATATTTAGTTTTAATTGGCATACAATTAACGAACCACCAGATTTAGCAAAATGTAACTAACGGCAAAAAAATTAGTAAATGATTGCCAAAATTAGTAAATGATCACCAAAATTAGTAAATGATAACCAAAATTAATCCTCACTATAAGGTGAAATTAGAACCAAAAATTTTTGTTGATGTCTACCAGAAATTGAACTGTTATGCTCTTGCATCCGAGTCGACCCGGTCGACGCGGGGCTCCTACTTCTGAATGGTTTATAAAAAATAACCAAAAAGGGTACGGCGGGGTCTATTCGCTCGCTTCCCTCGCTCATTCGACCCCGCCATACCCTTCTAACCTACGTATAAATACCTAATCTATCCGTGTCGGGGTGCCCCAAGTCACTAGTTTGTCATCACTACCTCATTAAAATTTGGTGCTCAATTTACTAAATTTGGTGCTCAATTTACTAAATTTGGTGATCAATTGATATTTTAGGTGATAGATGTTAGTGGTCACAAAGTTATTTTTGGTGGTCATTATATTTCCCCCCTATACATATTATGTATGTAGATGGCTATAAAAGTATAGGAAGGCCAAAGAAACGATGGATGGACTGTGTGACAGGCACAAGACTATAATATGGCTAGAAAGGAGGTGACCGCTCAGATGTCGGGTAATAGAGAAGTATGGAAGAAGTCATGCTGCGCCGACCACAAACAAATTGGGACATAAGGGCAGGAGAATGACCCGGGGTTGCGGGACTGTTCGAAAGAGATACCGTGGCCCCGGAACACAAAGGGCGATGAAGGAACATGGATGGGTTTTAGTCAGTAAAAGTCTGACACTCCCTCCTGCTCCGCCCAGAGCGGGAGGAGACATTTGATGATTTCCCATCAGAAAAAAAAAAGGGCAAGAGAATGATGATTCTGCAAATAGATACAGGCTTAGATACAGGATGCACCACCGCTTGCTCGCTAAAATTATATACATGGGAGGACGAAGAAATGTCCCGTGGATTGGAAAAAAATCAGCTGATGCAAACAAAAATGTAAAACGTAATGGAACAGCCATTGCCTGAACAAGCTAACTGCCTTTGTTGTGGTACTTGTTGATTGTTCTTATCGGGGAAGGCCAAGGCTATCGCGAACGTATCTAAATGTAATATTGATAACATTATTTTTGTCACTTAATCGACACGTGAACATTTATCGGTGACTCATAATATCTACGTAGCATTTCCAAAATAATGCGATTACAGATATTCATTCATAAGTTTTTTTGTTTACGTACCTACTTAATAATAAGTAACTGTTTTCCTTAAAAGTTGAGTCATTTAAGTAATTCATGAAACTTCATGTTCATTTTGCGGTTCATGGGACGATGCCTTTACATAAACAATTCGAATTGTAATTGGCGTTATTGATCTCGACTTTTCGACGACAAAAAGGAGGAAATTCTCAAGTCGAAGCGTATATTTTGTGTTACGACTCTTTTCTAATTTAATAGCCTCGGCGAGAAGAAATCAGGTGATGGTGATGAGTTAGTTGTTATGAATAGTAATGTCTTTGTCACAAATAGTAGTCTTTGTCGTTCAACGGAAAAAACGAAAGCCATTTCCATTGGCATTCCTGGGGTGCAAAAATAAAGGGAACTTATGTATTTGGTCTTTCCTTTTCTATATCTTGTTTCTAAAGTTATTTACTTTGACTCCCATACCAGTATATATTTCTTTCCAGGCCTCATTCCGCCCGCTGTTATCCTGCGCCCCTGTTGCTATGGTGGCGCTGGACCGCAATGCGCACACACAAGACATCACCAAAAATATCCAGTACATCAGCAACGATAAGATCAAGCTGACAGCAGATCCGGCGACCATGAAGTGAGTAACTGCCTTTTTTACTCTAGCAATTTTTGACATACATACGTTGAAAAAAGTTTCCATAGATCTCGAGTGGCAGGCACACTTAAATGTAAGTCCAGTTCGCAATGGGTCAACGTGCTCTCGCGTTGCTGACACGCCAATATTTTTACGACAAAATCAGTTATTCGCATGTAATTCGTGCCTTTATGTGAGTCTTTTCTTAGGTCTATGTTTCATCCACCAAGTTCTGAACGCACCTTTTGACGTTTGACAGATTACGTTTCGTTGTCTGTGCGAATCTGTGCGATGACGTTTGCTTGTCAGTGCAATTTTGGTTGAAAGATGGTCGCTCCGTGCTTGTAATTTTGGTACACGCTGTTTCGTGTAATTATTGGTTGAAAACTTTGAGTTATTGTTAATCCGATACCATCTTGATCGGTGTTTGATATTTTGTTGATAATTGAGTGAAAATTGAGAAATCTCGCCATTTGGGGTCATGACCGCGAGTGATTTGTTGGTTATGTAGCCGGCCTTTGTGTTTTATTTGAACGCCGGTAATTTCCTAAATTCAGTGCTGGACTATTACATCCCCGATTGGGTTAGCAAACCGGGATAAAATTCAGTTGGACATTGGTGAAAGGTGCCACGTGTGTGATAGGAAGGTTTGTCCAGAAAGACGTCGGTACGCGCTGTGGGGCGCCCTTTGGTTACCGTCGTAATCTCACATAACTACACATACACCACACAAACCACAGTTATACTTACACCCCACCCAGATAAGACGGAACCAGGGAATACGCCACATCTCCGGTTCCAACGTGATGGGTAAGTTATATCTAATAGTTGAATAGTTGTATTCACTTGTCGATTGAACAAATATTATTTTGATTGGGGCTCCGCGTAATCGCGGACATCGTGAGTCTGTTTGTGCAGTCTCACACAGTCTACTTGCACCACAAATACCTAAACTCGCTAAACGCTAAATTAATTTAAAACATCATTGTTTCTGAAAATCGTTTGAAGATGTCTGAGTCGGAGTGATGTGTTTAACTATTTCTAGTTCAAATTAACCTTAGTTTAATAACTTGTCTGATATCGTAAATCGTAGGTTCATTTACATTCATTCACATCTAACATGCACAAAGAGCGTCGAAAAATTCGTTCACATCGCTGTCAAGGAGAAAAGTGTCCAGAAGGCGTGCAGCATTGCCTTATGGATGGCAATGCTGATTCTTTGACCAAAACGTAGGCTAGCTTTCTGGTCATGGGAAGAGTCGACCAACCGCTTGGCGATATCCCGAAAGTCTAGGTGGGCAATCGGACCCAATTGCCCTAGTGTATCTGCAGGCCATCATAACCTCGTGTTTACGAGCTAGTAATAGTCTATTTCCTGCAGCAAGCAACTTGGGAACTCAGTAATCGTTTAATCGATGACCTGTTTTAATTACCCCGTAGTCGTGTTTCTCCGCGGCTGACCATGTCGTACGCAAGCCAAGTCAGATGCCCATGGGCGGCATAAAAACTCTGACACCAGGTTAGGCACTAACCACACTGATAAGAAAGAAAAAACCATGTCCTATATGAATTAAGTGCTAAATTCGACAGATCAAACTAAGTTGAATATCGCGAGGATAGTTATGAGTAAGAATGTGGTTGGCTACAACAATAAAGGAAGAGCGAAGAAACGACGGATGGACTTGGTAATGGTATGGTGGTAATAACAAAAAGGCATACAATTAACGAACCACCAGATTTAGCAAAATGTAACGGCAAATAAATCATTTTTAATTGCCACAATTAGTAAATGATCACCAAAATTAATCCCCATATAATCGTAAAATTAGAACCAAAAATATTTTTTTTAGTTAATGACCACCAGAAATTGAACTGTCATGCTCTTGCATCCGAGTCGAGGCCTCGAGGGAGACCTGATCGACGGAGCCCCGCTTCACGGGCTCCTACTTCTGAATGGTTTATAAAAAAATAACCGCGAAGGGTATGGCGGGATCAATTCGCTCGCTTCGCTCGCTTATTCCCTTCTAACCTAATCTATCCGTGTCAGGGACTCAGGGTGCCCCAAGTCGGCCTAGGCAAAACTAGTTTGTCATCAACCACCTCATTAAAATTTGGTGCTCAATTTACTAAATTTGATGATCAATTTATATTTGATAGATGTTAGTGGTCACAAAGTAATTTTTGGTGGTCATCATATTTTCCCCCTAACAAAAATGATATGGCTAGAAAGAGGATGACGACTAAGAGAAGTAGAAGAAGGCGTAGGAAGAAGAAGACATTCTGGGTCGACGCGAAATAAAGTGTGATAAATGATGATAGAGTAAGAACTAAATTTGCTTTGATCCTTATAATGTAAACCTTGAAGTTCAAATCCTGCTCGGTGATAGTTTAAAGTTTTAACGAATGGAGTTTCAGAAATTCGGACCTTGAAAGTTTACCTTTAGAGTCTATCACAATCATTACCACGCAATGTCGAAACGATATGCAGAGCAGTATGCAGTGATGGCAGTTTTCTGTTATTGCTCTCATGGTGCTAAATCGCATCTCTATTAACATTTTGTGTAATTTTAAATACCAAAGTAAGTCAAGTAAGCACTCAACTTCTCTCGACAATATTTTCCTTTCCAAGTTGCGTCCAATCTTCTCTCAGACAAATATATGTACTACTCTCGCAATGCAGCCAACACGTGATGCCGTATCTCAAACGTTACGCAATCTCATTGGTACACTTGTGTAGTTGTGATATAATTACCTACATTCTATTTCTTTCGCGTCTTGAATTGAGAGCCAATCGGGGGACTGGGTCGATTTGACACTGGAACAGAGAACTGGTGATCTGTTACTATGTTACATCGTATGATCGAATGCGTGGAGTGATTCCAGCTAAAAACAATTGAACATCGATGCATAAATTATGCGGAGCTGATCATCTGTCTAGCTTCATACGTCACGTCTGGCGAGCATATCAGTATATAATTTGCTACAGATTAAAGTTCGGATCAATACGAATCGATTTTTGGATGAATTAAGGTCGTACGTTGCTGCGTTTTTTAGTTACATAGCTTCGAATTTGTAACAAAAAATCGGTACTAAATAATTTGCTCGTGAATATTTGCTCTGGGGCTAATGGTCAATACCGTTTTCAAAACGAAGAAAATCTATGAGGCAGACATGGTTTTGTTATAGCCGTTAAATGATTGTCTGAAAACATTCCTTTATTTTTAAAAAGAAACAAATCTGCATTCACACATTTTCGAAAATTCGCTGGCCACAGTGGCCACACTCGGGAATCGAACCGACTAAAATTCTCAAAATAACATCCTGGACTTTGTTGACATCAATATAGGGTAAATCATATAAATAAAATCCCTCCAACAAACATGGTAAGTAAATTAAAAAAAAACTTTTTGCAAAAAAAATAAAACCGACTTCAAAACACAAAAAAGTGAAAAATAACTTTAGCTTCAGAAGTCGGTGACCTTTTTTGATTCATTTAGTTTTTTTTGTCACCGACTTCTGAAGCTAAAGTTATTTTTCACTTTTTTTGTGTTTTGAAGTCGGTTTTATTTTTTTTGCAAAAAGTTTTTTTATTTTTCCATTTTTAGTCGTAATAGCCTATACAAATATATGCTATGCATTTATTTTACATTGTTAACAATACATGTCATGGTAATAGGCTTATCCCCAATAAATGGAACTTAACATATCTAAACTGTCGAAATTTACGTGTATTGTACACATCTGCGTACCCCTCAGAGCATACAGGCTTGATGTTACGTCATGATGTTGTATAAACAATAAACATCCAAGCGATTGCAAAAATCACGACCGATTTACCGTCTAGTTTTGAAGAGTTCCATTGTATATCTCCGAAGACCACCATCAGATCTTCACCAAATTTAAATGCGACCATCATAGGAGTATACTCTTTCAAATAAAAAATAATTTGGAAAATCACTCCACAAATGCAGGAGAAATCGGTGAACATACATGAAATTATACCACACGACTGAAGTAAAAATATTCATAAAATAAAAAACTTTTTGGCAAAAAATAAAACCGACTTCAAAAAACACAAAAAAGGGAAAAATAACTTTAGCTTCAGAAGTCGGTGACTTTTGTTTGATTGATATTTTTTTTGTCACCGACTTCTGAAGCTAATGTTATTTTTCCCTTTTTTGTGTTTTTTGAAGTCGGTTTTATTTTTTGCCAAAAAGTTTTTTATTTTACCATTTTTAGTTGTTCCCAAACAAATATTTGCTATGATTTATTAGACTGATAATAGGCGTGAGCAGCGGTGGCCTAGTGGTGGCGGCTCCGACTTACGAACAGCAAATCGTGGGTTCGAACCCAGACAGGCGTATTACTTTGTGTAATTTATATCATCACCACTGCTCTCAAAACGGCGAACGAAAACATCGTGAGGAAACCGGCTGTCCTATAACCAAAACATTCGAAGACATGTGACATCTACCAAGTACCAATCCGTGGGCCCGCGTGCTGGGTTATAGCCCATTCTCTCTTATAAAGAGGAGGCCTGTGTCCCAGCAGTGGGAACATTAATAGGCTGATGATGAATAGGCGTATCCCCAATATATGGAACTTAACATATCTTTTTTTTCGGATGGGAAATCATCAAATTACCCCTCCCGCTCTGGGCGGAGCGGAAGGTAGTGTCAGACTTTTACTGACTAAAACCCATCCATGCTCCTTCTTAGCCCTTTGTGTTCCAGGGTCGCAGTATCTCTTTAGAACAGTCCCTTTTGCTGACATCTCTGAGGCGCGCGCGGAACACGAACGAACTGTCGAGATCTGGGTGTATTGTACACATCTGCGTATCCCCTCAGAGCATACAGGCGTGATGTTACGTCATGATATTGTATAAACAATGAACATCCAACCGATTGGAGCTATCACAACAGATTTGCCGTCCCTTTTTGAAGAGTTCTATTGTATATCTCCGAAGATCAGCATCAGATCTTCACCAAATTAAAATGGGATCACCTCAGGAGTATACTTTTTCAAGTAAAAAAAGAATTTTGAGAATCGGTCCACAAATGGGAGAGAAATCAGGTAAATTGTACACTTCTGCGTACCCCCTCAGAGCATACAGGCGTGATGTTCCGTCATGATATTGTATAAACAATGAACATCCAACCGATTGGAGCTATCACAACAGATTTGCCGTCTCTTTTTGAAGAGTTCCATTGTATATCTCCGAAGGTCAGCATCAGATCTTCACCAAATTAAAATGGGACCACCTCAGGAGTGTACTCTATCAAATGAAAAAAGAATTTTGAAAATCGGTCCACAAATGGGAGAGAAATCAGGTAACATACATAAAAAAAAAAAAAAAAAATACATACACACGAACATATAACCTCCGCCTTTTTTGAAGTCGGTTAATGAAAACTACTGGGCCAAACTATGTAAAATTTTTATGGGACCAAATGGCAACTATTCCGCATCAAACTAAAAAAGAATCACGTAAATCGGATCATAAATCTCAGCGTAATCGGTGTACATACATAAAATAAAAAAATAAAAAAATACCGATCGAATTGAGAACCTCCTCCTTTTTGGAAGTCGGTTAATGAAAGAAATCTAAAGTTATAATTTCAATGGGATAAATTCAATAAGAAAAAGCACTTTTACTCCAAAGATGGACCTTAAAGGTCATGGCACACTAGACAAGCACCGCACCGCTCCAACCCAGCATTTTACTTGCCATTCAAATATGAGCATTAAATCGTTTGTCATAAAATATATTTTATCATGTCTGTATGAAAAAGCTTACGGAGGGTGGTCAGCGCGCTTGCCGCTACACCCGTGTGAAATATTTTTTGATAGTTTAACTGACGGACTAATTCGATTTTTTCAGGACACAAGCCTACGTGTTTGTTTGTGCAAATTACAATCACAACAATCATATCTAAATAGTTCTTCGTCATTTTAATCAATAAATGACGTCAAAGATAATTGTTAATTAGGTACATAACATCAGTAATTTAATGGACTTTTGAGTAAAAGATCTTTATCTTATCCCGTTGAATTATAAGTTAAGATTTCATGGTTTTCCCTTAATTTAATTTATCATATTTGTTAGAGAGAATTGATACATAATAATATGTATATTGACTCTGTCGATTGTTATCAAAAAAGTACAGGATGTTATTTTTTAGAATTTTTGTCGGTTCGATTCCCGAGTGTGATCTGCTTTCGAAATATCACTGGCCTGGGTGTTTGCCACATTGATGTTCTTTCTTTTTATAAGCAATAGAAACAACAGTCACGAGCAAATAATAAAGCACACTTTTTTCGAGACATACACACATCAACACGGTCTAGGGATATTTTTAAAAAAGCGAATTACTATCAATGTGTTAATTATTTATATGACATTTATTATTATTTAAAAGATACGTTATTTAATATTCTACCATTTTTTAATAATGGTTAAGGTATAGATTAAAATTTCAGGATTTTATGGAAAAAAAATGAAGCATAGACGGAAACCGTATATGAATGAACTTTTAATTTGTGAGTAAAAACTGAAAAAAAATAGAAAAATCATTTAATTTGTGTTTATAAACTTGAAGTTAGTAGTCTGAGAAAGCGCCCATGATGTTCATAACACATCGGCAACGATTCGGCATGCTCAGAACAAGGTTGTCAATGTCTTGCTGCGGAATATTGTCCATGTCCTTCTGAGGTGCGCAAAAAGTTGATCTTCTGTAGCCAGATTTTCAGGAACTTCCTTCAGAGCTCTTCTTTGCAGCATATCCCACGCATGCTCAATGGGATTTAGATCTGGCGATTGAGCAGGCCAGTCTAAGGCCCTAACATTAGATGTGTATGTAACCAAGCTGCTACCGTTCTCGCCGTGTGTGCCCGGGCATTGTCGTGCATGAGCAGGAAATCTTGCCCCATTTGTGTTCTGTGGGGCAAGATTACGGGCCCCAACACCTGTTGGACGTATCGTTCTGCCGTCATATTGCCCCGCACCCAAACGAGATCCGTCCGTCCTCCAAGACGAATTCCTGCCCAAACCATAATTGTTCCTCCTTGGTATGGGTGAACTTCCTGAGGGTTCTGGAGACGGCTCCATCGTCCAGGAACTCGCCAAACACGCGTCCTTCCTGAATCTGGATGGAAGCCGAACCTGGATTCATCCGTGAACAGCACATTGGACCATTGGTCACGGCCCCAGTCCACGTGGTTCCGAACCCATTCTAATCGTCGTCCACGATTGCCTCTCCGTAAAGGTGGGACCCGGAGTGGTCTACGAGAGCGTAGATTGCTTTCATGCAGTCGCCTTCTTACAGTTTGGTCACTCACAAGCACTTGGTGTTCCACTCGCAGCCTTTGGACCAATTGAGTCGCCGTTGCATTTGGTTGTGCCCGCGCAGTAATTTGCAAAAATCGGTCTTGTCTGGGGATGAAAGTGATGCGACTTGGCCCCCGGTGCCTCTCCGCTACTTCACCTGTGGCACGATAGCGTGTCCACAATCTTGAAATTACATTTTGATGGGTCCCTATGGCCTCAGCAACATTACGCTGAACAGATCCAGCTTGCAGCATTCCCACAGCTCGTAACATCTCCGCCCTCGTCAAATGTCGGCGTTGCATGGCTACAATACCTCAATTTTAACTTTATCTTTCGTTTAAAAATGAAAAAAAACTGTAACTAAACGTAATTCGTATTGTTTTCTAAATTTTGCACAAATGAAAATTCCCTCTCCTATACATCAAGACATTTTTATGACACCTAAACAAAAGAATTTTCAAAAATTTGAATTTGGAATTAGTCTGAGATAAATTACAAACAAATCGGTGTATAAAAGATTCCAATGCGGCCAGTACTTTTCGAGTTATTTAATTGAGTATGAAATATCCCTAGACCGTGTTGATGTGCATATTTGGAGCACTGTTAATTGACAACGCATCGCTTCGGTGGTGGCAGACTATTTTTCTGTGGTCTTTCACTGTGTCTTTAAATAACCACTTCAGGTCAACCAAGCGTGCATTTTATATTCATTTTTTAAATCATAAAAAAATCTTAAAATATTAATAACTTCAAAAGTCAGAGTCCTAGAGGCCTTTTCGATTTTTTTAGTTTTGACAAGGATTCTAACAATCAGCGTTAGAGGGGGTTATTGTACATTCGTCACAAAGTTAATTCGCCACAAAAAAAAGTATGTGTAAACTCGCCACAACTCTATTTTCATGAAGGAAAATCCGCCATATTGTAGCTACATGAGCAAATAATATAGTACACCTGCTTTTTAGGGTTCCGTAGTCAACTAGGAACCCTTATAGTTTCGCCATGTCTGTCGGTCCGTCCGTCCGTCCGTCCTCGCTTAATCTCTGTGACCGTTAGCACTAGAAAGCTGAAATTTGGTACCAATATGTATATCAATCACGCCGACAAAGTGGTAAAATAAAAATTGGAAAAAATGATTTATTAGGGTATATGTAAAGTGGGAAGTGATTTTTTTTTAATTTTCACCCTAACGTGTGATATATTGTTGGAAAGGTATTTAAAAATGAATAGGGGTTTCCTAAAATCATTTTTTGATAATGTCAATAATTTCGGAAATAATCGCTCCAAAAGTAAAAAACAATGTGTCCCCCCCCTCTAACTTTTGAACAATAAGTTTAGAAAATATGAAAAAAATCTGAAAAGTAGAACTTTATAAGGACTTTCTAGGAAAATCATTTTGAACTTCATGGAAACAACAGTTTTTGTACAAAAAAAAACAAAAAGTTGTACAAAATTATTTCTGGACTAAGTTTGTAGTATATTCGTATATGCAAGCATTTTTACATAATAGATACCCACCTTTAAACTCATAAGTGGGAACACTTTTGTGACGGACGGGAAACTACGGAACCCTACACTGAGCTGAGCGTGGCCCGACACGCTCTTGGCCGTATTTTTTATAAACATTTTGAAGGTGCTGTCAATTCAAAACGCAGCGCTACCTAGGTGGCAGACGCGGTCTTTATTATTGCTTATAATGGTACAATATCGCTATTAATAAAGTCTGCTACAGGAGCAAATCATGTAGACATTTTGCTCACCAGCTCCCTAACTATAACTATGTTGGGATCGGCTTCCAACCGGATGCGAGTGAATACTTGTATTTAATACCTTCCGGTCGAATTGCCGTCCATCGGACTATGAGAGTAAAGGGAGAGAGAGAATGCGTTCCTGCGTGCGATAGTCGCCGCTGAGATTGACCGCCATGACCGAAAACGGTCAGGAGGAATACTTACTTAAAACTATAAACTAAAGTATACTTTAAACGTCCTTGGTACTTGATAAACTGGACAAAGATGAAGGTTGACCTCATTCTGGCGATATCGTTCGAGACGTTGATGATCCTACACAGAAAATGACGGATAGATTTGCGCTATTGAGCCAAATTGGTTATTCAGCTGTGAATGTCTAAGTAACGCGTGCACGCGATATTGATGATTTGCTAACAGGACGTTGCAATTCTTGAGTCGATGGTCTCAAGTGTCGTGTAATGTTAGATGAACTGGGCCCTGTAGGTGTTCACGCCATTCGCGTCAGTGTCCTTAGAAGCGCAGATGTATGGGCACTCCAACAAATGCCACATAGTTTAGCTAGGACCATTCGCACGGCATCGCGGGCCTGTGGACGGCGGGCAATGGGCTAGCTCGCTGTCCGTCCGTCTCATGACGACAGGCTGCGTCGACGGCGCGCGCGCCTCAAAGAGAGTCAGCAAAAGGAAGGGGTCCGCAAGGACCGATGCCTGCTGGGGTTGCGGGACTGTTTGAAAGAGATACCGTGGCCCCGGAACACAAAGGGCGATGAAGGAACATGGATGGGTTTTAGTCAGTAAAAGTCGGACACTCCCTCCTGCTCCGCCCAGAGCGGGAGGAGTCATTTGATGATTTCCCATCCGAAAAAAAATAAAAAATAAAAAAGGGGGTCCCCGCATCTCCACTTCGCAAATATTCGGACAAACAGTTCGAATAAGGACATTAGCTCCAATCCATTAACTACGAGTATTTAATTTTGTTCTGTAAGAATTACATAAGAATCAAGTAACGGCCCACCAGCCAGGGATTACAAAGAGTAATCCGCAAGCCAAAACGTAGTGTAACGTTTCAGAAGATGTCTGTTGTTTCCTTCATTGTCCACAAAACAGGAAATATGACATTGCCGTAAGCACTTACTTACGCGAATGATGATACTGCGCGTAATTAGAAACTGGTTCACGATGAAGCTGAAGATGCAATTTCAAGGTCTTCAATAGTATTTGGTCAGCGTCCCGCTTTTCATTATCATGCTGGGTATAAATAAGCCTCCCTTTTTTTCTGCCACACTTCCCGGTTATGTGCGTCTATCCCATTATTACTCTTTGATATTATCATCATCATATCAGCCCGGAATCACCCACTGCTGGGTATAGGCCTCCCTTTTTTTCTGCCACACTTCCCGGTTCTGTGCGTGACTTATCCAGGTGTTTCTCTTTAAGAATCATATTATTATCTCTGTATATATGCTGGGCATGCTGGCATTGCTGGCGTATATCGATTTTTCGTTCGTTTTTAGGCTCTAACCGAAGCGCGTTACTTTGTATAATTTATTTAATTACCACTTCTCTCGTCTCTACAATATTATAGGCTAAATATTTTTGGGGGAAAATATAATGATGTTAGTGGTCACAAAGTTATTTTTGGTGGTCCCAAAAATAACTTTGTGACCACTAACATCTATCACCTAAAATATCAATTGATCACCAAATTTAGTCAACTGAGCACCAACTTTAATGAGGTGGTTGACGACAAACTACTTTTGCCTAGGCCGACTTGGGGCACCCCGACACGGATGCTAGAGCATAACAGTTCAACTTCTGGTCGTCCCACAACTAAAAAAAAAAATGTTGGTTCTAATTTCACGATAAAATGGGGATTAATTTTGGTGATCATTTACTAATTTTGGCAATCAAAGTGATTTTTTTGCCGTTACATTTTGCTAAATTTGGTGGTTCGTTAATTGTATGCTAATAGTTTTCTTTGCCACCAGGCTGGACAAACGGGTCGACAAGCCCTTGTGCGTGATGATAAACTGGCTTCTGGCTAGGCAGAAGCACGTTATGAAGTACGCCACATTATACCTGGAACAAGGCTTCGACGTGGTCTCCGTGTCCTGCACCCCATGGCAACTGATGTGGCCACTTAAAGGAACCCAGGTTTGTGACTGCATTCTAAATTGAACTCTGAAACTATTGGTGTTGGGTTGATTTATAATAAACATAAGTTGTTGTGTTCTTGTACTGTGGCAAGTTGCCAGTCTATTATAAACTTTAACTGTGGAAGAAAAAGGTTTATTTGAGGCTGGTATTGGCAGAACACCTTGCGCCTCCGTAGAGCAGAGAATGGGCAGCAGCCTTTTCTGTTAGTCTTTCATCACTGCGATCTCCAATCCGCCTGCCAAGCGTGGAGACTACGGTAAATTCCTCCCATCATGGGAGAGGCTTATGTCCAGCAGTGGACGTTATGGGCTGTTGTTGTTGAGGGTGGTATTACAAAAATTAAATAAACTTTAGTCAAGACTGATAGTCTAGTGCAATTAGCTTTTTAACTGATTCTGACCAAACAGAGTTTCGTCCAAAAGCCAAATAAATAATCTTATGATATCCTTATTTTGTCAGCTATCCAATAAGTCCTGAAAATACTCATATAAAGTTTGATAATGATGACAGGGGTAGAATATGATAGACAGCTGTTAAAATTACTGAATATTTTTCTGCGCGCTTTTTAGAACTCGCAAAAAGTCCCACAAAAAGCTATTGACGTGCAACAACCTTAGTCAGAAGTTTTTGATTTTTAGTCTATTTGCACTTGACTTAAGCGAGAATATTTACCTACTAGTGTAAACTTATAAAACTAATAGTTATCGGGTAAAACTGGGGTCAATAGAAACGCGGAAGTGAATCGATACAACACTTTAAAAAGATTTCAATAACGGGGATTTCCTTTCGGTTTCGTTAACGGTACTTTATCCTCATTTTGTATACAAAGAGAGAAAATAGAGATATACACAGATTATAATCTGTGTATATCTCTATTTTCTCTCTCCCTCTCTCTCTTCTTCTAGTCACAATAATAAAAGTCTTTCATCTCATCAGATAACATGTTTTTAATGTCAATATTTTGCCAGTGAAAAAGCTCATATCATCTGCCTAGCTTTTTCCCAATTATGTCAGGGTCGGCTTCCAGTCTAACCGGATGCAGCTGAATACCAGTATTTTAAATGGAGCGACTGCCTATCTTACCACCACAACTCAGTTAGCACTGAGATACGATACTACTTGGTAAGACTGGTTGTCAGACTTTTTGAGCCACTAACTACCTGTAACGACTGTCAAAGATCTACAAATGACAGCCGGGACCACCGGCTTAACGTGCTTTCCGAGGCACGGAGGAAACTCGGTATGTAAGGGTTGTCACCCATCCACAGACCAACTTAGGCAAGCAAGGCTTAACCTAAAGATCGACCCGAGCTGCTGTTATTATTTAAACCACGAGCTCCACAAAGGAAAAGCTCATTATGCTATACACAACTTTTATTAATAACTGGTTTCCTTTACAGTTGGTGGCCAAAGACCTGATCAAGTTCATGGCAATGAATGAGAACGAGCATCCGCTGGTGGTGCATGGCTTCTCCGTCGGAGGATACATGTGGGGAGAACTCTGCGCCCATGTCATGAAGAATAAGGAACTGTGAGTGTTAATTAGTCGTGTGGTATCCGGCAGAGTAGAATAGAACCAACCCATTACACTCATGGGTGTCGTAAAAGGCGACTAATGTCTGAGGCAGAACATCTTGCGCCTCCGTAGACCAGAGAATGGGCAGCAGCGTTTTCTGTTAGTCTTTCATCACTGCGATCTCCAATCTGCCTGCCAAGCGTGGAGTTTACGGCAAATTCCTCCCATCGTGGGAGGGGCTTGTGTCCAGCAGTGGACGTTATGGGCTGTTGTTATTGTTGTTGAGTGTTAATTTAAACATATCATCATGCAGAGGTGTACCTACATTTATTGTAATAGGGGGCGATCCTATTGCCATCAACCGGGCACAGATCCAGATTCCGTGGCTGCTGCTGAGAAATGCGTGATGGAAAAACACTTTCTCCGACTATGAGGTCCTGGGATGGGAATCTAACCTAAGAAAAAAAATCCTGTTCTGATAAATGTCGTATACCATGCTAAACGACAAATGTGGGCGAGATACCTGTTGGTTACCGATAATGCCTGAATCCTGGATCTTATTCTATAAAGGGTGTAAGGCACTTGTTCTCCCCGTCATTGCGATCAATCCCTCACTTCGCTCTGGATTCAAAATAGCGCCCTCGCCGTAAAAATATTATTTTGCTCCCTTGTCATACAATCTACTATGTTCCACACCATACCTGGGAACCTTCTAGTTACGATATTAGGGGTAAAGTTCTAACTTTTTGACAATTTTTTTTTTTTTAATTCTTGTTTTTACTTTAAACACCTCCACGACCCCCGTACTATTCAATCCATCCATCAGCACAATGTTTTGAGTGCGTTACATTGAGTTCTACCACAAAACATGATTTTTCACCTCAAAAAAAATAAGTCGTTTCCCAGCAATAATTTTTGCGTAAAGTTACTTATTTTGATGTAAAGAGTCGTGCTGTGCTTGGTTGACGGCTTCGTGATGAGGTCTTTTACACCCTGTACGTATACATAAACTCACGACTTTTTCTCACACCACCTGCCACGATCTTACATACTCCTTTCGCGTCGTCCACATTCATACACGCATCCCGGTTGCGAGTAGGTACTGCGCAACTAACCTTTCCGAAGAACCTCACTATAGTCTGCGCCAGATAAGTCTATACTAATATTATAAAGAGGTAACATTTGTTTGTAAGTTTGTATGTAGGGGGTAATCTCCGGAAGTAATGAACCAATTTTAAAAATTGTTTCACTGGTAGTAAGCTACATAATTCGAGAGTGCTATAGGCTATATTTTATTCCCGTACTCCCACGGGAACGGGAACTACGCGGGTGAAACCGCGGGACGTTAGCTAGTAGGAAATAAAGGTCATTAACCCGCATACATTTATTCAAACACATAATTCCGAAAACAGAAATAATGACATAAACTTGTCCTTTGTCGTGATCCTTGACTTTTTCTAGTAATAAAAAACGATTCATAATGTATTGTCGGGGTACCTACGCAGAGAAATTAAGGAAAGAGTAATGACCTTTAATTCCTAGTAGTCATGAGTTCAGCATCTTATTTTCTCCATATTGTTTCCAGTTACATGCCCGTAATGGACCGAGTGGTGGCCCAGGTGTGGGACTCAGCGGCCGACATCAGTGAGATCACCATCGGCGTCCCAGCTGCCGTTTTCCCCAAGAACCAGATCATGCAGAAGACACTCCGGGCTTATATGGAGTAAGTGGCACTTTTATATGGTGGTTTGGGTCCTTGTAAACAATGCAAAGTCCTCAAGGTCCTTCTAACCCTAAAATTAGCAACTCTATTTGTGGTGGTTCAAACTTCTTTTGAAATACTGTTAGAATAAAGTTCTAATCAGCTTGCACTACAAAGCTGTTGTTACGTCAGTCACTGCGGCCGAATAGTGCGAAATGAGTGGTTTTTTTGCGATTTACAAAAAATCCATTGATTAAAACACATAAGACCTGCTTTATAGTTAGTTCAGTTAGTAAGCAAAGTTTCATGATCTAATTTAAAGTACTTTTTGAATACCAGCGGTTTATTGTTCGATTTGGAGGTAGCTTTGGAATTTTTTCCTATCGAGAAAAGCTTATGGAATCGTGTTTTCGTCACACATAGTACTTAGCATTAATCCTCAACTTTACCATATATTTATTTCAAAATTAATGCTGCAGTATTTTAGGCGTAACGGAGGATCATGCTAAGCCATTTGAGGCATGTTACGCCCTTAAATTGGTAACCTACTTCACAAGCCTAGCAGAGTTGTAGTGCACTAGCTAGATTCGAGCTTTCGAACGATATCTCTCGTTTTGTTCTTGACTGCATCATACATACAACAACATGACGCCTGTAATCCTGAAGGGTTCAACAGAGGAATACCCATTATTACACCCACATTTCGCCAGTAATGTTTAAGTTCTATGTACTAGGGGGCGTGCCTATTGCCATTAACAAGGCTCACATCCAGACTCCGTGGCTGCTGCTGAGAAATGCTTGATAGAAAAACACAATAACACTTTGTCCGACCATGAGTTCCTGGGGATCGAACTCAGAATCTCACGCTCATCAGTCAGTTATACCTACGTTGTGTATCTATTAGAATAGACAGAAATGATATTGTTATAATAGGGAATACTTATGCATGAAATACAAAACTCTTTTTATTTATGAAAAATGCCTTGTATTGGCGCATAAAAACATTGTGGTACACTTGTTTAAGTTTCTAATACATCAATTATTTTACAATTTACTGTTATATGTAGCATGTTTTTGGTGAAACGGAACGCACTCTCAAAACGCATCGTCCTCGATAACGCCGCCGGTATTGACGTCAAATAATTGAATTGACGACATCATGGCAGCGATAACTACGGACTTTTGAACTGTTATAGAAAATTGCAGGAGTTTAATATTATTTTTGTGCGACAAGCAGTAGTTGAACTTAACTTTTAATACTTTTTTTGGGTTGATAATACTGTATTTTATTGAATTAAGTGAAGAAAAAATTACGTGCATATTCCCTATTGGTTTACAAACCTTTTCACTAGACCCTAGAATTGAAGCAAAGCCCAAAAAAAACCTAAGCAAATGTTGCACACTGACCAAACATGAGAAAGAGCACATTAACATATTTCCATAATAGAAAATAACAATAAATGTTGGAACTGCAATTCTCAAATAATCATGCACATGCACACGTTATCCGCACGTGATGATAACAAAAATTGCGTAATTTGATTAAAAAAAGAATTTCCGATAAACCTTTATATTTGACCTACAAATGACACCAATATCAGATATTTAAATGCAGTTTAAATCATACGATTATAATATATCTCTAATGTATGATATTAAAGATTACATACCTTATGATTATTGTTACTAGGCTCAATATTGATCGGCTGATCAAAGTTCAGTTAAGGTTAGTGTCCAAAGTGCAATCACTACTATTACGTGATTATTTGTCCGCTGGACTCTGTACTATATGTATTTAGGTCGACCTTAAATTGTTCTGAATTAAAGACGACTTTGCACTGCCCTACAATACGTGTAGGACAAAGTCGCCAGTTCCAAGATAACTCAAAGCATTTATTGCATTTAGACCATTACAGTAGAGTAGAATAGAACCAACCCATTACACTCACGTGTGTCGTATAAGGCGACTAATGTCTGAGGCAGAACACCTTGCGCCTCCGTAGACCTGAGAATGGGCAGCAGCGTTTTCTGTTAGTCTTTCATCACTGCGATCTCCAATCCGCCTGCCAAGCGAGGAGATTACGGCTAATTCCTCTATTCCTCCTAATGGGAGAGGGTTATGTCCAGCAGTGGACGTTATGGGCTGTTGTTGTTGTTGACCATTACAGGCACTTTTGAATGTCAGAAAAACAAGGAAAGCGAAGCTACAGTCACATGGCATTATAACTTGTGAATGTACTGTAGTCGCCCATTCCAAAGCGTAGATCTCTATGGAGAAAAATGGGCAAGAAACTCCATGGACACTCTTTAAAATTAAAATATTGTTACAAAATAAAAGGAACAAGTGCAGGTTCAAGAAAATGAGCGAAAAATAGCTAAACACAGAGATGCGGCTTTTTTGTATTATTTAAAATTGATTGATTTTTGGTATCTTAGAACAAAATGGGACAGAGCCGGCCATATTTGAAAGAAAGAAAGAAAAGCATTTATTAGCCCGCACAAATTAAAATGGTTAGACTAACAGTACAACTAATACAAATTAAACAAAGAGAAAAATAAAACAATAAATGAAATGAAATTGATCCTGTGTTTGCGACTTGTCAGAAACATTGTGGGTACACCACGACATGGGTCCCCGAAAACGTGGGTTAGAATAAGTCAAGAGAATATAAATAAAACGACGATGACCTTTGCCCCGAAGTGAAACGACACAGCAAGATAATAATTATTTATCAATTATAACTCTCTTACCATAAAACGAGCAAAAAGTTAGACCTACACATTACTTTCACATTTATCAAAAACATCGATAAAACTAAATCTAATTCTAATCGTTAATATGTAAGTGTTACTACTTACAACGACAATAATATTCCATCAGCCGATATTCAACTCAAGGTCTCACGTGTGACGTGTCCGAAATCTACGCGTTTGACCGCTTACCGGAGTAAATGACCGAAGAAAACCTTGGAACAATTTGACAATAACTGCTGGACTTGTACTGTTGAATGAGAAATTGATGAGGTTTGAGGGTTGCGGTGCCGTGTGGTATCCGGCAGAGTAGAATAGAACCAACCCATTACCCTCACGGGTGTCGTATAAGGCGACTAATGTCTGAGGCAGAACAACTTGCGCCTCCGTAGACCAGAGAATGGGCAGCAGCGTTTTCTGTTAGTCTTTCATTCATCACTGCGATCTCCAATCCGCCTGCCAAGCGTGGAGATTATGGCAAATTCCTCCACTAATTGGAGAGGCTTATGTCCAGCAGTGGACGTTATGGGCTGTTGTTGTTGTTGTGAGGTTTGGTTGGGTTGGTTTGTTAAACATAAGAAATCTTTTTGATTTCGTATTCCCCACCGTGATTAGACCTGTCGTACTGTATGTGTCAGAATTCTGTGCTGTGAAAAAGATGGATGAAGGATGGATGGATGATTGATGCATGTAGCGGAGATGAGAATCTTGAGATGGACGTGTGAAAATTTGTGTGTCTCAGACTTTTGAGCACGAAGACTAGTCAATTCAACTTATTAAACTTTTAACTTGTGGGGCTCCACATCGCTGTCAATGTAATTAAGAGTCCTATTACATTTTTTAGGCAAATTCATGATTTTTGACGCAGTAATTCTCAGCAGCAGTAAGATATTTTAATTATTTGCTTATGAATAACGATAGTGCCATTTTCTTTCTTGTAAAATGGAGTTACACATTTTCATTTTTCTTTTCGTGTAATTTACTATAAATATTTTACGAACTCAGTTTGCAAGAAAAACCGTCGACGATGGAACTTTGACGCTCAAATTCACATAGTTACATTCAATTCTTATAAAAGCTAAAATTACTAAAAGATAAGTTGAACGTTTTGCTTGTTTATTGGAGTTTTAGAATTTCTTTAAATTCCTTGAGTTTTCATGGAAAAAATCGTAAAGAAATAGTAATTTAAGCCATAAATGTCTTAATTCAGCGTCCATTATATTCCAAATAAACTCAATTTTATCAAACAAATTAATATTATATAAAATTTCGATCTACAATGAATAAGTTTCACTAGTTTTCGTTTGTCAATATAATAAGACAAAAATACAATAAATAAAATTAAAGTACCTACTATAATTCTCAGTTCAGCTCGCTCCTTAGTCTCGTGTCAGTCTCGTCTCTAATATTCGTCAATATCAATCGACAATCGTCTGAATATCTCTATTATTATCGACTCGTGTACGCCGACCGAAATAATTTGATCCAGGAAGTAAAAATCAAAAATTTGCGTAATAAATGTAATAGGACTCTTAAGCTGTTGACTGCTTCGGACACATTGGCCTTTCCTGCAGTAGGAGTGCAAGTCGGATGACGCGACTGGCTAGCATTAATGTGTGATCTCATCAGTCGTGCTCTTGCCACCGCCTGGGTGCCAGCTGTCTTAAAACCCAATGGCTTGGCATGCGTCGATTGGAAGAGACCAGATGGCATGACCATGATGCCATGGAAGTTGGGTAGGCCTTTGGTGTGGGATGTAACTTGCGTCGACACCCTTGCGCCATCCCATCTTCCTAGCACAGTGTGCTGCGCTGGGGCGGCTGCTGCAGGTGCTGAAAACCTCAAACGGAGCAAATAGAATAACTTAATTATTGGTAGTTATGATTGAGCCCTTTGGGTTTAAAATTGGCCATGGGGTCCGAGTATCTATGACGTGAGTATCACTGGCCATAGATATTTTTGATAAACCACATTTTTTTAAGTGGACAGGAACCACACACTTACCGTGGCTGAGATTCTATTAACCTTTAACTTTACTAATCTAGCTATTTAAAAATCTGTAAATTAATCAGTACTAAAAACTGGTATCGGAAACTATTTTATGACTCTAAACTAGGTAGCATGTTATCAATGGAATATTCGCAATGGCGTAGTTTTAGTTATACGGTATAATATAATACGTAAGGTATAATATAATATATATAATACACGTACATGTGCGGTACGGTACATTTGTCTTTTTTAAACTTCACGATCAGAACACATTATAACACACATGTAAACGGGTATTTATAGCGAATTTTACCTTTAATATAAGCCCGACGTTTCGACCGGATTGCACCAGCCGTGGTCGCGGGAAAACTGAACTCAAATAAAAAAAGAAACTCAAAGCATTTATTCCAATTAGACCATTACGGCACTTTTGAATGCCAAAAAAAAAACAAAGCTGCAGTCCCAGTCTCAAGACACAATAACTTGAGAAAGTACTGTAGTTGCCCATTATCAACTATTGGAGGTACCGCCACAGCAAAGCGAAGGTGTTTATTCAACTACCCTCACTTGGTATTCATAAATGTTAATTAGGGCCGGTTCACGTTCAGACTAGGCCAGCACACTTCACTAACAGTAGTACTGCTCAAAATCAACACCTTTACCAAACTAAAACGTGATGATTTTATATTCATTTAAAAACTTTTTGTTTTTATTCGTAGGTACTTACGTAACGTAATGTTAGCTGTTCATTCTGTTGGTAATCAAATTCCTGAATTATACCGTAATTAGACTGAACAAAGTCCAATTTGTAGCACCCATAGGCTTAGCACCGTTTACGAACACAGGTTTTATTATAATATAGTATCAATCCCAGACAGTCGTATGTTGGTGTAATTAAAACGAAGTATGTAATTAGTTTTAATACAATGTAAGTTCCATATTTTATAGATAAGAAATATCTAGTTTCCTAGGCTGACAAGTTACATAATTAAAAGATTAAATTATAAACGAAGGTATTGTTTTTAATTTCTATAGATACTAATATTTTAAAATATTAAATTATATATATATATTTTTTTATTAAAAACAGTTGAAGAGCTAATCTCAGGAACTACTGGTTAGAATTGAAAATTATTTTAGAAGTGGATAGCCTATTTATTGAGGAAGGCTATTATATAGGCTATATACTACAACCAATAGGAGTAGAGCATTAATGAAAAATGTTGCAAAAATGGGAAAAAATAATATTTTTAATATAATTTCACGCAGACGAAGTCGCAGGCAACAGCTAGTTACTGATAAAGATAACTTTCAAAGCCAAACGTTAATAAATAATGCCTAAAAGATAAATTTATCAATCACGGTAAGTCAAGCCAAATATTCGATGAAGTCCGAAGTCCGTCGGTACGTAACCTTTTACCGGTATCGTACGACACGTTACGGATAATGTAATCTTGGACGTGGATGTGTGATTCGACTATGAACCACACAAAACATCGGAACTATAAAACTTGTTATAATGTCACTCCAGTTTGTTTTATTAGTTACGGCGGTTCCCCGAGCAAAATTAGTAACTCTATTTGTGGTGGTTCAAACTTCGTTTGAAATACTGTTAGAATAAAGTTCTAATCAGCTTGCTACAAAGTGGTTGTTACGTCAGTCACTGCACTGTAGGCCGAATTGTGGGAAATGAGTGGTTTTTATTCTATAGAAAACCAAATTTTCGTCTTTTGAAAGAAAAAGAAAGAAAGAAAAAATATTTATTTGACGTCAGCTATTAAAAAAACAAAACACAAAAAAAAAACACATAAGACCTGCTTTATAGTTAGTTCAGTTAGTATGCAAAGTTTCATGATCTAATTTGAAGTGCTTTTGATGTGTAAGTGTAAGACCTGCTTTATAGTTTGAGGTTGTGTTTATAGGTTGAGTTTCATGATCTAATTTGAAGTACTTTTTGAATACCAGCGGTTTATTGTTCGATTTGGAGGTAACTTTGGATTTTTTTTCTATCGAGCAAAGTTTATGAAATCGTGTTTTCGTCAAACATAGTACTTAGCATTAATCCTCAACTTTACCATATACATATTTATTTCAAAATTAATTCTGCAGTATTTTAGGCGTAACGGAGGATCATGCTAAGCCATTTGAGGGAGTATAGGCCCTTAAAACAATTACTAATTATTATTATTATTATTAATTGGTAGACCCAATTTTCCCAATTTTACATAACTTTGATTCAATAGTAAACAAAGAAATAGTGATTTTTAAAGCCAAAAAAAAATAGATATTATAGTTGACTATATTTACTAAGATAATTTGTGGTTCAAAACATGATATCAAAAACTTCACTCGATGAAAAAAAATCCGAACAGGAGCCTAATTCGAATATTTTTTTATGATTTTCTTATTTTACTTGAAGAATATGAAAGTTTTACTTCCAACAAAAATATCTAAGCAAAGTTAATAACATATAGAACAATTATTTGTGGTTAAATTTTGCAAAACAATTTAATCCTTTTAATAATAAATTATTATATAAGAAAACGGCTTGCGCACGTGGATTCAGTCCATAGATAATACACTATATAATACAAGATAGATGTGCAACTGAGGTTTTCGTTTTAAAAACTGTGTACCCCAACTGTTAGATGGCGTTACTTGTCTCAATGTACCCTCCGCTTACGCTATCGCTCACTAGATGGCGCTTTTAGGTTTTGTTTCTATTAATAAATCCTTTTATTGAAGAATGATTGTTATTTATTTGTGTGAAATAAATGAATTCTTATGTGTATAAAATAGACTATGATGACAACATCATGATTATTCTAGTCTTGCCTTAAATAAAATATAGAATTCGAAACATACACATAAGAATTTACTTAATTCACAAAATAAATAACAATCAGTCGTCAATAAAAGGAAAATCATTCTTCAAAATCTTAAGCTAGGAATGACATCAATAAGAGCCATATCAATAAATGAATGATAGATAGAAATGAAAAATATTTAGTTTTTTAAAGAATTTATTTCCTTTTTTTACAATGTGTGTTATAATAATATACATACAATACAATACATCCAAAAAGCACTTAACTCGTCGAATTCAAATCGAAAAGGTAAAATCGAGGTCCACTATACGTATAGGTATACAGCATTGGATCAATCGTTTACGTATCTTATCACAGGGTCCAAGGGAAGAGTCCAACGTTTATAATAGCAGATATCAAGAAAACAAGCACTGTTTTAGATTGTAAAAGAACACAAAACAGATCAACAGAACACCACGAAACAACAAACGTAACTTGTCTTATAAAAAGTTTTCAAATGTACCCCCACTGTTACTGTGTAATAAATAAACTGCTTGAAGTGAAAACGAAAAGGTCTTATTTATTTTGCAACAATATTTTAAAATGTATCTGTAATGTAAAACATGTTGAAATAATAATAATAAATAATACTTTTTTATTAACCCGTATGCTCCCGGCCGTGCCTCCAGAGGCACGGTGCATTGTTATTTTAATTATGTCTGTAATTGCGGGTATTGAAGTGTTAATTAGTAATACTTTTATTGTACTGTTATCAACTAGCTCTATCTATTGGCAAAAGTATAAAACTATGGCCAAACAAGCGTTCCTAACCACATAGATGGCAGCACTGTCTATGAAAATTTTGTTTGAAGCCAATGTATGGAAGTTTCACCCCCCTGATTCAGTCGCCCGCCAGGCCTTGACGAGGTAGGACCTATGTCCCTTTTGCTGGCGCACGGCTGTCCCGCCGATTTATCGAACGATTTATTTAAAGAACGTAGTGTAATTATAACAGTACAGTCTTTTTTAACCGACTTAAAAAAGGAGGAGGTTTCACAATTTGACCGTAAGATAACTTCGTCGTTTATGAACCGATTTAGATGATTATTTTTTTGTTGGAAAGAAGATATTTCAAGAGTAGTACCATGACCATGAAACTAGGATTTGATGATGGCATCTCAGAGAAATCGAGGGGAACCTTTGAACATCGTAGTGCGACTAGTGCGTTTGTTTTTTTGTTCATTGAATATTTTAGAGCACTACTATTTAAAGAAAGTCTGGACTCGATCTGATGATGGAACCCGAAGACAGTCGAGGGCACTCCTCAACGATTCACAATAATTACCTGGTGTTTGGGCTTGATTAATTTGTATTGATGAGAACTTTACACCTAAATTGTGGTGGTCATCTTTAGGGGTCTGATGATAAAGACGAAGGACAGTCAAAGGAACTCCTCAACGTTTTACAGTAGCTACCTTGTGTTTAGATTTAATTCATTTCTATTGATGAGAACTTTGCACCCATATGGGTTATAAGTGCCATTAGTTACATTAAGTGCCATTGGTCTGATGATGGAGACCATGGACAGTCGAGGGAATTCCTCAACGAACGAGTTTACAATCTCACGAGATAGATTATAATCTAACGGTATTTACAATTTTACGGTGACACATAAGTACAACAAATAAAGCATGTGTCGCTTCGTGAGATAAAAACAATGTAAGAAACCTAGTCAAATTGTTCGCGACAAGTGTCTAAAACAGTGTTTTTATTATAGTCTATAGAAAGAACGTTCGAGAAAGTACGCTATTGCCGTGTTTGTGATTCTTTGTCGAGTACTTTCTGTTATTTATTATTAGTTTTAAAAGTAAGTAGGTACAAATTCCCTCGAGAATAGTCTCGTCACAGGTGCGCGTATGCAAACTACTTATAAAAAACATCGAGAAATGTTAATTTAATTTCGACCGTACGCCGAGGGCGTAAAGTACCTACTTCCTTCTTCCGTTCGAGTTGTTTATCATTCTTTTGCTTATAGTTTCCTTTGTATTTTTTTGTTCATGCTTTTTGTATGAATTAAAAGATTGTCTAGCGAACAATACTACACACCGCCACAGAATAGATAATAGTACTAGCGACACCGCTAGAGCATTGGCGAATATTTTTTGTGTGTCTGCTAATAGTATGAAAGACAGCGGAGTTTTGTTTTCGACATTGGAACAGTCAGTTTTGTTTTCGATATTCAAGCAATCAGTTTCGTTTCGATATCCGAATAGTTAACAGTTCTTTCCGATTATAGTTTCAGCTCAGTTTTTCCAGTATTGTCTGCTTGAAGTGACTTACCATAGTCAAATAGTGTTTCATTTCTTCTCCATCTACAATAATAGTGCAGTATTTTCCAAACCCACCTCTCCGTTCCACGAAGCTAACGTTTACACCCGGAACTTTCGGTACAGGGCGGTTAGTGGCTCAGATTTGGTTCCGTTATAGTTTTTGAATTTCCAAACACGAGTCCACCCGTCTGGTACACAAATAATTGAATAAATTACGACTTGCAGCAATTTGCATTTACAATATCTATTCAAATTAATTTATTACATTTAAATGTTAGGTTTTCGCAATTACTACCTATTATAATAAATCAAGCTGACAATTTAATAAAAATAAGTTGACCTACTGCCTACACGACACGCTTACCTATACTGTGACACTTCGCTCAGCTTTGGGTTCAAGTCGGCGACGCGTGTGCACGACTCGTTTCGCGTAAAGGGTGGTAGCGTTAAATACCTACTTTGCTTGGCGTAGACGGCCTTAAGCAGTGATAGCCTAGTGGTGTGAACGTTGGACTGTTAAGTCATAGGTCTCGAGTTCGAAACTAAGACCCGCACCTCTAATTTTTCGGATTTATGTGCGTATTGTATGATTATCACTTGCTTCGGTGAAGGAAAACATCGTGAAGAAACCAAACAAGCAAGCTTGAGAGATATTTCTCGACGGCATGTAAAGCCAAGTCAGAGTTTCATGGGCCGGGCCTGTAGACGGTGGGCTGTGGTCTAGCTCGCCGTCCGTCCGTCTCATGACGACGAGCCGTGTCGACGGCGCAGGAGTGTTCCACACGCGCCTCAAAGAGAGTCAGCAATACCAAGGGGTCTGCAAGGGCCGATGTCTGCCGGGGTTGCGGGACTGTTCGAAAGAGATACCATGGCCCCGGAACACAAAGGGCGATGAACATGGATGGGTTTTAGTCAGTAAAAGTCTGACATTCCCAAAATGACTCCGCCCAAAGCGGGAGAAGTCATTTGATGATTTCCTATTCGAATAGGGAATCTTTTTTTTTGGTGTCATTGACCACACGAAAAAGAAAGAGTTGTGTTTTAAGTTTTAAGATAGCTAGACGGGGTCGCTGCACTCTGCAGACCGAGGAGAAGATAGCGGGACGTCTTGGTTAGCTTCCTCGCGAATTGGCGAAAAGAAGCACAACATCGTGAGAAGTGGAAGGAATGGGGGGAGGCCTTTGCTCAGGAGTCGGACAATACGGGCTAACAAAAAAAAATAGTACATTGGAATACAAGGGGCTAAAATGACCCATTATATACGAGGTAGTTTTACTACCGAGCTTTAGCGAGGTTGTATGTCGCCTACGCACGATATAAAGGCGAACTTTAGAGCATGAGAAGTGAAAAATATATTTAAGTCCCATGTAGAAGGGGCCGAGTCTATTGCCATCAACTGGGTTCAACAAATCCAGATTTCAGACCCAACTCTATATTTGTACTTGGCTAGTGAGAATTTTTTGGCGCAGTGGCTGGGCGACTGGCTGCTGTGTTGCGTGTCGCGGGTTTCGATTCCCGCACGGAACAAACATTAGTATGACCTACAGGTAGTTATTCCAAGTCTGGCTGTTTATATACGTTAGTTTAAATGTTTGAAAACGCACCTATTATACAGGGGAAATTCCTAGTGGTATTAACGTTTAAAAAAATCCTGATAGAAATATCCAATAACACTTTGACCAGCGGTAGCGCAGCAGTACCGCTTGCGGGGGTGTGCAACATAATTATAATTATGGAGGGTCAGGTTTAGTATTTTCGTAACCGTAGCGGGCTAAAAGAAATGCAAAGAGACTTCTTTTAAATAAAACAAGCTTCGCCGGTCTAGACTGCGATGATGTTGTCTGCATTCGCGGGTAGATGAGGTAGGGCATCTCACGGGCCGGATGAAAGACCTATGCGGGCCGCTTGGTGGTCCAGGGGCCATATGTTGGACGGGCCTCAGACCAACGAGGCAGGTAGCAAAGAACCAGCAATACTAGTTCCAACATATCATAATTATTCAATGCACATCCATTAATAATCGCTTCCAACTCGAGTGACTATACTGTAACGTGGCTAGGTCAAGTATGAAGATGCATTTGTATTGTTTTGTTATTGATATAAATAATTGAACAGTCCAAAGGTCAAATAGTTGTTATCATCATCTGCCTAGCCTTTTCCCAACGAAGTTTGTGGTATGTCCGTATATTTGACCTCCACAACTCATTAACTGGGTAATTTACCCTGAGTAAGACTGATTGTCAGACTTTCAGCCTTTTGACTACCTCTAACGACTGTCCAAGATCCACAAATTATGGCTGGGGCTTACTGCGCTGTTTAACACGCTTTTATTAGCTTCACCTGTAACTAACTAGTATGTAATAAAATCTAAGAAGTTAAATTTGACCCACTTCCTGGTTCCCGAATGAGCTGAAATGTTGCATACATGTTTAGTTTGGATGACAGTGCATTGTTAGCTAAGACATCATTCTAAATCCAATATGGCGGGCTACTCTCACTCCCAAAGCAAGTGGGCTAGTTATTTTTTATGCAATCCCATGATATCAAATGAAAGGATCCGTGAAGAATACGAGAAACATATGCGTTGCGGCTGTTATTGTTTAGCCACGAGCCCTGCTTCTCGAAACTTTGTTCTGACCGGTAAAAACTACTGCCTCTTAGATTGCAGTGGTTTTGATCAGTAGGTTTCCAGAATGAAACTATGTGATTTTTTTAAATATCTGTACTATTTTGTTTTAGTCGGCAAATGCTCCACTTTAATCGTTCATACTACAACCACTATTTCCCCATTCCAGGTACCACATGAAGACTTTTCACGAGGCAGCAACATCCCACTACATCAGATCCTCCCAACTGTTCCACACGAACTTGTGCCATGCGCCGGCGCTGTTCCTGCTCTCGCGCAGTGACCCCGTCGGCGCCGAGAGGAGCAATCGCAGCGTGCACGACTCCTGGGTGCAGATGGGCGTCAAGGTATGCTCACATGATCATTAGCTCTCAATGGGGTGGGCAACTGTGGTATTAATGGCGCTAGCATCGCTTGTACCAAACATCGTCATTGGTTGAAAATCTGTCAATGTCATTTTATATTTCAAAATAGCTAGTCCTCATTAGTCAGATTGGGACTAAGCTATGGACACGCCATCTACAATCAGCTTTGACCAGCCTTCCCCATTGCTCCACCCAGCTTGAACGTAGAAACTTACTTCAGTAACGTATTACATAATAGTATTAAATGGACTTCGGTAGTCTTCGTGTTTCCGAATTTGTACGATTATGCTGACGTTGCGTCTCGTCATGTGAAATACGAAGAGTTTTGAAAAAATATTGGGAAGATATCTGGATATATATCATCATTATCTGCCTAGCCTTTTCCCCATGTTGAGGTCGGCTTCCAGTCTAACCGGATGCAGTTGAATACCAGTATTTTGCATGGAGCGACTGCCTATTTGACCAATTGATCTCCACAAGCCAATTAGTACTGGGTAATACGATACCCCTTGATAAGACTAGTTTTCAGACTTTTTGGGCCACTGGCTACCTGTAACGACTGTGTGTGAAAGATCTACATATATGGCAGCCGGGACCAACGGCTTAACGTGATTTCCGAGTCACGGAGGAAACTCGATATTTGTAACCCGGTCACCCCTCAGACAAACCTAGGCAAGCACGGCTTAACCTAAAGATCGGCCCGAGCGGCTGGTATTATTTAGCCACGAGCGCCTCTATTTCGAAGATTTGGAAGATCATATAATTTTTGTAATAAAAGTAATGATTCTGTTCGCGACGAACGTCACCTAAATCAGCATATAGTGTTTTTGTTATGATTAAAACAGTGTAGAGTCAGTGTATGGGCAATATAGTGATAAATAACAAGTGCCTTCAGTATTAGAATAGTAATATAAACGTTTTCTACCCCGAAGGGAGGAAAACGAGTATTTCAGGTCTTGCCTAGGCTTGACCTTCCGGAGATTACCCTTTTGTTTCCTTACTTGTGCGCGTGTACATACTTACGAAGTGAGAGCGAGTAAGCTTACACTGGAGTTCCCCTCCCGCGTGCGGGGTGCCGGCGAGGCGCCGCGCGGACAACGCGCGCGCTCCTCTTCAGTACCTAACCGGACTAGGTGAAGTTCCCTGATGTCGGCAAGGGACTTACTCCAGGTCAAGCCTAGGCAAGACCTGAAATACTCGTTTTCCTCCCTTCGGGGTAGAAAACGTTTATATTTCAGTTCTGTGCCGTCGGCTTGACCTTCCGGAGACTTGTTTTGGTATCTGCCGGCACTAGAATAGCGTACTGTGACTACAAAATATAAACTGAAGAAATAAGGTATACAGAAGGAGATAAAGTATAAAAACACCTGCAGAACTTCCTTCAAAATAATTTTAATCTAGAATGATTCTAGTTACTCAGATACATGTTTTAATAACGAAAATAAAAACAAAAAACTTTTCTCACTGTAACAATTAAATAGTTAAAACAAACTTAGCTTAATCATCAGTCTTTATATTCCCCACATAATTTCTTAGACGGAGCAATCAACAACACTTACTTAAATAATAAATGATTAATAGGAACATACAAATCAGTCTTAAATGATTGACAAGAAAACATCTCAAATAGACAAATTAAACAGGAACAAAAGAATCTAACAATATATTATTAGAGTGTAATGATGGCGCTGATACAGATTTATAATAATGTTTGAAAAAATTATTGGCGCCTCGCCAATTACCTCGTTTTAACAAATCATCTAGAGGTAAATTGTTTTCATAATTATAGGAAGCTACCGCCGATCTGATTGATCCTGGAGCCACTTCTAATCCTAAGCTGACAAATATTGGTTTAAGCCATCCAGCAATCACAGATCTGGAAGCCGGTTTTACTTTTCCTCTAGTTGATATGAAAAGGTTTACCAGTCCCGGGCATGCTCTGCGCCTATTGGAAGACAACTCCAGCAATTTGTCTATCCATTTTACAATATCAAATTCACTATCCTGGTGCTTAAGTATCATCCAACCTGATTGTCTATGTTTGTCACGGTCTGTCTTGGAACCAAAGGCTGGCCAGAAAGTTACTGAGTCATCCTTAATGGAGCAGTGCTTATCATCTACTCGTAACAAGGTCAGGTCGTGAATTCTTCTCCCTGAAGCGAGAAGCAGCAATAAAGCACAATATCTTGAGACCTGATAAATACTCCCACTGTCTGGGGGATTACACCTTAGCCAATTAAGCAAATCCTGAATATTCCACACCTGGGGACGCGGTGATAGTTTTTCAGCAGACTTTAGACTGATTGCTCTAAGGATATTCTTTACCACCGGGTGGGAAGTGATGCTGAGCCCATTTTCCGGATTGGCAAATGTAGAAATCACAGACTTTTTGACTAGAATTGTACTATATGCTGCTTTCTTTATTCTGAACAAATAGCCGAAATAGCTTGCTACTTGATGCGGCGAGGGATTATTGGGAACAATGCGCTTGGTCTTGCACCACTTTATCCAATCCTTCCATGCAGAGGCATAAGTCAACCAAGTTGAGGGCCTCCAGGCAGACTTTAACAAGGTAACATCTTCCGATGGAAGGTCTTTAATCAATAAACTCCAGCCTGTACCCTCCAAACCTCCAAAGTCATTGACGTCACTTCCGGTGGTGGGCAATTCGTCGCTAGATCTATTAGGTGAGCCGAAAGATTCTTCAATACCATCGGTGCGGCTGTCGCCTTGGACTTCAGAGGTGTTCGCCAAAAGGCTCGCGTCCATTTGGGAACTACAACTAGGTACGTTCCCTGAGCATGATTCAGGTGCTGAATTACTTTGGGAATTAGTGGTGGTGGAGGAAACACCCAAGCCAGGTCGTATTTCCAACTCCTGCTGAATGCATTTACAAAGTAAGCCTGTAAATCCGTTGCATCTATCGATACATACAGGGGCACCACTCTGGACTGCGACGTCGCAAACAGATCTATTTGTGGCGTTCCCCACCGTCTGAAGACCTTCTGAGTCAGGCTGTCTCTCAGGTGCCAGTCGGTCGCTATTGAATCTCGTGATAGACGATCCGCTATTGTGTTGAATTTTCCGGGAATATAGTAAGGAACAAGCTCGGTGTTGAATTTCTTTGCCAGTAGCAAGATCTTTTTGGTTAACAGACTCAACTTCTGCGATTTTGTCCCACCTTGATGGCGCAGGTATGCAACGACTGTGCGATTGTCTGCTTGAACCATTACCGTTTTGTTCTCGATCCAAGGCTTGAACTTTTTCACCGCTAAGTAGACTACGAAGAGCTCCTTCAGATTGATATGCCATTTTGCTTGGTCCGGACTCCAGTTTCCCGACCAATGAATTTGTTCTATTTGTATGCCCCAACCCGTGTCTGACGCGTCCGTCGTCACGAACACATTGGGATCTTTTTGAAATATTGGGCTCGACTCTGCTAGGTGCTTTTGCCACCAGAGGCACTCCTTTACTGCCAGCTGAGGTAATAATACCAATTTTCTTGGCCTGTGTTCTTCTAGGTTTCGACTGGCTCTCTGGAGCTGTCTGCAGAAAAGTCGACCCAGAGGAACTACTTCTGTTGCGAATTGTAGCTTTCCTAGTAAAGACGTTCCTTGAAACCAATTCCACCGACGGGACTGAAGCACTTTCTTTAACAGAAATGTGATGTCTGTAATTTTGTCTTCGGGAAGACTCTTTAAATTTGCATGTGTATTGAAAATTATTCCCAGGTAATCGATTTCCTTTATTGGCTTTAGGACGGATTTGTTCCAATTTATCTTCCACCCTAGATTCGTAAGAAGGTTTACTGCTATTTTGACCTGTTCCTGAAGAATATTTTGATCTTGGTGGGCAAAAAGAAAATCGTCTAGGTATACCAAAACCCTCATTCCTCTTGATCTCAGAACGTTTGCAATCCAATTTGTAATTCTTGAGAAGGCTAGAGGTGCACTGGATAGTCCCATAGGCAGGCAAGTAATTTGGTATAGAACACCGCGATAACTGAGCGATAGGAACCTCCGATGACTTCTTTTTATTGGGACGTGAAGGTAGGCCTGGGAAAGATCTATTTTGCACATGAAGTCGTCCTTCTGCAGGAACTTTGGTACTTTGGACTGGTTTATTAAACGGAATTTCTTCGGGTTGAGATAAAGATTTAGTCGGCGAAGGTTGAAAATTTGGCGCTTGCTTCCGTTTGTTTTCTCTATTAAGAACATCCTCGATAAGAATCCAGTTTTCTGTGATACCCTCTCGATAATACCTTCCCTCTTCATTTTTCTTATTTCTGAAGACATCTCTTTTGATTCTGGTGTTGCAAATTTCTTTAAGTTTTGGTCTGATAATCGAGACAGGGGAGGTATCTTGACAAACGGTATTCCGTAGCCCTTTATCATCTTTAATATCGGTTCTGGAGCACCGAGACGTTTCCAATGCGGAATAAACAAAGCAAGTTGGCCGCCTTTGAAGACATAGTCAGTAGGAGGACGAGCGTCCCTTTTTTTGAGGATGACGCTTAAATGACGCCTTAGGATTTTCTTTGGAGTCTTTATAGTGCTTGGCCCGAGGCTCTGCCTTAGAGTTGAAGGAAGATTGAGGCTTTTTCCCTTCCGGTCGCCTGGCTTTCTTTTTGAAAACTGTATTGGATTTAGCTTGTTTGTTTTGATCTTGGTTAGCCTGCAGGGGTCTTTTTGACGAAGAACGGAAAACCCGAAATGAACCACCTTGTTTAGCTATGAAATCCTCCAACCGTTCTTCATCGAATAAATGTGTTTCTGATGGTGGAATTTGAGACAGCTTCGCAGCCAGGAAGTCATTGTTAGGTTTAAAAGCCTTTCTCCTGAGATCAATTATTTCCGCCCTGCGGGCACAAGTGTACTGTAGAAGATCGTCGGAAATATTTTTAAAAACAGAATCGGCATTTGTGAAAAGATTCTGGATATCCTCCAAAACAGCCGGATGTTTGGATGCCAGTTCTTTTGCCTGTTCGGCTAATGCTAGTCTTTGTTTTAACAAACCATGGCAAATAGTCCCCAAGGTCGTATCAGCTGTAGTTAGAAGGCTACTACTAAAATTTTTTGGTGCCGTATTTCCCAAACAGTCATTGATCTTGAGTGCATCAAACACAGGAGCCGCACGCAATTTCTTTTGAACTTCCTTATACCTGATCCTATTCCAAGAAGAAGACCCAAGTCTCTGGCAAGCGACGCCTTGTTTTTTAACGCCTTCTGACGGAGCAGGAATTAAAGGGTCCTCTTCTTTGACGTCCGGTGCAAAACTGATGTCTCTGGGTGGATCTGTGTTAGGTAGGACTTTTTTTAGGGCGAACTCCGGGGCTACAAACACACTGGAAGCCTCGTTATCTGAAGCATCCTCTGAATATCTATCAGTATGATCCAAGCTTTCCAGATCTGATTCGTCCAGGTCGACAGACACGCAACTATCTCGGCCCGATCGGGCTACACTTTCTGAATTGCTAACTGACTGTTGGCTTGTTATATTCAGGTTTTTTAATGACTCGATCTTCATACATAATTGACCAAAAAGATTATCTACTTTTTCCTCTAGTCTTTCGAAGCGACCTCTTTTAGATGGAATTTCTTCTTCCTGTTTTCTTTGATCCTCTTCTATTTCCGAATCCGAACGTAACTGACGGCATACTTCTCTTCTCGTGAGAATCAACGGACGTATCGGTAGAATGGCGCTAAGAAAAATTTCAGCTTGAGCAGCAGATCCTTTTACTTTATTGACAATAGATGGTGGACTTATGATCAGCGCCCTGCATAAGGCCCAATTCAGCATGGAGACTTTCATTTCTCTAAAAGGCTTTTCTGCCACAAATTCTGCGTCAGGCAAAAAAATTTTTACATAACCCAAAGTCGGTAGGGCGAACCGTATCTTATTTAAGACTTGGGGATCTACGTTATCACCAAAAAGTTCTTCCTTAGTTGGATTTAAGGTTTTCCAGTTAATCCAGCCTTCTGGAAGAGACTGACGAGTTAGGTCCTTAATTTTGTCTAAAACGACGTCATCTTCTTCCGTTTCCGCCGATTCGTCCAACAGCTCTCCCATCGATAGGAACGATGCCGGTTCCGCCATCTGCGCCAACGGAGAGCCTTTATTACTAAGAGGTCTAGTAATAAAACTATACATATTATAAGCCGCTATCTACCAGATAAGCAAAAGGTCAGACGCTTAGGCGGTCTTAAAACATCGGGAGCTCTAAATAGTTGCGGTTGGCGTGGAGCCCAGAGACAAAGAGTCGCGACAACTAACCGCAGCCATGTAAGTGAGCCTTAGACGGCTTCGGGGGGGAGCCGTAGACGGCTGCCCCCAGCGAGCCGTAGGAGGCTGCGGCTAACGAGCCGTAGACGGCTGCGGCCGGTGAGCCGAAGACGGCTGCGGCTAACGAGCCTTAGCGGCTGCAGCTAGCGAGCCTTAGCGGCTTCGGCTAGCGAGCCTTAGAGGCTGCGGCTAGCGAGCCTTAGAGGCTGCGGCTAGCGAGCCTTAGCGGCTGCGACTAGTGAGCCTTCACGGCTGCGACTAGTGAGCCGTCATGGCTGCAACTAGGTAGCTTTTATATTGCCCTAGTGAGCCATTCTGGTTATTCAGCGAGTCACAGCGACCGCTATACCAGACAACAGTTGCGGTCGAGAGACCGGCGAACTGGAATATCAACAACCGAACCTGAGTAGGTCGCGGCTAATAATCTAAAAAGCTAAACAAAATTCACACGTATTTGACAAAACACAAACAAAACAAACAGAAAAATTTTGATTGAGATACCTAGGTATTTAGTTATTTACTGACGAGCTTCCTGGTAGGTAGGTATAAATCAATACCTTGAGTCACCTTGAACCAACGATAACATCGTTTACTGGTTCAAAAGAAAAACAATAAACTAACGTTCTAAGCTCAAAACTCACTCTCACATAGTAATAAAACGGAAAATGACTTACCATTTCCGTGAACGAACCTAAAACACGAAACTAAAACACGATTGTACGTAACACATGCACACAGCTCGGAAGCAATAGCGTACTGAAGAGGAGCGCGCGCCCGCGCGTTGTCCGCGCGGCGCCTCGCCGGCACCCCGCACGCGGGAGGGGAACTCCAGTGTAAGCTTACTCGCTCTCACTTCGTAAGTATGTACACGCGCACAAGTAAGGAAACAAAAGGGTAATCTCCGGAAGGTCAAGCCGACGGCACAGAACTGAAATACAGCAATTTACTTAAGCGCTAGACTCATATAAATTCGCAAGTGGAGTTTTATAGTTTAATTTAGTCTTTTAGTAAGGTCCAGGTAGCCTAGGTTGCGACCTAGGCCTGGACATAGTCTTTGTTGATAACTTAGTTCTTTAGATAAACCACTTTGACGAGAGTATGACAGTCTAGCGCAGCTATCTTCGTCAATAACAGAAAAAAATTGTCTTACAGAATAACAGTTGAAGGATCGTTACAGGCTGAAAAATACAGACACGATAAAATAAGTAACAGTTTTAGATAGGCCCTCGTTAGTAGGGCGTGCAATACCGGTTTTCCGGTTTTGGTAAAAACCGGACAAAATTTACGGATTTTTGAAAACCGGGTTTGAGAGTCAAAACCGGAGTTAACTCCGGTTTTCCCGTTATTGAATTACATTTTGATTTAAATCAACTTTTATCGAACGCACTTAATTAAGAAATCTTCAATTGAGAGTCATCAAATAAATCCGAACGCAACCTACACCCTCTTACGGTACTCCCTTATATCTCCTAAAAATTTTTGTCCGAAAATCATTATCCATAAAACGTTTGCTATAAACTTCAGTTACCATAATGTTCAAAATCCCGAAATTTTGTTTTACATAATTAGCTTTATTTCTAAAACTGTTCTTTCATAATATCGAATACTATAATAATTGAATCTTCTAATTTTATATGCCATAAAGTCAATTATCCTAAGTGTTTTATTGTATAATGTGTATTATTCCTAATGTTCATATAAGTGTAATAAAATTTTTGGTCCTAAAACATTTGCAATAAATTAGGTTTTATTGACAGAAACGAATCGCTGTAAATCCGACCCCACGCAGTCTTGTCTGCCCTACCCCTAGAGTGTAATTTAAAATCGCGTAGGCGCGGAGGGGCGAGGCGGCCCGCGAGTTGAGGAGCAGGTGGTTGTAACACTCGCCGCCGCTGCTGAGGCTGGCCGGCGAAGCCGGCCAGCAAGCCGAAGCTGCGGTGGTGAGCGTTAAACACATCTGCGACGATAAGCTCGCGAGGGACCGCCGGAGACCCGTAGCGCCGGAGCCGTGACAGAAACCATGCCTGCTGCATGTTGCTTGCTCGCTTGCATGCTGCATGCTTGCTTACATACTGTATGCGTGCTTGCATGGTTGCTGTAAGCTTGTTGCATGCTTGCTGCATGTTGCTTGCTCGCTTGCATGCTGCATGCTTGCTTGCATACTGTATGCGTGCTTGCATGGTTGCTGCAAGCTTGTTGTATGCTTGCTGTATGCTTGCTGCATGCTTGCTGCATGCTTGCTGCATGCTTGCTGCCTGCTTGCTGTATGCTTGCTGCTTGCTCGCTGCATGCTTGCTGCATGATTGCTGCATGTTTGTTTGCATACTTATTACAGGGTAAAATAAAATCCACATAATTATGTTCACACTCAACTGTGTTATAACGATTAACAGGTTTGATTGATTGATTTTCTGCCTTTTAATGACTACCTATATGAAATGTATGCCAACTTTCTGCGATATGATGGTTCTACTTTTTAATTCTTACAAATTTCATAAGAGCAATATTGTATAAAAATGTGTTGTGTTGAGAGAAGTTCATAGCATAGCAAAAGCTAAGTAATACTTACTTTACTGTAGGTACCCGTAATTACAGACACAATTAAAATAACAATGTTCTGTTCCCTTTTGGGAACGTCTGGGAACATACCGGTTTGTTTTAAAAATATTATTAAGATCTAAACTTTTTTATTTTTTTATTTAGGATTTATAACTATTATTGAAAACGATTTTAAGTGTTTTGTATATTATTGATTGTAATATTTATGACAAACGGGTTTAGAGCATTTTGTATTTAGGGATTTCAATTTTATAGCATGTGATATTATGTGATATTAAGTTCGGGTAAGTTATCATTCGGACAAATGATGATTAGGACAAAAAAAGTTATGGCACTTTAAATTATGAATAAAAAAGTTAGGTAATACAATAGAGAACCCCCTCTTACACTTCTCCCCCCGCACTCACGAAGCGACTCCTGCGACCCGATCCCGCCTGCCCAAACTCAAACCTTACCTTAAACTTTTCCCAAACCCAATGGTGCTGACATATCTGCGACTATTACAAACTTATTGCAGCAGCTAAAATATAAGCTCAAGAACTCTGATACCATCGCCGTAGTTGTCTCCGAGTAGTCCGTGCCATCGTTATCGTTATCATATGACGCTGAATAAAGAATGAGCTTGATAAAGAATTGGATAAATGCAGGAAAACCCCCAAGAATCGGTCTTATTTCGACCTTGCATGGTTTGCCAAGGTAGAACAAGCCATGTATGAAAGCATGAGTGTACTACTAACAAGTGTTGAGAGTGGGAAAGCCTTTTCGAGTGCTGGGTACTTTTGCAACAAAATAAGAAGTACGCTATGATCTGATAAAATATTAGATGCACTTCTATTCTTATGAACAAATTATCAAGAACAGCGATCTCATGGAACAAAATATTATTGTTTATTTAAATTAGTGTACGGTACACAGTTGATTTGATCTCGTTTTATAGTCAAATATGAATCTTTTAATGTTGTTAGTAGTTCGTAATTAATGAGCTCAAGATTAAAAAAATCGGGACGTTTTTCTGAATCTTTTCGATTTCTTAATGATTCGGTACTATGCATGTTATATATTGTCTTAAAACATTTATTTTGGAGAATTAATGTGCATTGTACGTTTGTCGAGTTCCCCCAATATAACACCGTAAGTTAACAGTGGGTACACATTTCCAAAATACGCATTTCTCGTAACACTTAGATTTGTAGTTTCTGCCAAAACTGACAATGCGATTAGAGATACCACAAACTTACTTGTTGTTGATTTGATCTCAGTTAGTTAATCTTTATATTATTTTAAGTTCATGTTGTTCGGATATAACCTACATTTCTCGCGCTTTGTTAAAATCAGTTTTTTTAGGTTCCATTCCTTGCATTATCATACTTACTCCTAGCGCCATCTATCCAGCGACTAGGGAAGAGCTAAAAAGAACATCCCTCATTCAACTATGTAAAAAAAAAATGTTGCCGAAACCGGGGCTAACACCGGTTTCCGGTTTTGGGCCCTCAAACCCGGAATACAAAACCGGTTTTGAAGACCTTCCGGTTTTGCACGCCCTACTCGTTAGGTTTTACGCCTGAGATTGCGTAGAGTACAGTTGAATAGGTGTAGGACGTCAGCGCCGTCTGAGGGCGAAGTACAGTGTATGCGTGCGCCCGGTAAAGATAGCGTATAGGCAGATCATTAGGTACACGTCATCCACGCCTTCAGCGGATCACGCCCGTCCGGCACAGATTCTGTCCCTCAAATTTCAGCTATGCACCCATTTCGTGCGTTCAAGCATCTATCCTGATCTTGCAATGAGAAACTTTACACACTTGCATTTAAATGTACTATTTTTAGTTGAATTTCCTTTCTTGAAATTCCAGTGCACCTGGAAATGCTGGGACCGCTCCCCGCACGTGCAGCACTACACGAAGCACCCCAAGGAGTACGTAGCAGCTCTCTACGAACACCTGGACGCCTACGGACTCGTCTCACAACCCGACAAGATGAGAATGAGGTTATAAGTGTAAGCTCTGTGCGAGTATGTAGGTAGATAGGTCAGTTACACACCGGGTTAAGTTAAATTCGCTAGAGAAACTCCGCAAATCGCAGGTTTGTTTTTTTTTCTCTCATATTATTTGAAACTAGCACTTCACGACTTCTTCCGTGAAAATAGTGATAGCTCGGCTAATTTGCATGATATCAATATAATTTATAGGGTACGTTACTCGGTAAAGATGTAGCTTTCTAATGGTGAAAGAATGTTTAAAATCGACGCAGTAGTTTTTGAGTTTATTCATTACTAGCGGACGTCTCGCGGTTTCACCCGCGTAGTTCCCGTCCCCGTGGGATTACGGGGATAAAATATAGCCTATGTTACTCAGTAAAGACGTGGCTTTCTAATGGTGAAAGAATTTTTGAAATCGGCGCAGTAGTTTTTGAGTTTATTCATTACAAACACACACACACACAAAAATACAAATCTTTCCTCTTTATAATATTAGTGTAGATATATTTTAGATAAATTGAAGTTACGACTAATACCGAGAGTGATAGATGGAAATTATAAAGATCTGATCTTTTTTGTATTAACTTCACAATCGTAACTATATTTAAATACGGTTGAAAAAATTGTAGATATATTCTTCAAGTAAACTATACTGCGGTAATCTGTTTTTCGTGTTCAGGGTAATGATACTCTTCACGACGTCGGAGTTTCTCTAGTTGATTTTTTGACCGTATTTATAAACAGTAACTCATGGTGACTTTTTGCGGAACTTCATCTTGCGTGTATTACCGCTTTTAAGGTTGTTAATATGTACACTTTACTATAAGGATACATAATAAACATCTTCACTAGTTGCAATTGCTGGCTTGATTATTAAACAGGGGTTATTTTTACAACGTTTTGCTACGGAAACCTAAAATGATTTTGAAAATATCTCATACGTAAAAGCTCTGTCATTCTATATTTAGCCGAACCGCATTGTGTGTATCATCGGATTTTAACTACAATATTAAATTTATACATAAATTCTGGAAAAGAAATCGGGCAATGTAGCAATTTAATTAAAATGTCGGCAAAATCCTTCATTGCTATTACTTTATAATTTTAAATTAGGGTGCTCCATGCTTTAACTGCATACGGACAGCGACCAATGTAAGAGTAATCATAAAAACTTTTAAAAGGCAATTTCTTGTTTCAATTTGTTGACAGGCATTGACATTGTATGCCGTCAAGTCGCAATAACTCCGCTGTCCCTCATATCTTTTAATTCTAAGACCGCAAAATTATTTGAATTAAAATTAGTACATGACGCTAACTTCAATGCAAACACATTTAGGAACAAAGAATAGTATTTATATGTCTCGCTCAGTACAAAACAAAATGATTAAAATTAACAATAAAAAAAAATATAACAAGTTAATTTAAGAAAAGCTTAAAATAAGACATGTATTAAACTAAAATTGGTACTGTGCTGGGCCAAGAGGCTCCTATTCTAGCTTTCCAGCATCTGGTGCTGTCACATTAATTTTTTTTTTTTTTAAATATGACTAAATCTAATCATAAATTGGTTCAAATATAATTAAGCGCTCAGGAGTATACTTTTAAAATAAAATGCTTGAGCTTATGTTCTAACAAGCTCATGCAATAAGCTTTTTTAAGCTAAACTAAAATTAATAGCGAAAATTTCCTAAAAATAAGACTAAAAAAACTTCTTAGCCAATAAAATGGCAACATTAAGAAGACCATCGGAGTGTTGTGCTTTTGTTTTGTGTTTGTTGCTGGCAACATTAAGTGACAGTGTTGCTAGTTTTCATGTTTAAACATTTATTGGTGTAATCGATATTTGGAACATATTTTTAATTTAAATTAAAATGTTATTTTATCTCGCTTCGTCATCTAAACTATAGGAACGAAAAGGATGTAACATTTTAAAAAACTCTTCGAAATTTAACATTTAAACACTTGATTTTCGTCAAGTATTTCTTTTGTTAAGTTTACTTGACACGACTTCGAATTAGCCCGTTTACATTAGTAGAGTTATTAGTTTAGTTTGGGTACTACTAGCAATAATTCTAGTTAGTTAGCTAGTTTAGTTTAGTGTTGTTTTTAACAGAACTCGACACTTATCTAAACATTCGCCGAACAAGGCACTCTACCTCTAGACCGATGTAAACTTAGCTTTTAAGATACACATATCTATATCTATCTTATATTTTAAACCATTTACATATTTTTCAGTTCCTAAATTAATTGAATACACCAAAACTATTGTTTGTATTGTTACAAGTTGTGAATCAGGTCTAAAGTATTAATTAAAGCGATGAATTTGTATCAAGTTTAGTTTTTAAGATTTTTTACATTATAGTTTTAGTTTAAGAGAATGCACTGTAGTTTTAATATATAGAAAATACACTTTTATAAAAACTTTATCGTCGTTTGATTTTTAACTTCTTCTCCATAGAGATCTACGCTAGGGAATGGGCAACTACAGTACTTTCACAGTTTTAATGTCTTGTGACTGGGACTGTAGCTACATTTAATTTTCATCTTTGTTTCGGCAATTCAAAAGAAATAAATGCTTTGATTTAGATTTTAACTTATTAAGAATAAAAAACCCCATCCAAGTTGGTTCACCCGTTTAAGATCTACGGTGCCACAGACAGACTCACGCACGAAGCAGTCGAACTTATAACACCCCTCTTTTTGCGTAGGGCGTTAAAAAGAAAAGTTTTACAAAAAAAATAATTATTGGAAATATTAATTGACAAAACAGGAGAATGGAGAAATAAAATAATATGAGCGATGGAAAGAGTTATGGTCAAAATGGGTGTAAGACTGACAGCTCAATTTTTTGCACATAATAGGCTGGTGTCCTGAAAAAATCTAATTAGTCCAACAGTAAAATTATCAAAGAATATTGGACACGTATTTTTTCTTTTGTTACGTAAACCAAAATTGACGAAGATACGACGCTTTTTAAATTCTCAATACGTCACGCCGTAGTATAATTTTTAGCGCATTGTGACGTCACGAGCCCCCACTCCCGAGTTTTGATGCGTTTTATCTTTGTCATTATTCATTGATTTACAAAATCAAAAAAATACGTGTCCGTTATTTTCCAATACCTACTCTAACTAACGGATTAAATAGATTTGCAATTTATTGATGGTGGAAACTAGCCTATTATTACTCCAATTTATACTATTGCAGCAAGTACATACCAAACTCGCTGGAGACCAGGGGCCCAATTCTGTAAGTTTGTGTTAAGCAACACGCCATTGACACTCTATCGACACACTACAGACATTATGTTGTCACTGTTGCAAATTTGGTATTCTGCAAAAACTTCAATGACGTTTCAGTGGTGTCTCAGTAGTGTGGCGGTACAATATTTATTTAGTGTTTTCGTTGTTCGATGGCTTCACAATGGCGGTTCGATGGCCAAAACACTTTTCAAACACGATAGACACAACTTTCAAATACACTTAAAATATTTACAGACTACCGTAACTTTGACAACATGATGACATTGACACATTATAGTGGAGCAGAATACCAATTATTACAATAGTCTTCTATGGCGTTTCAATGGCACTACAGTGGTAAGTCAATGACCATAGATAATTTGTAGAATACCAAATGTTAGCCTATTGGACACTATTTACACACTATTGACAAGTTGGTAATTTTACAGAATTGGGCCCCTGAGATAGAGCCATCTGATAATGTTGCAATTTCCTGTATTTTGGTTTGACTATAAGTATAACATAACATCACGCCTGTAATCCACGAAGGGTTAGGCAGAGGTATTACTAATAGTACACCCACATTTCACCAGTTATGTTCAAGTACCATGTAATAGGGGGCGAGCCTATTGCCATCAACCGGGCACAAATCCAGACTCCGTGGCTGCTACTGAGAAATTCCTGATGGAAAAATCCAATAATACTTTTCCAGACTCATAAATCGAACTAGAAATGTTGGATATTTAGCGTGCATTTGGGTTTATCAACTTTAGGCGCTCAGCGGTAATAGCACGCTTAATAGCCCTTACGGTAACGGCATTTCATATATTTTCACCTTTTTCATATTTTACTTAAAAAACGTGTACAGGGGGTCTAAAATGGCCGCCTTAGCAGAATCGTAATATGAATCACGTTACAAAAATCAAAATCTATATCAAAATCAATTTTATTTGTGTAACATAGGTAGTACCTAAATAAAGTTCTTAAATTAAAAATAGGTCGCTATGTTATGCCAAGAGGCGTACAAATATATGGTTGCATGCGAATAAAAAAATATAAATCATGCGAGAGGTAATCACAAATTATTTGGTACTTATGTCAAAATTAATAGCATGATGATAAAAAAAAAAAAAAAAAAAATATAAAATGTCACAATATGAAGTAATTACTACAGTCAATGCTTAAAAAATTAAAATTCTTAAAATTCTTTACCTATTTTTAGGCCTATTCCTCGCGAGCCCTCCATGCCAAGCCCCAATTTCACCCACCATTTTGTTTCTGTCGTTTAGCGTACAGGGCACGCGCTTGCTTGTAACGTATACGGGGAGAACAAGTGCCTTTCGGCATCGTTAAGAGTCTTTTTACACCCTTTATGTGAAAATGGCGTTGCCGTAAAGGTTAATTAAAGTACTCATTACCTACCCATAGAATCAAAATGTCCGGAGGATGCGCATGTAGCGGTGGCAGCTGTGGTGGACACTGCTGACCTTGTAACACGATCTACACCTGCTGTATGAAAATTTGCTGGAAGCTGAGTAGCGCTGTTTCACGCAGATAAGCCATCGTGTCTCCGTTGAAGATAGCGCACTCGATTCCTTAAATGTTCATCACTTCCGTGTCGTTTTGTGGAAATAAACTATTAACCGGATGCGCCCGGCGTACGGCCAGCAACTAATTAAAACATGGTAATGATTAGAACACAATTCTAATATTTATCGGAAAACACGTAAAAATAAAAAAAATGCGTGGAACATTATCGAGAAGCATTTTAATTAACCTAGTATTTTTGTGTCAATATTGATGATTTATAAAAGTTTTAAACACACGCGCGTGCTCTCCACGCCAAGTCGTACAACAACAACAGCCCATAACGTCCACTGCTGGACATAAGCCTCTCCCATAATGGGAGGAATTTGCCGTATCTCCACGCTTGGCAGGCGGATTGGAGATTGCAGTGATGAAAGACTAACAGAAAACGCTGCTGCCCATTCTCTGGTCTACGGAGGCGCAAGGTGTTCTGCCTCAGACATTAGTCCCCTTATACGACACCCTTGAGTGTAATGGGTTGGTTCTATTCTATTCTGCCGGATACCACACGGCCACGCCAAGTCATAATTTCACTGTAAATATCTACAAAAAGAAAAGGGATTCCAAAACTATTTAATTGTTTATTTCGTGTGATCCACATTTTTTGTCACATATTTGTGTCGTTTGGCGTACAGGGCACGCGCTTGCTTCAAGGTGCTTGTCACGTATATAATATGGAACAATCGCAATCAAAAGTTTTAATGGATCTACGGTTGCCTGTTCAATCTAGGTACCTGCTATTTATGAATGTCGTAAGCATGTTATGAATTCTAGCTCATAAGAACAGGCATGATACTAAAAAGGAAATTACCTAATTAGAGCTAATAAGATGGGTCACGCACGGCCCCATACTCTATACCTCGTGCAACTAGTCTTAGGGCCGGACTCCACCGACGCGGAGACGCAGGCCCGGACTGGGACCCAAAACCGGCCCGGGCATTTAAAGAGACGGTCGGCCCTCCACTCTCAAGAGAAAGGCAAACTACTATTGTAAATTTTGAACCAACCAAGGAAACGTCTAAAATATAATGTTAGGCAAATATAATTTTTATTGTGCTAGGCTGCGAGTTTTGACTTTAGACCTGAAACTAAGAGAATAGCGACGCTGTCAAACTAGGGCGTCGCCAGTTTTTGAGCCACCGGCGGGGCGCAGAAAGGTGCGAGTAAAAACAAATTTGCATGTTATAGATGCAGTTGAAGTTCTTTTAAAGATCTAAAATACTTGATTAAATAGAAGTAAAAATTACTTAATTTGAAGAGTTATTTGAAAAGTCTAGGAACTAAAAAAATATTTGAACTCTTTGCTCTATTACTCACCTTAGGGAGACAATTTTAAAAATAAAAAGAAGTAAAGCCAATCCAAGAGCGAACGAAGCGTGAATTTAATCATCCTACCTTGTACAAACAATTTAACCTTTAAATTGTTTCGACCCTATAGACAAGAATTACTTGGTCGAGTTGCAGAGAAAGTCAACATTCAAGAGGAAGTAGCCGCCTGCAAGAGCGAGCGAAGCGAGCTCGAAAATTTTTTGACACCTTGCCTTGGACAGGTTAGAATTGTTTCCACCTCATGGAGTTACTTAGTCGACTTATAATAGACAATGTAAAGATCCAAGAGAGAGTAGGTTACAAGAGCAAAGGCAGCGAGCTCGAAAATGTTTACATCTTGCCTCGAATAAAATTTAAAACGTTTTGTACCTATGCATGCTAAAAGTGCCTATTAAGGCCTCAGGGCAACGGGGTCTTAATTCATTTCAGTCTCTGTCTATACCGGTCGATCATGCAAAAGTCCAATAGGAGTGCTAATCCAGAGGCAGAAAAAAAAAAACCTGTTATAATTTTTTTTTCGCTGGGTTCAAAGTACGAACCACGTGCGTTGGTTTAGAGAAGATTGTGTAAGTTTCTAGCGTTAGTACGAGTTACCAGAGGCTCATTTTAAGCCTTAAACATATTTTAGTTTGAGAGTGATTGTACTTACTGTACGCTACAATTTATTACGTACTTACTAATTCTGTGGCATCAGGCAGAAAAATTAAAAACTTTTAAAAATTTTGAGCCTCTAGGGCAGTGGTCGTCAAACAGCGGGCCGCGGGCCGCATGGCGGCCCTCAGGGCCCGATAAACACAAACGTAGCCAATTAAAAATGTAGCAGAATTGACCTGACCAGCGTTATTAGTTTATAACATCACGCTTGTAATCCCCGAAGGGTTAGGCAGAGGTGTATCTAATAGTACACCCACATTTCACCAGTTATGTTTAAGCCCCATGTAATAGGGAGCGAGCCTATTGCCATCAACCGGGCACAAATCTAGACTCCATGCTACTGAGAAATGCCGGATGGAAATACCCAATAACACTTTGCCCGACCTGGGAATCGAACCCAGGACCTCATGCTCAGCAATCGCGTTTGCGACCACCAGACCAACGAGGCAGGCGTTATTAGTACCACAGAGTAGGTACGTTTTTATAAAGGGTGTAAAACACCTCTTAACGAAGCCGAAAGGCACTTGTTCTCCCCGTATTGCGATCATTTTTTTGTTTTACACTATACCTGGGAACCTTCTAGTTACGGAGATATTGGGGGTCAAAGTTCCAACTTTTTGACAATTTTTTTTTTTTTAAACTAGTTTTTAATGTAAGATTTTTACTTTCAACAGCTCCACGACCCCCGTACTATTCAATCCATCCATCAGCACAATGTTTGAGTCCGTTACATTGAGTTCTACCACAAAACATGATTTTTCACCCCAAAAAAAAAAAGTCGTTTCCCAGCAATAATTTTTGCGGAAAGGTACTTAGTTTGATGTACAGAATGCTTGGTTGACGGCTTCGTGATCAGGTCTTTTACACCCTGTATAGGGTAATTAGTAGATACTATACCCAACGAGCCATACAACTACCTACAATTCCTACTCACCCTACAACACTAAAGCTAGCGTGAACTACACTCATATTACTACTACAACCTATCCTACACATCAATAACAAAACCACAGACCAGTCAATTGCCCAGACAGCACACCACATACCGAGCAATATCATATCATTACATTTGTCACAATAAGGGAGTGACCACACGTGTCGACGCGGAATGAGCTTGAACCAATCAGAATAACTGGCCCAGTGCGAGTTGGAATCGCACATGTAGGGGTCTGTACCATCGTAGTAGGGGTGCCTCCTTTAACTTTTATTGTATTTCATGTTGTTATAGCGGCAAAAGCCATTCACAGTCTGTGAAATGTTCAACTGGATCATAAGATACAGCCCGCTACAGACAGTTATAACTTTCGGGTACGAAACCATAAGAAGCTTTCATGTCCATGAAATAAAAGCAAATATTCCACTACGGTGTCAGGTTGCGAGATTACGTCTTCTGAACCGAAACTAATGCAAATTATGTCTTCTTCGTCTTCTTGGCAATCCAAATTGATTCAGTCCAAAATTTGGAGACGAGATAGTCACTTTTAGTAGTGTCCATCAGCTCATGTGATGTGCAAACATGGACGGGCAGCACACGATACCAGCACCATCGTTTGTTGAACAACACCATAATTATTTACACTCCAAGGCAGTCATCATGCAGCTCATTCTGCCCGGTTCAGGCCAACTCCGCGTCAAAAAGTGTGTCGGCTTCCTAACGTGGGGCAATTTTAGATATTTCGGCTTCCTCAATAAGTATCCTTGGGCTGATTTCGGAGGCGCCGCGTTAGTTAGAACGCGGCTTGCGTCCGCGACGCACGCCGGCATAACAAAGGGCATTGACACACTTTCGGGTCATCGGTTTGCATAAATAAGTGACATTTAGTACTATTTTGGAACATACGCATGTTTGTCTGTGATATTTTGAACGTAAAAGTGTTTGAAATTGTGCTGGATTCAAGGTATGTTGGTTTTTTAAGTATTTCGTAGATACATAAGAAATGATGCTTGCATTGTTTGTTAATATACAATCTACTTTGGTTTAGACGGTACAAAGGTTAGAGAAAGTACATAACATACTATGTCAGTCAGTAGCCAGTTGTCACATATTATTATAATTATACTTTTTCCTCTACCGGTTTATACGGTAACACGGTGTTTTTGATAACACTTTGTTTATTCATGATGTAAACATTTGTTTATCATTTTGCGTTATCAGTCATCTCTTCCAATATGAATGTAAATCATGAAATGAGGTCGACAATTTTATTGAGGACTTGAGGAGGCACTACCAATCATGAAAAATACCACATTATTTGTACAAACCTGGCGGATAAATTGATCTGACTGAGACTTTGGTTTCTAAGAAGGTGAAGAAAAACCCTTCAACATAGTTGAGTCTAACTGGAAATTGGTACAGTGTTTATCTGCTGATAAGTTTTACGTTTAACTTTACGTTATAGGTATAGAATGTTTAGTGGTTGCATCCTTTAGATTACTAATAGTATAAAAATGCTTAAGTGTATGAGTATGGATGGATGTTTCTTACCTTAAATTACTAATATTATAAAAATGCTAAAGTGTATGAGTATGGATGGATGTTTTTTTACTTTAAATTACTAATATTATAAAAATGCTAAAGTTTATGAGTATGGATAGATGTTTGTTACTATAAATTACTAATATTATAAAAATGCTAAAGTGTATGAGTATGGCTGGATGTTTGTTACTTTAAATTTCTAATATTATAAAAATGCTAAAGTGTATGAGTATGGATGGATGTTTGTTACTTTAAATTACTAATATTATAAAAATGCTAAAGTGTATGAGTATGGATGGATGTTTGTTACTTTAAATTACTAATATTATAAAAATGCTAAAGTGTATGAGTATGGATGGATGTTTGTTACTTTAAATTACTAATATTATAAAAATGCTAAAGTGTATGAGTATGGATGGATGTTTTTTTACTTTAAATTACTAATATTATAAAAATGCTAAAGTGTATGAGTATGGATAGATGTTTGTTACTATAAATTACTAATATTATAAAAATGCTAAAGTGTATGAGTATGGCTGGATGTTTGTTACTTTAAATTTCTAATATTATAAAAATGCTAAAGTGTATGAGTATGGATGGATGTTTGTTACTTTAAATTACTAATATTATAAAAATGCTAAAGTGTATGAGTATGGATGGATGTTTTTTACTTTAAATTACTAATATTATAAAAATGCTAAAGTGTATTGAGTATGGATAGATGTTTGTTACTTTAAATTTCTAATATTATAAAAATGCTAAAGTGTATGAGTATGGATGGATGTTTGTTACTTTAAATTACTAATATTATAAAAATGCTAAAGTGTATGAGTATGGATGGATGTTTGTTACTTTAAATTACTCATATTATAAAAATGCTAAAGTGTATGAGTATGGATGGATGTTTTTTACTTTAAATTACTAATATTATAAAAATGCTAAAGTGTGTTGAGTATGGATTTATGGATAGATGTTTGTTACTTTAAATTTCTAATATTATAAAAATGCTAAAGTGTATGAATAGAGATGGATGTTTGTTTACTCTTTAACGCAAAACCTACTGACTGGATTTTGATGAAATTTGACACACAGATAGTTTATAACGTGGATTAACACTTATGATACTTTTTATTTATTTATTAATAAAGGTTTACCAACATCTGTGTACAACACTTCTTATGTAAATATTCCCGGTAGTACCTACAATCCCGTGGGACATTTATTTATTATTATTTATTTAGTACAGTATTTAAAACCAATAACACTAAATTAAATACTTACCCAATTAAAGAGCTACACGCGGGCGAAGGCGCGGGCATTAGCCAGTGGTTCATAAATCGTGCATTTACCGACTGTTATCGATTTCTCAACTAAACATGCTCCAGTGTAATTACTTTAACAAAGCCAGCTCGAATGCTAGCGACTCACAATTACCTACTAATTAATTCACCTATTTCAGTAGTCTCCACTGTATTTGTACAAAAGTTACAAACTCAATCATTCATTTTGAAAACATGCCATTTGAAACTGAAAATACTTGAAGATTTGGAGCATTTACGAGTACAACAATGATTGCAATACAATGATGAGGAAGATAACTCATCATTTTATCGTTACAAAAAGACGGGATCGAATTAAATTAGGTACTTGGACTTCAAGAAACTAGGAAAACAGCGTTCTTCGACCGTGTCCATCTTTTGATTTAGGTTTATCGTGTTGGTTTTGGCTAACTAATAACAACCGCTGCGCTGGGGTCGATCTTCAGGTTAATCCGCGTTTGTCTAGGTTGGCCCGTGGATGGGTGACCTCGCATTAAATACCTACTCAGTTGCCTCGGAAAGCACGTTATGCTGTTGGTCCCGGCTGTCATTTGTAGATCTTTGAGAGTCGTTACCGGTAGTCAGAGGCCAGAAAGTCTGGGCAACCAATCTTTGTATTATCCAGAACTAAGTAGGTTGTAGATAGTGTTGCCAGGTCCGATTGGATTAAAATCGGGCCAGATGATAAAAGAAATCGGGATGGTAAAAAAAAAGTATTTTTTTGTTTGTCCCGATTTAAAGCACTAAATATGCTTTAAATCGGGACAAACAAAAAAATACTTTTTTTTTTCAATTTAGCAGCGCAGAGGATGCCCGCCAAGTTATCTAAACGCGTGACACATTAGGTGAATTTTTAACCGAAAATGCGCGCATCCACGATTCCAAAAGAGGAAGAAGAGGAATTAAGAAGAGAAGAATTATAGGGAAAAGAAGATTGTTGTGTGTGTTGTGTTGACAACAACTTGGCGGCTCTCACCCGTGCCGCGCGAGTGTCATTTCAGCGAGCCCGTGATGGGCTCGAAGCTAGTGATGCAATGCACATAATATTATTTTTTGGTAATAATTATAGTTTTTTATTAAAGTTCTTGATTTATCGGGACATTAAGCGTCCCGATCAGGTGCAAATCGGGACGCGTCCTCAGACCCCTGAAAATCGGGACGTCCCGCGCAAATCGGGATACCTGGCAACACTAGTTGTAGAGGTCAGATAGGCAGTCCCTCCTTGTAAAATATGGTATTCAGCTGCATCCGGTTAGACTGGAAGCCGACCTCAACACAGTTGGGAAAAGGCTAGGCAAATGATGATGATGTGTTAGATATCGATACCCATCACGAGTGTTCATCAGTTTCTCTACATTATTTAATTTAAACTTGCATAAATTAGTAAACGATTTTATAACACATTTGCTCGTAAAGGGTCTCTTATTTCACCCATTTCAATATCGTAATGTATCTCATTACGTACTTGTTTTGTAATGTAAATGCTCCGTCTAAAACGAGCGGTACTTTTTAGGGTTCCGTACCCAAAGGGTAAAAACGGAACCCTATTACTAAGACTTCGCTGTCTGTCCGTCTGTCTGTCCGTCTGTCCGTCTGTCTGTCACCAGGCTGTATCTCATGAACCGTGACAGCTAGACAGTTGAAATTTTCACAGATGATGTATTTCTGTTGCCGCTATAACAACAAATATTAAAAACAGAATAAAATTAATATTTAAGGGGGGCTCCCATACAACAAACGTTATTTTTTTACGATTTGTCTAATTTTGTATAGATAAAGTACGGAACCCTTCGTGCGTGAGTTCAACTCGCACTTGGCCGGTTTTTTTTTTAATCTTAGCAAAGAGTTTTTATGTCAGAAAAGTGGTCAATATTTTATGATTAAAATTAACTGTGGGAGATGAAATATAATAAATAAACATTTAATTCTTTAATTTAATTAATTTTGACAATAAATTACAACCATTTATCTGTAACAAAAACACAAAAATATTAATTTACTTTATTAGTAATAGTGGCTGTTTTGTGTCTTTGCCTTAAAAAAAATGCGCTGATGCTCGGGCATCGCTAATTTGTGATTTATTCGTTTAAAAAAGTCCGAGTTTTATTTATTTCCTCGCAAATATGTATGTTATAAAATGTCGTATGACATACCTACGTGCGCTTTGATAATTACAGCCTCTGCTTTATTATAGCCCTCGCCTACGGCTCGAGCGCAATATCGCCTCGGCTGTAATTTTCAACTTACCGCACTTATATCATAATGTACTAATTATCTACACCCATGCTATAAATCCTCTATAAAAGTATCTGAAACAGTTAGCATATGGCCAACATTAAAACAGCCAGTGTCATAATAACCATTATAACACCCAAACGGGTGTTATAATGTACTAAATTTCATTATGCAACTCGTTTTAAAAAAAGAACATTGTCTAGCACGTGCGATTCTCTACCACAGCGCCGTAATAAAAAAAAAACTTAAAGGGTAATTCGAATTCACGTCGCTCGTATCCCGCCATTTTTGTTCGATATTCGTATTGCATAGATTGCATTATATACTTTGTTGTTTACAAAAATGAGTGATACAAGCTTTGTGCATTTTAATAATTGTGCAATCCAAAATGTAAATAATTATATTATTACTTATACATGGTTTGTTTGTATTAACTCTTCAATTCCCAGTGTCACCTGTAGGTGACACAACTTTATCATTTTTTTTCTACCACGCAGATATTTAAGTTTTGTATTTTACCATGATTGTTGCAAAGCCAATTAGTGTCACTATTCATATTTATGTTTTGGAAAAAAAATCTATACACCATTTTTCCATTACATTCATTTGGTTCGTGAGTAATTCAAGAAATTCTAGTTTCTATGATCCCTTGCAATATAAAATGAATAACAAATGCCTAAACCGTAAGTATTGTTTTTTTTTTCTTATTACATATAATAAATGAATACATAAGGTACAGTGTAAACATAATTTACAATAAAAATAACTTATAGTTAGATTACTACAACACTGAAAATATGCCGTGTCACCCACAGGTGACACTGGGTGTGCGAGGTAGCACATTTACTGCTGGTTTGGTGAGGAGTAAAACCACTGATGAACTTGTTGCTTCTTTATTGGGAAGAGTGTTTCCCTAGTACTATCTTGCCGACTACTGTGTCGGTCGAACAAAATGGCCCTATTTTTATACATAATTTTCAAAGTAATTGACCAATCACAGATGATAACAAATTTCCAAAAAGCGCGGGAAAAACTAAAAACCAATGAAAACATAACAAAAAAGCGGGAAAACATTCTGCAAGTTACCTTAAGTACTACGAAACTTGACCGTAACGAGAACCGCGTGACAATATTTGCGATTTTCACTAACTTTTTGTATGTAAACCTATATAAAACTATATGTTATCGAAATCTATATAACAAGAACTATCATACAAAAATATAAAATCACCAAAAACATTTCATAATAAACTTATATACTCCTAACACTAAGTCTACTATGTACACGAACAAAAATGCAAGAAAACTATTAAAATATAGACTCAAGCTATGTGCAAACGTCTATATACTATTCCTTATGTGCCTATTTACTATCCTATAGGTCCCCATGTACCCTATACACCTATATACACCGCTATACACTATATTCATTGTCCTGCACACAAACACTAAACTATCGGTTTATTTATCACTGTAATAACACTTTATGTGCAGTCTGTGCACAGTCTATGTATCACTATAACTTTTCACTATTAATTGCACTGTCCCGCACATCACTCCCGCCGTGCGACCGCGTCGCATCAGCTGCCGGTGCGGGCTCGACGTCTGTAGGCAGGGGCAGGATCACCAGCTTCCTCACTGGCCGGCGCAGGATGCCTCCTCTGGTCAGTACGTCCACCGTCCGCACGATGTTGTTGGGGCCCGGATACGTAGCGACGACTCTTCCTCGGATCCACACGTTGCGAGGCAGGTTCGGGTCGACGATCTGTACGAGGTCATTGACTCGCACTGCTTGACCTCGTCCGTGGGGCTCCCGCCGGTGTTGGAGCTCAGGGAGGTACTCCTTTACCCAGCGTAGCCAGAAGACGTCGGCTAGCCTCTGTGCGGCTCGCCAGCTGGATCGTGAGATGGCGTCTTGCTCGGTGAAAGTGCCTAGCTGTGGCACTCGCCCTGGTCCCCCCAACAAGAAGTGGTTGGGAGTGAGGGCTTCTGGATCTTCTGGGCTGACTGAGACGTGAGTCAGCGGACGACTGTTGACGGTGTACTCTACTTCAGCAAGTAGAGTCGTGAGGACTTCTTCTGTTGGGTGACGTTCATGTAACGTCGCGGTGAGTGCCGTCTTCACAGAGCGAACCATTCGCTCCCAAGCTCCGCCCATGAATGGAGCTCCAGGCGGAATGTAGCGCCAGGAGATGGTCCTCTTCGCCGCTTCCTCTGCAGTCGCTGTGTCGATCGCTTGTCGTAGTTCCTTGTCGGCAGCCTTAAGGTTGGTGCCGTTGTCCGACCAAATCTCAGTCGGGCAGCCTCGTCGCGCGATCAGCCTTCTGACCGCCATCACCGCAGAGTCGGCGCTGAGCGAGCCGGCGACTTCGAGATGTATTGCTCGCGTCGTGCGTGAGACATGTGAAGATGGCCACATATCTTTTCTGTCGAGTTCGTCCGACGGTCACGGAGAGAGGTCCGAAGTAGTCGACTCCGGTGAAGGTGAAGGGTCGCTTGTGATGAGCTAAGCGACACGCTGGCAGGTCCCCGGTTCTCGGATGCGGTGGCACTTGTGTCTTCATCCTGCAGAACAGGCATCGTCGCAGTAGTGTGCGTGTGATAGGGCGTAGTCGTAGTACCCAATACTGTTGTCTGCACTCGTTGACTGTTGCTTCGACGCCGGAGTGATAAAGTTGCCGATGAATACTCAGCACCCAGAGCTTGACCGTAGGATGATCACCGTCGATTACCAGCGGGTTCGTAAATTCTTCCTTCATATCTGTGACTGCTTGAATACGACTTCTTAGTCGGATTGTGCCGTTTACGGACACGACGCTCAGCTGGTGAAGGCGGCTTTCTTTGTCGATGGGCTTCCCGTTGTTCAGGCTGTTCATTTCTTCTGGAAATGACTCTTCTTGAGAGGATCGCATCAGAAGTTCTTCAGCTTTTGTGAGCAGCTCTGCTGTGACCGGAAGCAGCTTCTTCTCTTCTTGTGACGACTTCTTTGCCATCGTGGGTGCCTGCCTTTTTACTGTAGTCTTGTTCTTCTTCCAAGCTGGATCAGTTTCTTTATTCTTCTTTGTTCTTCTGTAGTTGACTCTCTGTTTTGTGACTCTGCAGAGTTGGATAAACTGCAGAACACGCGCTGTTGAGTATCGGAGTCGGTCCCAGCTGGAGAATTTCGATGGGTCAGGCAGACCCTCTGCGAGCTTCGGTCTTCTCTTGTCGCTCACGTGATGCGTCTTCTCTTCCTCGGAAGATTCTTCTGCTGTTGCTCTTGTGGTTTCTGTCGGCCATGAGTCTTCTGTGTTGTCTTCTGGATCTTCTGCGATGTGTGACACGAAGTCGATCTTCTGGCCGAAGGTTCGTGTCTGGCTGCCGTGGAGTACCCAACCTAGTGGCGTGAGAGATGCCACTGGGTGGTTCTTGCCTCCTCTTCTGGTTTCTGAAGTCAGCAGAAGATGCCAGTTGTCTTGACCGATGAGAACTTGTGGCTTCGTATTTGCAAATGTAAGGTGTCCTCGGATGTCGTGTAAGTGTGGACACCCTTCCACTAGTTCTTGTGGAACCCGTTGAGACGAAACTTGCAGGTTCTTCACTGTGCGTGCTTGTATTTGCTCTTCATGATCGTTGAGCCCCTTCAGTTTGATGGTGACTCTTCTGGATGCTAATTCTGAAGTCTTCATGTCGTTGATGGTTTCTATTTTCAGTGGATCTGTGGGTCCTGTTGCTCCGATGCTTGTTGCCACGCTGTCGTCGACGAGCGTGACTGTTGACCCGTCGTCCATCAACGCGAAGGTGTTGACAGCTCCTTTCGGTCCCTTCACCTGGACCGGTAGGATCTTCAGATAGGACTGCTTCTTGACGGTCCAAGCCGAATTGATGACTTCTGTTTCTTCTTCATCTTCTGTCGCTTCTGTCTTCTCCGTCTTCTTTTCGTAGTGCAGCATCTTATTATGAGAGTACTTGCAGCTGTCGACACCACACGGTTTGGGTTTGCAGTGGTGTGTCTTGGTTCTGTAGCGAAGACATCTGAAGCAGAGGCGTTTGGACTTGGCCATGTCCCATCTTGAATTCGCGTCCAACTTCTTGAATTCTTCACATTCGGTTGCGTTGCTGTGCCCCGTGTTGTCACATACGGCGCACTTCGATGTCTGTGGCTTCTCAGTAACGTTGTTGACCCGTTGCGTCTTCTTTTGTTGTGCGGCTGAAGTAGGTGCTGCCATCTGTTCAGGCAGCGCGTAAGGTCCGCATAACTCTGCTTCCCTTTTGAAGAACTTCTCTATCTTGATGAGGCAAGGATCTTCACGTGGCTGCATGGCTGAGAAGTCGTAGAATCTGTATCGAAGAGTCGGCGTCAGTTTGTCCACTAATGTCTTCGCGAGTTCCGGGTTGTACATGTAGTTGAAACAACCCAAAGTCTTCAGTGTCGCCACTACGTTGGATACTTTAGTGGCAAATATGCAGATGTCCCTCGGCGACTCAGTGAGGCGTGGCAGGCTTCGAAGTGTCTCCATCTCCAGCATGGCTATGGACTCTGGTCTTCCGAATCTTGACTCCAAAGTCTTCATCACTTCAGCTGGATGCGCGTTGGTTATAAGTAGACCTTCGACCGCTTCTCTGGCCTTTCCCTTCAAGTTTCTTCTAAGTCGATTCGTATTTTCAACTGAGGTGAACATTGCTTCTGTTTCGTAGTAAGCGGCGCGAAAGGGTAGCCACTCTTGATGAGACCCACTGAAGAATGGTAACTCGACGAACTTGGGTCGCTGGGTGGTGCCGATAGCCCGGGTGATGGCTTCGGCTAGGAGGGCTAGGTCGGTTTGACCTCCCGCCGGTGGCTGACGTGCTTCTTCATGCTTCGCTGGCCTTGGTTCTTCTATTTGGATGACCGTCGGTTCTTCTGGGTGGTTGTGAGGTTCGTCGGCGATTGCCAGCACCGGACGAGTCACTTGATGCTCCAACCAGTTGTCCACTCTTTCATTAACTTCTGACTTCGAGTAGAGAGTGATGTCATCTTCTTCATCTTCTGAGTCTTCTTTCTCCAAGGTAGCGATGCGTGCTGCGGCTAATTCCACTTGAAGGCGTAGTAATTCTTCCTTCGCCTTTGCAAGCTTGAGTTGCTTTGTTCTGCTGTGCGTCGATCCCCCCCTTCCCCCCTTGTTGCTAGGGGGGCGGGGGGTCCTGTAGTCCGGTCGTCTTCGGCGGACCGGCGTTGCTCCTCAAAACTTGCTTCACTGTAGCGGTTTCTGTGTTGACAGTAGCAGGCGGTTTCATCAGCTGCTTGGCCTTCGTTCCCGCAGTAAGCGTCGTCGTAGCGGAGGGGGTTACGGACGGGGCGGCGGCGCTAGTGGGGTGCGAGGCGGGCGGCGCTGAGGTGGCGGTCGCAGCTGTCGAGGTGGTTGCTTCGGTGGCGGAGGTCACGGTGGATGGATCAGTCGCCGCGGAGCTGTCTGTTTGTTCTGATGTCCCCGTGGCAGTCGTCCCTGTTGCTGTAGATTCTTCCGTGCTGGCCTCCGCGCTGGTACCGTTCGGCGAGGTTCTGGTCTCGGTCGATGACGGCTTCTGTTCCCCCAACGGCTTGCGGCCCCTTCCCTCTGAGCGTGTAACTGGCATGCTGTCGGCTGATGGCTATCTTGAGTCTTGAAACACTCTTCCCTAATGAATCTTCCCTATTAACTGTAGCACGACGTCTTCCGATGGAGAAATCTTCCCTAATAACTGTGGGTCGAAGTCTTCCCTATTAACTGTAGCCCGACGTCTTCTGATGGAGAAATCTTCCCTAATAACTGTGGGTCGAAGTCTTCCGTATTAACTGTAGCCCGACGTCTTCTGGTGGAGAAATCTTCCCTAATAACTGTGGGTCGAAGTCTTCACTAGTAGCTGTAGCACGACGTCTTCAAATGGAGGATTCTTCTATATGTAGCACGAAGTCTTCAGGTCTGCTGTTCCCCACAATATCCGGCTCGAAGGACCAAAATATATCCGGCTCGACTGGACCAAAATGTGCGAGGTAGCACATTTACTGCTGGTTTGGTGAGGAGTAAAACCACTGATGAACTTGTTGCTTCTTTATTGGGAAGAGTGTTTCCCTAGTACTATCTTGCCGACTACTGTGTCGGTCGAACAAAATGGCCCTATTTTTATACATAATTTTCAAAGTAATTGACCAATCACAGATGATAACAAATTTCCAAAAAGCGCGGGAAAAACTAAAAACCAATGAAAACATAACAAAAAAGCGGGAAAACATTGTGCAAGTTACCTTAAGTACTACGAAACTTGACCGTAACGAGAACCGCGTGACAATATTTGCGATTTTCACTAACTTTTTGTATGTAAACCTATATAAAACTATATGTTATCGAAATCTATATAACAAGAACTATCATACAAAAATATAAAATCACCAAAAACATTTCATAATAAACTTCTATACTCCTAACACTAAGTCTACTATGTACACGAACAAAAATGCAAGAAAACTATTAAAATATAGACTCAAGCTATGTGCAAACGTCTATATACTATTCCTTATGTGCCTATTTACTATCCTATAGGTCCCTATGTACCCTATACACCTATATACACCGCTATACACTATATTCATTGTCCTGCACACAAACACTAAACCATCGGTTTATTTATCACTGTAATAACACTTTATGTGCAGTCTGTGCACAGTCTATGTATCACTATAACTTTTCACTATTAATTGCACTGTCCCGCACACTGGGCATTATAATTGATATGAATTGAACATTTTTTTTTTTTTTTTTTTAGATGGGACCACTCGCAGACACAACACGTTAAGGTTGTCAAACTGCTTAACCGGACTATCCTGTGGTGGCCAAAAATTACTTTAAGGCCCCCAGCCAGGGCTTACAAGCTAGGATTTTTAATTAAATGAACAACACTAAGGGCACTCCCTGTGGAGTTCGGGCCTCGGCTTAGTGAGTCATTGAGGGAGGGCAGCAAGGGTGGCTGGGTCGGATTATTATTTTGGGAATTTGAAACTACATGCTCAGCGGCGCGGGCTGGCTCGTCGAGCAAGGGTCGGTCGGTGATGTTACAGGGGGGTCGCGCTCGCGGTACGTCACGGTGGCGGGGTCGGTTTCGAGTTCGCGGTTTGTATCTGTGTTTGTTTTTACGTAGAGTGCTACTTTCCCTACAGCTTTCTTGAATGAGGGTGGTGGGGTCATCGGGAATGAGTAATGTATGCCTGGGGCGGCGAATCTTGGAGATTTTAGATGGGGCATAATGGGCGGCTGAATAGATCAAGGGGTTGGTATGCTTCTCGGCCTTATCAAAGAAACTCTTAGAAAGACGTTTCATGAACTGTTGAATGGTTGGGATTTTAAGATCTACGTGAAGTTGCTCGTTCCTAAGGTACCACGGTGAGCCCGTAGCCCTTCGGAGAAAACGGTTTTGTAGGGTCTGCATCCTGTGGATTAGGTAGGGTTTTGAGTGCGCGAACACGGGGCACGCGTATGTCATGATAGGCCGAATGCACGCGGTGTAGATACGCAATTTGCACTTAAGTGACAATTTGCTGCGTGCATTCAGCACATAGTGGAGCCTACCAAGAGCGAAGGCGGCACGCGAGCGTACCGTCCTTATGTGCTCTCGAAAGTTTAGGCGTTGGTCTAAGATGACCCCCAAGTATTTGGCTTGCGTCTCCCAAGGGATCGGCTTGTCAAACATGGTGATCGGACTAGGGTTCGGGGGAACAGTGCGGTGGGGCCTGGTGAAAAGTACCGCCTGGCTCTTGTCGGGATTGACTTCTATTCTCCATCTCCGGAACCAATCGCCTAAGGCGTTTGCGGAGGTTTGGAGGGTGCTGGCGATTTTTGAGGGATTCCTTCCAGAGCAATAAATGGCCGTGTCGTCAGCAAAAAGGGCTAACTGGGCTGTATTGCTCTTTGGGATGTCGCTAGTGAACAGCGTGAAGATTAACGGGGATAGCACCGAGCCCTGAGGGACACCGGCGCGAATCGGATGAGGGGCGGAAAGCGCACCCTCGATGCGGTACTGGAAGGTGCGATTCGACAAAAAGTCTCGGAGGATGAGAACTAGACGATCTGGCACACCGAGCCGATACAGCTTGTATATCAGCCCGTTGTGCCAAACTTTGTCGAATGCTTTAGCAATATCGAAGAACAAGGCACCGGTCATCATGCTTCGCTGGAAGCGGTCGCTGATGTGTTCTACAATGCGGTGCACTTGTTGGACACAAGAGTGTTGGGATCTAAATCCAAACTGCTCTTTCGGAATTAAGCTCTTTGCCTCGGCGTAGTCCTTGAGACGCTTATAAATAAGCCTCTCGTAGATTTTGCCTATGACATTGAGAAGACTAATGGGGCGGTAGCTGCTCGGGGAAGATTTAGGCTTGCCCGGTTTGGGAATACCAATAACGGTAGCCTGTTTCCACGACTGAGGGAAAATATTATTGGACATGGCGCTATTGAAGATAGCGGTTAGTAATACTATGAGGGCGGGGGAGAAAAGTTTGAACACCTTGTTGGTGATTCTGTCAGAGCCAGGGGCTTTCCTAGGTTTGAGACCTTTTATGATATCCTCTACCTCGTCTGGAGTGACTGGGGGTAGTGGGTCATCAGGGTCTTCGACAGGGGGTAAGGAGGCCCGGCGTTCGACTTCAGCATCCACCTTAGCAAGGTGAGCTTGGTCTACTGGCTGGGTGCTGGGGGAGCATTGAGACTCTAAACTGTCGGCCAGACATTCGGCTTTATCGTCGTCGTCGAAGGCGACACTCTGATCAGGGTTAATGAGAGGGGGCATGGGAGTGACCTCAGAGGAGCGGAGTTTCCTCTGCAGGTTCCAGAAGGCCTGATGGGTCGGTTCTAGATCGTCGAGCATCTTGTCCCATTGTTCTTCACGCAGTTTTTTGACGCATCTACTTACTTTGCGTTGTAAGCGACGCATAAAAACTTTGTTATTGGCACAAGGGAAGGCTCTGTAAGCACGGATAGCCGCGTTCTTCTCGGTCACCAGTTCACGTACGTCATCCGGAAGTTTCCAGCGGAGGTGATCCTCCGCCGGAACCTCCCTTGAGCATTCGCTCAGGATTGACTGAACGTGGCCAGTGAACAAGCCGATCGCGGCCTCCGTGTCGGCTACGGTTACAATGTTGTCGGGGATTTGATCTAAGTGAGGGGACTCGGTGGATTTCAGCAATTCGCTTACTTTCCCCCAGTCCGTGATCACTTTGGTGGGGGGGGGTTGAGAGGGGTCAGAAGGACCGTATCTGGGGGCAAATTCTATAATCACAGGTCTGTGATCCGAATTGAGCTCATCGATCGTTTCCATAGAATGTAATCGCAAGTTTACATTCTTCAGAAGCGCGACGTCTAGCACATCGGGGGTGTGATTAGGGTTATTTGGAAAATGTGTGGGATGCATCGGAGCGATGACATCAAAATCGAGGGACGAGCAGAGGTTGTAGAGGACATTACCTCTGGTATTGGACAAGCGGCTATTCCATGCGGGGGTGCTTTGCATTAAGATCCCCCGCCAGAAGGACAGAGTCACTTAGGTTGAGTAGGGTAGTGAGGTCATCCTTGATGGAGGCGTTAATCGCCACAGAATCGGTGTTGGAGTTAGGAGGCGGAAGGTACGCCGAGATAATCGTAATAGGTAGATGACCTGTCATGCCCAGCCGACAGACAGAGACTTCGAAGTTGGAGAGGGTAGGGGGGTCTAAGGGGATGCAGTACAGACTAGATTTATAGTAGATGAGAGTACCTCCTTTGTGACAGCGAGTCCTGTCATTGCGAACTAACCTGTAGTTGGCAATTTTAGGGTCTCGCTGGTGGGGTTTGAAGAAGGTCTCTTGGACTAGGAGGATGTCTAGTTGATGGTCGCGGAGGAAAGTGGCGATCTCATCACGTTGGCCATTCAGGCCTTCGGCGTTGAAGGTCCCTATTTTTAGGGATTTCGGTTTGAATCTACAAGGGGGGAGGAGCTCTATAGATTCCTGTTATGGGGGAGGTTATGAAGGGATTGCGTAACATCCGGGTACGCGTTGTATACTTGGAGCAAGGCGAAGAAGTCGCCGTTGCAGGCGATTATGTCTCTCGCCATTTGATGCCCTCTTGGGGAGTGGAAGACTGCAAAGGTGCTAGAGATAACCCTGAAGGGGTCAAATGGGTCTAGCGCTGGAGCGTTGTTTGTCATAGGGAAAGGGGGGGGGGGCGAGAAGGTGTATGGTGCTTGGTGCACTTTGGCTGGGTGATGGGGCGCTAAGGGCGCTGGAGGACGGGGCGCTGAGGGCGCTGGAGGACGGGGCGCTGAAGGACGGGGCGCTGAGGGCGCTGTGGGACGGGGCGCTGAGGGCGCTGGGGCAGTGTGTTGAAGGGGGGGTCGAGGCGCTGAGGGCGCGGTCGCTTTAATGATCGGTCTGGGAGGAGGGGGAGGCGTGACTGCCGAAGCCATCAGAGGTGGGATGGGCTGGGAGAGCGGCGATTGAGTGGGCCTCAAAGCCGGGAAGTGGGCTTGATGGTTCAATGCGTTCCAAGGGCTGGGACGCTGAGGGCTGAGAGAGGTGGGGAGTTTCTCAACTAGAGAAGGGCACTCTCTCATTTGCGTGTTTCTAGCACGACTGGTCAGTTTTGGGGCCGAGGATTTGGGGGCCTTAGGGCACCCGCGGTAATTTGCGGGATGCCCAGACTCGCCACACAGCACGCAGCTGGGAGGCTCCGTGCAGAGTGTGCGGTCTTTGGGACGGGTGCAGTCGGCAGTGCCGTGGTCTCCCAGACACTTAACGCAACGCGGTTTCCCGAAACAGTTGCGTTGGGCGTGGCCATAAAGTTGGCAGTTATGGCACTGGGACATGACGCCACTTTTGTGGGGTTTTTCAATGCGGATTCCCGAGAGTCCGCATATCTTATTAACTTGGTGGATGGGGTGGTGCCCATCCACGGGGTCGCATACGACTAGAACCATATTGTATGATTCCGAACTTGTGCGGCCGCCAACTTTGCGGTGCATACGGTGCACCTCTGAGACGGGGATGTTCTGTGACTGAAGGTCACTGAGAATCTCCTCAGGGGAGATTTCAACCGGGACGTTTTTAATAACAACCCTGGTTGGAATGTTCTCACGAGGGGTGTGGGTGTGGTAGAAGATGCTCTTGGAGCGAAGGAGCTTTGTTAGCTCTCTGTAGTCATTAGGCGTTGGTACGCTGACTTTAATGCCCTGCTCAACAGCACGGGCACTGGTGTAATGAATCGAGCGTTCATTACATGCTCTCGATACCTCTGTCCATCTCCCCTTGTCATGTATGAAAACGGGGGGGGGACGGGCGTATTTGGGCGGGGCAGCCTGGGTGGCTGTAACCATAGGGCTCAGAGGGCGACTCTGGGGAGAGTCCGATGGGGCAACCTGGGAGGTTGTCTGTGAGGCAATAGCCGGGGTGGTTATGGCCATGGGGGTGGGGGGGCGGCTATGAGAAGGGCTAGCATCCTCCTCCGATGGCGTGGGATTGATTTTTTTGGCCTTTACGACCGACGACGAAGAGGACTTTCCCTTCTTCCTCTTTCCCTTTCCGACGACCAAATAGTCGTCTTCAGAGGACGAGGTGGGGGTAGATTCCGAGGCGGAGGTCGCCACGGATTCATCGTCCGAGATGTGAATTTCCATCTCGGAGTCTTGAGGTGGCATTGGAGGGAGTTACCTCCTCGAGGTGGGTTGGTGCCTCAGTAAGAGGCGGCATGCGTATGGGTGAGAGGGGGGACTCTAACGCATCACTGAATTCAGTGAACGTTGCGAGAGATGATGGGGCCTCGGGAACGAAGCCACTCCATCGGAGACGAATCTGGGCTAGTATGCCCTCGTATTTCCCGGATGACGGGGTTTCTTCCTCAAGCAAGGTCTTGAGGAGCTTGCAGACCAAGTGGTCGAGTATTTTTTTGCCTTCGTCAGCCATGGTGGCTGAGAAAGCAGGGGTAGGGGGCAGAAAAATGTACGGAGTACAGGGGACCTAATAGAGGTTAAAAGCCTAACTAAGCCTAAGACCTAGTCCCGAGGCGACACGTGAAACGTGAACACCCCGGGCAGACAGTTCCCCAAAGGAGCCCAACCCTATGTTTTTCCTAGTGCATGAATTGAACATGAATGTTCTTTACCATTCGTATTATCGCTATGTGGTGATGGGGTTTTAGATATTGTAGAGGTATTACAGGTTGACGTTAGATGAGATTGCTGAAGAGTCGCAGGTCGGGGAAAAGTATTTCTTAATAGAATCGTTTCCAAAATGCTATGTTTGTGTAAACAACATTTGATCAGAACTTTAGGAGGAAATCGCATAGAATATTTATCTTGCGTAATTGTTAGGTAGGTACATAGGCTCGTGACTGTACATGTTTTACAATCAATACTTAAAGGTTCAGTTAACCACCGTACTACATTCCTTTTTGACATAAAAAATTACTCAATGTTATAAAAAAAACTGATGTCTTGTTTCTACAGGATGTTCAGGACTATCGCGTGAGTTATTCAGCGTTTCACTATATACAATGCCCAGTGTCACCTGTAGGTGACACCCCCTATAAAAAAAATGGGGGTACCGTAGTTGGATTTTATAACTATTTTTTTTTGGTGATGTTCAATGTATTCAAACTATTTTCACAAAAAAGATAGTCACATTTTTTAATAATACAGTCATGGGAATTGAAGAGTTAAATACTCAGCAATTAATCATTCCATGAAATTAACAAAGACTTCTTACAACACTACAACACCCTATGGTTTCAGAAAATTTTATATGGAGGATTCATATCATGGATGTAGATATAGTCTTGTATGCAACTATACATAATTAGGAACACTCATGTGATACTATTATCACACGAGGCGAACACATTCGTGTTTTAATACCCCTCATCATTATACAACAGTTGCATAAATAACTATTATAATGGCTTTCATGCAACTGGTGACTTTGAAGAATATTTATTTTAACGTTGACATAATTTAATATCAACTTATTACAATAAGCATAGGTAATTGGTTGTATTTCTTTGACATTCACAGTTAACGGATTGCTATGGAGGCGTTTCGGTTGCGGAGCGCGGTTTGCTTCGCCGCCAACCACGGAAAAAGATTAATTTGTTGTAATCATGTAAGTAAAGCCTTCATACAACTCATACTATGCCTGAATTTTGTGGCGCAGCTTGCGAGAGAAAAAAAGGCCGTAATTAACCTATAATTATCCCACTGCTGGGACACAGGCTTTCTTCGTCTCTGTCAAGACTAGTCCGTCACTCACCACGAAGCTCTCTATCGGAGAATTTTCAGTTTCTTCAGCGTTTTGAGTCAATGGAGAAGAAATAATTTACACACTGACAACCTAACTAGCTACATACATGATACACTAGTATTTACAGGGGTAAAACTCCCTTTCCTGAAACCGAAAGCACGGAAGGTAGGTACTTGTTCTTCCCGTCATTGTGATATTTTTTCGTTGTTGATCTAGATTCGGAGTTCTAGTTACGGAGAATATTTTGGGGATCAAAGTTCCAATATTTAGTTTTTTTGAAGTGAAAACTTCTATAGGCGCGTTGAGCACTTTTTTTAAGGAAAAACATTGAACTTATCGTCACGTAACGTAACGTGCGGTCACGCTTCGTAGCCGTTCGTAGCACTTGTAGCATCCGCTACGGCGTAGCACCACATAGGCATGCGTGGGGCATTACCAGTGCTACGACTGGGGCGGGGCCCGTGTACTTTTTGTTTTCACTTCTATAGTCCCCAAAGACTGCTCCGATTTTTTGAATACAAGTTCTTAATGTTTTAACTTTAAATACCTCCATAAACCCGTAGGTATATTCAATGCATCCATCAGCACATTGTTTGAGTGTGTTATATCGAGTTCCGACTTTCCGAGTCCTACCGTAAAATGTAAAAAGTCGTTTTCCAGCAATATTTTTCGCGTACCTAGAGTTACTTAGTTTGATGTACTATCGAGGACACTCCCGCCTGACCACCTCTAAGCTCATTTTTGCTTGCACTCGCAACATAAAAACGCTCTCTAGCCCCGCCCCGTTGACTTTGTGTAGAAAAAATGAATGAAAAGATACCGAATCGGCCGAGCGCATTGACGACGCACGCCAAACGAGAGTTATTGTTACTTTGCGTGCCAAAGTTGACGCTTTCCTATTATGCCCAAACTTTAAGGGGGCGTGGCTCGGCGCCTCCGCATGATTTAAGCGAAAAAAAAATTAAACGGTTAGGCGGAAAAGACCCCGATAGTACATCAGGGGGTCTAAAGTGGCCGTTTTACCAGAATCGTAATATGACTCATGTTAAAAATGTAAAATTCTTAAAATGGACTTTATGTCTATGATCACAAAGTCCATTTTATGAATTCAATTTTTTAACGTGATTCATAATTACGATTCTGGTAAAACGGTCACTTTAGACCCCCAGAGTGCTTGGTTGACGGTTTCGTGAAGGGACCATGTATGCCCACCAGCAGAATTAACCAAATCAGCCTAGTTGATTGATCGAAGATCTATGTACCGAAGATCGTATGTACCATGGGGGCTCTATATTTTATGACACCATATCGACCATCGGTTACAAGAAGGCCCTTTTGTCAGAGGGTAAATTTATTTTACCCTTCGAAACTCACCCTACGTTCTATGCGTGGCGATATAAATGTAGGGTGGTTTACTATAGTCGTCATTTTCCTGTCCTCATAGGTACTTACCAATTTATAAAGCGGTAGATACTCCTGGACACGGCTCGTATTGTTAGGAGGTTCCTCTCTCTGGAGCCCTGACCGGCCGGATTGTTTTTGTCTTTTTTTCTGTTTTCTTTAAAAGCGGTAATTAATAAAGGGCCTGGTTCAGTCAGAGGGCACTCAGTTTCCTGGATAGTGGTTCCCGAGTCCTAACCGTGCACCGGTAGCTCACTCGGACTCTGCTTTCGACACTGGCGTTTTTTTTTTACATTTAAAATGTTAAAACTGTTTAAAAATAACGAATAAATGCAATAATAATAGACCAAAGGCCTTCCAGCCTCAAACGCCTTCGATCTAATTCAAAAATAAATTATTAACCATAAGATCGTCCACTGCCTTTATAGCTTGACGTGTCGGAACAATGTTGTTTCTTCGCTTTATACAAACGCTTGTAACGAAACCATAGCGTGATCTAATTCGACGCCAACACCATCTATCGTGCTATGTGGCAACTCTCCATGTCAGTGTTTTACATCAAACTAAGTAATGCGACGCAAAAATTATTGCTGGTGGGCTGGGTGAATTGAATAGATTAGAAGGTTCCCAGGTAGGCAGGCCATGGTCCAGTACAAAAAAAAATCGTAATGACGTGAAGAACATATTATTATGTGGAATTCGGTTTCGTTATGGGTATTTTTACACCCTTTCTTGGGTGTAAATTATTTCATTACGTTACGTCCATTGCTGGACATAGGCCTTCCCAACTGTCGCCACATTGACAAGTCCAGTGCGACTCACATCCAGCGGATCCCCGCAACCTTCACCAGTTCATCGGTCCACCTAGTGGGAGGCCTTCCAACGCAACGTCTTCCGGTTCGCGTTCGCCACACCAGAACTTTTCGGCTCCATCGGCCATCCGTTCCGCGAGTAATGTGCCCTGCCCACTACCAAAGTTAAAATACCGAGAAGAAACCGATGTGTCCTAGAACTGAAATCTCTGTGACATCCACAAAACCGTAGGCCCTCGTGGTAGATTACGGCCTACTCCTCACAGAGAGCCCTGTGTCCCAGCAGTGGGAAAATTATAGGCTGATTATGATGTAGTCTAAGTTCAGGGTATAAAATACCTACAGAACCAGTCCAAGCTACTTTCCTTTCCAGGCAGCTTCCCGTCCACTATTGTCCTGCATTCCCGTGGCCGCAGCGGGTTGGGATCGCAGTGCGCACACGCAGACTATCCACCAAAACATGGTGTACATCAGTAATGATAAAGTCAAGTTAAAAGCTGACCCTGATACTATGAAGTAAGTTTATTTTTCTTTAAATCACACTAAAAAAGTACACACGAACAGGCTATACAAATATTGTAAAGAGGTAAGTTTGGATGTAACTACCTAGGAGGAAATCTCCGAATGTCATCAGATTTCCAAAACTTACACCAATGGAAGCTACACTCTTACTGAGTGCCATAAATTAATAGGATGTTTGTTAGGTTAGTTATACATACTTATGTACTTATATAATATTAATAAAATATGTAATTAAATCACCTTAGTAACATCGTTATTTTATATAACCTTAAATTAAATAAATAAACGATTATTCTAAAAAAAAACTAAGTAAGTAATTGAATTGTTTAGTTTTTAATTAATTATGGCAATGAATAAATAGTCTAGTAAGTAATTGTACTCGTTTCTCACGGAGTCCGATTTTCAAACTTTTTCAGATGTGATGATAATTTAAGTGGTTTCAATGGTTTATAAGCAAAAAAGTTAGAATTTTACATAAAGTAGCTATTGTTCACTAGATTTTCGTTTTATTAATTACAAGTCACATGATCAGTTTATTTTAAACTTGTTGTTGATGATCCAATGGTTGCAAGCTTGCTATTTAGAATCAGGTTCTGGGTTAAATTTACGAAGCTGTATTGGGCTTTTCATTAGGAATTTCTCAATAACAGCCACGGAGTCTGGATTTGTGCTCAGTTCCCCCTATGATATGGGACTCCAGCATACCTGGTGAAATGAAGGTGTTATAGGTCATCCCTTTTTTTTCGGATGGGAAATCATCAAATGACTCCTCCGCTCTGGGCGGAGCATAGGAGGGAGTGTCAGACTTTTACTGACTAAAACCCATCCATGTTCTTTCATCGCCCTTTGTGTTCCGGGGCCACGGTATCTCTTTCGAACAGTCCCGCAGCCTCAGGCATCGGCCCTGCAAAACACTTCGGAGGAAGCAAACGTGATATTGTATTACTATTTTTCAGACTAAATCAGAACATAGACAAGCCGTTATGTATAATAATGAACTGGATGATGGCTAAACCCAACCATGTCGACAAATACGCTCAACTGTACTTAGAGCATGGATTTGACGTGGTCTCCGTGTCCTGTTCTCCTGGGCAGCTGATGTGGCCGGTCAAGGGATCCCAGGTAGGTTCTAAAACTTTCATACTACAGGTTTTGTTGATGCCAAAGCTATGCGTCAGGTAACTTTTAATGACACCTAAACTATATGACATAAATGAGAGGGTATGGGCTTAATCCACCACGCGGGCTCAGTGCGGATTGGGAGATGTCAAGACAAGACAAGACATTTATTTGTGGAAACATGAGTATACATACAAGATTGCAGGTTGTTCATAAACAAAAAGATCCATCATGTTCGGCCTTTGGGGCATACAAATATATACTTATGAAACAAACGTCATTCAAACGAAGCTAACAAAATTATTAAATTAGTAAATTACAAATTTGAATTAAATTGTCCTCTAATATAATTTTAAATTTTACTTATATATTACATTTTGTCGTTTAAAAATTCTAAAATACTGTTACGTCGTAGCCATACCTACAATATAAGTAGCTTCGAATAGTAGGTACCTACAACTAAGTAAGTAGGTAGGTAGTAGTAGGTATGTATCGAATGATGTAGGTACAAATTCGCAAACTACCTATAAACTACATCAGGAAGTTGTCATTGTAATTTCGACCGTACGCCCAGGGCATAAAGTACCTATTTCTTTCCTTTGTACAAAAGTAGTGGAAGTTTCTCGTAGGACAATGACCTAGTATGAATTGTCTAGAAGATTCTGGATCTTTCTCAAACGTTCGGTCGTCATATAAATAGTCGACGTGTTTGCGGGAGCAGGCAGTATTATTTTGGCTACAGTACGGAGCGAATCGAGGTGATCTAGTAAGTGCGATATCTAAGTGAATAGTGATCAGTGGTGTACTTGTGATTGAGTTTGAAGTGTTTTGTGATTATTAAAGTTATTCAGTTGTTTCATCGGTAGTAATTAATTTATCCCATACCCAGCTCGTAACAATTTGGTGTCAGAAGTGGGATAAATTATGCCAGTTCTACCAAAGGACAACACGGACGGTATCCGTACCAGGAGTCAGCGACAGCAGGACATGGACCAAAGGCGGTTTGGAGACTCTCCGACACAAACACCGGGTGGAGTCCAGCCTACGTCAGTGCCAGTCGCTGGTCCATCCGGAGTTTCTCCAGCATCAGTGGCGTCAGACTTGTCAGCTTTAATGGCGCTGCTGCAGGAGCAGGCTCGCCGTCAAGAGGAGCAGACTCGCCAGTTACAGGAGCAGTTGCAACGAGATAAGGAGGAGCAGGCTCGCCGTCAAGAGGAGCAGGCTCGCCGTCAAGAGGAGCAGGCTCGCCGTCAAGAGAACCAGGCTCGCCGGTTGGAAGAGCAGTTGCAACGAGACAAGGAGGAGCAGGCTCGTCGTCAAGAAGAACAGATGATCCTCATAAAGGATCTTCATTCAACTTTCGGCAAAGAGCTGAAGGTAATGAAGGATCAGGTTCGCCAGCACGAGAATCGCATCTCAGAGGCCGAAGTGCAGATCGCTGGGATGAAGAAAGCTTTGAGAGAACTGAAGACTGGAGACGTGACTGTGGCTTCAGTAGTTCCTGCACCTTCAGCGCGGGGCTTTAAGGTGCCTCCATTCGATGGAACATCTTTGTGGTCGGCGTATAAAATTCAATTTGAGGCCGTTATGAAGGCGAATGGATGGACAAAATCTCAAGCAATGACCGCGCTCACCTTGGGCCTCCGAGACCAGGCCCTCAACATTCTTGAAGCGCTTGGCAAGGATGTGACCTACGAACAGCTGCTGGAAGCGTTAGAGTCCAGATACGGCGACGCGCACCTGGAGCACGTATTTCGTGCTAAGTTGAAGGATCGTGTTCAGCGTAGTGCCGAGAACCTACAACAGTGGGCCCTGGAAGTTGAGACGCTGGTTCGAAAAGCATACCGGTCTGCCCCTGCACTCATCACTGGAAATCTGGTACAGGCGTTTGTCGACGGAATACGCGACTTGGAAATTAGAGCCGCTGTACGACTTGGGCATCATGAGATGAATGATGCCCAAGATCGATGCCAATGATGCCAAGATGAAAGAGGCGTTGGCGCATGCCTTGGAAGTAGAGGCAGCGAGGCAAGACCATCAAACACACCATGTCAGGGAGGTTGTGGCATCACCTGTACGCCAGCGTTCGCGAAGGTACAGCCCTAAGTGTTACAATTGTGGAGAAAGGGGTCACCTTCGGTCAAACTGTAAAAAACGAAGCACACCAGGAGAAGACCAATCTCTGCAGAGAAAAGCGGCTGGAATGACTACCCAGCAACAGTGGAGAAACGACAGCAAAACAGACGAACTGTCAAGAAGCCCTTTGCCTGAAGATTGGAAGCACAGTTCCAGACAGGAGTCTAAGGAAATGGTGCCTGTGAGGATTCTAAGAACGGATCTTAGCGATGAATGGAAGGTAACCATACAGCAGGCTCAGCAAAATGACTCGGACATCAAACCGATCTTCGAGTGGATCAAAGCTGGTGCTCCTAAACCCAAGTGGAGTGATGTGGCTGCGGTGAGTTCCATCACGAAGAGTTATTGGGCGCAATGGAACAGCTTGGTGATCCAGGATGGAGTCTTGTGCCATAAATGGGAAAACGCTCGAGGGGACAGCTGTCATCTACAAATGGTTGTCCCTAAAGCTAAGGTACCGGATGTTTTACGGCTGTACCATGATGGATGTTCGGGAGGACATATGGGGGTAAAAAGGACTTTACTAAAAATTCGAGAACGCTTTTACTGGATCCACTGTCGAGATGATGTGGAGGACTGGTGTCGCAAATGTACCAGTTGTGCGGCCGTGAAAGGACCCCAAACACGCAGCAGAGGAGCATTAAAAGTGTACAACGTTGGAGCCCCTTGGGAACGGATAGCACTAGACGTTGCGGGACCATTTCCAGAAAGTGAGAGCGGGAACAAGTACTTCTTGGTGGTCATGGATTACTTCACAAAGTGGCCAGAAGTCTTCGCCATTCCTAATCAAGAAGCTACAACTGTCGCAGATAAATTGGTTCAGGAAGTCTTCTGTCGTTTTGGAGTACCCTTAGAAATACACAGCGATCAAGGAAGGAATTTCGAATCGCAAGTATTTCAGGAGACTTGTCGATTAATGGGTACCCACAAAACCAGAACCACCTCTTACCACCCACAATCTGATGGAATGGTGGAACGATTCAACCAAACGTTGGAAAGATATCTGGCAAAAGTCGTGGAAAGCAGACAAAGGGATTGGGACAAGCACATACAGCCGTTTCTTATGTCCTACCGCAGCGCAGTCCACGAAAGTACGACTGTGACACCCGCCTTCGCGAACTTTGGAAGGGAATTACGGTTGCCTGCAGATTTAATCACTGGAACTCCCCCTGATGCTCCACGCAGTGTAACAGATTACGCAAATGACTTGCGTAACAAGTTGAATGATGTTTATGAGCATATTAGACAATCCGGCCAACAGATGTCTGAGAAGATGAAGACCCGTTATGACCGGAAAGCAAATAGTAGGGGTTTCGACGAGAGTTCACTGGTGTGGTTGCATAACCCAGTACGGAGCAAAGGGAAGTCTCCGAAATTGCAAGCAAACTGGGATGGACCATACCGAGTCGTGACTAGGATCAACGATGTCACCTACCGAATACAGAAGGGTCCACGAGGTACGCCTAAGATTGTCCATGTAGACCGATTGGCGCGATACTACGGGCCTAATGATGCTCGGGACGAGCATGTCTAAGGAGGGGGCAGTGTTACGTCGTAGCCATACCTACAATATAAGTAGCTTCGAATAGTAGGTACCTACAACTAAGTAGGTAGGTAGTAGTAGGTATGTATCGAATGATGTAGGTACAAATTCGCAAACTACCTATAAAATACATCAGGAAGTTGTCATTGTAATTTCGACCGTACGCCCAGGGCATAAAGTACCTATTTCTTTCCTTTGTACAAAAGTTGTGGAAGTTTCTCGTAGGACAATGACCTAGTATGAATTGACTAGAAGATTCTGGATCTTTCTCAAACGTTCGGTCGTCATATAAATAGTCGACGTGTTTGCGGGAGCAGGCAGTATTATTTTGGCTACAGTACGGAGCGAATCGAGGTGATCTAGTAAGTGCGATATCTAAGTGAATAGTGATCAGTGGTGTACTTGTGATTGAGTTTAAAGTGTTTTGTAATTATTAAAGTTATTCAGCTGTTTCGTCGGTAGTAATTAATTTATCCCGTACCCAGCTCGTAACAATTTGTTGTCAGAAGTGGGATAAATTATGCCAGTTCTACCAAAGGACAACACGGACGGTATCCGTACCAGGAGTCAGCGACAGCAGGACATGGACCAAAGGCGGTTTGGAGACTCTCCGACACAGACACCGGGTGGAGTCCAGCCTACGTCAGTGCCAGTCGCTGGTCCATCCGGAGTTTCTCCAGCATCAGTAGCGCCAGACTTGTCAGCTTTAATGGCGCTGCTGCAGGAGCAGGCTCGCCGTCAAGAGGAGCAGGCTCGCCGTCAAGAGGAGCAGGCTCGCCGTCAAGAGGAGCAGGCTCGCCGTCAAGAGGAGCAGTCTCGCCAGTTACAGGAGCAGTTGCAACGAGATAAGGAGGAGCAGGCTCGCCGCCAAGAGGAGCAGGCTCGCCGTCAAGAGGAGCAGGCTCGCCGTCAAGAGGAGCAGGCTCGCCATCAAGAGGAGCAGTCTCGCCAGTTACAGGAGCAGTTGCAACGAGATAAGGAGGAGCAGGCTCGCCGCCAAGAGGAGCAGGCTCGCCAGTTACAGGAGCAGTTGCAACGAGATAAGGAGGAGCAGGCTCGCCGTCAAGAGGAGCAGGCTCGCCAGTTACAGGAGCAGTTGCAACGAGATAAAGAGGAGCAGGCTCGCTGTCAAGAGGAGCAGGCTCGCCGTCAAGAGGACCAGGCTCGCCAGTTACAAGAGCAGTTGCAACGAGATAAAGAGGAGCAGGCTCGCCGTCAAGAAGAACAGATGATCCTCATAAAGGATCTTCATGCAACTTTCGGCAAAGAGCTCAAGATTATGAAGGACCAGGTACACCAGCACGAGAATCGCATCTCAGAGGCCGAAGTTCAGATCGCTGGAGTGAAGAAGGCTTTGGGAGAACTGAAGTCTGGAGACGTGACTGTGGCTTCAGTGGTTGCTGCACCTTCAACGCGGGGCTTTAAGGTGCCTCCATTCGATGGAACATCTTCGCGGTCGGCGTATAAAATTCAATTTGAGGCCGTTATGAAGGCGAATGGATGGACAAAATCTCAAGCCAGGACCGCGCTCACTTTGGGCCTCCGAGACCAGGCCCTCAACATTCTTGAAGCGCTTGGCAAGGATGTGACCTACGAACAGCTGCTGGAGGCGTTAGAGTCCAGATACGGCGACGCGCACCTGGAGCACGTATTTCGTGCTAAGTTGAAGGATCGTGTCCAGCGTGGTGCCGAGAACCTACAGCAGTGGGCCCTGGAAGTTGAAAAGCTGGTTCGGAAAGCATACCAGTCTGCCCCTGCACTGATCACTGGAAATATGGTACAGGCGTTTGTCGACGGGATACGCGACGTGGAAGTTAGAGCCGCCGTGAGACTTGGGCATCATGAGACACTGAAAGGGGCGTTGGCCCATGCCTTGGAAGTAGAGGCAGCGAGGCAAGACCATGGAACACACTACGTCAGGGAGGTTGTGGCATCACCTGTACGTGACCGTTCGCAAGGGTACAGCCCTAGGTGCTATACTGGTAAAGAAAGGGATCATCTTCCGTCAAGCTACCCAAAGCAAGTTGTGACATCACCTGTACGCCAGCGTTCGCGAGGATACAGCCCTAAGTGTTACAATTGTGGAGAAAGGGGTCACCTTCGGTCAAGCTGTCCTAAGCGCAGCACCCTTAGAGAAGACCAATCTCTGCAGAGAAAAGCGGCTGGAATGACTGCCCAGCAACAGTGGAGAAACCACAGCAAAACAGATGAATTGTCAAGAAGACCGTCGACTGAAGATCGGAAGCACAGTTCCAGACAGGAGTCTAAGGAAGTGGTGCCTGTGAGGATTCTAAGAACGGATCTCAGCGATGAATGGAAGGAAACCATACAGCAGGCTCAGCAAAATGACTCGGACATCAAACCGATCTTCGAGTGGATCAAAGCTGGTGCTCCTAAACCCAAGTGGAGTGATGTGGCTGCGATGAGTTCCATCACGAAGAGTTATTGGGCGCAATGGAACAGCTTGGTCATCCAGGATGGAGTCTTGTGCCGTAAATGGGAAAACGCTCGAGGGGACAGCTGTCATCTACAAATGGTTGTCCCTAAAGCTAAGGTACCGGATGTTTTACGGCTGTACCATGATGGATGTTCGGGAGGACATATGGGGGTAAAAAGGACTTTACTAAAAATTCGAGAACGCTTTTACTGGATTCACTGTCGAGATGATGTGGAGGACTGGTGTCGCAAATGTACCAGTTGTGCGGCCGTGAAAGGACCCCAAACACGCAGCAGAGGAGCATTAAAAGTGTACAACGTTGGAGCCCCTTGGGAACGGATAGCACTAGACGTTGCGGGACCATTTCCAGAAAGTGAGAGCGGGAACAAGTACTTCTTGGTGGTCATGGATTACTTCACAAAGTGGCCAGAAGTCTTCGCCATTCCTAATCAAGAAGCTACAACTGTCGCAGATAAATTGGTTCAGGAAGTCTTCTGTCGTTTTGGAGTACCCTTAGAAATACACAGCGATCAAGGAAGGAATTTCGAATCGCAAGTATTTCAGGAGACTTGTCGATTAATGGGTACCCACAAAACCAGAACCACCTCTTACCACCCACAATCTGATGGAATGGTGGAACGATTCAACCAAACGTTGGAAAGATATCTGGCAAAAGTCGTGGAAAGCAGACAAAGGGATTGGGACAAGCACATACAGCCGTTTCTTCTGTCCTACCGCAGCGCAGTCCACGAAAGTACGACTGTGACGCCCGCCTTCGCGAACTTTGGAAAGGAATTACGGTTGCCTGCAGATTTAATCACTGGAACTCCCCCTGATGCTCCACGCAGTGTAACAGATTACGCAAATGACTTGCGTAACAAGTTGAATGATGTTTATGAGCATATTAGACAATCCGGCCAACAGATGTCTGAGAAGATGAAGACCCGTTACGACCGGAAGGCAAATAGTAGGGGTTTCGACGAGAGTTCACTGGTGTGGTTGCATAACCCAGTACGGAGCAAAGGGAAGTCTCCGAAATTACAAGCAAACTGGGATGGACCATACCGAGTTGTGACTAGGATCAACGATGTCACCTACCGAATACAGAAGGGTCCACGAGGTGCGCCTAAGATTGTCCATGTAGACCGATTGGCGCGATACTACGGGCCTAATGATGCTCGGGACGAGCATGTCTAAGGAGGGGGCAGTGTTACGTCGTACCCATACCTACAATACAAGTAGCTTCTAATAGTAGGTACCTACAACTAAGTAAGTAGGTAGGTAGTAGTAGGTATGTATCGAATGATGTAGGTACAAATTCGCAAACTACCTATAAAATACATCAGGAAGTTGTCATTGTAATTTCGACCGTACGCCCAGGGCATAAAGTACCTATTTCTTTCCTTTGTACAAAAGTTGTGGAAGTTTCTCGTAGGACAATGACCTAGTATGAATTGACTAGAAGATTCTGGATCTTTCTCAAACGTTCGGTCGTCATATAAATAGTCGACGTGTTTGCGGGAGCAGGCAGTATTATTTTGGCTACAGTACGGAGCGAATCGAGGTGATCTAGTAAGTGCGATATCTAAGTGAATAGTGATCAGTGGTGTACTTGTGATTGAGTTTAAAGTGTTTTGTAATTATTAAAGTTATTCAGCTGTTTCGTCGGTAGTAATTAATTTATCCCGTACCCAGCTCGTAACAATACTGTAGTATGCTTTCCCAACTAGATATAATTTTAGCCGCTTTTTTAGTTTGTGCGCACTTAGTTCCCTCCATGTCTTTGGAAGTTTGTTAAATATTAAAGGCGCCATGTAAAATACACTTTTCCTCATTAATGCTGTTTTGGAACCATGTGAGCAAAGCATACTGTTATCGCGTCTGTTGCGACTGACTTTGTCTGCCATACGTGGAAATAATTGCCGATTACACTTTACAAACATGACAACTTCGAATATATACAGACGCGGTAACGTCAGTATGTTATAATTAATGAAATACGGTTTACAACTGTCGGTCGAATCTAATTTAAACATCGTCCTAATACACCGTTTTTGGGCTTTGAAAGGTATATCCTTGTCAGTCGAATTGCCCCAAAGTATAATTCCGTACCTTAGGTGCGATGAAACTAGGCCGTGGTAAGCTGTTAGCAACACGTCGGTGTTAAGCACAAGAACATTGTGTAGGGCATAAGCAGAGTTACTATGTTTTTTGCTTAAAATTTCAACGTGTTCTTTCCAATTTAACTTTTTGTCAATAGTCACACCGAGGAATTTTGCAGTGTTGACTTCTTCAATTATTTTGTCATTATATTGAACCTTGAGATCAGATAAAGTTGGTAAGCGTTGACTGAAGTGCATATTATTAGTTTTATTGAGATTTATTTTCAAATTATTATTATCCAAATATTTTATTATTGATATAGGAGAATTATTAATGTCACTTTTATATTTTTCTTCAGTATCGCATTGAATTGTAATGGTACTGTCGTCAGCAAAGAGGGTCACAGGTTGATCAACAGATTTAGGTAGGTCATTTATAATTATATAATATGAATAGTGGAGGGCCCAACACACTGCCTTGAGGAACTCCATATTTAATGCCACGTTCATGTTATTGGAATATTTCTTCACGTTTAGTTTTTGTATTTATTGAGGATATCTCCGTGAGTTGCTTTCTATTTTCTAGGTATGATTTAAATAGTTTTAGAACGTTGCCTCTAATACCGTATGCCTCCATTTTATCTAGGAGAATATCTTGCCTAACGTAATCGAACGCTTGGGTCATGTCACAGAATACTGTGCAAACAGGGTTGATCTTATCAACATTTAGCATAACTCTATACAAAAAATCATACAACGCCATATTAATAGTTTGATTTTCTCTAAATCCTTTTTGCTCGTTCACTAATAGATTTTTTTTTCCAAATATTTGCTTAATTCTTTGTATATGAATATTTCATAAATTTTGGAGATAACACATAATATCGCGATTGGTCTGTAATTTTTTATGTCGTCTTTAATTCCCTTTTTAAACAATGGTTTAACTATTGATTTTTTTAAAGCATCAGGAAAGATGCCCGTGCTAATGGTCAAATTAATGAGATGACTTAGATGCACCTTGTTTTCTTTTCTTGTTTCTCCCACTTCCCCTAGTTACCTTGCTCCCCACTTTCAGTACATTTGTGCCAACCATACTAAGAGTCTGCGATCATCGCAAAACCGTGTTCTTCACTGTCCCTCTCACCGTGACTTCGTTCACCGTTCATTCTTTGTGCAATCTATTTCTCTGTGGAATGCGCTTCCCCAGGAAATCAGGATGGCAACCAATCGTTTAGCTTTCAAAATTAAAGTTCGAGAGTACATTCGCAAGAAGCTGGCAGTTTCATCACAGCGGTAAAGTTTTCACTATTGTTTGTCTTTTTATTTTAATCCGTGAATATCTATTTACAGTAATAAATAGTTTGATATATATTTATAGTATTTATATATATTTATAGTAGATATTTTATATATCCTTCTATTTTACCTTATTATTAATTAAATTATTTTCAGATGTACACCTACCACTGCTTGTCTCTGCATCACCCAAAGGTTGACTGGTAGAAAATGCCTATGGCATTAAGTCCGCCTCTGTACTTTGTGCTTGAAGTGTTAAATAAATAAATACATATTTCTGCACAAACTGATTTAAGAATTTTCGTAGATATTCCGTCATGACCAACGCTATTTGTATTTTTTAAAGATTTAACTATTTTAAATACGTCCTGTGGTAGACAGGGGGGCATGTAAAACGATTTTTCGCAATTTAGAATTTGTGAGGTAGAATTCGTTAGATCCTGATTCTGGTATTGGGATTACTTTTTCAATAAAATAACTATTAAAAGCATCTGCTATTTTTTGAGGATTTGTATTACTGTCATGTTTTATTTTTGAAATAGGAATTCTTGGGACGCGTTGTTTTGAATCATTAATTATTTTCCAACTGGTCTTGGATTTGTTGGCAGATGTTTTTATTTTGTAACTGTTCTGGGCAAATTGTGTCAGCTTGGTAATTTTTTTAAATAGTTTGGAGTACTTGGTCAACTTTATTTTATTTGTTTCGTTAGGAGTTCGTCTTTATATCCACAAAAGTTGTCGTTTCTTTTTACTGCATGTTTTGATCCCACGTGATATCCACGATGACTTTTTTGTTGCGTGTATGGTTAGTTTCATTAGGAAAGCACAAACAGTAGAACAGTGAGAATGTTTCTATAAAAGCGATATAGGCAATGTTAGGGTCACTACTTCCATAAATATCAGAAAATGATAAATTACGTAGACAATCTTTAAATTTTATAATATTTTCTTCACTAGTCATATGTCTTCTTGGTGGATTATAGCCCATTCCCTCCCATTGAGAGGAGGCCGTGTCCCAGCAGTAGGAACATTATAGGCTGATGATGATGAAACTACATAAATTGGCTGCCTCGTTGGTCTACTGTTCGCCAGACAACTGCTGAGCATAATTTGAAATGCGATTACCAGGTCGTGCAAAGTGTTATTGGGTTTTTAAATCAGTCATTCCCTCCTCCCGGTTTCATACTTTTTTAACACACCGATTTGACCGTTAAGGTACTGGTATTGCCATTCAATAACCATCGAAAACCGTCGTTTCTTTGTTTCTATAGAATAGAATAGAATAGAATTATTTATTTGTGTAAAAACATGGTACATTAAGGTCTCATAAATAGGGTTGTGAATTTACATGTTTCGCCATAGAATGGCATACAAATATTAGAACATCTTAAATTTAAAATTTTAACACATTAATTGGTGTAAATATTATAAGAATAGCACTTACAATTCAGGATTCATTTCTATTCGAAATCTTAACAGTAATTAATAGACTCTTTTATTTAAAGAAAAAACTAAAACATATATCAACTTAATAGTAGATTGTATGACAAGGGAGCAAAATAGTATTTTTACGGCGAGGGCGCTATTTTGAATCCTGAGCGTAGCGAGGGATTCAAAGTACATCGCCTGAGGGAAAAATATGTTTGCGCTCGAGTCATATACTCTACTTTTCATCTCGTTCTATGAGAAAATAAATAAAAGACATTTTAAAGTAATTAATGAATAATTTTAATTAAAAAAATGACATGAATGTAAAAAAGGTCAATTACAAATTATCTAATAGACTGGCAAAATTTTGAAAATTTATTGTCACTGTGTGTGTGTTTTATTTGGGAATTATATAGTTGTGGATTTATTTATACAGGATGACAACATTTTTATCACTTTCCAAAAAAAAAATGGGTAAGTATAATAGGTGAACGGAGTAGAAGCAAATGGCATACTTAGTTTTTTTTACACGAAATTTAAAAAAAAAATTGTTTTCGTATGATTTGAAATTCGATATTTTACATTTTTTGTTGTTTAATTTCTCTTACTTTGTTCTACTAAGAAAGGTTTATTTGAAATTTGTAGCGTTTTTTGATGATGGATCAATTATTTTCTAAGCTATGGAAAAAAGAAAAACAAAACTAGGTATGCCATAAGCTTCTACTCCGTTCACCTATATACCTACCTATTTTTTTGGAAAGTGATAAAAAAGTCATCCAGTATTTTGAGTGTTTATAATCTCAGTATCTGGCTGGTGCTCAGGAAAAGGCATTGATTCCTTTAATGTAGAAGGGCGTGGTGACAAATGGTGTGTACAATGCGGGTGCTGACCCCCGCACCGTACAAACACAGCCAGTCATTTAAACAATTTTCGTTCGGTTTCAATGAACGATTCACGTTCCAAATTCAAATCTCATTACTGCCCGCTAAAAAGTCTAGTGGAGAAAAGAGCTACTTTGCTCCCGCTAATAGGGGAACAAAACGACACTTTTCGAATAGAAGGGATGAAATAGTAGATTGTATGACAAGGGAGCAAAATAGTATTTTTACGGCGAGGGCGCTATTTTGATTCCAGAGCGAAGCGAAGGATTCTAGAATAGAATTCCGAGCATAGCGAGGGATTCTAAAATAGAATCCTGAGCGTAGCGAGGGATTCAAAGTACATCGCCTGAGGGAAAAATATGTTTGCTCTCGAGTCATATACTCTACTTTTCATCTCGTTCTATGAGAAAATAAATAAGAGACACTTTTAAGTAATTAATAATAATAATAATAAATTTTATTCAAAAAATGTAAGGTAAAAGTTTACAGTTTTTCTTAAATCTATGTCAAGTTCACCCATGCTTTGAACCTGAACTAGGTAATCCTGTGTTTCAGGCGATTTGAGGTAACATTAATTGATTAAATAATCATATATCATATTAATATTATTGGTACCAATGTAAAAACGTATATAAAATTATACTATTTTAACTTAGCTAATTTAAAACTAACAATAATATGGACTATATTTACTTTAGCACAAGTAATAACTTCTCTGTATCTTCATAGGACATAGTTTGAAGAGCTTCCTTAAGGATTTTCTTGCAGTTATTGTGATTTAAGGGGTAGATGCTTCCTTTTTCATTCAGCCTGTTATAGAGTAGCGGTCCGAGGTACATATAAAACTTGGCTGTGAAAGCATGTTTTGTACTTTTTTGAGGGCAAACTATATCTTTCCGTCTTTTTTTAGTGAAATCAGTGCTGTATGGAAGTGCTGCGTGTTGTTTTAGTACAGTGCTCATAATAAATAACTGTCGAACTGTTAGTACTTCACAAGATTTATACAGGAGGTTAGTGGGGAAAAGGAAAGGGCGGCAAGTAGCCACCTTGAGAATAGCTCTTTGAGCTCTTTCAATGGGCAATAACAGAGTTTTACTCGCCCCACCCCATGAAGTGATGCAGTAAGTCAGAATTGACTGACATAGCGCAAAATATACTTGCCTAAGTATTTTCGGATCTGCAGTGCAAGTACGTAGCACTCGATTCGATACGATTCGATAAATCTGACAGTTATTCTCGATAAAATGAGTTTTTAACCAATCGAAAAGTCGGATTTATCGAATCGTATCGATTCGATCGTTATCGATTGCTACGTACTTGGTCCCCTGTTACAAATCGTAGTTTTTTGAATACGAATATCAGCTTACGAATTCTATTATTTAGAGCTTCCATATGTTGTTTGAATGAAAGGGTTTCGTCTATTATAATACCCAGGTATTTTATTTTGTTAGTCTTCTTAATATTGGGACACTGACACTGGCTATCTGCAGGGACTGGGCAACAATGAGCATGCAACGCTGAGGGGATATTGGATACATGCTTGCGCATCGAAAACTTAATGTAGTTTGTCTTCTCTGCATTTAGAGTTAGTGAGTTAGTTTGAAGCCATTTATTTACAATATTAAATCTGTGTTGCGCAAGCTTGTAGACTTCATTTTCTGAGTCAGCCGAAAAAAGTAAAGCAGTATCGTCAGCGTAAGTTATGATAGTACCATGCTCTAGCTTTAGATTGCAAAGGTCATTTATGTAGATCAAAAACAAGGTGGGCCCCAGAATACTTCCTTGGGGAACACCAAAAAATGTGTTTTTTTGAACAGCGCTGAGTACATCACCAATCTTACGCACTGGGAACGATCTTCTAAATAACTTTTGAATTAATGAATAAGTTTAATTAAAAAAATGACATGAATTTATAAAAGGTCAATTACAAATTTATATTTATATCTAATTGATATAAATATAAATGGCACTGGCAAAATTTTGAAAATTTATTGTCACTGTGTGTATTTTGTTTGGGATTGATATAGTTGTGGATTTATTTATACATTTTTTGTTTTTTAATTACTCTTTCTTTGTTCTAATATGAAAAGTTTACTTGAAATTTGTAGCGTTTCTTGATGATGGATCAATTCTTTTCTAAACTGTGGAAATAGAAAAACAAAACTAGTTATGCTTTAAGCTTCTACTCCATTCACCGAATATACCCATTTTTTTGGAAAGTGATAAAAAAGTCATTCAGTATTTTGAGTGTTTGTAATCTCAGTATCTGGCTGGTGCTCAGGAAAAGGTTCCTTTGATGTAGAAGAGCGCGGTGACAACGGTATGGGTGAACTATCTGCAACTTTTAATTTAATATTTTCAACAATGCGCGTGCTGACCCCCGCACCGTACAGCAAACACTTGCAGCCAGTCATCTATACAATTTTCGTTCGATTTCAATGAACGATTCATGTTCCAAATTCAAATCTCATTACTGCCCGCTAAAAAGTCTAGTGGAGAAAAGAGCTACTTTGCTCCCGCTAAACGGGGAACAACACGACACTTTTCGAATAGAAGGGATGAAATAGTAGATTGTATGACAAGGGAGCAAAATAGTATTTTTACGGCGAGGGCGCTATTTTGATTCCAGAGCGAAGCGAAGGATTCTAGAATAGAATCCCGAGCATAGCGAGGGATTCTAAAATAGAATCCTGAGCGTAGCGAGGGATTCAAAGTACATCGCCTGAGGGAAAAATATGTTTGCTCTCGAGTCATATACTCTACTTTTCATCTCGTTCTATGAGAAAATAAATAAGAGACACTTTTAAGTAATTAATGAAAGTTTAATTAAAAAAATGACATGAATTTATAAAAGGTCAATTACAAATTTATATTTATATCTAATAGATATACATAAATATAAATGCCACTGGCAAAATTTTGAAAGTTTATTGTCACTGTGTGTATTTTGTTTGGGATTGATATAGTTGTGGATTTATTTATACATTTTTTGTTTTTTAATTACTCTTTCTTTGTTCTAATATGAAAAGTTTACTTGAAATTTGTAGCGTTTTTTGATGATGGATCAATTCTTTTCTAAACTGTGGAAATAGAAAAACAAAACTAGTTATGCTTTAAGCTTCTACTCCATTCACCGAATATACCCATTTTTTTGGAAAGTGATAAAAAAGTCATCCAGTATTTTGAGTGTTTGTAATCTATCCACCAGCCAGTATCTGGCTGGTGCTCAGGAAAAGGTTCCTTTGATGTAGAAGAGCGCGGTGACAACGGCATGGGCGAACTATCTGCAACTCTTAATTTGATATTTTCTACAATGCGGGTGCTGACCCCCACACCGTACAACAAACACTGGCAGCCAGTAATTTATACAATTTTCGTTCGATTTCAATGAACGATTCATGTTCCAAATTCAAATCTCATTACTGCCCGCTAAAAAGTCTAGTGGAGAAAAGAGCTACTTTGCTCCCGCTAAAAGGGGAACAAAACGACACTTTTCGAATAGAAGGGATGAAAAATACTTTGTAAACTCAGTAGCTATATCTATCGGATACTTCTAGAATAATAGTGCGGAATCACACCGTTAATTTGTTGTGTCCTTTCAGGTGATTGCAAAGAAACTGCTGAGGTTCATGGAAGTGAACAGTCAGAACCCACTAGTGGTCCACGGGTTCTCTGTTGGAGCGTATGTGTGGGCGGAGCTTTTAGTTCATGCGGTGAATGATAAGAAACAGTAAGTTAAATTGAAACTGAAGATCTTACGGATGCAACTTCACTGGACGTGATCGAGAGGGTTTATTTGGGGCTAGTGAAAAGAATTACATTCTCAGTTTTTGTCTCAACGATTGGACAAGAATATAAAATTATTAGATATGGAAACATCTCTCACCGTACCTACTTAGTGTTAAAGCCTAAATTCCTGCTACGCTGATGTCGGTCGCGTACGTCGGTAGCGCGTACGAGTACATACATTGTGTTCTATATAGCACCATAGTGTGACGCTGACGTCAACGGCGCGTATGTTGCTACTGTTTTTCTCGCTGACGTACGCAACCGGCGACCGTGCACGTCAGCGTGGAAGGAATAAAGCAGAATTCAGGCCAAAAACTAAGAAAAGTTTTTGCTTTTCGATTTGATAAAAAAGCGAAATGCCGACGCCTCTGCCAAGCCATTTGAGGAGCACTCAGCTTCATGCTTCCATTTTTTTTAAGAACCTACCCTCGATCCCCCAGATTCCAGCCAGTATTAGACCGCATAGCATCCCAAGTGTGGGACTCAGGCGCCGACATCCACGAGATCCCCGTCGGCTTCCCTAGCGCCGTGTTCCCGCGGAACAAGTTCTTACAGGAGCTGTTCAGGAGTTATATCAAGTAAGTTATAAGTACATGCAGTGCACTGCATAACCTGACCCCTCTAACAAAGGAAACTAGGGGAAAAGTAATACAATTGGTGAAGTTTATGTTTAACTTATAACCAACAAGGCCTACTAACTACCTAGCTTGAAGTTAGTTAATCATAAAAAGACATTAGGTAGGTACAGGAAATTCGATAAGAATACCTACCTTCATAACGACATTTTTATCTTATTTGGCAAATACACCTTATGTTAAGAAGCATTATCTCAAGGAAACGTGCAATTTCAAAGTGCTATGATGAAAATATTTAAATGCAAACGCAACAAGAACGTTGGATAAAAACAATATAATACATGTATTTTTATGTGATAATAATTTTATCCATCAACTTTTTCACAAGTTTTTTTTTTCAATGCAAGTTTTTAACGTTATAACTAAGTATACTTTAAATACCTCCTTGACCCAATGCGTCGAGAAAAAAAAGTCGGTTCCCAGCAATATTTTTTGCGTAGAGTTACTTAGTTTGATGTACAGAGTGTGGTCTGTTTACACCTTGTACAGTCAGCTTTACCAATTATTAGTTTTGCTTTATTAATTAAAATCTTGATTATATGATAATTATTAAAAAAAATTATATATGAGTTATTATTTTGACATTTATGATTATTTCTAATTTATTGATTATAATTTGCTGACTGTCAATTTAATGTTTAAGTATAATAAGTGTGTTGTGTTTTGTTTTATTTTTATTTATTTTTCTAATGATTTTTATTTAATGTACCTACTGCTATTATATGATCTGTTGATTGAAATAAAGGAATTGAATTTACGATGTGGTACCCCACTTGGAACCACCTACGTTCGAACCCGGGGTACTGGGGTACCCATTTGATGCAGCCCACCGTACATAAGGTACAGAAAGCTTTGTCACAATGACAAACCGATGCCGTAACGTCACGACTGTTTTCCACGTAGCTATAGTAACGCTTCCGTTGACAGCGAAATTGCCGCTTGTTGCCATGTTCATAGAGTACATTTTACATGATCCCGCCATTCCCCAGTACACACATGAAAGTCTTTCACAACGTAGCGACGCAACACTACATGAAGGCAACTGAGGTGTTCCATGAGACGCCCTGCAGAGCCCCGGGGCTGTTCCTCGTGTCCAAGACTGATCTGGTGGGCGCTGAGAAGAGGAGCAGAGCCGTGCACGACTCCTGGGTTAGAAGCGGGATGAAGGTAAACATGTTTTTTGAAGCACTGTAATATATAATTATAGTAGGTAGATACTAGCAACACTTAGAGCAACAATATCTAACTCATTGGTTTTATGGTAAGGACTGATCGAAAGAGATACTGCGGACTTGGAACACAAAGAGCTAAGAAGGAACATGTTTGAGCCTTAGTCAGTAAAAGTCTGACACTCTCTTCTGCTCCGCCCAGAGCGATCATTTTGATGATTTCCCATCTGAAAAAAAAAAATGGCGACTGCTGAGCGTGGGTTCCCATGCTCGAACTCCGGACCGGCACATTATATATGGTAGTATTTTGTAACCAACCTAGCCGTCAACACGTTTTTTACTACACCTATTTGGCTTTCAATCGGCTCGTGCAGATCGGCAAATTCCGTCCGGCCAATGTTTAATCATGTTCAGCTCAGCTCTATTTGAGCAGAGTGGCTTTAGCTCGGCTGTGCTAAATCATGCCGACTCCCTGAGATATCGGTCGAACGTTCCACGTTTGAATTTCGAATTAGGCCTGAATTCCTGCTACGCTGATGTTGGTCGCGTACGTCGGTCGCGCCTACGAGTATACATTGTGTTCTATATAGCGCAATACTGCGACGCTGACGTCAGCGGCGCGTGTGTTGTTACATATTTCTCGCTGACGTACGCGACCGATGTCAGCGGAGCAAGATTTAATGCTTAAAGACATGAGTGCGCTTGGAGTTGCAACGTTCAGCTCCCAAAATTAATAATCCAACACCACCATCATCAATTTTCTCTAATTTCCAACACATTGACCAACAGTGCAACTTCAAATGCTGGGACAAGTCTCCGCACGTCCTCCACTACATCAAACACCCTGAGGAGTACAAACAAGTGCTGTACTCGCACCTGGACGACTGCGGACTGCTGAAGAATAAGTTATAGTGAACTAAGGTCAAGGAGTTACTATACAACATGTAACAGAAACGTGTGGTATTATTTAAGGATACTTACTTAGCAAAATATGGAGGAGAAAGTTGTGCAGTTTGGTGGACTGTGACTAGCTTTTAAATGTGACCACACTTTTCTGATGCATGCTGCATAGATGTTAGGCATAAGTACAGAACCGTGACTGTTCATTAAAAATTTCGATACAATACGGCATACAACTAGGCAGGATATCGGATGGTTTTGGCCGCGGTAATTATACGTTCCCGTGGAATGATTTTACACATCCGCGCCGGCGAAACCGCGGGCTTAAGGGGGTGGTACCTGCTAATGAGAGGTTTTCTCCATGTAACTCCTCTTTGATGAGTGAATATAAATGTCCAAAAAAATATGTTGCTTGTTAACTTTAATTGGTACAATTGAAATAATTCTAACTTTATTATTACTATACTAGCTGACCCGCGCAACTTCGTCTGCGTCACATGAGAGAGAGAGGGTTAGAGAGAGTGGAGTCAACCTTGAAAGATAGATATAATGCTATCGCGGTTTTTTTTAGAACGCTTTAAAACGAACAATTCCCTAATACATGATTGTTGCGCAACTTTAACCGTTTATGCAGCGCCCGCAAAAGAAGCTCTCGAAAGAAATAAATTTTCCTTGTTTTTGCAACATTTATCATTGATGCTCCGCTCCTTTTAATTATAGCGTGATGTTAGATAACCTATAGCCATCCTCGATAACTATTCAACACTAAAAGTTTTCCTGTAATTAGCGCGTTCAACCAACCAAAATCTCTTTAGCTTTATAATATTAGTAGATCCTACGTAGATCCAAGTGGGTAACAATTTAATTTCTTCGATATATTTGCATTAATTGCTAAAATAATCTACTTATGTTTTTCCAAAAAAGGGCTTACCTCGACAGCCTTTTTTTTTTCGGATGGGAAATCATCAAATGACTCCTCCCGCTCTGGGCGGACCAGGAGGCAGTGTCATACTTTTACTGACTAAACCCATCCATGTTCCTTCATCCCCTTTGTGTTCCGGGGCCACGGTATCTCTTTAGAACAGTCCCGCAACCCCGGCAGGCTTCGGCCCTTGCGGACCCCTTCCTATTGCTGACTCTCTTTGAGGCGCGCGTCGAACACGAACTTGCCGTCGACACGGCCTGTCGTCATGAGACAGACGGACGGCGAGCTAGCCCATAGCCCATCGTCCACAGGCCCGCGCGTACGGTGGCCGGGGGCCACGTGGTGGCCCCGGACGCCCGGGGCGTCTCCCGCGGCGGCCGGGACGTTTAGAGGTTCTCTCCCTCTCACGTTCCGCCACCTGCTTCATCCTTAGACACTCAATGACAGTCATACTCCAGCTAGGTCGAAAGTTCTCATCAAAGGTGCAAGAAATTAGCCCAAACACGATTTTTCAATTATAAATGGGACCAACTTTGAGATGTACCTACGCTTTTTACAAACAAAAGGACCATGTACGGACTTCTCTGTAAAAGTTATCCGTGGTCATATATAAAAAAAATACGCGTCGAATTGAGAACTGCCTTCTTTTTGTTTCGTCGGTTAAAAAACCAATCTTGAGGCAATTTACACGTTTGCGGCGGCGACCTCTCGCGTCCGGCCCTGGTGCAAGCCATGGTCCGGAGCGAGACGGAATGGGACGCCGTCACCTCCTTCTGCGAAGCAGTAATGCTAGAGAAGGAGGTGGCGGAACGTGAGAGGGAGAGAACCTCTCAACGTCCCGGCCGCCGCGGCAGACGCCCCGGGCTTCCGGGGCAACCACGTGGCCCCCGGCCACCGTAGGCGCGGGCCTGTGGACGGTGGGCTATGGGCTAGCTCGCCGTCCGTCCGTCTCATGATGACAGGCCGTGTCGACGGCGCGTTCATGTTCCACGCGCGCCTAAAAGAGAGTCAGCAAAAAGGAAGGGCCGATCCGCAAGGACCGATGTCTGCCGGGGTTGCGGGACTGTTCGAAAGAGATACCGTGGCCCCGGAACAAAAGGGCGATGAAGGAACATGGCTGGGTTTTAGTCAGTAAAAGTCTGACACTCCCTCCTGCTCCGCCCAGAGCAGGAGGAGTCATTTGATGAATTCCCATCCGAAAAAAAAAAACAAAAAATAGGCAACTGACACGGGCGAGGGTCATTCAATTCAGAAAATGGAGTGAAATAAACAACACCGTCTATCGACCAAAATGTTAAACTGCTAAAGTATATTACCTATGCTATAATTTTTTTTTAAAGCTGGTCAGTCGATTTAAAAGTTATGACTGTGGTGAGCACATTTTTTGTCATTGGTATCATTTTAGTTCAACAGATGTCGCTGCATGTATGTATCTTACATTTGATGATTAGTTCTTCTTGAAAACTTTAAGTTCATATATCTTTTGATAGAATTAACCGATTTCAATGAAACAAACACTAAATCATACCCCAAGTTACACACAATTTTTATGTATAAACATTGTCAGCATTGAATTCGTAGATTTTACGTGATGTGCGCACAAACAAACAGACAAACAGACAAAAATTTCAAAAATGATGGAAATGGGTTCTGTTACTTATCTTTTCACACGCTGGCTATTTTTTGTTTCAATTTCTTCAATGTACAAAAATGACTTTTCTACAGATTTATTATATGTATAGATAAAAAAAATCTTCAAAGTGAAACATATTTTCTTTGAAATTTCGTAACTACTCCTAAACGGCATTAAGTTTTAATTATTTTTTTTCACACAAATATTTGTCACGTTTTTCTTCACAAAGCGTACAATTGGAATTTTGATCTAATGATTTATTAGGCTACAATTAAATAAAAACCACTCATTTCGCACTAATAGGCCCGCAGTGACGGACGTAACAACCGCTTTGTAATGCAAGCTGATTAGAACTTTATTCTAACAGTATTTCAAACGAAGTTTGAACCACCGCAAACAGAGTTGCTAATTTAGCAGATACCCCAGCCTTAAGATAATATTAAGGATGATTTCCACCAAACGGCTTGCATCGCATCGGATCGGAACGGATTTTACAATATTTAAACTATACCCTTATGTCCCCAGCCGTGCCCGATGGGGCACGGTGCATTGTTATTTTAATTGTGTCTGTAATTGCGGGTATCGAAGTGCTACATCGTGTAAGTACACATACAATGTATTTAAAGTCTACTATATACCACCAAGCCGCGCACAGCAACTTGACCGCGGGCATCTTCCGCGACACGCGATCGTAGCCGAAAGTATGCTGCGACACGCGGTCGGCTCCGGTCGCCTGTCGTCGTATCCGTTGGGATGAAATTAAACTACATATTTGACTAGGCGTAGAAACGGATATGCTCGCAAACGACGGTACAGAGACGATCGTATAAATAATTATCGCTGGTAATTACACACACCGCCATCTAGTGCCACACTAAGCAACGAGAGTTGTGTCGTGGACACCAGATAGTTGATATACTACATAGATACATTTTTTTGTTATAAATACATATTTCTTATGAATATAAACATCCATGACTCGGAAACAGTGTCCATGCTCATCACACAAACATTTGCCCCTACCGGTATTCGAACTCGGGACCCTATGAGCGTATAAGGCAGCCTCAGTACCGCTGCGCCATTCGGGTCGTCAGACATGCGTCGATGGGTCGACATCCTGCCGGAAGCGAACGACTGTCGCCGCATCCATTCGTATCCGATGCGATGCCAGCCGTTAGGTGGAAATTATCCTTTAACTTACATATTGGCCAAAGGTAATATACCAATATTTGTTTAGTTCTAATAAGACCCAAGTTTAAAATGTGTTTTTTTTATGAGTACAGCAAGGACCTATAATGCTTATGGGTTGAGTCACAATTTATATAAATCACTTCCTACTTAACCGAGTCAACATGCATTTATTGAAATATATGATACGTTTTATTGGGTCCTTTATGGAATAATATGTAACTTACATAAATGAGATAATCTAATAAAATAAATAAATGTCTTCCTTTAATAAATGTAGCTAGTAAAACGATTGAACTTTTTGAACGCCATTGTTACTTATAGGGTGTTGTAAACAACCTCATCACGAAGCCGTCAACTAAGCATTCTGTACGTACACCAAACTAAGTAACTTTATGCAAAAATTATTGCTTGGGAGACGACTTTTTTTTGGGTGAAATATCATGTTTTGTTGTAAAACTCAATGTAACGTACTCAAAACATTGTGCTGGTGGATGGATTGAATAGTACGAGGGTCGTGGAATTGTAAAAATCTTGCATTAAAAACTTGAAAGTATCTAAAAAAAACTTGTCAAAAAGTTGGAACTTTGACCCCCAATATCTCCGTAACTAGAAAGTCCCCAGGTATGGTGTAGAACAAAAAATTATCGCAATGACGGGGAGAACAAGTGCCTTTCGGCTTCGTTAAGAGGTTTTTTACACCCTTTATTATGTTTAGGTGACAAGCAAGCGCGTGCCCTGTACACCAACAACAAAAATATGTGACAAAAAATGTACAAACGTACAGGTCGCGGCACGTAACTCTAGCGCTGAACGAAACGTGGAGGGGATATCTGCGCATGTTCTACGACTGGAGAGCCAATCGGCGTAACGCACGCCCCAAGACATTCTTATTTTTTACTTCTGCGCAATAACGGTCAGCGCTAGAATTTCGTGCCGCGACCTGTAGTAGTAGTAGTTGTTTCGGAATCCGAATCCCTTATTGTAGGTATTTATTTGCGGTGAAATTATGGCTTGGTGTAGACTGTGGAGTCTGTGGAGGTTACGCGCGTGCGTTAATGCTCTAGCGTTCAGAAGATAACGACTTAAATCTTTGACTCAGTAGATGGATCAAAGAAATAAATATTACTAAAGGGCCCATACGTAACGTAGTATGTGTTATTTCAAGTACATAAGTAGCATTTATTTCGAGTCATTTCATCAGTTATTTACCTTTATATCTGCTAGTTTGTCATATCAACTTAAGAAAATATAAGTATGCATAATTTTATTAAGGAACGCTTTTGTTAACTAATGGTATTTTTCTATGTGGTTTTTGAATACAAACTAAATAAAAAAATGTACTTAAATACTGGCTGTTTTATTTTTATTATTTGCCTCATATAACCAACCAACCAACTGCCAACTGGCAGGAAACTACATGGCAACTGGCAGGCTCAGAAGGAGATGGCGGATGATGAGTTGGACTCTTTTATTTATTAGACAGGTCACCCATCTTGTTCTATACCTAGGAGAAACAAGTCACCCATCTTGTCCTATATCTTGGGGAGTGTTTGTTAACTGTTGTTAGACAGGTCACCTATCTTCTTCTATACCTTGGGAATGTTGCTTAACCTTTGTTAAACAAATCACCCATCTTGTCCTATATCTTGGGGAGTGTTTGTTAACTGTTGTTAGACAGGTCACCTATCTTCTTCTATACCTTGGGAATGTTGCTTTACCTTTGTTAAACAAATCACCCATCTTGTCCTATATCTTGGGGAGTGTTTGTTAACTGTTGTTAGACAGGTCACCTATCTTCTTCTATACCTTGGGAATGTTGCTTAACCTTTGTTAAACAAATCACCCATCTTGTCCTATATCTTGGGGAGTGTTTGTTAACTGTTGTTAGACAGGTCACCTATCTTCTTCTATACCTTGGGAATGTTGCTTAACCTTTGTTAAACAAATCACCCATCTTGTCCTATATCTTGGGGAGTGTTAGTTAACTGTTGTTAGACAGGTCACCTATCTTCTTCTATACCTTGGGAATGTTGCTTAACCTTTGTTAAACAAATCACCCATCTTGTCCTATATCTTGGGGAGTGTTAGTTAACTGTTGTTAGACAGGTCACCTATCTTCTTCTATACCTTGGGAATGTTGCTTAACCTTTGTTAAACAAATCACCCATCTTGTCCTATATCTTGGGGAGTGTTTGTTAACTGTTGTTAGACAGGTCACCTATCTTCTTCTATACCTTGGGAATGTTGCTTAACCTTTGTTAAACAAATCACCCATCTTGTCCTATATCTTGGGGAGTGTTTGTTAACTGTTGTTAGACAGGTCACCTATCTTCTTCTATACCTTGGGACTGTTGCTTAACCTTTGTTAAACAAATCACCCATCTTGTCCTATATCTTGGGGAGTGTTTGTTAACTGTTGTTAGACAGGTCACCTATCTTCTTCTATACCTTGGGAATGTTGCTTAACCTTTGTTAAACAAATCACCCATCTTGTCCTATATCTTGGGGAGTGTTTGTTAACTGTTGTTAGACAGGTCACCTATCTTCTTCTATACCTTGGGAATGTTGCTTAACCTTTGTTGAACAAATCACCCATCTTGTCCTATATCTTGGGGAGTGTTTGTTAACTGTTGTTAGACAGGTCACCTATCTTCTTCTATACCTTGGGACTGTTGCTTAACCTTTGTTAAACAAATCACCCATCTTGTCCTATATCTTGGGGAGTGTTTGTTAACTGTTGTTAGACAGGTCACCCTTCTAATTCTAGACACCCTTGAGGAGTATTGCTGACTTTTGTTAGACAGTCACCCAACTTGTCCCATATCTTGGCGAGTGTCGGTTAACTGTTGTTAGACAGGTCACCCATATAGTTCTCTGCCTCGAGCAGTGTTGCTTAACTTTCGTTAGACTAGTCACCCCGCTTGTCCCATATATTGTCGAGTGTTGGTTAACTGTTGTTAGACAAGTCACCCTTCTCGTTCTATACTTCGGGAGTGTTGCTTAACGTTTTATACCCATCTTGTTCTGAACCTCTGGGGAATGTTGCTTAACTTTTGTTATTTAAATTCCAGCAATTTGCTTTCGACCCTGACTACAGTGATTTACCATTAATTAATGATCTCGGGCACTGAGTGCAATTTATTGTCTACTCCAGTTTAAATTACTCGTTTATTAATTAATAGGGTAAAGAAACAAATACGTTAAAGCAAAATAATATAATTCGTTTATAATTATTTACAACAATGTAATCTTGCAATAATATACACGTAAGTTGACTTATGTATAGGCAGGGAGACGCCAAAAAAGTTATACACAGTTTTACATTACAACAAACGATCAAACTTCGACCGATTATGGTGCTTATTCCTCTTATTATTAGGATTCTTATTGATCTTCTGTTTCGGCAACTTTATCCTCTCCTTGGCCATCTTTAGTATCTGAGATCTCTTACCTTGCTTCTTCTCCGACTTGACAGTTTGTCTATGGATCTCAGCTTGTGCCTTTAGTTTATGGTTGCTCCTCATTTTGTGTTGCGAACCTTCTTTGGCTGTCAAACCTGTGAATTCGCCGTATTCGAAGTCTCTGGGTTGTCGCACAAACTGTCCTGGTTCATTTCTACGGGGCCCTTTATTCTTGTTATTATTGAATCTGTTATTATTTGGACCTCCTTGGTTCCTATTATTATTTCTGTTAAATCTGTCTTGTCCTTGGTTATCATTATTGAATCGGTCATTACCTTGGTTTTGGTTATTTCTGTTGTTAATTCTGTTTTGCCCTTGGCTTTGATTATTGTTGGCGTTAAATCTATTTTGTCCTTGGTTATTCTTATTAAATCTGTTCCCTCCTTCATTTTGATTATAATTATTAGACCCGCCTTCTTGATTATCATTTCTATTAAACTTGTTAAGTTGGCCAAATTTCCGCCTCTTAGCGTAACTTTCGTCTGGTGTCGTCTCCGGCTTCCGTTTCCTGTTTTTCTTGCCTGCTGTGTTTGTGTTATCTCCGCCATTTTGGTTAGCTAGAGGATTGTTAGCTATGGATTTCTCTAATCTTTTCTTTCTTGCGTTCAACGCTGTTCGGTCTTCTATTGAGAATGAGACGATGGGCCTCTGTGGAAAAGAAAAAAAATATAGTAATTTTTATAAACCTAAAATGAACCGTGATAGCTTAAAACAGTATTGTAATTTCCTTCTTCAACCTGCGAATGAGATCTGTTGAGATTTTGAGAGGCACTATTGAAGGGTTTGATCCGATTTACCTAAGTATTGGAGCTTTAGTCTTTGTTTTGGTATAGGTTTCTGTTATTTTCATATCTCATCACTTAGTTGTAACATATTTATATTCTAGGTTATGAGACTTTTCTGTTATCTCAGATTCTCTGCTCTCAGCTTTACAAGCAACTGGACCGAAATGTGCTCTAGGCTTATCGTAGCCAAAAGTTGTACTTCTGTTATCTTATTTGACTATGAGAAATATATATGGCTCTCAATTTAAAATTTTAACTACTTCGTTACGTCATACTTACGTTATTCTTATCGAATATATCAGGATTGTTGTTTAGTTTCCGCAGACACGCCAGAGCGTCTTCATGTCGTGTGAACATAACGAAACCGTAGCCTTTTGATCTGCAACACAAAACAATAACTTTTAAACTACCCTCACCTCTTGCAATGGTGTACCCATTGGCAGATATAGCTTCTCGAGCCGTGTGCGCTGGGAAAGAGCAACTCGTACTGAGTCTCGTGTCATCTTGCTCACTCTTTCTATGACCACAGCAGCCACAAACGATGTCATCATCATTTCAATCGAAAGACGTCCTCTGCTGGATATAGGCCTCCCCCAAGTGTGCCGACATTGACCGGTCCCGTGCGACTCGCATCCAGCGTCTCCCCGCAACCTTCACCAGGTCATCGGTCCACCTAGTGGGAGGCCTTCCAACGCAACGTCTTCCGGTTCGCGGTCGCCACTACAGAACTTTTCGGCCCCATCGGCAAACTGTTCTGCGAGCACTGTGCCCTGCCCACTGACCCTTAAGTTTGTCAATTCTTCGGTCTACGTCTGTAACCTTGGTTCTCTTGTGGACGATGTCCTGAGGGTCTAAAATGGCCGCTTTATCAGAATCGTAATATGGATCACGTTAAAAATTTAAAATTCTTAAAATTAACTTTTTGGGTTATAACATGTCGAGGAGTCTCCATTTAGACATAGAAAATGCCTGTAGTTGAAGGCTCCGCTCATTCCCTTACATCTTATAGATAGAAAATAAATAGGCAATTAACAAATAGAGAAAAGGGTAAAAAAAAAAAACAAAATTAAACAAAGTACGATAAATTGTATAAGCGTGTGTGCGCCCGTGTGTGTGTGTGTGTGCGTGTGTGAGTGTGTGTGAATTCATAAACATTAAGTCCATTTTAAGAATTTTAAATTTTTAACGTGATTCATATTACGATTCTGATATAGCGGTCATTTTAGACCCCCTGAAGAGTACATCAACTCACGGATTCTTCCCGTCGCTCCCGGGCGGGGTCCTGAGGTCCCTCATGACGCGGCACTCCGTGACGGTGGCTCGCTTGTCGGCCGCTGTGACGCACACACGACGCAGCTTCGCGTCGTCAAAGTGCGCTGGCAGGTTTGATACTACGAGACGGTATCGGGACACGAATCTAGGAAATTAAATATGAATATTATGAAGTTGGTGATTCTGTATTCCCCTAATGATAGGCACATGAACGATGGGCTCCTGCAAAGCTTGAACATACTTAGACCATGCCACCAATATTATTTATAATCTTCTTCGTAGCGTGTCGATGGCAATCTAAATAGGGAAGATGCATAAATTTTCTTTTTTTATTTCGATACGGAATGTTAAAGTACTATAAAAATAATGACAAAAAGCGGAAACAAGACATAAATCGGCCAAATAACACAAAAGTTATAACCATTTAAACTTTTGTTTCTATCTCTTTCTAGATAAACGGAATTTAGTATGGATTTTGTACGTCGATGCACAGCAATGACGTCATTCGTGTTATCGGATCTCTCTGTCTAATCAGCAGTTTCAAATGCTTATAACTTAGTATTTTTAATAGATATTTAAAAAATAATTTCACTTGGCTATTTCTGATGTTAATACGCTTTGTTTAGAGTGATAAAAAAATCATGATCTTCCCTATTGTGTCGGCTCATTACTGAGCTACTAGTGTGGCGCTTTCGGTAACGTCCATCAGTTCCTGTAATGAACAAACAACAGGACACGCAGGACACGATATTAAGTGTCCCATCGTTTGTAATAAAACTACAACCATTTTTAAAATCCATCGACAAATGGCATAGTAGTTCATGTACAAAATAATCAATGTTTTCTTTCTTTCAACGCCTCTATAGTTTATAAAACCCTACGGAATCTAATATGCAGTGATATCTCGCGCATGTTATTGAATTGGCCTCATTTTGGTCACCCAAAATATCATCACTCAAAAACATCATCGTTGAATGTCCCCCTATCAGGACTTAACTTCAGACCGCGTATGACCGCCGTGGAAACGGGTTTTGTCGACGAAAAATCGACAAAATGACAGATAAATGATTTCTTCGAAGAAACCCGTTTCTACGGTGGTACTTTGGCAGGTATTCGGACTATGTAAATAAGTGCTACTTATTTACATAGTCTATGAAGACTATATGTAAACTAGGAGAAGACGAAGAAGAAGAAAACTATCTAGAAGAAGACTATTTAGTCCAGACTATGTAAATAATTACTACTTTCCACGTTGGAAGGTCTTTTTACGTTGCATTAAAACATGAAACATTTCTAATGGCTAGTAATCTGCAACGTACCTGTTAAGATTCTTCAACATCTGTGTCTTGCTGCGTTCTAGAGCGAGTCGCTTGGCCATGTCGGAACCTGACACGCCAACCGCTGCCTTTGTACCGGCCACTACCACTGTAAACATCACAATATATTTTTAGGCTTAGCCCTTTTCGCAACCACATACATCATCTGCCTAGACTTTTCACAACTATGTTGGGGTCGGCTTCCCGTCTAACCAGATGCAGCTGAATACCAGTATCTTACAAGGGGCGACTACCTATCTGACCTTCACAACTCAGTTAGTACTGGGTAATACGATACCACTTGGTAAGACTGGTTGTCAGACTTTCGGGACACTGACTACCTGTATCGACTGTCAGAGATCTATAATTGACAGCCGGGACCAACGGTTTAACGTGCTTTCTGAGGTACGGAGGAAGCTCGGTTTGTAATGGGTGGTCACCCATCCACAGACCTACCTAGACAAGTGCAGCTTAACCTGAAGATTGATCCGAGCGGCTGTTATTGTTTAGCCACGAGCTTCTCGTATATCAGAAACGCGAGGTCATATGTCCATCAAGCTGAACTGCTTTGTCCTGGTAAGGTGAACCTGGAAACGGCAGTTGTGGAGCAGTTCCCGGAGTATCTGAACAAGCTATATCGTCGTCCATTCGGGAAGCTTTACCACCCTTAAGATCTAGAATAATTTCTTACGTACTAACTTAAAGTATAGCAATTATTTTAGAGATGCAACGAATATTCGGCAACTATTCAGTATTCGGCCTATTCGGCCAGTTTTTTCAGTATTCGGTATTCGGCCGAATAGTAAGTAGTATTCGGCCGAATACATAAAAAAGTAGCAAATATCTTATAAAAGGAAATAAAAAAAAGCAATTTAATCGAAACATTTAATTATCCAACAATCATTAATTGCGAAACTTGGAATCTTCACTGAAAACTTCAAAATATTTTTAAATAGGAGAGTTTTTATTCACAACTAAAGCCATTTTAGACAAATTTTAGACAAAGTACATTTAAAACACTGCACGTTGTAACCCGATTTGCCGGCTACTGAGCCAAATACTTCCCACCCCGTCACCGCCGCACGCACCGCATCAAAACGTGTCGTTACTTGTTAGCGTCGACGTCAATTGTACTGGATCACCCGCCGAATATTCGGTATTCGGCTGAGAGCGCCGCCGAATATTCGGTATTCGGCCAAATCACTATTCGTTGCATCTCTAAATTAATTTATACAACAAATTTATAGTATTTTTTTTTTCCTAGCCTGTACAGTTCCACTGCTGGGCAAAGGCCTCCCCCAATTCCTTCCATTTGCTCTTTTCCAGTGCCTCATCGGACCAACCCTCGCGGTACGCGTGCAAATCGTCTAGTCTATGAATATTATCTGAATCTTTCGAGTGACCTAGATTTGTCGTTTACTGCATCATCATCATAGGGACATAGGCCTCCCCCAAGTGTCGCCACATTGACCGGTCCCGTGCCACTCGCATCTAGCGGATTCCCGCAACCTTCACGAGGTCATCGGTTCACCTAGTTAAGTGGGAGGCATTCCAACGCGACGTCTTCCGGTTCGCGGTCGCCACTTCAAAACTTATAGGCCCCATTGGCCATCCGATAACTGCATACATAACACTAAATTATGTTTACGGGTATCATACCTCCTTCCTTAACCAGATACAAGTTCCTATTATCCTTGGCCTCCTTGGAGTTTCCTTTCTGCAAGTTCTCCCTCTTGAGCGCTGGTTTCACCTGCAGCGTCTGCCCTTCCAGCTTCAGCTGGTCTGCTGGCAAGGATAGGAAGGTGTCTGCATGTTCTTTGTCCTGCAAATTAAGATAGCAATAGGTTATATGCATGATTTTTTTTATCACTCTAAACAAAGCGTATTAATATCAGAAATAGCAGAGTGAAATTATTTTTTTTATATCTATATAAAATACTAAGTTTTAAGCATTTGAAACTGCTGATTAGACAGAGATATCAAAACAAAAATACAAAATCCATACTAAATTCCGTTTATCTAGAAAGAGATAGAAACAAAAGTTTAAATGGTTATTACTTTTGTGTTGTTTGGCCGATTTATGTCTTTTTTTCGCTTTTTGTCATTATTTTTATAGTACTTTATCATTCCGTATCGAAATAAAAAAAGAAAATGTATGCATATTCCCTAATTTTGGACTTGTTCGTGGCTAAATAATAACAGGCGCACGGGTGGATCTCAAAGGTCGTAGTAAGTAAGTAACGCAAGTTGAGGTCGACCATCTTATACATAATCGCGACCCATCCTCGTAATGGTCGATAAGCCGTGCGTGGGTCCCGTTGGTGTAATTTTTAGATCTTTAACAGTCTTTAATGGTCTGGAAACCAGCTGCTGCTTTTCTGTCTGTCTGTGTGAATGCTCGACTTTCTAATCTACAATAAATGTTGATGCGATTTGACCATCGTTTAGTTAAAGAAAGGTTTAATGAGTATGATTAATTCATTTTTAATAACATGCTTGCAAAACATTGGCAGTTCGCTAGTTTATGTATACTCAAACTCAAAGCGCTTATTTCAATAGGCGAGACGACAAAAAAAATCTTATTAGTCCGTCAGATAGATTTCCAAAAAATATTGGACACATATTTTTTCTTTTGTTACGTAAACCAAAATTGACGAAGATATGACGCTTTTAAAATTCTCAATACGTCACGCCTTTGCATAATTTTTAGCTAGTTACGACGTAACGAGCCCCCACTCCCGAGTTTTGATGCGTTTTATATTTGTCAATATTCATTGATTTACAAAAACCAAAAATATGTGTCCATTATTTTCCAATTCTCTAACTGACGGACTAAATAGATTTGCAATTTTTGATACTGTCGTTATGCCTATTAGACCATTACAGCCACTTTAAATAACAGAAAAACAAACAGTGCGAACACACAGTCACAGTCACAATGCATAATAACTTGTGAAAGTAGCGTAGTTGCACATTCCACAGCTACATAGATCTCTATGGAGAAGAAAGGGCAAGAATATACTTATAAAACTCACAGCAAACTTGACGAATCCTGATCCTTTAGAGTGCTCAGTCATCTTATCGACGCACACTAGAGCATACTTGACAGGTCCGATTCTCTCCGCGAACTGGCGCAGCTGATCATTGTCCACGCTGAACGGGATGTTGGTTATGAACACTGTGCAGCCGTCTTCTGCGTCGTTTAGTTTTATGCTGGAAAAATGTAATATAACTTAAATAACATCACGCCTGCAGTTTTGGTAAAGTGGTGGCGGCCCCGACTTACGAACAGTAAGTCGTAGGTTCGAACACAGACAGGCGCATTACTTTGTGTAATTTATTTCATCACCACTGCTCTCAAAACGGTGAAGGAAAACATCGTGAGGAAACCGGCCATGTCCTAGAACCAAAAAATTCGAAGACATGTAACATCTACCAATCCGCACTGGGCCCGCGTGGTGGATTATAGCCCATTCCCTCTCATAGAGAGGAGGCCCGTGTCCCAGCAGTGGGAACATTAATAGGCTGATGATGATGTGCAGTTTTGTAAACAGCTCATGTTATAAGAGTAGAGCCAATTGCCATCAACAGGGCACAAATCCACACTCAGTGGCTGCTAATGAAAAATTCTGGATGGACAAATACAATAATACTTTGCCAGACCCGGAAATCGAACCCAAGATGTTCAACTGTAGCGTTTACGGTTAATAGAGATTTACGTTAAGACGAAAAGAAAAACAGGATCGTAGACAAATCATCATCTGCCTAGCGTTTTCCCAACTATGTTGGGATCGGCTTCCAGTCTAACCGAATGCAGCTGAATACCGGTATTTAGACAAATAATAATAGCCAACTGGTTGATCAATCAGGTAAATCCAAGCTTGCCAAGTTGGCCCATAAATGGAGGACCACCTTTACATATTGTCACCCACTGAGCCTTGGAATAGTTATTTTCAACACATTTGCTCAAAAAATGCATTTACGGAGCCTGTATAAGTGTATACATTGTACGACAGTTAAAAATTACGCACCATACAACGGAACGTGCGGTAAAATTACCGCATACCCCTTTGTAAAGCACCGTGCATATTCTTTACGGTTTTTTTTTTAATTAGGTCAAAATGAAAATCCAAAATGGCGCCGACGAAAATTTTCGTTTTTCTTCATGGGTGTCGTTTTCGTGGTTTTTGGGGTCGCTGATAATGAAAATGAGGCCAACATCAAAATCCAAGATGGCGCCGGTGAATATCCGCCAACAGCGATCCCAAAAATCACGAATACGACACCCATGAAGAAAAAACCGAAAATTTTCGACGGCGCGGCGCGGCGATTTTCATTTTAACCCAATTAAAAAAAAAACGTAAAGAATACGCACGGGGCATGCGATAAAATACGTACTTAGGTGAGAGTACCTATTTTACCGCACGTTCCGTTGTATGGTGCGTAATTTTTAACTTTCTAACAATGTATACAGGCTCCGTAAATGCATTTTTTGAGCAAATGTGTTCATGTTAAGCACATAACACGTAACAAAAACATGTAAGAATTAATACAAACCGTTGATACTCCGGTTGCACTTCATCTTCTGGTTCATCATCATCCACTTCATCTTCATCTTCATCGTCTTCTTCATCATCTTCATCACTGTCCTCCTCGTCATCTTCTTCATCCGATTCATTCTTTACACCTTTTTTATCATCATCTTCACTTTCTGCATCGTCATCTTCACTGTTGTCTTCATCAGATTCTGCATCTGAATCACCTTGAAAAGAAGAAAATACTTTGTTTACTATAAGGGTGTTTGGCTTATGGACCGACACAATTTTTCCAGGGATTTGGGAGGTCCTTAGGTAGGTTCTACCCATACACCATATGTCCTAAATGTCATGGTTGGTTACATATGTTTTTTCTTTTCAAATGAAAAAAATACCTACCCAAAATGTTTCCTTTGATTCCAAATAACTTTTTCGTTTGCGAGTGTAATGGCACAAAATAAATTTTGTTGTATTCTCCAAAGTCTTCTAAATCTAAATAAATCTTTGTTTGATAGAACTGGTTTCAAGTAAATTTCTTACGAGCTACCAAAGTTATTTTCTTTTTTAAATGTATGAAATTGTACAACTTCAAAATTTATTAGAAAAAAAACTAAAAGTCATTTTGAACTTAGCTTTATTTTAAAAAGTTCTTTAGTTAATACCCTTTCTAACAGTATGCTACATGTCACAAAGAACAATTCATTAAGTAGTCAAAATGTTAGTTAGGAGAGTCAGGATTAAGAAAAGACTCATAAATGTTATTATGTTTTTATAAACTAAAGTTATTCATCTTGTTCAATTTTGATTCAAATTAACCCAATATTACCTATACATCCTATGTCCCAAATGTCACGGTTGGTTACATATATTTTTTTTTATTGAAAAAAAATACACGAAATGTTTGCTTTGATTCGAAATAACTTTTTCGTTATATAATAATGGCACAAAATAAATATTGGGTTAATTTGAATCCAAAATTGAACAAGATTTATAACTTTAGTTAAAAACATTTATAAGTCTTTTCTTAATCCTGACTCTCCTAACTAACATTTTGACTACTTAATGAATTGTTCTTTGTGACATGTAGCATACCATTAGGAAGGGTATTAACTAAATAACTTTTTAAAATAAAGCTAAGTTCAAAATGGTTTTTAGTTTTTTTTTCTGATAAATTTTGAAGTTGTACAATTTCATACATTTAAAAAAGAAAATAACTTTGGTAAGTCGTAAGAAATTTTCTTGAAACCAGTTCTTTGGAGAATACAACCAAATTTATTTTGTGCCATTACAGTGCCGTGCACCTTTCATTTGTATGAAAATATTAGTTCAAATTAAATTTGACAGCTATAAATTACGGCCGTCTCTTTCTCGTTTTGTTAGAGAGAAAAAGATAGCAATAGCCTAAAATAAGTTTAGTTTGTGCACAACAGAATCGACACCATTTAGTCGAAACGGTCGGGCTCACCCGTCTATAAAGGCGCAAACCCACCGCGGTGCACGCTGTGCACGGTCACCCGGCGCATTTTCGCTGCGTGAATGCATTTGTTTGACAACGTGAGTCTACGTTTCCACTGCAGTATACACCACACAGCCACGACTGTGTATAACTGTAGCGTGCGTGGCCCACCGCGGCATAGTCGTGGGTTAATATTCGTGTATAGCGTGTACCACATGCACGTTGAGCTATGTGAGCGCCTTATTCGAGCAAGCCACGCATGTACTATAATGACATCATTTCATGCATAGCGTATCCGTGGTTTGCACTGTGGGCACAATCACATATATTTTCTTGCAAAGCGAAGCTTTAAACACGAGCTTACTGTGAGTAGCCTCTCCGTGCGCAGCGGTAGGTTTCCACCTTAAAACCGCATTCAGTTGCGGGAAAATCGATTAAAATGTAGCCTATGTTACCCAGGCCCTAGTAACGAATTGATTGAAACCTTAATATTCATAATCGGATGAATAGTTTAGGCACTACGGAAGAACATACGTAAATACAAACACTGCTTAAATCATAACCCTTCCTATATTGGCCATTAGTCAGGTAAAAAAGAGAAAATAACTCACTCTCACTCTTAACTTCATCCTTCACCTCTTCGCTGGTCAAATTCAAAGGAGGCTTGTTATCATCATCACTGTCTGACTCTTCCTTCTTGATGTTCTCTTCTATCTCCTGTTCTTGGTTGACTACGTGTTGCATGTACTTGTTCTTGGCTACGGCCCAATCCACTGATATTGGACGTCCTGGAAGAAAATTATTAATTTATATATTTGGTTGTAATAGAGGCATGCCTGAGTTCCAAACTCCCCTCAGTTGTTAAATAAATGCAATTATTTGTGTTAAAAATAAACGCACAACCTCTTGAGTGGTGACTTTACTTGAATTACATAAGTTCTATTTTTTTAGTTTTACCATACATGTTGATCAGCTTATCGTGTCAATTCTGATAGAAGGTCCATTCTTTTTGTGCTCAGAGAACAAATATTGTCTAATTTCATGGTCCGAGAGACTACAAAAAATTCTGTGCGTTTATGTTACATCCTATACATAAATTAACAATCCTACTTTTGTCATCTAGTGAAGGAATAATGAAAACTGTCGGAAGTTTATTTTACCCCAGATAAAAGTTTCTACAGTCAAATTACTCATTTTCAGCCACTTTAAAGAACATTCTCGTACAACTTACCTATGAAAGGTTTCATATTAGTGTTCAGCAAAGCCTTCTTAGCCATGGGTACATTTTTGAAATGTATAAATGCACAGCCTACGAGTTTTCCATCAGGCTTTTTCAGTAATTTCACCTCTAATATATCGCCATAAGACGCAAAATGCTCCTTCAGGGTTTCTTCAGTCGCTTTAAATGACACATTACGGATTATGAGACGAGCATTACGGTTCACTCGCTCTTTCTTTTGTTTTTCTTCTGTATTTTTCTCTGTGCTCTCTGATTTTTCTTCTGTGAAGTAAAGAGGTTGTGGAGTTGAATTTTATAATTTCGACTGATAAAATTGTAAAAAGTCGATTTAATTAATGTATGATTAAAGAATATAAAAAAAAGAAAAAAAAATACAATTTATCCATTTTCCTGAAACACAATAATGTTCAACCTAGTTCAGACATGTAAGCAACTGTGCTCTATTTTATTTTAATTGTTAAGATATTTTATTGTAAATGTGCCCCTTTTTTTATAAACACACAATTACTTATAACTTATTTACTTGAAGAGGATTAGAAATATAATAATTTATTGTTTTAATAGTGGAGTTATTTCTTCTATTCTCAAGTATTGCAGCCTCCTTGTAGCCAACAAAATTCAGTTATAATCCCTGCAGTACGTTCCTCTTAATAAAATTTAAATTATATAACTTACTTTTAAAAGGTTTCTGGTCATCTTCAGAGTTGGCACTATCAAACCTCTGTCTTGCATTTTTATTTTCCATGTTCTGTACATATGCTTTCTTTGACACTGCAAAAGCCACTTGAATAGGGCGGTCTGAAGGAAATTGATATAAATGTTATTTCTTTGGAGCTGATATTACAAACTTGACATACTGTTGAAGTCTATGGTATATAATAGTGTCCAACCGAAGCTTCGTCTTCAGGCGTCTTTGTCAAAGCCAATCTTGAACTGAATTTCTTAGGGTTAATAAACCTTGGGCTGAGTCTTTTGCTTCAGTCTAAAATCTAACATTCGCCAGACACCGATAATAAAAGAGTTTTGACTGTGAAGGTTTCCCGATTACGGTAAAACGGTCAAGTCAGGATTTCAACAGAAATATGAAACAGGAAATAGCAATCTTACCCATAAAAGGCTTCTTATTAGTAGCAGCAATAGCCTTTTCTGCACTAGCAACATCAGCAAAATGGACAAACCCGCACCCAACCAGCTTTCCATCAGGTTTCTTCAGCAAGTTGACTTCCTGCACCGTTCCATACTTCACGAAATGCTCTTTCAACGCTTCCTTCGTTGCTTTGAACGAGATGTTTCTGACGATAATCCTGCCATTTCGTTCTGCAGCTGCAAGCTCTTTGTTTGCTTTAGCGTCGTTAACGCCCGAGTAAAACTCGTCGTCATTTTGACCCATCTTCTTTAGTGTCTGTGTGTAGACTTTCGCAATAAAACAGTCCAAATCCGGGGTCCGGTAGGTAAAAAATTCACGTGGTGGACCAAAACATAACCTTTAAAGTATGGTATGTTTACGGTTCCAAAGTTGAATATAAGTAACTGTTATACACTTAGTAATTATTGCATTGTTTAGAAAGAAAATGGACTTAAGTTTTATCCAAATGCCCTTAATTTATTAATTTTCCCAATTAATTACATGCGCATTATGCAAAGCTGACAATGTTTTTGACATTGACAAATTTGACAATAAAACTGACAGTGACAGTTAGCCAGTTACCCACCAGTTACCATACCACAAATTCGTATTGCCAGGTGCGGTGTTGTACAGAAACGATCCAAGCTAAAAATGATACAAATAGTATCCATGTAATTTTTTACACGACGTAATAGGCTATCTTAATAAAAGCATGGTCAAAGCATTTTGAAACAAACTGTTTAAATAAACCACCTGTAAATATTATCAACGTATCCAAACATCTTTCAGCGCTGTAAAACCGATGTTTTCCGATACTTTTATTTCGTCGTACCAAGTAATTATTTTATAATTCATTCATTTGGATTTGTTGATGAAAAACACTACTACTACAGCCTACTAAATAAATTTAATCAAATATTTTTTCGTTCGTCAAGACTTCTGCCTTTGAAACAAAATCCAAATCAGCTGTGTAGCTGTCACATTGTGACAAACTTCAAACATATGATAAATGTCAAAACAATTTTAATTTTACCTCTTCTTAGTAAACATTTATTTAGTTTTCTCCCGATAAAATGAACTCTCGACACATATTCAAGATGTGTAACAAACTCCTGATACAGCAAACAATATACAGGGGGAATAGTTTCAAAGCGGTGAAACGTCCAGACCCGAAAACTTTGAAAATGCCTGCGCCGGGGTCGGCTCCAAGCTTACTGGAAATAATTAGAGAAAAAATAAAACTAAATGGTCCCCTAACGGTGGCTGAATACATGCATATCGTTATTACTAACCCTACTGAGGGATATTATATGAAAAAGGAGGTCATTGGAGAAGGTGGTGACTTCATAACGTCGCCTGAAATAACTCAACTGTTTGGCGAGATTTTGGGGATATGGTTCTTCGCTGAGACTCAGAAAATAGGCCCTGGGAAGCCCCTACAGATCGTCGAACTTGGACCTGGCAAGGCAACGTTGTTGTTAGATATTTTAAGGGTAAGTTGCTTTAGAAATTCTGTAATTTAGAATATGTGCCTGACTGCCCGTATTGATGCCTAATGTTTATATAATCATTTATTGTAGGTATACATAGATTGCATCTGTAAATGATGCTCCCCTTTTACCAAGGTAGTTTTTTTTCATACTAAATAAAATATTATTGAAGAGAGTGGAATACCTTGCAACATTAACTCTTAGATACCGGCAATTAAAATAACAATGCACCGTTTCTGTTCGGGAATGGCTGGGGACATATGGGTTAATAATTTAATTTCACTAGATTCTCATCTCTGTTTCTTCTGATTTAAAAAAAAACCCATATTTTAAAATTATTATAATTATATTATTTTTATATTTATGTTGTATATTTATAATATTGTTGCTATTTGTTTGTAGGTGCTCCATAGTCTTGGATACAAACCACCAGACTTAAGTCTTCACTTGGTAGAAATCTCTTCAACAATGCAATCAGTGCAAGCCAACAGACTGTGCATATCACACAGAGCAGTCGATATTGAGAAGCCACATAACCATGAAGTAAGCTCTAAATCTATAATAAAAATTACAATACCGTTTTAGACTTTCACAGTTTTTCACTACACTTAAAGTACGGGATAATATCCGTGATTTTCTTTTGCTTTAATGAGCTAATTGTAGTAATAATTACAGTGTATATAAAAATTACTTATCTACTATCTACTACTATCTACTATATGCTGCCTCTAATCTATACAAATAAATAAAATTGAAGTGCCAGTTTCTAATTTCAAAATAACAGCTTTTTACTGAATGCATATTATTATTAAAGTATAATACATATACAGTACTTATGTAAAACATTTTTTAATTTTTATTATCATTCTATCTATTTGTTCCGGCTTATCTTCGAAACGGCGAGACCGATTTAGACAGGACTATTGCTGACAGATAGCTGAAGATAAACGGCGTAACTTAGGCTACTTTCAAAAAAAATAATTAGGGTTTCATGCAAAACAAAATCCGATTCAACCAGCTAATCTCCGAAACAGCTGGACCGACTTTAACAGGACAAAGTTTGCAGGCAACAGCTGGTAAATAAAATACATAAACTTCATTAAAATTCCTCTTGTTCTATCATCCACTTCTATTAATCAAGACATAAATAAAATTCTTCTTTGATTAAGATTTCAACAGATGTCATAGACATTGCAAATGATTATTATTTTACTTTTTAAATTTCAGGGTGAAACAATAAGTGGCATCAAGGTTTACTGGTACAATGACTTAAAGAAAGTACCAAATAACTTCTCTTGGTACATAGCGCATGAGTTCTTTGATGTAATGCCAATACATAAGTTTGAAGTAAGTCATTTAAGATATTTTTTAATTTATATTCATAAAATAGTCGAAGTGGAATGAGTGGAGGGAGGCCATTGCTCAAGAGTGAGACAGAGCAGGCTCATCATCTGCCTAACCTTTTCCCAACTATGTTGGGGTCGGCTTCCAGTTTTACCGGATGCAGCTGAATACCAGTATTTTAAATGGAACAACTGCCTATCTGACCTCCACAACCCAGTTAGTACCGGGTAATATGATACCCCTTAGTAAGACTGGTTGTCAGACTAGTTGGGCCTCTGACGACCTAACAACTGTCAATGATCTACAAAGTACAGCCGGGACCAACGGCTTAACGTGCTTTCTGAGGGACGGAGGAAACTCGGTATGTAATGGATGGTCACCCATCCACAGACCAACCTAGGCACACCCATCCACAGACCAACCTAGGCAAGCACGGCTTAACCTAACGATCGAGCCGAGCGGCTGTTATTATTTAGCCACGAGCTCCTCAGCAAGCAGGCTAGAAAATAATAATAAATTATTTTACATTGCCGATTCATTTTATTCCTTGAAATACATATGGATCTCCACATATCTTTTTTTTATTACAAAATGGGCCTGCTCTTGACTTCGATCTCGCCTGATGGAAAGCTATGGATGAGGCTTACGATGGAACGAGCGTGCCCAGAAGATGCCAGTTCACTCTTGCTTTGAAGGCAGACAGGTTAAATGTAGGTGGGAACATGAATTTATAAAAACAATTTATTGTAAGAATATATTTGCAACTTCCAGAAAACCGAAGACGGCTGGCGAGAACTCCTAATAGACTTAGATGGACAAGACAAACTGTACTACAGAATATCCGGAAAAGAGACTGTCTCATCACAAAGCCTTATCAGGCCACCATTAGATTCTGGAGACAGGACGGAGCTAGAGATCAGTGCCCGAAGTCTGGGCCTTGCAAGACAACTGGCCAATAGGGTGGATATGTATGGTGGTATAGCCCTTATTGCTGACTATGGACATGAAGGAGAAAAGGGGGACACTTTTAGGGTATGTAACTCAATTTGGTGTTTTAGATATTTTTTTTTGACTTTCTTGTCAGTAGTTAATTTTTTATTGTAACTTGTGCAATTTACAAAAACATTTGCAAGAAAAAAAAAGCAACTGCCTTTTTATTTTGAAGGAGAAGGAGATTCTTGCTACTTGCAGTCATGAATTTTCAGGAGATCCATTTTGATAAACTAAACTATAATAAAAGTACGGTTCAATTTTCAGGCTTTCCACAAGCACAAAGTGGTGAATCCTCTAAAGAATCCTGGTCAGTCTGATCTGACAGCTGATGTAGACTTCTCCCAACTAAGGATCGCAGCGTCGAAGACCCCATCTGGTGAGAACTACGCCTTGGTCATGGGCCCTGTCAAGCAGAAAGATTTCCTAGAGAGATGTCAAGCCCCAGCTAGGCTTAAGGTGAGAAATCATCCTAACCTTGCATATTAGTCAATTAGAATCCTCAATTATTTTAGCTTGTGGCTAAATAATAACAGCCTCTTGGGTCGATCTCCTAGGCTAAGCCGTGCTTCTGGGGATCCGTGGACCATCATTACATACCGAGTTTCCTCTGTGCCTCGGAAAGCACGTTAAACCATTGGCCCCAGCTGTCATTTATATATCTTTAACAGTAGTCAGAAGCCCGAATGCCTGACAACCTGTCTTACCAAGGGGATTTTTGGAGGTCAGATAGGTAGACGTTTCATGTATAAACTGATATTCGGCTGACCCCAACATACTGGCACGTATCCAATGAGCCTTCCTGCTCTGACCATAGAAGGATTCGTTTCTCACTAGTAGCTAACATTAAAAAACCCGAACCTAGACGCAACCCACGCCGTACCAATTTACCCGGCTACAAACGGCTGTTGGCCTCCTTACTAACACAGCACCAAACGCCTCAAATTCTGACGGATCCCAAGCAACTTGAGGACACTGTAACAAAACTCTCGGAATTTATAATCGAAGCCTACCACGCCTGCTGCAAACTAAGATCAAAACACCAAGAGCAAGGGTAACTCCTGGTGGAATGCGGGACTTAGTAAGCTCAGGCAAACCATGCGCAAGCAATTCAACAGAGTCAAAAACTCCAGACTACCAGAAGACTGGGACTCATACATGAAAACACAATACACCTTCAAAAAACAAGTCAAGAACGCCAGCAGGGCCGCCTGGCGGAAATTCTGCGAAGAAATTGAATCAAACACCGAAGCCGCGCGTGTGAGAAAGATCCTATCTACCGATCAGGATCGCACCCTCAGGTCACTGAAAACCCCAGTCAACACTTATACTAAGTCGGACTACGAAACAAGTAAAGTTCTTCTGGAAACCCACTTCCCAGACTGCAATCTCTCCGAGGATAGAACCTGGGCAAAGGAACCAATACACACACCAAATGACCAAGACTGGGCCAGAGCCCGCACCATAGTAACCGCAGAGAGAATAAAATGGGCAATCAAGACTTTCAAACCATATAAATCTGCAGGCTTAGACGAAATTTTCTCTGCCCTGCTACAATCGGGAGTAGACGTCCTAATGCCGTGGCTGACCGTCATATACCAAGCCTGCATAGCACACAAATACCACTTTCATGGCGAGAGGTGAAAGTCATTTTCATCCCTAAACCAGGCAAACCTGATTACACACAACCCAAGACGTACAGACCCCAATAAGCCTGACATCTTTCCTACTGAAAACTCTCGAGAGACTCTGTGATCGACACATTCGGGACGGACCTCTTCGGGAGCGACCACTCCACAAACAACAACACGCATACTCCACAGGAAAATCAACAGAATCTGCAGTACATAATGTCATCTCCAAGATCGAATGTGCAGTGGACCACAAATGCTCTTCACTAGCTGTCTTTATTGACATAGAAGGCGCTTTTGACAAAACCATCTTCCATAGCATCAACGCAGCCCTCGAAGAACACGGCGTGGACTCGACCCTGCGAGGATGGATCACAAATATGCTCAGACTAAGAGCCGTACAAGTTACGGTAAACGACACCACCAGAACCATAGTGGCGAAGGGCTGCCCCCAAGGTGGCGTCCTTTCACCACTGCTATGGAATCTCGTAGTAGACAGCCTCATTAAGCGCCTTAATAGCAGAGGCTACTACACGGTGGGCTATGCCGATGACCTGGCCAAACGCAACCTTATGCGCCAAGTCTTGAGGTTAGTAGAAGACTGGTGCAAGGAATACAAACTAACAGCGAACCCTACTAAAAACGAACTCGTCCTCTTCACAAAGAAAAGGAAGTTGGTAACTTTACAACTACCAAGCTTCTTTGGGCCCACCCTAAGCCTATCGACTGAAACCAAATACCTGGGTATATTTTTGGACAAACAGCTGAACTGGGCAAAACACACTGATTACATCATCACAAAAGCCAGTATAGCCCTATGGCAATGTAAGAGACTGCTCGGGAGAAATTGGGGCATAAGCCCCAAAATCACCTACTGGCTATACACCACAGTTATCCGACCAATCATTACATACGGCTCTTTAGTTTGGTGGCCCAGGACCAACCTAAGTACGACCCAAAAGGATCTCGAAAAATTACAAAGATTTGCCTGCGTAGCAATCACCGGCAGTATGAGAACTTCCCACACTGCTGCCTTACAAGTGATGCTGGGGCTCCTCGTCGTAAGAGAGGAAGCGGCCATAGCGACTTTCAGACTCGGAGTATCTGGCACCCTAAGTGACGATTCCAGAATTAAACACACACGCATCAGAGAAGATGCAATCAAACAACAGCCTATGATGCCATCACCCAGCGACAGAACCCTTAAGACCCACTGCTTCCAAAAACACTACAACATAGAGCTCACGGCGGAGTTGTGTGACTACTCAAACTAACTCGGTACAAAAGAGCTAAGAATCTACACTGATGGATCAAAAACCAACGACGTGACAGGTGTCGGGGTGTTCTCCGACGACCTAAATATCAAAATATCCAAACCCCTTGGAATAGGTACTCAACTCTGTTTACCAAGCAGAGTGTGTAGGTATTATCCAAGCGGCACACGCTATAGAGGCCAGGGAGGTTACGGATACCAATATTCGAATACTCTCCGACAGTGCCTCAGTCCTTCAATCCTTAAAGAGTAATCAGATAACGTCGAAACTGATACTAAAATGCCATAATGCCCTAGAACGAATCACGGTACTAAACCATAACTCGGTAACACAACAATGGATCAAAGGTCACAGTGGATCACTTGGGAACGATGCGGCTGATGAACTTGCCAGAAGAGGATCCAGCACAAAACCCTGCGGTCCCGAGCCCATTCTGCCCATTCCTTTCAAGCAGCTAAGAAGCTGGTTAAAGGAACACACTCGAATACAAGCGGAAAAATGGTGGACCTCGGCACCAGGATGTAGGCAATCCAAGGAAGCTATGCCATCCCTGGACACAAAGCTGACCAGGCGCCTTCTGCGCTTGGACAGAGATAGCCTACGACTGGTGGTGGGGACCATCACTGGACACTTCACTGAATAAACACTTCCATACCCTAGGAATCACTGACAGTCCCCTGTGCAGAGCATGCATGGAGGTGGAGGAAACGGTGACGCATGTGCTCTTTGAGTGCACCGGCGTTATCAAGATTCGCGAGGAGACCTTGGGTACACCTAGATCCCTTGCGGATGCCCTGAGAAGACCGGGAAGTATGATCTGCTTCTGGAGGGAGGTGGGCTGGTTGGAGTAAACGGCCACCATGGCTCACGCACAATGGTCCACTTTAAGGATTAAGTGCGGAAACCAAAACCCCATGATAGATAGATAGACCCCAACATAGTTTGGGAAAAGGCTAAATATACAATTGATTTGATTTTTTTTTTTTCCTTCACAAATAATCAATTGTACATTCGTACAAACAAGCTTGCAACAGCTTACTTGCATGGGTAAAAAGCATGCGTAAACGCATGCTTTTTACCCATGCAAGTAAGCAGGATCTACACAACGCCACTTGCTACGATCCTTACACACCTTTTACTTTGTCCACATTCATGCGTTAAAAGTACACGCGGCAACACATCAAACTATACATTTCCAGTGTCGCATGGCCTCGCTTTGTATAGACTTCCCGTACATTGAGAGATCCGCTTATATTCGTTTTGTTTAGGTTGATTAGTCGTTGTGCCCATTAGGCACATGACCTTTTTGATGTGAAACATCTATAGGCACGGGAAAAAACAAAAAAGTCAAGTTGTCAACCCGGCCCGAATAATCCCGAACATTACCGACCCATATTCGCCACGGTTTACAACAAGCCAGCTGGTCTCGGGGCACAGCGCTGGGTTACAATCTAGTGACTTCGAGTTCGATCCCAGCATAATGATTATCTTTTTGTGAATCGAGTTTTTTATTTTTTATTTTATGTGTTTGTTTTTTATTTTGACGTTTTTTAAGCTTAGTACTTGTACAAAATAATTGCTATGTTTCTCATCTGCCAGGCGTCCCGTGACGCCTCACTTTTTTTTCCCGAATTTTTGACTATGTATTGACACTATTATATATATGTTACAGCTAATAGCCGAAGTGCGGCTACACCTAGTTTTAGCCGGCTAGAACTAGGTGCAGCCGGCCACATGCAGTTAAACCTAGATGTATCCTCTTATCTTCGGTTAGAACTAGGTTTAGCCTTCATCATAGCGAGAACTAGCTGCAGCCGCACACCGGTGGTTAAACTTAGGTGTGTCTTATTTATCATCGGCTAGAACTAGGTTTTTAGTTCAGTTAAGCATAATTATTGGTTTTGTTTTGAGATTCTTATGTTGCGTTTCCCGATTGATTCGATTTCGTATTACCACCGCAGATGCATCCGAGTCGAGGGAGAACCGGTCGAACGGGCCCCGCGATCGGGGCTTCTACTTCTGAATGGTTTATAAAAAATATACCCTTCTAACCTCATCTATCTGTGTCGGGGTGCCCCAAGTCGGCCTAGGCAAAACTAGTTTGTCATCAACCACCTCATTACTGAACTGAAAACCTAGTTCCAGGCGATGATAAATAGGATACACCTAAGTTTAACCACTGGTGTGTGGCTGCACCTAGTTCTAGCCGCTGTGATGAAGGCTAAACTTATTTCTAACCGAAGATAAGAGGATACACCTAGGTTTAACTGCATATGGCCGGCTGCGGCTGCACCTAGTTCTAGCCGGCTAAGATTAGGTGTAGCCGCACTTCGGCTATTAGCCGTAACATATATAATTTTAACTTTTCTTATTCTAAATAATGTGTAGTCTCGAACCAGCCCTCGCCCTCGTCACCACGCCATTTCTTTCTGGGCCGGCCTCGACGGCGCCTGCCATCTTCTGGATGCCACTGCCCACGGCGCGGGAACAGACTGCTTAGAGGGACTTTGAGGAGGCCTATAAGTGGGACATTACCATTAAAAATCAATTCATTATTTACAGGTGCTAATGGATAACGCAAAATCAGATGAAGACCGAGAGAAAATAAAGACATCCTATGAAATGCTTGTTGATCCAAAGAAGATGGGCGAGAGATTCAAGTTCATGGCTTTTTATCCTTCAACAGTGGCAGACATATTAAATAAATACCCTCCTTTAGGTTTTTCAACTCCACCTACACCCAAGTCAGAAGAAAGCTAGAATTTAAATATATTTAGATAATATATTTGTGTAGTAGTTTAGTAAAAGATTTTTTTGTAGATTTATTAATTAAATGATTTAAATATTTGTTATTTTTGATGTTTAATTTGTATACCAGGTATTGCCCTCGTAACAGAAAGGGCTAGGGGTAAAGGAGGGTATCCGCGGTGAGGCGACAATGGCGGTCAACACACTATCTTACAAATTACAGTGTTTTTGCCCACACACACATCGATTGAGGGTGGCGATGGCGTGAGCGTTCCCCGCGCCGATGCACCGGGGGCTCAGTCTTGTATTATATAGTGTATTATCTATGGGCTCAGTTCCGAGCACGCGTTATGGAGAACCGCACGTCAGTTTGTTTCGCGCCACCTTATTGTAAATTTTTGGCCGCGGAACGTAAGAGGTGAGTGTTTTTAATTATCATATTTCATTAATTGTAGGTATTATTTACTACCTATCTACCAATGTAATCAAAGATTTCAAGCACTTTCCTACAGGTTTCTGTTAAAATTATTACTAACCAGAAAAGTATACGGGTGGCTTATCATCAGACCGGTGGTCATGCTGACCGGTATTAACCGCTAGTTATGTTTGCAAGGGCATTATTATATATATATTATATATTGACCGTGTAGAATATGATACACTATGGGATAAGTTGCGGTTTAATGGAGTACCTGACGGAATCATAAACATATTTAAATATTGGTATAACCATCAAACCAATAATGTGAAATGGTCGGGCTCACCTTCTGACCCATACCAATTGAAATGTGGGGTGAGGCAGGGGGGGTTGAGCTCCCCATCACTTTTTAACATTTATGTAAATGGGCTGATCCGTGAGCTCAACAGCACCGGAGTAGGCTGCTCAATAGATGGTAAAATAGTTAATAACATTAGTTACGCTGATGACATGGTGCTGTTGAGCCCATCGATCAGTGCCTTGAGAAAACTGGTTAGCGTGTGTGAGGTGTTTGCGGAGACTCATGGCCTGGCATACAATGTCAAGAAGAGTGAGCTGCTGGTGTTTCGGGCTGGGCGTAGGAGTCCCTCTCACGTTCCGCCCGTGATACTAGCGGGGGAGGCACTAAAAAGAGTTACGCAATTTGTGTACCTAGGTCATGTTGTAAATGAGGACCTGACCGACGAAGCAGACATAGAGAGGGAACGTAGGGCGCTGACGATTCGTTGTAATATGCTGGCACGCAGATTTTCCCGATGTTCCTATGCGGTAAAGAAGACATTGTTTAGGGCATACTGCCAGTCTTTTTATACGTGTAGTCTGTGGACTAGCTACACGCAGCGAACCGTCAGTGCCCTGCGGGTCCAATATAACAATGCTTTCAGGTTGCTGATGGGATTGCCTCGCTACTGCAGTGCGTCAGCGATGTTTGCTGAAGCTCAAGTGGATGGCTTTCACGCCATTATACGTAAAAGAGCAGCATCGCTGATGCGAAGGGTGAGGGGCAGTCCCAACAGCTACCTGAGGGTAATTGCAGACTACGTCCATAGTCCTGTTTGGAGGCATTGGATTGGGCTGCACATATTGTAGGCTGACTGGTGTTCTATTATTTGCTGTATTTGTGTCGTACTAACATAGTTTTAAGTCATCTTGATGTACTACTAACACTCTATGGACCGAAAAGTCTGAAATAAATGTTTTGAATTTGAATTTGAATTATATTTTTGACCAATTATTCCGTGAAGAGAGCCCACAAACCCAAACATAAAAGCACCTAATTCACCGTCACTTTTAAGCGGCTACACCCAAACAACACCAGGAAATAGTCCTGTAGCATCTCCCTAAGTCCTGCAACCGATATAGACAATGCCATTCCCTCAACTTCAGGAGTTACCGCTACCGCCAAAGATCTACCAGTTCCGAAGAAACCCACAAACAATCAGAAAGTGCAGGGACCGTCTCGAAAACAACTCGCAACTTTTCTAACAAACACTCCGAACTAGGGAATCCAATCCCGCAAACGCGGGATCCCGCAAATGCGGGATCCCGCACCTTTTTTGCGGGTTCAGAAATGCGGGATTACACCCGCGGGATCCCGCTTATTTGCGGGATTGAAAAAAAATATATATTTAAGAAAAATGGGCTCAGGCGACTATCTTATTATTTATAAGACACCTCAGCACAGCTTATTAATAAGTGATTTAACAACTTTCCCATAGAACTCGTGACTTTTATGTAGAATTTGTATGGAAAATAATTTTGATTCAGTTCTTAACTTACAGCTAAATAAGTTTTGAATTTCTATTTTGTGTCGCATGATCGGAAGTCGGAACGGAACGTAATCAATGTCAGTTCAGTTCAAATACTCTATGACTAGGGATTTCCCTACGGTGCACGGGGATTTACCTTCGCGCGCGGTCAAGTGTCAAAGAAAGTTATTGCGTCATAGCGTCTTACTTGTGATGTGAAAAGGTTACATAACGTACGCGAGACAAGTCTTTTTTTTATCAAATTGTTAAGAGCACGTTTTGAGTGAAAAATACAGTTTAAATTAAAAATGAGTGCCAATTTAGTTTATAAAGAGTATAAAAGCTCGAGTGAAGTGTGGAAACATTTTTTAAGAGCAGAAATGATGTCTTTCATTTCACTACACAAAACAAAAATAATAGTAAATAAAAGCAATGCCGCAAATCCCGCGGGATCCGCGGGATTGATGACCTTGATCCCGCATGCTTGCGGAATCGAGATTTTGATGCGGGATTGGATTCCCTACTCCGAACAAGGAAGCCTTGGTACAAAAAGAAGAGAGAAGAGCAACAAGGGATAAGAAGAAAGAATCTGGTGCAAATGCAGGATTAAAAAAAAAGCAGCGAAAAGAAGACCAGCTAAATCTACTAATGTCAGAAAGGTGAAAAAGAGAATTCTCCAGGATGAGAATAAGGACCAGAGTTCATCAGACTCCGAAATCGAAATGACTGACGTACGCGATGATAATGATGACACAGATGTCGAAGATCTGGAGAACAAATGCGTGTTATGTGACGATTATGGCAGGAACAACGAGCTTTGGTACAGGTGCGTACAGTGTGGGATTTGGGCTCATGCTGAGTGCTCGGGTTATGAGTCTCCCGATGGCTACATGACGTGCTACTTGTGCCGCTAAAAGCTTGACCAGTATTGCCAACCTGCTGACCGGTATTATCTGCCATGTCGGACTACTGGTCGAAGCCAATTTTAAAATACTGGAAAATTCCGTAGTCCTTTCTCTGGAAGGGACCACGGAGGTTTTATGACGCGCGCTCGTTTGTTCGCTTATTAAATAACACTCTTTGACTTCTGTCCCTGAAGTGTCAGTCCGCCGGCCTATGGCCTGGTTATATAGATGCTCTGTGGACCCGGTGCCCAAGCCGCCCCTAAATTATGTACAATTTAATTCGGCAGTAGGTACTTATATATTTCTAAAAGGAACCACGGGAAAAAAAATACTCGTGGTGCCTTCACTGCCTTCCAAGGACCGCGAGCACGGGCGAAAACCTGTAGCGACTAGCTATCAACTGTTTTCTTACTCAAGAAGCGTACAATGGATATAGATCCCGTGTCTCTCCATTAGTTTGTCGCAGCGACAAGAGCTATCAAAGTTAAAACTCGCTGAGAGACTCCCGCAGTAGCGCATGGTGCTTATAAATATAAAGACCAGCAAATGAACGAACAAGAGTACGAATAAAAAAAATATACTAATTAAATACATAGAGGCCGCCTCCACGAGCGAGAGAATCGGCCCCTTAGCACCTTAGAGCCTTATCACACTAGCGGATTGCGAGCGTCTTCAAAGCGGAGCGGGCGCGCAACTAATTCGCCGCGAGTAGCATCAGCGTAAAAGTGCACTCAATTTGCAACGTTATGTTGCAAAACCTATCGTTGAAAATTTAGTTTACGTTGCGCAGCGAATTCGTTGCGTTCTTTGAAGACGCTCGCAATCCGCTAGTATGCTAAGGCCCTTACTGGTTGTTCGCCAACTTGTCTTTATTTTTAGTTGCTAGCTCTGCCGTCCTTTCGCAAAGTAACGCCGATGGGATAGGGGCCTTAGTTCGGACATAATAGGTAACGTGCTCATTCAAAAAACCACGACAATAAAATTACTAATACCCCACAACATATTATAATAACTCTGGACTAGAATATTATCTATAGACTAGACTACTATCTATTTATTCTATTTAGACATGGGCGACATGGCTGCGTTTTGTAGAAAACACAAATTTCCGGCATGCTTAAAACCGATAAGTTTGACGTTTCGATCAATACCGGTTGTTATCGTATTCACGTCACTAGCCTAGCACAATCGGATTCAGTGTTGCCAACTCAGTGGATTTTCCACTAGTTCTAGTGGTTTAGACTATCCTTTTAGCGAACAAATATTGGATTTAGTGGCTACTGTGGCTAGTGGATTTTCTAGTGACTTTTGTTGCTTCAGTTAGTGGTAAGGTACCACAACAACCACCAACCACTAGTACGATTTACAAAAATACTCATTTAAAAATGAAAAGGGCACATTTTTTGTTGCTATTTCACCGTATCGTAAGAAACTGGATGAAGATAGAGCTTCTGTCTTCAATTCTCACAATTCGTGCTGGTTTAGCACGTGAAGGCAATTGCTGCAATACCTAAACAATGACTAAATAGTGTAGGTAGTGCAAAAAAATGAGGAAATTTATTCTTCACTAACTGTAAATGCAAATGAAAGCGACTCTTCTGAAGATGATCATCATAAGCCAGTTTAGGCAGATCTATTTTGTGATTAAAAAAATAAATCCTTAATTTCTATTTAAAATGTTGTTATTTGTTTCCAATACATGTATGGGTTCAATGAGCACTTAGACGGAATTGGTTGAGTTGAATTAGTGATTTTCTGGTGATATGCGAGACCGACAGGTTTAGTGGTTTTCTGGTGGGCCACGGGGCCAGATTTGGTGGGTGCGTAAAAATAAAGTTGGCAACACTGATCGGATTTCGGTCGTTCGGGCATCCGTCGATTGATCGCGTATTTTTATTTTTATTGTTCAGAAAAAGGCTCAATCTCATTTTCTATTCAATACCGTTTAATTATCTAAACATAGTCACTGTTTAATGATACAATTTGGTACAAAACATTCTTTATTTGTCTTTGTTTCGTAGTTTCTATTGTGTATTCATCGGACTGTGATGAAATGAAATGTCAAAAATTTTCGTGGATTGGTGCCAATGGTCATGAATTTTTTCTCTCGTGAAAATTTTGTGATGAAAGTGCATTTGTGAACTGTTGAAATTGTTGAATTTTTAGTAGTTGGTGTGTTATTATTGTGCGCAGCTGTTTCTTGGTTGTGACAGTTGCATGAGTTAACATATTTTGAGAAAGTGAAGGTATGTAATGATTCGTTTCTTTTGTTGTGTCTGTACATAATCAATTGCACAGCATTGTGAGATTGGTTAGTTTTTCTAATCATGCGAAACCGTGGCATTATTTTTTTATTTCAGTGTGGTCCGTCAGTGGTCGCACAAATCTGCGCATTTCCCATTGTTCCGTGAGAACAAATGTAAATATTTACGAAAATCTTGCAGACAATGGTCTGTATTGATTTATGAGATGAATTAACGTGTTATAATACGAACTCTCATGAACATATCAACATAGGGAAGGTTCAATAGTAATCTAAGCAAATGAACAAGGAAATGGGCGTCCACCTGTTTTCCTTTGCTTCCTAGCATATTTTAAAGTTACCTACAACATGAACTGGTACCTAATTATTGTATTCATGAAACATGTCTCAAACAATCCACACATCCTTGAAGTATTAACTAAATTTATCTACCAATACTTATTAAAAGTAATATTTAAAAAAAACAAATCAATTTCGTCATTAAACCATCATCTATCATGCTAAGATAGATGATCATCATCAATATTGTGTAAAGTCTAATTTTCTGTCATATCTATAATTTGTAATGTTTACACATAGTAGAGAGTAATCTATCTACCCATGCTTTGAACAATTGCCTGTATTCACTGTACTTCTAGGTCAATGACTCCAGTAAGTACTTGCTTGTTCTTCATTCAAAATTATGCATTGTCATTTTATCCGGGTGCGTCAAAGAAATAATGCCAATCTCTTGACTCTTCACAATATTATTTATAATAGCTAATTAAGTGAGGGTTGTAGCAGGTGGCATTCTGTAGTTAGTATCTACCCATAGGGAAAAAAAAGGTGTGAGTTTATGTATGTGTTGTATTGTCAGGAATTTATTTCGCTAGGATTGAGCATTATGTGGGCAGAAAATGGGCTTCGTGTTATGAAAACACACTGGATGCGATACACTATTTTATTTCACATTGCACGGTTCAGGTTGGTCATTTCCATGGAGAAGAACCGGCAAGAAACTCCATGGTTACTCTTTTCAAACAAATACACTGACTTAACTGACAAATTACTTGACATTACACTTTCACACAATAACACTGGGCACAATGAATCGGGTACAGTTTCAAGACTTCTCAACTCTGGTGCGATCAGACCCAGAATGTCCTCCTCGCTGCAAGCTGTTAACATCAGGACTCTAGAAGCATGCTATGGTGGGGTAGACTGGTAAGTAGGCCGTGTGATGTCACCACTGGCGCGCTTTCGGTTCATTCCCCCGTCCGTACTCATGACCGATCCGACATAAATGTATGTTGTTCAAATGCTACCTCAATGAAACAGCAGCGGGTTGTGGTCATATAGCTGTTCTGCAAACTATGCTCTACATCTTATCCCGCTCTCTTAGCCCAAAAACATGCAGTTGTAGTGAACTTTGCCCAGCCACCAACGACACGGTGGAAGTGGCAAAGTTCTGGACTAAATATAGAAGAAGAGTATTTGCTGCTCTGCTTCTATATTTTTATATCTAGAATTCACTGTGACAGTCTGCCTATATGGAGTGTTCTTTTCTAAAACAGAGTGTTCTCTGGGAAAACGGTTATGATTTATTCTTTAACTACATAGTACAGGTCGCGGCACGTAAGTCTAGCGCTGAACGAAATGTGGAGGGGATATCTGCGCATGTTATACGACTGGAGAGCCAATCGGCGCAAAACGCACGCCCCAAGACATTCTTATTTTTTACTTATGCGCAATAACGGTCACCGCTAGACTCTCGTGCCGCGACCTGTATAGACCTCCCAGGTCTGCTTCTGTAGACCTTCATTTACCTGTCATGTACCCCAAATTTAATTTTGCCTTTGTCAGAGATTTCTTGCAAGGTCGTAGTGCAGACCTCTCGGAGTATTGTATTGTATAGAGGGCTGGTGTCTGCAACTCCACATCAAAGCGCACATTTTGCATACGGGTAGGAAATTTATTTGATACACCCTAACTCCCCGAAAAAGGCCAGCAACGCCTTGAACCTCTTGGGGTCCAGGTAACTACTTTTAAAGTGATTGATCTAGAGCTACAGACTAACAACAAGTCTTCTTGTTAGATAGTTATACATATTAAAGTCTCGTATGCAGGAATATAGATCTATTCTCGAAAATAAGTTACCATACTCTGCCAGATTGTATATTTACGCTTAATTTTTAAATGCACTGCCTTGTGCCTGCCATTTTCTGAGTACTGGTGTCTTCCAGGATACCAGAAGATAAGGTAGATGTAGTAAGGGTTATTATACATATAATTATGTAAAGTTGTACAGTTTGTTTACTATTTGTGCATTTTAATAACATCACATGTCATGCAATCATAGTGATCAATCACTACGATCAAATTGTTGAGAAAATAACCTGTTAATTGTAAGCCTGGTATTAAATAAATGCAAACAGAATTATAGCAGTTGAATAATATTGTTTTCCATGTCATCAAATATTGCGAAACTGTTTCTCATTTACTTTACCCTGTTTTTCAAACAAAGTTTCAAACCTTGTTGTTCCAAAGTAATCGAATCTAAAAATAAGCTACTTATGTGTTAAACATCCTTTTATGAATCAGAAGGTAATAGAAGTTCAAGGTATTATTATAACTTTAAATATGATGTCATAATTACAATATTTATAAGATGATTAACAACGCACATGTTTGAAAACAATTGTTCATTAGCAAGACCAGGGGGTCTAAAATGGCCGCTTTAGCAGAATCCACGCAGAATCATTGTATGAATCACGTTAAAAAATGTAAATTCTTAAAATGGACTTTAGGCCCATAACATAAAGTCCATTTTAAGAATTTTACATTTTTAACGTGATTCATATTACGATTCTGATAAAGCGGCCATTTTAGACCCCCAGTTCTTAAAAATTATCTCTCACATTAATTATTATTTTGTTTGGTCTAGTGTAGTCTAAGAACTACTGCTGAGTGGTCCTGGGTTAGTTTCCCAGCTTGGGCAAAGTGTTGATGGGGGTTTTCTATCGGAAATAGCACAGTAGCAGCTTGGAGTAAGGATTTGCCTAGTTGGTGGTCCTACTTAAATTACATGACATACTGGTGCCGATTCCCTTGTTTACAAACTAAACCAAATTTAAGTTTAGTGCATCTTTTTCTTTCTATTTTATTAAGAAAAGGACAGAAGATAAATTTTAGTTATGTTCTGTCAAATTAATCAGCGCCATACTATTACAAGTTTTAGACGCGATTAAAAAGTTGACTACTAAAATTACATCAAATTACGTCAGGTGTTGACTAATTTGACAGGATTAAACTAATATTTATCTTCTGTCCTTTTCATAATGAAATAGAAAGAAAAAGATGCATTCAACTTAAATTTAGTTTAGTTTGTGAACAAGGGAATCGGCACCATTATCTGGACATATTATCTTTGCCCAGCAGTGGCACACAATGACAGGCTAAGAAAAAAAAAATAACTGGCGAATTGGCAAAATGTGGGCGTACTACACGTATACCGCCGCCTAAATTTCCAAGGCTTGTGTCCTGAAAAAATCGAATTAGTCCGTCAGTTAGATTTAGAGATGAGCGTTGAATGAACGAACTAGTTTATTCGACCGTCCACGGACTGTGAACGAACGGACGGTTCACCAACAATCCGTGGACTAGTCGAATCCGTCGACGGCTCAACGGCAGTCGATCAACAACGGCTAAACGAGTAAACGCGTAAACGCTCGAACTGGACGACGGACTGACTCAAGAACGTAGGCACATAGCACAAATTCATTCGTCCTTAGAAATAAAATAATCACTCAAACAAATTTTAACTCTAAATCTAGCATGAGAGAGTTGATATTTGTATACGACGAGTTCCTACAGCGGCTACAGCACAGAGCAGTCTCTAGTCTACTGCCTACGTCGCCGTCGCCGTCACCGTCGTAGACTGCGTTGTAACGTTTATTTAAACGACTGCATAACCAAGTCGACGCATAAACTAGTCGACGAATTCAACTAGTTTATGAACTAGTCGATGAACTTAAATGGACGGTCTAGTTTCGTTTACGCTAAATGCGTCGACGACCCATCTCTAGTTAGATTATCAAAAAATATTTGACCCGTATTTTTTCTTTTGTTACGTAAACCAAAATTGACGAAGACACGACGCTTTTCTTTCGCGCCACGCCGTGCTATAATTTTCATTGCGTTGCGATTTTGACGTCACGAGCCCCCCACTCTCGAGTTTTGATGCGTTTTATCTTTGTCAATATTTATTGATCTACAAAAAACAAAAAAATACGTGTCCTTAATTTCCAAAACTCTAACTGACGGACTAAATAGATTTGCAATTTATTCATGGTGGAAACTACCATAACGTCCACTGCTGGACATAAGCCTCTCCCATGATGGGAGGAATTTGCCGGAATCTCCGCGCTTGGCAGGCGGATTGGAGATCGCAGTGATGAAAGACTCAGAAAACGCTGCTGCCCATTCTCTGGTGTACGGAGGCGCAAGGTGTTCTGCCTCAGACATTAGTCGCCTTATTCTAAGATAATATAATATTACTTACTCTCAAGTAACAACTATGTTTAATCTTTTGCAAGAGCTAAATACGACTAATTGTGGTGAACGTGGTTGCATGATAATTCATTATGCAATACTCTCACTTTTCATCCACACATTACTGCACTAGTGTTATGTAATTGAATACTAACAAAAAATCTTAATAATGCATCGTGAAAGAGATTGAATATCAATTTGAATACAGCCTTGAAATCTATACTTTACTATTATCATATCACATTTGAATTTGTAACCTATCTATTAGTGATTAAGTATATATTCAGTTGCATTTTTAAGTTTGTAAGAGTGATTGAACTTGCATCTTTGACTTTGGGTTTTTTAGGTCACAAGGGTAATGACTGTACCTTGTGACCTAATAATGATGTTTGTTGTGACAAAGATACGATCAGGTATCAAGTTTATTTGATGCATAATAAGTAGGTAGGTAAAGTGTGAATAATACGGATGAAAGTAAATATAATTAAGTAATTATATTATGAAAAATGATGTAGAAAGCGCGTGAAGGATTTTTTTTCTCTGGGTTTCAAAATCGAAGAATCTGACTCCAATCAAAGGAATCGAGTACCGGTATCAAGTGTTTGCAGGGTTGATAAAAATCATGTTTTTTTTATAAAAATCAAAAAAATCGGATTTATTTGATTTAAATCGGCTTAATTTGGTTTAAATCATTTTTTTTTTTTTTTTACATTCTGATCTTTTTTTAATTTGTAAGTCAGTTATTAATTAAATAAAAACACAACTTATATACCTATATATCTTTTTTCACATAAAATCAAATCACTTATTAAAAAACACTGTAATTTTAATGAGCAAGGAAAATAATTAGTTTAGTTTTTTCAAAAGGAAGACTAATTTGGCTGCCTTCTCGGTGCCTAATCTATTTCTTATTTTGCTTTGCACTTGCACCAAATTGATTGCCGAAAATTTTCTTTCGACCCTAGCAGAAGAAGCAACTGTACATAGCATTTGCTTCATTATATCCAATTCTTCTTCGGTTATTGGTACATTTTTTCATATTTTGTATTGCGCACCGTAGTTTATGTCGGGGAGTATCTTGAGACATTTTGGCTGATTTTGGTCGCAGTAAAAAAATATTGATTTAAATCATTGATTTTTATTAAAAAATCATTTGATTTTAATCGCGATTTAAATCACTGATTTTAATCAAATGATTTAAATCATAACAACCCCGAGGGTTTGAATACATATTTTGCGAATAGCTCCTACAGTGGCAGTGATTTAAACTGTGAAGCACAGTTGGGATGCAAGCATAGAATATGTGTGTGGTTGGCCCAGAATAAATAACGCGGATTTTAATAGGCTAGTTTCCAACATCAATAAATTGCAAATCTATTTGGTCCGTCAGTTAGATTATTGGAAAATAATGGACACGTATTTTTTGTTTTTGTAAATCAATGAATATTGACAAAGATAAAAGCATCAAAACTCGAGAGTGGGGGCTCGTGACGTCACAACGCACTATAAATTATAGCACGGCGTGACGTATTGAGAATTTTAAAAGCATCGTATCTTCGTCAATTTTGGTTTACGTAGCAAAAGAAAAAATACGTGTCAAATATTTTTTGATAATCTAACTGACGGACTAATTAGATTTTTTCAGGACACAAGCCTATTGAGCAAACAATAGGGCGGATTTCACAAGTGAAACTTATCAGCTGTTGCGTTTAGTTTCACTGATAAAATTTGCCGTTTTAGCCGCCCAAGCTAAGAAAAATCTTCATCTTTGACAACTATTACTGCATCAAACGTTTATTTAAATGAATAGACTAACGTAAAGCGTAAATTACTGCGAAAAATCTTGGACAGCTATTTTACGAAAAGGAAAATCAACCCGGGCATTCTTTGTTGTCACTAAATTATGTATGTAGGTATGCCTCAGGTGACGCAGACAGAATTGGATTCAGTAAGTCCCTTGTGTTCTAGTCTGAAACAACATACTATGATCACCAATCTTACAGCTAAATAAGTATAGTCTAAGATCCCTTTAAGAACGACCTTCACCGAGCTGGTTATTGGATGAAAAGTGTTTTATTTCAAATTAAATATGTCAAAATATATTGCAAATGGGTTGTCTAAAAAATTTCAGTCCAGAATATGATTAATTATCAATTTATTTTTTAAATATATTTTTTAACTTTTCTCTGGTTTGCTTAATAGACAAATTCCATACCAATTGAAAGTATGAAGCCTATAGAATATATACAAACGTTAGGTTGACCGGTTAACCTAACGTTTGCATATTCTATAGGCTATAGAATATGCAAAAGTTATGCAGCCTATAGAATGTGCAATTGTTAGGTTAACCTAACGTTTGCATATTTTACAGGTTTCATACTTTCGATTGGTATGGAATTCGTCTATTAGCCAAACCAGTGAAATGTTGAAAAAAAAATAAAAATAAAAAAATATTCTGGACTGAAATTTTTTAGACAACCCGTTTGCAATATATTTTTTGACATATTTAATTTGAAATAAAACACTTTTCATCCAATAACCAGCTCGGTGAAGGTCGTTCTTAAAGGGATCTTATACTAGTAGTGATCACTGTATGGGCTTATCTTCAAGGTAAAGCAGTACTTGCCAAGGTCGATCTGGGATGGGTGACCATTCATAACATACAGAGTTCCCTCCGTGCGTCATATAGCACGTTAATCCGTTTTCCCCGGCCGTCATTTTGTAGATCTTTGACTCGTTCCTGGTAGTCGTGGCTCGAAATTCTGACGATCAGTCTTACCGAAGGCTATTTATTACCCAATACTGGGTGGGTTTTGATGGTCAGATAGGAAGTCGCTCCATGTAAAACACAGGTATTCAGCTGCATCCAGTAAGACTGGAAGCTGACCCCAACAAATTTGGAAAAATGCTAGGCAGATGATTTGATGCTAAAGTAAAAGTTAAATAAGCCAACCAATATTACTTTTAAATAACTAAATTGCCGAATTAAGGGGCTATATATATCCCTCAAATGGCTTAGCATGATCCTCCGTTGCGCCTAAATACTGCAGCATTCATTTTGAAATATATGGTAAAGTTGAGGATTAATGCTAGGTACTATGTGTTACGAAAACACGATTCCATAAACTTTTCTCGATACAAAGTAAAATCCAAAGTTACCTCCAAATCGAACATTAAACCGCTGGTATTCAAAAAGTACTTCAAATTAGATCATGAAACTTTGCATACTAACTGAACAAACTGCAGGTCTTGTGATTTTATTTTTTTAGTCCAATCAATAGATTTTTTGTAAATCGCAAAAAAACACTCATTTCGCACTATTCGGCCGCAGTGACTGACGTAAAAACCGCTTTGTAATGCAAGCTGATTATAACTATATTCTAACAGTATTTCAAACGAAGTTTAACTACCACAAATAGAGTTGCTAATTTTGCTTCTGTTATCGCCTTAACATGGAAGCATATCCGCAATTCCGCATACCTACCTACAATAATAACTTCGTCATAAATATCGACGGGTTTTGACGAAATTTGACGCGCGTGTTATCCGATATTCTCTGGAGTAAAATGGATTATAATCCTAATTCAATTAGTGACGCTGGTGGGATCAATGATATATAAACTATAGATACGTTGTCCGCACTCTAAAATGACAACATGAAATGAAGCCAATTGGCCACATCGCGCTTAGTTACGCACCAACCTGTCGCGCGACGCTACGTTTGTTTATAATTTAATAAATCCTGTGACGTGACTGAAGATGTATATTTATCTCCCTCTCGCAACAGGCATCCCGCCGTTCGGTGTCATATTTTCTTTCTCTTTCTTCACGCTTATAAGTAGTTCTAGTATTTTCGCCGTTTTTAAGCGCCGCGATGTTGGTTCATGACGTGTCTATATATAATACTAGCGGACGTCCCGCGGTTTCACCCACGTAGTTCCCGTTGCCGTGGGAGTACGGGGATAAAATATAGCCTATGTTACTCGTGGATAATGTAGCTTTCGAATGGTGAAAGAATTTTTTAAATCGGTCCAGTAGTTTTTGAGCCTATTCATTACAAACAAACAAACAAAGTTTTCCTCTTTATAATATTAGTATAGACGTCATTGGGTGGGATATGCAAATTAGTTTATCATGGAGTTGTTACATAATATATGGAACCGCCATCCAACAGGGTGTTTCATAGTTCATTGAATCATCTTCAACGTGCGTGGTTCGAGTTGGTAACACACGGCGTTGATACGATGATGACGTGTTCCGGTGTCATTTTGGTATAAGATAGGACACGGAAGAAAAACACTGTTTGAAGCTTTCACGGAACCAGACAGCCAGTTTAACGGAAGAAAAGGTTAATCGAAACACAATCAGTGCTATCATACTGGCTAGGTGTAGCAACGATCTCCGCAAGGTGCCTGGTACCCTTGTAGCAGCTGGATGACAGTTGATAATCGAGACAATCGATGATGTTTCACTGCCTAGACTTTGCCCAACTATGTTGGGGTCAGCTTGCCTTGCCTTTTTCCAACTATGTTAGTTTCGTATTCCAGTCTAACCGGATACAGCTGAATACCAGTATTTTACATGGAGCATCTGCCTATCTTACCCCCACAATCCCGTTAGTACTGGGTAGTACGATACCTCTTAATTAGACTGGATGTCAGATTTTCGGGCCAATGACTACCTGTAGCGACTGTCAAAGATCTATAAATGACAGCCGGGACCAATGGCTTAACGTGCTTTCCGAGGCACGGAGAAAACTTGGTATGTAATGGGTGGTCTCCCATCCACGGCCCAACCTAGGCAAGCGCGGGTAAACTTAAAGGTCGAGCTGTAGGCCTATTACGTATCTTTCTGATATCCAGTGACTATCAAGCTTCGGTTGTACACCGTACTTTGATGACAACTGAGAATGTCATAATAATAATATTGGTATTACGTATCGCACTGAGTGGATATCACTTTACGGTGACTAACAGTCCGGGTACGGTGTAACGTCTTTCATGAAAGCCACTTCAAACTCAGTTGTCATCAATTTGTTGTCCACTATGCTTACATAATCGAAATAATATAAGTATCGATACGAAAGCCTCTGTCAAAATGAGTTACGGTGGCCATCAGCCACGACGATGAGCACCAATGACGTCATATTTGATCGCGGCTGGTCATACATAATACGGAACTAACCTTTTGACAGATAATTGATGGACACTGAGCCCAGTTACTATCATTTCGAGCTGTCAACAGAGATACGCAATAGCCCTACTGAGCGGCTGTTATGTAGCATACAACGCTTCTGATGATGATTGATGATTATGATACAGAAAATAACAACTCATTAGGAGAAGCAACTAACGCTATGGGAATTATTGGCCAATGGCGGTACACCGGCCTGCATAGCCTAGTTTCGGCTCCAGTCACCATGACCAACCACAAAATCATGTAGAATCCTCCGTTTGGGACAACTGTAGTCGATATCGTAAGAACCCATGATTGCTGAATTTGTTCATGTGCCTTTACTAGACAATTTCGTTTCGCACTTTTCAGCCTCTAAATGAATTACCAAGATACCACTATTCTGAAAAACAAACGATTTTGTCTATACTAATTTAAATTTTAAAGAGGTAAAATTTGTTTGTATGTATGTAGGGTAGGGGGGTAATCTTCGGAACTACGAAAATTCTTTCACTAACGGGAAGCTAAATAATCCCCGAATGTTACAGGCTACGTGTGTTAATTTCCGTAACGGAAGCGAAGCCGCGAGCATAAGCTAGTGTTTAATAAATGGCTGGCACCAGAGTGAGGACGTGAGGAGATTGGCACCAACAAAAAGCGTGGTTATATACCCAGCAATGGGCGAAGTCGGACTGTGGTTGATGATGATGATGAATTATATTTACTTATTAATTATATAAAAAAAAAACATTTTTTTCGGGTTCTCCCATGTGACAATTACACGAAACACGAGATAAATATAAATCACAATTTAACAAGAATTTAAAAATAATAAAAACAAAATAATATTAAATACAATGTCAACAAATCAGAATTACAATTTCAAAGAAATCAAATCAAAGTCAATGTCACATAAAAAAGAATGAGTCGGAAATTAAATGATTTAATATAAAATACAAATATAATTATGAGTGTGGGAAATTTTGGATAAAATATAATAACTTTAATAAATAAAAGCTCAGCAATAATGTCAAATCCGTCGCTAACATGCCCTGGCTATATGCCTACTGCAGCACTTCCTATCTAGGGTCGCCAACTTTTTTTACAAGAAATAAGTATCGGGTCTGAGAAGGAACATAAACAGTATTTTAGAAAAATGAACAGTATTTTTTATGTTTTAAAGACGTAATATTTTTAGTGTTTCCTGCACAAGTTATCATTTTTTAATTATTTTTAAAAGCCTCATAGGCCTTGCCACAATCAAAACTAAAATTAAAATACATGAGGAGCTCATTTTTTATTAACTTTATTGAAACAGAGTTTCAATAAATTTGTCTTCCCGCCACACTAGTACTATTTATTCTATGCTGCCACGTTGCATTCATTACATTACCTACCGAAAATTTTGATTCTGAAAACAGAACTTTGTATACCTACTTTATTTTTGTTCAACAGTTAAAAGTATAATGTAGCGAAAAACAGTATAATATTAACAGTATAGGTAGTTGGCAACCCTATTCCTATCCTTCCTTCCTATTATGCTTCTCAATTTTGTCACCAGACGGTTTTAGTACAGTCTCAGTACAAATTGAAGCTTACGTTTTCGAATAGGTATAAAAACTCCCACTAAGCTCACATTCACTAGGTATATTTTGTACACATTCCAGGTCATTGACTCTATTTTATCACCATGTAAGTCTGACAGAAATGACTGTGTCAGTGTCATACAGAGCAATTTCTAAAGTGCGTTGCCCGTTTGAGGTCATAACACAGTATTGCTCATGATTTTTTGAATTAAGTACCTACTTAGTTGTTTGTTGTACCTTTTGAAAAATAGTTCACTTAATTTTGTACTGAAAATGACGAATGGCGTTGTTTTTAACCGACTTCAAAAAGGAGGCTTCTCAATTTGCCGTATTTTTTTTTTGTCACTTGTCTTCACTTGCGTTGTCCCTTGGTCGATAGCCCGCATGCGGGAAACGAATGAATTAGGGTGAAAACACATTTGCAAGCACGGATCAGCGTTGTAGAACTTTTAGAGTGTCTCTGTCTCGTTCTGTCACGTAAAGCCGTGTTGGTAAAGCGAGAAGTCCGGCCGCAAGGATCAGCATTCATTCACATCGCTACTCTACAGAGATTGTGCTTGAATCGAATCGAGAAGGACGATTCGATTCAAGCACAATTTCTCCCTTATGTTCGGTGTCTGATACAAAAAACCAACAAATGCTAATGTATTGTTTTTGCAGATTGTCCCATGGCTGTTATTTTTAATTGTAATTGAAAGGTCTATGTTAACCTTGTGTATCTAAAAATGGATCGACCCTTATCAAATTAAAATCAAATAACAGCAGCGAATTAACTAAGCCAGTTTAAAATCACAGCGGGGATATTTAATATCAAAATGTTAGTGTAGTAAAATTGCAAATTTCATTTTCGTATTTTTAAGTCAAGGTCGCGCTATGCCCCCTTCTCATTTCACCCTTTTCGGCTATCGATATTAGGTAGGGCCTTAGAATAATATGTCACAGGTCACAGGCTCTTTGAAGGCAGGCCAAGGTTAAGGCCGTTACGCTATTTTTCGCTATTCTTGGATCGGATTTGGCCATCTACGTATGCATGAAATCTTCACCCTGTACAGTATGTTTAATGGGGAAGCAAACTGTGGATGGAACTAATGGCGCTAGCATAGCTGGTTCCCAATATCGTCATTGGTTGAAAATGTAATGTCATTTTATATTTCAAAATAGCTTAACCTCATTGGTCAGATTGAGACCAGCTATGGTGGCGACATCTTAATCTTTGCCTGTGTCTCCCCATTGTTTCTCCTGCCTGCAAATGAGTCATTCTGCGTAGTGTGGAAACACTATCTTGACCTAGACTACTGTACGATATTTTTTCCGGATAATCTTGGAATGCCATTGCAGTTCCATAGTGCATTTTTAACCATTTGAATACTGGAATGTCCACGTGTAATCCTTACCGCAAAGTATCAAGGTGTTACAGACTTGTTTGGGTCGGCAGTACTTGTTGAACGTAGTAGACCCGGTCGGTCGTCATTTCGAGTCATCTCGGCACAAATCGAGTTAACCCGAGCGGCTTTTTCACAAACAAATATCTTCATACATATATGTTGTCCTGTAATTTTTAGGTTGACCTGAGAGATACCATATCGGAAAAAAACAATCGGGGCAGTCTTTGGGGACTGCCGATAGAAGTGAAAACAAAAAGTACACAGGCAAGGCGCCTGTGTACTTTTTGTTTTCACTTCACCAGTCGTAGCACTGGTTATGCCCCGCGCATGCCTATGTGGTGCTACGCCATAGCGGATCGCCTACAAGTGCTACGAAGCGTGACCGCACGTTACGTCAAGTGACGATGAGTTCAATGTTTTTACTTCAACCAAAAAGTGCTCAACGCGCCTAAAGAAGTTTTCACTTCAAAAATATAATTACCAAGTTACCAACGATAGTATACTTACTATTCTGTTTATCTTAGGGTGTTGGCGATTGGTGATCACCGGATATGAGCTCCCCGCCCCCCGTGCAGTTGGAGGTGGAGGTTGGCGATGAATCTATGGAGGAAGAAGAGGCTGCCGACATGATTCCCGCTGACAGGTAAGATCGTGAAAAGACGTCCTATATACGTAGTCCTTATACCGTTATATTGCGTGCTCCACCCTAGGCCGAATCGTCACTTCACATCAGGCGAGTTACGGCAAAGTTTTTGAAGAGTCCTGCAAGCATATTTAAGTATAACAAAGATAACCCAACTCCAACCTTATCGTGACAAGAATAAAGATCATTGCGGGCAAAAGCCTCTCCGAATCCACTTTTGATTTACCGAGGAATCCATCCACCAATATTCGGGAAGACTACTACACTAGTATGTATTGTCTGTAAAATAGTGATAGACCTGTTCTGCGAGTCAAATCCCGGTGTCCAGGGGGAGTATGTAAGTAATTACTGAGTAGAAAGACGCAATTTCTTGGGAACGACAACTGAAAATACTGTACCTATTATACGTATACCTTTCTTATACAGTGAAGGAATTAGTATTTATCTTTTGAAGATTTCATTTCAAAGCTTCGATCATTTTAAAGCCACTAAATATTCTTGGTATTCTTGGTTGGTGGCGACACTTGAGGGAGGCCTATGTCCAGCAGTGGACGTCTTTCGGCTGAAATGATGATGATAATAAAATATTCTTGGATTCGTCGCATATCTATTTAGTCCACACATAAACTAGGCGTCTAAACAAAGACAGTTTGTGAGTAGGCGTTTTTTAAGATGCGCACAAAACCGGTACCTCGTCTTCCGCATACTATCTTGACATTGGCTCACCGACTGATTTATTAGACTCAAAACATCCTTTATCCAGTTTTCTTTTGTTTTGAATGAATGTAGTAAGTATTATTTTGGACTTCAAAAAAGTGGATGAATGGATTGCGTGAGGAATGTTGTGAAAGAAACAGGAGTGAATGAATGATGGAGACAAACCGGGGAGAATGGAAGAAAAAAACGTCTTGCGCCGACCTCAATTTGCAAGACCAGCCCGCTTAGCATGAAGGCCGTAGACACGAAAGAGAAACGACAAATCTTTTGTTCATCTGTCATTGAATCGACAAAATGACAGATGAACAAAAGATTTGTCGAGTCTCTTTCGTGTCTACGGCGGCGTTCATGCTAATCGGGCGGGGATAATAATAATATCCTGCCGGGGCTGCGGGTCTGTTCGAAAGAGATACCGTGGCCCCGGAACACAAAGGGCGATGAAGGAACATGGATGGGTTTTAGTCAGTAAAAGTCTGACACTCCCTCCTGCTCCGCCCAGAGCGGGAGGAGTCATTTGATGATTTCCCATACGAAAAAATAAAAAAAGGGATAATAATATGAATCACGTTAAAATTCTTAAAATGGTCATAGACGCAATAATTATCTTTATGAACTGTCATTATGTGACCATTTTACGAATTGTATTTTCCTATTATGATTCTGCTAAAGCGGCTATTTAAGACCCCCAGGAAGATGATTATAATTTGGACATCCAGGATAAAAACATACATCATTTATAATTTTCTTACAATATTATCCTCAGTAGCAAAATCTTGAATTACCGCTAATGAAGACTTGTTAATTTATTCAAGCATCTAGAATTCTAGACCAGAGGTTCCCAAACTTTTTTTTTTCACGCCAACGTATATCCCGGATGGGTCTCCCGTGATCCCATGGGGGTCCACCTGAACCACTTTGGGAATCACTGATCTAGATATTTTAAACCGTGTTTTAACAAACAGACTTAATAATGGTACTTTTTAGACTTGACTATTAGACATTATAAATTCTAATTACGTAATAATAAAGTTTTCCTACTAAACTTGTTTAGACAATTGAAACCGTGTTTTTATAAACAGAATGAATAATTGTACTTCTAAGGCTGCTATCAGACGGACTGCATCACAGTAACCGCGCGCAGTCGATCAACTGTATGCAGTTGTACGTTCGACTTCGTTCAGTCATGATGATATCAACTTCACGCGGTCGGCTGCAGTCGTGTAGTGTCGACGCCCGCTGTCCATCGCTAACCGTTGCAACTGCACACTCTCTATGCGGTTGAATATAATCGACTGCGCGCGGTTGCTGCGATGCAGTCCGTCTGATGGCAGCCTTAGACTTCACTATTAGACATTTAAAATTCTGAATAATAATATGTTATAATAATGTTTTCCTACTAAACTTGTTTAGACCTGGATAAAAAATATGTATAGCATGTTCTAGCCTAATAATAGTCGTTTCTTAATCTAAAAACTGATTAGTGTTCAAGAGCCTATGGGCTGTGATTGGATACGGTGTGTGTAAAGTTTTTAGGTTATTTTTTAGTGTTTTATTATGTGGCTTTTTAAGCGCTGGTAACTATTATATATTATCTTAAATTACTATTGATGCCTCGTAATCATTTATTTCTTATCAAAGTACATTTTTGTATAACTTAAAATTAGATTATTAAGGATAAGATAGTACTTAATAATAATTTGAAAAAACCGGCCATGTGCGAGTTGAACTCGCGTGGAGAGGGTTCCGTACAATTGATAGAATTCTTATAGGTTTTCCTATAATCTTCAAGCAATAAACTATATTTTGTATTTTTCCCAAAATTTTAGGCTCAGTCGTTTCAGAGATCAGGGGGTGGAATGGTCAATGGTCTTCTTTCATGAATAAAATCAAAACTATTTATTTTACAATAATAACAAAAATATATTTGAGATCCTCATAACGAGTCCTTTTATTTTATATATGACACAGTAAGGTTTGCAAAACTTTAAATTTCCTAATTTGTCACCCGAAAATGACCCTTATTAAAAAAAAAATACATATTTATTTAGTTTACACATCTGTGTTTGGGTCATAGGATTACACTTATTACACCATCCTACCAAATTTCACCTGATTTGGTCCAGTAGATTCGGAGCAAATTGGCTGTGACAGACAGACAGACGCACGAGTGATCTTATAAGGGTTCCGATTTTTCATTTTTTGTACGGAACCCTAAAAATAATAATAACTCGTTTTTTACAATAATAAAAGTAATAGTAGTTTAATAAAAATATTATATCAAAAGAAAAAATAATAACTGTCTCTTAATTCGGTAATTGAACAGTCAATTACCGAATTAAGAGACAGTTATTATTTTAAAATTAACAGTAATTTTATTATTTTTATCTTTTGATCAGTGTTGACAGTCGGTAGTCGCTTGCGCATTTTTCGCTGTTGTAACGACTGATTCGACAGCATAAGGCTGTGTGAATAGAGGATGACCAAGTAAATAATGGAATTTTGAAAATGTACGCTGTAACCGCACGCGAGCAACATGCGTGTAGTTTGCAAGCGGCTCGCGAGCGGCGGATTCGCCAGGTCTGGGACGTACTCGCGCGAATTGTAAAGACGAAAGAAAATACGCGAAAAGCTTTTATGGTTCAATAAAAGCTTATAAAAAAATGTAAATGGGATCACCACGCGGGCTTCCTCTGCCAAATGAATAAAGAATTATCGTAAATCGACTCAATAATCACGGAATAATCGGTATACATAGAAGAAAAAAAAAGGCGCGTGGAATACATAACCTCTTAAAATAAATACAATAAAATTAAATAAATAAATAATAATAATATAATAAATTAATTTAATTTGTTATTATATATAATATTTTTTCTTTCTTTATTTCTTTCTTTCTTTTCTTCCTTCTTAGAACTACTTTAAAAATTGCTAGTGCAGTTTTCGGGAATCATTTAGCCAGTATCTTTTACGTCTGTTGTTAAAAGATCTAACTCATTCATTCATGACAATGCAGAGTTTATTTTTCATGCGGAACTAATACTGTCAGACTTCCGCGAGCTTGCTGAAAGCCAGACGTGACGTAGGCACTTGCATCTCATTGTGTGCCAATTCATTCTACGCATGGTATTGGTATGCATTCGTTGGAATTGATTGCCGATTTAATATGGTTTGGAGAAGACTGAAAACCGATTGTAGTTGACGTAGGTTCAATATTGACGTAATAAAAATGGCCTGCCTTCATTGAGCTCCCCATATGTACACATTGTATACACACTATAGGTACTGTAAAATCAGTATGTATTTACAAACAAATACTGTGCTGATGGGTGCATTGAATAGTTAGTAGAAGGGTCATGGACGTATTTGAAGTAAAATTATAGCAAAAATGTTGGAACTTTGACATTCTGTGCTTTGACCTCCAATACATCTTCGTAAATAGGTTATCCGAGGTATGGTTGAGGGGTGTACTATGCCATATCGAATGCCAAATAATCGAATATCAATTGATCGACAACTGTAAATCGACCGTCTAAATACTCGAACGTTCATAATATCGAATGGTCAATAAATCGAACATTTAATATATCGTCACTAAATACATCGAGTGTTCAAAATATCGAATGTTTGTTGATCGAGCGATCAACGCATCGCATATTCATTGTATCGAAATATCACTTTACTGAATACTTTTTATACAGAAAACCAGAAACACAAATGTCACCAATAAATCACATTTTAATATTTCCGTTTATTTATTTTATCACACATCTTTTCTATTTTTACCCACCAGTAGTACACCAGCATTGGGAACAGGTTCCAAACTGCCGGTAGTCAGGGTTCTTGAGATAGGAACCTCCTAAAAATACTTGCGGTGTCTAGAAGTACTGTTTTCTGAATCAAGCCCTGGATCCAGCTATCAAAAAAAAAGTATAGCGCTATTTCGATACAAAGAATATGTGCGATACATTGATCATCGATCAAACAAACATTCGATATTTTGAATACTCGATGTATTGAGTGTACGATTTATTCAATGTTCGATTTATTAACCATTCGATATTATGAACGTTCGCGTATTTAGACGTTGTCGATCAATTGATATTCGATATGGCGGCATAGTACACCCATGGTTGAGAACAAAAAACGATCGCAATAACGGAGAGAACAAGTACCCATCAGCTTCGTTATGGGACTTTTTACACCCATTTTCCAAGACCACGTAAAATTATTTTCTGTAAAATTTTGACGACCCGAATGGCGCAGAGGTAGTGAGGCTGCCTTACGTTCTTAGGGTCCCGGGTTCGAATCCCAGAAGGAGCAAATGTATGTGTAATGAGCATGGACATTTGTTTTCGAGTCATAGATGTTTATATGTATAACTAGCTGACGTCCCGCGGTTTCACCCGCGTAGTTCCCGTTCCCGTGGGAGTACGGGAATAAAATATAGCCTATAGCACTCACGAATAATGTAGCTTTCTACCAGTGAAACAATTTTTAAAATTGGTTCATTACTTCCGGAGATTACCCCCTACATACAAACTTACAAACAAATGTTACCTCTTTATAATATTAGTATAGATGTATAGATGTATTTACAAACAAAAAGTATCTAAGTAGTACCTATATCAACTATCTGGTGTCCACGACACAAGCCTTATTGCTTTTTGTGCAATAGATGGCGCTGTGTGTAATGTCCAGCGTCATTTATTTATTTATCGGTTGGTTGTCGGTTGCTATGGCTTGGTTGGTTATTATCTAACTCATCATCACGCCTGTAGTTCCCGAAGGGTAAGAAAGACACCCACATTACGCTAGTGATGTTTTACTCATATATGAGAAGAGCCTTTTCTCGAAATCCGCTCTGTGGCGGCTTCTAAGTAATCCCTGATGGCTAAAATCCAATAATACTTTGCCCGACCTTGATATTGAACCCGGGACTTCGTGATCTACAGTCGCGCTTGCAATTAGACCTAATGAAAAAAAAAAAACAATCGGGGCAGTCTTTGGGGACTGCCGATAGAAGTGAAAACAGAAGGTACACAGGCCCCGCCCCAGTCGTAGCACTGGTAATGCCCCGCGCATGCCTATGTAGTGCTACGCCGTAGCGGATCGCTTACGAGTGCTACGAAGCGTGCCCGCACGTTACGTCAAGTGACGATGAGTTCAATGTTTTTCCTTCACCTAAAAAGTGCTCAACGCGCTTAAAGAAATTTTAACTTAAAAAAAGTCTGTCTAATGCGCAACGATATCGACAGACCGACAGGTTTAAAAAATCCTGTTTGAAAAAAAATATCGGAAATTCGTAATGCAAACGTTTGCACCTGTTAAAAAAAAGTGAAAGAAATCATTTTAATGGAACCAGGTCCTCTGGCAGACATTCAAATCAAATGGGTCGCGGATAAAGCCGTGTGTACAGTTCAAACACCTCTGTATCAACACTATCAACAAATAGTACGCGCTAACGGAGATGTCCGATTCCACAAATATACGGGTAGATTTGATGTGGGTGGGTGCAAGTAGTGACGAGCCTAGCGCGGGCCGCGGTCAAATTGTTTTTGAGTTAGGATTGGAGGAGGCGTTAATTTATTAGTTCTTTTAACTTATTGAGTTTCAAATGCAATTCATTCGTGTTCGTTTGTCCAATGGTTGCGATCGCGACTGCTAAGCATGGAAGGGTTCGATTCCCGGGTCGGGCAAACTGTTATTATTGGGTTTTTCTATCAGGAATTTCTCAGTAGCAGCCACGGAGTCTGGATTTGTGCCCGGTTGATGGTGATAGGGTCTATTAGGTACACCTCTGTCTAACCCTCTGTCTAATTGCAGGCAGGATTTATTTATTTATTTATAGTTAATTAAAACGGTAAACACCAGTTACAATAATTAACATAGAAACACCAATTACAATAATGAACAAAACAAGAGTAAAAACATCCAGTTGACACCATTCAATGGTTTGAATTAAATTACTAATACTAACACGGCACAGTGGACACCCTTGCATACTTTCTCTCACAGAACATCAGACATATTCGAATAATCTTACTCCATTCATCCGCAAACACATCACATTCAGGGTTGGCAATCAGAAGGGCGTTGAGCGTCTTAAGAGTCCGACATACAGGAGATTCAGCTCTGGCAACAGTTTTAGATGACGGTGGGGCGAACAGAATGTGCCGTCGGCACTGGCGGTGTCCGATGTATTTGTCGGGAACAAATAGCCGGCAGAAAAGGCTGTGGAGCTCAGGGCAGTCGATTAGTCCCCGTAGGGTCTTACAGGCTACCATGAGCTGCTCAGAACCTCTTCTCACCTCCAAGGAGTTAAAGCCCAACACTCCTAACCGGTAGTTGGTAGGGTACATGTAGGGAAAATAGAAATATATCCTTTGGAAAAAGCCTCTTAGGAACGTTTTCTGCACCTTTTCGAGCATCAGTGTTGGGGCAGCGATGTAAGGGTGCGAGACACAGGCACTAGACTCAAGTTTGCTTCGAACCAGAGTGGTGTACAGTAATCTAAGGACACTAGGATTGCGGAAGTCACGAGCATTTCGCATCACAAGGCCCAAACGCCTGAAGGATTCCTTCGCGAGGGTAGAAATGTGGTCTTTAAATGTAAGACAGCGGTCAAATGTCACTCCCAAATCCTTAACGTTGGTGACTCGAGTAATTACGTCGCCACCCAATCTGTAGTTGAAAAGGATTGGTCATTAATCATGATCAGGAACAGAGGCGGCCCCAACACGGATCCCTGTCTCACGCCCGAGCGGGTGTTGTAAGGTGATGTTATATTTTATGTAAATAAAACTAAAGAGAATACTTCATGTCTTCTCTTCCGTAAAAATCTGATATGTAAGCGGGCATCCATTAATTACGTAAGGCGATTAGGGAGGGAAGGGGTCGAACAAAATCTCACGAATTCTCACAAAGGAGCCAATTTTGCTATTTTTCGACACCCCCTCCGGGTGTCGAAAAATAGCCAAAATTGGCTCAAGTAATTAATGGGTGCTCCCTAATGGGTGTATAAGGGACAAAATTTTGTAGAAATCCTAATATCGACCACGGCTTGGAATTTGTTCAATAAAAAAACGTGAGGCTTGTATAAAAAACACCTTAAGTAATTAAAGCTACGACTACTGAATACTTGAATATGGAGCTAATTAAAAAAATAATTATAAAGATGACCAACGCAACGAAAACATTTTGGAAAAGGTCGCTTGGTGACGTAGTGTGCTTTACAAAAATATAAAATTAGTATGTAATAATTAGTAAACATTATTAAGTAATGAAGATAAAATATCTAGATAAAGATTGTATTAATTAGGAAATGCATTAATGAAATGGATCTCACCTTGGGAAAGAGATAAAGGATCCCAGAGACTATTTCACAGGTGTCAGGTGTCATAGACAAAATAACAAAAAAAATGATCTGAAAAAAACCGGCCAAGTGTGAGTCGCACTAAGGTTGCACGAAGGGTTCCGTACCATTATCTATACAACACAAGACAAAACGGTATAAAAATCACGTTTGTTGTGTGGGAGCCCCCCTTAAATATTTATTTTATTCTGTTTTTTTAGATCATCATCTGTGAAAATTTCAACTCTCTAGCTCTCACGGTTTATGAGATATAGCCTGGTGACCACAGATATAGATAGACCTAGATAACGCGAGAGCAACTACTTCGCGTGCCTAGCTTACGTACAAAAATCGTAAGTGGCCAATTTTGCGCTCAGTCTGCATCGGAGCATAGCGCTAGTCGGACGTCATATTTTTTATGTAGGTACTTTATTACATACAATACAGTACAGTAATAAAAATAACAAAATAGAATGGAGTAACAACTAGTAGTAATAATGTATGTTTTCTTGTATTGTTTTTCTTGTTATTATTATATCATATAATACAAGCTAGCTGCTCTGTAAACATTTGAGAGACGCAATTAATGTCTTCCATTAGCTGATATGATAATAGTGATCGGTTTGTTCAGAATATGATTTCATCTTTGTTTCGACAATTCAAAAGTGCCTGTAACTGGCTTACTTGAAATAAATGCTTTGATTTTGTGTTATTTTTGCTGTTTGACTTCGCAGTAAGTACTAACTTCTCTAAAGGATCTGTGTCATTTTCAAAAGTGTGGTCAGTAACCATGTAATGTCATTTTCATCGACATTCACGTGGAGTGTTTCTGTCTGCTTCTGCCTACGTCTGTCATATGCTCTCGAATTCTCACGCCATTTATCTCGCTGTTTTTGCTGTTCATCTATGCTTTTATCCTTTATACTCTTTATACTTACAACACGCTTGTTTTTCTTTTTCTTCGGGTAATTTTATTTTCAACACATTTGCTCAAAATCAAAAACTGCAGTTACGAAGCCTGTAAACGTTGTTCGAAAGTTAAAAATTACGCACCATACGACGGAACGTGCGGTGAAATAGGTACTCCCACCTAAAACCTATTTTACCGTATACCCCGTTGTATAGCACCGTGCGTATTTGTTTTCGTTTTTTTTTTTAATTGGGTCAAAACGAAAATCCAAGATGACGCCAACGAAAATTTTGGTGCAGGTGTGGGGTTCAGTCAGTAGGAGTCTGACAGACCCCTCCGCTGGGCCCACGACGGAGGACATCTATTGAGGATTTCCACGCGTAATCAGCTGCATTCTATTAGACTGGAACTGCAAGAAGCCGACTTCAAAATAGTTGGGAAAAGGCCAGACAGATGATGATTTCGAGTAAATGTAATTCCCAATTCTGCGGAGATGACTTGACATTTTGAGCTATACGGATGACATCATTTAAGTGAAAGGGGAAGTGCTGTGTAGCTGTACTGTCCACCTTGGCGAGCCATCTAGGGAATCCCGCGTCATTGTCGGTGCAGAGTAACTACAGAAGTTCTTGCACTCGGCTTCATTCATTCATACTGTTTTTGCTTTAGGCTTTACGAATATTTGGTCTTGATCGGGTCTTTTACGAATGGGTATGGGTATTCGTATACGAATACCTGGTGCAAATCATCATAAATATAAGCAAGATGCCATGTCAGACGTATTTTGATGTTTTTTCGTGACCAATTCATGTGTAGACCAGTCCAAATTATGAATGAAAAGGACCAACGTGGCGGCAAGTAACATGGAGGCGAACACTGGCAAAGAAACGCTTTTTTTAAACCCAAAAATGTTTTAAGAGTCCTATTACATTTTTTTGGTAAATTCATGATTTTTGACGCAGTAATTCTCAGCAGCAGTAAGATATTTTAATTATTTGCTTAAGAATAACGATAGTGCCATTCTCTTTCTTGTAAGTTGGAGTTACACATTTTCATTTTTCTTTTCGTTTAATTTACTATAAATATTTTACGAACTCAGTTTGCAAGAAAAACCGTCGACGATGCAACTTTAACGCTCAAATTCACATTGTTACATTCAATTCTTATAAAAGCTAAAATTACTAAAAGATAAGTTGAATGTTTTACTTGTTTATTGGAGTTTTAGAATTTCTTTAAATTCCTTGAGTTTTCACGGAAAAAATCGCAAAGAAATAGTAATTTAAGCCATAAATGTCTTAATTCAGCGTCCATTATATTCCAAATAAACTCAATTTTATCAAACAAATTAATATGATATAAAACTTCAATCTACAATGAATAAGTTTCATTAGTTTTCGTTTGTCAATATAATAAGACAAAAATACAATAAATAAAATTAAAGTACCTACTATAATTCTCAATTCAGTTCGCTCCTCAGTCTCATGTCAGTCTCGTCTCTAATATTCGTCAATATCAATCGACAATCGTCCAAATATCGCTATTATTATCGACTCGTGTACGCCGATCGAAATAATTTGATCCAGGAAGTAAAAATCAAAAATTTGCCTAAAAAATGTAATAGGACTCTTATGCGTAGCGCCTGCGTTGTCACCAACGATGATGTGGAAGTGGCGAATTTTTGGACCAATCAAATTGAATAGTATCATCGTCATGAAGAAATCCAGTAAATATTTTTTCAAGGCTCTGTATCTACTCAATTCAGTCAAGACGAAACAGTTGTTCCATGATTAGCAATACGTTTATTAATCGCAAAAGCATTTCTTTTACGTAACCTCACCTTGAATATTTAAATAATCGACCGCAGTGATATTGATTTCTCGAGGACATTGTAACAGAAACATAGATGATAAAGATTTTCAACATGATAACTGATAAGATTAGTTTAATTTCCGACGTTTCCTGCTTCTGATAAAATACAGCCTTCGCCGGTATTTTGTTTACTTTTTTATTTTCCAAGATTATCTTTAGTCTTCGTCTTCTAGTGTCTAAGTTTGCATATACTGTGTTTTTTTTTCTTATTTTATTTTATTAAAATTACTTCAGTGATAGTGTTCTTATTTTTGACATGGATTTAAGTGATTATAGTGGAAGTGATGAAAATAGAGCGGTTGAATCGAACTCAGGATTTGTGTGGGTTCATAAAATTTCGCGTTCATATCTCCGTTTAGTGTCCCTTTGTTATAATAAAGAACAAGATGCTTCTAAAATGAGCTGGGATGACAGGTATTCGATTTTATTTTAATTTTATCTACTACCTCGTTGGGTTAGTGATCGCAAGCTGCACCCCTAGCCAAGTTACAAACGTTTCGTATCGATTCTCTTTCTACAATCGTAAACGCCTCGCGGCGTAAGCGATTGTAGAAAGCGCTAAATTTGTAGCCAAGTTGACACGACTGAGTCGATCGCTCGTTCTCTAATGTCTGTAGAAAAAACCTACACTTTAGTCTATGGTGAGCGTTCCTACCAAAGAGTTTAGCGATCAACATTGTAGAAACGATAACAATCTATTCTATAATTTTAAACGATGTAAACTTGTCTAAGAATTTTCTATTCGTTTGTGTTGATCACGTGATTTAACGTTGAGATGATGTCATTCCCATTCATTTGAATAGTTTTCTACCAGCGTTAACGATTGTAGATTGTCAACTTGGCTAGGGGTGCTGCTGGACTGCTAAGCTTGAGGTCCTGGGTTCGATTCCCGGGTCGGGCAAAGTGTTATTGGGTTTTTCCTTCAGGAATTTCTCAGTAGCAGCAACGGAGTCTGGATTTGTGCCCGGTTGATGGCAATAGGCTCGCCCCCTGTTACATGGGACACTGGCGAAATGTGGGTATACTATTATAGGTACACCTGTGCCTAAACCTTATGGTATTACAGGCGTGATGATAAGTAATGTTTATCTAATAGTTTCATCCTTTCCGTTGTATGCTTCCTGGTTTATCACAAGATAATAGAGACATTGAACAAACAACCTTTATATTTTGATAGTATGTAGATATGAAAAATTATACTTTCCGCACGGCTTTCATGGCATCGTTAATGACAGTATGAAAATTCAGTTTTAATTCGATATAAATGAATGCCATCAAAAATAAACCGCTTCTTCTTGTCGTATCGATGTACTATCGAGGACACTTCCGCCTGACCACCACTAAGCTAATTTTTGCTTGCACTTAAAAAATAGAAACGCTCTCTAGCCCCGCCCCATTGACTTTGTATAGAAATAATAAATGAAAAGATACCGATCGGCCGAGCGCACTGATGACGCTCGCCAAACGACAGTTATTGTTATTTTGCGCGCCAAAGTTGACGCTTTCCCAATAGGCTTAAATTTTAAGGGAGCGTGGCTCAGCGCCTCCGCATGATTTAACTGATCAGGCGGAAAAGACCACGACTTTACTTCTATATTAGATGGTGTAGGTGGCCACGTTTATCAGCAGCAGAAGCGCTATTCAGTTCGTCATGAGTGCAGGTGAACGGACACCTGGGACATTCCAGCAGATGGGGCATAGTTTGGTCCGGAGCGCCGCACTCTCACTCGGTGTTGGAAGAACCAATAAGACCCCATTTTGCCAGGTTATGTTTGCAGCGGCCTCTATAATAAAAAATAATAATAATAAAACCTTTATTTTCGGGCAACTTTGGAGTTTGGCCCATAGATAAATACCTTACAGACTATATACATGTGATAAAATACAAACTGTGTTAGTATAAAGGACCTTAAAACTACGTTAGTATCACTTCACTTGTGCACTATGTCACCGTGCGTTCATGTGGCACTTGCCCGTGGAAGCGACGGAACACCACTCCCTGCGGCCAAAAGTCCTCCTCCAAGACGAGGTGCAGATAACACGTTGGCACTCGCACCACGAACGCCTTAAAGTTGACGTTGCGGCGCGACTCCAACAGCTGCACTCTCGCCACGTACTTGGTCTTCTGACGCACGTACTCCACGATGTTCTCCGCTGTAGTGGTGTAGTGTAGGCGGGAGATGTACACCGGTGTGTTCGGCTACCCTATCTTGGGTACTTACGCAATCGATTCAGAGCTTTCCAAATAGGCCACTGTAGTTCACTGCCGGGAGCCAGGTGTTCTTGGGGCTTCAAGATACTTATACAGTCGGAGGTACATAATAAAAGGCGGAAGAATATGTTCAAAAATTTTTTTTTGCCAAAATTAAAACCTACTTCAAAAACACAACAAAGTGAAAAAAAAGAGTTCCATTATATTTCTCTGAAGATCACCATCAGATCTTCACCAAATTTAAACGGGACCACCATGAAGTAATTTTCTTCCAAATAAAAAAATAATCATCGAAATCGGTTCACAATTGGCAAAAAAAGGTTGAACATACACAAAAAAAATAAAAATTCAGACTAATTGATAACCTCCTCTTTTTGGAAGTCGGTTAAAAATAGCCTTTGCCAAATATGCAATGTTCACCGCTGGATGCATAAGAAGATAATTTATGACAGAATCTCATACATTAGTTAATTAATGTTGATAAAACAGTTGGCAATAAAACCACGGTATTGATGTATCTTTCCATGTGTTGTAACTTGTACTTGTCAGTGTCATACAATGTGTGGCTAATATGGTGTTACACACGATTGTCTTGTATGTGCCATTAATTTTGCACGATTTGCAGGCCAATGTCGGCTATTGCTGGTCTTATTATTCCTTCTTGTGATGAAAATATCAGCCAGCGCTGTCAGCCTAGCTTACGGTGTCTTCCTCTGAAATAATCTCTCATAGATACCCTTTTGATAAACTGCAATCCTTTCCATGAAGTCTTGATCTACTTGCTTTAAGCCCTTTGTAACACCTTTTATACAATATGGAATGCAAAATAAATGAATATGAATATAATATGAATATGATCATAATGTTCTCATCCGAATGACCTCCATAGCTGGGCTTCAGCTTCCCCCAAGCATCGCTAAAAGAAAGAATTCCTTGCTTTTACGATTCCCGCTATGTTCACTAGATCCTCTCATCTGGTAATTTATCATCATCATTTCAGCCGAAAGCCGTCCACTGACACGGCCAAGTGTCGCCACATTGACACGGCCACGGTTCCACCTAGTAGGAGACTTCATCTGGTCACTTAAACAAAATTGCAACAAAGTATTCCACTCCTATAACCTTCGCCTATAACCAAAAAGTTTATTGAGATACAATTTATTAGAGATTGCAAATATTCGATAGTTTTTATTTTCGAATATTCGAATATTTTTTCAGTGCTATTCGAATATCATTCGAATATTTCCAAAAAATAAAAAAGCACTTAAAATATCAGCTTTTATTGCTTTCGAAAAAGGCTGCTCAATCCCAGGCCCGCGGGCCACAATATGACCTGCTAACACATTTGAATTGGCCCTCTAACAGTCGTCAACTGACGACAGTTTTTTGAAAACAGATTTCAACCAGATCGAAAAAAAATGTTTCTCCAAATGAACCCATTCTCAGTAAGCCAACATCTACCTAGAAATTACAAAAATCTTTTTTTTTATTTACTGAAAGTGTGGCCAGTCATCAGAAATTAGTTTAAAAAAAAGGTTCTATGGGTATTTTTCTATGAACTCTTGCTTGCACTTTCGCAAAATGACGCACCTAAGACGTTTTAGTGTGCCTTCAATACACTTTTATAAGTTTTCTTTTTACTAGATGGCTCGCTGGTTGACACGGGAACAAAATGTTGGCCCATCTTCTAAATAAGATGAGTAGCCTTGCTTTAGGAACTATATTTTTATGTAGATAAGTAAACCTAGCACTAGGTATTTATTCATCAAATTTAGAAGAATAAGACTTCTAAAATTTTTATAAGAATTTTGTAATTGTTTTAAGACACAAGGTTACATGAGGTTCCTCTATTATAAAACAAATTACTGATTATTAAAAATAAACAAAAAATTTACAATGTAAACTCAACATTTTTTAATTAACAAATGCGATGCATTCTTATTTATACATTGCAAATAATGTAACATAACACGAATATAATCATCGTTTATCTTTAAACAATATAAACTCGGTGTTTACTAAAATAAAAAGTATTATCAAATTCTTAAACATAGTAAGATACTAATGTTCTCAAACAAATTAAAAAGTCTTAAACTCGTTAATAATAAAAACAAAAAGTATTACAAATGTAAAGGTGTCGTTAAGACATTGCAGTATCATTTTCATATGCAATATTACACTAATAAATCAGGTTCACCAATAATATTTCAGAATTAAATCACATTTACATAATAGAATATCGAAAATCACCACAGCGCATAATAATAATTATTATTTACGTATTCTTTGAAGGTGAGACCTGAGGAAACGTAGGGCGTCTATGGAATCATTTATTTATTTGGTAGTATTCGAATATTCGAATATATTTTCATTTACAATTCGAATATAAATTTGGAATGAATATTCGGATATTCGATTGCAACGTCTAGATAAAATAACGACTAACCTTGGCCTTTTTTATGGCTCCATTTTTTTACATGACCCCAAGAACCCGTACTATAAAGAATGAATGTTTCGGAATTTCGGTCCTGTCACAAATATAAATATATTACGAACTGGTAACAGTTCTGTCACATGCTGAAAACAGGTTGCGGTCATCAGCCTAACAAGGTTAAAGATCTTTTCCTGGTTGTTTTTTTTTTATCAATGTACTACTACTAGCCTAAGCCCGCGGCTTCACCCGCTTGTAGTTCGGTTCCTCAAAATCCGTTCAGTATTTTTTTCGTAAAAGAGTAACAAACATGGATGGATGGATCCTCACAAACTTATCGCGAGACGTCTTTCCGTTCTATACAAGGCCAGAACGCAAGGGTGTGAAACTAGTCGCGTATAGATTGAAAATCACATTTTTAATCAAGGACTACACGAGTAATACGCAAATACTCGTGTAAATTTTGTAGTGGCTTAGGTAACTAGCTTGTTCCATAATATACATTGCTAGTACGCATACAAACTAATCTTGTATAAGGCGTAGTCGACGTAGGCCCGCTACGCGAGGCTCCTGTTTCTGCCTGCAGGGGTTATAGCATTTTTTTTTTCGCAAACTTAATATTTTTTATTTTTTTGGAAATTCAGTTTATTATTTTTCGTAGAATTGTAATCTAAATAAGCTCATGTTTGTTTGTTAAATACAACATTTTTTGCCGGTTACTTTTATAATAATTTTTCGATAATTAATTTAAATCAAGCTTAGTATTACAGTCAAGTCAACCGATGTGTAATCAGAATCACAGATCAAAATAATGTAACGGAAAGTAAGCAGGAGGCTCCATACAAACATACATTCAAACCCTTTTTGGATATTTCGAAAAAGAGTTTATGTTTGCCGCAAAAAATTCGTTTATTTTATTAAAATAAATTTGCTTTTTGCGGTTAATAATTGTAACTCATTTGCGGTTATCTCCATACTTTTATCCTTCCTATTAGGTACAGGTAAAGCAATTAATTAAGTACCTTGTTAAATAATTGACTTCAATATTTTATATTAATTTGCTAAGTCGAATTTTCCTATTAATTTAATAAAACACACTGTTAATGTAATGGTTGAAATCTCATACAAATAGAATATTCATAGCTATTTTACCCTACTGCGAAAAAAGAGGGTTATGTGTTTTTTTTATATATTTATACTTTCGTCTTGTATACCCGTAATCAGACAATCTAAATAGTACCTGTATCTAAATTGTCTAAAAATAAAAATAAAAAACTGAAGAGAACAATAAAATAAACAAAACCTAATTGAGAATTAATTAAACTATCCATAATTTCATTAATTAATATTATTAGATAAGGAATGATAAAATTAACTTGCTCTTTATGAGATAAAATATAAACAACAAAATTAATAATTAAGCCGAATATTTTTACATATTTGAATACTAAGCGATTTTAAATCAATTTTATTCATAAATCATTATTTTGTAGACACAATGCTTTTTTTGCAAGATTATGAATGAACAGAGTAGCTTTTGTTGAATAATTTATGCATTAAAGATAGTAAACATTGAATGGTTAGTGGTCTATTTATGAGTCATATAGAATACCATTTAAAAGCCAATTCGGTCTGGCCAGCCATACAAGGGCATACGCAGTGATATAAGCTTCAAAAGTTAAATATCGCATACCGTGGACCATTATCTGCCTATCCTTTTCCCAACCATGTTGGGGTCGGCTTCCAGTCTAACCGGATGCAACTGAATACCAGTATTCTACATGGAGCGACTGCCTACTTAAACTTCACAACTCAGTTAGTACTGGACTATACGATACCCCTTGGTAAGACTGGTTGTCAGACTTTCGGGACACTGACTACCTGTAACGACTATCAGAGATCTACAAATGACGGCCGGGACCAACAGCTTAACGTGCTTTCCAAGGCACGGACGACACTCGGTATGTAAGGGTGGTCACCCATCCACAGACCAACCTAGGCAAGCCTGGCTTAACCTAAAGATCGACCCGAGCGGCTGTTATTATTTAGCCACGAGCTCCTCGCCATCCATCGCTTTTCATTAGGCGCGATCGAGGCCCATCTTGTAATAATAAAAAAAAGACTGGTGGCCTACCTAGACAAGCTCTGCTTGACCTGATAATCGACCCGAGTGGCAGTTATTATTTAGCCACGAGCTCCTCCCATATGGTAATAAAAATAGTCCATGATTACAGTAGGTACACGACTTGATCCATGTGATTATAAACGTATTAAGGCCCTTCTAACCTTAAAATTAGCAACTCTACTTGTGGTGGTTCAAACTTCGTTTGACATACTGTTATAATAAAGTTCTAATCAGCTTGCACTACAAAGCGGTTGTATCGTCAGTCACTGAGGCCGAATTGTGCGAAATGAGTGGTTTTTTGCGATTTACAAAAAATCTATTGATTGGACTAAAAAAATAAAACACATAAGACCTGCTTTATAGTTAGTTCAGTTAGTATGCAAAGTTTCATGATCTAATTTGAAGTAGGTACTTTTTGAATACCAGCGGATTATTGTTCGTTTTGGAGGTAGGTAACTTTGGATTTTTTTTCAAAATTAATGCTGCAGTATTTTAGGCGTAACGGACGATCATGCTAAGCCTTTTGAGGGATATATATAGCCCTTAAGAGGTTTCCCTTCACTATATTGATACAGTTTCTACCATAGACTTAGTATATACTGCCGTATAGACGAACTGACAGCTCGATAAAGCGTGACCAATTTTGATTTGTCAGTGTGTGCGTTAGTTAGCGATGTACCTTTTACTTTGGAGGACTATCGATAAGTGGTTGAAGTTCGACCCTTGGAGGAAGATGTTCCATAGACTTGTCCAGATTATAATTTTTACATTATGTTAAATAAAAAAGTCTAATACATTAAAAAAATAAAACAGCCAACATTTTATTAAAAAACTTTTTTGCAAAAAAATAAAACCGACTTCTAAAAACACAAAAAAGTGAAAAATAACTTTAGCTTCAGATGTCGGTGACCTTTGTTTGATTCATTTAGTGTTTTTTTGTCACCGACTTCCGAAGCTAAAGTTATTTTTTATTTTTTTGTGTTTTTAGAAGTCTGTTTTATTTTTTTGCAAAAAAGTTTTTTTATTTTTCCATTTTTAGTTGTAATATCCTATACAAATATTTGCTATGCATTTATTTTACATTGTTAACAATACATGTCATGGTAATAGGCTTATCCCTAATAAATGGAGCTTAACACCTAAACTGTCGAAATTTGGGTGTATTGTACACATCTGCGTACCCCTCAGAGCATACAGGCGTGTTGTTACGTCATGATATTGTATAAACAATAAACATCTAAGCGATTGCAGCAATCACGACCTATTTACCATCTAGTTTTGAAGAGTTCCATTGTATTATATCTCCGAAGATCATCATCAGATCTTCACCAAATTTAAATGCGACCATCTCAGAAGTATACTCTTTAAAATAAAAAAATAATTTTGAGAATCGCTTCACAAATGAAAACTACTGGACCAAACTATGTTAAATTTTTATGGGACCAAATGGCAACTATGCCGCATCAAACTAAAAAAAAATCCCGTAAATCGGATCATAAATGTCAGCGTAATCGGGGTACATACATAAAAAAAAAACCAATCGAATTGAGATCCTCCTCCTTTTGGAAGTCGGTTAAAAATCGCTCAATACTGACCTTTAAACAGAAAAATCTTATTTAACTGGTTTCTTACAGTTTCCTTTCCTAAATTATTAAGTTTACATTCATGTTTAAGTCGAATGTCAAAGTAAATTTCTATAATGTGTTCCATTATTAAATATCTACTACGACCACTTAAAATATCTTGGTCCAAATTTTGGATCTCGAAACTCGAAAATAAGCCGAAATTATCTTCTAATATATTATAAGAAGTACAGCTTGGCAAATTGTAGATTTCCCAATACCTGATTTCATTATTTTCACGAATAACATTTTCAATCTGTAAACAAAGTTGTATCACGTCTTTGGATTCCAACCAACGCGCCCAATGAATCCCAACCATTTTCCTCGAATTATAGTATCTAGAGGGAATCTGTTGTACAAATTCTACAAAACAATAAGTTTATTTGTTAAAAGTTAATAAACTTTTTCCTGATAAAATGGTTCAGTTCACAGACGGTAAACGTAAGCTATGCTTATTTTCATAGTTAACATTATAGTATCGATAAATTTAAGTCAATCCCTAGCGTACATGTAAAATAGATTGATGAAAAATCTATTCACCAAAAACGTGTAAATTATCAACAAATGGACTTTTAGCTATACAAAATATGAAAGTAAACAAAAACATTGGTATTATTTTATATTTTATACAGGTAAAAAGGCAAATTTTAACCAAAAATAAACGCGTCTTTCTTATCAGTGACTACGTCCTGAGTATTTACTTATGAAATGTGCAATTTTCAGGTTTATGTCTATGATTAACACGACATTCACGCACAGAACAAGTAACCATTGTTTAATACAACTGTATTCACTGAAAATAAACCACGATGTACGCTAAAAATCCAAAATACTGAGAAGTTGATTCCCCGCGTGCCGACTTGTGCAGACCTGTCATTCAAAACCGGTCACAGTGATATTAGATTCGCGATCCTTTTTCATCTTGCTATATTTTCATAAGGGGTTTTCTTCTCCCTCGCACGCTTTGTTGGTCTATATTTACTAAGTCTATGGTTTCTACTAAGCGTAAGACGGCGCGATAATAATTGTCGATTGACTACTTATGACGTCACATACTGTTTTATTTTTTATCTGTGCTGTTAATATTGAACCTCGTTGCATTGATTGACCCACATCTATTTGCTTATCTCTCCGCATGTGTTCAAAGATGATAAGTAGACTTTGCACGATTATATAATTTTTGTTTGGAATTTAATCAGCTCGCTGATAAAATGTAAGACTTGATTTTATTGCTAGAAGTTATCTGTTTCCGTAAGTATTGTTGTGTATCATTATCTGCTTACAACAGTCCACTGCTGGACATAGGCCTCTTCAAACGCACGCCACCGGCAGCTGTCATCCTGTTGGTCCCAGCCACCCTGCTGGGATTGTCGCTCGCCTGAGGGCGACCCACCTTACGCTTTTCGATTCGCGGTCTCCACTCAAGAACACGTCTACACCAACGATCATCGGTTCTACGGCTAATATGGCCGCCCCCTTAGATATATATCCCTTATATATTTTCATTGCATTGAATCGAAGGCACAAACTAAAGAACGCCACCTGCCTTTCTTTATATTATTTCCGTCCACGTGGACGACGCAAAAGTACTCGCACGCACTCCCAACCGGCGTGCGTGTATGACCACGTGGTCATACACTCACGCCGCGGCCGGTTGGGAGTATTAGGCACCTGACCTGTCTGAAAAACACGTAATAAGATCTGAGTATGTCCATCTAGGGCGTACCCTTCCGGCTTTTTCACTTACATCTGCCTTGTACCTTACAGTTGTTGCCTTTCATTTCTTCCATAATTTTGTGTAAACTGAGGTTTTCACAATTGATTAGGGGTCGCAGCATGTGTTGTTCTTCCATACTTCTCTCTCTTCTTCAACCCTTGGCAACCCAATGCTGAGTGTAGGTCTCTTCCAAATCTCTCCATTTTTGGTGGTTTAGTGTCATGGATATCCAGTTTCTTCCGGCCACTTTAGTGAGATCGTCTGTCCAACTAATACATACTTCTCTATTAGCCATCAACTCTTGTGTTCCCTCACTATCCATTTTATCTTTCACTCAGTCCATCCATCGTTTCTTTGGTCATCCCCTACTGTTATAACCACCCTCATTCAACTCTGCAAATACACAAAGAAAAAGTAAGACCAAAGAAACGGTGGATGGACTGTATAAAGGATGATATGGGAAGGAAGGAGGTGTCTGATGAGATGACGAGTTATAGAGAAGTATGGAAGAAGAAGATGCTGCGTCGACTCCAGATAAATTGGAAAAAGTGCAGGAGACTGATGATGAATTCAAATCTGCAAATACTCAAACAAAATGTTCTTCAAAAGACACGATAGCTTCGCGTGAATACATTTTTTGGGTAACGTTGATTGCAATCGAGACAGAGAACCCACTTGTCTCAATTAGATTGCCAGCTGAAGTGTACTGAGTGAATCTGATTTGTCTGATTGTCGACGAGTGGCTCTTAGAGTTTTATCTTTTGAGGAAGATTGTACCTTACATGTGCACTTTTTATTCCTTGATTATGCACTTGGAGCCGCGAAACCGTAGCGGCAACATTGCCCAATCGGATTAACAGACCGCAACGGCATATTTTTTTTCGATACATAACTCTATTTAAAACTGTGACAGGCAGCAATGCCGCCGTCTCCGGAAGCGTTTCATATGAGTTCACAAAGAAAAAGGCTTGGTTTAATTAGAGATATCACGACAAAAGTCTTATGAAAATTAAAAACTACTTATCAATTGTTTTTCAATTCTTTTCAACCGATAATACATTTGTGTAAATTAAAAGTATATAATAGCACCATCCTGCTACTACTGCTAAAACATGCCACTCCATTTTGTTCCTGCAATCTCATTTCCGCAAAGTAATTAAAAGCAACCTCCGCTGTATATGGAAGCCAGCCTTCGCATTTATTAGATTTCCCATAGACTCGACTACAACTAAAAGGTGAGGCAAAAGTCCTGTCATAATGTGAATTGTATGAAATGTTGTTAGATATATTTTTTTATTAAATACGCTCTTTTTTTTTGCCGGAAAGTTGTATGTCTTATGGGTGTAAAATTGATTTCGGTGAAATGACCATTCTCCTCAGTTGTATTTTTCTGCGCATTTTACGGAATTTTGAGTTGCTACACTCCAAATTGGCGATGATTTTGACTTTCAAGTGTAAGGGTTTGTGGTAGACGTGATGTGCCGTGAGATTTCAAAAATCCCCAAATGAAGAAATTCTGGTGGTCTGGCCGGACAGTTCAAATCGTCAAAAGCAGAGATCACACGTAAATAAGCAGCACCAATAATTTTGCGTCGTTCAGGTGTATATCGCTTAATTGCTTACCCCTAGCTAGCCTGTTACGCGTCCTGTCCTGATTGAGGCATCTGTCAAAAACGGTGCGGTCTGTCGCGCCCCGCCCGCCGCGTTCAGGTCGATTCTTACCGTCGTCGTTGTCGTCGCCGTCGACTTCAATAAGCCATGCTGCACCTCTAAACTACATAATATCTATATCTTTCTAAATTTTCTGTGTGCCAATTTTCATCCAAATCTATTCGGCTGTTTTTGCGTGATTTCAGTAAAAAACTTTAGCATCTTCTTTTCTAGCATAGTATAAAACAAAGTCGCTCCCGCGGTCTGTATTGTACGCTTAGATCTTTTAAACTACGCAACGGGTTGCATCATGAGATAGAGTGATTCAAGAGGAAGGTTTATATCTACATTGCACCCGTGCGAAGCCGGGGTGGATCGGTAGTTTGTAATAATAAATCGTTGAAAGATTGACGCTGTGACATTACTTTTGCCCCACCCTGTACATTCCGTACTATACACGCGCATTGTGCTTGGGAATCATTTGATTGAACAAGAGCGGGGTTAAACTTGGAATGCCTATTGTAGTTTGTCTATGGCATCTATTTTTTGCCTGGACTATTGTCTTTCTCAGAAATGATTAATTTTATTTACTGAGACAAATACGTAGTTTGAATATTCTATTGACGGTCTTGATACCAGAAATCTGATATTAACTAGTTGGTGCAAACGCAAGATTTTTGTAAGAATCATAGATTGATTTGATGCAGATTTGTTTAAATATAATATACTTGCGGACGTCACGCGGTTTCACCCGCGTAGTTCCCGTTCCCGTGGGAGTAAGGGGATAAAATATAGCCTATGTTACTCAGGGTGAATGTAGCTTTCTAATGGTGAAAGAATTTTCGAAATCGGCGCAGTAGTTTTTGAGTAATTACAAACATACACACAAAAATACAAATCTTTCCTCTTTATAATATTAGTGTAGATTTGCAGCCAGTAGTGTTCTGGTTCGTGGGTATCTGGGTTATGGAGGTCAGATTGGCAGTCGCTCCATGTAACATACTAGTATTCAGCTGCATGAGGATGACAGATGGCGTTCTATTGTCTCTGTTTGGGTAGTCAAGCCCTTCTTCTTTAACGTGTGGTTAGTCCTAACCTGGTGTCAGAGTTTTTGTGCCGCCCAGGGGCCTCTGACATTTGGCTTAACATGCCGGCGAGAAATCTCTCTCAGGCCCAGTCAAGCCCTATCCGTAATTCATTCGCAGGATTTATTGATATGTGTCATTTAAAAACTGAAAGTAGCAATCATGGCTCCAGAACCTACGAGTATTCGTTTCATCTATACTATATATAATATTATAAAGAGGAAAACTTTGTTTGTTTGGTTGTTTGTTTGGTTGTAATGAATAGGCTCAAAAACTACTGGACCGATTTAAAAAATTCTTTCACCATTTGAAAGCTACATTATCCACGAGTAACATAGGCTATATTTTATCCCCGTACTCCCACTGGAACGGGAACTACGCGGGTGAAACCGCGGGACGTCCGCTAGTCTGATATATTTTAATAATTATTTCCTCATTTTTTACGTTATATTACGTTCTTCTATCAGGATTTTTTCAGTAGCAGCCACGGAGTCAAGATTTGTGCCCAGATTACGGCAAACGGCAATAGGTTCGCCTCATTACATGGGACTTAAACAACAACGGCGAACTCAGGGTGTACTATTAAGGTCCTTCTAACCCTAAAATTAGCAACTCTATTTGTGGTGGTTCACACTTCGTTTGAAATACTTTTAGAATAAAGTTCTAATCAGCTTGCACTATAAAGCGGTTGTTACGATTGATTGGACTAAAAAAATAAAACACATAAGACCTGCTTTACCTATAGTTAGTTCAGTTAGTACTTATGCAAAGTTTCATGATCTAAGTTAAGTACATTTTGAATACCTGCGTGCTTAGCATGAACGCCGTAGACACGAAAGAGAAACGACAAATCTTTTGTTCATCTGTCATTGAATCGACAAAATGACAGATGAACAAAAGATTTGTCGTTTCTCTTTCGTGTCTACGGCGTTCATGCTAAGCGGGCAGCGGTTTATTGTTCGATTTGGAGGTAACTTTGGATTTTTTTTCTATCGACAAAAGTTTATGGAATCGTGTTTTCGTCTCAACTTTACCATATATTTATTTCAAAATTAATACTGCAGTATTTTAGGCGTAACGGAGGATCATGCTAAGCATTGAGGGGGTATAGGTCCCATTTTTCTTTTTTTGTTCGGTGATCAAATGACTCCTCCCGCTCTGGGCGGAGCAGGAGAGAGTGTCAAGAGTTTTACTGACTAAAACCCATCCATGTTCCTTCATCGCCCTTTGTGTTCCGGGGCCACGGTATCTGTTTCGAACAGTCCCGCAACCCCGGGGGGTGGGTATAGGCCTTTTTTTTTTTTTTTTTTTTTTTTTTCGGATGGGAAATCATCAAATAACCCCTCCCGCTCTGGGCGGAGCAGGAGGGAGTGTCAGACTTTTACTGACTAAAACCCATCCATGTTCCTTCATCGCCCTTTGTGTTCCGGGGCCACGGTATCTCTTTCGAATAGTCCCGCAACCCCGGCAGGCATCGGTCCTTACGGACCCCTTCCTTTTTGCTGACTCTCTTTGAGGCGCGCGTGGAACACGAACGCGCCGTCGACACGGCCTGTCGTCATTAGACGGACGGACGGCGAGCTAGCCCATAGCCCACCGTCCACAGGCCCGCGCCTACGGTGGCCGGGGGCCACGTGGTTGTGGCCCCCGACGCCCGGGGCGTCTCCCGCGGCGGCCGGGACGTTGAGAGGTTCGCTCCCTCTCACGTTCCGCCACCTCCTTCTCTAGCATTACTGCTTCGCAGAAGGAGGTGACGGCGTCCCATTCCGTCTCGCTCCGGACCATGGCTTGCACCAGGGCCGGACGCGAGAGGTCGCCACCGCCAATCGCCGCTTCGAGGACACGGCGGTGCTCCGCCCACGCGGGACACACCTCCACCGTGTGTTCCACCGTGTCCTCCGGTCGATCCTCGCAATGGAAACACCCGGGCGTTTCCTCCCGCCCGATTCGGTGCAGGAACCTCCCGAACACTCCGTGTCCGGTTAGGACCTGCGTCAGGCGGAAGGTGAGGACGCCGTGGCGTCTCTCAAGCCACTCCTCAAAGAGGGGACTTATCGCCACTATCGTGGCGTGCCCTGCGCGGGGTTGCGACAGTCGCTCTCTCCATGTCGCCATGAGATCCCGCCGGAAGTCTGTCCGCTGAGCGACAATTTGCCGCGGCAGCGGAGTTTCCCCCCGGCGTAGCGCCTCCGCGCGCCATTCATGTAGGCGCGCGAGGACTATTGCCTCCAGATCCCATGGCGGCAATCCGGCAAGGAGGCTCGCCGCCTCGCGGGAGGGTATAGGCCCTTAATTACACTTCTGCTTAACCATTCGGCGATTAAAGCCGTGATTCTATGTTATTTAATTCCTCATGCATTTCCGCAGCTAATTCCAAGTTGGGGAATGTTTTATTACACTCACCTTGATAGTAATAGTACCTAACGATAACGTATCGGCGTCCATTACACGCTTTCAGGCTTTAATGGCATTGCGTTATGTAAACGTGGTGTCGAATAAAATGGCCGATAATGATTTATGGTGTATAGAAAATGATTCTGAAACATTTCTCCGACACTCGTTTCGCCGTTGAACGGTTCACCGACAGAACGATTCACTTTTCATTATTTCACCGAAAGAACGTTTCAACGGCGAACGATTCGCCGACCCAACTGTTCATCTGTCCCTTTTTTTTCGGATGGGAAATCATCAAATGACTCCTCCTCCCGCTCTGGGCGGAGCAGGAGGGAGTGTCAGACTTTTACTGACTGAAACCCATCCATGTTCCTTCATCGCCCTTTGTGTTCCGGGGCCACGGTATCTCTTTTGAACAGTCCCAAGCAGCAACCCCGGCAGGCATCGGTCCTTGCTGACCCCTTCCTATTGGTGACTCTCTTAGAGGCGCGCGTGGAACACGAATGCGCCGTCGACACGGCCTGTCGTCATGAGACGGAAGGACGGCGAGCTAGCCCATAGCCCACTGTCCACAGGCTCGCGCCTACGGTGGCCGGGGCCACGTGGTGGCCCCCGGCCACGACGCAGGCGCACGAGGCATATCGCCTCCAGAGCCCATGGCAGCAATCCGGCAAGGAGGTTCGCCGCCTCGCGGGCGATCGTGCGGTACCCACGGGCCAGCCTTACGGCTACCACCTTTTGGGGCGCGTTCAGGTAGTGGGCGGCACGCAGCCTCAAGGAACGCGCCCGCACCGGGGCCCCGTAATGGGCCATGGGCCGCACGACTCCCGCGTAGAGCGGCAGGAGGCGTTTGGCCCCCCTAGGTTAGGCAGGAGCCGCCTGAAGGCAGCCCCAGTCCGTTCCAGTGTGGGGGCCCCCGGGACACCGCGCGGGAGATACCCCTCTCGACATTGCCTACGCCTTCAACTCCATGCCCTGGAGCTGCATAAGGGAGGCACTTCGGTATCACCGGGTGCCGACCTACCTTCGTCGTGTGGTCGGGGACTATCTGACGGATAGAGCCGTCATCTCACCCCGGTCGCAGCGGAGAATGAAACCGGCGAGAGATGACGTGCGGTGTCACACTGTCGCATCCCTGTGCAGGGCACGCCACAGTAGTGGCGATAAGTCCCCTCTTTGAGGAGTGGCTTGAGAGACGCCACGGCATCCTCACTTTCCACCTGACGCAGGTTCTCACCGGACACGGTTGTTTCCGGAGGTTCCTGCAACGAATCGGGCGGGAGGAAACGTCCGGGTGTTTCCACTGTGAGGATCGACCGGAGGACACGGTGGAGCACACGGTGGAGATGTGCCCCGCGTGGGCGGAGCACCGCAGTGTCCTCGAAGTGGCGATTGGCGGCGGTGACCTTTCGCGTCAGGCCCTGGTGCAAGCCATGGTCCGGAGCGAGACGGAATGGGATGCCGTCACCTCCTTCTGCGAAGCAGTAATGCTAGTGAAGGAGGTGGTGGAACGTGAGATGGAGAGAACCTCACAGCGTCATCGCGGGAGACGAGGCATGGACGGTGGGCTATGGGCTAGCTCGCTGTCCTTCCATCTCATGACGACAGGCCGTGTCGACGGCGCGTTCGTGTTTCACGCGCCTCAAAGAGAGTCAGCAATAGGAAGGGGTCAGCAAGGGCCGATGCCTGCCGGGGTTGCCGAACTGTTCGAAAGAGATACCGTGGCCCCGGAACACAAAGGGCGATGAAGGAACATGGATAGGTTTCAGTCAGTAAAAGTCTGACACTCCCTCCTGCTCCGTCCAGAGCGGGAGGAGTCATTTGATGATTTCCCATCTGAAAAAAAAGGGGCAGATGAACAGTTGGGTTGGCGAATCGTTCGCCGGTGAAAGGTTCTATCGATGAAATTTTCAAAAGTGAATCGTTCTGTCGGCGAATTGTTCGCCGTTGAAACGTTCTGTTGGTGAAATAATGAAAAGTGAATCGTTCTGTCGGTGAACCGTTCAACGGCGAAACGAATGTCGGAGAAATGTTTCAGAATCATAGAAAATACACTCAATTTGTAGAGAGAGTTATTATTATTGTAGTTGTTATATGGAAAAGCAAAGGAGCTCGTGGCTAAATAATAACAGCCGCTCGAGTCGATCTTTAGGTTAAGCCGTGCTTGCCTAGGTTGGTCTGTAGATGGGTGACCACCCATTACATACCGAGTTTCCTCCGTGCCTCGGAAAGCACGTTAAGCTGTTGGTCCCGCCTGTCATTTGTGATCTTTGACAGTCGTTACAGGTAGTCAGTGGGCAGTGGCCCAAAAAGTCTGACAACCAGTCTTACCAAGGGGTATTGTATTACCCGGTACTAACTGGGTTCTGGAGGTGAAATAAACAGTTGCTCCGTGTAAAATACTGGTATTCAGCTGCATCCGGTTACACTGGAAGCCGACCCCAACATAGTTTCGAAAAGGCTAGGCCGATGATTTTTATATGGGAAAGCAATTTTCGTTTTTGAATTTTAATGTCTCCGCCATCGGACGTTCTGATAATAATCTATTCATTTTATGTTTATCCTGTGTTGTCCCACTTGTCAAAGTCATCTCTGTCTCCTTTCTAATACTCTCTACTTATCTTGCGCTAGTGTAGTCCAATCCTGCCTGATGTCCAATCTGGATAACCCCAATCATCTTGCCGTAGGCTTGTGGGACGAGTTGATGAACGACTCTACTGCCCTTGTCACATAGGGTCGGCGCAACAGGTTTTTTCTTTCCATTCTCCCCTGTCAACCGTCACACAATCATTTACACCTTTTTCCTTCATATCATTCCTCACACAATCCCTCCATCGTTTCCTTGGTCTTCCTCTCCCTCTTCATCCATCAATATGGAAGCTGATTAGCTGACCCAATGTAACTTACAAAGAGGAACAGTCCCATAAGGATTGTTGTAGAAATTTTGGTCACGCCAATCAATAAGCATGTTAGTTTAAATACTATACTAATTTGCGTCACCTTATTATACACACGTGTTTAAATATAGCACTTCGCAATTGCAGAAGTCATCATTTATTGTGAGTCAGAGTGTTATCTTGGTGTCGCAATAAACTAAGTTGGTATTTTTATTTTTCTGAAATTATGTGGGCTGTGTCGCTAGAACTCCCAGGCATTGAAGATAAGTCCTGTAGGCCTTATTAGTTATTACGTATCTTTCTGATATCCAGTGACCATCAAGCTTCGTTTGTACACCGAACTTTAATAACAACCGAGAATGTCATAATATTGGTATTACGTATCGCACTGAGTGGATATCACTTTATGGTGACTAACAGCCCGGGTACGGTGTAACGTCTTTCTCGAAAGCCACTTCAAACGATTGAATGAAGAATGACAACTGATTGTCATTAATTTGTTGTCCACTATGTTTACATAATCAAAATAATATAATTATCGATACGGAAGCGTCTGTTAAAATGAGTTACGGTGACTATCAGCCACGATTACAACCAATGACGTCATATTTGATCGCGACTGGTCATACTTAATACGAAACTAACCTTTTGTTGACAGTTATTTGATGGACAATGAGCCCAGCTACTATCATTTCGAGCGTTCAACAGAGATACGTAATAGGCCTACTGAACTTGTTCGCCGTATCAGCGAAAAGGCTTATGACAGCTATCTACAACGTCACTTGCGAAGTTGCGAATTACGTACATCGTAAATGACATCACGCAAAATCATGCATCGCGGAATCAGCGTTATAACACGTGTCATGTGGATGGGTGACCACCCATTACATACCGAGTTTCCTCCGTGTCTCGGAAAGCACGTTAAGCCGCTGGTCTCTGCTTTCATTTGTAGATCTTTGACAGACTTGACAGGTAAGTAGTCAGTGGCCGTGACCCGATAGTCTGACAACCAGTCTTGCCAAGGGGTATCGTATCACCCAGTACTAACTGGGTTATGGAGGTCAGATAGGCAGTCGCTCCATGTAAAATACTGGTATTATACTGGTAGGTATTCAGCTGCATCCGATTCGACTGGAAGCTGACCCCACCCACAGATGACGATGAGGCTTATTCCTTTTCTCTTCTTGAAAGTTGTGTTCCCTCAACAATTGGAATCGAACCTAGGGCCTCAATCTCAGCAGTCGCGCTTTTGCGACCACTAGACCATTAAGGAAGCCAGTAACGTCGTACGGGCGTACCATAACAATATCGACAAAAAATTCCAAATAGCTAGCAACATTCCATATCACGGATGAACTGCAACCTTCGTAGAATGAGTTCAGTGTCAGCCCCAAGGTCCTAGGGAACAGGTAGTGTTGCTGAAGTGGATGCTGGCAATATGCCAGAAGCCGCAGTCGTACTAGCCTCAATTGTGGACGTTATGTGCAGAGCGATAAAGTTGAAAGTAGACTGATGAATGAGTTTGACCGAGTTTTTCTGGTTAATGATCTAGTCTAGATTCAAGCGATGGATGATTTGTTGGGTATCTTGACATGAGTGCTATGTATGTGTTGTAACAATTTGTTTATGTTATGTTTGATTGAGTCGTTTTTTTTTTGTTGGGAAAAATTGAGTGTTTTTGTGTCAGTTTTAGGGATATTTATTAAATTGGTTACGGTTTCACCGGCCTCTTGATTTGCTTGGCTCCTAAGGGCCGTAGCTTGATGTTAAATCTAATACTTATCTATACTAATATTATAAAGCTGAAGAGTTTGTTTGTTTGTTTGAACGCGCTAATCTCAGGTACTACTGGTTGGAATTGGAAAATTCTTTTAGTGTTGGATAGTCCATTTCTTGAGGAAGACTATAGGCTATATAAAATCACGCTACGACCAACAGGTGCTGAGCAGCGAGGGTGATACCGCGGGGTACAGCTATAAGCTATATTATGTGACGCAGACGAAGTTGCGCGGGTCAGCTAGTAGTAGCCTATAACTGTCCTAAATGGGCTATCAAAGAAATGCAAAAATAATAAAATCTGACTATAGTTCCAGAAATTAGAGCGTTCTAACAAACACACAAACTACATACGTATGATAACATCACGCCTGTAATCCCCGAAGGGTTAGGCAGAGGTCTACCTAACAGTACTCCCACATTTCGCCAAAGTACCTAATAGGGGACGAGCCTATTGCCAACAACCAGACTCAGATCCAGACTCCATGGCTGCTTCTGAGAAATTCCTGAAAACCCAATAACACTTAGCCCTACCATGGAATCGAACTCACAACCTTATGCTCAGTCGCACTTGCGACCACTAGCCCAACGAGCTAGTCAAACACACAAACTCATCAGCTTTAATCCTGCTTAAATCAACACTAATATCATAAAGAGGAAAGATTTGTATTTTTGTATGTAAGTAACGAATAAACTTAAAAACTACTGGACCGATTTCAAAAATTCGTGTGCCGTTAGAAAGCGACATCTTTACCGAGTAACATAGGCTGTAAATTATATTGATAACATGCAAATTAGCCGAGATATCACAATTTTCGCAGACGAAGTCGCGGCCGAAGTGCTAGTAAATAATATTTTTTTCTTTTTAGGGTTCCGTACCCAAAGGGTAAAAACGGAACCCTATTACTAAGACTTCGCTGTCTGTCCGTCTGTCTGTCCGTCTGTCTGTCCGTCACCAGGCTGTATCTCATGAACCGTGACAGCTAGACAGTTGAAATTTTCACAGATGATGTATTTCTGTTGCCGCTATAACAACAAATACTAAATATAGTCAATGGTACGGAACCCTTCGTGTGCGAGTTCGACTCGCACTTGGCCGGTTTTTTTTTCTTTCTTAAATCGGACTCAAGCTGATGCAAGAGTTTACATCAACCTCAAATGAACCGTAAGACAAATAATTAACGAAGTTAAAAAACAATAATCATTGTGAAATGCAATGAAATAAACAAACTATTACCCTCTATAACGATAGCCAACAAATTCTTCTTCTAAATAAAAAAGCACGCATTGACTGCATGTTGTACTAGAAGCAGAGAGGAATATTTTAAGTGTATTTTAGAACTGTCTTACGTGAATTTAGTTTTTCTCGTTGTGAGGATGTTGGCGGGCTGAAGTTTGTTTCGTGGGTTAATGACATCTATACATATAATAAATCTGTAGAAAAATAGTTTTTGTACATCGAAAATATTTTGAAAAAAATTGCCAGGGTGTTAAAGGATAAGCAACAGAACCCATTTCTAGCATTTTTGGAATTTTTGTCTGTTTGTCTGTTTCGATGATCAAGCATCACGTAAAATATACGAAACCAATATAGATAACTTTTACCTACTGGTTCGAATTAAAAAAAAACTTTTAGTGTTGGATAGTTCATTTATTGAGGAAGGCTATAAGGTTATCTAACATCACGCTACAACTAATAGGAGCGAAGCATCAATGATAAATGTTGCAAAAACGGGGAAAATTTATTTCTTTCGAGAGCTTCCATTGCGAGCGATGAGTTACGCAACAATCATGTATGATGGAATTGTACCTCTTATAAAGTTAAAAAAAAAAACCGCGATAGCATAATGTCTATCTTTTAAGGTTGAGTCATACTCTCTCTAACCCTCTCTCTCATGTGACGCAGACGAAGTTGCACGGGTCAGCTAGTTTTTAAATAAATCAGTAGTTTTGTAGAAGGAAAATATCGGTGAAGGAAAACATCGTGAGGAAACCAGCATGCCTGAAAGATATTTCTCGACCAAAGTCAGAGATCCATGTGATGGGTGGCACAAAAAATCTGACACCAGCACGCACGTAGTATAAACCACCGTAGAAACGGGTTTTGTCGACGGAAGAATCGACAAAATTACAACGTTCTTTTCATTTAGTCGATTCTTCCTGGGGCACTAACCACAAGAAAAAAGAAAGAAATCGTTTTGTAGATTTACCTATAGAATTAGGATTTACGACGATGTGAAAGTATGAGTTTTGAGATTCTGTAGGTATAATCTTTTGTTTACAGTGTTCAGATATCGAAGTTTACAAGATAAAGTACTGATCTTTTAATTAAATTGTTTTTGGGGTCAAGAACCGCATGTTTATTAACTACAGGCGGGCCTTGACCCCAAAAACAATTTTTAACAAATTATATTTTGTTTTATCGAATTTCGATATCTCGATCTCCATCATCTCTGCCAAGTTTCGCTAGCTAGGTAAAGTTGACCCTATAATATTATGTATTCTCAGTATTGAAGTGTCTGTCAGAATCTTTTTCAAAATATTATTATTAGTAGTCTGCAGTGTCGTTTAGTGTGAGACACTTCAGACTCTCACAACAAAACAAAGGCCTCGGCACTTATCGGCATCACATGTCTGTATTACTCGGGGAAAAACATTGACCTGATCAAATAAATATTTGATTATTACATCGTGGCACTAAAACAACGTTATCACTTATCAAAACCTATAAGTAGTCTTGTATTTCGTAGTTCGTACTCCATGCAATGCGATGCGCCGCTAGAAACTTCACATTTTCCCTTTTAGTTAATCTAAAGGAAAATGTGTCTTCGTCGTCCGTCTTACTTAGTACATTATCAAAATAATTATAAGTAAAATACACCATTAAAGATACTAAAATTACCTTTTTTATTAGTTTTCTGCGCCGTAGATGCCGATTTTTACCCGACTGCGCGTAGCAAAGGAGGGTAATGTGTTTATCAGTCTATGTATGTATGTATGTTTCTTTCTATGTGGCGTTCTAGAGACCAAATGCGTAGGCCGATTTTGATAATTCTTACGTCAATCGATAAGTCATAACCTTGCGAGTGTCACTAAAGACATAACAGTAATCAAAATTCACCACAGCGACAACCAGACGCCATATTGTCAAAATGAAAAAAAAAAAAGTTGATGAACTATGTCAAGTGGGGGTTGAATAGGTATTTTAAAATCATCTTTAGGTTTCTTTTATCATTTTTCATAAATAATAATATTTTTTTTTATAAATAATAGTTTAGGGGGCGTCCATAAATTACGTGAGGTGTTTTTTTTAATTTTCTGCCCCTCCCTCCCCCCCTGGTGAGATGTCGTGAGATTTTATTCAACCCCCTCCCCCATCTCCCAATCTCACGTGAGATTTTTCAAAATGTGAGTTTCTTACGTAAACGTGTTGGATTGTTATTGTAAAAAGAAAAAAACAAATTTGCTTCGTGCTTTTATTTACGACTAGTTATGACTAGTAATCAATGTTGCTGAGAGTTTAATTATAAGTGTAATATGTTTCAATCAGAAAAAAAATTGCGTGATATTTGCCGAGACCCCCCCTCTCTCCAACGTAAGATTAGATGAGATTTGACTCGACCCCCTCCCCCCCTTAAACACCTCACGTAATTTATGGACGCCCCCTTAGGATATATAACGATTTAAAGTTGTTTAACAAAGCAATCATTCTCGCTAATTCTTACTTATTGATTTAAGTTTTTATTTCAAGTATTAACGATATACAAACAAAAAAACAGTGAAAAAGCATGAAAAACTAATATTTTTGGTAAAAAAATAACTTTTATTCATCGCCAAGTCGCCGAGAAAAAAAAGTTTACCACCAAGCTCGATAGATGGCGTTGTACATTTGATGCACGTTTCTGAATCGCGGTGTTAAGATTCTCCGCGTCTACTAATTGAATTCTTTGTTATGGATTTAAGTTTTCATACTTTACAACTGATTTTAGCTCACAGAGAGAATAGTTAACTGACTTTAGTACACGTACGTATATTTGAAAATACTTAATTTGGATTCCTATTGTTTTTTGTTATCATCATTACATTTCTGTCACCAAAACTATTACGATTCGGACTAAAGGGACTAATCATCAGTAGTTTAGATTAGACCACCGCAAGTTACTTAATAATCCCCACGATATTAACTCCCTCAATGAAATGACTAGATTGCGAAATTTACCATCTTAAAACGAAGTCAATGAATCGTGACTAAAAAGTATAAAATAAAAAATAATAATTTAAAGAAAAACAAAAAACCCGACTGCGTAAAAACTAAAAAGAAAGAAACAAGCCACTGGGCTTGTTTCTTTCTTTTTAGCCCATTTAAATTTTGCCAATCAAATCTTCCCGAGGGGCCCCGACTGTGAGTCGTTCTGTTCTGCATTCGAATTTATGATTTGTTTTATGTGTGTATCGATTATAAAACTATTTCAATTGTGTAGTTATTTAGTATTACTTAACAGAATTCTAAACTACTGGGCTTGTTTCTTTCTTTTTAGTTTTTACGCAGTCGGGTTTTTTGTTTTTCTTTATTTTTTTTATTTTTTTGCGTTTCTATAGATTCAAACGCGCGTAAAACACGATACAAACGCGCGTGCGTAGCGCTTTCGACACTCGTTTGAAGCCCGTACAAAGGGTCAAAGCCAACGTAAGTAATGTTGTCTCAACCGACGCCATTGTACAGCTGACGAGGAGTCTCTGACCAAAACGCGGAAGCTACAAGCACGGTAATATCATAATATTACCGTGCTACAAGCAGGGACCGTCCGGATACTCGTTGAAAGGGTTTTTGAAGGGGTTTTTTTAAGCGCTTAAAAAATAAACCCTATGATAAATGTTACACCCTCGAACGGGTGCAATGTTAGCCCTTCCGAACGGGTTACCCTTTCAATACCCTGTAACACTGTAACAAGGTAAGTCATTCCAACCCAAGACATTGTAATAAGCACTCTTTGTAATCGACATTAGTTTGAAAATTGCCTAACCACGACCGCACGTGACATCTCACCGCCCGGCGGCGCCTTTGTGGCGTGTACCGAGCGACTTGTAAACATGGAATAATGATTATTGTTTTAATGATTTTACAGTGCAATTTTGCTTGTCGCACACGCTAAATATTGTAATAATATTTCTTTTTTCGTGTCCAAACTTGTTTATTCCCTTAATTCGTCATTTGATTCTGAACTCAGACGGAACTACGGAAATCGGAAGTATAATTAAAAGAAGATATGCAGTATTTTGTTTGCGTGTTCTAGTAAATGTGCGTTTCGACCGCGCGGCCACGGCGTTTTTTCTTTTTTTTAATATGTCAAGATTGCGTTCATCAAAGTTATTGTTAAAAAGTTATAAGGGTTGAAACCCTTATAACTTTTTAACCATAACTTCGACAAATTTATGGTTTTAGGAATAAACTTTTACAATTTTTCACAAAATCTAGTAGCAGTTTTTTTTTTTTAATAAAATGCCACAGCCGAGGCGAGATGCTGTACACCGATATTAATACACCGATATAAAATTCAAGTTTGGTGGCTTGTCCTAGTTCCATATTTTGATAAAATTGCGTTCACCAAAGTAACAATTTAAGGTACAATAAAAAATAAACCTTTTTCTTAGTTTATGCATACGACACAATCATTATCTAAAAACAATTAACCATATTAGAAAAACCAATTTAAAAGCACAGGACACTCGATCAAAGTTTGTCCAAGCCAAACTCAAAATTTTGGTGGCACTTTTTAACTTACTATAACATGAAGTTTCGTGCGTGTGCGACGTCGTGTTTTTTTTTATTTCGCACTTCTCGGTCGTGCGCTGGACTTGCCCGTAACAGGTGTGTGATTAGTGCTGCGATTACCCGATAAAAACGTAAGTATTCATCTTGGGTGGCACGGGGCACAAGAATTGTTTAATTTTGGTGGATTGGTTTTGCTGTTGATTATAACGTGTTTTAATAGTAAGCTACACGTTATAGCTAGTGATTTGGGTAATGCATAAATCATTGATATTAATTTAAATGTAACTTAAAACCCCTGTTTTTAAAGATTTTTTTTATGCCTGGTTCCAATTTTGGTGGCTTTGGTGGCGTTTTCACGTATTGTTTGTACATATATAGCCAGGTTTTACGTTGCTAGGCAGTTTCAATAGCAAACAAATAAATATTATGTAGGTACTTGGCAGTAAGTAAGACCTATTATTAGAAGGCTAGCATGCTAAAGATGAAGTTTCTTACTTTTATTTTGTTGCTTTTTAGAAAGCCAATACAGACTAATTAAAAGAGGCTGCTTAAAAAGAGAATGGATGAAAGAAGAAGAAAAACATGAATAATGTTTCATCATCAGCCTACACGGCACGCCACTCAACTCGATTCTCAGCAACTCTCATCCAGTTGCTACCAGACACCTTGTGAAAATTGTCACTCCAGTCACTCGAGTTAGAGGGCATCCCACCTTACGTTTGCCAATTCGCGGTCTCTACTCTAGAACACGTCTACCCCAACGGTCATCGGTTCTACGGCTAAATGACCGATCCATTGTCAATTTGTCACTTCAGCTTACTTATTCTGTGAGCTATGTTTACAACTCTGGTTCTCTGTCGGGTCACCTCGTTCGAGAGACCCACCCCATCTTTTTTTTTTTTCGAATGGGAAATCATCAAATGACTCCTCCCGCTCTGGGCGGAGCAGGAGGGAGGGTCAGACTTTTACTGATTAAAACCCATCCATGTTCCTTCATCGCCCTTTGTGTTCCGGGGCCACGGTATCTCTTTCGAACAGTCCCGCAACCCCGGCAGGTATCGGTCCTTGTGGACCCCTTCCTTTTGCTGACTCTCTTTGAGGCGCGCGTGGAACACGAACGCGCCGTCGCGTCGACACGGCCTGTCGTCATAAGACGGCCGGACTGTGAGCTAGCCCATAGCCCACCGTCCACAGGCCCGAGACCCACCCCACCTCAGAGAGACTTTAACACAGCCCGTTCCATAGTTTGCTGAGCGACCTTGAATTTATGGACCAGCCGTACCGTGAGTGTCCACGTTTCGACCCCGTAGGTCATGACAGGCAGGACGGGCTAGTAGAAGACTTTCCGTCTTTAGGCACTGTGGAAACGCGACGAGAACACCGGACGAAGTTTTCCAAATGCCAAGCTCAGCTGAATTCTTCTGTGAGTCTCAAAGTTGTTCTTACCGAACTTCAGATTTTGCCCGAGATACGAGTATAAATATTCTCGCACAACCTCAAGAGGATCGCCATTGTCAAAAATAGTTCTGGGAAGACTTCAGAACTGATCAGCCCGCTCATCTGTCATTTTGTCGATTCAATGACAGATGAACAAAAGATTTGTCGTTTCTCTTTCGTGTATAAGGCGTTCATGCTAAGCGGGCAGGTCTCGACAGTCAAACGAAGCCTTCTAATAGTCCACAAATGCAAGACAGCGGCCGATTATACTCTTTGGATTTGTGTACGTTTAGCCGCAGAGTGTGGATGTGGTCTATGGTGCTGCATCCTGCTCAAAACCCGGTATGCTCCGGTGGCTGGAAGTCGTCGCTAGACGATTCGTGACGACTCTTGAAAACAGCTTATAAACGTGGCTAAGGAGCGATATGGGTCTGTAATTCTTTAATAGGGTCTTGTTCCCTTTCGTAAAGAAATGAACGACCACGCCCTTTCTGCACGCTTCTGGAGTTCTCCCAGAAAAACAGGACCGAGTTGTCGAGATATTCTCCTGCCTGTCATGACTTACGGGGTCGAAACGTGGACACTCACCGTACGGCTGGTCCATAAATTCAAGGTCGCTCAGCAAGCTATGGAACGGGCTGTGTTAAAGTCTCTCTGAGATGGGGTGAGTCTCGGGCCTGTGGACGGTGGGCTATGGGCTAGCTCACAGTCCGTCCGTCTCATGACGACAGGCCGTGTCGACGGCGCGTTCGTGTTCCACGCGCACCTCGAAAAGAGTCAGTAAAAGGAAGGGGTCCACAAGGACCGATACCTGCCAGGGTTGCGGGACTGTTCGAAAGAGATACCGTGGCCCCGGAACACAACGGGCGATGAAGGAACATGGATGGGTTTTAATCAGTAAAAGTCTGACCCTCCCTCCTGCTCCGCCCAGAGCGGGAGGAGTCATTTGATGATTTTCCATTCGAAAAAAAAAAGGTCCACCCCACCTTTTTTTTTTCGTCTCTCCAACGAGGTGACCCGACAGAAAACCAGACTTGTAAACATAGCTCACAGAATAAGTAAGCTGAAGTGACAATGGATCGGTAATTTAGCCGTAGAACCGATGACCGTTGGGGTAGACGTGTTCTAGAGTAGGGACCGCGAATTGGCAAACGTAAGGTGGGATGCCCTCAGACTCGAGTGACTGGAGTGACGATTTTCACAGGGTGTCTGGTAGCAACTGGATGAGAGTTGCTGAGAATCGAGTTGAGTGGCGTGCCGTGTAGGCTGATGATGAAACATTATTCTTGTTTTTCTTCTTCTTTCATCCATTCTCTTTTTAAGCAGCCTCTTTTAATTAGTTTGTATTGGCTTTCTAAAAAGCAACAAAATAAAAGTAAGAAACTTCATATTTAGCATGCTACCCTTCTAATAATAGGTCTTACTTACTGCCAAGTACCTACATAACATTTATTTATTTGCTAATGAAACTGCCTGGCAACGTAAAAACTGGCTATATATGTACAAACAGTAAGTGAAAACGCCACCAAAGCCACCAAAATTGGAACCAGGCATAAAAAAAATCTTTAAAAACAGGGGTTTTAAGTTACATTTAAATTAATATCAATGATTTATGCATTACCCAAATCACTAGCTATAACGTGTAGCTTACTATTAAAACACGTTATAATCAACAGCAAAACCAATCCACCAAAATTAAACAATTCTTGTCCCCCGTGCCACCCAAGATGAATACTTACGTTTTTATCGGGTAATCGCAGCATTAATCACACACCTGTTATGGGCAAGTCCAGCGCACGACCGAGAGGTGTGAAATAAAAAAAAACACGACGTCGCACACGCACGAAACTTCATGTTATAGTAAGTTAAAAAGTGCCACCAAAATGTTGAGTTTGGCTTGGACAAACTTTGATCGAGTGTCCTGTGCTTTTAAATTAGTTTTTCTAATATGGTTTAATTGTTTCTATATAATGATTGTGTCGTATGCATAAACTAAGGAAATGGTTTATTTTTTATTGTACCTTAAATTGTTACTTTGGTGAACGCAATTTTATTAAAATATGGAACTAGGACATGTTGAAGTAATGTAATCGTACTGGCTGTACGTTCATAGAAATAAGACTCTTTATATATTTGAATGTTTAAAAAAAAAAATGATGACGTATTCTTGTGTGTGACATTGTCTTTAAATAAATAAAATTGTTTGCTTCCACAAAAATACAACAAACGGTTATGGGCCCAGAATAGATAATTTTATTACGTTTTTAGTGCTCGTAAATATTTTTTTTTAAATAGAGTAAAATATTTTTTGCGCTGTAATACAATGTCTGAGGGTGACAATAACGTGCCTTCGACCTACGCGGGTTCAGGGGCCTCCCTTGCTTCCATCAAACAGTTGCATGGAAAAGATGGATTCAGTCAGTGGAAGTTCAAAATGCGTATGTACCTGTTGCACGAGGACTTGTGGTCTACAGTTGTGGGGTATGATGTCGAAGACAGTACATCGGTAGCGGTAAGAAAAAAAAAGAGATCTTAAAGCTTATACCAAGATGTGTCTGACTTTGGAAGGTGGAGCGATTACCCATGTACGGGCTTGTAAAACTGCAAAGGAGGTCTGGGACGCCTTAGCAAATGCCTATGAGGATAAAGGTATGGGTAGGAAGTTGGCGTTAGAACGAAAGCTGTATAGATATCAATTACTTGATTTTGGTTCGATTGAAGACTATATCAATGCTGTCATTAGCACTGCTCAGGACTTGGCAGATATAGGGCGACACATTGATGATATGTCTATAGGAGCAATTTTACTTGGAGGTTTACCACCAGAGTTTGACCCCTTAGTAATGGCCCTGGAGAACTCAAATATTCAGGTAACATCTGAATTAGTAAAGCAGAAATTACTAAACGAAAGCGCCAAACGAGAGTCAAAGGAATTGGTTCTTGCAACAAATGAAAAAATGAAGCCGCTTAAAGCTGCAGAAAGAAAAGTTATTTGTTACGAATGTAAAGAACCGGGACACAAACGTCCAGATTGCCCAACCAGGAAGAAAGGAAAACAGAAAAGGCAGAGAAAAAGTAAAAATAACAGTAAGGAGACAACACTTATTTCGGCCTTGGGTGTTGGAGGTAATCTAGTTCAAACCGACTGGTATGTGGATTCTGGAGCCTCTTCACATATGTCCTGTATGAAAGAATTGTTTACCAATTTAAACATGTCTGAAAGCAAGAACATAACTCTAGCAAACAATAGAGAGATAATTTCAGCTGGCGTCGGTGAAGTGTTACTTGTAAAAGACAGTAAGTTAAAATTAAATGGTATCAAAGATGTTCTTTACGTTCCTGAGTTACGTACGAACTTAATTTCAGTTAGTAAGGCTGTTGAAAAGGGTTTAACTATTGTTTTTGATAAGAAAGGTTGTTCACACTACTTCAAGTTTGTGGCATCGGCGACTTGGTCATCTGTGCCGCGTTGCATTAGAACATCTACGTCATGGCAAAGCTAAAGGTATTGAATATTCTTCTTTAGATAAAAACCCTTGTATAGCCTGTATTGAAGGAAAACAAAGTAGAAAACCCTTCAAAACTATTGATTATAAGAAAGGCAGCAGAATTTTAGAAACTATACATTCTGATGTCTGTGGCCCTTTTGACGTAATGTCATTAGGTTCAAATCGGTACTTGGTTACTTTTATAGACGATTTTTCTAGAATGATTTTTTCTTACTTTATACCGTCTAAAGCGCATGTTAAGAAAAAGTTTATAGAATTCGAAGCTCTGGTTGAAAGGGAAACTTCTTTCAAGATAAGAAACTTGCGTACCGACAACGGGGGTGAGTATGTTAATGGTGAATTCGAAGCATATTTAACTTCAAGGGGAATTAAGCATCAGACTACTGTCCCGTATTGTCCTGAATCCAACGGTGTCGCTGAAAGGACAAATAGGTCCTTAGTGGAGAAAGCTAGGTGCATGTTACAAGATAGTAACCTACCAAAGACTTTCTGGGAAGATGCGGTACGCACTGCTACTTATTTGAAAAATAGATGTCCACATAGAGCTTTAGATAACCGTACTCCGTATGAGATATGGTTCAACAGAAAACCCGATATCTCCCATCTACGAATATTTGGTTGCCGTGCATACGTTCATGTGCCGTCTTGCGATCGCCAAAAATTAGATGCGAAAGCGAAACAGTACATATTTGTTGGTTATTGCGATGACAACAAGTCGTATAGGTTTCGTGATCCCACCAATATAAGAAAAAGTATCAAAGGGCGGGATATAGTGTTTTTAGAGAATTGTTTCACAAACGCTGAGATAGGGGACGAGTCACATCGTCATAGCATTATTCTCTCCTCTGATAACAATAATTTACAGGTACAAAGTGGGTCAGCTGATCCTGTAGCAAGTACAAGCACTGCTGCTGCTGAACCATCCCTATCTATGGCCTATCCTCTTCCTGAAACTCCAGTAGTACCTGTTGAGGAAGAAGAGACGCACATGGAACCTGAAAGGAGGTACAAATTAAGGGATAGAAAGCCTGTAAATTACTGTTCCGTTTGTTGTTGTTCAGCGATGCAAAGTGGTGAGTTGAAAGATGAACCTTGTTCTTATTCTGATTCTCTTTTACGTCCAGACAAGGACATGTGGATTACTGCAATGGAAGACGAATATAATTCCTTAATTTCTAACGGTACTTGGACCTTAGTAGAAAACACAGGACAAAAAATCATACCGTGTAAATGGGTATACAAGTTAAAACGTGATTCTGAAGGTAAAGTGAGTAGATACAAAGCACGTTTAGTCGCAAAAGGTTTTCGTCAAAGCTACGGACTAGATTACGAGGAAACTTTTTCGCCGGTGGTTCGTTACTCGTCGTTAAGGGTTTTGATTGCACTAGCCACTGAACAGAATTTAAAAATGCATCATTTAGACATAGACACAGCTTTCCTTCACGGAAAACTGGAGGAGAAGGTTTTTATGGCACAACCTGAAGGTTTTGTAGCTGAAGGTCAGGAGACCAAAGTATGTCAATTACATAAGTCTCTTTATGGTCTTAAACAGGCTGCCAGAGCCTGGAACAAAAGGTTAGATGAGGTGCTTCATAATTTAGGCTATAATAGATTAGAGTCTGAGCCCTGCGTCTACATAAAAAGGAGTAATAGTATCGCTATACTAGCAGTTTACGTAGACGATTTGATCTTGATTTATAATAAAGAAAATGAATTGTCTTTCTTGAAGAACGGCCTAAAGGATTTTTTTGGTGTCAAGGATCTAGGTGAACTTAGTTATTGCCTTGGTTTGCATGCCGTTAGGGAAAAGGGAACTAATGATGTGAAGGTAAATCAAAATCGTTACATATTAGAAATGTTGGACCGTTTTAATATGGCGGAGTGCAAAACTGTTCCTACTCCTATGGACATTAGTGTTGACCTGCGTTCTCAGACTGAACCAGCTGTCAATGCCCCTTACCAAAACTTAATCGGTTGCTTGATGTTTTTAGCTATCAATACAAGACCCGACATTTTGTTTGCCGTTAATTTCTTAAGTCAGTTCAATAAGAATCCTATGCAGGCGCATTGGACTGCTGCTAAACGTGTCCTGCAGTATTTAAAAGGTACGTTGGACTACGGTCTTACATTTAAAAGGACTGGAGAACCCTTACGTGGTTTTGTCGATGCCGACTGGGCCAACGGTGGTGACAGGAGATCGTATACAGGTTACGTATTCAAATTAGCGAATGCACCAGTATCGTGGGAGTGTAAAAAACAACCCACGGTTGCCTTGTCGTCCACAGAGGCTGAGTACATGGCGTTGTCCAGTGCTTCTAAAGAAGCTGTTTATTTACAGCGTCTTATATCTGAGATAACAGGTGAGTCTTTTCCGGTAACTATCTATAATGATAACCAAAGTGCGCAAAAGTTGGCACAAAATCCAGTTCATCATAATAGGACTAAACATATAGATGTCCGTTACCATTTTGTTAGGGAGTTAGTCGAAAATAATAAAATAAAATTAGCTTATTTGCCTACGGATAAGATGTTGGCAGATGTTTTAACCAAAGGGTTGAGTCGATGCAAACACCAACGTTGCGTGTCTGATATAGGCTTAATGATATCATAAGATGTTTTATTTGCTATTATTTGTATTATTTTTGACTTGTTTAGTGCTCTGTGTTTTTATAAATTAATGTCACTGTCATTGTGAAGTACAGTCAGGTTGATTTACATGTGTGTACCTGTTTGTACAGTCATCAGATGAAATTTGTAGCCTTTTCCGATTAAGGGGAGGGTGTTGAAGTAATGTAATCGTACTGGCTGTACGTTCATAGAAATAAGACTCTTTATATATTTGAATGTTTAAAAAAAAAATGATGACGTATTCTTGTGTGTGACATTGTCTTTAAATAAATAAAATTGTTTGCTTCCACAAAAATACAACAAGACAAGCCACCAAATTTGAATTTTACGGCGATTTTTTTTTCTTGATTATTTATAAACACTTATAACAATAAAAATTGTGACCCTAGTTGCACCAAATAACGTTTACTAAAAAAATAATTTAGAAACATACTATCATTTTACACCGAGATTCTCAACGTGGACACGTAAAATTTACTGCTTTGATATTCACTCAAATGCAATTTATGTGGCAATGCCATGAAGGTAAGGGTTTATACTTGTTAAGTTGCCTATCGTAGGTAAGTACTAATTAGTATTAGTACTTACCTACGTGAAAGAAGAAGTAGTCTAGGTACTTACTTATTCATCCTAAATATTAACAATTTAACCTCGCGCTTATCTTTATTTTGTCGTCACTTGTTGTCAAATTCGTAATAATATGAGGCCCCGCGCGCCGCTCGGGTGCAAGTATCCCCCACCTACTTGCAGCTTAAGTTTATAAGGTAAGTCAGGGTAACACGAAAAAAAGCTTTTCGTGAAGGTAACCTCTTCACAGGCTTAAGTCATTGACGGGGTTAACCCCTTGAAGTGGTTACCATAATGAAACTGTTACCCATTTCGCTGGGTTTCGAGCATGTAACTCGAACAAAAGGTAACACTGCGATATGAGCTACCCCATGTACGAGTTACCCTGTCAAAAGGCTTAACCCTTAAGCGGGGTTGTCCGGTCCCTGGCTACAAGTGACTACAGCGCGTCTATATCGCTGTATCTGCGCGTATCCGTGCAGTAGACGCGCGTTTCACGATCGCCCGTGTGCTTAGGTTACAAGGTTGCGTTCAAATCTCGTTTGAAGTGCGTATACGCGCGTCATCTGCGTGTTTAAAACACGCCGTGTGCTAGGGGCCTAACAGGCACTTTTGAATGTCAGAGAAACAAAGAAAACGTAGCTACATTCAAAAGGCATAATAACTTGTGAAAGTACTGTAGTTGTACGTTGTACAGTCCAATTCGTAGATCTCTATGGAAAAGAATGGGTAAGAAACTCCATGGATACTCTTTTATAAATCAAAATAATAACGTTCTGTTTATTTCGGCGCTAAGATACATAAAAATCGTCCATAGTAAATTACTTTATATTCAGCCTCCAGACCGTGTCTGTTTATCCGTTGCTTTCTCAGAAACTAGGCTGTGTAAAATCGTTATTTTTCGTCAACTATAAATCTATTTGTCCCCTTTCTCTAATGTACCTCGTGCATCCCGTTTTCTTTAAGTGTTTTTGTATTTTTATCCGACTGCGAAAGAATGTGGGGTAATGTGTTTGTTTCAGGCTTATTATAAGTTTCCTCGCATGTCGGACAAACCGTAAAATAATAATAAAATCTTTAAAATATTTTGCTTACGGCAACATCTTTGTCATTCTGTGGTTCCTGCGTTTCCCATTGTCATAAAAAACAACTCTTATTGACTATTGGATAAAAGTGAACCCACCTATGAATAGATTGACTTGATTATACTAAAACCTTCGTACTTCGTCATAGGTCATCTAGCAATAGCTACATAAAAACCTACGTCATTCTTCTTTATTATTAGATAGTGTGGGTTTGTCTATAGGTGTCGCACAATCTCGGAAACTACTAGACTGATGCTGAAAATTATTTCCGTTGCGAATGTTCTCATTTTTCAAGACGTTACGGTTCTTAATATATTCTTTTAAATGGGTTTATAGCGATAAATTGAGGCGCATAATGATGGTTTTCAGCGAATAATTAAAAACACTTGCTTATGCCCGCGGCTTCGCCCGCGTGAAGTTCGATAATTGTTCCATGGGATCATACTACTGGGATAAAAACTATCCTAATCCTATGTGTTAGTCCAGGTAATATAGTATAGTTGGTCCCAGTTAAGATAAGAATAGCGGTCATTGACCCACCTACATATATGAAACTTCATAACTTTGAAAACCAAAAATAAGCCTGTTCAAATTTTGAATCGTCATCTATCGTGATCTTCAGCATTTTTTGTAATGAAAAACGATACATGATTTATTTGTTTTGGTTCGTACGAAGAGATATTAGGGTAAGGGCAATGACCGCTATTCTCATCTTAACTGGCATCAACTATATCTGTGTTTAGTAGGATATAGTTGGAGTAGGATAGTGGTTCACATTCTATTCCATTGTAACAGAGGTAAGGGCTGGTATAACTCAACCACCCGTGATCATCATATCCTTATCATAATTTATTTGGGGCAATTGCAGTATGTCTTCATTTCCCATACACCCGTCATCTCGGTCTCATTCTTTTCCGAGCCATGGGCACCGCCTTCCGTACAACTCTATCGGTTCTTCGGTCTTCCAGTATTGTGACAGTCAAGAGCTTGGCAAAATGGCGTTAACCCCGTTGTCTACGTCTGAACGGACCGCGGTCCATTCGATTTGGTCCGTTCAGACTAAACACCCATAAAAGCATACAATGTGAATGCGGTGCTGTGCAGAATATAACCCACACTTGAATATCCTAACTTTCTAAGTGTTTGCACAATTGCACTTTTGAGGACCTATTTTACGCTTGCTATTAACGTGTTGATATACTGATCCCAACTGATCTAAAAAGTATATCTCAATTCTGATATGAGAAGCCAAAGTGTGATTGCATAAAAATACAGGTTTGTATTGTTTTTCTGCACCTGTAATTTGCGAAGGTATGTGCGAACGCTTAGACTTTGAGACTATTTTACGGGCACCAATCGGTACCGATTCATGTACTGGGATTTGGTATTCGGCATCTTTATGCAAGCAACTATTTCTTAAGAAGATCCTGCTTTTACTTCTCCCAGAAAAACGAGTCTTTAAAGTAGAAGTTGTCTCATCAGATTTAGTTGGAACTTGGAATCTGGAGTATTAAAATTTATTTTGAGAAGTCCGTCCAGCACATGCGTACTAAAATAACACTGTGCTTCATTCAGAACGTATTTATCCTATAAACGACGCAGTTTCGAAACTTATACTAATATAAAGGTTTTATTCTATGGATTACTTTAGATTACCTTTTTTAATCCCCGAATGATTGTCTTTGTTCCAATAAAGGCTTTTGATTTCTAATCAGCAAAAGTGGCCAACTTCCATACAAGCAATCAGGGCAGAATTTTCATAAATTCCGGCCCAGATTCTGAAAAATTTTGAGCTTATAGACCCAGCGGCTTAGACTGTGCGTTGCAAGTTGCAATGTCATTCAATGAAATACATTTTGTAGAATATATCTCCCAAACCAATAAACCGATCTGTTTCTTGATTATTATGGCTGTTTAGTCATCAATGCTGTGCCCACAATTTGGTGTAGGCTCGCACTATTTTTTAGGCATTAGTGTTTGCTATTGATTGAACACTTCCGTTCTGAATAATGGATGGTCATGCTACTAGGACATATTTATGTCATGTCTTTTTTTTTTTAAATATTATATGGGCCTACTCTTGAAGTCTTGACCTCAGTCTTGTGATGTCCTGAGGACAGATATGAGGTCAATGATGGAACGAGCTAACCCAAAAGAAGAATATTAACTCGCGACTTAAATATATCGGGGGATTTATTGGGATTCTATACAGGCCGATGAATGACCCTTTACAAAATTGCGTGCAATTTGTTTGCCATCCCCTCTAGTAAGGGATGGTCTATATGATGTTTACTGACCGAAGTATGACCGCCAAATTAATTCATGAACGGTCATTCATTAATGATATTCCGTGGCAACGACCTATTTGATTAAACGTCTAGCTACCCTCATTAGCATTTATTTTATACAATTCATTAATTAAATTAGTCTGGAAAGGAGTTGACAATGGAAGGTGACTCGTTAGAATTAGTAATAACCTGGTCAATTTTAGTTCTAGTGTCCTCTGAAAAGACTAGATTACAAACTTGCATTAAATGAGCGGGATCAATTTACTAAAGACCCATTAGGTCATGGTGGATTACGATCCGATATACTATTCAATGCATCATCAGATCAGCACAATGCGTGACTTATTTTTCGGATGGGAAATCATCAAATGACTGTTCCCGCTCTGGGCGGAGCAGGAGTGTCAGACTTTTACTGACTAAAACTCATCCATTTCCTTCATCGCCCTTTGTGTTCCGGGGCCATCGGTATCTCTTTCGAACAGTCCCGCAGCCCCGGTGATTTTTACCTCAATTAAATACTGTGTACTGTGTATCTCTTACGGGCGTAATATGGAATTCTTGTTCACAAGCTCAATAAGGCAATGAGCATGAGGTTCTAAATGGAATATTGCTTATGGTTATGACGCAAATTAGTCTTACTTCCGCAAAAATGCTTTGACACCTTACACTGAAGTGAGTTCAGACGATTTTGTTCTCTTGTCCGCCCAGTCATTGACTGGAGAATATCCCTCATTCTAAACGTAGCTTAGTGACGTTGAATTTGTAGAATGTAGAAAATCGCCCTTATGACGACCCACTGAAAATTAGTTTAATGTCCCCTTAAAATTAGCAATTATTATTATATGTATACGGGGGAAGCTGAGGAAGGCCAGAGAAAAGGTTGGTTTGTGTGAGGAATGATATGAAAGATAAAGGAGTAAGAGGAGAATGGAAGAACAAAACGTGTTGCGCCGACCGCGTGCGCAGGAAGATGATGAATATTCAATGAATATTGTGCGGTGGACCCTTACGTTACGTGGTTCCTTTTTATGGGTGGTCTGGTACTTATCGACGTGAAAACATCGTCACAATATTTTGTGTCATCGTCGATAAAATCATCATCAAATCGTGATCGGTCAGAAAGATCATCAGCGAATGAAACGTCTTTCGCCTCATTTCCCTTCGGATGAATCGACACCACGCGAACTAAAAGCGACAAATATGTTGATACGTCATTTGGCTCAAGCGGATTCCACTTCCACGTCGATAAGTATGGTACTTATCTCTCATAGTTCCCTGTTCTACAAAGCAACAAATGTTCCAATAAATGATATCTACTCAATCATTACCTCTCAAATTCTATCGCCATAATGACACTGTATCACAGGCGTTTGGCAAAATTACTCATTGAAGAAACTATTAACTCACAGGTCATGAGGACAAGCAACTCTGAACTTTAAAAATAAACAAATAAATGTCATATTGCACATTCAATTTCTGTTGTTTTTATTTGTTCTTGATCTTTATTCTTGTTTAGATTTTTTATATATAGAATGGATTCGCGTGGTGGCGCGTTGCCAGGTTTTTAGACAGTATACTGTTTACTACCGTAGCGAAAGGTCGCTGTGTTTTTCATCGATAATTTAAAGTAAAGTTTTTTTTTCGTTTGGTGACTAGTCAATAAAAAAAATTGAGACCAATGCCGAAAGTTTGGAAGACTGAAAAAAATGCTGTGTTACCGTATGTTTTTGTGATGAATTGACTATTTAAAAATATTAATTAGATCCAAGTTTTTGTAAGAGTACAATACAAACTGTCCCTGTCCCCTCTTGCAAGTGACAAAACAATTTAAATCACAGAAACGTGAATCATTGATCAAAAATACTGGTCATAATTAATTAATTAAACTAATGAGCAAATACTAAATGATGCTATAATCACCAACAAAAAGTCAATGACAATGTTTTGAACTAACAAAAGTGACATTTAGTGAATATGTGTGACAGGTTCAATGTGCCCGCCAGAGCTGAAGCTATCGTGGAGCTATGGAGGACCAAGATGGAGGAAGGTACCCTGACACCAGCGCACTTCCTCGACCATTGGAGGGTCACCGTTCCCAGGATATACTCTCCTCAACCTAATAGGACTTGTTTGGGTGAGTGGTAACATTTTCATACAGGGTTAGTTTTCAATCAGTAGCAAAATTTTAAAATTTAGATCTCTATATTGAGTCTCGTACCTAATTGAGCTTATATATTCTAATCAAATACAAATAAAAAGTAATTTAAATTCCGTTAAGTACTTATTTAAATTTTTTCGAAAATAACATTTCGGTTAAATTTAATGTTCAGTCAGTCTAGTCTAGGTTGTTGAACTAAATGATGTTCTTATAAACTCGACAAGTTTTTAAACTATTTTTTGTATTAATTTGATTATTATTTATTATCGATTGGGAATCATTTCAAAAAATTTGGCGAGGCATTGAAAATTAACCCTGTTATATTTTATACAATTAAAATCTAAATCAGCATGTTGTTTACTTGAGTGACCACAATATCGACGCAGGCTTGGGACGGTCAGAAAGAGCCTTATATATCTAAGCAATAGTACCGAAAAAAAAAGCGTCATGATTCCGGTTTGGACGACATCGCACCGAACTGTTCGCTGTTATTGCATGGATCTTAAACCTTTTTTAGATGGAATTCTGTGATTTTCTTTTAAAAACAGTATAACACGTCAAATAAACAAATTATATCCTACTTATATTTTAAAACTAGATGAGGCCGGTGTTTCCTCCTCCACCTTGTTTAATACCAGGAGTCCCACTGTTGTGCAAAGGCCTCTTTTCATACACAGAACTTCACAGAAGTCACGAGCATTGATTGCCACGCTTATTCAAGACGGGTTGGCGATTTCAGACTTATGTTAATTATCCAGTCCAGTCCAGTTGTTAGTCCAGGTTTCCTCACGGTGATTTCCAAGATATAGGAAAATACAAATGAATTGAAAAAGTCACAATGGTACTTGCCCGGATTTGAACTCACAACCTCGTGCATGAGAGGTGCCTTCACAAACCTTCCCTGCTATTAAAACTGAGAAGTTAGGTCAGACGATAGAAGTTCTTTTCCCCTAGCTGGAGGCCTCTCACAAGGCACCCACAGGATAGTCCGATTAAGGCTGGGGTATCTGCCAAATTAGCAACTCTATTTGTGGTGTTTCAAACTTCGTTTGAAAAACTGTTAGAATAAAGTTCTAATCAGCTTGCACTACAAAGTGGTTGTTACGTCAGTCACTGCGGGCCGAATAGTGCGAAATTAGTGGTTTTTATTTAATTGTAGCCTAATAAATCATTAGATCTAAATGCCAATTCTACACTTTGTGAAGAAAAAAGTGACAAATATTTGTGTGAAAAAAAAAATACTAAAACTTAATGCCGTTTTTGAGTAGTTACGAAATTTCAAAAAAAAATCCTTCACTTTGAATATTTTTTTCATACAGTAAGTAATAATAAAGTTAGAATTATTTCAATTGTACCAATTAAAGTTTAGAGTCTAATGCAACATATTTACTTTTGCACATTTATATTCACTTATTAAAGAGGAGTTAGGTACATGGAGAAAACCTCTCGTTAGCAGATACCACCCCCTTAAGCAGAAGTCAGCCTCATAGGTTGACCTAATAGGCTACGAGATACCATTCAAAATATATCATTATTGTTTTCTTATTTATATACTTTAGTTAGGCATGAGATGACGATAAGTTCTTATCAATGCCGATAATTCTGTTGTTCTGATTTACATACAGCAATTTATCAGATTTTTAGCTCATTCAAGGTAATCTGTTGTCAAATCTCATGTCAAGCGAATTGATTTGCTGTTATTAATATGTTCAACAAATCACAACTGATAGTATCATGTTAGACAGTAGATTTACTTCAGAAAATCTGGGTTAGTGGCACAACTGGGCTTTAAGACCTGCTGCTCGCTTTGAATATCTTTTGAGTAATATCGTAATAATATCAACGAAATTCGACTCGGCTGGGCAGCGCTCGGGAAGTTGCGCGGTATCTTCTTGTCCAACTTACCGCAGTGTCTCAAGACGAAAGTCTATGACCAGTCTGTGTTGCCAGTGTTTACATACGGGACCGAAACGTGGTCGCTCACAATGGGCCTCATTAGAAGGCTTAAAGTCACCCAAAGGGCAATGGAGAGGGCTATGCTCGGAGTTTCCTTGCGCGATTGAATCAGAAATGAAGACATCCGCAAAAGAACCGAGTTTACCGACGTAGCCCGAAGAATTGCCAAACTTAAGTGGCAGTGGGCAGGGCACATTGCTCGCAGAACGGATGGCCGATGGGGCCTAAAAGTTCTGGAGTGGCGACCGCGAACCGGAAGACGTTGCGTTGGAAGGCCTCCCACTAGGTGGAACGATGACCTGGAGAAGGTTGCAGGAATCCGCTGGATGCGAGTCGCACGGGACCGGACAATGTGGCGACACTTGGGGGAGGCCTATGTCCAGCATTGGACATCATCTTCCTGCCCTTATCCCATGTTACTTGGGGTCGGCGCAACACGATTTTTTCCTTCCATTCTCCCCTGTCAACCGGCAATCATTTACTCCCTTTTCCTTCATATCATTCTTTACTTAATCCATCCATGTTTTTTTTTTTGGTCTTCACATCCATTCTTCGCATTCTGATCCATACAGTAGGTCTAATCACGAACTAGTATATTTTTCCCTTTTACTTGAGAGGCATCTGGGGGTCGTTCCTGTTGTTCCAGCGACCTGTCGCCATTTCATCTATCCTGAGTTGATCCGGTGCGTTACGCTTATGTCCCGGTCTACTTCGCCATCCCCTTGGACAAGCGACCCCGGATACCGAAAATCTGAACAGATCGGTATGGGACCTTGGGTCACTTGCCTTGGACAAGTGACCCGAGGCACAGATAATATAATACTCCCGAGGTATCTAAAATCGGTATGGTCATTCTGGCAAAGGTAGGCACAAGACTGGAGAGGCGAGAGACCACCGAAATCACAAAACAAGTATTCCGCTTTGGTTCTCCTTTTTTCAGGGCAACATTCTCCAGTCTTTGCCACCACACCTCCAATCTGTTCTGGACCTCTAGGCAACTCTCAATCGAAATCTCATTAAACATCTGATGTAGACAGCCCTATTGTAAACGAGCCATTTTATACCTTCTTTTCGTGAATGAACATGTTGTTTTACCTTTCCAGACTCACAAATAATAGCGGTGATCTTAAGCACAATGACAAACATACACGGTAATTATTATTTTTTACGTCGCACTCGCATCTCTTTCTATTGAACAGTAGCTACCCGGGTATAAATACTTATCGCTACACATTGGATTATATGCATTTGCATGTTTGCATATTTATTATTATTTATTTTTATAGCCTTATTGCTTATGTTAGCACTTTTTCATCCATAGTGCTTATTATTTTATTAGTAAGCCCGTATTGTCCGACTCTTGAGCAGAGGTCTCCCCCCATTATTTCCACTTCTCACGATGGTGTGCTTCTTTTCGCCAATTCGCGAAGAAGCCATCCAAGACGTCCCGCCATCTTCTCGGTCTGCCGCGTACAGTCGTGGTCTTTTCCGCCTGACCAGTTAATTTTTTTTTCGCTTAAATCATGCGGAGGCGCCGAGCCACGTCCCCTTAAAGTTTAGGCCTATAAGAAAAGCGTCGACTTTGACGCGCAAAATAACAATAACTCTCGTTTGGCGTGCGTCGTCAGTGCGCTTGGCCGATCGGTATCTTTTCATTCATGATTTCTATACAAAGTCAACGGGGCGGGGCTAGAGAGCGTTTCTATGTTGTAAGTGCAAGCAAAAATTAGCTTAGTGGCGGTCAGGCAGAAATGTCCTCGATAGTACATATGCAGTAGTTACACGTGGTAAATAAACGTGTTGCATAGGATTTGTTGCCTTGGATATGTTGGGAAAAATGATTGAACAGTGTAACGCCCTCGGCCCTTCTTAGTTCACTACCTATCAAAACAGGACCGTGGCAAATTGGCAAATGAAATGTTGTTCTATATAAAAATCATCAATTCAAACCCTTTAAGATCATGAAATCCCACTGAATGACCATTCCATGAAAACAATTGCGGATGTTTATTATTATTTTGACCGATCACGCTAGAAATCGTGCAAAAATTAAAAAAAAATATATAGTAGACAAATAGTCTAAGATCCCTTAAAGATCGACCTTACCGAGCTGGTTAATGGATGAAAAGTATTTTATATTAAATTAAATATGTCAAAAAATATATTGCCAATGGGTTGTCTGAAAAATTTCAGTCCAGAATACATTTTTTTTTTCAACATTTCACTGGTTTGGCTAATAGTGCTCGGCCAGAGTGGAAACGCGGGTGCGGTGCGGGCGCGGTGCGACGAGCTCAAACATATCGACGGTTGAAAGGCTAATTGGTATAAGCGACATTTTTTGCGATATTGAGTTATATACATATTCGGAATCAGCAAATTTTTCTCCGTCGTTTGAGTCAGGTTTCAAATTTTTTTGACTACTTTTTTGGCGTTTAGCACCCACAACAAAACAGGCCTCATTTCTAAGCTCATTGGTCTATACGACACAAAATTAGACAAATTTGAGGACTAGATAACTTAAGCTATTTTGTTTTTTCGAACTTTTATAACGTGTGTCGATTAAGGCATTTGGCTTTTTCGCCCTGGTTCTGCTTTTGTCGTTTGGCCTATTTTGCATTAAATCAAAACAATAAGCTATGTCGTTTAGTCCATTTTGCATTCAACTACATTAAAAAACCGCTTCATTTGAACCATTTTGCCGTGTCGTTTGAACCATTTTGCATTAAATTATGAATAATGACAAGATAGTGGTCTTACACTAATATGAAGTCAATCCGACCAAATCCAAAGATTTCCATTTGTGAATACGATTCCTTCAAACCCAGATAACAGCAATATGGAAAGAGTCACAGGTAAATAAAACTTTATACCTACTCGTATAATTTTTTTATTATTATAGCTTCATTGATTTAAGTTTTTTTTTTCCTTTTAGGATGATCATGACAGTACCACCAAAGCTCTATTAGGAGATATTACTAACAAAGATCTAACCAAAGAAAAGAGTTATACAGAAAATATAGAAGATATACAAATAGATATTGAATTTGAGTCGGTATGTAATTAATTGTAATACTAGCTTTTACCTACGACTTCATCCGCGTGGAAATTATTTTTTCCACAAAAAGAAAACGATGATGACGGATGGACTGATATCTAAAAATGAAACAAAAAGACAAAGAAAAAGAACCTGAACTTATTTCTACATTACCGGAAGTAATTGCTGAGAGTTAGATGGAGTTGTTAAGGAAATCTCTTGAAGCAGATGAAGATGACATAGAAGCAAAGAACAATAATGATACAAAGTTAATCAACTCAAATCCAAAAAAAAGGAACAAGAGAAACAAAACTACAAATGAAAAAAATTACAAAGACAATGATCCTGAACTTCTTTCTCCATAAGTAATTGCTGAGGGTGAGATGGAGTTGCTGAGGAAGTCCCGAGAAGCAGAGAACAATAACTCTAAAAAAATGAACAAGAGAAGCAAAATTAATAAGAGTTATGTCCATTTTCTATCCGAGGAAGAGGATTTCGTATGGAATTCCTCTTCTTGGAAATAAACTTAATGATTGTGAAGACCGACGTAACCGCACCGCGTTGGCAAAGATGTTCTGATAGATACATAATTGTTGGTTTTTTTCTTCTGAAAAATTTCTGTTTTCTCTTGTTTTTTGATAAAGAATCTTAACTTTTGATTGTTTCCTGACGAGATTGTTATTTTTTTCTATTTCTGATTTATTACAACTGAAAGGTTTTTTTTTTTAAAATTCATGTTTGATTGTTACTTACTGATTTAAATTAGGTACGTCCATGTTAAAGACTAATTTTGATAAAATTATAATTAATTACAATTTATTTGTTGTTTTATTTATAAAGTGATACTAAAATAGGTACAATGTATTCCGTGGTGATACTACTACCTAGGCTTAGGGTGATATATCGCCTTCATCATCAGCCTAGCCTTTTTTCCCAACTATGTTGGGGTCGGCTTCCAGTCTAACCGGATGCAGCTGAATACCAGTATTATACATGGAGCGACTGCCTATCTGACCTCCACAACCCAGTTAGTACTGGGTAATACGATACCCCTTGGAAAGACTGGTTGTCAGACTTTTTGGGGCACTGACTACCTGTAACGAATGTCAAAGATCTACAAATGACAGCCGGGACCAACAGCTTAACGTGCTGTCCGAGGCACGGAGGAAACTCGGTATGTAAGGGTGGTGTGTTACCCATTCACATACCAACCTAGGCCAGCACGGCTTAACCTAAAGATCGACCCGAGCGGCTGCTATTATTTAGCCACAAGCTCCTCCAGGTTGATATATCACCTTATCTAATACTTAATACCAAGACACATTGAATCAACACCTTGAATGATTATACAAAAATGTTTTTTTTTTCTTTTTTCAATTTATAATTTATAAGACACTGTCTAAAATTGTATAAAGTGGCATTCCAACCTCTAAAGTAACATACGGACGTTGCTGAATTATGATGGCCTAAGCATCAATATCTACTATAATCTAGTAAGGGTTCATTTTGTTTCATCCTACAGTACCTCTAATGGGCATCTGCTTCAAACTACTTCACTCTGGTGCAACACCATCATGTTGCTTATGCTCATTGGGTATATTCAACTGTCAGTTAACTTGGTGCTAAATTCATTTTCTCTCGTATTATTTTTTTCTAGGTCGATGCTTAAGCCAGTTTAATTTCAGCTATTTTATTTACAGTAGGCATTTGAGCCATTTTGCCTTTCTCAAAAAATAACTAAATTTGATGCATTTTGGGCTAACCAACAAAAAATTTCCAAAATAATACATAATTTTCAACATTAATAACTTAAAAATGGTCCTTACTTAATTAGGGATATACTGTATTAAATAAATAAAAGTCTGTCAAATAGTTGTTTTTTTATGATTTTTTTTCCCAAAAAAATAACTTTGATCAGTCCTCCTGCAAGTTTTACAAAATGTCGCTTATATCAATTAGCCTTTCAACCGTCGATATGAACTTCATTGGAGTGTCCATAGTGGGCACGCAGGCGCGGGCTGCGGCGCGAGCTAGTTGACGCGGGCCGCACGCGAATCGCGTGCGGGCAGCTTAAACCATAGCTCGTTCATACAAGTGGCCGCAGTGAGGGCGCGGGCGGCAAGTGCGGGCGCTAGGGTTACCAACTCCCAAAAATATTTACCCCTCAAGCTAAGTCAAAATTCCCACAATTACTTGAAAATCCTTTTTTTATATATTTTAATTCACAACAATAATATATTTAGCCATTGCAACAATATTTTTTTTTTAAAGATAGCCCTGTTTCCAATTAAAAACGTGAATTTTTGTTTTACTCCTAGTGGCCATAGCACGGCTCGAACTATGTACTTTGAGAACCCCGGTGGTCACGCGCGGTTGTCGTTTGCCGCCCACGTACTTACTGCGGCCACTTGTATGAACGAGCTATGCAGCTATGGCGTCTTTGCGTGTTCAAGTTCATATGTTTGAGTATGCCGCCCCGCGCCCGCTCCGCGCCCGCGTTTTCAGTCTAGAACAGCACTAAAAGTACCCCTAAAAAAATCACATCCCTCTTATTTACCCCTACATTTGGGGGGAAAACCCTTATGTTGGTAACCCTGGCGGGAGCGGGGATCTCCGAACCCACGCCACTCGCCGCACCGCGCGGCCAGTCTGGCCAATCAAACCGCGCGCGTTGCCGCACCCGCACCGCACCACGCACCGCGCTCCCACTCTGGCCGAGCACATAGACAAATTCCATACCAATCGAAAGTATGAAACCTGTAGAATATCAAACGTTAGGTTAACCTAACGTTATAATAAAGCAAGACCTAAAACACTCGGGGAAGAAGATCAAGACTCGTCTATAAACAAAATCTCTTGCATATCTTAAAAGATAAGCTTTGGTTTACCAGTCGCGGGTTCAATTACCGCGCAGTACAAATATTTGCATGGCCTACTACAAAGTTTAGTTTAGTTCGTTGTTCCGCGTCTGCTTGTTTGAGCGAGTGAGATAATAATTAATAAACACACCCACTATGAAGGTGAAAATAATGAGAGTCCGGTAAAAGGAGGAGAGGAGCAGCAGGTTGGCCTATAGATGGGTGGTCACCCATTACATACCGAGTTTCCTCCCTGACTCGGAAAGCACGTTAAGCCGTTGGCCCCTGCTGACATTTTTAGATCTTTGACAGTGATTACAGGCCACAGTCAGTGGCCCAAAACGTCTGACAACCAGTCTTACCAAGGTGGATCCTATGACCCAGTACTAACTGGGTTGTGGAGGTCAGATAGGCAGTCGTTCCATGTAAAAGACTGGTATTCAGCTGCATTCGGTTAGACTGGAAGCCTACGCTAACGTAGTTGGGAAAAGGCTAGGCAGATGATGAGTCCCGTAAAAGTTTTTGTTTCTTCATTTGACATCTGCCCCGTTGATCACGTGGTAAGTTCCGGGTAAGATTTATCGGGTTCTCCTATTCGGAATTTCTCAGTAGCAGCCCCTAGTACCTCTCGTGACTCTGAAAGCACTCAAACCACGTTAAACCGTTAATCCTGCGCCTGATATCTCCCCGGGCGTGTCGGAATGCCGCTCCATCGGATTATGAGAGTATAAGAATAGCGAGTGCACCTGTATCGGACTGTCTGCGGTGTCTGCTCACCATGTACTTGCAAGCCGTCGCTCACTAGCTTTTGCTTCCTTCTGCCCCTGTCCAGTGGGACAGGAAGCAAAAAAAAGGAATTGTATGGGTTTTATACTATTTACGGATGCAGCAGAAGTTTTTTACAAGCTTTTAAGGTGCAAGCGCCGTTCATGAGTTTCTCATGAAAAAGTTATTGAATGGGGTTAAATGTACATAGAGGGGTTAAGAAAGTATGACACAGCTGTAAACTTTCCCTTGCATGTGGGTAATGTCAAAGGGTTGTCCGCAACCATTAGTCGCTTATATCGTTGCGTGTTGCACGTATGCAACTTCCGTCGCCCACGTGTGCATTTTTAATGGGTTTTGAATCGACGTATTGTTGCCATGAAATATACCAAACTATGTACGGTCGTGCGGTACTAGCCGTGTGGTATCCGGCAGAGTAGAATAGAACCAACCCATTACACTCACGGGTGTCGTACAATCATCGGCACGATTCTTGAGCGCTGACCTTCACCTGCGCAAAAGTGAGTTATTGGGTCCCTTTGGTGGTATGAAGTGGGGCGCGTATAGGTGCACGATGCGCAAAGCGATCCCCACTCTTCCGCCGAGCGCTCAAGAACCGTGCCGGTATCTGTATAAGACGACTAATGTCTGAGGCAGAACACCTTGCGCCTCCGTAGACCAGAGAATGGGCAGCAGCGTTTTCTGTTAGTCTTTCATCACTGCGATCTCCAATCCGCCTTGCCAAGCGTGGAGATTACGGCAAATTCCTCCCTTCATGGGAGAGGCTTACGTCCAGCAGTGGACTTTATGGGCTGATGTAGTAGTAGTAGTAGTATGTACGGTCGAACAAGCTATTTGGTTTACAGTTTAACCCACGTAGCAGTACAACCCACATAGCTTGTTCGACTGTACATTATCAATTGAGAATTCCGTACCTCAAGGGTAACCATCATCTTCCTCCCCTTATCCCATGTTACTTGTGGTCGGCGCAACACGTTATTTTCTTCCATTCTCCCCTGTCAATCATTACACCTTTTTCCTTCATATCATTCCTCACACAATCCATCCATCGTTTCCTTGATCTTCCTCTCCCTCTCCATCCATCCACATTTATATTCATCACTCTTTTAGTCACATGCGATTCTTCCCTCCTCATCACATGCCCATACCAAGACAGTCGAGGGTAACCAACACCTCAAGGGTAACCAACGAGACCATATTACGAAGTCTCTGCTGTCTGTCCGACCGTCTGTCTATCAACCGACTGTCTCATGATCTGTAATAGGTAGACAGTTGAAATTTTCACAGAATGTGTATTTCTCTTGCCGCTATAACAGCAAATAATAAAAAAGAAATGGGGCTCTCCTACTACGATGGTACGGAACCCGTCATGCGCTAGTCCAACTCATACTTGGCCGGTTTTCTGTGTCTTCCTCTTTTTTACGATACCGCTGCTTAGCGGTACCCAAATAAGTATTGCTGACGCTTGTCAGCAATACTTATTTGGGTTAATGTGATTATGCCAGTTTTAAACCCCTCTATTAATAGGCCTGTAAAATATGTAGGCACTTCTGGTTACTATGAAAACCTCATAGCCATAGCACAGAATAACAAGTGCCATAGCAAATAGGGTAGATGACAAAAAAAATGGAATTAGTCCTTCAGATACATTTTCAAAAAAATATTGGACACATATTTTTTCTTTTCTCACGTAAACAAAAAAAGAAGATGATACAGTGCGTCGAAAACTCGTGTGACGTCACAAATCAAATCAAAATCATTTATTTGCGTAAATAAGGTACAGAAGGTTGGTAAAATATATGAAATTGTTCTCTTATTCTGCCTTTAATTTCGGCGTGCAAATATAAGCTAAAGCCCCCACTCATGATCTTTGACACGTTTTATTTTCGTCAATTTTTATTAATTTGATAAAAAAATATTTTTCGATAATTTAGCTGACGGACTAAACAGAATCATATTTTTATTAGTTAGTCATTATCCCTATTTGAACTACCTATATTAATTTTGACAGTAGATTGTCAATAAGGACAGTTCGACATTATTTAAATTGAACACGAAGTAGTTAGTTCATTTTCCCGTTTAATTTAGTTATTTTAGTCGGTAGGCTATTCCTGAAATGATAGCTCGGTATTTGTTTACCTCGTTTACCAAAAGAGTTCATCTGTTATTGACATAGTACATGAAAACTGGAAATAATTAAAGTACCTAAAGTCTGTTTTTTAATCTCGTAGACTAAATTGACACATGCAAATGTCAAATTTACAAATAATGTTGCCAGCTCTTTTGTGCAGTGTTGTACCTACGATACCGGTTTGTTGAATCGTAACTTTTTATCTATAATAGACGAATTTTTATATATTTAATTCAAAGTTTTATATTTAAAATTCACGTACGTACACACGGCTGCACGACGTGCTACAAACTGCATGACTTCTGATATATACGAAAACTGGTTAAAAAATATTTTTCCGAAATTAAAAGAAAACGCAGTACTTGTAATAGATAATGCTCCATATCACACCAGGAAACTGGAATCGTTACCTACTTCTAGTTGGCGAAAAGGGCAAATCCAAGATTGGCTAAAATCAAAAAATATTTCATATGACGAGACAATGTTAAAGCCCGAATTAAATTAAATTGCCCGAAAGCACAAAAAAGCCCATGAAAGGTATGTCGTCGACGAGATGGCTGCTGAACGGGGTGTCACTGTTTTGCGACTGCCCCCTTACCACTGCGAGCTAAACCCGATTGAGTTGGTCTGGGCTCAAGTAAAGGGGCATGTCGCTAAAAATAATAAAACATTCAAAATGAATGAAGTACGAAGCCTTTTTGAAGAAGGGCTTCGTCAAGTGACCCCGCAGCGGTGGAAAGACTGTGTAGTCCATGTAATTAAAATTGAAGATGAAATGTGTCATCTGGGCCATATAACCGACGACATTACTGAAAGCTTTATCATAGAAAACAGGTCAAAAGGAACAACAGGTCAGGTGGGAATCAGGTTTAAATAAACCTAGATCGGGCAGGTCGCTAGCAAACATTTGTGAATTCCACATTATCGTTTCTTGCAACTGTTAAATATATTTTTAGTTATAGTTTACTATTATGCATTAATTATACCATTGTTTTAGAAATAACACTACTGCACATAAAAGTACATTTTTGTAATACTTTTATAAATAAATTATTCTTATTCTATTCTTATAGAAGTAGGTGGCGATTCTGATGATTCAGAATATTCCTCAGACATGGAGTCATTATCTGAATCAGATTAACGCGAATACCTGTAATTAAGTTATGTAATTAAAAATATATGTTTTACATTATTAATTTTGTATTATTACGTTTTAAATAAGTACCTACACATTATTTCAGGATAAACACATTATTTCAGGATAACTTATTGTAAAAAAAAACGATACTTAATTTTATTAACGCTAAGTTTCGGTTGTGCCACATCACTATTTAAGAATTGCAATAAACTGACAACACTCGTAATGTCAGTTTAGTCTACGAGATTAAAAAACAGACTTTACATAGTTTAAAAGCGATCCTTTATAGAGGAAACCGGCATGTCCTAGAACCAAAAATTTCGAAGACATGTGACATATCTACCAACCCGCACTGGGCCCGCGAGGTGGATTATAGACCATTCCCTCTCATAGAAAGGAGGCCTGTGTCCCAGCAGTGGGAACATTAATAGGCTGATGATGATGAAGTGTTAAAAAATCAATTAAAGTGTCAATTAGCTAGAGAAACTATACAGAATTGCAAACGTGATACATTTTTTCATTGTTTTTCGGATAGTGTGCTTTGAACACAATCTAATTCCTTCATCCACATTCTATCAACGGATAAGCAGAGATAGGTCGAAGCGTTATATAAGACGTGAGTAAAAAAAAAATATATATATGGTTGAAGTTCCACGGACCCGAGCAAAGCGCTATGCTTCCACATTGTGCGAACCGCCCCTCCGTGGAATCCACTGCTGGCTTCTCTGTTTCCAGATTATTATAATCTAGACGGATTAATACCTACCACATTAGACATAAAATTCGCCTTTAAACAACCCACTGCTGGGACACAAGCTTCATCTCTGTGAGTCTAGCCATTAGCCATCAACGGGCCTAGTGCAGTTTGGAAGATAACCATACTATATCAACCGTATTAGATTAAATAATCTTTTATATTCTTAAACAACTTAAAAACCTATTTCGATAACAAAATAGTTAGTATATCATAAAGAATTAATCATCAATTCAAAAGAACAAGACGAGACGGTAGCGAATTATCATGATTCTTTTGCTCTTATCCCAATTAATTTGCCCTTATCCCAATTCATTTGCTCTTATCCCAATTAATTTGCCCTTATCCCAATTCATTTGCCCTTATCCCAATTAATTTGCCCTTATCCCAATTCATTTGCTCTTATCCCAATTAATTTGCCCTTATCCCAATTAATTTGCCCTTATCCCAATTAATTTGCCCTTATCCCAATTCATTTGCTCTTATCCCAATTAATTTGCCCTTATCCCAATTCATTTGCCCTTATCCCAATTAATTTGCCCTTATCCCAATTCATATGCTCTTATCCCAATTAATTTGCCCTTATCCCAATTAATTTGCCCTTATCCCAATTCATTTGCCCTTATCCCAATTATTTTGCCCTTATCCCAATTCATTTGCTCTTATCCCAATTAATTTGCCCTTATCCCAATTCATGTGCCCTTATCCCAATTCATTTGCTCTTATCCCAATTAATTTGCCCTTATCCCAATTCATTTGCCCTTATCCCAATTAATTTGCCCTTATCCCAATTCATTTGCTCTTATCCCAATTCATTTGCCCTTATCCCAATTCATTTGCTCTTATCCCAATTCATTTGCCCTTATCCCAATTAATTTGCTCTTATCCCAATTCATTTGCTCTTATCCCAATTAATTTGCCCTTATCCCAATTCATTTGCTCTTATCCCAATTCATTTGCCCTTATTCCAATTCATTTGCTCTTATCCCAATTCATTTGCCTTATCCCAATTCATTTGCTCTTATCCCAATTCATTTGCCCTTATCCCAATTAATTTGCTCTTATCCCAATTCATTTGCTCTTATCCCAATTCATTTGCCCTTATCCCAATTAATTTGCCCTTATCCCAATTCATTTGCCCTTATCCCAATTAATTTGCTCTTATCCCAATTAATTTGCCCTTATCCCAATTCATTTGCTCTTATCCCAATTCATTTGCCCTTATCCCAATTCATTTGCTCTTATCCCAATTCATTTGCCCTTATCCCAATTCATTTGCCCTTATCCCAATTCATTTGCCCTTATCCCAATTCATTTGTGGTCGGCGCAGCGTGTCTTCTTCTTCCATACTTCTCTATTACTCGTCATCTCAGCAGTCACCTCCTTTCTAACCATATCATCCTTCACACAGTCCATCCATCGTTACTTTGGTCACAGATAATATAATACTCTTTGGTCTTCCTCTGCTCTAATACCCATCTACATATGCTCGAAGGTAGCGAAATATTAATTCAAGTATTCATAATAATGTTGTAATAATTTTCACTTCACTGATTTTAGTTCACATCGCACCTACATAGCTAACCTCCGTTCGCGATATAGTTTCCAAACGGGTAAACAACCACATGTTTGAGGAAAAAACCACTTTAGTACCCCACACATACAGTTCAGTTTCTGCCTCATCATTTTTGTGACTTTTTCAATAGTTTATTCAATCTGGAAACAATTTAATTTTCAATTTCATAAAGTTGATATTCGTTTAAATGCAATAAACTTCAAATTGGTAACGAGGATTTTAATAGACTTAATTACGTTATTTACCAGTACGACTAGTGTACCAAATAAACAATATTGTATAAACATTGCAGCATTTTTTACACAACTTTTACTGGGTTAGTGTTCGCATAAATATAGAATGTTTGTTTTTTTTTTTCGTAAAGAATGTTTTAAATGTAGAAGAGTATACTAGATACTGGCCGTTTGTGTGTTGGGGTCAATGCACTTAATCGTAGGCGAAGATAATTATTATGTGGATAAGAATACCTTTTATAATGAGAAAAGTGGTCATTGCCCTTTCCTTAATATCTCTTCGTACGAACCAAATCAAATAAACCATGTATCGTTTTAATTACAAAAAAATGTTGAAGATCACTATAGATGACGATTCAAGACTTGAACAGGCTTATTTTTGGTTTTCAAAGTTAAGAACTTTAATAAATGTAGGTGGGTCAATGACCGCTATTCTCATCTTAACTGGCACCAACTAATAGACATGTTGAGTTTTATACTGTTTCAGTTCAACACGGTTATTAAGTTATTAATCCACCTGATTCGTAGAAAGCTTCCAAAAAGTTCGATCCGAAATTTGGCAAACATCTTTTTAATTTTCCTCTAAGTAACCTGACTTAATTTATACCACCAACCAGTCTTACCAAGGGGTATCGTATTACCCAGTAATAACTAGGTTGTGGAGGTCAGATAGGCAGTCGCTCCATGTAAAATACTGGTATTCAGCTGCATCCGGTTAGACTGGAAGCCGACCCCAACATAGTTGGGAAAAGGCTAGGCAGATGATGAATTTCTGGTTAAAGACATTTCATTCTCATAAAGAAATTTACGTTTCACTTACATGAGAACAAATTTAAACAAAGTATGAACCAATCATTGTCCTTCGACACTCAGACTTACAAATTAACTTGATGTAAAATAATTGCAAACTACATAAATATTTAGGTTCGTGGGTTCGTGGTCCAAAAGATCCTACACAGCCATTATGCGAATTTGACTTTAGCTATTGGTTAATCACCACTTTACTTCACTATGCCAACATATTCATAAATTGTGTATTTGTAGTCTGAAACTCTCACTAAACAGAGAAATTCGAAAATATCTCTTTCTTAAATCCCTCTTTACATTCCAGACTGGTCATTCGACGAGGACGTAGCATCCCAGCTGCTGATCAGTCCGCTGGAGCAGTTCGTGTGGGGCAACGAGGATGGATCTCACTCCTCAACTCCGTGCAGGTCGACGCTCTGTGGGCGGGTGTTCAAGCAGGGCGATCCGGCGTACAGTTGCCGGGAGTGTGGTTAGTATTAAAGAATTAAAGATAGGAAGAAAACACACGACACACACACACACACGTGACTTGAAAAAAATAATAAACAGAATGGAATAAGTAGGGGGAACAATGCGTCAATACACGCAAAAAGTTCATCGCTCAACATGCGGAGACCCCATGCGATGCACTACAGTGTCGGAAACGGGCAAGAGCCGATGCCTGCCGGGGCTGCGGGACTGTTTGAAAGAGATACCGTGGCCCTGGAATACAAAGGGTTAAGAAGGAACATGGATGGGTTTTAGTCAGTACAAATCTGACACTCCCTTCCGCTCCGCCTAGAGTGAGGATTTCCCAATCCAAAAAAAAGGCAGTAATGTGTATTATAGCAGAAATAGTTGATTTTTGGATTATGTTCTTAAAGAGGTGGTCTTAAGGTACAATTACCAAGATGACCGTAAGTGCTGCGGCATAGCCTCCCAACCATTTATAGACCTAGACTGGGTTTTAAGCCACTCTATGAAAACGTTTTAGAAGATAGACATTAGCGGCTGTTGCCATTTCCACAGAGCTTTATAGATATCAGTCGTTTGACTGCGGTCTTTCATTTTGGTTCAAAGCATTTATTTCAAGTAGGCCAGTTACAGGCACTTTTGAATTGTCGAAACAAAGATGAAATTTAAAATATGTAGCTTCAGTCCCAGTCACACATAAGACTTAAAAACTGTGAAAGTACTGTAGTTGCCCATTTATGGAGAAGAACAGACAAGAAACTCCGACAGTCTTTTAAATCAAAATATTGTTACAAAATCTTGGTCACACCATTCATGTTGAGATGGTACATTATGTGAGAACGATATAGCAAGACGTGCACGTTCAAAGTGGCGAATGTTGGCGGCTTTTACACTACATACTATTTATTTTTCCAGGAATGGACAACACTTGCGTGCTCTGCGTGGAGTGCTTCAAGGTGTCCGCCCACCGCAACCACAAGTACAAGATGGGCCAGTCCAGCGGCGGCGGGTGCTGCGACTGCGGCGACACCGAGGCGTGGAAGAGGGACCCCTACTGTGAGCTGCACGCTGTAAGTTATACATTTAAACAGAGTATTAAAAAAAAAATCGGAGCAGTATTTGGGGACTGCCGATAGAAGTGAAAACAAAAAGTACACAGGAGGCCCCGCCCCAGTCGTAGCACTGGTAATGCCCCGCGCATGCCAATGTGGTGCTACGCCGTAGTGGATGCTACGAGTGCTACGAACGGCTACGAAGCGTCACCGCACGTTACGTTACGTGATGATGAGTTCAATGTTTTCCCTTCACCCAAAAAGTGCTCAACACGCCTAAAGAAGTTTTCACTTCGAAAATTGATTGCGAAATTCCGCAGACATCATCATCATTCTCTTGCCCTTATCCCAATTCATTTAGAGTCGGCGCAGCATGTCTTCCTCTTTCATAATTCTCTATTACTCGTCATCATATCAGAGACTTCTTTTCTTACCATATCATTCTTTACACAGTCCATCCATCGTTTCTTTGGTCTTTCTCTACTCTTATACCCATCCACATTCATACTCAAAACTTTCCTCACGACATTTTCCTCATTCCTCCGCATCACATGCCCATACCACGACAACCGATTACCACACAACTTTGCAGTCATCGGCGCCCATTTTCGCAAAATTCCGTAGACGTGAGGGGTAAATCCTAACACATTTGCGTAGTTTTGCAAACGAATTTAATGGTCTTTCTATAGTCTTCCTGACCGCTATCGATGCAGGAAATATGATAGTGCACAAGTTTAAAGAATGGCCAGCCGACATGATCGAAGAGAGATCAAGTGCAGGAGAAATGGCTTAGCGTGCTCTCTGAGGCACGGAAAAATCATACCGTCAACTACCCAACTATGGGCTGCTCCCATTTCCTAATTCCTATTGGAAAAACTAATCACTAGTCAATTAAATTGACACGCGTGTAAGTTTTGACGACCCGAATGGCGCAGCGGTAGTGAGACTGCCTTACGTTCTTAGGGTCCCGGGTTCGAATCTCGGTCGGAGCAAATGTTTGTGTGATGAGCATGGACATTTGTTTCCGAGTCATGGATGTAGTATATATGTATAATAAGTATGTATTTACAAACAAAAAGTATCTATGTAGTATATCAACTATCTGGTATCCACGACACAAGCCTCGTTGCTTAGTGTGGCACTAGATGGCGCTGTGTGTAATGTCCAGCAATATTTATTTTTATTTATTTATTTTAAGTAAAGATGACTTTTGTCGACTCAGAATCAATTCAGTATCATCATCTGCTAAGCCTTTTCCCAACTATGTTGGGGTCGGCTTTCAGTTAAACCGGATGCAGCTGAATACCCGTATTTTACATGGAGCAACTGCCTATAGCTCACCTCTACAATCCAGTTTGAACTGGGTGATACGATACCCTGTTACTAAGACTGGCTGTCAGACTTTCGGATTGTCAAAGATCTACAAATAACAGCCGAGACCAACGGCTTAATGTGCTTTCCGAAGCACGGAGGAAACTCAATAAGTGGTCACCCATTCTGAAGAGCGACTCGTGTTGCTGTTATTATTTAAGAGCCTATACTATCTCAAATTAGCAACTCTATTTGTGGTGTTTCAAACTTCGTTTGAAATGCTGTTAGAATAACGTTCTAATCAGCTTGCATTACAAAGTGGTTGTTACGTCAGTCACGGCGGCCGAATAGTGCGAAATTAGTGGTTTTTAATCTTTATAAAATCAAATTTTCGTCTTTTGAAAAAAATAAAAAACATAAGACCTGCGTTATAGTTAGTTCAGTTAGTATGCAAAGTTTCATGATCTAATTTAAAGTACTTTTTGAATACCAGCGGTTTATTGTTCGATTTGGAGGTAACTTTGGAATTTTTTTCTATCGAGAAAATTTTATGGAATCGTGTTTTCGCCAAACATAAGACCTTAACATTAATCCTCAACTTTACCATATATTTATTTCAAAATTAATGCTGCAAAATTATAGGCGTAACGGAGGATCATGCTAAGCCATTTGAGGTAGTATAGGCTCTTAACCATTTGCTCCTCATCCAGAATTTGTATAATAATATCATTTTTTTTAATTTCCAGGCATCAAGTAGCGATGACGAAACCGAGGAGAGCATACCGCCAGAGGTCGTAGAACGAATGAAGATCGTAGCGTCCGTCGCTCTCACGTACTGCCTCCGCCTGCTCACGCACGATCACGCGCCCGGCCTACCTAACGATCTGAGGTAACTTTTATTATTACCAGACTTGATTTTCGTTCGATTGATTTTGTTTATCCTTTTTTTGTTTGAAATGTTTTAGACAAGCATGGTAATTATCCTGTGTTTGCAATTCATTTTGTAAACAACATTTGCGCCACAACTTTTTTTTATAAAGAATTAGTCTTTCTAAAATCAACTTAATGTACACTGAGACAAACTTGATATTTCTTTGTAACATTACAATCTGCGTCCCTTGCAAAGCATGTGTGGTGTAACTCTGAATGATACGAGAATGATGCGGTTTAAAAGAAGATGTAGTGACTAAAATTGAAAAGAGTTTGCTTAGATGGTTTGGTCATGTGGAGAGTGAAAGGCGACTAACAAAAGGTATTAAGGCGACTACAGGAGCTAAATTAGCAACTCTTATTGTGGTGGTTCCAACTTCGTTTGAAATACTGTTAGAATAAAGTTCTAATCAGCTTGCATTACAAAGTGGTTGTGACGTCAGTCACTGCGTCCCGGATAGTGTGAAATGAGTGGTTCTTTCCGATTTACAAAAAATCTACTGATTGGACTAAAAAAATAAAACACATATATCATGCTAATATGTTGCTTGTAGAATTATTACCTATGCATTTTATTTAGTATGGTTTTTACTCGTTAAAATATTTTTTTTGAGATACGAGTAAGTATGTGATTTTTTTATCGAGTAAAATTAGTTGTATTATGTTTTCAAAACACTATCATACTAGCATATATCCTGAAGAATATCATATATTTTTCTAGTTTTGTTTATTGCAGTGAATCATATGTTTTTTTGCATTATAAAACTCGCGTTTAGCTCCTAAAGCAGATGTGAGTGGCAACAGTGGGAGGGGACGCCCTAGAAGGCCGTATACTGACCTTATTGGTGAGGGGTCCATGGGTACCCTCACAAAATAATTACAGCCCAACTGTTTGTACCAATCTTTCCATACAATAGTAGAATCGAAGTGTATAATAAAAGGAATAGTACGATCACTGATTCCAGGCTGAAGGACGCTGAAAGGGATCTGCTGCAGATCCTGGACCAGCCTGACTGTTACTGCACCGTTCTGTACAACGACGAGACTCACACCTTTGATCAGGTAACAAACCGCCATCTTTCTGCATGAGAATTTTTAATGTCCAATCCAATCGAATAAAACTCAAAGCATATGAAAATAATAATACTTTTGAATAGTCAAAAACCGTAGTACCTACAATCTAGGTACAGGTATAATATATGTAAAAGACCTTTTCCAAAGCGTAGATCTCATGGAGAAGAATGGGGAAGAAACTCTATGGGCAATCATTGACACTGAAATGATATTTACCAAGTTTACTATTTGTTTTGAGCCCGATATCTGAATATAACCAAATAACTCGTTTTCAGTGTTAATGATAGTTAGTGACCATGTCAGATTAACCTTTTGAACGCATGCGCGTGCCAAGCCACAATATCACCTAACACTTTGTCACATATGTCTCGTTTGGCGTACAGGGCACGCGCTTGCTTGTCACGTATATATGACAATGGCGTTCAAAAAGTGAAAAACTTATATCCATGAACAGTCTATGCAAAATAAAGTTATATAGGGTGACTGGTAATAAGTGTATGATACTTAAACACGTGATTAACTTCGCCTAACTGGTCAAAATGTATTGAACAGCTGATGTCTCCTAAACACAGGCTATTTTGAAACCTAGCTAGGAGGACAGAGCTTCACCCACCGTATTGTAGAATACAATTCTGTGTTACCTGTTGTTACAATTAATGTAAAATCTGGAAAACTGTAAATCTACAATATTTTATTTGAATAAATTTATTATTATTATTATTTCGCGATTTCAGGTTTGAGCCCATAGCAAAAGTTGTTTGTTATCATGAGTTCAATCATGTGTTTCAGTACCGTACACTAATTACCAGTCACTCTATGTGTTACAAAATCCTAGGTACTATCGGGGTCTTTTCCGCCTGACCATTTTAATTTTTTTTCGCTTAAATCATGCGGAGGCGCCGAGCCACGCCCCCTTAAAGTTTGGGCCTATTAGGAAAGCGTCAACTTTGGCGCGCAAAATAACAATAACTCTCCTTTGACGTGCGTCGTCAGTGCGCTCGGCCGATTCGGTATCTTTTCATTCATTATTTCTACACAAAGTCAACGGGGCGGGGCTAGAGAGCGTTTTTATGTTGCGAGTGCAAGCAAAAATGAGCTTAATGGTGGTCAGGCGGGAGTGTCCTCGATAGTACATTAATGTTTCTTTTCAATGAGAATCATATCTATCTTTTAATAAAATTGAATAAGTTACGCCATTAACGAACAAAAATATGTTTTTGTAAAGTTAAGGACAGTCTCCCATAACCCAGTAGCTACAACATTTAAGGTACGTGCATACACCCTCAAAATTGCATCCTTCAGTGTTGTACTTTTCTGCACTAGTGCAAGAATCCTTAGAAAGAAGCATGCATGAAAAAATCTGTATTGTGTTTGTGAACCCAAAACGGTGCAATAAGAACCATCTTCTCCCGCGTTTATTCAATGTTTTAACACAATATCCGTGTAAATTATAGCCTATGTGTTATTATGATGTATAAGCTATATTACTGTAAAGTTTCATCAACATCCATACAGTAGTTTTGGCGTCAGAGTGACAATCAACCATCCATCTTCACAAATTTTCACGTTTATAATAGTTATAGTAACATAAGGGGGCCTAAAATGGCCGCTTTAGCGGAATCCACGCAGAATCTTAGTATGTTAAAAATTCTTAAAATGGACTTGATTGTGATTCATATTACGATTCTGCTAAACCGGTCATTTTAGATCCCAAGATTTTGCGGGTAATATAAACTATCATACATCCTTCATCATTACCGTGACTGCCTCGTTGGTTTAGCGGTCGAAAGCGCGACTGCTAAACATGAGGTGCTGGGTTCGATTCCCGGGTCGGGCAAAGTGGGTTTTTCGATCAGGAATTCTCAGTAGTAGCCACGGAGCCTGAAATGTGGGTGTAGTATAAGGTACACCTTTGCCTAAATCTGCGAGGATTACAAACTATCATTATTCCTTCTTGCAGGTCATAACCACGTTAGTAAGAGTAACAAAATGTAACCAGCGAGATTCCTTAGAGCTGGTCAGTCTGATCGACCGCGAGGGAAGAGCGCTCGTCAAGTGTAACTCCTTCCAAGTGTGCGACAAACTGAAGACCGATATCGAGATGTAAGTGTTCTCTTGTGTGATATTCAAATTAAAATAGTTTAAAACTATACTAGCTTAAGACTGCAGCTTCGCTTGTGTGGAGGTCAGATGTTATACCACGGGAACGTAGTCAAGGAAAAACAAATTGAAAGGCGTTTGAGTATTTTAGTATAATGGGTGTAGAAGATCCCATAACTAAGCCGAAGGGCACTTTTGATTTATTTATTTATGGCATACAATTAACGAACCACCAGATTTAGAAAAATGTAACGGCAAAAAAAAACACTTTTAATTGCCGAAATTAGTATATGATCAATAAAATAAATCCCCATTTTATCGTGAAATTTAGAACCAAAAATTATTTTTTTAGTTTACGACCACCAGAAATTGAACTGTTATGCTCTTGCATCCGAGTCGACGGCGGCTTAGGTAAAACTAGTTTGTCATCAACCACCTCATTAAAATTTGGTGCTCAATTTACTAAATTTGGTGATCAGTTGATATTTTAGGTGATAGATGTTAGTGGTCACAAAGTTATTTTTGGTGGTCATTAATTCTAAGCTTATAGTTTTTTTAACAAAACGATTTTAAAAGTTAACAATAATCATATTACAATTCCAAATAGCATCCTTATATTTACAATAATAATTCAGAAAACAAAATAAAAATAATACAGATGTCAAGTCATATCACAAAAAAAAAAATATATTTTCATATTTCTCCCCGTCATTGCGATAATTTTTATACGAATCTTAAGTACGTTCTCGTTTTTGGACATTCGCCGTTTACCGACCACCATGCAAGCGAAGCTACGGCCAAAAGCTAGTAAATAATAACAGATAAACGACCAGTTTCTGAAACGAAAATCAACACATTCAGCCCGTGCCACAAAAGATGAGACCTGTCACACCACTTGTATACGAGTTAATAGGCAAGACGTCAAAAAAAAATCTAATTAGTCCGTCAGATAGATTTCAAAAAAATATTGGACACATATTTTTTATTTTCTTACGTAAACCAAAATTGACGAAGATATGACGCTTTTAAAATTCTCAATACGTCACGCCTTGGTATAATTTTTAGCTAGTTCTGACGTCACGAACCCCCACTTCCGAGTTTTGATGCGTTTTATCTCTGTCAATAATCACTGATTTACAAAAACAAAAAATACGTGTCCGTTTCCAATACTCTAACTGACGGACTAAATAGATTTGCAATTTTTTGATACTGTCGTCATGCCTATTGTGTAACGAAATACTTCTTTTGACATATAAGTGTACCTACACGTCGTAAACCATCTTCCTACTTTGTCTTCTTAATGTTTTACCTGGAGGCATAATTAAGATTTCACAAAGTTTCACTCGTTTCAAGAGGTGTGACAGGTCTCATCTTTCGTGGCACGGATTGTAAATGGTGCAGTTTTGCTAACAAATTGTCAAGGGTGCGGTGTCTTCTGTGATGAGGTAGACTGTTAATGTGAATGCTCCAACCAGCCCGCGAAATTCAAATTTTCTTACGTTTTTTGCAATTTGCAGGCCAGTGCTAGGTTGTATGTTGATTAAAATATTGTTCGCGATTGTAAGACGTATGTCATTACAGAATTACGTATATAATCATCAAAATCATCAATACAACCCTCCAAGCTCATATAGGTCTAGCAATGACTTTGACCTTGAAAAAATCCTTGTGTATAGTAATATAACTAGTGTATAAAATTTTGATGCGTTGATTTTTGTTCCGGAAACTGGTTACTATTTTTGCTTTTCACCATGACGCGTTTGCCATTACAATTTAAAATTTATGCAGTTGCTATAAGAGTCAAATGACCGTTTTCTATAACTTACTTACGTATAACTGTTAGTATGCCTACGTCTCGTAGCTATCCGTGTTTATATAAACAAAGTTAGCTTGGCATATCCTATCCGCATCACCTACCTGTTACTTCATAGAAAAAACAAAGAAAGCTTTCCTATGACGTTTTGTTTCTAACGTTCCGTAAGCTAAATGTCAAACAGATAGATATAGCAAACTTTCCGTTACCTGTTGGTAAGTTATTGAAAATGGCCGATAGTGAATTACATTATCTGTTTAAGGGCAGGTAGTCCCAATTTTCCCAATTTTACATAACTTTGATTCAATAGTAAACAAAGAAATAGTGATTTTTTAAAGCCAAATAAAAAAAGATATTATAGTTGACTATATTTACTAAGATAATTTGTGGTTCAAAACATGATATCAAAAACTTCACTCGATGAAAAAAAAATCCGAACAGGAGCCTAATTCGAATATTTTTTTATGTTTTTCTTATTTTACTTGGAGAATATGAAAGTTTTACTTCCAAAAAAAATATCTAAGCAAAGTTAATAACATATAGAACGATTATTTGTGGTTAATTTTTTCAAAACAATTTAATCCTTTTAATAATAAATTATTATATAAGAAAACGGCTTGCGCACGTGGATTCAGTCGCCCGCCAGGCCTTGACGAGGTAGGACCTATGTCCCTTTTGCTGGCGCACGGCTGTCCCGTCGATTTATCGAACGATTTATTTAAAGAACGTAGTGTAATTATAACAGTACAGTCTTTTTTAACCGACTTAAAAAAAGGAGGAGGTTTCACAATTTGACCGTAGGATAACTTCGTCGTTTATGAACCGATTTAGATAATTCTTTTTTTGTTGGAAAGAAGATATTCCAAAAGTAGTACCATGACCATGAAACTGGGATCTGATGATGGCATCTCAGAAAAATCGAGGGGAACCTTTGAACATCGTAGTGCGACTAGTGCGTTTGTTTTTTTGTTCATTGAGTATTTTAGAGCACTACTACTTAAAGAAAGTCTGGACTCGATCTGATGATGGAACCCGAAGACAGTCGAGGGCACTCCTCAACGATTCACAATAATTACCTGGTGTTTGGGCTTGATTAATTTGTATTGATGAGAACTTTACACCTAAATGGGTTGTGGTCATCTTTAGGGGTCTGATGATAAAGACGAAGGACAGTCAAAGGAACTCCTCAACGTTTTACAGTAGCTACCTTGTGTTTGGATTTAATTCATTTCTATTGATGAGAACTTTGCACCCATATGGGTTGTAAGTGCCATTGGTCTGATGATGGAGACCATAGACAGTCGAGGGAATTCCTCAACGAACAAGTTTACAATCTCACGAGATAGATTATAATCTAACGGTATTTACAATTTTACGGTGACAGATACAACAAATAAAGCATGTGTCTCTTCGTGATATAAAAACAATGTAAGAAACCTAGTCAAATTGTTCGCGACAAGTGTCTCAAACAGTGTTTTTATATAGTCTATAAAAAGAACGTTCGAGAAAGTACGCTATTGCCGTGTTTGTGATTCTTTGTCGAGTACTTTCTGTTATTATTAGTTTTAAAAGTAAGTAGGTACAAATTCCCTCGAGAATAGTCTCGTCACAGGTGCGCGTACGCAAACTACTTATAAAAAACATCGAGAAATGTTAATTTAATTTCGACCGTACGCCGAGAGCGTAAAGTACCTACTTCCTTCTTCCGTTCGAGTTATTTATTATCCTTTTGTTTATAGTTTCCTTTGTATTTTTTTGTTAATGTTTTTTGTTCATGCTTTTTGTATGAATTAAAAGATTGTCTAGCGAACAAATACTACACAACACACCGCTAGAGGATTCGCGAATATTTTTTGTGTGTCTGCTAATAGTATGAAAGCACAGCGCAGGCACCGCATAGTAAGTTTTGTTTTCGACATTGGAACAGTCAGTTTTGTTTACGATATTCAAGCAGTCAGTTTCGTTTCGATATCCGAATAGTTAACAGTTCTTTCCGATTATAGTTTCAGCTCAGTTTTTCCAGTATTGTCTGCTTGTAGTGTCTTACCATAGTCAAATAGTGTTTCCTTTCTTCTCCATCTACAATAATAGTGCAGTATTTTCCAAACCCACCTCTCCGTTCCACGAAGCTAACGTTTACACCCGGAACTTTCGGTACAGGGCGGTTAGTGGCTCAGATTTGGTTCCGTTATAGTTTTTGAATTTCCAAACACGAGTCCACCCGTCTGGTACACAAATAATTGAATAAATTACGACTTGCAGCAATTTGCATTTACAATATCTATTCAAATTAATTTATTACATTTAAATGTTAGCTTTTCGCAATTACTACCTATTATAATAAATCAAGCTGACAATTTAATAAAATAAGTTGACCTACTGCCTACACGACACGCTTACCTATACTGTGACACTTCGCTCAGCTTTAGGTTCAAGTCGGCGACGCGTGTGCTCGACTCGTTTCGCGTAAAGGGTGGTAGCGTTAAATACCTACTTTGCTTGGCGTAGACGGCCTTAATATTATATTCCTATACCTCAGTCCTGCTATATTTATTCACACTTGCATAGTATTTACATGACAGCGTGTTAGCCCATCTTATAAAAGAGCTCTATTTATTTTTCCATCAAAACTTTAGAATAATTTCATTTAAAATAAAACTGATTTTGATTCAATAAACTTAGATGAACAGGATCTAACTTGGTTTGTAAATGCTGAAAAGTTGAAAACATTAGATTTTTATCTAAATCACGTGCTCGGATCGGTTTGGTCTAGCATGATCAAGCAAAAACCGGGGCCGACCAGATTGTGTATATCGATTTCTTACTTTTCTTCGCAAAATAACGATTTCGACTATTCCTATGATGAGCAGCTATCCCATTACAAAAAAATTTGAACATCGCCCTGCGCTATCTCTTACTTACATATACTTACCTAAAAAAATCTCGCTGTCTACATCGCGCCCCGGACCGAGCATCAAGGTGGTCATGCAAGCTGATAACCTTTTGACCGCTATTGTCACATAATTATACGTGACTATCAAGTGCGTGCCCTTTACGCCAAACGACACAAATAAAAAGAAAGACACTAAAAAAAATAGATCATTTAATTACCTATAAAAATTGCCCTTACACGTTTTTACCCTAAGATTCACCATTTCTAAGCAAAGCAATTTTGTATCTACAAAATCGCTTTTTTCAGAAATGGTTAAACTGTCTGGTTAAATTTTTTTTTTTTTTTGGGTGGTTGGGCCTTGTCCTCCAATAATGCACCAAAAAGTTTATTTTCCGCTTTTAAAATCCTCCCCCCCATAATCGCTTATTAACATAGCTAACAAAGTGTGACTATCTCGCTTACTCGTACCGGTGTGGGGTGAAACGACACGTACGTTATGCTCAGCTGTACGGCGATGTTCGAAAGGTTCACGTCGCGCCACGGCCCGAGCCTCAAGGTGCTCGTCATGCACGCGCACGTCATCGCACATCAGACCTTCGCGTTGAAGCTTCTGCAGTGGTGAGTCTACTTCTCTTTTTAACTGGTTAGGTTATGATGGAAATAATTGGGATGATGACTGACTATAAAAACAGTCTGTAGGCTAATTCACGTAACTAAAGAAGTGCTGTTGCAGTGCAGTTGCAGTTAAGTTTCGATCAAAACAACGCTTTTCGTATTCTCTACCGCTGTCAAACACGCTCGCGTCAAGTTCGCGTCACGCGAGCGCAATATCGACATTCTACTGTTGCGCATCTTTGGTGCGTGCTTCGGACCGCAACATGATCGGTATTCTACTAAGTAAAACCAAAAAAACACTAAAATCTGTGCTGGGGTATTATTTTAATATTTTAAAAACGTCGTATTCATTGAAATGTAATGGATTCTATTCAATTATTTAGTGAGTAATATTGTTTCTGTCATATAGCCACACCATAAGTAAGTTTGGTTGACGTACAGTTGACGTGCAGTTCATGCGCAGCTTACGCGCAGTTCAAATATTACAAGAATACCGTTTATCACTCGAACTTGAACTTAACTGCAACTGCACTACAACTTCATCGGTGCGTCATAAAATTACGTGAATTAGCCCTCAGGGCAGTCTTTGGGGACTGCCGATAGAAGTGAAAACAAAAAGTATATATACCCCTCCCCAGTCGTAGCAGTGGTTGTGCCCCGCGCATGCCTATGTGGTGCTACGCCGTAGCGGATCGCCTACGAGTGCTACGAAGCGTGACCGCACGTTACGTCAAGTGACGATGAGTTCAATATGTTTCCTTCACCCAAAAAGTGCTTAACGCGCCTAAAGAAGTTTTCACTTAAAAAAATATGATTTTGTTTAGTTCGTCAGTTTAGATTATCAAAAAATATTGAATACGTGTTTTTTGTTCATTCAGTCATTTTTTGTTTACGTGAAAAAAGAAAAAATATGTGTCCAATATTTTTTGGAAATCTATCTGGAGGACTAATTAGTTTTTTTTTTTGCGATCTACCCTATTTGAAGATGATGAATTTCTACATTCACTGGTGAATTATGGGTAGCCTAAGGCTTCTGGCAGGCGTGATGTAGGATTTCTGGGTTGATGGTTCATTACCTAGCGGGTCCCGCTTAATGGCAAGCGCCATCATAGTAGCCCGGAGATGACAGGACGAGTTGGACTCCTACAGTTTGGTCCTTTTAGGGAGGCCTTTACCCAGCTTTTATTTATATAAATAGGTTCACCAACAGCTTCTGTGTACAACATATAAGTATATATTGGTTTAACAGTCTAGGACTTACTTAGTCGCCAATTACAGGTACCATTGTGACGATGCGGGCGGGTGAAGAATGTGAAGATCGAACATTGTGTCACCCTATTTATATGCTCTACATTGTAATACCTGTAATCTTTATGGTGTTACAGTGTACATACATAATAAAGAGTATGAAATCTGGGGGCTAGTAGTGAATAAATAAACTCTGACACAAGTTATGACTGATTTGTTGTTCGAGTAATCACAAAGGCGAATGCAGGGCGTGAGTACCTGGATACGATCCCAAGTCTTGCAATTTTATCAGCTTGTTCTATTTCAAAAATTCTGAGGAACAGCTGAGCCAGGGTTTAAGTGTGACACTAACCAATCTCTCGCAGGATACAAAACTTCGTGAGCCGCGAGCCCAGTCTCCGTCTGGGTGTGAGCCTGGTGGCGCTGGGCGAGGAGGTGTGGGGGGGCAGCAGTGCGGGGGGATTGCTGGGGGGGGGCGGCGTGGCCGTGGGCGTCATGCAGAACGACTCGCGCATGTGGAAGGCGGCGCGGACTGCCTGGCACCGACTGCTCATAGCCACCACCCTCATGGACTACACCACCAAGAAGACCATGGCCATCTTGTTCACCAAGAATTATGGTGAGTAGTGTGACGGTGGACAGTTTTTCATGAAAAAGGGAGGATCCTCCAATACCCCAAGAAACGTTGCTTTTGCATTATTATAATAGACAATAATAGGGATGACGACTGACTAAAAAAAGCGGCCAAGTGCGAGTCGGACTCGCCCATGAAGGGTTCCGTAGAGGTAAATTGCGATTTACGATTTATGACGTATTAAAATAAAACTACTTACAGGTCTCCCAAAGTGATAATGCGCATAGAAATCTTCGTCACTGTTCGGCAACGGTCGTATTCCCCGAGCGTCGGAAGACGATATGTATATAGAGTGGTTAAGTGCATTTTCTTCATGCATAATTTAGTAGAATTATGTGTTTTGTGCTAAAAGAGATAAATATTGATTTATCAGTAACGAAATTGATTCGATAATTCGATATAAGTAAATAGCGAGGAAAACGACACGATTGCGAATATGCTACAATCTTTGTTGAATTGATTTACTTCTTCATACTGAAGCTGGTGTAATGATGGAAGAAAAGGTTTAAATAATACAAGGTTTATACTAGAAGAAGAAAAAATGGTTTTCAAACACAGGTTTACATTAAAATCTAATCATTAAAATCTCAGTTCAAAAGTATTTACAGCACTGATCATTCCAGAATAATATTACAATTACAAAAAATTTAAAAATCGTGAAAAATGATAGTATATTTACCTATTTTACAAAATAAACTATTTCAATTTGAGTAAGATAATTAAAGTTGAAATTAAATTCACCTTTGAAAACAAAACCAAGAAGGGTGTGTAATAGCAGCTCTATATAATTCCACACAGAGAGAACACGTGCAGTCACCACCAATATATAAAGACGACTGACGGACCTTTGACTGACCGGCGACAGCCGCCGACCGCCCGAATTGTTTTCAATTGTTTCACATGATTTGACATATGACATTGACTCCTGTTTCTTTCGAACAAGGTACAAAATGCAAGTGCATTGTTTAGGGCTCTCTCCGATTCAATGATTCGGGTGTTTCCGGGAATACGACAATTGGCGACAGGGACGGTTACCGTTACCAGACAAATACCGGTAAAAATACCCAAACATTAACGTTATGCTACGTTAAATATTAACGTTAAACATAACGTTAATATATAGGTATTACCGGTATCTAAGTAACGTTACTAATAACGTTAATTCAATAAAAACTAACAAAAACTGACGCGACGTTGCCAAACCGAACGCGCGCCGCGCGTCTTTTCGTTCGGCTCTGCTAATCAGAGCGGCAACAGCTAGAATTTTGCGATCGGACAGATACCTACGTAAACGCGACAAATTGCGCGCGCTTACGCCGTTACGCGTGTTTCATTTCTTAGTAAGACTAGTACGTCATACAAACATCGCGTACGCCAAATTAGTACCGTATATTATCTGTATTAGATTTGTTTTGTTGTTTTATTATTATAATTAGTTTTAGTCTCGATTATTTAATGGGTCCCGACTGTTGCAGTCAATATTTCCTGTTTCCTGAACTTGCTTTTTTATTTTCGGTTTTAAAGTTGTTCTTTACGCAGTCGGGTTTTTATTTTTTTTAATTATACTGGGTGTTTTTCTTATAGACCGCCACAATTTTTCCAGGGATTTGGGAGGTCATTAGCTAGTTTCTACCCATACACCCTATGTCACGTCATACAAACATCGCGTACGCCAAATTAGTACCGTATATTATCTGTATTAGATTTGTTTTGTTGTTTTATTATTATAATTAGTTTTAGTCTCGATTATTTAAGGCGGTGGTATGCGCGAACAACCTTGAGGATCTGGGCGGAGCTAAATATTTTCCCCGCGCTCCCCGTTACATTTTTACGCGCGCATACTGTGACTCGCGCTCTTCGCAGGAGGCCGCGCTGTGTGCGTTTCGATGGCGCGACCACAGCATTTTTGTTTAACTACTACGACAAGATTTTGTAATAATTTGTAAAAGTTGATTCCCAAAACCATGAATTTATCAAAGTTATGGTTAAAAAGTTATAAGGGTTTGAACGTAGCCGCGCCATCGAAACGCGGAGAACCGCGCGGCCACGGAGATCTCTAAAACTAAGCCTTGCAGAGACCTGAAATTCGGCTCAATAACAGATTGAATTTGTAAAAAAATTGTAAAAACATAGAAAAAAATCCTAGGTTTATATTTTAAGAGCTGTAAGACTTGAAACCCCATGGCCGCGCCATTGAAACAGTGAAAAAAACGTTATCGCCGATATCTCGCTGAAAAAGCATCGTAGAAGCTTGAAGTTTTTTGGAAAACCTGTTTATTTAATTATTTATTATATATTTAATTCTTTAACTGTAGTACGGTATCGCTTAGAAAGAAGTCGTGATTATTTATCGAAGAAAGTATTAGCTAGATTTTTTTTAAACAAGGGTTCGATTCTGTTGTGCACAAACTAAACTTAATTTAGGTAATTGCTATCTTGTTCTCTCCAATAAAACGAGACAGAGACGCACGTCATTTAGATCTGTCAAATTAAGTTGGAACTAAATTTCTATACAAATGAAGGGTGCACGTAAAAACATGTCGACTAAAAACACGGTGAAGCGCAAGGCATAAACTAGTTTGACATCTCTAACTTAGTTCATAGCTATAGCCGTCCTTTTCTCTCATTGCCTTTTAGTAAAAGATAGCAATAGCCTGAATTTAGTTTAATTTGTACACAACAGAATCGACACCAATACCTAAATATGTAGAACTAACGATAATAGAAAAAAAATATATATAACCCCTGTAATAACGTTTTAAATATTTCGATACGGTGACCATGACTTTGTTTACAGAAAACTTTCCACCTATTGTATTAGAAATTATTTCTCAAGGATTCTAAAATTAATTAAAATGAAAAGTCGTATGTTTATTTCCTAAAAAAATATTTTGTTTTTGTATCTTATTGTTTCATTTTAGTGTATTTATTTTTATTTAAAAATACACTTAACTCACAGGTTATTCAAATTATTAATTTAGATGTTTTTTCAGCTAAAATATAATATATAAAATAACTTAGTGTAAGACAGTAAACAATCAATGATTTATGTGTTTTTTAAAGAAATAAACATGTTTTTGTATCTTATCGTTTCATTTTAATTAAAATTTGAATCATTGAAAAATAATTTCTATTGCAATAGGTGTAAAGTTTACTATAAAAATAAGTCATGATCAACCTATCGAAATATTCAGAACGTATTGAAGGTTCTAAGCGATACCGTACTTACAGTTCCTGAAATTTAGGATTTTTTTGTATATTTTTACAAATTTTGACAAATTCAAATCTAGGTTTTACAAAAAATTTCAGACCTCTGCGATGTTTTTTCAGCGAGATATCGGCGATAACGTGTTTGTCACCGTTTCAATGGCGCAGCCATTGGGTTTTAGTCTTACAGCTCCTAAAATATAAACCTAGGGTTTTTTTCTATATTTTTACAAATTCAATCTGTTATTTCCCTAAATTTCAAGTCTCTGCAAGGCTTAGTTTTAAAGATTTCCATGGCCGCGTGGTTCTCCGCGTTTTGATGGCGCGGCCACGTTCAAACCCTTATAACTTTTTAACCATAACTTTAACAAATTGGGAATCATTTTTTACAAATTTTTGCATAATATTGGCTTGTTTTTTTTAAAAAAAAAAACGCCGTGGTCGCGCCATCGAAACGCACACGGCAGCGCCATCGCGCCCTTAGATTCAATTTGAAATGCTTTCAAAAGTAAATACATTGTAAGATTATAGATTGTATTGCTATTCCATCGTTACTATAATGTAGCTACCTACTAGGTATGCATTAGGTTCGTTGGTTCGCGGTCCGAACAATTTTAATTGTTTGTTTGTTGGCATTGAATAGGCTCCGAAACGACTGCACCAATTTGAAAAATGCTTTCACTGTTGGAAAGCTACACTATCCTCGGGTGACAGGCTATATTTACTACTTTTGTTAGCTTGGGTTTTACCTGTTAAAACAAATGTATGTGTTAATGAATAAAATAAATAAATATTATATTTTCAAAAAAATTGAAATTCCAATAATGTAACCCAAGGTGTAAAAAAAAATACCTAAAATATTCTTTACATCGCGTACGCTGCAAAAAAGTATTGATGATAGAACAAAATAATGTACTACGACTTTGCAGAACACATAATTATTTACAGAGAGTGTCACAACAGCATATGTTTAACTGTTATAGTTATGCCACAATAAGTGTTAATTTATTGAAAAAAAAACATACAGTCGAATTGAGAACCTCTTCTTTTTGGAAGTCGGTTGAAAATTGAATTGAAATGTCGCCGCTAGAAAAGGCTCTTTATTTGTATCGTGGTATTAATCCTTATCAAAATAAAATACTTTATATTCAAGACTGCTTCAATACCTCTAAATTACTTTTTAAATTATCCAATTCGGATATTCTATTCAAAAGATATCACGAGTTTAAAAATCTAAATCTATCTATTACATTTATGTACACACGGTAGGTACACGAAAAATAAATAAACTTCACAGTAAAAATCACAGAATTAGTCTTATGGCAAACGTCCAAGCGCGCAAAATAAAATACCTTACTTGCAAAATGACTATCTGACTATGACTACATAATAGAACTAGAATACTAAATCGCCCATGCGAAAATCGGGGCATTATAATGCGAGCGAGCAGAGCAGCACAACCTCCACGTCCGACGGTCCGAGTTGCACTGCCGCCCGTCGCCCGCGCACGGACCCGCCTATTCTGTTATTATAGAATGCATGGAATAATTAATTGTAGCCTAATAAATCATTAGATCAAAATTCCAATTGTACCGTTTGTGAAGAAAAACGTGACGAATATTTGAGTGAAAAAAAATTACTAAATTTTAATGCCGTTTAGGAGTAGTTACGAAATGTCTAAAAAAAAATGCTTCACTTTGAACATTTTTTTCATATAGTAATAATAAAGTTAGAATTATTTCAATTGTACCAATTAAAGTTAAGAGTCTAATAAGCAACATATATTTTTTTTGAACATAAATATTCACTCATCAAAGAGGAGTTACATGGAGAAAACCTGTCGTTAGCAGATACCACCGCCTTAATGGGTCCCGCCCGAGTCCCGACTGTTGCAGTCAATATTTCCTGTTTCCTGAACTTGCTTTTTTATTTTCGGTTTTAAAGTTGTTCTTTACGCAGTCGGGTTTTTATTTTTTTTAATTATACTGGGTGTTTTTCTTATGGACCGCCACAATTTTTCCAGGGATTTGGGAGGTCATTAGCTAGGTTCTACCCATACACCCTATGTCACGTCATACAAACATCGCGTACGCCAAATTAGTACCGTATATTATCTGTATTAGATTTGTTTTGTTGTTTTATTATTATAATTAGTTTTAGTCTCGATTATTTAATGGGTCCCGACTGTTGCAGTCAATATTTCCTGTTTCCTGAACTTGCTTTTTTATTTTCGGTTTTAATTAAAGTTGTTCTTTACGCAGTCGGGTTTTTATTTTTTTTAATTATACTGGGTGTTTTTCTTATGGACCGACACAATTTTTCCAGGGATTTGGGAGGTCATTAGCTAGGTTTACCCATACATCCTATGTCCCAAATGTCACGGTTTGGGTACATATGTTTTTTTTTTTATTGAAAAAAAAAATACCCGAAATGTTTTCTTTGATTCGAAATAACTTTTTCGTTTGTGGGTGTAATGGCACAAAATAAATATTGGGTTAATTTGAATCAAATTTGAACAAGATTTATAACTTTAGTTTATAAAAACATAGTAACATTTATAAGTCTTTTCTGGCTCTCCTAACATTTTGACTACTTAATGAATCGTTCTTTGTGGCATGTAGCATACCGCTAGAAAGGGTATCAACTAAAGAACTTTTTAAAATAAAGCTAAGTTCAAAATGGCTTTTAGTTTTTTATATAATAAGTTTTGAAGTTGTACAATTTCATACATTTAAAAAAGAAAATAACTTTGGTAGCTCGTAAGAAATTTTCTTGAAACCAGTTCTATCAAACAAAGATTTATTTAGATTTAGAAGACTTTGGAGAATACAACAAAAATATTTTGTGCCATTACACTCACACACAAACGAATAAGTTATTTGGAATTAAAGGAAACATTTTGGTTTGCAGATGCAAACATGCAAACCAGCATACAATATGCAAACATGCAAACCAGCATACACCATTCATGCAGCAAGCATGCAGCATGCAAGGAAGCATGCATGAAACATGCAGCAGGCATGGTTTCTATCACGGCTCCGGAGCTGCGGGGCTCCGGCGGTCCCACGCGAGCTTATCGTCGCAGATGTGTTTAACGCTCACCACCGCAGCTTCGGCTTGCTGGCCGGCTTCGCCGGCCAGCCTCAGCAGCGGCGGCGAGTGTCACGACAACCTGCTCCTCAACTCGCGGGCCGCCTCGCCCCTCCGCGCCTACGCGATTTTAAATTACACTCTAGGGGTAGGGCAGACAAGACTACGTAAAGTCGGTTTTGGAGCGATTCGTTTCTGTCACTAACTTTTGTAGATGAGCTACAAAAGTTAGTGACAGAAACGAAAAAAAGTATTGACTTTTTAAGACAATATTTAAATGTTTGGTTAAAAATGCTATTTTATAAAAATAGCAATAATGCCAAATAAAATTATTCCAAATGAAATTCTGCCATCTTTGTAATATGCCAAGTGAAATTGTGCGGAATTTGAACATTACCAAAGGTAATTATACCAAATAAAATTCTGCCATCTTAAAAGTATGCCATTGTAAATTCGGAAATTCAAATATTCGGCCAAACAATAACTATATAAAATAATTTTGATGCCTTAAAAATATTCGTTTAAAGAAGATTCTGCCAGATAGAAGGAACCCACCTACCGTACCTACCCTAGTCTACGCACCCTACCTATCTACCTTACCTACATACACAAATAGCAAACTGCAATACCTACACGGTCAAAATGTATACTACTACTACAACAGCCCATAACGTCCACTGCTGGACATAAGCCTCTCCCATGATGGAAGGAAAAAATGTATGGAACAGCTGATTTAAAAGGGCAATGCAACTTTTCCCATATGTAACTGGCTTTTTTTTTTTTTCTTTTCGCCAAAGATGAACCGTAAAGCCATATTTTGGGGGACTGTCTGAGAAAACAATACCAAAAAGAACTAGCTCTAAAGAGAGTGAAAACCAAAATATGACCAGCACGCCACGGTCGCGACTGGGTTAGTTATTACGTTAGGAAATAAAACGAAATTAAATACATGTCAATTATTTATTACTATTTTAAACGTATCTAGAAAAAAGTCCGTTGGTAATTATTTAGTTTGAGTGTCAAATTGTTTTCCTTCTCATGCCTGCCCTTAGCATCTTCTAAAAATGTGATGATTTTTGCATAAACATTAGGCAGAATGCAGGGCCATAAGTCTTCTAAACTTGACTCCACTAATTTAGCAAAATGGTAGCTAATATTTTTGGGGTTGGCTTTCGTTTGGGTACATGCTTCGCAGTTTTCGTATGTGTTCCCTGTCATTACCGGCATTACCGCTGCCGTTTGGCTGAATTTTTCAGCAAGTCTTCCGAGATTTTTTTTCTTCGTTGGCATTGCTGCTTTGCAGTTTTCGTATGTGTTCGCTGTCATTACCGGCATTACCGCTGCCGTTTGGCTGGATTTTTCAGCAAGTCTTCCGAGATTTTGTTTCTTCGTTGGCATTGCTGAAATTGATTAAGATTGGGACATTACATCCCAATCATCTTCGAGAAGGCTCTGGGGGACAGTGCGTTTACGTAACCGTTTACCATCTTTAAAGACAAAATACGAAACTTATTACTTTTATTAGTACCTACAATTCGTAGCTGCTACCGCCTCGAAGAATGGGCCATTCGGGGCCATTCCGAATGGCTGCGCAATGGCATGGCATTACCGGCCGTGAATAGCCCATTCCTCGAGTAGCGGTAGCTACTAGCTACCTACATATTAATTTTAAAAACGTAGTTAATAATGTGTTTTTTACTCGTGTGTTTTCTCGAGTGATAAAGACAACTCAATTATTTAGATACTTATTTAAAACTTTACATGTAAATAGCAAAATATTTACGGTTTCCAGCCATTTCACAATTTGTTAGATACACCCACCAATCACTAATTCACTGGGTAATTCATACACGCGAGACTGTGCGAGCGCGAGCGCCATCAACATCGTTAGAAAGAGATAGGCGTATAAATTACCGGTATAAGTATCGTTACTTTTACCGATACTAATTTTAGTTATTAGATAACGATAACGGACTTACGGGTATCGTTATTCATATCGTTACTTTTTTATCGTTACCATAACGGTATTTGGTAACGTTATGAAAAAAGTAACGGTAATTCGGTCCCTGATTGGCGAAGATTTGCATGCGCATTATTAATTTGGGAGTACTGTACTAGATCTCGTTCAAACCAATTTTCGGTGGAAGTTTACATGGTAATGTACATCATATATTTTTTTTAGTTTTATCATTCTCTTATTTAAGATGTTACAGGGAGGGGGAGAAAAATTTTACCACTTTGGAAGTGTCTCTCGCGCAAATTATTCAGTTTAAAAAAAAATGATATTAGAAACCTCAATATCATTTTTGAAGATCTATCCATAGACACGTATGGGTTTTTTTTTATATATTATACTTTATAATGCTCTCGTTTTCTTTCCAGGTTCAATCCTCAAAGACTTCATCCGCGACGACCACGACCACTCGTTCTCCATATCGTCGCTATCAGTCCAATTGTACACGACGCCGACTCTTGCGCATCATCTGATCGCCAAGCACGACGCGCTGTTCGTTGTCATGAACACCTTCGTCAGCGAGTGTAACAGGCGGTGTAATAACGTGAGTAAAAGTCCACTGTTTAGAAAAATTGAGTTATAGCGACTCGACGACGAGTTATGCTGGGATCGAACTCGAAGTCACGAGATTGTAACCCAGCGCTGTGCCCCAAGACCAGCTGGCTTGTTGTAAACCGTGGCGAATATGTAGATTTAATGCTGCTGCAACAGGTCGGTAATAAGCCCGGATTGTTCGGGCCGGGTTGACAACTTGACAGTTGGCGACGCGTCGCCACGCCATTTTTTGGTTTTACCCGCTCCTAAAGATGTTACACATCAAAAGCACGCTTTAGAGTGACGTCATATTACTTCCTACTAGCTTTTGTTCGTGGCTTCGCTCGCGTTCATTTAGAATTTGACAATCAATTCGGGTTGTACTGACACGTGGCGCCAAGAACGTTATTGTTGTCTTTCTGGGGAACAGTACTTTATTTTCGAGATGAAGGGTACCCTATCGGTTTCGTGGAACAAAACTTATTTTCTCATTTATAATATTACTAAGTATATAGGAATGCATACAAAATAAGGAATTAATAACCAAAATTATTAAAGATAAAATAAATCTTACAATAGGAGAAAAATAATAACAAATATGATTAGAAAAATTAGGATAAGTTTGTCCCTCAGTAAATAATTTAATATAGCACATTTTGGGGCTGAGAATTTTTTCCTATTTTTTTATTTACCTTGGAACTTTGTCCCCTAAGCTTAGAAACTTTATTAAAATCAACATTTTTCTTCCCCAGGGTCGCTTAGAATTCGACCGCTCCCACGTCCCAATGGCGTTCAAACGCGCGCAGTTCATTCTGTACGACGTCAAGTACCTCCTGAGTTCAGTACCGACGTCCTTCGACGATGATCTCCGCAAGGGGTTCATGCACGGCATCTCTCTGATGCTGAACCTGCTCGTGATGATGCAGGGGATGGACTCTGTGGTCAGACAGGTAAGACCTTGTAGTAAAGAAACAGGTTGAGTATGTGCTGGTACCTAAATACGTGCCAAAAAGGCTGGCTTGCCTATATCTCTTGAACTCAGTGCTGGCTTCCTTCGATGATTTCCCTGATGCTGAACCCGTTTGTGATGATGCAGGGCATGGACTCTGTTGTCAGACAGGTAAGACCTTGTAGTAAAGAAACAGGTTGAGTATGTGCTGGTACCTAAATACGTGCCAAAAAGGCTGGCTTGCCTATATCTCTTGAACTCAGTGCTGGCTTCCTTCGATGATTTCCCTGATGCTGAACCCGTTTGTGATGATGCAGGGCATGGACTCTGTTGTCAGACAGGTAAGACCTTGTAGTAAAGAAACAGGTTGAGTATGTGCTGGTACCTAAATACGTGCCAAAAAGGCTGGCTTGCCTATATCTCTTGAACTCAGTGCTGGCTTCCTTCGATGATTTCCCTGATGCTGAACCCGTTTGTGATGATGCAGGGCATGGACTCTGTTGTCAGACAGGTAAGACCTTGTAGTAAAGAAACAGGTTGAGTATGTGCTGGTACCTAAATACGTGCCAAAAAGGCTGGCTTGCCTATATCTCTTGAACTCAGTGCTGGCTTCCTTCGATGATTTCCCTGATGCTGAACCCGTTTGTGATGATGCAGGGCATGGACTCTGTTGTCAGACAGGTAAGACCTTGTAGTAAAGAAACAGGTTGAGTATGTGCTGGTACCTAAATACGTGCCAAAAAGGCTGGCTTGCCTATATCTCTTGAACTCAGTGCTGGCTTCCTTCGATGATTTCCCTGATGCTGAACCCGTTTGTGATGATGCAGGGCATGGACTCTGTTGTCAGACAGGTAAGACCTTGTAGTAAAGAAACAGGTTGAGTATGTGCTGGTACCTAAATACGTGCCAAAAAGGCTGGCTTGCCTATATCTCTTGAACTCAGTGCTGGCTTCCTTCGATGATTTCCCTGATGCTGAACCCGTTTGTGATGATGCAGGGCATGGACTCTGTTGTCAGACAGGTAAGACCTTGTAGTAAAGAAACAGGTTGAGTATGTGCTGGTACCTAAATACGTGCCAAAAAGGCTGGCTTGCCTATATCTCTTGAACTCAGTGCTGGCTTCCTTCGATGATTTCCCTGATGCTGAACCCGTTTGTGATGATGCAGGGCATGGACTCTGTTGTCAGACAGGTAAGACCTTGTAGTAAAGAAACAGGTTGAGTATGTGCTGGTACCTAAATACGTGCCAAAAAGGCTGGCTTGCCTATATCTCTTGAACTCAGTGCTGGCTTCCTTCGATGATTTCTCTGATGCTGAACCCGTTTGTGATGATGCAGGGCATGGACTCTGTTGTCAGACAGGTAAAAACTTATAGTGAGATAGCCGGTAAAAGCCTGGCTTGCTCTAATAAGACACAACAAGCAGACGGGATTTTAAATTCCACTGCGGCATTTTAATAATCCTTTGAGTTTTTACTCGTGGTTATTATTTTAGCAGTCGTTACGGGGAGTGAGGAGGCCGAAATTCTGACAACCAGTCTTACCAAAAAGTATCGTTTTACTCAGTAATAAGCGTAGTGTAGGTCAGATAGGCATTTCTTGCATGTACAGTACCCGGCAATAAATATTGCACATCGACCTTTGGAAAGAGACAATCGGCTAATTTCGGCTTCGTAGAGCGTTATCTCTGTCGCACACTACCTATGTGACGTTTGTCAGTCGTTGTTCATAGATACCGGACTGTTTGTATTTCGTGCGAGAGAGATAGCGCTCTACGAAGCCGAAATTAGCTGATTGTCTCTTTCCAAAGGTCGATGTGCAATATTTAGTGCCGGGTACTGTAAACTGGGAATTGAAACTAACATAGTTGAGAAAAGACTACACTGATGATGACATTGCCCTTATCTTTCTGTGCTCCTTCCTCTAGGTCGGCCAACACATGGAGTATGAACCAGAATGGGAGTCAGCCTTCAACCTCCACGTGAAACTGGCACACAGCATCACGCTATCGCTGGAGTGGTGCGCGGCAGAGAAGGCGCTAGCGACCGCCGTGTACCGCATGGCGCTGAGGAAGCATGTTGAGACTTACACGCCGCCTGCTAGGATTGTGAGGGGTAAGTAGGGCCGAGGTATTTGCTGCAGATTTTCCGTCATACTAGAATATTTTGTTCATGTTGAATATTTTGGCATTTTTGAGGTTTTTAGGAAGACCCAGATAACTTCTGTTTTAAGCTAATGTGTGTACAACCACTGCATTCGTTAATAACTTTTTGTATTTTTTTTCAAGAATAGAACAGAATACCTATAGCTTTTCATCTGGGCAAAAAATTAAATATATTTCATTATGTTTATTATTATTATTAATTTTTTGGGTATGGAAGTACTCAAAGGGTAAAAATGGGATCCTATTACTAAGACTTCACTGTCCTTCTGTCTGTCACCAGGCTGTATCTCATGCACCGTGATAGCTAGACAGTTGAAATTTACAAAGATGATGTATTTCTGCTGCCGCTATAACAACAAATAATCATTTTGCTCAACTAGCACTCAAGTAGAGCGGACGTGTATATTAGCGATTTCATTTACTATATGACGTAAAAATAATATTCGAGTGATCTGTGACCTAGATACCAAACCGCATTATTTTTGCTAAGTTTGTGATTTACTGTGGTGAATAACAATTAGTTATGAGAAATATCGAAGAATTAAGTAAATAATATGTCAAATATTGAAAACAGCCTTCGGAATATTCCACCTCCTAGCAGCCCTGCGACCAAACCCCAAACACCTTACCATGCGGCAGAAGGAAGATCAGAAGCAGTGGAAACCAGTGATATCAGCAACTGGTTGACCTCCATCGACAAATGCCTGAGTGAAGTCTGTCACATTGCTCAGGAAGGAAAGTTGAACTCCGACCAAAAGTTGAGGATCAATAATCTTTCGCGCAAGGTAGAACATGGTGTTTCACAAATGGCAGTTTACTACCAAGACTTGAGGCTCAAGCTCAAAGAATTTCAAGTGATGAAAGAAAAACGGGACCTCACGAATTGCCTTGAAAATTTCCAGCAAACAATTCAAGCTAGCATTCAAGAAAACTGCACCAAAACAACTATGGAAGAAAAAGTTTCGTTTGCTGACATGGTTAAAACCAACAAGAATAACTACTTGCGCCCAAATAACCTCAGCTCAATTGCAATTTATCCAACAGATAAATTAAAATCAAGCGACGACACAAAATCTCTGGTCCAAAAAATTATATGCCCGGAACAAATGAAACTGCACGTTCGAGGATTACGCAAAACTAAAAACGGAGGCGTTATTATCAGCACGGAGACAAAAGACGACATTGAAAAACTGAGACAATCCTCTCAGCTAAGTGGTTCCGGCCTGAAAATAGAAGAGCCACATAAGAGAAGACCAAGAATTGCTGTTGTAGGAGTTCCGACCGTTTTGAGTGATCAAGAAGTGTATGATTGCATTTATGAGCAGAACTTAGCCGACAAGCTACCTAATTTACCTCGTGACTCTTTTATGGCTTCCATAAAATTAAGTCACAAGTCGGGTAAAAAAGAGGGACCAACGTGCAACTTTGTTCTTGAAGTTTCTGCCAGCATAAGAAAGGCCCTTATAAATCAAAGCCGAGTTTACATTAATTGGACATCCTGCCCAGTGAGGGACTTTACACTTGTGACCAGGTGCTTTAAATGTCAACAGTATGGACATGCTGCAAAGACTTGTCGGGAGGCTACCTATACGTGTGGACAATGTGGAGAACAAGGTCATCAGTCCAAGGATTGCAATAAAAACTCTGAATTGCCACAGTGTGCAACATGCTTGCGTTTTAAAAAACCGAGCACCCACAAAACAGGAGATCTAGAATGCCCCGCTAAGAAAATAGCTGAGGCAAGATATGTCAATTCCATTGATTACAATGATGCGTGAGCGCCGACATTATTCAATAAGTTCTTTTTAGTAACTTGTGTTATAGTTTACTCATTAGTATATTGATATTTAGGTACACCTACTAATTGTCGCAATTAAAATAATTTTTAGTTTCAGTTTTCAAATTATAAATACTATCTTTTACATTTTAGTGACATAGCATTTTTCGACAAGCATTGATAGCCACAAAGCAAACGTGACCTGGATTTTTGTGTTATGCTTCATTGCAAAATAATAGAACGTTAAAGACAAGTTGGCTAAATAATATTTATGTATGTATAATATAATAAGTTATTTACTAGGTATTTGTTTAAGAAATCTTAGATTATTTAGTTATAAGCACTCGAGTGAGTTACCTGAGATACAGGTTTATTCCTAGTTCAGGTAGAATCCGATTACTATTTACCTATAGTTTTTAAGGCCATTTTGTAAATATTTTTGTAATTCAATTATTTCATTAAACAATTTCAATTTCAATTTAAAAAAATATATACGATAGTACGTACGTACACGACGTACCCTTCATGTGCGAGCTCGACTCACACTTGGCTGGTTTTTTTGTTTTAATTTATATCTTGAGCTGTTCAGGGTGCAAGGTCGTTGGTTCAAATCCGGCTCGAAGGACCGTTATGTTCGGGGTGCAAGGTCGTAGGTAGTACAGTTTGGAATTGGTTTTAATGAGTTTATTAAAGGCTCTTCAAGATTAATGTTAAAATGTCTTAAAGTAAAATGTTATGTTAAATGTTTTGAATGCACCCGGTCCATTTAATGTCTCGTAACGTAATGCACTGATGTTAAAATATTAATAAAATTGTCACTTAGCGACAAGTATAACGATTGTTGTAAATTGCTGCGTTAGCAATTGTTCGGTCGTTTAGACCCAACATGAGCTCTGAACACCATTTCTTTCCCCAGAGCTGGGCGACCAGTCGGCCCCGGTGCTGCCGTACGACGTGTCGACGGAGCCGGTGTCCATCCACCGGCCGCTGTCGCGCTACATCGCTGGCCTGCACCTGCTGCTGCACCAGCACGGGCTGTCCTACCACAGCCGCGAGTTCGACCGACAGGACCGGCCCAAGCCCACGCCCGCTGAGCTTATAGGTAATGTGCTGGACAGGGGCTGAGCTATCTGCTAAGTCTTAAGAGAAAAGGAAACTAGATCAGGCATACAAGGTGTAAACGGACCCTTCACGAAATTGTCAACTATGTTGGTCGACACTGTACATCAAACTAAATAACCCTACGCAAAAATTTTAATTATTGCTAGAATAAGATTATTTAAATCATGTTTTACGATAAACCACAATTTAATGCACTCAAAACATTTTATTGATTGGGATGCCTTTAATAGTAAATGGGTCATCCATGGCCCTTTTACTATTCAATGCATCCATTACTTATAAGTTAGTAAGTAAAGTTTTAAAGATAACATTACTTTAAAAACCTTCAGGTATTGCCGAAGCTCGTTATTAAACTTTTGCCAGGGTTATTCCGTGGATAGGGCCAATGTTTTCCAACGGATACGAGTATAAATGTCAGGTGCGTAGTACTCGCAACCGACGAGCGTGTATGACCAGATGTATGTGTATGACCAGACGTATGAACGTGAAGGAGGCAAAAGAAGTATGTAAGGATCGTAGCAGGTGGCGTTCTGTTTCTGCCTACCCACATGGGAAAAGGCGTGAGATCGTTTTTTTGATGTATAGATACAAGCGTTGAATTTAGTGCCATAAAGCTGTTGTTTCAACTGCCAGATTAAGCAGGAGTCCGTTTGATAACTGTGGGTTTTGTATGGCCTTCACTTCTATAATAGTAGATTATACGTATACCACTCAGGTATATCGTTCCGCTCAGGATTCTACTCTAGAATCCCTTGCTACGCTCGGTATTCTACTCTAGAATCCCTTGCTACAATCGGGATTCTACTCGAGAATCCCTTTGCTACGCTCGGGATTCTACTCTAGAATCCTTCGCTGCTCTCGGGATCTAACTTAGTCCCTCGAATAAAATTCCTTTTTTTCACTTGATGTATAATCTACTATACTTTCCCTTTTTATCCACAGAGCCCGTCCTCCAGACCACGGCCATGATAGGCCAGGTGCACGCCGGCATGTGGCGCCGCAACGGGTTCGCGCTCATCAACCAGCTGTACTTCTACCAGAACGTCAAGTGCCGCGCCGAGATGTTGGACAGAGACATCGTGATGCTGCAGGTACAGTCACGGACTATAATTGATAAGCCACTTTCAAGATTTCCAATTTTGCAGTTGTATACATTCACGAGATTACACGATTAAACACGAACTCAAACCGAATGCTCGGAAACAAAATGACACATTATTATTAATCGGAAATAGTCTTATCCATAGAGGTTGAAAAATGACTTATAGGGAACGTGCACAACGACGGTGCTGCCAACTGGCGTCGCCAATCCGAATCTTATACTGTATTAATACTTGACATTGACATTTAAAACAAGTAAACAGAATTAATTTTATTTGTAAAAAATATTATTCTAGCTAACCTTATTGCATTTCTGGATGAACCAATACATCCACAAAAATGATAATTAATCAAATAGCGTAAAATAATAAAATTCTATTACTATCCAAAGATTAAAACTCTACTCGTACCATTTCTAAGTGAAAAACGCAAAAAATGGAAAAATGCAGTAAAGAAAAACATTTTAAAACAACTTGTTTTTGGGTACACTGCATTGAAAAATATCAATGGCCTTCAAAATCAACCGTTCAAGCAAACATGCCACTCATGCCAGTACCATTTAAACTTCAGCAAAGCAAACACACACGTTTTAGTAGACTGCACTGAAGTTCACACCGAATATTCCTCAACAGTTAAACAAAGAGTCCACATGTACTCAGATTATAAACATGGTTATACAATAAAGTTTTTAGTTGGCTGCACCACTCCTTGTGGTTTCTTAAGTTTTGTACCTAAATGCTACGGAGGGCGTTCTAGTGATTTCTTCTAACAAATGATTGTGGACTAATTGATTTGTTAGAGCCTGGAGATACTGTTCTCGCTGATAAAGGATTCCCTGTTGCCTTTCAACATGTGTTGAAAATAAGAAAGCTGTTTTTATGCCACCACTGCATGCACCACAATTTTCCACAGAGAAAGTAGACGAAACATAAAATTAATATTATTAAAGATTAATGTTACGTTGACTATCAATACTGATAGATCGGAACCCGTATTTTATACCTTCTAACATATTCAAAAATAATATAATTGAAGAGATCATTTTGCGGGACAGTTGACAGACGTGATAAGTTTCCTTTACTGTCCGCATAGTGTCTCTTTTATCGATTTAGTGCTGCCACCTATAGTTCCTGCACGTTCCCTATAAGTTGTCAATGATAAAACCATACAATGGTGCTGACGTGTATCCCAATCTATTTGATACTGACCTCCTTTGAAGAAATAGTCCTTATTAAATACTCTTTATTTCTGAAAACCTATCTGAAGCCAGAGTGACAGTTGAAATGTCGATGTTAGAAAAGATAAAATTTCTCCGTACGCCAACGTTACTATGGCTACGCTAAAACAATATTGTCGCTAGGTTACGGTTGCTACACCTGCAATTCGTCGACTATTATAGGTAGTCACTCTGTACTTAGTACGAATATAACCGACTAAACCCGATTTGCATTACACGGCTAAAATACGAATGGTGGCAAGTGGCTCATCATTTATAGTCCGTGACTGTACATACTCCTGACCGTTTTGGTCATGTTGGCCAATTTCAAGGAACGGGATATTTTATAGTGCACAAGTATGTGCGCAGGCGCAGGTGTATTTCCTCTTCCGTCACTCGACTCAGATCAGGTGCAAGACCAACGGTGATGTGCGATACCTCAAACTTACTTCGTAACGTAATTCCCAATAAAAATACGTGTTCTCACGATCACCTTTGCCTACAGATCGGCGCCTCCCTAATCGAGAGCAACGAGTTCATCATCCACGTACTGAACAAGTTCAACCTTCTAAACTGGGCGAATCCCGCCTTCGAACAGCTCAGCATCGAAGACGACACGCTCAGGCATACTATCAGTATGCTAGAAGAGTTCCTGGGCCTACTTATTACTAGTAAGTATTAATGGGACATAATGAGATGAGAAGGAGATAAGTGAAAGAGACGGTCTTCTTCTTTATCGTTAAAAGGAGATGAGTGAAAGAGACGGTCTTCTTCTTTATCGTTAAAAGGAGATGAGTGAAAGAGACGGTCTTCTTCTTTATCGTTAGAAGGAGATGAGAGAAAGAGACGGTCTTCTTCTTTATCGTAAGGAGATGAGTGAAAGAGACGTTCTTCTTCTTTATCGTTAGGAGATGAGTGAAAGAGACGGTCTTCTTCTTTATCGTTAGAAGGAGATGAGTGAAAGAGACGGTCTTCTTCTTTATCGTTAGGAGATGAGTGAAAGAGACGGTCTTCTTCTTTATCGTTAGAAGGAGATGAGTGAAAGAGACGGTCTTCTTCTTTATCGTTAGAAGGAGATGAGTGAAAGAGACGATCTTCTTCTTTATCGATAGTAGATAAGTGAAAGAGACGGTCTTCTTCTTTATCGTTAGAAGGAGATGAGTGAAAGAGACGATCTTCTTCTTTATCGTTAGTAGATAAGTGAAAGAGACGGTCTTCTTCTTTATCGTTAGAAGGAGATGAGTGAAAGAGACGGTCTTCTTCTTTATCGTTAGGAGATGAGTGAAAGAGACGGTCTTCTTCCTTATCGTTAGTAGATAAGTGAAAGAGACGGTCTTCTTCTTTATCGTTAGGAGATGAGTGAAAGAGACGATCTTCTTCTTTATCGTTAGTAGATAAGTGAAAGAGACGGTCTTCTTCTTTATCGTTAGAAGGAGATGAGTGAAAGAGACGATCTTCTTCTTTATCGTTAGTAGATATGTGAAAGAGACGGTCTTCTTCTTTATCGTTAGAAGGAGATGAGTGAAAGAGACGATCTTCTTCTTTATCGTTAGAAGGAGATGAGTGAAAGAGACGGTCTTCTTCTTTATCGTTAGTAGATAAGTGAAAGAGACGGTCTTCTTCTTTATCGTTAGAAGGAGATGAGTGAAAGAGACGATCTTCTTCTTTATCGTTAGTAGATAAGTGAAAGAGACGGTCTTCTTCTTTATCGTTAGAAGGAGATGAGTGAAAGAGACGATCTTCTTCTTTATCGTTAGTAGATAAGTGAAAGAGACGGTCTTCTTCTTTATCGTTAGAAGGAGATGAGTGAAAGAGACGATCTTCTTCTTTATCGTTAGAAGGAGATGAGTGAAAGAGACGGTCTTCTTCTTTATCGTTAGTAGATAAGTGAAAGAGACGGTCTTCTTCTTTATCGTTAGAAGGAGATGAGTGAAAGAGAGGTCTTCTTCTTTATCGTTAGTAGATAAGTGAAAGAGACGGTCTTCTTCTTTATCGTTAGAAGGAGATGAGTGAAAGAGACGATCTTCTTCTTTATCGTTAGTAGATAAGTGAAAGAGACGGTCTTCTTCTTTATCGTTAGAAGGAGATGAGTGAAAGAGACGATCTTCTTCTTTATCGTTAGAAGGAGATGAGTGAAAGAGACGGTCTTCTTATTTATCGTTAGTAGATAAGTGAAAGAGACGGTCTTCTTCTTTATCGTTAGAAGGAGATGAGTGAAAGAGACGGTCTTCTTCTTTGTCGTGTAGTTAGTGCCTAATCTGGTGTCAGAGCTCTTGTACCGCCCATGGACCTCTGACTTGGCTTGACATGCCGTCAAGAAGTATCTCTCAGGCATTCTGGTTTCCTCTCGATGTTTTCCTTCACCGAATCAAATGATAATTATACAATAAGCACATGAATCTGAAAAATCAGAGGTGCCTGTATTGGGCTCAAACTCGAGACCTATGACTTGTCAGTCTGACGGTCACACCACAAGGCTATCAGTGCTTTAAACAAAACATACATACATTTATGAACCCTGCAGCAGTTGGGCAGTTGTGTAAAAAGAGACGATGCTCTACCAAGCCGGACCTTTTGTAAATTATGGTGAGGCGATTTTATTACCAGACACTGTGATCATTTACGGGTGTTACAGAACAAGCTAATATGTGCCTAAAACAAAAGTAATATGGTAGATTTATAAACAACTTCTACGGCATGGAATGCAAGTTCAAAAACACACTACCACCATAAGAAATGATAAAAGACTATGTTTAATTCTGTGAAATTTGGCTCTGTATAACAGTTACAGCAGACGCCACGTTATAATGTAATAAAAAGATAAAGTATGTTATAAGGGACAATAACCCTTCGCAAACTGAGACGCAACTGCATTCAACTCCTTATTTTGAATCATATTCCACCGAACTTGTCGTCGCGCTTGCTGTTCGTTCCGTGCGTTTTTCCACAAATTTATTGGATTCCCATAACGTTCCTGAAATATCTTGTACTGGTCATCTTAGTATGATAAACTGAATTCATCTCATCAGTCTGCGGAGGACTGTCCCTTACACCCTCTATAGGGTGTAAACAACCTCATCACGAAGCCGTCAACCAAGCATTCTGTACATCAAACTAAGTAACTTTACGCAAAAAATATTGATGGGAAACGACTTTTTTATTTGGGTGAAATATCATGTTTTGTGGTAGAACTCAATGTAACGCACTCAAAATCATTGTGCTGATGGATGGATTGAGTAGTGGTCGTGGAGGTGTTTAAAGTAAAAAAATTACATTAAAAACTTGTATTTAAAAAAATACTTGTCAAAAAGTTGGAACTTTGACCCCCAATATCTCCGTAACTAGAAGGTTCCCAGGTATGGTGTAGAACAGAAATGTGATCGCAATGACGGGGAGAACAAGTGCCTTTTGGCTTCGTTAAGAGGTGTTTTACGCCCTATCGTAGCAGGTGGCGTCCTGTGTTTTCTGTGATTTTATGTATTTTTTTTATTTTATTATTTTCGGAAAACTTACAGCTAGGCAGACACAATAATTTAGTTAACAACAACAATATGGTCAATTACAAGTTTTCACAAATAGTTTTATACAATAGTTAAATCAAACAAGAATAATTTAACTAAAAGACAGTGGAACAGACATACAGTGGTGGTGGAGTGGTATGTATTACTAATCGTGCGACTGGTGTTTTAATGTCATTGGTCTCTTGCAGTCTACGGTTCCCGCTACATGCCGGGCGTGGGCGAGGTCACCAACAACGACCGCACCATGAAGGAGATCGTACAAATGCTCTGCGTCAAACCTATGCCGCACTCTGAACTCAACAGGTTCGTTATGTTCTCCTGTTTTAGTTGGGCGTTTACGTATAAATCAATGAAACCTTACTCGTTACTAAATGGTGTAATCCTATGACCCAAAACATTGATGTGCAAAGTAAATTAAAATAAGGGTCATTTTTGGGGGACAAATATGTAAATTAAAAAACAAAGTTTTGCAACCTTACTGTGTCATAATTATGTCAAATCAAAGGGCTCGTTAGGAGGATCTCAAATAAATTTTTTTTATTATTGTAAAATAAACAGTTTTGATTATATTCATGAAAAAGAAGACGAAAATTGACCATTCCCCCTCTGATCTCCGAAACTACAGAGCCTAAATTTTTGAAAAAAAAAAATACAAAATATAGTTCATTGCTTGTAGATTACAGGAAAAAATAAAGATATCAATTGAAAATAAAGTGGTAAACGCAAAATAATACGTTAACTTACGGAAAAATTGACTTTGGCATTGTACGGAACCCTCTCCACGCGAGTTCAACTCACACTTGGCCGGTTTTTTTTAGTTTTGTTTAAATATCCACTTCTACAGATCCCTACCAGAGGACCAGCTCCACGAAACAGGGCTGGAAGCCGTGATCCACGAGGTTGCAGACTTCATCAAGCCCACGGGCGGCAACAACCGAGGAGTGTACAAGTTGAAGCCGCACCTGTACGACGAGTACGACACCTTCTTCTACCACTACACCAGGGAGGAGCTGTCCCGGAGTGAGGAGGAGCAGAGGACCAGGAGGAAGGCGGCTGGTGAGTACTGAAGGATATCTTCTTCTTAGGGCCGAGTTCACCGAAAAGATAACAGTCTGATGATCTAAAAACAGCTGTTTAAAACACATTTTTGAACATGAAAATGTGTTTTAAACAGCTGTTTTTTAGATAATCTGACTGTTATCTTTTCGGTGAACTTGGCCCTTAGCGTGTCGATGGCAATCTAAATAGGGTACATGACAAAAAAATTATAATGGGGAGGCTGGTCAAAGCTGATTGTAGATGGCGCGTACATAGCTGATCTGACCAATGAGGTCAACTATTTTGAAATATAAAGTGACATTGGTGTCGATTCCGTTGTGCACAAACTAAACTTAATTTAGGCTATTGCTATCTTTTTCTCTCTAATAAAACGAGAAAGAGACGGACGTAATTTAGAACTGTCAAATTTCATTGGAACTAATATTTTTATACAAATGAAGCGCAAGGCATAAACTAGTTTGACATCTCTAACTTAGTTCATAGCTATGGCTGTCCTTTTCTCGCACTGCCTTTTAGTTAAAGATAGCAATAGTCTAAACTACGTTTAGTTTGTGCACAACAGAATCGACACCATTGACAGATTTTCAACCAATGACGATGTTTGGTTCATGCGATGCTAGCGCCATTAGTTAGTATAAATGTTATGTAGTATTTTTTTTCTTTTTTCATGTAAACAAAAATGAGACGATACAGTGCGTCGAAAACTCTTGTGACGTCACATTTGAGTACATTTTTTACTCAAATGTGACGTCATAAGCCCCCACTCCATCTTTGACACGGTTTATCTTCGTCATTTTTTATCAATTTGATAAAACAAAAAACACGTGTCTAATATTTTTCGATAATCTAATTGACGGACTTAAAATAATCATATATTTTTTTAATCAGTCATCATCGCTTTTGTGTCGGCCCAGAATTGAGCTAATAGTTTGGCGCTTTCGGTAGCGTCCATCAGTTCCTGTAGTGAACAAACAACAGGACACGCAGGACACGATATTAAATGCCCCATCGTTTGTGGAACAGCACCACATTTACACTCCAGGGAAGAGTCATTAATGAATCTCCACCTGAACAGGTTTTCCTTGCTGGGTCCGGAGTCTTAAATAGACTTCTATCTAGGTCAGCCATGGCAACTCATGTACACTGACGGATATAAGACTCCCTCAAATATTTCCAAAACGAAAGGCTCGTAAAGTCAAATCGTTTATTTCAATACACGGCACACTTTTACACGATATTATAACCTTGCTGAGATACACATTTTCGGGTTTAAACGGGTAACAGAAAAATCGTTTTTCGTCAATTTATCCCACTTCTTACCACGTTCTTAACCGTTTGAAAGCTAATGTCACATATACGTGACAAGCAAGCGCGTGCCCTATACGTCATCATCATCATTCTTCATCATCAGCTTTCTTTTTCATTCATCAGCTTGTACACAAAACTGCGATTCGGCGCAAAGCGAATTCGCAACGCAGAAAACTGCGACACGAATTGCTGCGATGCGATTTCGTGCAGCAAGGCGTCTGTCTCCCTTCCACGATTCGGGTGACCATTCTTTCGACGACTGTCAACCGTACTGAACGTATTTTGTAAACTAGGTCGTGATATGGATCGTAAAAAGAAGTGCGCACTTCTGTTATTGCTAAGGAGATGCAGGAAGTAGAAACAAAAAACCGGCCAAGAGCGTGACGGGCCACGCTCAGTGTAGGGTTCCGTTGTTTCCCGTCCGTCACAATAAGTGTTCCCACTTATGAGTTTAAAGGTGGGTATCCATTATGTAAAAATGCTTGCATATACGAATATACTACAAACTTAGTCCAGAAATTATTTTGTACAACTTTTTGTCTTTTTTGTACAAAAACTGTTGTTTCCATCAAGTTCAAAATGATTTTCCTAGAAAGTCCTTATAAAGTTCTACTTTTCAGATTTTTTTTCATATTTTCTAAACTTATGGTTCAAAAGTTAGAGGGGGGGGACATTGTTTTTTACTTTTGGAGCGATTATTTCCGAAATTATTGACATTATCAAAAAATGATTTTAGGAAACCCCTATTTATTTTTAAATACCTTTCCAACAATATATCACACGTTAGGGTTGAAATTAAAAAAAAAAAAAAACAATTCTCACTTTACATATAGGGGGGCTACCCTAATAAAACATTTTTTCCAATTTTTATTTTACCACTTTGTCGGCGTGATTGATATACATATTGGTACCAAATTTCAGCTTTCTAGTGCTAACTGTCACAGAGATTAAGCGAGAACGGACGGACGGACAGACATGGCGAAACTATAAGGGTTCCTAGTTGACTACGGAACCCTAAAAAAGATTTTGGGTCCACTAAAATGGCGTTAGCAAGTGTGACGGAACATCGCAGGAATGCGCGATGTGAATCAATTCACAAGTTCTTGCGATGCATCGTAGGAGCTCGTAATTTTTTACGATGCGACGTTGCATTGCAGTTTTGTGTACAAGCCCTTATCCCATTTCATTTGAGGTCGGCGCAGAAAATCTTCTTCTTCCATACTTCTCTATTACTCGTCATCTCATCACACAAAGGGCCTTCTGCCTAGATTATTAGTGATACATAGATCCGGTTTTTTTTTTAATGTAGCCCAACTCAATACCCCGAGGGCTTTTTTTCATTTTTTCGATATCACATTTAGTTTTTGAGATACAGTCGATTTTATGCCAAAAGACCCTTAAAAATTGATTTTTCACATGTTTGCGATTTTCAAAAAAGTATACGACATTTTCGTTTTTTTTTTCACCATATTAAAGCCTTTATTGATATGCATCTTTTGAGACCTCAAACATTCATGTAGCCCTAAAACTCACGACACCAAGGCGATGTCACACTCTGAGCGAAAATGGGGGCCTATACTGAAGCGATCGAAAAAACATTTCCTATGTCTTGACACCTCTTTTCTTACCATATCATTCTTTACACAGTCCATTCATTTTTTCTTTGGTTTTCCTATACTGTTATACCCATCCAAACGACAAAAAATGGTAGGTAAAATTGCGGCTTGGCGTAGACCACGCGCGTGCGTTTATGCTTTTGTGTTCAAAAGGTTAACTGTGTTCTTCCTTCTCCAGGGCTGCCCGAATGCTGTCCACCTCCAGCGCTACCGAAGCTGTCGCCTCCATTCCGGCTGCTAGCCAATCTGTTACAAAGTGATTCGGTCCATCACGTGTTGAAAACTGTATTGGAGAGAGCGCTAGACCTAAGGGCCAGGTCATTCTCGGAGACGCAAGTGCATAAGGTAAGACTTTTTCAGGAGGGTTCTTGGGTTTAATTAAGACTGGTCTTTCTTTTCTTTTTCGGGTGGTTAGTGTCTATCCTGGTGTCAGAGATTTTATGCCGCCCGTCGAGAAATATCTCTCAGGCATGCTGGTTTGGTGTGTTCATGATGGTTTTTTTTTTCTTTATTTTTCTGGTTCCGAATTATGCATAAATAAATAAAATATATCGCTGGACGTTACACACAGCGCCATCTAGTGCCACACTAAGCAACGAGGCTTGTGTCGTGAACACCAGATAGTTAATATACTACATAGATACATTTTGTTTGTAAATACATACTTATTATACATAAACTTCCATGACACAAATGAAAACAAATGTCCATGCTCATCACACAAACATTTGCTCCTACCGGGATTCGAACCCGGGACCCTAAGAACGTAAGGCAGCCTCACTACCGCTGCGCCAATTGGATCGTCAAAATAAATAAAATATAAATGTGTTAAAGATATTTACTGATTTGTGGTACAAGCGAATCTTAATGCTTTCCGACCGTTTTTGCTGCGGCTCAATACCCGGTTTTCTGCTTTCCGCACCTACCGAGCCCCCAGCCACCTATTTAATGAGTCCCTTCTCCCCAGGCCCTCCACCTGATGGGCTACGCGCTCCGCGACGAGGAGAGCGGGCACTACGAGTTCCTGCAGTTCTCCGAGAGCGCGGCCCGCTCCGGGATCCTGGCGCTGTTGCAGAAGCTGGTGCACTCGCCAAGAGTCGACGCACACCGACATCTCGCCAGATGGGTGCTGCATAAGATGAAGTGAGTACTGTTACATCATCTGATATGTGGAGCTCGTGGCTATAAAGGGTGTAAAACACCTCTTAACGAAGCCGAAGGACACTTGTTCTCCTCGTCGTTGCGATCATTTTTTTGGTCTACACCATACCTGGGAACCTTCTAGTTATGGAGATATTGGGGGTCAAAGTTCCAACTTATTGAAAAGTTTTCTTTTAAATGTTTTTAATGTAAGATTTTTACTTTAAACACCTCCACGACCCCCGTACTATTCAATCCGTCCATCAGCACAATGTTTTGAGTGCGTTACATTGAGTTCCACCACAAAACATGATTTTTCACCCCAAAAAAAAAAGTCGTTTCCCAGCAATAATTTTTGCGTAAAGTTACTTAATTTGATATACAGTCGGGGTCTTTTCCGCCTGACCATTTTAATTTTTTTTCGCTTAAAACATGCGGAGGCGCCCAGCCACGCCCCCTTAAAGTTTGGGCCTATTAGGAAAACCTCAACTTTGGCGCGCAAAATAACAATAACTCTCGTTTGGCGTGCGTCGTCAGTGCGCTCGGCCGATTGGTATCTTTTCATTCATTATTTATATACAAAGTCAACGGGGCGGGGCTAGAGAGCGTTTCTATGTTGCGAGTGCAAGCAAAAATAAGCTTAGTGGTGGTCAGGCGGGAGTGTCCTCGATAGTACAGGATGCTTAGTTGACGGCTTCGTGATGAGGTCTTTTACACCTTATATAATAACAGCCTTTTGGGTCGATCTTCAAAGTTAAGCCGCGCTTGGCAAGGTCGTTTCGTGGATGGGTGACCATCCATTACATACCAAGTTTACTCCGTGCCTCGGAAAGCACGTTAAGCCGTTAGTCCCAGCTGTCATTTCGACAGCAGCTGCAACAGCCGCTGCCGCAGCCGTTTTTGTTTTCGATCTTTGACAGTCGTTACAGGTAGTCAGTGTCCCGAAGGTCTGACAACCAGTCTTACCAAGGGGTATCGTATTACCCAGTGGGTTGTGGTAGTCAGATAGGCAGTCGCTCCATGTAAAATACTGGTATTCAGCTTCGTTCAGACTGGAAGCCGACCCTAACATAATTGGGATAAGGCCAGGCAGATACGATACTCGTTGGTCAGTTTTTCGTGAGAAAACCGTCATTCCCAAGAGTCAAAAATTGAAAGACATGTGACATAATTATTCCAACCCGCACTGGGCCCACGTGGGCCACAAACAAACTCGCAAAGAAAGAAAAAGCATTTATTAGCCCGCACAGGACAAAACACACAAATTATAAAATGGTTAAACTAACAGTACAACTAATAAAAAAAAAAAAACAAAGAGAAAAATAAAAAAACATGAAATGAAATTGGTCCTGCACTATCTAAGCATGGTGCTGTAACATTAAAAAAAAAACGTCACAGCGCTGGTAAAAAGCCTGTATCTCAAGACTAGCTGACAAATTTTCCCATCATACTGACTAGTAACAATGTAACACTAAATTAATTATTTATTTATTAAAAGGAGAACCAACAGCTACAATAAGTGAGTAACAATTGTATAAGCGACACAGAGCCAATTACAGGTTCTCACGAGTAGACACAGAGATGATAGTAGAAACCTTAGGATCACCAAATAGCAAGCACGATAATAATACAAATGAAAGGAATTAAAATAAGCAATACGCACTAAATACACTCAGACAGTAGGTTAGGCATTGTTGACAAGGGGAAAAATAAAATAAAAATAAAGCACTACGCGCATTTAAAAAAGTTTGCATTCAGCCGAGTACGTACAGAATAGGCTTTGGTGGAAAATGGGTCAAAAGAGAACTCCTTACAAAGAATATTGAAGTCCTATATTATTTCTATTTTGTTTCACAGGACTCTGCTAGGCCAAACTGACGAAATCGGTGACGGTGATAGTATGGAGACCGATCAGGAAGAAAAACCCGCTACGGATGAGGCTGCTGGTACGTAGCATTATATTAATCTTCTTACCTATTATTTGGGAATGTGTAAACATTGTAGGCTTTGTAAATTCTCTTATGTTTGTTAACTTTTTATCTTATTTTAAGTTTTTTTGTATAATGGTGTCGATTCTGTTGTGCACAAACTTAATTTAGGCTATTGCTATCTTTTTCTCTCTTATAAAACGAGAAAGAGACGGACGTAATTTAGAGCTGTCTAATTTAGTTGGAACTAATATTTACATACAAATGAAGGCCGCACATAAAAACATGTCGACTAAAAACACGGTGAAGCGCAAGGCATAATCTAGTTTGACATCTTTAACTTAGTTCATAGCTATAGCCGTCCTTTTCTCGCACTGCCTTTTAGTAAAAGATAGCAATAGCATAAATTAAGTTTAGTTTGTGCACAACAGAATCGACACCAATAAGCAGCGACCTATTGTCGAGCCTACGCTGTCCACCCATACTATATGCTGTAAGATGGTAATATTGTAATACCAAATGATTTGAAAAGAGTAACCATGGAGTTTCTTGCCGGTTCTTCTCCATAGGAAATGACCAACGCGAACTGTACACCTTTTTAGACGTTTACATGTTACTTGGAGTCGGCGCAACATGTTTTTGTTTTTAAATTTAAACAAATAAATATCGCTGGACATAACACACAGCGCCATCTAGTGCCACATTAAGCAACGAGGCTTGTGTCGTGGACACCAGACAGTTGATATACTACACAGATACTTTTTGTTTGTAAATACATACTTATTATACATATAAACATCTATGACCCAGAAACAAATGTCAATGTTCATCACACAAACATTTGCTCCGACCGGGATTCGAACCCGGTACCCTAAGAACGCAAGGCAGCCTCACTACCGCTGCGCCATTCAGGTCGTCAAAACGTTTATTGTTTGTCATTGCCAGAAGCGGAGAAGTCTCGTCGCGCGAAGCTAGCGGCTGAACGTCGCGCCAAGCTGATGGCTCAGATGAAGACACAGATGAACAACTTTATATCCAACAACGCTACACTGTTCGAGGAGACCACTACTGAGGTAATTCGCCATTTTATATTATTTTATTTACACTAGTTTATGTCCGCGACATTGCGCGCGTCGAGGCCAGTAATAGGGAATATGCACGTATTTTTTTCTTCACTTATAAATCAATAAAATACAGTACTATCAACCCAATAAAAGTATTAAAAGTTAAGTTCAACTACTGCTTGTCGCACAAAAATAATATGAAATTCCTGCAATTTTCTACGACAGTTCAAACGTCCGTAGCTGTCGCGGCCATGATGTGACGTCATTATCCACAAGCTGCCTTGTTTACATAATTTGTTTTTGGCGTTAATAAAATAATTTTACCTATTGTATGTGCTTTATTCAAGTAAAAATTGCATTAACAATATTATAATAAAATTTTAGTGACACTTTAAGTACTTTTCAAATAAAAGTGTTTTTTTGACACAATGAACTTTGACGTCAATACAATTTAGTTATCTAGGACGATGCGTTTTGAGAGTACGTTCCGTTTCACCAAAAACATGCTACATAAAACATTAAATTGTAAAATAATTGATGTATACCTTAAACAAGGGCACCACAATGTTTTTATGCGCCAATACAAGGCATTTTTCATAATTAAAAAGAGTTTTGTATTTCATGCATATTCCCTATTGTCCCACGGGATCGTACTATCGGGATAAAAAGTATCCTTTGTTCTATCCAGGTTATAAACTATATTTGTGCCAAATTTATTCAAAATTTATTCAGTAGTTTTTGCGTGAAAGGGTATTATACAACCTGTTTTTTTTTATATCCCATAACTCTAGGGTTATGTTCTGTAGGTAAAAACAATACTAAAACTCCTAGAATAGGTGGTCCAAAAATGCATAGTTTCGGAGATATCATCAATCATAGTTAAATTAGGTAAAAAATTGTGACCAGTATGACGAATCTTTACTTTTGCGAGATTGCCAAACTTCGCAGTAAAATAAAATATGTATCTACTTTCATTGATAAATACGAGTAATTCATTTTAATTCAAATCAATCATTCATATTTAAAACTAAGAAAATGCGACGTTGTCATATTTCACGTAAGGGTGTTTTACGTTAATAATCGAGACTGTCGAATCCACAGATCATAGAAACAAAAGGAGATATGCCCTGTTGTTAAAATGTATCGGTACCTGTTGTCGCCAGTTTGTCCCCACCACTCGCCAACTACTACACATGCAGTTCAGAAAAAGCAATAGATACGCAGTCGCGCACACACCCGCATTTCATAAGTCAGAACGTACTGCACAACCAATTATAAACCTTATCCCATCAAACACAGCGTGCATTTACGATGAACCGTACAACTTACTCACACAAAAACATCTGTCGCTATAGTTGTGCTGTGCAAAAGCTAGTGATTGACTAAATCCGAAAGTTATCGATTCTTCTCTTTATTAAAGATTATGATATTGAACTAAAGATTTTTAGGGGTCCTGAAAGTAAAATAAATAAAAAACGAAATTCCATAAAATGTTATAATAAAAATTAACAATAAGTAGGTATGTAGTTAAAACAAAATATTATTAAGTAAATTATAATTAACTAGCTGATGCCCGCGGCTTCGCCCTCCCGCAAGTTATATACTAAAACCTTCCTCTTGAATCACTCTGTCTTTTAAAAAAACCCGCATCAAAATCCGTTGCGTAGTTTTGTTTTAAAGATATAAGCATACATAGGGACAGACAGACAGACGTGGCGGGGGACTTTGTTTTATAATATGTATAAGTATGATAGTGATATTGTTGAACCCATTGTTTCACCAAAATACCCCCCCCCACATTTTTTTTTTATTGACCAGTAAAATGTAAATATTTATTTAAAACTTGCCGCTTAGACAGTTTAGGTGTTGCGTTTTTAGTCAAATAGTTTAATCTTACGTTTATATATTTTTCCATAACGGCTACGGATAGCTGAAATGTTATAATAAAAGCAAGATATGAATGATGACGATGATAAATAAATCATGTATGAGTACCACACGACTACACAAATTTTGTTTTACAATAATTAATTGTATCATGCATAATCATTCGTACTTAGCAGAATCGTATAAAATATCGACAACCACAAACATCACATCACATCTCTAACTAACAAAAGTCGGCAGCGACCGCTTCACGAAACTATCGTGTAAGTGAGAGTATCAGTAAAACACTTATCCATTGCGCTATAAGACCAACCGATTCACTGGTTGATTTGTACTAAGCGAGCAATGGTTTTTGTTCATAATGAGAACATTTGATTTGGTTTTTCATCGTGTTACTAATACCACGAAGTAATGTTTTAATGAATTTAATAAGAAAAACATCAATATTTTAGTACTAACGTGTGAAATGAGATGCCATCTTTCATATAATTCACGATACAGCTGTTATTTTTGCAAACAATCACTGAACAACGCGGCATTTTGTCAAAAATCACGAGCATTGAATGTGTCTCAAGTTGACATTCGACTAATAACTGAAACTGGCATCAAGCCGCTTTGCGGCCAGATGCGTTCGCAAGCGCCACGCCTCCTTACCATATCTCCTTTTGTTTCTATGATCTGTGGTCGAATCATTTTGTATGAAAAATGAAAAAGAAGGATGAAATGAAATGAAATTTAATTATTTGCTTGATTGATGATTTGGATGATTGAAACGTAATTCATATGCCAGTTGATTCTCTGATTATGGTCTCAATCATACCCTAGAGTTATGGGATATCAAAAAAATCAGGTTGTATACATCTATACATCCTCACAAACTTACGAATAATATCGTGATATGACGTACTAGATGGAGTGTTTTTTAGAATTTTATTTCATACTAGCTTCTGCCCGCGACTTCGTACGCGGAACCTGTTGCTTATGCCAGCGACAACGGGGTCGTCAAAATCGAAGATCTGATACGTCTGATGTCGAAGCGCAATTCTCTATCCGTGAACGTCTCCGACTCGCGAGACAATGCGTGACGTTCACGATCAACAGTCAGTCGCGTATCACGTTCCCCACTTGTCTCTAGATACCTAGAAGTCGGTGTGTAGATACGCTGAAAACTCAAGCGTAATTCTCTTTCCGTGAATGTCTCCCAACTCGCGAGACAATGCAGACGTTCACGATCAGCGGTCAGTCGCGCATCATTTTCTTCACTGGTCTCTAGACACCTGGATGTAGATGCGTAAATACGCTGAGAACGCAGGTGTGCTTCGCGATCCGAAGAGGTTTTCACGGAGCAAGTTGAAGCCTGATGTTCTCGAACAGCATTAAGTCTCTCCTGACGCTCTTCGGTAGATTCTTGGGATCTTATGATCCTCAATCTTTTAGCTCCTTTGGAACACTGGGAAAGATTAGACCTCTTTCTAGGCATGGATATAGTTTTATTAAAATCTAAGTGACTGCTCCGCTGCGTTACCGGGTAGGCTACCGTGCCACGTAGATAAATGGAAAAGGAAATTAAACACTAAAATAACATAAGCCGGAAGACATAGTTTTGGCCAGTAGACTCAAATTTTCAATGATACACCATTATCATCGAAAATCAGTCCTAAACTGTTACCACCTTGACCGCGTGAATATTTTATAATTATACATTGAAATTAGTGATAGCTTTGATTTCCACATCAGATCTTCAATTTTTATAAGTCAACACGAAATGCCCATCAGACCGAACAACTTTTGCTAAGACGTCATTCCTATTTGTGTTATGGTGTAGCTGGGCTCTCGGAGTTCCACAACAGGTGTTCCAGATCTTCGATTTTTATAAGTCAACAGAGAGTGCTCATCAGATTGAACAACTTTTGCTAAAACGTCATTCCCTATATGATAAAATGTAGCTGGGCTCTTGGAGTTCCACATGAGGTGTTCCAGATCTTCAAATTTATTCTCTCAGCAGAAAATGCTCATCACATGGAACAATTTTTGCTATGGTACCATTTTTGTATCTCTTATAGTTTAGCTGGTCTGTTGCGGCTCTGCATCAGGTGTTCAAGTTTCGAAGATAAATTATAGCCTATATCTTGCCCAGACTTAATACCTATACAACAAAAAAAAAATCATTCAAATCCGTCCAGTAGTTCCGAAGATTAGCGTGTACAAACAAACAGACAAACAGACAGAACTTTTTTTTGGATTCGTGCTCTATTACTGTTTCTAAACCCCCCTCAATTATTTCTTTTTTAATATATTCAATGTACAGACAGTTTTTTTACTGTTTTATTATATGTATATAGACTAGCGGACATCACGCGGTTTCACCCGCGTAGTTCCCGTTCCCGTGGGAATACGGGGATAAAATATAGCCTATGTCACTCAGGGTGAATGTAGCTTTCTAATGGTGAAAGAATTTTTGAAATCGGTTCATTACTTCTGGAGATTACCCCCTACAAACAAACTTACAAACAAATGTTACCTCTTTATAATATTAGTATAGATACGGCACTGGCGCTGCTATTATCGTGGCCTCATACCGGATACAACTGATATAAAAAGTAACATTTGGTGTCTGTGTGTGAAGAAGAATACATAGTTACTTTAGCTAGTCTATCACCATATACCTAGTTCAAATAAATAAAATGTACAAAGTGGGAATTATGATTTCAACAAAAAAAAATAAACAAATGCAATACGTCACTTAGTTTAGTGAAAACGGCTATCTAATAATAACTTATCCACTGATGTAATGTCCTTTATTTTATTTTTTACTGGTGGGAAATCATCAAATGACTCCTCCCACTCTGGGCGGAGCAGGAGGGAGTGTCAGACTTTTACTGACTAAAACCCATCCATGTTCCTTCATCGCCCTTTGTGTTCCGGGGCCACGGTATCTCTTTCGAACAGTCCTGCAATCCCGACTGATGTAATTTCCTATGAAACAACATACACACATCAAAAAAAGTTTGTGATCACTAGCTGAAACTGACATAATTTTTTAAATTGAACTTTATCAAGAAAAATTATTTGTTGTGTGTTTTATTTAAATAAAAATATTCTGTTTGAAATTACAGAATAAGCACAATAATAAATAATAAATAAAAAGAAGAAGAAATCATATTACAGTCTACCATAACAAAAAGATTTCGATTTTTCAAAATGATCGCAAACTTTTTTTTATTTGTGTACCTACATGATTAGACAGTACGAAATTAAATTTGAAAAAAGAAAGCTGAAAGGTCCTTCATTTTTGTTTTCCTGTGAAGTCTTGTAGAAGTGATCGTTAATTTCGGTATTTAACTGCATCGACTCCGTGGCGCAACGGTAGCGCGTCTGACTCCAGATCAGAAGGTTGCGTGTTCAAATCACGTCGGGGTCAAAAGTCTCTTTTTGTTCTTCGATGAATTTTATTCTTTTTTTTTTCTTTGTTGAAACTTCAATATTATTAAAATTTTATCATACTATTTTTAAGTTATTTTTAAATCTATACTAATATTATAAATAAAGAGGAAAGATTTGATTTTTTGTTTGTTGTATATTTGTTACGATTTAACTATAAAACTACTCGACCGACTTTAAAAATTATTTCACCTTTAGAAAGCCACGTCTTTACTTTGTAAGCTATTTTATCCCTCAGTAGCGGCGTTAGGGGGGGGCGAGGGTGGGCGACCGCCCAGGGCGCCGGATACGAAAAGGCGCCGCAGGCGCCCCTTCATATAAAGAAAAAAAATGATCCTTAAGCGCTAGATTTTTACAAATTCCCTGGACTCCACTCTAGGATACCCTGTGTCGTGGGGTCCAGTCTCTTCCCAAGTAAAGTTTCATTATTAAATGCGTGAGAGCGAGGCAGGCCCGGACTGGCCATACGGGCAAATGCCCGATGGGCCGGTGTGCCCGACTGGCGGTCGACGTTATTTTCTATTTAAAAAAATCATCGCAATATATCGATTAAAATAACGTCCTATCGAGGACCTAATTCCATTTACTCTTGGACTCTATCAGTAGTAATGGTACCCCCTAGAACTGTGGTCGTCACACTTTTCTGGTGAAGGGCCACATAGGACAATGTGAGGTATCACTGCGGGCCGCACATTCTTGTATCATTTTAGTTGACACTACCAATCTATGGACATATTTTTATCAGCTGTCCAAACGCGATTGCCCGGATTTTGTATAGCAATTGTTACCTGTGACCAATGTGATAGAACTAACTAGCAAACAATTACTTTAAAGCAAGCGAACGGATTGCACGAGTAAGTTTACACCTACCCGCATCTATTTAATTAATTTCTTGTGCAAAATCATATTTTGATATTATCTATCTACTGAAATCGTTTGTTTTGTTGCGGGCCGCATAAATATCACCCGAGGGCCGCCATGCGGCCCGCGGCCCTCTGTGTGACGACCACTGCCCTAGAGGCCCAGGATTTTTAAATGTTTTTAATTTTCCTGCCTGATGCCATAGTATTAGTAATTACGTAATAATTTGTAGCGTACAGTAAGTACAATCACACTCAAACTAAAATATTTTTAAGGCTTAAAATGAGCCTCTGGGAACTCGTACTACAGCTAGAAACTTTTTTACAAAACTTTTTAAATTTTATTCTAGGCAAGATTTAAAAATTTTCGAGCTCGCTTCGTTTGCTCTTGTAACCTACTTTCTCTTGGATCTTTACATTGTCTATTATAAGTCAAGCAATTAACTCCAGGAGGTCGAAACAATTCTAACCTGTCCAAGGCAAGGTATCAAAAATTTTCGAGCTCGCTTCGCTCGCTCTTGCAACCTACTTTCTCTTGGACCTTTACATTGTCTATTATAAGTCAACTAAGTAACTCCAAGAGGTCAAAACGATTCTAGCCTGTCCAAGGCGAGGTGTCAAAAATTTTTCGAGTTCGCTTGGCTCGCTCTTGCATTCTACTTCCTCTTGAATGTTGGCTTTGCCTGCAACTTGACCAAGTAACTCTTGTATAAAGGGTCGAAACAATTTAACCTGTCCAAGGTAGGGTGTTTCAATATGCGAGCTCGCTTCGCTCGTTCTTGGAGCTTTACATCTTTTTGTTTTTAAAATTGTCTCCTTATGTCGAGTAGTAGAGCGGAGAGCTTAAATATAAATTTTTTTAGTTCCTAGACTTTTCAAATAACTCCCCCCCCCCCCCCCCTCTGACTCAAAAACTGGCGGGCCTCGCTTCACAGCGTCGCTATTCTCTTAGTTTCAAGTCTAAAGTCGCACTCTAGCATTTCAGCCTAACATTCTATTTTAGACGTTTCCTTCGGTTGATTCAAAATTTACGTTAGTACTTTTCCTTTCTCTTGAGAGTGGTGGGCCGACCGTCTTTTTAAATGCCCGGGCCGGTTTTGGGTCCCAGTCCGGGCCTGGAGTGAGGTGTTAGTGTGTGTTCACGTCGAACTAGCGGCGGAACGCGCAATTTACTCGCCTGGTGGCCAATTAATAAAAGCGTTCGCCGTTCTAAAGGGTAGAAAATTATTTTTTTATTAGTTACATTATACCTATCCTTTGCCTTTTTTTCGTATGGGTTTAAAATTGCAGTTAGGGGGCGCGCTATAAATCTCGCTCAGGGCGCTGGTAGTGCTAAAACCGGCACTGTACTCCCACAGGAACGGGAACTACGCGGGAAAACCGCGTGACGTCCGCTAGTACAATATAAATTAGTTATTCTTAACTTGTAGTATCACTGAAAACTGTACATGCAAGTAGATCAACTTCAAGTAATTAAGAGGTATTTAGTAAGATCTTCCGGAGACAAGAATGCACGGATCCACTAAGTTTATTTATATTTAGTCTACACCCATGCTATAAATCCTGTACTATTTTATGACACTCCTTTTTATATGTGAGTAAATGTATATCCTATGTACCTCGACTTCTGCCTTTTCCCCACGGAGGAAGTCAAAAACTCCTACTCATATATCTGCAGCCTTTTGTATCAAGAAATAAGAGATCCAGATAGAATAGTTCTGCCTAGAGCGCCAAGAACTTCTCTATATAAATATAACTCTTTTAATATGTGTGGACTAATAAATAGTAAAATACCAAAGGACTTGAAAGAGCTACCTAATAATTTATTTAAAAAAAAGTTTAAATTATGGCTACTGTTAAATTCACATTGTTGTTGAGGAGCTCGTGGCTAAATAATAACAGCCGCTCGGGTCGATCGTTAGGTTAAGCCGTGCTTGCCTAGGTTGGTCTGTGGATGGGTGACCGCCCATTACATACCGAGTTTCCTCCGTGCCTCGGAAAGCACGTTAAGCCGTTGGTCCCGGCTGTCATTTGTAGATCTTTGACAGTCGTTAGGTAGTCAGAGGCCCAAAAAGTCTGACAACCAGTCTGACCAAGGGGTATCGTATTACCCGGTACTAACTGGGATGTGGAGGTCAGATAGGCAGTCGCTCCATGTAAAATATTGATATTCAGCTGCATCCGGTTAGACTGGAAGCCGACCCCAACAAAGTTGGGAAAAGGCTAAGCACATGATGATGTTAAATTCACATTGTTACATTCAATTCGTATAAAAGCTAAAATTACTAAAATATAAGTTGAATGTTTTACTTGTTTATTGGAGTTCTAGAATTTCTTTAAATTCCTTGAGTTTTTACGGAAAAAATCGTAAAGAAAGCGTAATTTAAGCCATAAGCGTCTTGACTCAGCGTCCATAATAGTCTAAATAAACTCAATTTTATCAAATAAATTAATATGATATAAAACTTTGATCTACAATGAATACGTTTCATTAGTTATCATTTGTCAATAATAAAAGACAAAATTACAATAAATAAAATTAAAGTACTATAATTCTGCGTCCATTCAGCTCGCTCCTCGACAATCGTCCGGAGATCGCTATTATTATCGACTCGTGTACGCCGATCGAAATAATTTGATCCAGGAATAAAAATAAAAAAAAATGCGAAAAAAAAGGTAATAGGACTCTTAAACTGACTTTAAGACCATAATGTACTATACTTATTGCAAATAAAATGATTATGATTAAGTTAATTATGAACAGGTGACAGCAGAAGAAGAAGAGCTACGACCACTGTACTGCGGCGCCGCTCTAGGAGTGTGGGGTGGAGGGGTACCTGAGCCTCCGCGAGTCTGCATCATGTGCCAGGAAGAGGTATGTAGCATAGCTTGAACACAGATCTTGTATACAGTGTGTAATAAAAAGGTTTCACACAGGCTTGGTGTACACTAGCCGACATTTCTTCTCACTGTTTGACTCTGTGTATCCTAAGTTAAACATGAAATCGTTTTGTCTCATTATTAATTTTGTCTATGCGGAAACAGAATAGTAAAATAATAAGCCATTAAAAAGTTACGAGCTACCAAAGATTCGTTTTTATTGGGCGTAAATTAGTAATAAAAGAAGTGTCAAAATCCCAAAACAAAAAAACAATAAAAAGCACAACTATCGAAGAATTCAATAAATTTTATTTTATTTATATTTGCTAAAGGCCTTTTCGTATTTTTACACGCCTTTTATTATAAATTATCGTGCATCTCACTGAACTCACTCTGTGTCCGGTGAGACAGCGTGTTTTTTGGCCACGCCCACCTATGAGTTTGAGCCCGTGACTAGTACTACCTTATAGGTGAAGTACAGACCATCAAAGTGAACATGTTTCCGTATAGAACCAACATTAAAAATGTCCCATATTTTTGGCTTGAGTAGGTGTTGGTATTTTGTATGGCCACATCTTTTTGATAATTCTGTATTGTGTACATTGTAATGTAAAAACATTTTAAAGTTCAGTTTTCCTTTTGATTAGAAAATCTGAGTTTATAACTTATGTATAGGTCGACTTTCTGGTATTCAGCTGCATCCGATTGGACTGGAAGCCGACCCTAACAACATAGTTGGGAAAAGGCTAGGCTGATAATGATGATGACTTAACCGCAATACAGCTTTTATCTAGTTGCGTTTCTAAAGTTGCGGTTTTCTGATAGGACAATGCCGATATTGATGCCGAACTTTAGTGAAATGATATAGCATTTGGATATCAAGAGTCTAGCAGCTAGCTTTTTATAGGTGGATAGACGATGTCATTAAAGTGGCCAGAAAAAACTATATAGATATGACAAAAAGTGGAGAGATTTGGAAGGGATCTACACTCAGCATTTGGTGGCCAAACGTTGGAGAAGAAGAGGCGACAGAGGTGTCGATTCTGTTGTGCACAAACTAAACTTAATTTAGGCTATTGCTATCTTTTTCTCTCTAATAAAACGAGAAAGAGATGGACGTAATTTAGAGCTGTCAAATTTAGTTGGAACTAATATTTCCATGCAAAAGAAGGGTGCACGTAAAAAAATGTCGACTAAAAACACGGTGAAGCGCAAGGCACAAACTAGTTTGACATCTCTAACTTAGTTCATAGCTCCGTCCTTCCTTCCGTCCGTCCTTTTCGCGCACTGCGTTTTAGTAAAAGATAGCAATAGGCTAAAATAAGTTTAGTTTGTGCACAACAGAATCGACACCAGAGTTCTGCTTATTGGTCGTCTTGTCAAATTCGCCTACCTTGTTCTTGTTCTAATTGAATTAATCTATAATTTCCGTCCCCCCAGGCTCGCGTCGACATCAGAGCCGAACCTCTAGTCCTAGTCGCGTTCGTACAACAGTCGAGCGTCCTGAACCGGCTCCGCGTGGGGGGCTGCGGCCGCATCCCGGAGCAGTGGCGCTCTAGCTGGCTGCCGGCGGGGCTGGGGCTGCAGCCGCACGTGTCCAGCTGTGGGCATGCGCTGCACGCCGCCTGCTGGAGGAACTACGTCGACAACGTGCAGGACAAGGAGAACAGGAGGTACGGACACTTGGAACTCATACACGTTGTTAACAAACTAAGCTGTAATCTGGAAGACGTAAGAATAGAATGTACGAAAATACAGGGTGTAAAAGACCTCGTCACGAAGCCGTCAACCAAGTATTCTGTACATCAAACTAAGTAACTTTACGCAAAAATTATTGCTGGGAAACGACTTTTTTTTTGGGGTGAAAAATTACGTTTTGTGGTAGAACTCAATGCAACGCACTCAAAACGTGCTGATGGATGGATTGAATAGTACGGGGGTCGTGGAGGTGTATAAAGTAAAAATCTTACATTAAAAACTTGTATGTAGAAAAAAACTTGTCAAAAAGTTGGAACTTTGACCCCCAATATCTCTGTAACTAGAAGGTTCCCAGGTATGGTGTAGAACAAAAAAAATATCGCAATGACGGGGTGATCAAGTGCCTTTCGGCTTCGTTAAGAGGTGTACCCTTTATCTATACTTCTATACTATTATTATAAAGAGGTAACATTTGTTTGTAAGTTTGTATGTAGGGGGTAATCTCCGGAAGTAATGAACCGATTTCAAAAATTCTTTCACCATTAGAAAGCTACATTCACCCTGAGTGACATAGGCTATATTTTATCCCCGTACTCCCACGGGAACGGGAACTACGCGGGTGAAACCGCGGGACGTCAGCTAGTACAATATAAAAACGTTTATTTCAATTACAATAGGTATTTCGATTCATAGTATTGGAGATCGCCTTTTAAGCAAGGAATTGCTTGTATTAGGAGACCGCACTTCCACTTGTCATTTTTATGTAATTAAAATGTAGACAGTATAAATATGAAAGACTAAACAAAGATAAAAAAAATATATATTAATGGGTAATTTAAAAATTATACAAACAGCTCTGCAATAACAATTAGAGATGGGTAACTAGCCGAAATTTCAATAGCTTAGCTAGCCGGCTATTTGTGGTTGAATAGCCAGCTAGCTAGCCAGCTATATTGGCTACTTGGCTATTGAACTTTAACGGCTACCGCTCGCTAGCGGCGCAGCGGGACTTAAATGAATAACGATCAACTGCTTTGCGATTCGAGTTCGATCCTCGCCGCGGCTATAAGTCAAGAATCTGTAACTAACTAGTACCTATAAAACTATCGTATTTCGTAAATTCGTACAATAACCGAACGAAATTACTAAGTATAATGCTTTCTCTTTCTTTGTTCTATTTTGTGACTATTGTGAGAAAGAGATGTGCGATGTGAATGAAGTTCGCACTCGCGTCTCACATTACGTCACTACCTACTCAGCGCAGTGAGCACGCACACAGCTAGTTAGCTAACGGCTACTCGGCTACTCCGGCTAGGAGTATATGTGTTCTGTGCCGGCTAGCCGGCTATCGAATATCGCGACGGCTACTCGGCCTAACTCGGCTAGCCGGCTACCGAATATCGCGACGGCTACAAAACGCAGTAGTTATATTAGCTATCCGCTGCGGACGCTGCGGTGCCGTATTCTAGCCAGCCAGTAGCCAATAGCTAGCTATCGTATTGACGGATATCATAGCCGTGGCTATTTCCTTAATAGCCGGTATTTGGCTAGTTATTGGAATAGCTACCCATCTCTAATAACAATATGCTAAAAAAACCTGTGCGATCCGTAAGGGTATTATTAGGTAACGAGATTAGATTCTATTTATTTAATCCAATTTGAAGAACAAGTAAAAAAATACCGTGATGAAAATTAAATAAAATGTAGATACTAAAATGAGGATACCTAAATATGAAACGTTTTTCGTACTACAAAAAGAATACCACCTTAAATTGCTTTAGTTTGACTTTAACAGATCCAAAGGAGTATTGCCAAATTTTCTGCTCAATAATCAAAAACTATAAATACTAGCCATTTTGCCATTGGTTCTTGAAAAAATATTTTTGCTCTATTCATTGAAAACAAGAGATCTTCCTCATACGAGTAACATAGATCTATGAACTCAAAAAATCCTACACAAAATTCTGGGAGCCCCCAACACACACTTTTATAACAATAGGCTTGTACCTACCGAAAAAATCTAATTAAACACTGTTTTAAGCTTTCACGGTTCATAACTATACTTAAAATGTCACTTACGGGATATCTTCCGTGATTTTGTATTATTTTGAGCTCCCGATATTTCGACGCTGTTGCAAGCGCCATGATCGCGGGTTGACTGAAAAATCGGGAGCTCGATATAATACATAATCACGGAAGATATCCCGTAAGTGACATTTTAAGTAAAATCTAATTAGTCCGTCAGTTAGATTATCAAAAAGTATTTGACCCGTATTTTTTCTTTAGTTACGTAAACCAAAATTGACAAAGATCGGACGCTTAAAATTCTCAATATGCGTGGTATAATTTTTAGACGTCACGAGCCCCACTCCCGAGTTTTGATGAGTTTTATCTTTGTCAATATTCATTGATTTTCAAACTTTACTGGTAAAACAAGAAACTGACTTCAAAAAACTGACGGACTAAATAGATTTGCAATTTATTGGAAACTAGCCTATTATTTTTTCTCAGACCATACCGCGGCCGCCAACCGGCAGCTTTCGACGTCGAAAAGAAAGAATACCTCTGTCCTCTCTGCGAGCGGCTGTGCAACACCGCCCTCCCCCTCCTCCCCGCGCCCTCCATGCCGCCCGGCACTCCTCCCCCCCTCACCGAGGACACCTACAACGACTCCGTCAACATGATCCTGAAGCTGAAACACCAAGTGAGCTCGGAAGCCCTGCATATATGTACCGAGTACTGTGAAGAGATGCATTGCCAGGCAAGGGCCAGGAGTGTGGGAGCCATGTCTTCCGATATGGAGGATGGAGAAGAAGGTGATGAAACTGAAGTGTACGTGTCGACTCATGCGGAGAATTTACTGAAGTCGGACTTCTTGGTGCACTTCGAGGGAGAGATTCCGCCTTATAATGATATGACGAAGGCGTTGATTGAGGGTTTCGCTAATGTGAGTATTATTTGATACATTTCTACGTCTTCGTCCATTAAAAAAATTGTTTTAACTTTATTTACTAAAAATTTCATGATTAGCATTCTGTGTAGATAAATCATTACTCCTGAAGTCATTTCAGGTCTAAATTTACAAGTTGACCAAATACAATAGGTTCGTCCTCTAAATCATATAGTTGGCCTGTTTAACAACGTTCAATTAGGATTTATATTTTGTCAGTCATATTAGATTAGAATAAAACCGTTCACATTTCTTCATTCCTTTCATCATGAGGTTGTTCTATTTTATTTCTAATCATTCAATTTCTTCCGCAGATCCTCCCAATCTCAGAATACGGCGGTATGGTAGCAAGTGCCGCCCTCTACCGGTCCACATCCTACACAATATTCAGCACAAACGCCGTATTACACGCAGAGAAACGGCCCTTATTGGGAGACCTGCCCGCCAGGCATAGGGACACGCTACAAGCGCTGATCCGACTAGCGGCCTCCCTGCCAGCCGTATGGGTCTCACCGAAACACCTCTCACACCACGCATTAAGTACTTTGAACACCTTAGAAAGTACATCCCCACTTACCCATGAACCATTCGGGACTTTAGTATCGTTAGTACTAACAGCACCGTCACTGTTCTGCAAAGTCGCTGCCCCAGCAAGACCGACGAATCTGGCCAAACAGATCACACTTCAATGTTTTAGAGCCACCCTAGCGAGAGCCCTGCTCGTCACAGACGTCTCAGCTTGCAAGAGCGAGCCTATGGAAGGACAGGAAGATTTCAAGAACCCCGACTTAGAAAACTTACTACCATTCATGAAGGAGCTTCGCAAAGGGGCCTTAGAGGACGGTTTGAATCCGATAGAAGTATGGCAAGAAATCAAAAGCCAATGCCATACTTTCTTGCGCTGTTGTTGCTTGTTCTACCACTTTTTGAGTGACATTAGTGCGCCTTCAGAGCTAGCTGTGGTCGATGGCGACACATGGGAGAGTATGTGTGGGTACCTAGACATGCCGACGACGTTCAAAGACTTAATAGATACCCCTTCCGCTAAGAAGAAGATTTCCGAATGGGTAGGACTATCTGCAGAATGGTTTAGTGGTGAGATTCCGCCCCATGTGGTAGTAGAGCCTAAAGAACCTCCGAAACTGATCAATCTGCCTGATGATTTTTCGGAACTGATGAATCTGGTTTCGGAGTTCTCGTGTCCGAATTCGGAGAGGGAGGACAGTAAGAAGCCTACGATGTGTCTGGTGTGCGGACAGATATTGTGCTCGCAGAGTTATTGCTGTCAAGCTGATATACCAAAGGTGAGTTTTTTGATTCAGTTTTTCTCTTTAGATGAGTGAGTGATGTTTGTTTTACGATTTACGCAAATGTGTTTCGCCATCTTTGATTTTAAAATCGACTCAATTTAGAAAGAAAAGACAGAATATCCTCTAAACCACCCATGCCCATGGCGATTTTGCATAGTTGTAATGACCACTGCATTACCCAAAGGTAGTGCAGTGGTCATTACAACTATGCAAAATTTTGATTTCTAAGTCATTTTCGGGACAAGCGCCCTTGAGAGCTAGAATTATCTTGGATTTCAAATTAAACTTCGTTCTCCGACACCTTTATTCACAATAGCAAGAATTCTTTAGTTCTACTCTGTATTAAAAACGAGGTCCCTTTATGTAGCTTTGTACTTCGTGCTTTTGTTGGTCACTAATAACAAATAACGATAACTACGGTACCAACCCTTTTTTTTTCGGATGGGAAATCATCAAATTACTTCCGCCCTGGGCGGAGCAGGAGGGAGTGTCAGACTTTTACTGACTAAAACCCATCCATGTTCCTTCATCGCCCTTTGTGTTCCGGGGCCACGGTATCTCTTTCGAACAGTCCCGCAACCCCGGCATCGGTCCGGACAAGGGGTCCGGACCGATGCCGGGGTTGCCTTTTGCTGACTCTTTGAGGCGCGCGTGGAACACTCCTGCTTGTCGACACGGCCTGTCGTCATGAGACGGACGGACGGCGAGCTAGCCCATAGCCCACCGTCTACAGGCTCGCGCCTACGGTGGTCGGGGGCCACCACGTGGCCCCCGACGCCCGAGGACGGTACCAACCCTGGATTTGAGACATGGAGTAACTGATTTTATTCCCCGATTTCCTGCGAATCCCTTAAAAGGTTAAGGATAAACAGAAACTAATATCTTTTGATCGTGAAGTCAACTTTTCTCCCAATAAGACTTGCGGCAAACATGTTAACATTTTAAAGAAACGTTTGATTCTAACGTTTTTGTGGCAAACTCATCATCCTTGATATCCTTCACCAGACGGGTCGCGGCAGTGAAGTGCAACGTGTGGGCGCTGTAGTGGCGCACTGCGTGTCGTGCGGCGGCGGGGCGGGCGTGTTCATGCGCGTGCGCGACTGCGAGCTGCTGCTGCTGGCCGCGCCCGCACGGGGCGCCAAGCTGCCCGCGCCATACCTCGACTCTTACGGGGAGACTGATCAGGTAGGTGACCTTCATCTTCATATAGAAGTGCAACGTGTGGGCGCTGTAGTGGCGCACTGCGTGTCGTGCGGCGGCGGGGCGGGCGTGTTCATGCGCGTGCGCGACTGCGAGCTGCTGCTGCTGGCCGCGCCCGCACGGGGCGCCAAGCTGCCCGCGCCATACCTCGACTCTTACGGGGAGACTGATCAGGTAGGTGACCTTCATCTTCATATAGAAGTGCAACGTGTGGGCGCTGTAGTGGCGCACTGCGTGTCGTGCGGCGGCGGGGCGGGCGTGTTCATGCGCGTGCGCGACTGCGAGCTGCTGCTGCTGGCCGCGCCCGCACGGGGCGCCAAGCTGCCCGCGCCATACCTCGACTCTTACGGGGAGACTGATCAGGTAGGTGACCTTCATCTTCATATAGAAGTGCAACGTGTGGGCGCTGTAGTGGCGCACTGCGTGTCGTGCGGCGGCGGGGCGGGCGTGTTCATGCGCGTGCGCGACTGCGAGCTGCTGCTGCTGGCCGCGCCCGCACGGGGCGCCAAGCTGCCCGCGCCATACCTCGACTCTTACGGGGAGACTGATCAGGTAGGTGACCTTCATCTTCATATAGAAGTGCAACGTGTGGGCGCTGTAGTGGCGCACTGCGTGTCGTGCGGCGGCGGGGCGGGCGTGTTCATGCGCGTGCGCGACTGCGAGCTGCTGCTGCTGGCCGCGCCCGCACGGGGCGCCAAGCTGCCCGCGCCATACCTCGACTCTTACGGGGAGACTGATCAGGTAGGTGACCTTCATCTTCATATAGAAGTGCAACGTGTGGGCGCTGTAGTGGCGCACTGCGTGTCGTGCGGCGGCGGGGCGGGCGTGTTCATGCGCGTGCGCGACTGCGAGCTGCTGCTGCTGGCCGCGCCCGCACGGGGCGCCAAGCTGCCCGCGCCATACCTCGACTCTTACGGGGAGACTGATCAGGTAGGTGACCTTCATCTTCATATAGAAGTGCAACGTGTGGGCGCTGTAGTGGCGCACTGCGTGTCGTGCGGCGGCGGGGCGGGCGTGTTCATGCGCGTGCGCGACTGCGAGCTGCTGCTGCTGGCCGCGCCCGCACGGGGCGCCAAGCTGCCCGCGCCATACCTCGACTCTTACGGGGAGACTGATCAGGTAGGTGACCTTCATCTTCATATAGAAGTGCAACGTGTGGGCGCTGTAGTGGCGCACTGCGTGTCGTGCGGCGGCGGGGCGGGCGTGTTCATGCGCGTGCGCGACTGCGAGCTGCTGCTGCTGGCCGCGCCCGCACGGGGCGCCAAGCTGCCCGCGCCATACCTCGACTCTTACGGGGAGACTGATCAGGTAGGTGACCTTCATCTTCATATAGAAGTGCAACGTGTGGGCGCTGTAGTGGCGCACTGCGTGTCGTGCGGCGGCGGGGCGGGCGTGTTCATGCGCGTGCGCGACTGCGAGCTGCTGCTGCTGGCCGCGCCCGCACGGGGCGCCAAGCTGCCCGCGCCATACCTCGACTCTTACGGGGAGACTGATCAGGTAGGTGACCTTCATCTTCATATAGAAGTGCAACGTGTGGGCGCTGTAGTGGCGCACTGCGTGTCGTGCGGCGGCGGGGCGGGCGTGTTCATGCGCGTGCGCGACTGCGAGCTGCTGCTGCTGGCCGCGCCCGCACGGGGCGCCAAGCTGCCCGCGCCATACCTCGACTCTTACGGGGAGACTGATCAGGTAGGTGACCTTCATCTTCATATAGAAGTGCAACGTGTGGGCGCTGTAGTGGCGCACTGCGTGTCGTGCGGCGGCGGGGCGGGCGTGTTCATGCGCGTGCGCGACTGCGAGCTGCTGCTGCTGGCCGCGCCCGCACGGGGCGCCAAGCTGCCCGCGCCATACCTCGACTCTTACGGGGAGACTGATCAGGTAGGTGACCTTCATCTTCATATAGAAGTGCAACGTGTGGGCGCTGTAGTGGCGCACTGCGTGTCGTGCGGCGGCGGGGCGGGCGTGTTCATGCGCGTGCGCGACTGCGAGCTGCTGCTGCTGGCCGCGCCCGCACGGGGCGCCAAGCTGCCCGCGCCATACCTCGACTCTTACGGGGAGACTGATCAGGTAGGTGACCTTCATCTTCATATGCCTAGAGGTGACGGCGTCCCATTCCGTCTCGCTCCGGACCATAGCTTGAACCAGGGCCGGACGCGAGAGGTCGCCGCCGCCAATTGCCGCTTCGAGGACACGGCGGTGCTCCGCCCACGCGGGGCACACCTCCACCGTGTCCTCCGGTCGATCCTCGTAGTGGAAACACCTGGGCGTTTCCTCCCGCCCGATTCGGTACAGGAACCTCCTGAAAACACCGTGTCCGGTGAGGACCTGCGTCAGGCGGAAGGTGAGGACGCCGTGACGTCTCTCGAGCTACTCCTCAAAGAGGGGACTTATCGCCACTATCGTGGCGTACCCTGCGCGGGGTTGCGACAGTCGTTTTCTCCATGTCGCCATGAGATCCCGCCGGAAGTCTGTCCGCTGAGCGACAATTTGGCGCGGCAGCGGAGTTTTCCCCCGGCGTAGCGTCACCGCGCGCCATTCATGCAGGCGCGCGAAGACTATCGCCTCCAGATCCCATAGCGGCAATCCGGCAAGGATGCTCGCCGCCTCGCGGGCGATCGTGCGGTACCCACGGGCCAGACTTACGGCTACCACCTTTTGGGGCGCGTTCAGGTAACGGGCTGCACGCAGCCTCAAGGAACGCGCCCCGGTTCGTTACACCCTGTGAATGAGTGATTTAAACCTACAATAATTGTTTGCTTGTCCTCCCAGGGTCTCCGTCGCGGCAACCCGCTGCACCTGTGCCCGTCGCGCTACTCCACGCTGCGCATGCAGTGGCTGTCGCACGGCCTGCACGAGCGCATCGCGCGCGCACTCGACACCAACGTCCTCGTCACCACCACGTGGCAGAACTTGTGATACGCGCGCATACTCGCCGACCTCTCTCTGCTAAGGACGCTCGTCACTAACACCCGCTTCCAAATTGAATAGCTCGTGCCTGCATTGAGCTGAACTACCATCAGTCACTCAATAGGGAATAAATAGCTAAACAATTTGCTGATGCGTTGAGTTAAATTGACAGGCGTACGTCATTACTACCGCTCAACAACTCTCTAATAAGTTGTGTTGACGTACGACTCGTCAATCATGTTATCATCACGTGGCTAATTTGTCACTGTTGCAAGATCTTGTTATAGCTCAACAACTGGCCAGATACGGGACAAATATGTTGAGCTTATTATAATTATGCGAAAACTAGAGGAATAACTCAACAACTCGAACATAGATGACAACTATTCATGACTCGGAAAATAAGACTCCGAGTTTGCACTAAACGGTAGAACTTTAGGTTTACCCGTGGCTTTACTTGTTTGTTGTTAGGAATATTATAGATTGAATATCGTACAAAATATGTGTGTCAAATCTTCGAGACCCGTCGATATAAAATCAGGCTAATATGAAAGAAACAGGACGAAAACGAAGGAGGCTATAACACAGTTGATGGTCACAAGATCTCAAACTTATACCCAAAAAATATTGGCCATAAGATAGCTCACTGGCAACCTATGCCCGAGAAATGTCACCTAAATAGTCCTTGCACGAAGATGGCCCGTTTTACCCCATCATGGCCAGTTTTACCCCATCATGGCCCGTTTTACCCCATCATGGCTTGTTTTACGCGACGATTGCCTAGTGATACCGACCGACAGTGTTATCAAAATAGTGTTAATTTGGCACAAAGACAATCTAGTTATAATCACTGTGATTTTCTTTTAATTACTATGTTTTGAATTACTAACCAAGGATTTTTGATGATTATAGATCTAACATAGATTTAAAATTGATTTATAAATACCCCTTTATACATAGTCTTAATAAATGAAGAATAAATAAAAATGGCATCATTTTCACACTTATGATGTAAAGTAAATTATGTTGTTCAAAGATTTTGTTTAATCTTTAATGAACAGGTTTATCAAGTATTTAAAGACTACTTCTTTACTCGTATTGACTTACAAATCGTAATATAATGTAAGACTTTGTGATCCCATTTCACGAAATTCTGCATTTCTATACGACATAAATAAACATATATATATATATCTTTGACATGAATAAAGGGGTACCAATAATGTATGTTTTGAAAATAAATGTGTACACGATATTGAATGGTATTTAAATCACAACAATTATTACCCGATCTATAGAGTTATTAACACTGATTTCTGGTTTTTAAATATCTAATCGAATGCTGCATTCACAACAAGGCGACAACTGTGAGCGTCTCATCATTATCTGCTTAGCCTTTTCCCAACAGAAACCAGAAGTTTAACCGTTTTCTATACAAATATATTTAGTTTATACACTTGCACATTTACGTAATGTTAATAAAACTGTTTTAGAAAAATTCAGTAATTGTCAACTTTAGATTACAATGTCAACAAATAAGCTTTTAGTAGAAATTGGAGCACACCTTCACGACCCCCGTACTATTCAATCCATCCATCAGCACAATGTTTTAAGTGCGTTAAATTGAGTCCTACCGAAAAATCGGATTTTTCACCCCAAAAAAATCATTTCCCATCAATAATTTTTGCGTAGGGTTACTTAGTTTGATGTACAGAATGCTTAGTTGACGGCTTCGTGATGAGGTCTTTTACACCCTGTATACTTAGATACTTCTTTAACTAGACTACACAACGCCGCTACAAATCGACAATGGAAATTTGAAATACCGCAAGCTATTGAGTGCCCTGTAATCATAAACAATATAAAGATCAGTCACTATGTTGAAAGATTTTTCCTAGCCGGGACTACGTGGCAATAATACCTTTACAAGACATCTGATTCTATACCCCACTTATAACTCTTGACATATATTAGTTCCTAAACTACAGACCTACTGTGTGGCTAAGACGGTGTCTGAGGTAACTGCGAGGGGCGCACCCCGCATACCTCACACATGGTATCGTAACATTCACATGGTTTCTGAAAGCAACATGTCATGCCAAGTGATATGATTGGCTGGTGATTATTCCCTTTCAACCAATCGTAGCTCTTGTCATAACGTAAACCTTAGTGCAATAGTTTAAATAATCGTGTGTCCTTGTTTTCTCTTAATTTTATATAGGTTTATGTAAATTTTAATGTTCTTTCTTAAATCTAGATAGTATAACTTCGTAATTAATAGTTAGATTCGTAACACAATAGATTACATAGATATGTTGCAGCTTTGGTTTTTGAGCACTTGGAAAATCCTTGTCACTATGTCAACCGCTAAGGGTGAACAGAAATATAGCTAACTTTTTTTTTAGATTTCTGATGCCTCTTAAATTGTTCTTAGAAAATCTAGCGTTGTACAAGTTATTGCTATTTCGAGATGAATGTATGTACTAGGTATAACTTGCTGGTTTATTCCCAACATTTTCGAGTTTATTGAAAACTAAAAAATGTTTGTGATTTACCCTGCTAATTTATCTATGTAATAGTTTTCAAATATGAAACTTAAACTTTGCTGTGAATAAAACAGGAGCTTTGTTTTTTGTATATATTTATGTGATATATTAAATCTATATGTTTAGTCGCCCGTAGGTCAGAATTTGAAGGTGGATTTCGACGATATGATTAAAGGTGTGTTGCTAGTGAAGATAACATGGCCTATGGGCTGTCTTTGATGGTAGATTCTCACATTTGACTCGTATTTGTTAAAATATTGACGCGGAAAATTGTTTTTAATTTTTTGAACGCCAGAGCATAACGCACGCGCGTGCCCTATACGCCAAGCCACAGTTTCACCGCAAATACCTACAATAGGAATAGGGATTCTAAAACTATTTGTTTATTCGGTGTCATAAAGTGCACCGCAGTTTTTGTCACATTTTTGTCACGCCAATCATTGGCGTGACAAAAATGTGACAAAAATTAGCGGCCAATGGCATTCAAAAGGTTAAAATCTAGTGGGTGTGTGTGTTGGTTTGTAACTGTGGGTCCAAAATGGCCGCTTTAGCAGAATTCACGCAGAATCTAAGCATAAATAAAAATAAAAAATTCTTAAAATGGAATTTATAGTCATAATCATAAAGTCCATTTTAAGATTTTTTTTTTTTGTGATTCATATTACGATTCTGCTATAGCGGCCATTTTAGATCCCCTGGTCTCTTGATTTCATAGTTTAGATAAAAAAATACTTTTAAGCTTTGTCGTTTGATCTGTGTAGTAGCTAGATAATAAATCTACATGTATTTCTTCGACGTCTTTTCAAGATTTTGTACTTCTGTCTTGTAATTTAAGAGATTGTAGAATCACGTAAATTAATGTTACCAATCGACACACAACGCATTTGTTGCCAATCATCAACTGCACTTTGTCAAATGTTATTCTCTTAGCAACAAATGTAGTTCCACCAACTTACAAAGAAAGAAATTATAAGATTATTTAGGTACCATCTTTCTTTTCTTTTTTGTCGCTGATGTTTTCCAGTCTATTTGTGATGTTGCTCGTAATCCGTTATTATCTAGTATTACAAGTGTTTCGGGTGATCCCTTATGTATGGGGCTCCGATTGTGGTTGTATCTTACGGCGAATGCTGTCTATGTTCTCTTATTAAATAAATTAATATAATTGAGATGAAATTGTTTTGTGGTTTTATTTATGTTCGCATTCACCCAATTTGCCAAGGAGCGCATGCTACATCGAGCATGGTTTGAAAAAAAAACAAATAACTAAGTCAAATTCTTCAGATATATGGAAGGTCACGATATATTTGAGGCGCGTCTCTTAGACAGGTCTAAGAGACCTCGTGCATTACGCGGCCACAATCACGACTATAGCCCGCAGAAGCTTCGACTAGGAAGAAACTTTGGTCGCATAACGGAGCGTCCGACCAGTTTTGTTGAAGCGGCCTTGTTGAAGCGGCCAGTCGTGCGCCAATTCGTGCCGCGTAGTGCTGCGGCGTTACATAAGGTTCAACTCTTAAAGGCATCATAAGTAAGTCTTAGGCCCAGCGCACACCGCTGGAGGCGCAGCGGAGCGCATTTGAAGACAACAATTTAAAATAAACCTTAACTACCTTGATATACGGTCAATATAAGAATAAATTCGCACGCGGTACTCGGAGCGCCCTCAAGCTACTAGAAGAGCATGCGCGCGACCGTATATCAAGGTAGTTATGGTTTATATTTATTATACTTCCTATGATAAAAAGGATTTTCATCATTTTTAGTTTTTTTTTCCTTTTATATTTTTTTTTTTCCTTTTTTATACAATCTGACATTTAATGTTTTGACATGTATTTTATTATTTTTTATACACTCCGACATTTAATGTTTTGACATGTATTTTATAATTTTTTACTTTTTTTATTATTTTATTTGACATTTACTGATTTGACATGAATACTTATTTTGTTAAGTATTCTACTTTTTTTTATCATCATTGTGACTTTTAATGGTTTTTGTGATTTTTATTTACTTTCTTTTGAATAGAACTTGTTATGAATTTTATATGATTATTGTGAATGTGGGGACCATGTGGGGCACATTTATATTTTTTGTTTATTTTTTCCCACAACTGTCTGGCAGTTTGAGTACTCTAAGCGACCTACCCAAATGTCCTTTCTTTGGTATTGTTCGTCGTTTCGTTGAGCTCCTTGAGTTATAAGTCGAGCTACACGTTAACTGACAAATGCTTGCACTGACTGGACAGGTCCACTCAAATCTGTATGGTTCTTTCTTCAAAAGACCATCTCAGACACTAATCTGCATAGTCCTCATGTGAATTGAGCAAGATTGTCTGGACTTTAAAAGAGACTATGACCTCTGAGTTTGTTTCGGCTGTTTCTTCTCAGAGTAGTCAGGTACGAAACACCGGCCCCATCTAGTTTAAAAAAATGACGTGTAAAAGTGTTTGTAAAAACCTACTTGCAAAATAAACATCATTTATCATTTATCATTTTACATTCTTACATTACCTAAGTACATACATACATCGCTTTGTGATACAACAACGTTATGACTTAAGAATAGCTAAAATTAAAAATTACAGCATCCTGAAAGGGTTTAAATTTTCATCGAAAAGCGAGCGAAACGAGCTCCAAAAATCGGTGCTTTCTGAACCACGACTGGTGAAGCCTTCATCGAAGAGCGAGCGAAGTGAGCTCGAAAAATTGGAGCTTTCTGGACCGCGATAAGTTATACCTATTTTCATTTTATGTTTTGTCTAGAAGAATATTTGAGGTTGGGAAAAGATTTTGAGATTTTTTTCCTCATCAGGGGCCTTTGTTACTCGGGGGCCAGTATAATTGATACGGCGGTAGCTACGCCCCTGGCTCTAACGTTTGCTTTGATTAAATCCCGAAAGGTACAAGTGGTTGTGCAGGATGGGTAGGATAAGAACAGGAGGTGGCGCATATCTTGTAGAGGGGTTCGACACTAGCATTCTGTTTGGGATGGATCCAGGATATCCTATTTGGCCAGGGTTTTCTACAGCGGCCAATCTAGGCCCGTAACAATTATCTATGACTCAAACTCAACTATATAAGTAAAATCTAAAATAGATAGGTGTAAGTAGGTAGGTACTTAATACGGTAAAGATTTATTCCCTACCTATTATTATTTACATTATAAAACACATATAAACGGGTATTTTCGCGAATTTTTACCTTTAATATTTGCCCGACGTTTCGACCGGATTGCACCAGCCGTGGTCGCGGGAAGACTGAAGTATTGGAGGTACCGCCACAGCAAAGCGAAGGTGTTTATTCAACTACCCTCACTTGATCCCTGCAAATGAGAAGCACTACTATAAGAGAATGGTTCGGGAAGCGATTGAGATCAAGAAGTATCCTAATTTCAATCGCGAAGACGGCTTCAGACTCTCTCCCGCTTGGAATCCAGTGATCACTAAGTGTACTCGTCAAGTGAAATCATCTCAGTATGCGGGCACTGTTAGTGTAGTGTGCTGTCCTAGTGTGAACCGGCCCTAATTAACATTTATGAAGATCAAGTGAGGGTAGTTGAATAAACACCTTCGCTTTGCTGTGGCGGTACCTCCAATACTTCAGTCTTCCCGCGACCACGGCTGGTGCAATCCGGTCGAAACGTCGGGCAAATATTAAAGGTAAAAATTCGCGAAAATACCCGTTTATGTGTTTTATAATGTGTCCATTATTATTTGTTAACTATTAAAATGTGGCGAGAGAAAATGAAAACAATAATAAAATAAATAAATAAATAAAAATAGCCCACCATTCCAATATAAATTCAAAAAGAGAGATTTGACCCCGACGTGATTTGAACACGCAACCTTCTGATCTGGAGTCAGACGCGCTACCGTTGCGCCACGGAGTCGTTGCAATTGAGTACTAAATTAACAATAGCTTTACATTGATGGGTCAGTGACGCTTTGCGTGTTTGTCTGTGACCGCGTTGTCCTTCTAAACTGCGCGACAGATTTTGATGCAGTTTTCACCATAATTGTTTAGATTACATTCCGGAAGGTCTATGCGTATTATTAGACATACATAAATAAAGTAAGTATCACGAACCGTGTGAAAACCAAGTGTGCCATTTTTTGACTACCTACCTACTATGACGTCGTACGCACTATTTAGTTAGTACCTATATAAATAGACTCCGTTTTTTCAGTCATATATATGTCAGCCACTCTTCGATACTCGCAATTACAGACACAATTAAAATAACAATGCACCGTGCCCCATCGGGCACGGCTGGGGACATAAGGGGTAGGTACAGTTTGAGTTGTAACGATGTTGTTTTAAACAAATTCCTAGCTTACTGCGACAGTAGCCACGTTAATCACGCGAAATAAGACGCTCTTGTGTTGCCTAGTAATCCTATATCTGTGAATACATTCGTATTAATCTTGCATGCAATAAGAAATCGCGATATTTTGTCTACTCGTAAAAACTCGTATGCGAAGCGCGTACTTAGGTACTAAAGTAGGTTTTGTCTCAAGGTTATCATGGAACAGGCTTATTAATCAACCTGTAATGTCTTATATTGTATTGTCTAGCTGGCTGGTGTCCACAACTCCACGTTAAAGCGCGTATTTTGCGTGCGGGTGGGAAACGATATTCGATCCATCCCGATTCCCCGAGAAAGGCCAGCAGCGCCCCAGTGTTGGTGACTATCTCGCGGAGAGTACAGCTGGGTTATCAAAGTACTTAGCCCTGTATGTTGCAACCACTGGGCAGTGCAGAAGCACGTGGGCTGCTGTCTCGTCTTCCTCCATGCAGGCACGGCACAGGGGGCTGTCTGTGACTCCTAAGACAAAGAGGTGTTTATTAAAAGAGCCGTGTCCGGTAACGGCGGCTGTAACTGTGCGCAGCTGTGGTTTGCTCAACCGCAGCGCGCGTTTGGTGAAGCGGCCGTCGATAGCAGGAAGTGCTTCCTTGGCCTGCCTACACTCGCCGTGGTCCAGCAACAGCTTGTGGTGTTGTTCGCTAGTTCGTTTCCTTACCAGTGTGCAGGGCCGTCTTTACCGAGTGTGCAGGGTATGCGTTGCACATGGGCGCAGCGGTCCTAGGGGGCAGGCGCGGATACAGGGGGGGGCAATGGGTGCAATTGCCCCCCCCTGAACCGGACCAAATACGTCATTTGTATTTGAACTAGTTTGACGGAATTGAAACTAAATATTCTAGTTGTATATCTTGTCATAGGCGTCGCCAGGAGGAGGCAGCTGCCCCTAGAGGCTCAGGATTTTTAAAAGTTATAGCTTTTCCTGCCTGATGCCATAGAATGGTATCATAGCATAATTATCTGAGGCAATGTTGTAAAAATTTCGAGCTCGCTGCGCTCGCTCTTTAAGCCTAGTTTTTCATGAGTCTTAACTTTGTCTACAAGAGGCACAGGTAACTCCAGTAGGTCGGTAGGAAAAGTGTTGAAATTTTCGAGCTCGCTTCGCTCTGTTATAGGGCCGGTCCCGTTGGTCTTTTTTTAAAAAAAGACAGTTTACACAAACCACTTATATTTACAAAAAATCCACAATTACACCTTTAAGTTTAAAATTGCCAAAAATTATAAGTACAGAGACACACCAAAAATTATGACTATCTTATCTCTCGAGATAAATCCCCAAAATGGGTTTACGCGACGGCGTCCAGAATCTAACTGGCTAACTTAGTTATTAAAATTCCGCTACTGTGCGGTAATTGCAATTCAGCATATAATATGCAGTGAAAAATAAGACGCGGGCGATAGAGTGCCGATGTCATCCTTACTACCTTGTAATAAGGGTTATAACAGCTCCCCCTTTTTGACGGAGCTTTATCTTATAAGATGAGCGAAGTAGAATAGAAAAGATTGGAGATGCAGCGAGATTTAGATAGTCATTTTACAATTTACACTAGATATAAGTATACAAGTGGTACATATAGCTTATTAGTATTATTATTATAACTTCATTGTTTCATAGTACCTTTTTAAAAAATTAAGATTCCTGTTCGATGGAAATTTGGCCTTATTAGCAGTAGATTTATAATTAGTGTTTCGAATTGGTAGAGATTGTATTGACTTATTGTCTTCGTCAGATGTCGAGGACATTTCAGTCATCTCGATAGAATTAGAGATTTTGGGTTTGCGCTTAGAAGTTTTCTGGTTTTAACATTGATTAAATATTTGCACGCAGCATCCAGAATTAGAAGTATTTTTGTTCTTAAAATATCTAAAGATCTTATAAGCTACATATAAAAATAAACACACAATTAGAATATAAGTAAAAGTAGAATAATAAGGGCCATATTTAATAAAATGAGATTCCTTTTCTTAATTATTTAGTTCTTGTTGATTTATTAGAGATGATATGTGATAACGATTGTAATTTAATGTAATTAGATTGAATTAAAACTTCGATAGGATTAGACACATCCTTGCACATAAAAAATCTTCTGAATCCTGTGATTGAATTTTGTTACAGAGATTCAGAGTTTCATGTAATAGAGTTTCTATTTTGTTAAGATAAGGTTCTAAAGAGATAAGTCGACGTGAGTGATAACTTTCCAATAATCACTATAAAAATTAATATTATTAATAGGTTCATTTTACGAATTTGGGAGTCTACTTCCTCCTTGTGGCATTCAGGGAAACGATATGATTTGACATTAATGGGCGGTGCATCACCTGTGTTAATAGTATGTTCTGTAGCATTCGTGAAGGTTAAGGGCTCACCTTCGATATGGAAGATATCCGTGTATTGGGAACAGCATTCTAAGAGAGATTTTTTCTCTTCATCATTTAGATGGGAGCAGCGAATAAGACTTAGAACTTTATTTATGCGACCAAATTTATTACAGGAAATAGAATGAATGTTGTAACAAGATACAGGGCCGGATCTAGGGGGGGGCAAGCCGGGGCCCATGCCCCGGGCGGCAAGTTTAGGGGGCGGCAAATTCAAGCTTGGCTGACTTACGGTCAAAGTTGCGATAATGATGAGTTGTAACGATACAACTCATTGATTTCTATCTGACTGGAAAACTGTTCCTGTTGAAGAAGAAGGAGCGCCCTGCAGACACCCCATATGCATACTAGCCCATCGATTTAGATGAGGAAGACAAACTCTTTGAGAGCTAAACTGTAAACCGCCTATTTCAGCACCTGGCTACTGAGGATCTGGCGGACCCGCTTAGATGCCGCTGCCTCGCAGAGCAACTGCGCAGTTGTCAGACTCCTCGACTCTCCCCATAGCTCAGGATTTCTACCTCGAGAAAAGATTGGAGGCACTCCTATACCATGCCAAACCTATGCTGTACCAACTTCTGCTGCATAATCAGGGCCTATCGGAGGAATAGAGATATCATCTATGTACGACTGGGCGCTTCGCGGTTAGCTTCTTCATGGTGTTTGTGTCATCTGTTATCAGCCCCGGATCTTGAATTTTTTCGAGGTGGGGCAAAAACTGAAAAATGCCGCCCCCGCCCGTCTATATTTTTATTTTTATCATCATCATTATTTCAGTCATCAGACGCCTAATGATGGCCATAGGCCCAGGGGTGGACCATGAGTTTGTTGGGCCCTGGGCTAATACTACTTGGGGGCCTGGCCAAGGGCGTCACCAGCTTTTGGGCCAGAAGGGGGGCCTATCAGAAGGGTGCGATTTTTAAGTTTACTATTTACGGATGCAGCTGAAGTGCATATAGCCACTTCAAAAATGTTAGCACCTCCGTGACCTCGGATTGGTTAGTTTAGGTTTTGAAGAGTTATTTGAAAAGGCTCCAAGAGCGAGCGAAACGAGCTCAAAAATGTTAACACCCTACTTTGGACAGATTAGAACTATTTCGTCACTTCATACAGGAGTTACTTAGGTGACTTATGGACAAAGTTAAAATTCAAGAGAAACAAGGCTGTAAGAGCGAGCGAAACGAGCTCGAAAATTTTACGTCTTTCCTCAGAGAAAAATCTTGAGATCAAAATGTCCACATGCTCCAATTTTTGCAAAAGGTGACTGAGGGCCCTTTATATCCACGCGGGGCCCTGGGCTGCAGCTCAAAAAGCCCTTATATAGTTCCGTCCCTGCATAAGCCTCGCAGATAGAATGCCACAAGGACCTAACTAGCGCTGCTCTTTCTGTGTTTACACTATATATTTACAAATATACCTACATACTCATGTATGTAGACGTGTGATGTGTGTAGACGTGTGTGTGTACACGTTCATACGTGTAGGACATATATTGTTGTTATGAAAGCACCTACCCTGTGCTTTGAAACAAAACGAGTTGGATGTATTATTGTATTGTACTTCAAATTGAAATTATCATTTTACTCTTCTAGCTTTTTGTTCTGCAAAGAAGTCTATGGCCTTGTCATAATTTATTTCATGTGCCATTCGATTTTCTATCGCTAAGGTTGCGAGATTTGACAAACGTTCCTGGCTCATAGATGATCGCAAATAACTTTTAATAAGTTCTGTGATGACTTCGGAGCAGTCTCCACAGTAGTGAATGCCCGGAGAGTACCTGTGCCAGACGGAAAATGAGAGCGCCATGCCGTCTTCTTATGCCACTTCTTCGTCACGAGTCTTATCGCCGTAAAAGTGATGGTTTCGGACCTGGGTTGGCGAACTTCTCATTCCACCACTAGGAACTGGCAGCCCTGTACACCTTGACATCATGTCGTTGGCGGCGCATCAGGTACTTGCTCTGTGTAAAGACTATAACGTCAAGATTTCATGGTGGTGATCCGGCCAAAAAGCTCGCCGCCTTGAAGGAGACCGTTTGATTTATTCTCTTCACTCTGACGGCCATCGCTCTCTGGGTTCATCGCTAAATTACAGTATTTAGGTCGTCAAGTTGTTCGCCCATACTGGCACTCCATAGGGCGCTATGGACCGTACGATCCCCATATATCCTATACCATAATCTTCTGTAGAAATTGGATCCCCTCAGATTGGGCAGTAGCCACGAGATTAAGTTCGCGGTGCCCATCAACCGGGGTGTCAACTGCTGAAAATGCGGCAATTAGGGACAAGTCCCAGGTACTTCATCGTCGACTCGGATCCCATCTACGACCCCAGAACTGTCGCCAAGATACAAGAGACGACCTGCCGAAACGTTTGCCTTCACCAGCATGTCATCAGCATAACAGTAAGATATAGAATCTGAACAATTACTTTCAAACGGTGTCACGTTTACGTGAAAATCTTTTACTTCAATGTCAGTCTCTGTAGTACCTATTTAGGATAGTTATATTTGTTTTCTTATTTGATTTGATTGAGACTATACAATTTGCAACGTAGACGCCTTCACTTATGGTATGATCTAGTACGAGAGCTTCATTGTTATGATAAAGCTCAGGTGAGTAATTAGATACAGTGCATTCGATAACCACTTCGGAACGAGCTGGAATATTATACGATGGTTGAGTATAAGTAATAGGGACGGAATGATTCAATATAGACATTGATTTAGGAGAGTAATTGATATTAGATTTAAAGTAATCGCAAAAATCGCTACTGATAATTCCGTCATAATTATTAATATTGATGTCATCTTTTGTGACATGAAATTTTTATTTATAAGTATTATTCGATAATTGAAACTCCATTAGAAAAGTACCTAGAGTTTCAACAGGGTTTTCCGAACTATTAATGCCTTTTAATTTTACAGTTTCGGGGAAGAGATTTGGAATTTCTAGTAAACAGGAGCCTTTGATGATACTGATAGTTGATCCTGTGTCAATAAGGAAACATAGCTTTTCTAAGGCATGATTAGTAGATAAGTAAGTATGGGGTAAGGCTACCTTTTTACAAAAATCGTTAATTTCGTAGATAGGTTTATTAGATGTAAGTAAGTTATTTTTAGAATTAGTATAAGAATTTGGTAAAGCTTTATGACATAAGTGACATTTTATTTTATCATTGGGAATAGTAGGACTCAGCTCGTTGGCTTGAGATGTGAATTTAGTATAAGATTTAGTAAGATTTATGGAAGTGGCAGGACTCAGCTGGCTTGACTGAGGTGTAGATTTAGTAAGATTAGTAGAGATAGCAGGACTCAGCATCTTCGACTGAGATGTAGAATTAGTAGGACTCAGCATCTTTGACTGAGATGTAGAACTAGTAGGACTCAGCATCTTTGACTGAGATGTAGATTTAGTAAAGATAGTAGAACTAGTAGGACTCAGCATCTTTGACTGAGATGTAGATTTAGTAAAAATAGTAGAACTAGTAGGACTCAGCATCTTTGACTGAGATGTAGATTTAGTAAAAATAATAGAACTAGTAGGACTCAGCATCTTTGACTGAGATGTAGATTTAGTAAAAATAGTAGAACTAGTAGGACTCAGCATCTTTGACTGAGATGTAGATTTAGTAAAAATAATAGAACTAGTAGGACTCAGCATCTTTGACTGAGATGTAGAATTAGTAAGAGTCGTGCCATTATAATTTTGCATAGATTTTGACGGACACGGCATCAAAATCCGATTTAGTTTAAATTATCGTGAGATTCAGTGTAGTTATTATGATCATTGTCCTCATATTCACATGTATGCGTAAATGCATTCTTAGAGTTATCAGATGAGTTATGATGGCGCTGCGCAGAGCCCATATTTTCGCGGTGTTGCATATTGAACTGCCTTTTACGACATTGCTCTATAGTATGGCCGAAATTTTTGCAATATCGACAAGTTAGCGCGTTAGAATTGGAGTTAGCATTAGAATTGGCATTGATATTAGAATTAGTATTAGAGTTGACATTTTTATTAGAGTCCCAATGGGAAATGAAGACCTTATGATATGGTTTTTGGGAATTAAAATTAGGCTTTTTGTTTCTGAAACATTCCGATAAACTATGGCCTACTTTATTACACGTTGAGCATTGTTTGGCTGTTTTAGGTTTTGCTAAATTAAATAACTTTTCTTCAACTATAGCATATTGAAGAGTGAATTTCTCAGGCGAAAAATTTACGCGTCTAGGCTGAAATCGCAGTGCTGCTTTACAGATAATGCAACGATTTTTTTTCTCAGAACTAAAGTGACATGAATCTAAATGAAGCCACTTATATTATATTTATAAGACTATTACTTTTTATGAAAAAAATCGGTAAATGATGAATTATCAATTTCTGTGTCTTGTCCACAATCACTTTCATACACAGCATTTACCTCTCAGAAAGATAATCTCCAACATATATAGGAAAAAGTATTTTGATTGCGTTAAGTAATGATTGACCTACAAGACGTTAATTAGTTTTGAATGTTTAGACTCATAGTTAATGAGTACATGTCAACGGTAGGTTTGTCCAAGCGAAATTACCAATTTCTATGGTCATTTTGTTTCACCGTCCTCAGCTTCCACCAATGAGTTTAAACGAACAATAAATCCCTGCTCGGCAAGAGACAGTCGTACGCTTACGTGCAGTAAGAATGGTAGTGCACCATATCACCAGGTCTTTCCGCCAAAAATGTAAGTACGTGATTTCAGTTTACTCGGAACAAAATTTAGCAATTTCGGTGATCAGGTTTTAAGAGGATTTTTGCAAGAAATAAAGGTATCACTTTTATGCATGCTAAGTAGCCTTTGGTATACATTTAATATTATAGAAAATAATAGTCATAGCCTTGATAGTTTCTTGTAAAAAAAAAAAAATAGCCACGTTTCCAATTTCTGTGGGGCAATTTCTGTGGTTTCCGTGGCATCTCGTGGCCCACGGAAATTACACAACTCCACAGAAATTGTACCAATCAATTATTGTTTTAATGTTAATGAAGATTTTTGGTATTCAGCTGCATCCGGTAAAATTGGAAGCCGACCCCAACATAGTTGGGAAAAGGCTAGGCAGATGATGATGTTAATGAAGATTTTTGAAAAGAATCAATACTTGTTATTGTAGAGCAGAGAGCCAGCCAGGCGGTGTGGAGGCCTAGCTTTAGCTATGTCAGTCTTACGCAGTGGATGCACAGGATGAAGATAGGTTGGCAGGTTGCAGGTGGCGGTCGAAATCAAACGAACACAATCACACAGTACAATACTTATTATTGTCTAGTGAAGAAATGTAGAAGATAAATACTATGATTAACATTAAATTATGGGATTCAGAAAATCAGCTATTACAGACATGATGTGTGGGCTATTCAGAACAGAGCAAAAAAAAAACGTTACGTTGAAATAGACGGTGAACGGTTTTTGAGAGTCGAGTACTGTCAGTGTCATCGAGACATTGACCGATGTAAAGCATAGATTTAATAAATCCTTACTCTAATCACAGTCTCATAGACAAGTTGAATGGTGTACTGATACATAGCATGGTTCAATATTCCAACACTTCCACTTACACCATACAACGGAACCCCAACCCTCATTACAGTTATTCAACTTCATGGAGTTCTTACATTTAAATGAAACCTAAATTCACTATGTTTACAGGAAGACAAAGCTTTTGTTAGAATGTCAGCTATCATTTCTGTAGTAGGCATATACGAAACAGAAATACAGTTTTTAGAAATCAAATCTCTTACAAAGTGATAGCGTACATCAATGTGCTTTGTCCTTTTATGACATTGAATAGATTTCAAGATATTCTGGGCACTCTGATTATCATTAAATAGTTTACACACAATATTCCTATTCATTATCTCAAACCAAAACTGTTTGATAAACAGAATGTCTTTACAGGTGTCACTAATGGCTAGGTACTCTGCTTCAGTACTTGACATAGCGACGCAGCGCTGTTTCCTGCTCTCCCAATTAACAGTATTAGACCCTATCTTAATTACAAAACCAGTATAAGATTTTCGGTCAACTGGATCATTCGCCCAATCAGCATCAGCATAAGCTACAAGATCTAAATTACTACATTTAATAAAAACTAAACCATAATCAATTGTTTTAGCTAAATAGCGAAGGATCCTTTTTCCTGCTAACCAATGAGTTCTATTATAACAATTATTAAATTGACTTAAAACATTACATGCATATGTTATATCTGGCCTAGTACAGACACTCAGGTACATTAAACTACCTATCAATTCTCTAAAATTATAATCATTGTCAGTCACATTATTATCACATTTATAAAATTTTTCATTTAATTGCATTGGTGTTGAAATACCTTTGCAGTCTGACATTCCAAAACGACATAGCAGTCTTTTAATATAATCTTTTTGACTCAACAATAAAGTACCCTTTTCTCTATTTCTAACAATATTTATTCCAAGACAATTTTTAATTGGACCTAAATTTTTAATATTAAATTTATTACTTAGAATGGACAATAATTGCTTTTTCTCTATATTATCATTACTGAATAGAAAAAAATCATCAACGTATAGAGCTAAAACTGTTACATTGCTAGAGCTTCTCTTCACATACACACAAGGTTCACATTTTGTTTGTGAATAACCATTAGTAAGTAACAATTTATTTACAGTATCATTCCACACCCTACTGGCTTGTTTTAGTCCATAGATGCTTTTCTGTAACAAACACACTTTATTACTATCATTCATAAAACCCACAGGTTGTTCCATAAATATTTCCTCCTTTAGTTGACTATGAAGGAAAGCAGTAGTTACATCTATGTGCTCTATGTCCATGTCTAACTCATTTGCCAAATTAAACAATATACGCATTGTTGAGTGTCTGACTACTGGAGAAAAAGTCTCATCATAATCAATACCAGGTTTTTGACTAAAACCGCGAGCAACTAGGCGAGCCTTATACCTGTCAAAATTTCCAGAGGTATCCTGCTTGACTTTAAATACCCACTTACTTTTAACGATGTTTTTATCCAGTGGTCTCTCGACTAATTTCCAGACACCATTGCTTAACAAAGAGTCATACTCGGCTTGCATGGCTGCCTGCCACTTCACGCGAAAAGGACTGGCCATTGCATCCTCATATGACGAAGGTTCGTCTAACGCAATCTGCCCATGAGAGTAGAGAGAATAATCATACTCGCAGTCACCATACCTTTTAGGTGGAATACCCCTTGTACTCCGTACAGGACGTTGGCTTGGCAACTCGTTATAGCCAGGTCTGCGTTCAGTATCCAGCAAAGAGTTGCCCTCAGGCTCTACCGTAGAGTCGCCCTTCTCTGCCCCAAACTGCTCATTTTCTTCCACCTGGTCGCAGTCGACAAATATAGATGGCGATGCCGACCCATCAGCACTGGAAGACGTGTTTGTGCTGGGGGCCTCAGTCCCAACACTTCCACTCTCCATTTCACCATCTGAAATTGCAAAAGGAGGTATTAATTCACTACAATTATTATTATTACAGTTCAACATTGGAACACAAACTTTGTCATTCATATTAAAATTATTATTATTATTTATCATTTTAGATTTAATAGTATTATTATCATTTATCATTTTAGATTTCATAATATTATTAGTATTTATTTCACAATCCAACTTATTAGAATTAATATCACAGTTTATCATATTAGATTTTACATTAGAGTCCTTCAATTCAATAAAATGGACATTTCTAGATTTAATTATTTTCTTTGGTTCAGTTGGATCTACTAATCTATAACCCTTGGACTTTTCACAATAACCCACAAAAATACACTCCTTTGACTTTGCATCGAGCTTGTGACGGTTATGTTCTGGAATTAATGAAAAAGCTTTACAACCAAATACTCTCAAGTGGCTTAGGGTCACTTTGGATCCTGTCCACACCTGTTCAGGAATACCGCCGGACAAAGCTGCCGTGGGGCTTCGATTCTTTAGGTATATTGCAGTAGCAATAGCCTCTCCCCAAAAACGCTTGTCGAGGCAGGCCTCAGAGAGCATACACCTGGCTTTTTCCATAAGGGTTCTATTAAGACGTTCAGATACGCCATTCTGCTGAGGACTGTAGGGAATACTAGTTTCATGGATAATGCCCTCGGTAGACAGAAACTTTTCAAAGATTTTACTACAGTATTGCCCTCCATTATCTGTTCTGAAACGCTTGATTGTTTTACCCACTTGTTTCTCAACTAAATTTTTAAATTGTATAAAACATTTCATGACTTCATTCTTATGACGCATAAGATAACCAAAACTTTTTCTGGAGAAGTCATCAGTAAATGTAACTAAATAACGTGCACCACCCCAGCTATTAATTGACATAGGCCCACAAACATCTGAGTGTATTAACTCTAAAAGATCATGAGCTCTTTTTGCTTGGCCCTTAGGGAAAGATTTCATTGTAAGCTTCCCCTTAAGGGCCCGTGCACAAAATTAAGGCATTTTGAACATTTTTGATCACTACTTGTGGGAAAGGCAAGAAGAATTTGAACCTTATTTATTTTTATTATAAGAGACAGGTTCTTCATCTTGTCGACTGCTTGAACAATTTTTTAAAATAATGTATATATTAATGGCAATCACCCATATTCAAAACCCCTTTTCCGCAAAAGTAACGAGCGAGTGATGTTTGTGGTTCGCTGAACAAAGAACTACAAAATATTCTGAACATTAAAAAATATGAATAACATCATTATATGGTCTACTCGTAACATAGCAAGAAACATTATTGATTTCAATACGAAAACTAGCAGAAAAAAAATGTTGAAAAAACGTAATTTGTGGAAAACGTCGGGACAAATAAGTATTTTTTTCTATACCTTAGAAACACTTTAAAGAAAATTAAAAAAATAATTCTTAATCTCAAGGTAGCTTTTTAATAGAATCTGAATTTTAATTTATAAATAAACAATAACTTCATTTCGTAAATTAAATGCAAAGTGAACTATATAATCGACCGCGCAAACCCGATCCCGTCAGTAACGAAAGGGCTCTCCCAGCGTGAGCACGTATCACTTTGCTTCGCAAGCGCTCCCGAGTTATTACGTGAATATATTTCCGAGATATACGCAGACTACCACATTTCGATCCAGTATTTATATTAAAGAGTTTTTTTTGACGTTGGTTGTTTATTAAGATTTATTTCGTCTTCATATTATTTAAAGTTAAGTTTCTTTGTTTGTACTTAATATATTGTATGTAAGGGTAATAATCTGCGGAACTACTGATCCGATTCCGAAAATTCTTTCATTTAGGCGATTTCACTACTTCATATTATTATTATTGGTTTTCATGGTAACCTATGGTACCTACCTACAATTTGATTTTAAAATAAAGATAATTTTCTATTTTGGAAGTGCGATTTGGTAGAAATCGTCACGTAAGAAAATGCCGTATGTTGTTGTGTGTGTGTGTGTATAGTAGGAGGTATACAAGAAGGGTATGGCGGGGTCGAGTGAGCGAGCGATATTTTTCTTCATAGGTGTCGATTTCGTGGGTTTTGGGCTTGGTGATAACGAAAATGAGGTCAAAATGCAAATCCAAGATGGCGCCGTGGAAAATTTTTGATTTTCCGTCATGGGTGTCGTTTTTATGGTTTTTGGGGTTGCTGGTTACGAAAATGAAGTCAAAATGCAAATCCAAGATGGCGCCGTGGAAAATTTTTGATTCTCCGTCATGGGTGTCGTTTTTATGGTTTTTGGGGTTGCTGGTTACGAAAATGAGGTCAAAATGAAAATCCAAGATGTCACCGAGAAAATTGTTGTTTTTCCGTCATGGGTGTCGTTTTTATGGTTTTTGGGGTTGCGGGTTACGAAAATGAGGTCGAAATGAAAATCCAAGATGGCGCCGGGGAAAATTTTTGATTTTCCGTCATGGGTGTCGTTTTCATGGTTTTTGAGGTTGCTGCTTACGGAAATGAGGTCAAAATGAAAATCCAAGATGGCGTTGAGGAATTTTTTTTGATTTTCCGTAATGGGTGTCGTTTTCATGGTTTTTGGGGTTGCTGGTTACGAAAATGAGGTCAAAATGAAAATCTAAGATGGCGCCGAGGAAACTTTTTGACTTTTCGTCATGGGTGTCGTTTTCATGGTTTTTGGGGTTGCTGGTTACGAAAATGAGGTCAAAATGAAAATCCAAGATGGCGCCGAGGCATTTTTTTTGATTTTCCGCCATGGGTGTCGTTTTCATGGTTTTTGGGGTTCCTGGTTACGAAAATGAGATCAAAATGAAAATCCAAGATGGCGCCGAGGAAAATTTTTGACTTTTCGTCATGGGTGTCGTTTTCATGGTTTTTGGGGTTCCTGGTTACGAAAATGAGATCAAAATGAAAATCCAAGATGGCGCCCAAAAAAAATTTCGGTTTTATTGTCATGGTTGTCGTTTTCATGGTTTTGGGGGTTGCTGGTTACGAAAATGAGGTCGAATGCAAATCCAACATGGCGTCAAGAAAAAACTTCGGTTTTTCCAACGTAGGTGTCATTTTCATGGTTTTTGAGGTCGCTGATTATTTTATTTTTTTTGCTTCCTGGGTGCCATCTTAGATTTTCATTTTGACCTCATTTTCGTAATTAGCGGCCTCGAAAACCATGAAAACGACATCCATGACGGAAAAACCAAAAATTTTCCTCGGCACCATCTTGGATTTACATTTTGACCTCATTTTCGTAACCAGCAACCCCAAAAACCATAAAAACGACACCCATGACGGAAAATTAAAAATTTTCCTCGGCGCCATCTTGAATTTGCATTTTGACTTCATTTTCGTAACCAGCACCCCTATAAACCATGAAAACGACACCCATGACAGAAAATCAAAAATTTTCCTCGGCGCCATCTTGGATTTGCATTTCGAATTCATTTTCGTAACCAGCAACCCCAAAAACCACGAAAACGACACCCATGACGGAAAACAAAAAAAATTCCTCGGCGCCATCTTGGATTTTCATTTCGACTTCATTTTCGTAACCAGCAACTCCAAAACCCATGAAAACGACACCCATGACGGAAAATCAAAAAAAATCCTCGGCGCCATCTTGGATTTTCATTTTGACCTTATTTTCGTAACCAGCAACCCCAAAAACCATAAAAACGACACCCATGACGGAAATACCAAAAATTTTCCTCGGCACCATCTTGGATTTTCATTTTGACCTCATTTTCGTAACCAGCAACCTCAAAAACCATGAAAACGACACCCATGACGAAAAATCAAAAATTTTCCTCGGCGCCATCTTGGATTTTCATTTTGACCTCATTTTCGTAACCCGCAACCCCAAAAACCATAAAAACGACACCCATGACGGAAAAACAACAATTTTCTCGGTGACATCTTGGATTTTCATTTTGACCTCATTTTCGTAACCAGGAACCATAAAAACGACACCCATGACGGAAAAACCAAAAATTTTCCTCGGCACCATCTTGGATTTACATTTTGACCTCATTTTCGTAACCAGCAACCCCAAAAACCATAAAAACGACACCCATGACGGAAAATCAAAAATTTTCCTCGGCGCCTCTTAGATTTTTATTTTGACCTGATTTTTGTAATCAGCAACCCCAAAAACCATGAAAACGACACCCATGACTTAATAACCAAAAATTTTCCCTGGCGCCATCTTGGATTTTCATTTTGACCTCATTTTCGTTATCAGTGACCACTTAAACCATGAAAACGACACCGATGACGGAAAAAACAAAAAAAATCCTGTGCGCCATCTTGGATTTTCATTTTGACCTCATTTTCGTAATCAGCGACCCCGAAAACCATAAAAATGACACCCATGATGGAAAAAACAGAAGTTTTCCTCGGCGCCATCTTGGATTTTCATTTTGATCTCATTTCGTTATCAGCTACTCCTTAACCATGAAAATGACATCCATGACAGAAAAACCAAAAGAAAAAACCACCTTCAAGTAATAACAGGGGTATGTTATGTTTATCCTACAGAGTGAACCTCAGTGGCCATTAAGTCGCGCTAAAGTCCATTCGCGCAAGTGTCTTGGCGCGCAAATGTCCGTTCGCGCATAAGTCTAATCGAGCAAAAGTCCATTCGCGCAAGTGTCCAGGCGCGCAAAAGTCCGTTCGCGCATAAGTCCAATCGCGCAAAAGTCCATGCGCGCATTGTCTTTTCGCGCAAGTGTCCCAGATCCAGAAAAATTAACTTGTCCTATAAGAAATTTGCACGGAACCCTCAGTGCGCGAGTCCAACTCGCACTTTTATTTATCATTTTGTAAAATGTTTATATATGTATCTAAATTCTTCTAATACAAAATTAAACCATTTTTATTTTGATTGTGATAAATATACAGTAGACACACATTCCAGACTTTTATTTCTAAACCGTACTGACTTTATAATTATGTATCATAAAATAATATCGTCTACAGGATCAAAATGGTTTAAGCGATCACTACGCTCGATCTTCACCCGTGTGTGCGTGTATCTGCATGAACAATGCACACTAACATAGGATCGCAACGAATTTGCCTAAACTCTAGCGACTGAACTTTGTGCACGGACTCTTAATACATGAGATACAATTTTTCAACTTACCATGACAGTCATCTTCAAAAACAACATCATCTGCAAGGCTCCGTATCCCATACATACCATGCAAGCTCAAGTGCCCAAGTCGCTTGTGCCATACTTCCATTGGCACACTAGAAGTAGCTGCTAAAGAACTTTGTTCTGCTTGCTTGTTAGCACTAGTGGAAACAACATTACATTCTGAAATACGATTTAGGTTAGAAAAACAATCAAGTTTATAAATACCCCTGAAACATGTTGCATTAGCAAAAGGCTGGCCTTGAGGATCAATTATTTTGCAATTATCTTGTTTGAATACTACACTAAAACCTGACTTTGTCAGTTGACTAACTGATATAAGATTAGTAGTCAATTTAGGAACAAACATTACTTTTGGCAAAATCTTTAGATCATTATTATTATTGAGATTCAAAGAGACGGCACCAAGACCCTGACATTTCAGTGCTTCTCCATTAGCAACTGTAACTTTTGATTTAAAATTTATGTCAATGTCTCTAAAAAGGTCCATATCACAGCACATGTGCGAAGTACACCCGGAGTCCACTATCCAGTCCACACTTCCGTAAACAGATAAGAGTGACACTGCTGACACCAACAGTGTGTCCGCAGACCCCGCAGCTAAGTTGACATCGCTACTGCCTTGTTTCTTCAAATCATTCTTCAACTTAAAACATTTTGATTTGATATGCCCTTGCTTGTGGCAGTAATGGCACTTAAGTGGTTTCCTCTTCGTCAATAAAACCACATCATCATTTGATTTGCCATTATTTGTGGATTTCCGGAACTCCTCTTGAAGTAGTCGAGCTCGCACTGCTTCACTCGTGAGAGTTTCAGAGAGGTTTGCTGTTTCCAGACCAGAAACCAAAACATCAAAATCCTGTGGTAGCCCGCTGAGTAGAATTTCTGCAACTTCTTTATCATCGATGACTCTCCCGATGTCTGCAAGTTGTTGTACTAGGGTCATTATACCTTCGATGTAAGCACCCATTGAATTGTATTCCTGGTAGTCGGATCTATGAAGTTTTCTTAAAAGCACAACCCTCCGATAAAGTCCTTTATCCTCAAATACATCTTGCAACTTTTTCCAAGCTTGCTTTGCGCTTGTAGCATCGCGCAAATACTGAATGCAATTCGGTTTTACTGCCAAGCATATTCTAGCCAAAGCTTTTTGATCCATGCTGCTGCTAGTCTCAGAACCATCAATACAAGACCATAAGCCTTCCATGATAAGCGCCATTCGCATCTGGAACTTCCAGTTGTGGTACGAGCCAATCCCATCCAATTTATCAAAAGTATACAGACCTGCTGACGACACATGAGGCGTGTGCCCGCCAACGGTACCTTCTTGCGGCTGCTGTGACATTGCACACGATATAAAATCCGCTTCTTCGTGTTCGTGTGCTCGCCTGCACCGTGTAGATGGTTTTCCTCTTCTTCAATACTGTGCTCGTAATCAGTAGAGCATGATACTGGGCCCATAACCTGTAGAGCAGAGAGCCAGCCAGGCGGTGTGGAGGCCTAGCTTTAGCTATGTCAGTCTTACGCAGTGGATGCACAGGATGAAGATAGGTTGGCAGGTTGCAGGTGGCGGTCGAAATCAAACGAACACAATCACACAGTACAATACTTATTATTGTCTAGTGAAGAAATGTAGAAGATAAATACTATGATTAACATTAAATTATGGGATTCAGAAAATCAGCTATTACAGACATGATGTGTGGGCTATTCAGAACAGAGCAAAAAAAAAACGTTACGTTGAAATAGACGGTGAACGGTTTTTGAGAGTCGAGTACTGTCAGTGTCATCGAGACATTGACCGATGTAAAGCATAGATTTAATAAATCCTTACTCTAATCACAGTCTCATAGACAAGTTGAATGGTGTACTGATACATAGCATGGTTCAATATTCCAACAGTTATGCCGAAATTACTTTGACAGAACTAGGTCCTTAGCCCCCGACATTAAAATAAAATTGTATGACTATTTTTTGAAAAAGTCATTCAATTGGATTAACTGAACTTTGAGGGTTGCACCCTCCGGGAGCTCCTCCTGGAAGCCTCGATCGTGCAGGCCTGGGTGACATCACCGGCCAGACCTGCTGACGTTGATAATGAGGCAGGGTGGTTCCAGGAGGCCAACGCAGATGTCAAGTCCCCAGCATCTCTTCGTGGGCCAGGGATCTGGCCCGCGAGGAGACGCTGGGGACTCTCGACAGAGATCCGTAGGGGCGCCCTTACAAGATGGTGCGGAATAAACTCCGCACCTGGGCCCCCCTACTGACGCAGAGTCTCCGGCCTGGGCTCGTGGAGGACATGGTGAGTACTCTGTTCCCTTCGCGAGGTTAACATCCCCCCCCGCCTATGGCTCCGCCGCCTGCGATGCTGGAAGCGGACCAACAGGACGACGACGAAAACGCTCCGGAAGTGACTGGGGTAGACCTGAGAGTGTCGGTACGTAGCCTCAGAGTGTCAAAACTATCGCCCTGGGACCCGACGACTTGCCTGGCAAAGCCAGGGTCCTGGCCTCAGAGGCTCTCGAGCCCCGACTAGAGGGGCTCCTAAGCGCATGCTTGGAGAGAGGCCAGTTCCCGCTTCGTTAGAAGACGAGAAAGCTGGTCCTCATTCGGAAGCCGGAGCGCCCTGCGGAATCTCCGTCCGCATACCGGCCCGTGGTGCTGCTCGGTGAGGTAGGCAAGCTCTTTGAAAGAGTAATTGCAAACCGCCTCGCCGAGCACCTTGCGGGGTCGGGGCCGGATCTTGCGGAACACCAGTTTGGTTTCCGCAAGGGGCACTCTACGGTGGACGCTATCATGCGCGTGAGAGCCCTCACGACGGGGGATGCAGTTTCCTGGGGTGGGGTTGTCTTGGCGGTGTCTCTCGACATCGCCAATGCCTTCAACACCATGCCCTGGAGCTGCATTAGGGAGGCACTCCAGTATCACCGACCAGGTAGGTCGGTCGGTTGTCGTGTGGTCGAATCGACTTTGAAGTACCTAGGACTCGTCTTCGACAGCCGGTGGACTTTCGTGGAGCACTTCCGACGTTTGGCCCCCAAACTGGAACGGACCAGGGCTGCCTTCAGGTGGCTCCTGCCTAACCTGGGGGGGGCAAACGACGGAGGCTCTGCGCGGGAGTCGTGCGGTCCATGCACATGCAGTCGTGGCCGGGAGCCACGTGGTGGGCTTGTGGACGGTGGGCTATAAGCTAGGTCGCCGTTTGTCCGTCTCATGACAACAGACCGTGTCGACGGCGAGTTCATGTTCCACGCGCGCCTCAAAGAGAGTCAGCAATAGGAAGGAGTCCGCAAGAACCAATGCCTGCCGGGTTTGCGGGACTGTTCAAAAGAGATACCGTGGCCCCGGAATACAAAAGGCGATGAAGGAACATGAATGGGTTTTAGTCAGTAAAAGTCTGAAAGTCCCTCCTGCTTCGCCCAGAGCGGGAGGAGTCATTTGATGATTTCCCATCCTCTTCATAGAAGTATTAAACATAATCAGTTTCTTGATTGCTGATTTTCTAAGACTGATTTATGCAACGTTGTATTTTTAGAAATGCTTATTAAAATGATCAAATCGTTTATTTGTGATACATACATGGGTTACATGCAGGTGTTCATTACATAATTACGACGATAACATATATATATTAACGACGATATTCGTATTATATCAGTTTTTTCATTAAACCTTGTCTTTCTTAACATATTATTAAAAAACAATGTATATATATAATAATTCACAATTTCAGTGCAAATGCAGAATTTCTGTGTCACCAATACAATTTCGGTGGCAATAATAAAATTTCTGTGGCTCGCCAATTTCGGTGGCCCAAATAACTCTCTAAGTAATTATTATATCCCCTTTCAGAAAATGTATATATAATGTGGATATGTTGCGCTTTATTATTAAAGTTTTTCAAAAAACCTAAAAATGAAAATGTCCACGGAAATTAGGTAAAAAATCGAGTTGTTGAAATTGACTCTGAATCGCTTCGTTGAGAGTCGAAGGATTTTTGCACCGAACAATGTTGGATATAGAAGAGCTTAGGCCTAGCATGAATGTGTTAAGGGCTAGGTCTTCCATGGCTGCTATACGGCCAGGCAATTCTTTTTCATCTTTACAACTGTGATGAGTGTCCGACTGAATTCGGGTCAGTATTGACTCGATTCGTAGAGAGTATTGCGTAACGTCTTCACTTGGCAATTGTTTGCAATGCTGTAAGTCCGATAAGAGGTGTGTTGCGTGTTTTTTCTCTCCAAATGTGGACTTGAGGAAGATTTTAAGTTCCGACCATTTTTCAAATGATTTTAGGCTACATGCTACCTGTGCTTTCCCTTCCATCTGAGAAATAATGTACTTACAGAGCACATTTTGCTGATCGTGTGTGGCTAGAGACATGGCATTCTCACAATTTGTAAGAAATGCAGGTAATGTTTCCCTGTCCCCATTATATGATTTTATAAATTTAGTTAAGACGGACAAGGTGATTTTGTCGGGGCTTCTCTCGTTTTCTCCTTTAACGGACATAGTTATTATGATATGCTGGACAACTTTTATAATTTACGAACAATAGAATACGTGAAACAGTGTAGATACAATTAGTTATAAAATATAGCAATAAGTTGGAAATACGATTCGGAGGTGCGATTCACTTTGAAATTAGAGACACAAGAAACACTCACAGAAACACGAAGCTTGGCGTTTGCATATTGTTCCGATGACGCGTGGGAGCTGGAACTTTCACACGGTTCGTTGTGGAATTTCTTGGCCAATTGGATGTGGTGAGTTAGACCCTGGAGCTGATGATGGAGCTGGTGATGATGTCTGGAGCGGGCTCACGCTAAAGAGCGGAGGCTGACCGTCGTCGTCCAATGCGGTGTGTCTGGAGCGGGCTCACGCTGAAAAGCGGAGGCTGACCGTCGTCCAATGTGGTGTAGCTGGAGCGGGCTCACGCTGAAGAGCGGAGGCTGACCGTCGTCCAATGTAGTGTGGCTGGAGCGGGCTCACGCTGAAGAGCGGAGGCTGACCGTCGTCCAATGTGGTGACGCAGGCTTAGCCTTAGGCCAAGTCTTACTGTCGGTCAATGAACGGGAGGCTCGGGATTCGGGATACCAGTGTCTGTCTGACTCAACGTCGTAAGACTTCGTCTCTGGTATCCCACTTCTGACACCAATTTGTTATTGGGCCGGTCCCGTTGGTCTTTTTTAAAAAAGAGACAGTTTACACAAACCACTATTTATTTACAAAAAATCCACAATTACACCTTTAAGTTTAAAATTGCCAAAAATTATAAGTACAGAGACACACCAAAAATGATGACTATCTTATCTCTCGAGATAAATCCCCAAAATGGGTTTACGCGACGGCGTCCAGAATCTAACTGGCTAACTTAGTTATTAAAATTCCGCTACTGTGCGGTAATTGCAATTCAGCATATAATATGCAGTGAAAAATAAGACGCGGGCGATAGAGTGCCGATGTCATCCTTACTACCTTGTAATAAGGGTTATAACAGCTCGCTCTCAAGTAACTCCTTTATGAACGTTCCAAACCATTCTAACCTGTCCAAGGCAAGGTGTCGTAAGAATTTTTCGCTACGCTCCGCCCCCCCCTGGCCCAAAAGCTGGTTGCCCCCTTGTATCTTGCCTATCATGGATTTTTGTAAAGTAACGCCCATTTATTATCAAAAGTTTAACAATTTTTTTTAATGAATTTTTGTAAAAATTGCCCCCCCTTAAAAGAAATCCTGTATCCGCGCCTGCTAGGGGGCGCCAAACGCCGCTCGCTACGGAGCCCCACTCGGCGCGCGAGTTGTCCGGCCGCGGCAATTTCAATGACCAACGTAAAAAGAGCTCCGCTTTGCATATATTTTCTTAGCATCTGGAGCTCTTCTTATATTTGTAGATTTACAGCAAAGCAATGGCATGTTAACATGGCTACGTTTTCACTTGTTAGGGTTTACCCTAAACAAGTGAAAACCAGTGTGACTGGTGTTTAACCAGAACACCCTGTATAATTCTAAACACAGACAACAGCACATCATGGTAAGTATCCAAAATTTCAACAAATTTCTTCTTCAAATTTTAGTCTCCAAACAATAGAGTATTAATATCCATTGCGGAAATTTGTCAGTTTGTGGTAACTTGATGTGCTGATACTTGTACTTTGTACCCATTCCATTTTTACCATGCGCTTACTATAGGGGGCGCTAGGGTAATGTTTGCACACGGGCGCTACATGGGCTAGGGACGGTTCTGCCAGTGTGCGTAGGTATCCGAAAGGGAGTGGCACGATAGGTTCGGGTCCCACCGCTGCCGTGCTCGATCCCCTTCTAGCGAGTTCGTCCGCCGCATCATTGCCACGGGAATCGCTGTGTCCTTTGATCCATTGGATAGTTATATTATTGAGATAATGTCCTGTAAGGTCTTTCTATAATCTCAGTAAGGATAGCCTGCGCGGACCACACTTGCCTCTTCTTTCTTCCAATGTTACCTTCTGCATGCAATGATGCAACCTCTTCTTTGCTATGTGATGCGGATACTGATGCTGACGACGACGATTTTTTTGTGTTGTTAGTTGCTACCCAATATACCAACAGCCACAGAGAACCCTAGGCTTACAGCTTTACTGGCTGCATTTACTCTCTTACGGCCGTTTTTCATAACTTACTTACGTATAACTGTTAGTTAATATGCCTACGTCTCGTAGCTATCGTTGTTTAGCAAAGTTAGCTTCGAATATCCTATCCGCGTCCCCTACCTGTCACTCGGAGACGGCCCCTAAGAGATAGAAACCTTCCATTACCTGTTAGTAAGTTATTAAAAATGGCCGTAGTGAGCATTTTGTGCAAAAGTTGCGAAAACAGGAAAATGGAGACGTGGGTAGGTACTTGTACAAAGTGCTGCTCATGAAACGTAGGACAGGCAGGTTAACGTGTCTACTTAGGTAAAAATAAAACGCCAAAATTAACAACGTAAAACGATTTATTTATATCTCAATGATTTCACTTCGCACCTTGGTAAACCGTTTCTTTACGAAAACTAAGTTTTTTACAAAGGAGACAAAAAAAACAAAATTACTGTAAGTACCTACGTGATATTTAGAGACGATATTTTTGTTCACTATAACATACAATTCAGTTTTTTTTTTTTTAATAGAACTTACACAATATCAAATCTGTGTTCTTTCTTCAAAGACCATCTCAGATACTAATCTGCATAGTCCTCATGTGAGTTTACCAAGATTTTGTCTGAGCGTGTAAAAGCACGGTAATATTATGATACAGTAGTGTAACTCGGCCGCATGATAGAAATAAATGCCTACAGCCGCGCGGTACGTAAACATGCGTTAGGGCTGCCCGTCTCCAGCATTTTAATTACATTTGCCTACTTTCTGTTTCTATTTAGTTTTGTGATTGTAAATATCCTTTTTATATAAATAAATTAAATACTTTGTATATTGAATAGGAAGTGTTCAATAAAAATGCGTGTTGTTTTTTTATTGGTAGATTTAATTAAAAAAACATGTTTTTGTTCGAAAAACAAATCGGGCTTATAAATTTGCGACCGAAAAATATTTGCGCCTCGACTGAGTCGTACGAAATGCTTTTTGTTAAATTTTAAAGTATAGGCACCGAAGTTTTAACACAAGCGTAAGTAGGTAGGTACCTACCGTATCATGATTCATTCAGAACCGCATATAACTACCTATTTCACTCGTCTCAATAACTTTCCGTTACTCTATTCGCTTTATTTATTAATCCAAACACCTTTTTTTTCGTGAGATAAAAGGAAATACTTACTTATCCATTAAAAAGACACACATTATGTACCTACCTACTAGTAAGTAAAATTATTTTATAGTCTTACCTTTCAGAGTTTCCAGGTAATTTAAAAAAAAACTGGATGCGTTATTGACGAATTCATACAACCAAAAACAGCACAATATTTCCTACTCGTCATATTAACTGATTTTTAGAGAAAAAATCGCGCGGTTATTGTTAAAAAAACAACACACCGTCCGTTCGACACTGCGGTACAGCCGTGACTGTCTGCGCCCCAAGTGCACCCTTAGATCGAGGCGCGCAGGTATAGCTCGCGTTTCGTCCGTTTCTATGAAGTCGGAATACTGTATCATAATACTACTGTGGTAAAAGTGTGTGTGAAAACCTATTTGGAAATTAAACATCATTTTTGTATAGTTAAGTTACAGAAAGAAAAAGAATGTACTCAGGTTATAGAAACAAATCTCTTATATAATGAATTATTAAAAACTAATTGTAACCCCCCTTCCTTAATAACAATTGATCTAACTGAAGATTCCTTACTAAAACAGAACTTTATAGTTAGCAACAGGAAGATTAAAAAATATGCAAAATTAAACAGAATAATTAAAAAATGTAATCAATTTAGGAAACAACATAAACGCTTTTCCAAATTTATTCCACTGAGGAAAGAGCGTGTTGATTTACTTAATAAGTTAAATAATTACCAAATAAAATTAGAGGACAGTATAAAAATTTATGAAATTGATACTCAGCATTTGCAGTCTGAAATACAGGTACTTCAGGAATCACTAAGTTCCCTTTCTAGTAGGTATAAGATTTCTCAGAACCAAATTAGGGAACATATTTATGCAGCAAATGAGTTGGTAATGGGTCAATGTATTTGCCAGAGAGTTACCAACCATGATGCTATCCAGCCTGATACTATCCAGCCTGAGGTAATGGAGGACCCATACCAGGTTGAGAATTTGTCTCAGGACAGCATATCAAAACAACAAACAACTAATATTACATTAGATTATTCACACGTAGTACAGCCTGAGTTGCATGATAGTCTGCCTGTGATTGGTAATTTTGTTTCTCCTATTAGTCGTGACTGTAATCATTCAGTTATGTTCTCTGACAGTATAGGTAGGGGGCTAGGTAAATTAATTAGTAATAACCTGAGTTATTGTACTCAAAACAATTGTATGCCAGGGTCAACCTACAAACAGATTATGGCATCTGTAACTAAGACTGTTTGTGATCCTAGTACCACCATTACTATATGTGTTGGTAATAGTTCAAAGATTAAAAAGGAAGACATCACTGATTATGTCTCAGAGTTGTTGAAATTAAATTGTAATAAAATAATATTGTGCAGTTTTCCATTTTTTGAAAATTTATGTAACAGAAAAAACAATTATATTCACTTGTTAAATAGACATTTACATTTTTTAGCAGGTCACTACAGTGACAAACTTATATTTCTTGATATCAACACTTTTGTTGATAAACTTAGTTCGACTCGGGGTAAAGTGTATCTACCTATTAGTTGTAGACACAAAATAGCTCGGCTATTAGCTTATAATATTCACACAGACATAAGTAGTATGTCTAAGTTTAGTTATATTGTAAATACTGCGACTATTAGTAATAATACTAATGAACAGGTGGTGACCTTAAATAAATATAGCATTAGTGCTATTGATGTTTACAAACATTATACTGAGGAGGATCCATATGTCACCGTGGAAAATTCTCAATTAGGGTATATTAGTGATAGGATCTTGTTGTCTGGCGATGGCACGGGAGTCTCGGGGCTCTCTCCAGATATTAATATTAATTTAAACTAGAAAGTCAGACAACAGAAGGTGCCATTAACAATATTGTTAAACCTACCAACAGCAAGGTATCTTCTTGCACTCAATTAGCTAGTAAAAAAGGGCCTCAGCAGAACACTTTAAAATTATTCCACCAAAATATCCAAGGCATTTCTTCAAAATTATTAGAAATAGAATTGTTTTTAGAAAATAGTAAGTTTGACATTATTTGTTTTACTGAACATTGGCTTAAGGATTACCAAATGCTTATTAATTATGAGAACTATATGGTGGGTAGCTGCTATAACCGTAAAACTATGCTTCGTGGAGGTTCCTTAATTTTTGTAAAAAATTGTTTAAGATATAAGCAACGTAACGACATAATAGGTCTCTCGGCTGAACATTGCGTCGAACTGTCCTGTGTTGAGCTAGATAAGCATGTTATTGTGTGTGTGTACAGACCCCCAAACTATCAAAACTTTTCCTTATTTGAGTCAATAATGGAAGATGTCCTGGCAAAACTTGCAGCCAGTAATAAATCTATAATTATTTGTGGTGATTTTAACATCAATATTTTAGAAGAAAATTCAAATAGCAGTCGGTTATTAAATCTTTTCAAGTCATTTGACTTGACCAACACTTTTATAGAACCTACTAGAGTCACTCCATCTTCTGCTACTTGTATAGATAATGTTTTCTGCGATTGTGATTACTTAGATAAAGCCATAGTTAATTGTCTGCCGTCTGACCATAGCGGCCAAACTGTAACTTTTAGGTGTAATACACCATTGCATAAAATTCAGATTAAATTTAGACCCATAACTTCTAACAAATTAAATAGGTATAATATTTCCCTACAGAACAAGTTAAGTGTTATGAGCCATGACGATATTAATATAAATCAATTTTATGATCATTTCTTTTCAATAGTTCACACTGAATTCAACAAAACTTTTGAAAAGAAGACAAAAAGTATTTGCCCTAAATTTATATTTAGTGATTGGGCAACTAGAGGTATCAGAAAAAGTAGAGAAACACTATATGAGCTTTATGGCCTTAAGCCTTATATGAACACTGAAACTTTTAACAGATATGTTGCTAAGTATTCAAAAATTTTTAGAGATACATGCAAGGTTGCCAAAGCCTTGCACATTAGCAACAAGATCAAAACAGCAGAAAATAAAATAAAGACAGTTTGGAAAGTCATAAATAGCGAGACTAACAGGAAGAAAACACGTAATACTAGCTACACATTAGATACAGCATGTGGTCCTAAAAGCTCTAATCAGGAAGTAGCTCAAGAATTTGTAAATTTCTTTACCGATATACCATTAAAAACTACGGAGGCTCTAAGTTCCTCTCCTGAAGTCTCAATTGGTTTACTAAAGGCGAATGTGTCTGGATGCCAGGCTGAATTTAAATTTAAACACATAAACCCGATGATAGTTATTAAAGCTTTCCGGCAAATAAAAATCAAACTGACCGAAGATCTATGGGGAATGTCTATCAAAGTTTGTACATCCATACTTGAGACTATAGCTCCATACTTAGCTTTAATTTTTAATTTGTGCGTAGACCAAGGAGTTTTCCCCGATTTAATGAAATACAGTAAAGTCATACCTCTATTCAAATCCGGTGATAGTAAAGATACAAATAATTATAGGCCTGTATCCGTGTTGCCAGTTTTTAGCAAGGTGTTCGAAAAGATAATGCTTAATCAAATGCTCAATCATTTTAACACCAACAGAATCTTACACGATCAACAGTATGGTTTCACCAAGGGACGTTGTACAACTGACGCCGGTGTAACCTTAATAAAGCACATATTTGCGGCGTGGGAAGAGTCCCAAGACGCTGTAGGAATATTTTGTGATCTCTCCAAAGCATTTGATTGTGTAAATCACGACACATTGCTTTTGAAACTTGAGCATTACGGACTAGGTAAACTTGCACTTAGTTTGTTAAAATCTTATTTGAGTGATAGACAACAATATGTTCAAATAAATGGTGTTAATTCACAGGGTTTAAAAGTAAAAATAGGGGTTCCGCAAGGCTCAATATTGGGTCCTTTCCTCTTTTTAGTATATATAAATGATCTACCCTATTTACTGAAAAACCAACCTCAAAATATGGTGTTATTTGCCGATGACACTTCCCTAATTTTTAAGATCAATAGACGGGCCCAAAATTTAGATGACGTGAATAATGCCCTACTTCAAGTCCATAATTGGTTCACAGCAAATAATTTAGTACTAAATGAAAAAAAAACGAAATGCATAAGATTTGCTTTACCGAATGTTAAAAGTAGCGATTGTGATATAGTACTGAATAAAGAGAAACTTGAATTCGTAGATAAAACGGTTTTCCTGGGGATTACGCTTGATTCAAGGCTACAATGGGGTTCTCATTTAACATCTCTGGCGGGGCGGCTAAGTTCGGCAGCATATGCTATTAGAAAAATCCGTCAATTTACTGATGTAGATACTGCTAGATTGGTCTATTTTAGTTACTTTCATAGTATAATGTCTTATGGCATTCTGTTATGGGGACGGGCTGCTGACATTGAGTCTATATTTATTCTGCAAAAAAGAGCCATCAGAGCCATATACAATCTTCGTAGGCGCGATTCTCTGAGGGAACTGTTTAAGGAAATAAACATCATGACTGTACATTGTCAATACATCTACGAAAACATAATGTACGTAAGAAAAAATCTACATCTTTTTGGTAAAAGAGGTGACAGACACAATTACAGTACTAGAAATAGGGACCAATTAGTTCAGCCAGGCTTCAGACTCGCTAAAGTAGACTCATCTTTCATGGGGTACTGTTTGAGATGCTATAATAAAATTCCACAAAGCATTCTTGAACAGAATGAAACAAAATTTAAAACATGTATTAAACGCACACTTTGTAAGCGAGCATATTACAAATTGGACGATTATATCGCTGATAAAAATGCTTGGCTCAATGCCGGTCCTGCTCCACAAGGACAGGGGCGCATTAATGGATAGCACTAATTGTATTGTTGGAGCTGCTGAAGATTGTACAACTATCTTTGTATTGTATAAATTCAATATCTTTATTATTATATAGCCGCATATCGCATATTGTGTGAGTGCTATGTACTAGAATGCTATCAGTCGCTGGAAACCTAAGTTTTTCCTTGACTTGAATGTGCCGTGGCGGTTAGGAGATATGTCATGCTCACTCAAATGTCTCGCTGATGGTGACGCGTGTGTCGGATCATTTAGTTCCCTTCAAAATGGTTGAGTTGAATGGTGCTGATACATGCGTCATGTTCGTGAACGAGCGCTGTCAGTTGGGACTGGTCGGCTCTTGGCTGCCACGGCTTATTTGAATTTAATAATTTTATTTTTTAATTGTTTTTGTTTTGTTTTTACTATGGACACCTTTAACGTGCACATCTTGCTACATTGTTCTCACATAATGTACCATCTCAACATGAATGATGTAACCAAGATTTTGTAAAAATATTCTGATTTAAAAGAGTGTCCATGGAGTTTCTTGCCCATTCTTCTCCATAGAGATCTACGCTAGGGAATGGGCAACTACAGTACTTTCACAGTTTTTATGTCTTGTGACTGGGACTGTAGCTACATTTAATTTTCATATTTGTTTCGACAATTCAAAAGTGCCTGTAACTGGCCTACTTGAAATAAATGAAATAAATGCTTTGATTTTGATCAATATTGCATTCAGCAACCAAATCATTCTGAGGTTTTGTAACGGTAAAATTCAGCGCAGTCGATATTTAAATAAAGATTATTACTTCGAAGCACATGTGACTGTTCCTAAATTACCCTAGGCTGATAAAATTTTCGTTTATCCTTATTTCATGCTAATATTAGTATTAAGGTCATTCCCCCGAGCATTATTACCTAGATTCATGATAAAATTATTTAGCAACGGTTTACCTATAGAAGTGCGACGTATTCTGTCTAATACTTACAGTGCTACTCTTATATAAAAATAAATTAAGTATTACACAATTTCATAATTTTCACACAATTTATATTTAAATTCATTGGTATCTATTTAGGCTTGCTTGCACAACAAATTAATGAAGGCAAATTGAATGGCGCTAGCGTAGTTTGTACCAAGCATCGTCATTGGTTGAAAATCTGTCAATGTAATTTTATATTTCAAAATAACTTGACCTCATTGGTCAGAATGGGTCTAAGCTATGGACGCGCCATCTACAATTACCTTTGAACAGCCTTCTCATTGACAGAAACAGAATGGTATTTGAAATTCGAACTGTATTTATACGGTAGCTTCGGCATTTTAACACTGTCAATTGCAAACCATTAACAACCCTATTTTAACGAAAATAAAAATTAGAGAAATCTTGACAGACTCGTCAGTCTAAGCATCGACGACGATGCCATTTAGTTACTATACTCTATGGACGATGCTTTCACTTACGAGTTGTTTTGAAAAGAAAAATAAAGATTAGCTTGATTTTGACAGTGATTTGAACTCGGAGTTTAAAAAAGAAAAACACAAATATAGAACCTAGCCTTTTTAAAAGTCGGTTAATAACGGTGAAAAAAATTAGTGACTAGCGGAGCAAGAAAGCCTAAATGATAATTTCTGCATATTCTCGCATTGTTAACAGGTCTAATGTCTTTAAATAAGGCCTGAAATACATTGTTTATTTACTATTCCACAGCACATACTAAAATTCGACCATTCTTAATTAATAATATTGAATAATTTGAATATAAAGGTAAAAATATTGAATATTTATTTAATAGACGACAAAATATGGAAGATAAAATACTGTTATATATTATATTTTTTATTATTTTCTAGACGTTAACTTATTTTATCACCAATTACGTGCGTTTCACTTAAACTTAAGTACCACTTAAATTAATGCCATATTAAAAATTTAAAACCGCACCGTTGAAGTTTCAAAACTCACCCCAGTGCCCAAAGTTGAAATTACAATGCAATAATATCTAAGCATTCCTTTAAGTATTACTTAGTTTTAGTTAAAACAAGCATTACAGTTTAGAACTATTTTATTGCAATATTTATTACCAACATTGGCACAAAGTTTTGACAGGCGTATACTTTGGCAAGCAGTGTTTCCGCAAATTGATGTAACGTCTTAAAAGCTACCAATGTGGACTCAAAATGGCGATGATCGCTATGAAAGGCTACCTTAACCTTTGAAATGAACGCAGATTAGCGAGCTAAACTAAAGTTATGTGAAAAAAAATCGCGTGAGGTCGTTTTGTAGTGGATTTTACGGATTTTTTTTTATCAGATTGCTCGGATTCACTTTCCTACCAAAGGTTAGATAAAACTTACAAGAATTATGAAAATGAGTTCTGAATTTGAGAGAGATCGAATTGAAAGAAATATGGTTTTAGTTACTTAATGATTTTTAAATGCATTATAAAACAAAATATGTATTATAAAATATAAAATGAATGTAACTTCAGGATTTTGTATCAAATTATAGTGACGGATAGACATTTTAGAAACTAGCTTTTACACGCGGTTTAGCTCGCCCACGCTCGCGAGGTCTTAATTTATCCCGCGGAAGTAAAAAGTATTTGTGTGTCAAGATTGTTAATAAAAATTATGCACAAGTAAAAACTGTACAAAGGCAGACAAATACATTGGGCATTTTCTACCAGTCTACCTTAGCGCGATGCATCTCCGTATCAAATCATGCAATAACAAAAAAAAAAATTGAAAATATTCAAAGACAAAAGGCCCAATGGTTTAGAACATTTTTGTATGAAGCGTGTTCTGTCTTACTTCAGCCATTCTATTTTATTTTCAAAATAGCAGCCACACATAAAACCTCAATTTGAAGATAAAATAAAATGCCCTAATAAAGATAATAATTCAAAGGCCTTTTATAACAAATTGTTCAGCCATTTAGAACTCACTTTCACATTTATGTTAGTTGGATATCGCAGCAACAATGACATTAATGCTGTTATTTTGGAATCACAAACAGGCACTTTTATTTGATTTATTTGTATAGATTTTGGGATACAAAAATGTGATGATTGTAAATACAAAAAAGCGATTAAATTTAAAAAAAAATGAACACAACCAATAGAATCGTATTATGATCTTTAGATGATCAATTTAACATAAACATAGAAGACAATATTGATATTAATAGCAGCACTACTGCCTGTCTAATCGTAAGAAATTAAACTTGTTCATTACTCACTCGAAACTTAAAAAAAATAACCTTACCATAAATAATAAATCAGTTTAAAAAAATAACTTTGTTAACTTTTTCACCGTCAGAGCAAACGAACGCGCGTGCCACACGCCACGCCACAGTTCCACCTAACATTTTGTCATATATTTGTGTCACTTGGGGTACGGACGCACTTGCTTGTCACGTATATGTGACAGTTCCGTTCAAAAGGTCAATAGCATTGAAGTGACGCTTTGTCGAAATCGAGGCGGATCCAGCGGGATTCGGGATGAAACACACTCCCACCGATTGTCTCAGCTTAGCAGATTGTCTTAGTTTAGCTTATATGGGGTTCAAGCTAGCGTGAATATTCGCGTGACTTTCGCACATTTATCAAGCGTGGAAATTAGTGCACTAATTTGGCGAATTTTGACGATCAAAATGTGTGATCAAACGAACTCGAGTAAATTTTAGCAAAAGACGATCGACGTATTTTTTGGATAACGACTGTAGATCACTTTTGTCAATAAAAACTATGAGTTACATTCGATTCTAACCGTCAGCGTTTTAATCGAACAAAGCACCTCATATCGCTGCCATAGTTCAAATATAACGAAATCTTGACCGAAGTATGATTTGAGTTAATCTTACCTTTACTGCATTTGCTTTTCTAATATACTTATTATGTTTCAGTCTCAGTGAGATATTGAAATCGGATATATATGTAAAACTCAATCCAAGTACCTAATACTTGGGTTGCCGATTTTTGAATCGGATAAAAGAGCAAATTTTTTACCTGAAACAAACATTTTCTCATATATTTTTTTTTAATACCTTACTATTGAACTATGGCAACGATATTATCATGCTAAAGCAATAAACAGGTTCAATTTTGAGGTTTCTTTAGTCAATTTAATTTGACCTCGCATTTATTTCATAGCGTTGTTTTTATACAAGTCTACAAAATGGCGGGACCGTTAAATAACTTAAATCTCGCAGTAAGTTTGGTCATGGATGTAAGACGGATTTGTTTTGTATCAAGTTTAGCTACACAAAGATCTTTTGGCGCGTGGCAAAACTCGGAACTAGAGCTGCCATCTTGTTTTTAACAACAAATTTTCTTGCCATAAGATTCTTGTAGCACTGTATATTGCGCAGTGGCTTTGAGGTCTAAAGTCTAGCTGCATAGACAACTGTCATTGGAACTTGTCGATCTCTTCTGTCGTTGAAGATTTACTACGCCCGGACCGTGCTCCCCCTGAAAAATGAATAAAAAAAATTAAAGATCAAATCCTGAAGAAAATAGTAATGGCGTTCTTAATAAAATAGCGTTTACCAATTACTTTATTTTTATAAAGTAATTGGTAAACCCTTATTTTTATAGCCCAGTCAAATTAGACATGCAAGGTTACAATAATTCACATAGAGCTAAAAATTGGTACCAATGACCTTTGCAAAAGAAATATTCAAGGTGATGATAGATGGCGCGTCCATAGCTTAGACCCAATCTGACCAATGAGGTCAAACTATTTTGAAATAAAAAATGACATTGACAGATTTTCAACCTATGAAGATGTTTAGTACAAGTAAATGCTTACCTCTACACTGACCACTCTTAGAGGCTGCTTGGAGTACAACTTGTGCGCCAACGTCATGAAGATAGACTCCACGTTGTCACACTCCGAGTCTAGTAACGCTGAAGTTTCAAATAACTGAAAAAAGAAAAACATAAGTGAGACTTGCAAAAACTGGACAATGCCGGCTACAGCTTGTTATAAATCTAATGACCCGCCTCTGATTTACACTTATAACTTACCTGTATACAGATTAAGAGTTCTTAATTTAGCATTAAATAAGTACAATAGGCTCAACCCTGTCCCCTAAACTACGCTATGCCTGTATCTTAAGGGGCAGTATCCGGCTATTCCCTATAAACCCCCTATGGGTTTATAGTTGTTCCCTTCGTCTGTGAAGGCCGACCGAATCAGTCTGACGCCATTGTTTAACTATTGTGTCTACTTCGCTAACAGATGAAGGTAGTGTTAAAAAATAGACATAAATAGTTTATATTAAACTACTGACCAGCCGCTTCACACGATTGCAATTACGACGCGACAAAACATAGAGATTTCGGAGTTATAAACTAAATAAAAAAAACAGCTTTCGAAATAAATGCTCTGAATGTTGGTGAAACCCATATCAAAATCCGTTGTCTATAACAAGTATAACAACGCGGTCACAGAAACAGACACGAAAAGCGACTTTGTTTTACACCACTTAAGGTGACACAGCTCACAGGCTCGAACTCATTGGTGGGCGTGACCAAAAAGCACGCTGTCTCACCTGGCATCGTGCCCGACAGAGATAGTATCAGTGATGAGCAGTTAGACGCTAGTCTTCACGCACGTCTAGTTCGTACATACACACACAGCGTTCCGAACCGTTCCGAACAAAAACGAAGTTACACGATGCACACAATTGATATGAAAAAACAGTAGCGTTTGTCTTTCTTGAGCGTATATACTGCTCTGCTAGAGAGTATGCTCTCCAGCAGAGCCACAATCAAGGTCTATTTTATTATTACCTAATGCATGTAGGTACACACGCACGTACGTTAGCCGTGGGGTATCCGGCAGAGTAGAATAGAACCAACCCATTACACTCACGGGTGTCGTATAAGGCGACTAATGTCTGAGGCAGAACACCTTGTGCCTCCGTAGACCTGAGAATGGGCAGCAGCGTTTTCTGTTAGTCTTACATCACTGCGATCTCCAATCCGCCTGCCAAGCGTGGAGATTACGGCAAATTCCTCTCATCATGGGAGAGGCTTATGTCCAGCAGTGGACGTTGTGGGCTGTTGTTGTTGTTTCACGTACAGCGATAACGATATACGTTGATACGTTGATGTACGTTTGACGTACATCATTTTAAGATATAATTGATCGATTTCTAAGATAGTGGCTCCTTGGCACAGCATGACACCATTCGACGCCAGCTCGAATCGCCGAGAAATCATCAAGTAAGTATCTACAAACTCGTACTAAAGTAGTAGGCGCTGCGTCATCGTTTTATACCTGTATGGCTCTCTAAGAACCTAATATAGATTGCTTATTATGTTTAGTTTTCCCCGGGTGGTCATGCAGCGATCGCCTCAAGAGTTCACGACGCTGCCGCCGCGACGACGCATGCTTACTTGAAAGTTCATCGCAGTTTATGTCCGATTGCAGCAGCATAACCAGCCTATAATGCTCCCACTGCTGGGACACAGAGCTCCTCTCTGTGAGAGGGAATGCGGGCCCAGTGCGGGTTGGTCTTATGTCAGAGTGGATACCTAATAATTGTAATTAGTTCTGCCTACATAAATTGTTTTACAAAAATACTTACACTTTTTTTTTTAGGTTTATAATTATGCTCAATATCACTAAATGTAAACACATGTTTTCATCAAGACAAATAACAAATCAAGATTTTTTTCTTAGTATTTACATTTTAGAGTCCATGACAAAAATAATAGTCAATTTAGTCAGACGGACAGACAGACAGATGGACGGACTGACAGACGAACAGACAGGTGGATAGACAGACGAACCGACAGACGGACAGACAGATGGACAGCGGAGCCTTAGTAATAGGGTGCCGTTTTTACCCTCTGCAGTTTGTCTATGTCACATGAAGGAAATTAAAAAAGCTATTGGCATACTTTTAGAGCATGAGAAGTGAAAACTACATTAAATATGTATAGAAAACTATTATAGAATAATTTAATGCCCAAAAAGTATACATATTTTCATTAGTCAATTTAGTCAGACGGCCAGACAGACAGATGGACAGCCAGACGGACAGACAGACAGACAGATAGACAGACAGACGGACAGATATACAGACGGACAGACAGATGGACAGCGGAGTCTTAGTAATAGGGTCCCTTTTTACCCTTTGGAGTTTGTCTATGTCACATGAAGGGAAATTAAAAAAAAACTAATTACTTTCACTCCCTAGAGACTAAAAGGGTCACTTTAGTCCCACTTCGTAGGGCTATAATGGCGTACTTTTAGAGCGTGAGAAGTGAAATCTACAATGTATAGAAATCGAATAAAGAATAATTGAATGCCCAAAAAGTATACATATTTTTGTTACTAAAAATATATATTTTTTTAGTTAGCCTATTCTATCCCACTGCTGGACAAAGGCCTCTCACATTCCTTTCCAACTCTCCCGGTGTTTTGCCTCCTCCGGCCAATCAGTCAGGAACGAGTCCGTAAAAAAATTATTATTATACATAAATATTTAAAATGTAATAAATTTACATTTTTAATTTTTTAGTAACAAAACTATAAATAAAATTAAAAGCATATAAAATAGGTAGCCCGCCAGCATCGGGAACAGGGTCCAAGCTGCTGGTGGTTAGGGCTCTTGAGAGAGGAACTTACTAACAATACGCGCCGTGTCCAGAACTGCTTTCTGAATCAAGCGCTTGATCCAGCTGCCTAGCGAGGGTCACCTCAGATGTTAGTTGAGGCTCTTGTCCAATTAAATTATTATTATTATGGAATTAATAACACAATTACTGACATTGTTTCTTTTTACGTCTGCGGTTTGTAATTACCGCCACTATAGCTCAAAATAAGTGATTCCTAATAAACAGAAAAATAGTAAGGTATTTATGGTACTAGCCGTGCCGTGTGGTATCCGGTAGAGTAGAATAGAACCAACTCATTACACTCACGGGTGTCGTATAAGGCGACTAATGTCTGAGGCAGAACACCTTGCGCCTCCGTAGACCAGAGAATGGGCAGCAGCGTTTTCTGTTAGTCTTTCATCACTGCGATCTCCAATCCGCCTGCCAAGCGTGGAGATAACGGCAAATTCCTCCCATAATGGGAGAGGCTTATGTCCAGCAGTGGACGTTATGGGCTTTTGTTGTTGTTGTATGGTACTAGTGTGGAAAGTTGGTTTTTACAAACGTGTAGACGAATGTAACCGTAATTTACGCACGTGTACATTGTAATACAAGGGGCTAAAATGACCCATTATACACGAGGTAGTGAATAGGAACCGAGTTATAATGATTTTAGAACGAGTTATAATGGGATATTAGTGTGTCACACTGTAATTTTTACTTTGAGTGGAAGAAAAATAGTCAATTTAGTCAGACGGACAGACGGACGGACAGACAGGCGGACAGACAGACTGACAGACAGACGAACAGACAGACGGACGGACAGACAGACTGACATACAGACAGACGGACAGACAGATGGACAGCGGATTCTTAGTAATAGGGTTCCGTTTTGAAAGCTATAGCTCTTATAATGGGATTTTAGTGTTACACTGTACTTTTCACTTTGAGAGCGAGAAAAATAGTCAATTTAGTCAGACGGACAGACAGATGGATGGGCAGAGCGATGGACAGACAGACGGACATACAGACAGACAGATGGACAGCGGAGTCTTAGTAAATAGGGTAACGTTTTTAATGCTATAACTCTTATAATAATTTTCTATAGCACATACATATTTTCCCTATTTGTCTTAGTTTATTTGAATAATTTCGCAGTACTGCATTCTATTTTTCTTACATATGTGAACATTAGGACCATACACCATTGCGTCTCTTAGAGCGTTTATTACACTGCTATCTCCATCACTAATTACCTTAGTATACATGAGCCCGTGCAACTGCATGCTTACTTTGCATCCATCTACACCTGACAAGTTTTTTTTTAAATACAATTTTTTAATGTATGATTACACCTCCACAACCCCCGTACTATTAAATTCAATCCATACATCAGCACAATGTTTTGAATGCGTTACATTGAGTTGTAACACAAAACCTGATTTTTCACACCAAAAAAAAAATCGTTTGATGTACAGAATGCTTGGTTGACTGACGGCTTCGTGAGGAGGTCTTTTGCACCCTGTATTCATGACGTGTCATCAATTCTTACTGCGTGGTCCTGTAAACGTATAACTCAATTAGAATATGCAAAAACTAACAAAATAGTACATTGTAAACATAGTCAATTTAGTCTGACGGACAGACAGTTGGACAGACAGACGGACATACAGACGGCTAGACAGACAGATGGACAGACAGACAGATAGACAGACAGATGAGCAGACAGACGGACAAACAAACAGACGGACATACAGACGGATAGACAACAGATGGACAGACAGACAGACGGACAGACAGGGATAGACAGATAGTTGGCCTGACAGACAGACAGTTGGACAGACAGACGGACATACAGACGGCTAGACAGACAGATGGACAGACAGACAGATAGACAGACAGATGGGCAGACAGACGGACAAACAAACAGACGGACATACGAGAAATAGACGGATAGACAACAGATGGACAGACAGACAGATGGACAGACAGACATGGGCAGACAGACAGAATGGTGGATAGAAAGAAAGATGGATAGACAGACGCACAGACAGACGGATAGACAGACATGGACAGACAGACGGATAGGCAGCGGAGTCTTAGTAATCATAGGGTACTGTTTTTACCCTTTGGAGTTTGTCTATGTCACATGAAAGAAATTAAAAAAAAAAAAAACTTTTACTCTCTAGAGACTAAAAAGGTTACTTTAGTCCCTGATGGACTAAAGATGACTAGCGATAGCATAAATTATTATTCACAGAAAACACGTTTCAGTTTTCAGACATTTTATTGAGAACTGTTGAGAACTGTTGTCATGCCTACAAACAAAGTCACTATGTGACAGATTATATACCATGAAGGTATCAACCTCCAACAGTCCCGCTTCGTAGGGCTATATTGGCGTACTTTTAGAGCATGCGTAGTGAAATAATAGATTGTACATCAAGTGCATAAAATGCACCATTTTATGAGACTTTTTTTTTTTTGTTAAATAGAGTGTAAGGGTGCGTACAGACTATATAACATAACATTGCTATATAACATGTTTCAGATAATGTAGACACTGAATGTTATAAATGTCAATGTCAATTTCAAAATGTGGACGTGTTATAAAACACAAGTTATATAATATGTTATATAGTCTGTACGCACCCTTAGGTGTGATCAGTACATGAGGAATATCGGAACTAATCTATTCACATTGTGCAGACATTGCTTCATGTGCTTCTGCTGCACAGGTATCTTGCCCGAAAACTCGTGTTGATCTAAAAAAAAAAATGGATTACACAGGGTCAAATTAAATGAGTTAGCGAAACTCCGCACATAAAAATCAAAAGCTGTTTTTTTCGGGTCACCGATACACACAGCACAGTGGGTCTAAAATAGCCGCTATAGCAGAATCTACGCAGAATCTTAGCATGAATCACGTTAAAAAATTTAAATTCTTAAAATGGAGTTTATGTCAATAATTATAAAGTCCATTTTAAGAATTTTATTTTTTTAACGTGATTCACAAAACGATTCTGCTAAAGCGGCCATTTTAGACCCCCGGTACAGATTTCATAAGTTTTTACCGTGCCGGAAGTGCCAGAGGTTGGTTTTATATATGTATAGGCACCAAGAGCAGCGACCGGTGGCCCAGTGGTGGCGGCCCCGACTTACGAACAGTAAGTCATGGGTTCGAACCTAGACAGGCGCATTACTTTGTATAATTTATTTCAACACCACTGCTCTCAAAGCGGTGAAGGAAAACATCGTGAGGAAACCGGAATGTCCTACAACCAAAAATTCGAAGACATGTGACATCTACTAACCCGCACTGGCCCGCGTGGTGGATTATAGCCCATTACCTCTCATAGAGAGGAGGCCTGTGTCCCAGCAGTGGGAACATTAATAGGCTGATGATGAGGCACCTACTATTTGCGCAACCATTTCCATTTACATACTGATACTGATACTGTTAGCCTGCGTCATCCCACTGCTGGGCAAAAGCCTCTCTCCATTTACATAAACATACAAAATAAAAGTCACTAGCGCATTGCACTGTCTGTCTTGCCTACATAGGGTGCCCTAATGCCTATACACAAAGCCGCGCCGCCGGCCACCATGGGTAAAGTAAGCCTGCGGCGCTGTGTGTAGAGAATAGCACTAATGGTTGAAGTCACCATCGACACGTGCTTCTGATGTCGATGCCGCGTGTCGCTCGTGTGTAAGAACACTAAATAGATTAGGTGCAACAAATTATATGACTTACCCATTGTTAATTTGTAGTTATTCACACCTGTTCTTCAATGAACCAACACAATATCACTCGCACAGCGTCCACTCAAATCAAAAATTATTTTTTTTATCAAAAATCCGGAGTCCAAACAGTTATACGTCAAACGTCACACGAATGACATAGGCTTTAGAAGCAGATTCGAAATTTCGAATATAACTGAAATAGGGTGGAGTCTCCTAGTATCAGCCTCCTCCTAAAATCGGCCTTTTCTAGAAAAAGTAACATAACTATAAAAATAGCTAAAATCATAATACTTTTCATGCAAAAACGACTCTAGTTCCATACACATAACCTCCCATACCATAAATACATTTCATTTTAAAATCTTCATGATGAGAAACATTTAAAATTTATTTATTCTTTTATACTATCTGTCATTTCGAATTACATTCAAACGTTGAATACATTTTTGTAATCATCTTTTAAAACCCTTCATTTTGATACCCCACTCGATGGTATTAGAAGAAAAAAAAATTCGAAGTCTACAATATGGCACCCCAAATCCACGATTTTTTTTTTTTGCAAGAAATCAAAAGCACTTAAAAATTACAAGTAGTCAAAGTTCAAAAAAAGTTGACACGGTCGATAATTGGTACCACCACCCTACGCGCGTATGACATATTGTTAATGTGTGCGTGAACGGCGTCGTCGTCCTCCCGCACCGCGCACCGCAGCGGGGGAAACATTGTTCAGTGAGATGCACGATAAGTCTAGTAAAAGGCGCGCGTAAAAAAATACGAAAAGGCCTTTGGAAAATCGGGTTTTATGAAAAAACCACTGCATAAATCGATTACAAGTAAAATTTATTGAATTCTTCGATAATTGTGCTGTGTCGGTACCGACTTTGTTTTGGAAATTTGACACTTCTTTTATTACTAATTTACGCCCAAAGTTACGTTAAAATTGGCAATAAAAATGAATCTTTGGTAGCTCGTAACTTTTTAATGGCTTTTTATTTTACTATTCTGTTTCCGTACAGACACAATTAATAATGAGACAAAACGATATCATGTTTAACTTTAGTTGTACCATGACAAACAGTGGAGTAATAGCCCCCCGAAATTTGTATGGAAAATATGTTGCGCAGATCAACCTTAAGAGTTAATTATGTAATGAAAATTATTACTCAGTAAAAACAAATATAATTTTAACAATATGCTAAAACTATTGTCTCTAAAAGCTAAGACAACACTGGAGTTTCAGTGACTGGTGTTCAAGTGGTCGTAATATGTACTTTTACTATAGGAAACGATCATAATTACATTAATGAAAGCATTGAAAATATTATTTCTAGTATTTATCACTTATTTTATAACATAAATTCTTCATAGAATGTCAAGTGTTAAACAAAACAATGTGGCAACTTCGAACGCACAAGTTGAACCCCACGCTCGATAGATGGCGTTGTACTATTAGTGTCGATTCCTGAATCGCGCTATGGTTTCGTTACCACGGAAAGTATAGGTAGCGAAATTATGCGATTTGACTTCGTGCCTCAATCTATTGAGTAAGGAAATTATTGGGCCTCGGTAACTCTTGGCAATGTCCTAAAAGGGCGAAAACATTTTTGAATGGTATAGGTCGTCCCGGGGACTGCTCACCTACTTTGTGGGCGGTCTCGGTGAAGCGATCTATCCTTATGATTCCTGAAAATGCCTGAAATATCTGGCCTACAGTGCCGCGTGGTTTAGGTCGTCCCAGAGACTGCTCACCTACTTTGTGGGCGGTCTCGGTGAAGCGATCTATCCTTGTAATTCCTGAAAATGCCTGAAATATCAGGCCTACAGTGCCGCGTGGTTTAGGTCGTCCCGGGGACTGCTCACCTACTTTGTGGGCGGTCTCGGTGAAGCGATCTATCCTTATGATTCCTGAAAATGCCTGAAATATCTGGCCTACAGTGCCGCGTGGTTTAGGTCGTCCCAGAGACTGCTCACCTACTTTGTGGGCGGTCTCGGTGAAGCGATCTATCCTTGTAATTCCTGAAAATGCCTGAAATATCAGGCCTACAGTGCCGCGTCCGCGTGGTTTAGGTCGTCCCGGGGACTGCTCACCTACTTTGTGGGCGGTCTCGGTGAAGCGATCTATCCTTATGATTCCTGAAAATGCCTGAAATATCAGGCCTACAGTGCCGCGTGGTTTAGGTCGTCCCAGAGACTGCTCACCTACTTTGTGGGCGGTCTCGGTGAAGCGATCTATCCTTGTAATTCCTGAAAATGCCTGAAATATCAGGCCTACAGTGCCGCGTGGTTTAGGTCGTCCCGGGGACTGCTCACCTACTTTGTGGGCGGTCTCGGTGAAGCGATCTATCCTTATGATTCCTGAAAATGCCTGAAATATCTGGCCTACAGTGCCGCGTGGTTTAGGTCGTCCCAGAGACTGCTCACCTACTTTGTGGGCGGTCTCGGTGAAGCGATCTATCCTTGTAATTCCTGAAAATGCCTGAAATATCAGGCCTACAGTGCCGCGTGGTTTAGGTCGTCCCGGGGACTGCTCACCTACTTTGTGGGCGGTCTCGGTGAAGCGATCTATCCTTATGATTCCTGAAAATGCCTGAAATATCTGGCCTACAGTGCCGCGTGGTTTAGGTCGTCCCGGGGACTGCTCACCTACTTTGTGGGCGGTCTCGGTGAAGCGATCTATCCTTATGATTCCTGAAAATGCCTGAAATATCAGGCCTACAGTGCCGCGTGGTTTAGGTCGTCCCAGAGACTGCTCACCTACTTTGTGGGCGGTCTCGGTGAAGCGATCTATCCTTGTAATTCCTGAAAATGCCTGAAATATCAGGCCTACAGTGCCGCGTGGTTTAGGTCGTCCCGGGGACTGCTCACCTACTTTGTGGGCGGTCTCGGTGAAGCGATCTATCCTTATGATTCCTGAAAATGCCTGAAATATCTGGCCTACAGTGCCGCGTGGTTTAGGTCGTCCCAGAGACTGCTCACCTACTTTGTGGGCGGTCTCGGTGAAGCGATCTATCCTTGTAATTCCTGAAAATGCCTGAATTATCAGGCCTACAGTGCCGCGTCCGCGTGGTTTAGGTCGTCCCGGGGACTGCTCACCTACTTTGTGGGCGGTCTCGGTGAAGCGATCTATCCTTGTAATTCCTGAAAATGCCTGAAATATCAGGCCTACAGTGCCGCGTCCGCGTGGTTTAGGTCGTCCCGGGGACTGCTCACCTACTTTGTGGGCGGTCTCGGTGAAGCGATCTATCCTTATGATTCCTGAAAATGCCTGAAATATCAGGCCTACAGTGCCGCGTGGTTTAGGTCGTCCCAGAGACTGCTCACCTACTTTGTGGGCGGTCTCGGTGAAGCGATCTATCCTTGTAATTCCTGAAAATGCCTGAAATATCAGGCCTACAGTGCCGCGTGGTTTAGGTCGTCCCGGGGACTGCTCACCTACTTTGTGGGCGGTCTCGGTGAAGCGATCTATCCTTATAATTCCTGAAAATGCCTGAAATATCAGGCCTACAGTGCCGCGTGGTTTAGGTCGTCCCGGGGACTGCTCACCTACTTTGTGGGCGGTCTCGGTGAAGCGATCTATCCTTATAATTCCTGAAAATGCCTGAAATATCAGGCCTACAGTGCCGCGTGGTTTTTTCGGTACTTGGATGACAAAATAAGAGGGGCGCTGTTTCTATTTTTTTTAAGTTCTGTAAAAACAACATGGTGGCGCTAGTTCCGATTTTGACCGCGTGCCAAAAGATCCATGTATCGGATTAATTTTGACTCGAACTATGTAAATATTGTTTTACTATAAAACAGACACAAAAGACGAACTGTTTTAAACACTATGTTTTACAGATTACAAAATAAGGACTCTCTGATAAATAATAACAGATGACAGAGTGACTCATTACATTACTATGAGTGTTCAGACGACCTTGATAAGGCCACTGATAATATTGATAACCGTGTTCAAGTGAATATGTTTGTTTGTACAACGTCAATGTTGGATAATTAGATGTTCGGCAAAACAAATAGCAATCTGAATGATTCTGTCTCTCTTATCTTTGGGGCATTATAGTGCCAAACTTGTCCGCCTTCAGAACGAGGACGTCCAATCTCCGCGGAGTTCACGTAATGCGGAGCGATGTTGCTGCTACATCACGCACCAATGTTCCTGTACCTACTGGAATGTATAGAAGTCATAAGAAGAAAGCTTCCAGAAAACGATATCCCGATGGATTATGCTAAATTGCTGGAGCACCGCTTGTCCACCAATTTCTTCCTATACAAAGGCCAGTTTTATCAACAAATTGATGGTGTAGCCATGGGTAGTCCAGTGGCACCTGTGGTTGCTAACTTGTGGATGGAACATCTTGAAGACCTGGCTATTTCGACATGCCCTGTTCCTATCAAGGTTTGGAAGCGGTATGTGGACGACGTATTCTGCATCCTCAGAGGTGGTGGAATACCAGAAGTCGAGAGATGTTTGAACCATCTGAACAATGTCCACACGGCCATGCGTTTCACAGCGGAAGTAGAGGAGAGTCGGACGTTGGCATTCCTTGACGTCAAAGTCGTTCACTCAGTGTACAGGAAGCCGACTCACACGGACCGCTACTCGCACGCCACTTCACATCATCACCCTCGTCACCTCAAGTCCGTAGTCACTTCATTGACTAATCGCGCATTCGATCTGTGTGATTCCCAACACCTGGTGAATTATCCCACGTACAAAAGGTTTTACATAGGAATGGCTACAAAACCAATACTGGAGCAGCAAGACCAAATAAGATGCGAGCCGCCAGATCTACAGTGGAGCGTCAGCCAACTTTCTTGCCATATCTAAGAGCAGTAACGGACAAGATAGGTCGTTTACCTCAGTAAATACTCGATTAAAACCGTGTTTACTCCTCATGAGAAAATTGCGCAGTCTGCTTTCCCCGAAGGATAAGTTCCCGTTTGAACATCCTGGGGTGTATAAGATTGACTGCAGTTGCGGCAGTTCATACATCGGTCAAACGAAGCGAACCATCTCATGCCGCATCAAGGAACACATAAAGGCTGTGAAAAACAAGGATGAGCAAAAATCTACCATAGCTGAGCATCTATGCAGTCAGGGACCAATCACTGGATCGAATTTCATAAGCCACGTATTTTGTCTAAGGACAAACATTACTTACCTAGGCTGACAAGAGAGGCAATTGAAATAAGAAAACATAAAAATTTCAATCGAGAGGATGGCTTCAAATTGTCTAGTACGTGGAATCCAGTGTTGACTATGCTCAGAAGTAGCAGCCGGCATCATAATAAGGACTCCACAAAACCTGGTGATACTGTGAGTGTGTTTTGTCGTGACTTGGTGTCGAGTTCCAATAGTGCGCGTAGCAAAAGACAAAGAAAGAGGGTAGACAGATTTGTCTGCTCTTAAGGTGAATGCTCCAGGGTAGCCCGCGAAATTCAAATTTTCTTAGGGTTTTTGCAATTTACAGGCCAGTGCTAGGTTGTATGTTGATTAAAATATTATTCGCGGTTGTAAGACGTATGTAGTTACAGATTTATATTCATCAAAACCATCAATACAACCCTCAAAGTTCATAAAAGGTGTAAAAATGACTTTATCAAGGTCAAAATCATTACTGCACCTTTATGAACTTGGAGGGTTGTATTGATGATTTTGGTCATTATAATTCTGTAACTACATACGTCATACAGTCGCGAACAATATTTTAATCAACATACAACTGGCCTGCAAATTGCAAAAACCGTGAGAAAATTTGAATTTCGCGGACTACAATTGAGCATCAGCCTTAACAATTTATTTTCCATCCACCCGCATTCTCCAGTCAACCCGCGATCATGGCGCTATGCCATAATAGGCTGCGGTTCCACTGAAGCGGAGCGCGATTAACCAATCACATGGCTTGAAACAGCGTCGAAATATCGGGAGCTCAAAACAATGAACAATCACGGAAGATATCCCGTAAGTGACAATATAAGTTTAGTTTTAAACCGTGAAAGCTTAAAACAGTGTTTGATGGGATATATGTGAACATTCTGTACTTAATGTTACAAAACTGTTTGAAGCAACACCACCCTTAAGAACACTTAAGTAACAGACAGCAGACTGCCAATGTACCCACAGATTTAAAAATTATTGTAAGAGTTGTGTAACAATTTTGAGCATTTTGAGCTCTGAGTTTTTCAAAGTCAAAGTCAAAGTCAAAGATTTATTTGCCGATAAATATGGTTACAAAAGTTCTTACAAAGGTATTACAGTAGCTTAACATATTCAATCATAAAATAATGACATGCAAAATGCAAATTTTTTCGGCTGTTTCTTCTCAGAGTAGTTAGATACGAAACACCGGGCCCATCTAGTTTTTTTTTTTAAATTACCCTTTACAAGTGTTTGTAAACACCTTCCTATTTGCAAAATAAACATAATTTATCATTTGCTACCCAAAACATTGAGCTATTACTACTACGAATAAAGAAGACGGCGCGAACAAAATCTGTGCTCCGTTCAACTCGCTAAGGTCGCTTGACTGCTTAACCGGACTATCCTGTGGCCAAAAATTTTGCTTTAAGGCCCCCAGCCAGGGCTTACAAACTAAAGGATTTACACATTAAATGAACAGTCACTAAGGGCACCCCCTGTGGGGTTCGGGCCTCGGCTTAGTGCGTCATTGCGGAGAGGGCAGCAAGGGTCAGCAGGCTGGGTCGGATCATTATTTAGGGAATTAATCGTTACTTGTTCAGCGTTGCGGGCTGGCTCGTCGAGCAAGGGTCGGGCGGTGGCAGTCGCTTGCTCGCTATAGAACATCTATATATACGGGGTTACCCGCCCCCCGCGCGCCCCGCACTGCCGCGCTTGTTGCCCAGATTTTGTTCGCGCTGTCTTTTCTATACGTAGTAGCAGAGCTATTGCACTCCGTGTGTAGGCATGAGATAATTACCTACCGCTTCGCGCATATTGAATATGCAAGCTTTCTAGGGCTGTCGCGCTCCAGCCGTGCGTTACTGCGTACGTATGCCGCGTTAATTTTTCGCGCTCTTTTGACCTTGCGTCGCGTACCTACCTACTCGTATATTCGTGTTTGTTAACTGACTGATTTATTGATCATTAATCATTACTAGTGAAAATGACAAGCCGTATAAACTGTTGCTGTTAATAAATGTCGAAAAAAATTGTCTTTTTTATATAAATTTCACTGCTCCATGTCCATGCTTCCCATCTGAATTTATTTTAAGGGCTATATATCCCTCAAATGGCTTAGCACGATCCTCCGTTACGCCTAAAATACTGCAGCATTAATTTTGAAATAAATATATATGGTAAAGTTGAGGATTAATGCTAAGTATGTGTGCTTCTATGTGTGACGAAAACACGATTCCATAACTTTACTCGATAAAAAAAAAAAAACAAAGTTACCTCCAAATCGAAAAATAACCCGCGGGTATTCAAAAAGTACTTTAAATTAGATCATGAAACATTGCATACTAACTGAACTAACTAAAGCAGGTCTTACTTATGTGTTTTATTATTTTTAAACAATCAATAGATTTTTTGACTCATTTCGCACTATTCGGCCGCAGTGACTGACGTAACAACCGCTTTGTAGTGCAAACTGATTAGAACTTTATTCTAACAGTATTTCAAACGAAGTTTGAACCACCACAAATAGAGTTGCTAATTTTAGGGTTAGAAGGGCCTTAAAATTACCCAAGTATTTGTTAGATTTCGCATTTATGCTGCTATTAAATTGAATAAGTAATCGTGATTTTAGAGAAGGCAAGATATTATGAGACATTATAATAGAGTAAAATAATTGTTATTATAAAAGTTTTAATTAACATTTATATAATAATACACTAAAATACAAAAATGTTGGTGGTATTTTATTTTGAGTACTTGAGGCAACCCTGCCGACTGACCATTAAGCAGTGAGACGCCGAATAAAATACGCTAACGCGTAGCGTCAAGGCACAATTTAAATCGAGCGGGCCTAGTTTAGGTATTTATAATGTCGGCTTTCTTCAAGATCAAAGGAGTGCAACTTCTGTACTTATCTATTCTGTGGTAGTAGTAATAGCTCAATGGTTTAAAACGCATAATTTATATTTTGAACGCATACTCTTTATCTACTGATCTTGTCAATATTACTTACAGGCATTCCGTACTTATCAGCTAGTCTCTGGGCGTACGTCGTGGCTAGTCGCGACTCCGGGGTCCCACAGTCACACTTGTTGCCGACCAGCACTCTTGGAGCCCTCATCAGGCCGTGGGACTCCACCTCCTGCATCCAACTGGCTATTGACTAGAAATTAAATTTAAAATAGTTTTACTAAAATTTACCTCCACATTTTTCTAGCAATAAAACAACCTAGCTGCTGCTATGTTATAAAAAAGTCTCGTGTAATAGGGGTGAGCCTATTGCCATCAACTGAATATAGATCTAGACTCCATGGCTGCTACTGAGAAATTCCTGATGGAAAAAATATAACCCAATAAAACTTTGCCCGACCCGGGACTCAAACCCAGGACCTCTCGCTCAGCAGTCGCGCTTCAAACCACTAGACCAACGTGCAATGAGGCAGTCAACCAGCTAAACTACCTGTCTACATAAAGACTTGCTTTTTTATGTACCTGTAAAGGAATTTTAGTACAAGTTCTTCTGGAAGGTTTAGTGACAAATATCATCTTCTGCTTAGCCTTTTCCAAACTATGTTAGGTTCAACTTCCAGTGTAACCAGATGCAGCTGAATACCAGTATTTTACATGGAGTGACTACTCATTTGTCAGTGGGGGTCGTTTAAGGGGACATTCATGACAATATGTCTCAAAAATCATCAATTTTTACTGAAAATGTAAATAAATTCTCACATGAAACGTCTCAGGCTTGGTAACATCATAAACAATGACGACTGCATGGACATTCCTGTAGTAATGCTGCACCATAGACTTGCGGAACCGCTCCTGACCCGCAGTGTCCCATAGTTGTAGCTGAAATTAATTTCAGATTTATTGTTAATGCTTGTCATATGATTTTCATATATATATTTGAGCAGAATGGAAGGGAGAATTCCCATATAGTGTGAGAGTACAGAAATGAGAATAGCAGAAAAAGGCAGGAAGAATTATTATTTGATATTCAAATATTTGTGTAATATGTTGAGGTAAAACTCATGATCTCAATTTTGGTGATAAAGCCAGATGCCAGATGGTGTGGATATTTAAAATTATTTTTTTTGGAAAATTCATTAAAAATAATTAAACAAACCCCTATTACCATGATAAATGTTTTTTTGCAGGGTTAAACAATTTCTTAATCTAAGTGATTCCATTTTATTACGTATAATACTATTCTATGGCAACAAATGTCAGGAAACTGAAATGGAAATGGGCTGGGCATATGAGTAGAGGGAAGGAGAAGTGGAGTAAGAAGGTCACAGAATGGTACCCCAGGAATGGCATAAGAAAGAGGGGAAGACCCTGCCAAAGATGGGAGGACGACCTGGTCAAATTCGCAGGTGTGACCTGGAGCACGGTTGCCAAGGATAGAAATGAGTGGAAAAGGTTGTAGGAGGCCTTTGCCGATTGGCAATCAGCAGAAGACAACCTAGATTTTATATAAGTTAGACTAAAGAAATTGTATTACGTATTACTGTTGAATAAATGGCTTTATTATTATTATTCTATGGCATCAGGCAGGAATAGCTATAACTTTTAAAAATCCTGAGCATCTAGGGGCAGCTGCCTCCTCCTGGCGACGCCTATGACAAGATATACAACTAGAATATTTAGTTTAAATTCCGTCAAACTAGTTCAAGCTTGGCTAATGACGTATTTGGTCCGGTTCAACAACAACAGCCCTTAACGTCCACTGCTGGACAGAAGCCTCTCCCATGATGGGAGGAATTTGCCGTAATCTCCACGCTTGGCAGGCGTACTGGAGATCGCTGTGATGTAAGACTAACAGAAAACGCTGCTGCCCATTCTCTAGTCTACGGAGGCGCAAGGTGTTCTCCCTCAGACATTAGTCGCCTTATACGACACCCGTGAGTAGCGTTGCCAACCGTCCCGTATTTCACGGGACGTCCCGTATTTCATGCATAAATTTCTATGTCCCGCCGGGACAGCCAAAGTCCCGTATTGTATGAAAATCTGCAGACCACGGGCGGCCGCGCGCATACATCGGGGTACATCGGGTGCGTCCGTAACATGCGCGTGCTAGCCGCGACGCGGGCTGAGAGAGAATGAGTCGAGACGAATGAACGAAGCGCGTGAGTGTGTGAGATCGCGTGTCGTGTCGAGGCCTCCCACTCGTTCCCCTTTTCTCTTCCCCCGCTGACGAAGACGCGTACTCTCTCATTCCGGACGTTAGTTCATTGTGTTGTGTATTGACTTGCGTGCGTTTGCGTAAATAAGTTACAAATTGCAATTATATCTCATAAAATGGGTGACGAAAACAATAGTGAAAGTGTTAGCCCCGCCCAAAAATCAAAAAGGCTGACCAAATACAGTTCAAATTGGGAAAGCAACTTTGCCTGGTTACGCCAAGTAAAAGATAATTCTTTCAAAGCATTTTGTCAGCTGTGCCAAAAAGAATTCTCATGTGCGCATGGTGGAATTGTATATATAATATTTTTAAGTAATAAAACAAATTTTGACTAAAAACTCCATGATTTTTATTTGTCCCGCGTGAAAAGGAGACATCCCGTATTTTTTAAGATTTAAGATCTTTTGTCCCTTTAGGCCGAAAAAAAAAGTTGGCAACCCTACCCGTGAGTGTAATGGGTTGGGCAATAGCACCAGTTGCCCCCCTCCACTGTATTTGCTGCTGCCAGATGCAGATTCCTAGAATTTGAAAATAGGTATTGTTCATCCATGCTTCCGTAGGTTTGGAAAAGTATTTTACAATTTATTAAGTCTGTTTAAAATAGGTTACAGACACCAGATAAAATATTTAGTCTCGTGGATTCATTGAACCATACATCCAGATGTAGGGCATTTCCTCCTTAACAGGTTACTATGTCTGTTGTCTAGATACAGACCTTCCCTTGTCTCAAGGTCTGAAATAAAGCTTCTATCGAGAATTTAACTTCATTATTTATTGTCGGAAGTAACGGTAACAGGCAGAAATAAATTGTAACTTGAGTAATTAAACCTACAAAATTATATCAGGAAATAGAGAGGTGATTTAGTTATTTAATAACAGAAGTTACCTTTATATCTTCCCCGCTAATCTTTATATTTCTTTCTCTGAAATCGACACCAATTGTGGCCTCAGATTTATCTAAAAACTGTCCTTCGCAAAAACGAAACGTTAGACACGTTTTGCCAACGCCTGAATCGCCTAACACTATTATTTTAAACACTTTCTTCTGTTTTAATCCTGGTATTTGATTACTTGGGGCAACCGACATTGTTTTGAGGGCGTTACACGGAAATTTACGATAATAAAGGTTAATAATCTCTTGTAATAATCAAACATCAATAATATTTTGATTGTTTGCGTTATCAGTGACAACAGTACAAACAAATTAAAGAGTTACTAAATTGCTGTCACTGCAATTCAAGTTTGCATGTGATAAACAGAGATGGGTAGAGTTATCTCATAACTTTTCTATTTATCATACTGAGACGAAGTTTTCAATGGCACAGATAAAAAATGTAGAAGAAAATTAGTTAAAATGTTGCCAAAAAACGTAAATTATTTTATTCTTTTGGTAGTTTATTTTAAACCAAGTTCTAACTGGGTTGTGGGAGGTCAGTTAGTTAGACAGTCGCTCCATGTAAAATATTGGTATTCAGCTGCATCCGGTTAGACTGGAAGCTGACCTCAACATAGTTGGGAAAAAGCTAGGCAGATGGTGATGATGGTAGTATATTTTATGTAAACTTGAGCTAATTCTTCCAGCATGAGTATGCTCAATACGACCATGCATAAGAGCAGTTTACATTTGCTAGCAAAATAATAGCTATGCTAGTTTTAAGTATGCTCCTGAATAAGCATGCTCAAAGCAAACATTCCAAATACACATGCCATTTTAAAGCGTGCTGTCTCACTCTCTGTCTGTTCAAACAATGTCATGGACAATCAAATAGCTATCCTTATGGAGCTGAATAAGATCATCCTTTTGCTGGCGATGCAATGCATCCAGAAGCTTATATCAGCTCGGCAACAAAGAAAAGAAAGAGAAAGATTTGGGTCCGTGATTCGACACTAGCATGCTCAAGAAAGCAAACCTGTTTAGACGCGCTTAAAGCACGCCTCCTTCCACCCGCGCCGCAGGTAGCATGCTCAAAAATCGCACGCCTTTCGATTTTTACGCAAACTCGAAATGAGCATGCTAATTTTGAGCAACATTCCGACACACATGCTAATCATTTGCAACTACTCAATAGAAGCATGCTTTCATGCTTGAAATGAGCATGTCTAGCTGTAGCTTAACTGCTGCAGTTTCACGAAACAGTCCTATTTCTCAATGCCTAAATTTCAGATCTTATTCAAACCAATTTTCGTTGAGAGGTCTATGTTCTACAAAGCTATTTTTTTAGAATTGTTGATTCACTATTTTTAAGGCTGTAAAAGCGAACATTTCCTATAACATTGACATAAGAAAGAAAGGTTTTTATGAGCTGTCAATAGACATGGTCTTGTCGTACGGTACGTAGATTACCGATTCAACCTTCAGTCACATTTAAACAGGGCCACCCTTTTTTTTGTATTCGTAATTTCAGATCATTTTTGTGTAGCGATCCATATAAGGCTCTTGAAATTTCAAGTGTGTGCATGTTCTGTGAGTGTATGGTGCCAACAGACTGTTTTGGAATAAAATGACGGGGACCTATAGGCAGACAGACGGACAGCACAAGACTTGAAGAGTTGTTTTTGCCATTCGGTAACGAAACCCTAAAAAGCAAAGAAGTCTTTGCACAGCTGTGAGACAGTATGAAATAAAATATAGTAGGAATTTAAAAATGTTACGTGGCAATATATAACGGTAGATTTTTATTCAGTAGATTTTTTAGAAATGTCCGACGGACGAACGGTGGGTCGCGGTAGTAGTGACGTTTAGTTACAAAAATTATTCTAAATTTTACAATTTAGGGCGTTATTTGTTACATTAACAATTAGTTTTATAGTGGATGACGTTATCCGAAATAAAGTTTCGTAAAATACCGGTATCTTTGTAAGGATTAGTGCATAACCTCTCCGTCTGGACAATCTATAATCTTTCTCGTAATTGAAGCTAAAAATTCTTTAGCTCGCGCTAAATGAAAGTGTTGTTTACATTCCGTGAAGTGTATGGTGTGCGAATTTTACGCATTGTGTGTACGGAACTATCGGTGATCAGTAAAGTGCGGTGAAAATGTGCAAACGAGTAGCATTGTGCATAAAATGTGTGTAAAATCGTGTAATCTAATTACAAAGTGTATTTAGTGTATTTGTGCTGGAATGTTGCCGTAGGAGTGCAATGTCCAGGCTCGTCGACTACTTCGTAATTGTGGGCTTCGACCACGAGAAGGAGAGTAAGTAAAAACTTCTTGATACCTACTTATTTGATTATTCTGATCACTGATCATGCGGACATAGGTGGCGCGAAAAAACTAACAGGTATAAAAAGCAACAGGCTGAATACATAATGACCTTTACCTAATAATTCAGCTACAAGATAAATTAGGAATTTGATTACAAATTAACATCAATAAATCTTTTATTATGCAATGATTAAATTCTTATCAGATTTTTCCTGTAGTCGGTTAAACAATTTGTTATTTGTAACAACAATGAAAGTATATCATAATTTTTATGCAAATGGTTCTTGTCATTATCTTTAAACTAGCTCATTGATTGGATTGATTTTTTATTTTGAGTGTGTTTAATAACTAAGTTAGGGATTGTTGTGTGTGTATGCAAATAAATTATTATTATTATTAGTTTTAATAAATTATTATTATTATTAGTTTTAGATATTTTATTCGAATAAATTAACAGACTTTCATAAGTTTATTACAATACCGTAACAAAACAAAGTTTTTTAAAATAAAAAAATAGTGATTATCTTAGCATTGTACTTTGTCATTTTGGTATTTTCTCATCTTCTTGCTACTGATTTATAGGATAAATTATACTTTTAGAAGTTATATATTTGTATATAGATAACTAGATTCTAAATCATTATCAGTCTAGATAGCAATCTGATAGTCTAGCGTTGGACGGTTTGGCTATATATTTCTCTTCACTTTTTTTGGGCCATAAAAATAGTTTTTCCATAGGATGACCCTCTGAACAACCTATATCAATCTGATTTCTGAGTCACAGGCCCTGACCAACACTATACTATTACTTAAATTCAATGTAACAGGCTATTGTTTTCAAATTAAGTACATTAAATAACCTGTCCATCATTCGGTAACAATCCACCCTCTCCTTGTAAGAGCTCAATGGTTTTAACCAATATATTGTGGTTTGTAGTACATATTTCTTATGTCATACAACATTAATCGGGTAAATTTATGGGATTATAATAATAATAATGATCCATTTGTAATTTAATTTAAAAAATTGGGAAGACCAAAGAAACGGTGGGCAGATGATATCACAGAGGTTGCAGGTGGGAACTGGTGGAGTCTCGGTGAAAAAAGAGAGGACTGGAAGAGGATGGAGGAGGCTTTTACCCAAAAGGGATCCATTACAAGTGCAAAAAAAAAAAAACAAATACTTGAATAACTCAACTATGTATACACCAATAACTTAGAAATGGATTATAGAAGCTTTTTATTATTATTATTTGTAATTTAAAAGTTCATTCAATGATTGAATAATAGCAGGTACCATTACTTTATTTTACTTGACATTGAATAGGGACTATCAACTTATACCAGACCCCTATTCAACAATTAACTGTTTATTACATACATACAGGACATAAAATGAGTCATCAAGTTCATTGACAGTACATACTTATCTGTGCTGGGTTTAATATGGTATGAGTAGCACACTGATGTAGCTACCTACTTAGTTCCCTGTTCATTAGTTTAGGAAATGGCTACATTAGTAGCATACCTGTCGGACTAATTCAGGATTGCGTTGCCCTATTCGTCGTATGGTGGAATCTTATAATAGCAACTTCATTGATATTGATATTTTTGTATGTTCCAAATCGAAATTTAAGTCCAATGTGTTTAAAATGTTATCCAATTATAATAAGAAATAGTGTGAATCCCTTATTATTATTAATTTAATTTATTTTAACCGTTTTAATTATTTTCATTAATGAATTGTATGAATTTATAATTGCATTGTATTGTCATTTTCCTTATTTTACATAATTTCAATTATTCTCATTTGTGATAATAACGAATAATCCCAAAATTTTCTTTTTTTTTCTCAATTATTATGTTTCTTCGTATATAACTTAATAATTGTATTGTGTTTATCTTAATAATCTATGCTCTTTTTTTCTATTCTTAAAATTATAATAATATCTGAGTAATGCTAAATCTAGTGACACTTTTTACCTTATCTTAATTTTGTTAACATGCGGATAATGTAGTGGGCTGCAATATTGTTACTACCGCATAATTATGTATATTACTGTTATTTGTAAACATTATATATTGTAGCTGTTTATTGTCCCATAATAAATAAAATAAAATAAAACAAAGTCATGAACTGCAGTAGCCAATCTGGAAATCTCTTAACCAAAACAAACCCAGGTTGCTGTAGAAATAGTCAGCCCAAATAAGATACCCCACGATATGCTCTCGTGGTTGCTATATTCTGGTCAGATATAATTTGAGTTAATCGGTATTTAAAGCAGATTTTATATATGTATACTATAGTATTTTAAAGTTAACGTAACTTGTGAAAGGCTTTTGTTTAATTATCCTCGGTATTGTGACCACAAAGACGTCATACATGAACTATTATAAACTCATATGCTTTTTTCCTATTAGAGTAGGCAGAAACTATAGAACAGTACCCACTGTTATTAACAGAATAGCCGGGCCCATAAAATTTGGTTAAATTGTTCTGTGCAATACCAACTCAACTCCATGCTATGGTTGCTGGGCTGATAACTGTAGGGCAAGGAAAGATCCTTGTTGCACGTCTTCTGTATCTATTGTCTGGTACTGGACATTTCCGAGCACTTATTTTTACAAGCCATTCTGTGTAAGCATTTTTTAACCAAAAAAAGGAAGGACAGAATACGATGCATATTTTGTTTTTTATGCAACATGCAACAATATATGTATTGACTATTAATTTTAGATAAATGTTCTTCTTCCATTCCATTTAGTAGCTAAAAAGATATTACTTTAATTAAAAAAGATATTTGGTGCTCTAGTTTGATAACCCAAACAAAGTTATTTATTACTAGACTAATTGCCAAAATATGTAATGGCACTATAAACACAAATACTGAATTAGCCTTCAAAAAGGTTATGGCATGAATTCCAAGCCATCTAATAAATTATTAACTAGCAGATAGGATTAGTACCATTGGTACTAAACACCCATGGCATGATATTAGCATTTTAAACAGCCTCATAATTTGCCTAGCCTTTTCTTTTTTTAGCTTCCAGTCAAACAGACTGTCTATCTGACCTCCACAACCCAATTAGTACTGGGTAACATGATACCGCTTGGTAAGACTGATTGTCAGACTTTAGGGCCACTGACTACCTGTAACAACTGTCAAAGTTCTACAATAGGGTATATGCATGATCTTTTTTTATCACTATAAACAAACCGTATTAACATCAGAAATAGCAAAGTGAAATTATGTTTTTAATATCTATAAAAAATACTAAGTTATAAGCATTTGAAACTGCTGATTAGACAGAGAGATCCGATAAAGCGAATGACGTCATTCGCTGCATCGACGTACAAAATCCATACTAAATTCCGTTTATCTAGAAAGAGATAGAAACAAAAGTTTAAATGGTTATAACTTTTGTGTTGTTTGGCCGAGTTATGTCTTGTTTTCGCTTTTTGTCATTATTTTTATAGTACTTTAACATTCCGTATCGAAATAAAAAAAAGAAAATTTATGCATATTCCCTATTGACAGCCAGGACCAATAGCTTAACATGCTCTCTGAGGCACGGAGCACACTCCATATGGGTCACCCATCCATAAAGATCGACCCCAGCGGCTGTTATAAACTAGCCAAGAGCCCTATAACTGTAATATATCAACAGCTGGGACTTAGACCTCAACGACTGTAAGTGCATGTCACATGTTTTCGAATTTTTGGATCTAAGACAAGCCAGTCTCCTCACGACGATTTACAAAAATTGGTACAGTATTAATTTCCTGATGAGAAGTAGCCCTGGATTATCCTAGTAACACTCTGGCTGGCTAACACCAGTGCTGGGTTCGTAGCAACAACTATCGCTAGAAGAAGTCCGGCACAGTTCAACTCAGCACTGGTTAACAGGTAGCTAGCGTAAAAAAAGAGCTAAGTCGTGAATTAGTTCTCCACATACCAAGTTGCTTCCCAGTCAGTTTATTCGTAAACACATCTAGTGAAAAACCCGACTAGCTGCCCATTTTTCATTTTTGAAAAGAAAATTAATTACCTAACACTCCAAGAATTTCAGTACGCACCAATGTAACGAGAACAATGTCTAACAATATTACAATACTTTGAATACAATTCTTGAGAGCGCGTCTGAATTGATACCCAATTCATTCGGCCTTGGGCTGCGCTCACGTTAAATAGTAAGAACGAAACTGATCTTATTTGTAACGATTTATTTATTGGCCTATGACGCGACTCGTTCGAAGTTTGAAACCACTATGAGTAGTTTAAATTGTGTTTTTTCGCCGAATGTGTTTGGTTGCGAGGATCCGCTAGCTGCGAGACGCGGGACCGGTCAATGTGGCGACACTTTCGCTCCAGGCCTATGTCCAGCAGTGGACGTCTTTCGGCTGCAATGATGATGATGATGTGTATTCATGAAACAATTCCCGCTAATCCGTCCCGCATCCCGTGCAGGATTTGCTTCAGTTTGACCACAGCTTTATCACAATTGATGATTGAAATTGAACTGTCTGTTTATAATTTCAAAATAACAGCTTTTTTACTGAATGCGGTACTTTAGCAGAAAAAAGTTTTTACAATTTGTGTCTGTCTTTCTGGCTGTTTGTTTGTTTCTTCCTTTCGGCTAATCTCCAGAACAGCTTGACTGATTTTTGATGAGGATTTTACTGGCAGGAAGCTAATGTTTAGGCCACTAGTCGAATGTCGCCGGCAACAGCTAGTTAATAATAATGAAATCATCTGACCGTTATTTTTTAATATCCTCATACGTTTTCCTTCATCTGCCAATGACAAACATTAAAATAAAAAATTGGCTCGCGCCCGCATACTTCACTTGAAAACAGTTTTATTTTAATTCATTCTAATGTGCGAAAGTAACTCTGTCTGTTACATTTTTACGCCTGATCGTATTTCGATGGACTTTAGCGCACAGGTATACCATGACCTGATAAGACGTCTAGGATACTTTCTTCAATTGCAGTAGTTCGTTTCAGCAGAATCATTTCCGACATATACACGAGGAATCGCAGTTATTTTGTAATGGATTTTATTGATATCTTTAACGTTGTCGTATAAAAACATTGTTTCAACCCCACAATGGTAAACCATTGATGGAACTCACGCAATAAATATTTTATACCGTTTCAGTAGCTCCAATGTTTGAGTTTTGAATAATACCTGTAAAATGTATCCATATGATGCCTTTATTGTATGAAACTCTGTTGAATGGTACATTTTACATTGTATGTATTTTTTATTCATAGCTCGTTCGTTCTGTGATGAAAAGGGACATTTGCCCTATAGTGCTTTGGTTAGAGCCAGGGTGATGTAAAATATTCATTAAACGTATTCCGTTTTTGGCGTGGTGTATGAGGATAAAACGAAAAAATTACAATTATTAAATGATAATTATATCCTACTAGTATACAGAATGGAAGGGGCAAACGGTTACGGCGATTTTTTTTTTAAATCCTGAAATTTTATTATCAAAGTCATTCCTCGACTAATAAAAACTTGGAGAGGGTGGTATTGATAAGATAAGATAAGATAATTTTTATTTGTCCAAAACATGAGTATACACACACATAGCATGCAAGATTTTACATCAAATTATAATTATGACAGTCATGTTTTGCCTGAACGGCGTACAAATATAATATGTCGGACTCTACACAGCATCAAGTGAATTTAAATTCGTCCATTACACACAGCAAATCTAGCAGTCAACCATCCAATTTAGACCATATTTAAACTAAAAAGTACAAATAAAATAAAATCAAATAGTATCAAATAGTGATGATTTTGATGATTGAGTATAATTCTGTAAACCTTCCGGTTTGGTGTTCATTTAAAAATCATAGCTCTGCAAACCTAACACATATGATTAACACTGAAAACGGGGTAGGTATAAATTACCATGTTAACTATTCGTTTAAGGTGAAAGCTCCAGGGTAGCCCGCGAAATTCAAATTTTCTTACGTTTTTTTGCAATTTGCAGGCCCGTGCTAGATCGTATGTTGATTAAAATATTATTCGCGGCTGGAAGACGTATGTAGTTACAGAATTATAATCATCAATACAACCCTCTACGTTCATAAAGGTGTAGAAATGACTTTTTCTGCTTTTTTTTGTTTTCTACTCCTTATGAACTTGGAGGGTTGTATTGATAATTTTGATGATTATAATTCAAAACGTCAGAAAATTTGAATTTCGCGGGCTACCCTGGAGCATCAGCCTCAATATGAGGGAGTTCAAAATGATGTATGCAAGAGACGGAAGTGTACCGTAAGGATCGTAACAGGCGACGTTCTCTTGTCCCACCCCCATGGGAAAAAACGTAACCCTCCTTCTGGCGCAGTCGGGTAAAAAGTCGTGTGTATGTAGAAAATGTGGATAAAAGGAAACAAATACAAATACCAGACTTACAATGTTGCAATTCCGCACATAGTTGGGATGGGCTATCTTAATTTAGCTAAGGAAATGCTAACATGGCGTTGGCAGAACATCCGCTTGCGTTTTACTGCCTACTTCGGTTTTTATTACGCTACACCCTGCTCTAAATTCTACTTACTCCACATAAACTGTCTGTTTTAATGTTTAAAACGAACCGAAGTATGGAATGGAATTTCTAGGTCTCGTTTTCTCCTAAAATTTTGATGCCGTTACTGAAGCTTCGCCAATTTTGAAGAAGACTTATGCATCCAAAGTTATGTGAAGAAAATATGATAAAGTCTGGCCTCCACCTCATGTTTTAACAATCGTGAAGATAGAGGCAGAGACAGACAGTACTTACCTTTGTTTCATAGACCGTAATACAGCCATCACAATTCACAATAGCATTTGAATAGCCCATGAATTGAATTATGTTTCCCTAATGTCTTCGTCAGCGAATGGTAATAAATAAATATTTGTCATCGACACGCTAAAGGCGCTATCTCACCGGGAGCATTCGCCTCTGTATTTTAGCAATCCAAGATTCTATTTTGTACAGAAACAAGTGAATCTGAACTGTTGAAAATACTACCTACATGCGAAAACTCCCGGGGTGGGAGCGCCGCCGCCATTAGTTGAAGAATAACCCCTAAGTGATAAGGTGTACCCTGGGTACTACTGGGTAGTCAGCCGCGCGATCACCTTGCTGGTTGATATATTGAGCACGGCGTGTGCTCTAATATCTAATGTCCTAGAACCAAAAATGTCAGTCTCAATGTCAATATCCACCAACCAGCAATGAGCCCACGTGGTGGATTACGACCCACTCCTTCTCACTTAGAGGAGGCCTGTAGATTGTGACCTTCCAGTGGAGATGTTATAGGCTGGTGAGGATCACCTCATCGCTCATAAGCATCAGCTTATGAGCTCTAATAGCTCATGCGTCATACGACACGAGAAAAAAAAACCTCAACGGTTAAGACTCATAGAAAAATCAAGCTTCTAAAACAATCAATCAACTTTATTTCTCACCACAATATCAAACATCATCTGCCTAACCTTTTCCCATGTTGAGGTCGGCTTCCAGTCTAATCGGATGTAGCTAATGTAGCTGAATACCAGTATTTTACACGGAGCGACAGTATCTGACCTCCACAACCACAACCCAGTTAGTACTGAGTAATGCGGTACCCCTTGATAAGACTGGTGCCTGGTGGTCAGACTTTCGGCTATATATAGCTTCTTTATGATACTAAAGGTACATTGTATCCACCGGTTTGCCGGAACGTGCCTGTTGCTTGTAATCATTGAGTCGTTGCTCCCAAAATAGTACACTAATGAACTTCGACCGTCAGTAATTGATGTGATTGACCTATTTCACGGGCCGACTGCGCCCCGAAAACATGTAATTATGTTTACGAAGTATCGAACGCCCTTAATAGGTGGATGGACGTCTTATCTGTCTTATTTTGGGCTGATATAGATGATAATTATCCAGTGGCGTGTCTATAGCCCCTAACCCAATTCCTTTAGGATCGGCGCAGCATATCTCTTCCAAACACTCTCTCCACTCACTCTCAATCACTCTCTTCTTCTTCTTCTAATGTATTTACTCGTCATCTCATCAGACACCTCCTTTCTTGCCATATCATCCTTTACACAATCTATCCACCATTTCTTTGGTCTTCCTGTAATCTTATACCCATCCACATTCATACTCAAAACTTTCCTCACGACATTTTCCTCATTTCTCCGCATCACATTATGGTAAAAAGGTGCCAATACATTTGGGAATTAGATCAGAAGTATTATTATTTGTGTCCATAAAATCTGTCCAGGTGGCCTACTATGACGTCTTAAAGCAGGATTGTTGTAGCACTTCAATACCCGCAATTATAGACACAATTAAAATAACAATGCACTGTGCCTCTGGAGGCACGGCCGGGAGCATACGGATTAATCTTATTCCAGAGTGAGAAAGAGTTGGCGCTAGACGTTCTCTATAGCACTGTCTCTTTCCCACACCAGAATGACAATACAATCCTGCTTTAAGACGTCATGTTAACCCCCTGTCCTGAGTTCCTGACTGACTATAAACGCACAGCTCAAACCATTGGATGTATATCGATAAAAATCCGTCACCGGGCGAGGTTGGTGCGGATCGGCTAGTTACATACTAGTTTCTGTCTCTTACTTTGCTGTGAAGAATTGCCAAACTTAAGTGGCAGTGGGCAGGGCACATTGCTCGCAGAACGGATGGCCGATGGGGCCGAAAAGTTCTGGAGTGGCGACCGCGAACCGGAAGACGTTGCGTTGGAAGGCCTCCCACTAGGTGGACCGATGACCTGGTGAAGGTTGCGGGAATCCGCTGGATGCGAGTCGCACGGGACCGGTCAATGTGCCGACACTTGGGGGAGGCCTATGTCCAGCAGTGGACGTCTTTCGGCTGAAATGAAGACTTTGCTGTGACTCACATGGTCCACAATCACCATGACTTTGCGACCCTACTCGTATAAGCATCCATTTAGGAATTCAATGGGTATTGAGTTGTTATCAGTCCTATGTTTGTCTCGCTCTTATCGGTAAACACAGCTACTCATCAAGATATACATTTCCAGTATAACATGGCTATTGGCTTGTATTTGAACAAAAATGTTAGCCTGTTAGCAAAGTGGGAGCAGGGCTTTCTGCCGAGGGTACACCCAACATACATTTTAATTTCGACATTCGCAATGGTTATTTTATTGAAGCAATTTTCTTATGAATTTCCATGAAATAAAAACCCTCATTTTGCTCTGATCTGCTTGTGTTTGTAATGGTTACTTTAGACATCTCAATTAACAGCAGTCATGATTATTACATCATAATCATCATCATTTCAGCTGAAAGACGTCCACTGCTGGACATAGGCCTCCCCCAAGAGTTGCCACATTGACCGGTCCCGTGCGTCTCGCATCCAGCGGATCCCATGATTATTTACAACATACTGGCAAAGACTTACTGTACCCGGTTTACAGAAATCGGGGGAGGCGGTCATTACACCGTGATAGCACATTATTTATTCAGAGCAGTAGACTACAATCGAGTTTGTAACCCAATTTCATTAAAATCAGTTTCAAAACGGTCAATTAGTAACAGGGGGCAGCAGCCCCTGAGTTCATTATAAATGAGAGGAGAGGGCGTCGGTTTCAGCAGGGCTTCCTGGGGATTTAGTTACGGTCAACGAAACGTGGACATGAAAATATGATGAAATTATTATCACGATTTTTCATTTATTTTGTACTAGCTTCTGCCAGCGGCTTAGCCCGCGTGAAGTTTGATAATTGTCCCATGGGATCTTACTACCGAGATAAAAAATCCTATGTTTTAATCCATATTATAAACCATCTGTGTGCAAAATTTCATCCAAATCCGTTTAGTAGTTTTTGCGTGACAGAGTAACAAACATCCATACTTACCATATTATGACAAACTTTCGCATTTATTATAAATAATATTAGTGGAAGTAGTATATTAGTAGGATTAGGTATTTTTTTACCTTTTTTTTTCGAAACGATAACGTTGTAGTGTTGTCAATGCCTATTCAAAAAAAAAAAAACTAAAAATTACAAAGTTTTGAACGTCAAATTTCTTAAAACAGCCCCAGAAAACGCCCGCACTTCCTAGTGTTATACCAGGACGAAATGTCGGAACAAACTCCCCAACAACACAACTGTCTGTTAAGAAGAGCCTTATGTCCAGCAAAGGACTGCAATAGGCGGAGCATTTATTATCTAGTCTAGTGGTCTGAAATTTGACTGCTGAGCATGAAGTCCCGGGTTTGATTCCCAGGTCAGGCAAAGTGTTATTGTGTTTTGCCAACAGAGATTTCTCAGTAGTGGCCACGGAGGTTCGATTTGGGCCCGGTTGATGGCAATAGGCTTGCTCTCTATTACATGGAACATGACTGACGAAATGTGGGTGTACTATTAGGTACACCACTGCTTAACCCTTCGGGTATTACAGGCGTGATGTAACACAAACAGGTAGTAAGCGAGCTTGTTAAGCACAGGTGTTCATAATTACGCGGCCTAATCATGTGTACCTACTTAATAAGGTCGTAAATGACCCACGTTCTAAAACCGATCACAAAAAGGTATGGTCGTTGCCCTTGCCAGGTTATTAAATAACGGTTATGTGAAACACGTACGATTATAATAATAAAATCGAGCTTTATATAGTACTAGCTGACGTCCCGCGGTTTCACCCGCGTAGTTCCCGTTCCCGTGGGAGTACGGGAATAAAATATAGCCTATAGCACTCACGAATAATGTAGCTATCTACCAGTGAAACAATTTTTAAAATTGGTGCATTACTTCCGGAGATTACCCCCTACATACAAACTTACAAACAAATGTTACCTCTTTATAATATTAGTATTAGATAATAAAGCTTACATAAATGGTCAATGACGTATTATATATAGACACGTCATGAACCAACATCGCGGCGCTTAAAAACGGCGAAAATACTAGAACTACTTATAAGCGTGAAGAAAGAGAAAGAAAATATGACACCGAACGGCGGGATGCATGTTGCGAGAGGGAGATAAATAATCTTCAGTCACGTCACAGGATTTATTAAATTATAAACAAACGTAGCGTCGCGCGACAGGTTGGTGCGTAACTAAGCGCGATGTGGCCAATTGGCTTCACTTCATGTTGTCATTTTAGAGTGCGGACAACGTATAGTAGTTTATATATCATTGTAAATGGTACCTAGGTAACTACATATTGGAAGTAAAGAAAGAAAAGTTGGCTTACGAAAATATCTCGCTGTATGTTGCAGGAGAAATTGAAAGCAGTTGAGGCGACTCATCATGATCTTCCTGCCATTATCCCATGTTAATTGGGGTCGGCGCAACACGTTTTTTTCTTCCATTCTCCACTGTCAACCGTCACAGTTAAAGAGTCCTATTACATTTTTTACGTAAATTCATGATTTTTGACGCAGTAATTCTCAGCAGCAGTAAGATATTTTAATTATTTGCTTAAGAATAACGATAGTGCCATTCTCTTTCTTGTAAGTTGGAGTTACACATTTTCATTTTTCTTTTCGTGTATTTTACTATAAATAATTTACGAACTCAGCTTGCAAGAAAAACCGTTGACGATGGAACTTTAACGCTCAAATTCACATAGTTACATTCAATTCTTATAAAAGTTAAAATTACTAAAAGATAAGTTGAATGTTTTACTTGTTTATTGGAGTTTTAGAATTGCTTTAAATTCCTTGAGTTTCACGGAAAAAATCGTAAAGAAATAGTAATTTAAGCCATAAATGTCTTAATTCATCGTCCATTATATTCCAAATAAACTCAATTTTATCAAACAAATTAATATGATATAAAACTTCGATCTACAATGAATAAGTTTCATTAGTTTTCGTTTGTCAATATAATAAGATAAAAATACAATAAATAAAATTATAGTACCTACTATAATTCTCAATTCAGCTCGCTCCTCAGTCTCATGTCAGTCTCGTCTCTAATATTCGTCAATATCAATCGACAATCGTCCAAATATCGCTATTATTATCGACTTGTGTACGCCGACCGAAATAATTTGATCCAGGAAGTAAAAATCAAAAATTTGCCTAAAAAATGTAATATGACTCTTAAGGCGACTACAGGAGCTAAATTAGCAACTCTATTAGGGTTAGAAGGGCCTTAACATCTTTTTTTCCTAGACTAATCTGTTCCACTCCCCAGGAGTCTCCAAAGGTCTTCCTCCACTCCTTCCTTTTCTCGCGAACCTGCGCATCCTCCTTCCAATTCTGACGGAACCTGTTTAGTTCGTCCCGCCATCTCATTCGTGGTCTACCGCGATCCCGCCTCACTGTGTCAGGGCACCAGTTTCCTACTATTTTGGCCCACGGTACATTATTCCGGGTGGACATAGCCGCGCACAGAAGCTACTCCATCAGTAATGAACCAAACCCAACAATACGAAACGATTGTAATATTTAATGAATAATAATCCTAGTAAATACTGTAAAGTACAATTTATTATTGTAAGGAACCTATTCAAAATTGTCCTTCAGCTTTTGTAATATCCAAATTCAATTTCCTTGTTGCTATACTTGTACGAAACAGACGTATTGTCTACCCACGATACAGGCTATTTGTCATGGCCTTCGTTTTGCTAGACTTGAATAGCAGACTAAAAATATTTATAGATTTTCGGTATTTTATCAGTACTATTTTGATATTGATCGGGCGAATTTCACCAGTAAGACTGAACGTGATCAGTACATCTAAACTGCGTTCAAGAGCTGTTATGTCATCATTTCTATGTCCCCCAATGTTCAATCAAATCAATGTTATGTTCAATCTAATTCATCCATCCCCATTCTATCATCGGACGAGCAGAGATACGGCGAAGTGTCACCGTCACTGTTATATGGTTTAAGTTCCACGGACCCGAACAAAGCGCTATGCTTCCAGTCTTCCACATTTATTTTGCGAATCGTCAGTGGAATTCACTACCGGCTTCTCTGTTTCCCGATTATTGAATTTTGGATCCCTCCAAAGTTCGAGTGAATTGGTTTCTTCTAGGCAAGCGTGCTCCACCTTGGGCCACATCAGGCGAGTTGCGTTGAGTTGCCTAATTAGTATTAAAAAAAAACAATCGGGGCAGCCTTTGGGGTCTGCCGATAGAAGCGAAAACAAAAAGTACACAAGCCCCTCCCCAGTCGTAGCACTGGTTATGCCCCGCACATGCCTATGTGGTGCTACGCCGTAGCGGATCGCCTACGTCAAGTGACGATGAGTTCAATGTTTTTCCTTCACCCAAAAAGTGCTCAACGCGCCTAAGTGTCACTTCAAAAAAACTATATAAAATTGACACTGACAGCTTCTTGAATGCCGTTTGGACGTGCTGAACGCGTTCAATTTCATCGGTGAAATCTACTCTTAGCCTGTGACAGTGGGTGGACTTTGCAAATTATAGTTTCACATTATTCACGCAAATGTGTAAGCTACTTGGAAACGGTACTCGTTATTGAATGTAGGACACTATGACAGCACTTTGCTTTAAGAAGTGGGTTGTAATGTAGACTTAGACGATTTACGAAAATAATTCAAACTGCTCCTTGCGGTGCTCATCGCTGTGCTCCTCGCGCTGCCGCGATTTGCCGCGATGGATGTTGCCCTCTCTGCTCACACACTGCTCTACTCGCGCAAATAATCGCGACGCTCCTCACTTGTCATTTGCCTTTGTTGGACAATGGACGATGAAACTGTGGCAGCGTGCGCGCAATGCATTTTTAGTATAGCTAATTATATCAATGTCATAAAAAGAAATATACATCGTCGTCGTCGTCCTCGCCAACGGAGATGGTGGATCACATCACTGCGACCGCGCGATTATGTAGCCAGCCACTCGCGCCCGTATTGTCAGTCCTTTGACTCGCGTACAAAAACCGACAAAATAGGAAGCGATGGGCACGACGAGGAGCATGACGTGCGGCATGTTGTCACACTATGTCTCTGCCTCCTTTCCTCGCTACTTCCCTTGCCACTCGTCGAGTGTGTGGCGGCCGCATAAGAGATGGTTCTTGTGAAGAGAGCAACCTATACTTTGTTGATCCTTAAAAATTTGGAAACACGAACGTGTAAATACTCGTAGTTTTTATTGACAGAAGAAGGATTTGCAACAACCCTGTCAAATTCAGCATCCAGCTCATCTTCATCATTATCTTGGCCTGATCCCAAATCAATTGGGGTCGACGCAGCATGTCTTCTTCTACACCAATATTTTATAATATTGGTGTAGAAGAAGACACCAATATTATAAAATGCTGCGTCGAGTCGAAATGAAATCGTCGAGAGGAAATATTTGTATTTTTGTGTGTATTTTTGTAATCAATAAACTCAAAAACCACTGCGCCGATTTCAAAAATTCTTTCACCATTAACAAGCTACATTCATCCTGAACATCATAATATGAACATAGGCTATATTTTATCACCCGTACTCCCACGGGAACGGGAATTACGCGAGTGAAACCGCGCGACGTCCGCTAGTCTTCCATACTTTTCGTATTACTCGTCTTCTGATCAGACACTTCCTTTCTTGCTATATCATCCTCAGCATGCAGCTATGTGGTAAAATGCATACCTCAATTTGTTTTTGTTATAAACGTGGTTTAACTGAGTTCACAATCAACGTCAGAGATGCTTCCAATTCTCCTCACCTCGTTATCATCAACAGCCGTGAAGCTATAAATTAAATCTATCAGTCGTGATTATTTTTACACGATTCCGTAAAGGTTAAGAACTACTTTGATACGGTGTTGTTGATTGTTTACGCGAATCTTCTTACTTGGACTTTGAACTAAAGAATTTCGTTATTTATTTCCTGTTCCGGATTTAACAAATTATGCCGCGAGATAAAAGTCTGGCGTCGATGGTTTGTGAATGTAGTATTTTTTCTACTCGTATCTTTGTGAACTAATTTAGTAGAGTGACAAGATGGATATAGTAATGAAGGAGTACATTAGAGGAAATTTAAAAGTGGCACCCGTTACAGAAAATTGAAACGAAGTCGTTTGTCTTGGTATGGACATGTAATAAGGAGGGATGAATCGCATGTGACTAAAAGGGTGATGGACATGAATGTCGAAGGATGGAGAGGGAGAGGAAGGGAAGGCCAAAGAACAGATGGATGGATTGTGTGAAGCCTGATATGAAGGAGAAATGAGTAAATGATGCCGTGACGCCTGACAGGGGAGAATGGAAGAAGAAAACGTGTTGCTCCGAGCCCAAATAGAATGTAACAAGGGCTGGAAGATGATGATGGCTGTTACTAAGTAATACGTGACAGCGGCTTTATTTATTTATTTATTTGGTACACCAACAGCAATACATACTAAGAATTAATGTGAAACAATGAAAATAACAAAAGTGCTGGTATGTATGCCTATTATAGGTATACACAGCATTCACCATAAGACAACAATATATAATTTTTCAAATCTTAATAATAAAATTTGAATACAATATACTTAAAATAAAATTTACTTAATACTAAATGAAGTGATATGAATTATGATGATATATATAATTATGCATTATGAGTGTGATATCTAAAGAATTACATTTTTTGTTAAATGGTTGCGCAGTTGTAAATGTGTTAGTTAACAGAAATTAGTTAAGTATTTAAAGGTAAATTAGTGCTCTCCCGTACCTCAGAAACTGATCTTCTAAACTTGTTAAGGGAAACGCCGAATAAATCGGATTCCAGTGATGTGTGGGAGCTGTTATAGTTTCTACATATTCTGAGCAAAGGAGCATTGAGACCAAGGTTTGATTTGCGAAAAAGGATATGAAACAGTCTGGTGATGGGATATCTAGGAGGTTTTAAAGGGACTGAATACGAAATTCGCTCAACTAAATCACTGCATTTTATTTGCGGCTTGAAGAAGGTGCTCGACACGACGTAGGCTTGCAACAACTGCAAGCACTTAATGCACCCGTTTTTATTAAAACTTCGGTATTAATTAAAACGGTTGTAGAAACACCCTTATAGAATCCGACAGGCACTTGCCGAGAGGCACTTGCCAAGAGGCACTTCTTCCCGTAATTGCAATTTTTTTTTTTTAACTGGACCTTTTCTGGAAACCTTTTAATTTCGGAGATATTGAAGGTTGTAGTTGCAACTTTTCCCACTTTTCTTGAGCCAGTCAGTTGTAGCTGAGCTGGCTATCCAGGGTGCTCTGGATGTTCTTATTAAATACTACCACTTGTATAGTTGGTGCCAGTTAACATCGGAATAGAGGTCATTGCTCCGACTTTCATCCCGATATCTAAATATTAGCGATACTGTCGCTCCATCCGTACAAACCTGTCGCAAAACTGATATCGCTTGAGTTTCATAATACATCCACAGTGTCCCACATACATAACACAGTGCACAACCCAAAAAAATAATAAATCGAGCAACGTACGTACCCTACGATATTAATTGATTTAAATACTTTATTTTCGTTTTTAACACTATTTTAACTTACTGAGACAATTTTAATAAAGTAAATATATTATTATACATCTTAAAATTAGGATCTGAGACTTATGTGCGAAAGACATTTGCGCAAAGAACACTTGTTGCACGCACCCACTTGCGCGAAAAGACATATGCGCACATGGACTTGCGCGAACGAACTTTTGCGCGAATGGACTTATGCGCGAATGGACACTTGCACGATTGGACTCTTGCGCGACTTAATGGCCACTGAGGTTTACTCTGTAGAGTAAACATAACATCACGCCTATTATTACTTGAAGGTGTTTTTTTTTTGGTTTTTCCGTCAAGAGTGTCGTTTTCATGGATTTTGGGGTGTTGATAATGAAAATGAAAATGATTTGTTGAAATCAGATTTAACCAAAGGCAAGGTAAATCATTGAATCCATTTCACTATTCGTCATTCAAAAGTGCCTTTGAATGACCTAATTGAAATAAATAAGTAATTATTGACCTCATTTTCTTTATCCTTTAACCATGAAAACGACGGCCATAACGGAAAAACCGAAATTTTTTCTCGGCGCCATCTTGGTTTTTCATTTTAACCTCATTTCGTTATCAACGACCCCGAAAATCATGAAAACGACACCCATGATTAAAAAAAACAAAAATTTTCGTCGGCGTCATCTAGGATTTTCGTTTGGACCTCATTTTCATATTCAGGGACCCCTAAAACCATGAAAACGACACCCATGACGGAAAAGCCAAAAAAATCTTGGAAGCCATCTTGGATTTTCATTTTGAGCTCATTTTCGTAATCAACGACCCCGAAAACCATGAAAACGACATCCATGACGGAAAATCCAAAAAAATCTTGGACGCCATCTTGGATTTTCATTATGAGCTCATTTTCGTAATCAACGACCCCGAAAACCATGAAAACGACACCCATGACGAAAAAACCATAAGTACCTATCTAAATATAATTATGACATCACAAAAACTATCTCATCACAAAAAAATATAATTCTGATCTTATGCCGTTTTCGTTTTACGAGGTCATCGCGTCAGGTGTGCAGCACATTATGGTCACGGTGCGAGGGCATTTACGTCACACGTAAACTTACAAGCATAAAATTAGTTTCCTAGCAAAAAATAATAATAAATTCGAATTGGAACAACACAAGATTCTCAACCCCTGTATGTCTAGCCGACTGGTATTATGATACTCTAGCGATGTAGCAAAGTATCGCTTATTGGTCGATTTAGGTAACTAGTAAGTGTCGTTATCGCTTTGTGATAAAAAACTTGGTAGGTAGGTGTTAATGACCTCTATTCCGATGTTAACTGGCACCAACTATAGAGTCAATTTAAATGTCCCAGTTTTCTTCGTAACCTGCTTTATATTTAGCTGTTTTTGCTTAGCTAGACTGAGTCAGCAAGGGGGATGGAAAATAGACCTTTTTATGGCTTCTGTAGTTCATTGACAGTGCGCCAATACTGACTGTGCATGAATGTGTAAATTGATTGATTGCTTAACAACTTTGGCACATGTAACATCTAGAGCAATAAACCGCATGCAACCGGGTGTACCTACCAATTAAGATGAATAGCTAACTGTAAAATCATTAAAGGGTTTAGACGGTAAACTAAGATCAAATTGCGAATAGCCAGCAAAGACTTAGTTAGGGCCGAAACACCTCCACCTCCACCTTTACTACCAACATTTTTTTTAATAGTCTTCGTCGTGTCGCACTACTGGGAAAAGGCCTCCCCTGTCTCTACCAAAATATTATCAGAAAAGACAATACTTTCACAAAATCAGAATCTAGTTTGATTCAAATAAACGTCTGCCAGCTGCCTGTTGGTGAAGAATTTCATTAATTTACTCTCAATTTTTACGACCATTTTACGACTAGCGCTAAAAAATATTTGATGAAACTATGCACTACTGAAACTATGTACCATACAATTTTAGCTATGAATCGAATAATTATTTACGGTCAAGCTAATACCAGTGTTCCTCTGACTAAGCTAGGGGAGATGGGAAATCGCCTGTTTTGCGGCAATTTTAGCACAGATTGTTTATTTTATTTGGCTAGACCATATGTTTGTCGGGAGAATCTTTATCATAGGATTGGTCCATTTCGCTATCGAGCTGGAACATGAACTAACAACTACCCACTTTTAAAATAGGAGAAAGTTCCTCTTTTTAAAAGCTTTCTAGAAATCGTAAAAATTAAAACTAATAAAGTCATGCTTTATGCATGAGTTTTACAATAGGGAATATGCACGTAATTTTTTCCTAAGTTCAGTACTAGGTATCAACACTATCAACCCAAGAAAAGTATTAAAAGTTAAGTTCAACCACTGCTTGTCACTTAAGATAATAAACTCCTGCAATTTTCTACGACAGTTCAAACGTCCTTAGCTGTCGCGGCCATGATGTACCACAATCTGCCTTGTTTACTTCTAATTTTTTGCCCTTAAGAGTGCGGCGCCATACGCTCGCAACTGCAATTCGAAGCGAAGGCAAAAACACGTTGAAATATTGTTGTCTCTGTTTCACACTCCCCGGCCCGTTGCGTAGCCGCGCGTGAGCCAGTGTGAATAGAGTGTACCTATGCGTGTGTTAATAGTGTTTGGTGTTTACCTTTTTATTAGTTATCATGTTCATTGTTTGCTTTATTTTTGTTAGTTACTTTGTGCAATCGTTAGTATATGTGCAGAATAGTAATGCGTTTTTAGGAAATCTGTCTACAATGTTTTTATCTCAAATGTTAGATTAACTCAAAATCTAGGCTTTGTTGAAAAAAACCGGCCAAGTGCGAGTCGGACTCGCACACGAAGGGTTCCGTACCATTGACTATATTTAGTATTTGTTGTTATAGCGGCAACAGTAATACATCATCTGTGAAAATTTCAACTGTCTAGCTGTCACGGTTCATGAGATACAGCCTGGTGACAGACAGACGGACAGACAGCGAAGTCTTAGTAATAGGGTTCCGTTTTTACCCTTTGGGTACGGAACCCTAAAAAAATCTGGGTTACTTACTAATCTTTCTATACCACTAATGTAGATAACTGAAAATCTGAAATAAAAGTAGGTACGTACTGCGGGTCTAAAATGACCGCTCTAGCAGAATCCACGCAGAATCTTAGTATGAATCACGTCAAAAATTTAAAATTCTTAAAATGGACTTTATGTTTATGAGGTTAAAGTCCATTTTAAGAATTTTAAATTTTTAACGTGATTCATATTACGATTCTGATAAAGCGGCCATTTTAGACCCCCTGGTGGCTCAGTGGTGGCGGCCCCGACTTACGAACAGTAAGGCGCGGGACAAATACAAGAGGCGTCGGGTGCGGACATGGCGCGGGCGGCTTCCTATTCCATTCAAATATCATACAAAATGCATGGAAATAACGTGCAATTTAGGCTACACGGTATATCATTGCGCTGACGAGGATGTGACGATAAACGATATACCTACCGTGTGTTGTATTTGTCCCGCGCCCATAGACTTAGTACTTACTTATAATACTGCCCGCGCCTAAGTCGTAGGTTCGAACCCAGGCAGGCGCATTACTTTGTGTAATTCATCAACTCTGCTCTCAAAACGGTGAAGGAAAACATCGTGAGGAAAGGAAACCGGCTTAAGTATCCTAGAACCTAAAAGTAGGTACGTAGTAGGTAGGCAGTAGGTGGGCAGTAGGTAGGCAGTAGGTAGGCAGTAGGTAGGCAGTAGGTAGGCAGTAGGTACTCATCAAGACGAATCAAACGAGCCCAAACTCGAAGCGGTTGCGTCGTTTTATTACGGAGATCCTTTGGCCCCCCTTTCAGCTTCATCATCAAACCCTGATTACCATTTAGGACCAATTTACTCTTCAAGATCAATCAAACGGGCCCAAACTCGATGGGATTATGTCGTTTTATTACGGACTTCCAATGGCCACCTTCCAGCTCCATTATCAGACCCTGGATACCACCTAGCACCAAAGTACTCGTCAAGACAAAGCATACGAGCCCAAACTCGATGGGGTTATGTCGATTTATAACGGAGTTCCCATGGACACCTTCTAGCTCCATCATCAGACCCTGGACCCTAAAGACAAAGTACTCGTCACGACGAATCAAACAAGTTCAAACTCGATGGGGTTACGTCGTTACATTATAGAATTCCTATGGCCACCTATAGCATTGTCACGCGATATACCTACATATGCGTGCAAAATTTCAGCTCAATCGGTAATCGGGAAGTGGATCAAATTTTACTTGCAAGATTTGATTACTTACAGATTACAGACAAACATCGGGACACGTGAAACTATATCAAAGCTTGTAAAATAAAACATAATATTTATTTAGTCGGTAGGTACCTAGGTACCCTTATGTTATGATTATGAATGAAACCTATTAGTCGGACATTTGAATCCTATACACATCTAATTACATGAACATCTAGACGGGTTGGCAGCACTGATTTTAAGTAAACGCAACTCGGCCCCCAAGATACAGGCGCAGCCTAGTTTGGGGACCTCTGTTTTCTAAATATTAATGTTAAAATTTTACTCGTTACGATTTTGTCAAAGTACTAAGTTAGTTTAAGAAAATGATTGTAACAATGATTCAATAAATTTATTCTTATTCTTATTCTTAATTCAGTATGTACTAACCCAGTGTAATGTAATTTCGATTATGAACGAGAAAAAATATGTGGCAGGCATTTTTTTGGTCTGAGTTTAAAAAAATGATGAAAACAAAAAGGTAGGTAGATACTTACTGTGAGATTCCTACATCCCATCCCAACGTTTGGAGTCCATGTTGCTAACCTTTATATATAATTATGTTTATGTAGGTACCTGTTTTGTAACCTTAATTTAACCAAATCGTAAGCAAATATCGAAGTCCGTAAACAAAACAAAAGTCGTACTAAAGTAGGTAGGTAGGTTACTCGATTCCAAATCACAAGGCAAATCTAAATCCAAATCCGTAGCATAGGTAAAGAAGTGTCAGAAATATTACGATACAATTGGCAAAAAAATACGCACGCACAATGCAATCAAGTAATCGTCTAACATTGACGAACGAATTGCCCGGCCCGGCCGGGTGGCGAGGTGCGCAGGCACACATTTACATATTTTGTCACTATACTCAACACATCCAAATGTACTGTCCCTCGCCCCGCGCGGCCGCGCCCCGCCCCAGTTCAATGCTTGATGCGATGGCACGACTTCCGATGAACATTTGTGATTAATTTGAATGTGTGCCGTAATACCAAAAATGATGAATGAAAACTCAATGCTTTTCCATTATTTTTTTTATATTATTTAAGTTAACAATATAAGACATGTTTCCATTTGAACAATGTTACAAATACTACCGTTTTTAATATAGAACAGATGAGATGAAAACATCGTATTTATACTGTAAAAATGTGAGATATTCAATTTGTTTGCATTTCGCTCTTGATAAGTATTTTGCAAAAAAAAAAACAATGGAAACCTAGGTAATTACCATCTTGTTCCGAATAACAGCATATTAAGGTGGAAATATGCTCAGACTGAAAATGATTTTGGTATTACGTTTGTATGGACAAATTCACGCTCCCCGGCCTCTTAATAGAATAATTTTACTAATTGTATGTGCTCTGCAATTAAAAATTGCAATAACAGTATTATAATAAAATCTTAGTGAAACTCGCACATTTCAAGCACATTTCAAATAAAAGTGTTTTATTGACATATAGACTGACGTCAATACCAGCGTTATCGAGGACGATGCGTTTTAGGAGTGCGTTCCGTTTCACCAAAAACATGCTACATAAAACAGTAAATTGTAAAATAAGTGATGTATTAGCAACATAAACAAGTTATACCACAATGTTTTTAAGGGCCAATACAAGGCATTTTTAATAAAAAAAGAGTGTTGTATTTCATGCATATTCCCTATTGTATTTTGCGATGAGCTAACCATCAGTGCTCACAAATAAAGTCATGACACCAAAACGACTTCAAATTCTGTGTTGTGAATACTTGTGATTCATGTTTTTAACATTAACATGTCCGGACATAAATGGCAGACACTCAGGCGCATGTGGTCGAAGTCAAAACACATCTACATAAATATACTTAATAAATAAAATTGAAGCGTCTGTTGGTTGATGGTAAAATTACATTATTTTTTTGGTACTTTAAAGTGTCTGGCAGAAATTTCCGTCGGCAGGAAGCATCTGGCAGTGTTAATTATTATTTTTTAACAATCTTCTACACAACATAAAAAACATCAGCACTCAGGCTTTAAGAAAAGTTACTATTATTTTTACGCAACTTTAGCCCCTTTGATAATGGCCGTATTGAAAAATAACCGTCGGCAAAAGTATGGGCATAGGCATGCATACGTTCAAGTACCCTCCAAGTTCATAAAGGTGCAGGAATGAATGACTTAGACCTTGAAAAAGTCATTTTTCCACCTTAATGAACTTTGAGGGTTGTATTGATGATTTTCATAAATATAATTCTGTAACTACATACCTACGTCTTACAGCCGCGAATAATATTTTAATCAACATACAACCTAGCACTGGCCTGCAAATTGCAAAAAATGTAAGAAAATTTGATTTTCGCGGGCTACCATGCAGCATTCACCTTAAATTGAGTTTGATTGAGATTTGAGATTTAAATGTAAATAAGTAATGTCTGGCGGCTCTGGGATCTTGAACGACTTAACGTTCTTACCGAGTTGCAAACGGAACCCATTACCCAAATGAACATGCGAACACAAAAATCAGTGAACGATCCATGTCCGCCAGCCACGTAACCTCTACCATTAAAATGCCACAACAAGTTCAACAATAGTGCATTTTTTGCCTATTTCCTCGTTGCTATCTGACATCAGGATTACGTCACCCATCGCACGACTGCTCGGGTGAGTCTGAGTCATGGCACAATATGATGTGCAGAAAAACAACTAGCACAATTTTGCTGATGGAACTTGGGTGAAAACGCTGACTCTTAAACGAAAATTGTGCTGTTTTAAGTGGACTTGTGAATGACTGTGACTTGCTTTCCATTTGTTTGTCTTGTCATCATTGTGTTCATGTCCTTACGACGGTAAGCATGGCTTTCTGATGGTCCTAGTGTACTTAAAATCTAGACTTCACATACAATTTTGTTTGGTTCGACTACAGACTTAAACTTGGCGGTCTCCTGAAGTTCTTTATTTGGGAAACATAATATAACGCCTGTATGATTTAGAATGCTTTCCTGACAGTCAACTCTAAAACCCTTTTCATCGGTTGGAGCACCCTCTTTACTGCCCAGATCCAACAATATGCTCGAAACAGGCTCAATAGTACTTTTAATTTCTACTACCACAATGATCTTCTGAACTTCTTTCATAATGAACCGTGTGACTAATGTTGAACATCGACAAGTGATATTATGGCAAAGTTACGTTTCAATGTCAATTATTCAATTAAAAGTGATTCATTCTGTTTTGATATCACTTTCGTCTTCATCGCCTTTGTTATGTCTGTGACATGAACTGAATCCTCGATTTGTCATTATTTCCGTTTTCCTGCAGTGCAAGTACGTAGCACTCGATTCGATACGATTCGATAAATCTGACAGTTATTCTCGATAAAATGAGTTTTTAACCAATCGAAAAGTCGGATTTATCTAATCGTATCGATTCGATCGTTATCGATTGCTACGTACTTGCAGTGCTGTTTCGGTTAAATCCATACCCACTAAAATACTATAAATGCAAATGTAATGCTGTTTGTCGGTCTGCCTGTCACCTTTTAAGAGCCTATACTACCTCAGATTAGCAACTCTATTTGTGGTGGTTCAAACTTCGTTTGTAATAATGCTAGAATAAAATTCTAATCAGCTTGCACTACAAAGCCGTTGTTACGTCAGTCACTGCGGCCGAATAGTGCGAAATGAGTGGTTTTTATTCTTTATAAAATCAAATTTTCATCTTTTGGAAAAAGTAAAAAACACAAGACTTGCTTTATAGTTAGTTCAGTTAGTATGCAAAGTTTCATGATCTAATTTGAATTACTTTTTGAATACCAGCGGTTTATTGTTCGATTTGGAGGTAACTTTGGGATTTTTTTCTATCGAGAAAATTTTATGAAATCGTGTTTTCGCCAAACATAAGACCTAACATTAATCCTCAACTTTACCATATATTTATTTCAAAATTAATGCTGCAGTATTTTAGGCGTAACGGAGGATCATGCTAAGCCATTTGAGGTAGTATAAGGCCCTTAACGCCTGAACTGCTGATCCGTTCAATAATAGTAGACTCGAGCGAATCCGCGGACAAAGGCTAATGTAAAGTAAGTATGTACTTACCATAGTAGTGGGACTTACCACATTAATTCTATTCACAACACAAATTCTATTGCAGTGTTTTAATCAGCACACTTCGCTCTATTGCGCACACGCAGATGCCTTTGTTTCGTGTAACGCTGTGGAGTTTATTGTTATGTGCTATTAAAACGTTCGCAATTCATGGCTGGACATAGGCCTCTCCAATATCTGCATTGAATACTTAGCGGTTGTTGACTTTAGGATTTTTTCTTTCCAAGGTGAATTTCACCTATTATAATGATCGCGATCAAAACATCTAAACCAAGTTCAGTAGATTTTTGTGTTCCAGTTCTATTGGTGGAATTCTTTGGTGATTTCACTTCACCTGGTAGGTCAGATGGATTAGATGCTGGTTAGTAGTGGGATGTAGCTACTGAGCACAATGAGTCCCCAAATGCCCACGTGCAACACAAATCATTATTATCGGGAGAAAAATGACTACATACATGCAAGGCAGGCTGGAAGGCACCTAAAAAGCCGGTACCTGCCGGTTTCCCTACGTAGTTTCTAACATGGCCATATATCGTTCTGACTCTATCATTTTCAAACTTTTGACAGAAACAGAACGATGTTTTAAATTAGTTTAGCGTTTAACGTCAAGTGATTTGTATTCTGGTAGCGTACGAGTATAGCTACTGCTTAAATCATCGTAATAGTGAATACTATCGTTTCACGACGTCACCGTAAGATTTATTTTGGCGTGTACAAATCCTGGTAAACGCGTTTTACTCTCAAGTTCCGTGGTTCTAGTGGTTAACCGTATTGTTTACAAAATGTTTTCCTGAAGCTATGTGTAGGTTCTTACAATGTTTCCTCAAGCCATTACAAAATGTTTAGCATTGTTAGAGCAAACGTTAATTGATGATATTAGCCGCGAATTTGCATACGACTGTGAAGGCCGAGTGAAACATTGATAACTTCGGTTAATTGGTTATTCGTTTCGACATTGACATGATTTGAAAGTTTTAGTAATATGTGTGTAGTTTATATTTGAATTTTCTCAAGATTTTGTACTGCCTTACATGATTTAGAACAGTGTTCATGGAGTTTCTTCCGTCTCCATAGAGATCTTCGAAAACGGTCTATTAGATTCAACTTTTTGACCAACTGACCGACGACTGTTTGGCAATTCCTGTGAAGTGCCTGTAAATGGTTTAATTGAAATAATTGCTTTGCGCTTGAGTTTGTATCATCAACATCTTACGTTTTAGTTAGGAGGTCATTGTAAGGCAATTTCGGAAGTCCAAATTCAGACGACCTCGCCTCTTGGGAATCCAGAGGCTCAATGCTAGTTGGATACCTTCATAAACATGATAGTTTACGACCACTTGTCGTGATATACTAGCTACGCTTGGTTTTTGGATCACTGGATATTATGTCACAATTCGTCGTTGAACTTCAAGACGTTCAAGACCATGTAAGTAATTCTAAGCGGTTTTGACATATTGATCTTTGATGACGTTTGCTAGAGAACCGAAGGACGCCTTGTTTTAGCCAATTATAGGAACAGGCAACGTTTCTACTTTGAAGTGAACACAAATTATAAAATGGTATTGTATTATCTAATCCTACTTTCCTCTCGCAGGTCTGCTAGAAGAGATTTCTTATGAAATAAGCAGTACCTTTGTGCTCTTCTATCTTAATGTAATGTCCTGTTGAGTATTTTGTGTGTACATAAATAAATAAATAAATGGTATAGTATAATTATGCAGTTTTTCAATCTCTTCTAAAGTTGCTATTTTAGATTTACGTGGTGTTAGAACGTTAACGAGGAATTGTAATGTAATTTTCTGATGAAAAAAACTTGACTTTTGAAAGTAGGAACATAAAAACAACCTACAAAAAGTGTAAAATCAATTTCTCCTGCCTCCTCCAAGTGCGTAGTAATGAGATGGTGCACAACACCAACATGTAGAACCGGCTGCGCGGCCTCTAAGCATAAAGATACCAGTTAGCCTTCCAGTTATGCAATGTTGAAACGTGATACATTCAATCACTACACTTAGGAGTCTGTGTAGTTTCATGCTTTCACAAATATTAGTTTAATTCTCTTTAAAATTTAAATATGAATTGGAAATGCTGTGCAAGTTAGATTGGCACTTTTTCTCCACGAAGTTTTTCCATAAGTATAGCTACTTTATAAAGCTTAAAAATAAGTGATAACAGCCTCCTCGTATTTTCTCATAAAGTTTCTATCTCTTTGGGAAAATACAAAAGACATTTCTTCCACAAAACATCGAGATAAGTTAAACCCTTATACGCCAAATCTCCTTTCTTGTCGTTAAACTCGTGTGTTATGCGATGAAATCGCTTTATGTTACCCACATAAAGCGATTTCTTCGCTTTAGTCAGCACAGTTTTTGTCCTTAGACTTTGTACAAGAGCACAATGTTCAGTGGAGCGTTTGTGATAAAAAATACATCGTTACTCGTAATCTGAGCATGTAGCGTGGAATGACATCTAAAGCACAAATGATGCGGGAAAACGGATAGCCGTTGGTTTGTTTGTGGATTGGCTGTAGAAAAATGTTGGTAAATTGATCGAGAGTGTAATCAATATAGCTCCATAGCTAGTTCATGCTAGCTACTCATCTGATCGAAAGTTGAGAGAAATTACAACAGAACAAAAATTGACACTGTCACAGAATTAATCGGGATGACCTAAACAAGACAGTATAAGGAACCATTTGCAAATCCCGAATTCCCGTGAAAAAGGAAAAGAGTCGAAAAACCACGGTATGGACGTAAACGAGCTGCACCGAGCCCTTATCTATACTTCTATACTTAAGTTTGTATGTTTGTAAGTTTGTATGTAGGGGGTAATCTCCGGAAGTAATGAACCGATTTCAAAAATTCTTCTCTTTCTTTCACCATTAGAAAGCTACATTCACCCTGAGTAACATAGGCTATATTTTATCCACGTACTCCCACGGGAACGGGAACTACGCGGGTGAAACCGCGTGACGTCCGCTAGTTTTGGAAAAAGGCAGTTGATCAGAAAATCATGTCTAGTGCCGTAGTTCGTGAGCTCTCATGGCTTTCAAATAATTTCGCTGGAGCTAAATAAGCCCCGAAGAAAGCCTGCCCGGCTGCGGGACTGTTCGAAAGAGATACCGTGGCCCCGGAACACAAAGGGCGATGAAGGAACATGGATGGGTTTTAGTCAGTAAAAGTCTGACACTCCCTCCTGCTCCGCCCAGAGCGGGAGGAGTCATTTGATGATTATCCATCCGAAAAAAAAAGCCCGAAGAGAGGAGACGTTCCAAATTCGACCAATCACAGGAGTCATAAGACGCCATGTGGATTTCAACCAATGTGATTCGTCGATTCCCACACTTCTTCCCTCACCACATTTGTGGAAACACGGCCTTAAATTTTGCAGTTTAAATTTGACCTTAAATAGTAATAACGGCAATCTGTTACTTTGACTTTATTACAGTTTAATGTGGCACAAGCACCTGCGGTAATGCCTTGAACTTTTGGCTCGGCACCAGCTGAACTGAACTATGTACAGTCACGACCACTAATATGTATACACTTTACCCCTAAAATACACGTCCAACTGCTGGGCCAAGGCCTCTCCCCACGACTTCCAGTTCCAGTTGTTTTGATCCAGGGTTAATGTGAAATGTGTACCACTGGTCGTTGATTTTGTCCAGCTCGTCCTACCATCTTCTGCGAGGTCTACCGCATCGCCTTCTGGCTATGTCAGGGCTCCAGAAAGTGGTTATTTTGACCCACAGCTCATAAATACAGGATGTAAAATACCTCATCACGAAGCCGTCAACCAAGCATTCTGTACACCAAACTAAGTAACTTTACGCAAAAATTATTGCTGGGAAACGTCTTTTTTTTTGGGGGTGAAAAATCATGTTTTGTGGTAGAACTCAATGTAACGCACTCAAACATTGCGCTTATGCATGGATTGAATAGTACGAAAGTCGTGGAGGTGTTTAAAGTCAAAATCTTACATTAAAAACTTATATATAAGTATATAAAAAAAAAAGTTGGAACTTTGACCCCCAATATCTCCGTAACTAGAAGGTTCCCAGGTATGGTGTAGAACAAAAAAAATATCGCAATGACGTGACGGGGAGAACAAGTACCTTTCGTCTTCGTTAAGAAGTGTTTTACACCCTTTATTATGTTTGTGAAAACGTTAATCAACAGTACATTATCTACATGTTAGTGCTCGTAACTGTACAAGTGTACTTGTGAAGGGCTCAAAGTTAAGTACTAGTTTCTATTCTGTGTCAAAGTTAACTTGCGGTTCAAATGCCAAGCGATTGTGTACTGTTCTAATGTAAGTTATTGTAGCTGTTTGTTATGTACGATAACACGGTTGACTTGTAAATGTTGTTGACATGTACAACAAAGCGTGCTAGGAAACTTTTATCAATTAATAAATAATAACGCTATCGTTTGTTACTGATTGGGACTTTGTGTTCGTAATTGTGTTTACTCTTATCTTAAACGTTTGCTAAGATATTACGAGGTTCTTTACTGTTATTTATTTGTCTGATCAAAGCAATTGCATCACTGTCCGTTTTTTAAAACCCAGCTTCTTATTCTTCCTTTGATGTTCCTGTTTCCTGTCAGTCTAAACGGCCACCTTAGAAACGTTAGCCTCCTTCACTGCTGGACCATCGCCTCCCCTAAGCATCACCACCACTGGCCCTTTCTTTCTCGTACCTGTAGTTCCCTAAGGGGTGGTAGGTACTACCGACGCGTTCTCATCGACACATTCGATTTCGGAAATGTTCCCGAACCCGAATATTCGGCTTTTGCTAATCGGTAAACTCCGTATGGCGTCTGCAATTGATAAATTGGGGTCAGCTCGGCAGTATTTGAGCGAAATCGGGCGGCTTTTCCCTGATCGTACTAATACTTGCTTTTGCCGCCCTGCTGTGCCAAATCATGTCAATCAGAACATGTGTCTAGCACCCCTGTATATTTAAGAAGTCAGTCCAAGGATACCGCGTTCTTGAACCCAAAACAACCAAACCAATACGTGACATAAAATGACATCACAGTTCGTAGTTATGATGGCGGATGACGTAATGCAACAAAACAACGCCCGCTTTAAATCCGTCTAGACGCCTGCATTCTAATTAAGCTTGTAACGCCTTAACTGTAATACATTCTTTATTAAATTGCTTAAATGGAACTTTTTGTTAGCTATTTTGATTAGCCTGCGTAGTGGCACAAGCGTTTGATTATTTGTAACGCTACACCATCCTGTGGGCCTATGGCTACAAAGTAACATGCTTAGCGACGATGGAAATGTCAAAAATTGTATCAACAAGAAGCTGTCGAAAAGCTCACCTATACAACTCATATTATGAGTCCTGTTCAAAGTGGTTGTAGAAATACGAAAGAAAGAAATCGATTCCCACTTGTCTTTCTTGTCTAGTCCTCAGGATGCCCTCAGGATTCCATTTTCTACTGATCTTCCATCTTTTGGTCTTCTTTTGTTATGGCATGAACTATTTGTAAGGATAACTCATGCGGTGGTGAAAATACTAGCCCGTAACTAAGCTGGTAAAGATTTGGCTGCGTAGGACCCTCGGACATACAGACCTACGTATACTTCGATACTAATTGCCACTAATGGAGGTTATTTAAAGCTCTAATAAAAATACCGTTTTTCCTATACCTACAAGTTAATTTTAGACATTTAATTAATACATTCTCAAACACGAAATAGCGTTTTCGCACTAATCATACCGGTTTGACAGCACAATCACAAGCCTGTAAAAAATTAAATAAACGGAACTTAGATCGATATCTTAGTCTTATCACGTTAATATTCAAGGTTTGTATTTATGTAAATACTTTCCAACAAATTCCATTATATAACTGCGTAACAGGTAGCCACATAAAAGGCCAAATGCCAAAACTAAGCAAAAAGCCACTCAAAAGCACGTTAGTAATATGGTAAAATAATTTGAAAACCGCCTGCCAAAAACGTGACGAGCATTAAAAATGGCGTCCTCGAATCGTCGAACTCGTAATGAATACGAAATGAACTCCGCCGTATATTTTTTTTCGTCAAAATTTCAGTTCTTTACGAATGTTTGATCAATGCTTCCAATTGGGCTTATTCCGACAAAAGTACCAATAAATATTCAAAGGTTCCTCGGTAACGTACGTAACACAACCGAGGAACGGTTGTTATTTATTCCGAAGACTATTTAGGGACCCGTTTGCAAAAAAAAAAGATTTCGAAAGACTCAATTAGTGGTTCCAGGGGACCACTTCAGTATCAGTCGACTAAATACCTTAGTTGCAATGCATCTTATTTAAAATAGAATAATCGAACGGAAAACCCTGAAACAAACCATATTTTATTCATAAAATAATATATCGACTGACCTGCTAAATATCACATATATATTACAACGAGAAATATTTTTGTGCAGAAACGACTGCGAGATTGAAAAGCTATATCCGTTATTCGGTTGAGTGGAAGGCAGTCGGGTTCAATGAGATGTTACATAGATTCCGGAACTTTCAGGAATCGTGGAATAGTTTTGTATACAATGTCGAACGAACTGGACTGGACTGAACGTGAATTTAGTGCCTTATTTTCCTTTGTGTGTAAGCTTTCATCTCTGATTATTTGTTGATCAAGGTTCGTTTGGTTTTAGTGCTTTCCGTGGTCAAATATTTTATTGAGGGTTATAGTATCGACTGTTGTCGAAATTGGAAGGTTATTTATCGAAATTACTGTACGCCTGATTTGTGTCATCCAATTTTATGATTTTACTAGCTCTTCGCCCACGTCTTTGTCCGCGTGGATTTCAAATGTCGGCAACAGCACCATCTACCGGGTCCAATTAAAACTAAGAAAATTCCCGGTGATCCCGTATACGTATTATTACAGTATACAAAAAAAACTGTCAAACCGTTTAGGAGAAGAATTTCGAACACATGTATTACCTGAATTTAATATTGAAAGATATGGGGTCTTCGTGCGTATAACTTTAAAAGACGATCGATATCATTCTAATAATTTATCTCATAACCTATCCTAGTGTCTCCTTTAAACCAAAAGCATTTAGCTAAGTAAATTGCCTCTCTTTTCACATTCAAAACAAACAAACTAAGTAACACAATCTCTCGATTTCCAGGAAGGCTTGTCTAATTATAATTGATGGTCTCATCTGACCGTGTCCTTGACCCAGATGAGACGACTCACCAACGAACAGGCTTCTAAATTTAGTTCACGCATAATGAGAGACATAAAAAGACAATGGTCCCTAGGCAGCGCTTGTTAGGCAAAGCTTTTTTAGGACTGAACAAATAGGAGTTTTGTTTGACCTCGGAGAACTTAAATAAAAACCTCATTTGACTAGTTGCTTAGGTCCGGTCGGGCGTATGTGCTTGTTTTCGTATCTCGAAGGGGTCATGACTGCACAGATTTTGTTTTCAGTAGTTACTAGAGGACGTCACGCGGTTTCACCCGCGTAGTTCCCGTTCCCGTGGGAGTACGCGGATAAAATATAGCCTATGTTACACAGGGTGAATGTAGCTTTCTTATGAAAGAATTTTTGAAATCGGCGCAGTAGTTTTTGAGTTTATTTATTACAAACATACAAATCTTTCCTCTTTATAATATTAGTGTAGATGAAGGTCTTTGATATTTTTGAACCTTCTAAATGGAAAAAGGTTTGACTCAACACATTTAGACGACAAAAACCTGGCACTTCAGAACTTTCAGTCATTAAAGGAAGTCATTGATTGAATGTGGCAACGATATCATCGTTGAAATCTATAATCCTGGTTGGTTATTGCCGTTTTTCAGCTTGTAATAAAGAAATAAAACCGGCCAAGTGCGAGTCGGACTCGCGCACGAAGGGTTCCGTACCATTATCTATACATTAGACAAAACGGCAAAAAAATCACGTTTGTTGTATGGGAGCCCCCTAAATATTAATTTTATTCTGTTTTTAGTATTTGTTGTTATAGCGGCAACAGAAATACATCATCTGTGAAAATTTCAACTGTCTAGCTGTCACGGTTCATGAGATACAGCCTGGTGACAGACAGACGGACAGACAGCGAAGTCTTAGTAATAGGGTTCCGTTTTTACCCTTTGGGTACGGAACCCTAATAAAAGAAGAAGAAGACATGAAATTGAAATTTTCTATTGAAATAAAAAAATACTATAATATGGCTGCTACACACTATTAAATGCTGCGCCGATCCCAAAAAAAAATTGCGATAAGAGCAGGGAATAATGATGCCGTCTTTCAGCTTAATTAATTTATTAACCACAGCATGAACTATGTTCTAGGTCCAAGGAAAACGACTCAGTAGTTGTTGACGTAGTACAGTTACTGAACTTGATAAACTTGTCACCGTGACAAGCTACCAGACTTGTCAGTCCACTACAATAGTAGAACTTTCTCTCAGGAGGCTTTATGACTTGAGCAGCATATTAAGCAGCTACGTCTATGTTTTTTCGCTTCGCAAATGAGGATAAAAGGAATAGGAGAAAGTTGGCGTAAAAACTAGCTTCTACTACTTGCAGTTGGGCGTAAAAGAGTATTATTAAATTAACCGAAAATCTAAGATGCGTGGGGGTTCATTAATCCTAGTAAAAAATTGTATTAAATCTAAGTCTCGTAATGATATAGTCGATCTATCGGTTGAACATAGCATTGAATTGTCTTGTGTTGAGCTAGATAAGCATATAATAGTGTGCGTTTACAGACCCCCTAATTACCTGAACTATTCTATCTTTGAGTCAGTAATGGAAGATGCTTTGGCAAAACTTGTAACTGGTAATAAACCAATAATTATCTGTGGTGACTTTAATGTCAATATCATAGAGAATAATGTGAATAGCAGTAGATTCTTAAGTCTCTTTAAATCATTTAACTTGTCAAATGTGTTTTCAGAACCAACTCGAATTACGACAAATACTGCTACATGTATCGATAATGTTTTTTGTTGCTGCGATTACATAAATAAATCCATCGTAAATTACCTGCCTTCAGATCATAGTGGTCAGACGGTTACTTTCGCGTACAATAGACAATTACAAAGAATTCAGATACAAACTAGACAAATAACACCCAGCAATCTAGACAAATTTAATAATAATTTAATTAGCAAGTTAGGTATACCGGGTCATATTAGAAACAATGCAAATGTATTTTATGAAGAATTCTTTTCGGTAGTGCACACCGAATTTAATAATACTTTAAAAAAGAAATCTAGAACTATTGGCCCAAAGTTTATTTTCAGTGACTGGGCAACACAGGGTATTCGGAAAAGTAGGGAACGATTGTTTGAGCTGTACGGCCTTAAGCCTTACATCAACACTGAAGCTTTTAATAAATATGTTGCTACTTACTCGAAAATTTTTAAAAACACTTGCAAGGTAGCCAAATCCTTATTCATTAGCAACAAGATTAAATCAGCCGACAACAAAATAAAAACGGTTTGGAAAATCATCAACAGTGAAACAAATAGAAATAAAAAACAAGGCAATGACTTCACACTAGAGACATCGCGTGGCCTTGTGAGCTCCAACAATGAAGTTGCTCAAGAATTTGTAAATTTCTTTACCAGTATCCCACTTAAAACTACAGAAACCTTAAATTCCTCTCCCTTGCTCTCTATTGATTTATTGAAAGCGAACGTTTCAGCCTGTCCGAATGAATTTAAATTTCAGCATATAAACCCCATAACAGTCATAAAAGGTTTTAAGCAAATCAAGATCAAATTAACGGAAGATCTATGGGGTATGTCTATCAAAGCTTGTACCTCAATTATTGAGACTGTAGCGCCGTATTTAGCCTCAATATTTAATTTGTGCGTGGATCAAGGGGTCTTCCCGGATCTAATGAAATTCAGTAAGGTAATACCGCTTTTTAAATCCGGGGACAGTAAAGATACCAATAACTATAGGCCCGTATCCGTGTTGCCGGTTTTCAGCAAGGTGTTTGAAAAGATAATGCTCAATCAAATGCTTAACCATTTTAACACTAATAAAATATTACATGAGCAACAGTATGGTTTCACCAAAGGACGTTGTACAACTGACGCCGGTGTCACTTTATTAAAACACATATTTACTGCGTGGGAAGAGGCACAAGATGCCATAGGAATCTTTTGTGACCTTTCGAAGGCATTTGATTGCGTAAATCACGAAACCCTGATCTTGAAACTTCAGCATTACGATTTAGGTAAACTTGCGCTCAGTTTAATAAAATCGTATTTGAATGATAGACAGCAGCAGGTACAAATAAATGGAGTAAACTCAATGGGTTTAAAAGTAAAAATGGGTGTACCACAAGGTTCGATATTGGGTCCCTTCCTCTTTTTAGTATATATTAATGACCTACCCCATCTATTTAACAACCATCCGCATATGGTGTTGTTTGCTGACGATACTTCTTTAATATTTAAAATAAACAGACGTGCCACTAATCTTGATGACGTAAATAACGCCCTACTGCAGGTCCACGATTGGTTTACCGCTAATAATTTAGTACTAAATGGGAAAAAAACTAAATGCATTAGATTTGCTCTACCAAATGTCAAAAGTAGTGATTGTGACATAATATTGAATCAAGAGAAACTAGAATTTGTCGATAAAACGGTTTTCTTGGGAATCACGCTCGACTCAAGGTTACAATGGGGTCCTCATCTAACATCTCTTGCAGGACGGCTAAGCTCAGCAGCATATGCTGTTAGAAAAATCCGTCAATTTACTGATGTTGATACCGCGAGGCTGGTCTATTTTAGTTATTTTCATAGTATTATGTCATACGGTATTTTACTATGGGGACGGGCTGCAGACATCGAGTCTATATTTATTCTGCAGAAAAGAGCCATCAGAGCCATTTATGAATTACGTAGACGCGATTCTCTAAGAGATCTGTTTAAGGAAATTAATATCATGACAGTACCTTGTCAATACATCTATGAAAACATCATGTACGTTAGAAAAAATCGGCATTTATTCAGTAAGAGAGGGGACAGACACCACTATAACACTAGAAATAGGGACCAACTAGTTCAGCCAGGTTTCAGGCTTGCTAAAGTGGATTCATCTTTCATGGGGTACTGTTTGAAATGTTACAATAAAATACCTCCCCACATTCTTCAACTGAATGAGACGAAATTTAAATCTTGTATAAAACGCACACTATGTAGGCAAGCATATTATAAGTTGGGGGATTACATTGATGATAAAAATGCTTGGCTAAATGCTGGTCCTGCTCCACAACCATAGGTGGGGGGGAGGGGGGCAAACTAATTGTTTGTACTGGACGGGCATTATTTGAGTCCATCGACACGTAAAGAAGAAGATGAAGAATTGATTCCCATGTTAATGTATTGTGGAAGCTGCAGAAGATTGTAAAAATATACTTGCATTGTATAGATTCCAGTTCTTAGTATTATATAATTGCATAGCACATGTGTGAGTACTTTGTACTGTTCAGCCACCATTTACATTTATTTATCTTTCATTGACTTGAATATGCCTTGGTGACTGAGAGAATGTCATGCTCACTTAAATGTCTCGCTGATGGTGGCGGGTGTGTCGGGTCATTTAGTTCCCTTCAATATGGTTGAGTTGAATGGCGCCGGTACATGCGTCATGTCTGTGAACGGGCGCTGTCAGTTGGGACTGGTCATCTCTTAGCTGCCAAGGTTCATTTTAATTACTTTATTCATACATTTTTAATCTAATCTTTCACTCTGGATGCTCTTAGTGTGCACGTCTTTCTACATCGTTTTCACATTTATGTATAATCTCAAAATTAATGATGTAACCAAGATTTTGTAACAATATTTTGATTTTAAAAGAGTGTCCATGGAGTTTCTTGCCCATTCTTCTCCATAGAGATCTACGCTAGGGAATGGGCAACTACAGTACTTTCTCAAGTTATTATGCCTTGTGACTGGGACTGTAGCTTTGATTTTCTTTTTTGTATTTTTGACTTTCAAAAGTGCCGTAATGGTCTAATTGAAATAAATGCTTTGAGTTTGAGTTTGAGTTTGAGTTTGAGTTTGATACTAATCCTGATTGTTGCTTTGCTGGCTATTTCATGACACTGTTTAAGAGCCTATACTACCTCAAATTAGCAACTCTATTTGTGATGGTTCAAACTGCGTTTGAAATGCTGTTAGAATAAAGTTCTAATCAGCTTGCACTACAGAGTGGTTGTTACGTCAGTCACTGCGGGCCGATAGTGCGAAATGAGTAGTTTTTGCGATTTACAAAAAATCTATTGATTGGACTAAAAAAGTAAATAACATAGGACCTGCTTTTTAGTTAGTTCAGTTAGTATAAAAAGTTTCATGATCTAATTTGAAGTATTTTATGATTGCCAGCGGTTTATTGTTCAGTTTATTGGAGGTCGCATATATTTATGTATGCACTGGCCTGTGAGAATAATCGTATTCACATGTCTGTCACTGGTTTTAAATTAGCTTAGTTACGGTTTGTTGATGTTCTAATACAGTTGTAACTTGCGTGTAAAAATATTGTACCACGAACGAATATTATACTCTACCATCCCACTGCTGGTCTTGTCTTTATTCCAATAGGTTATGGGCCCAGGACCCAGAAGCACAAATGCTAGAGCATAATTAATAAGTTGAGTGGTTTAAATATTAATTGTGTGCTTGTGAAACTTACGAAATCTCAATTATGTCAGCTGAAGTTGGCATAAGTGGTATTAAGAAGCTGAAAAATTCGTCCGACTACCCAAACTGGAAATTCCTGGTGCGAAATTACTTGGAGAATAAAAACTGGTGGGGAGTAATTTCTACAGATGTAGTAAATGCTGATGTAGACCGGCAGGCACGAACGACAATATGCTTGTTGTTAGAACCAGAGTGCTTTACCCACGTCTACAATGCGAAGACTGCGAAAGAAGCCTGGAATAACTTACGGAAAGCGTATGAAGACAAAGGTTGGGGAAGACGTATACATATTCAGCGAGAGCTTTTCAACTGTAAGTTAGAAAATTTTGATTCTATGGAAAGCTACATATCCAAAATTACATTCCTGACACAACAATTGTCCGATATTGATGCTCAAATCCCTGATGATTGGATCATATCGATTTTGCTGGGTGGATTGACCGCTGAGTACAGCCCTCTCATTATGGCTGTAGATAATAGTGGACAAGAAATCACGTTAGAGCAGATTAAAATGAAATTGTTACAAGAAGGAAGTAGACAGAGTAAGTTGAACACAGAGAACGAAAAAGTTTTAGTTACACGTAAAGTGCAGAACGATGCAAGATCTAACACTAAAACTAATGATCGTAAGCAGAAGTTTATCTACAAGTGTTTTAAGTGCCACAAGCAAGGACACAAGGCGTCCGAATGCAAGGAGCGGATCAAAACCGCGAATATCTGCCTGAATACGAAAGGGGCGATAAACAAAGATAAGTGGTATTTAGACAGTGGGTGCTCAAATCATATGACCCATGATAAAAACAAATTGTTGTCTTACACACAAGTAAAGGGCAACATGAAGATCGCAGTAGCAAACGGAGAGAAGTTATTGGTGAAAGGACGAGGAAATGCTGAGCCACGAGTCGGCGAAAACGAAAAATTAATTTTAGAAAACGTTTTACATGTTCCTGATTTATCCATGAACCTAATTTCGGTAAGCGATTTGACTAAGAAGAATTATTGCATGAATTTTGACAAAGGAGGTTGCATGATTCAAAATAAAAATGGAATTGTTGCAAGATGTCAAGAGGTCGGCGGAATTTATGAGTTGACAGAAAATCAAAATAACGTCGTCAATGTGACATTGTCAAAACAAAATGAAAATATTTCGAACATTTGGCATAAAAGATTAGCTCATTTATCGCGTAATTATATGAACAAAATGAAAGTTTTAGTAAGCGGTATGGAATTTAAGAGTACCGATTTATGCGAGCCGTGTATTCCATGTATTGAAGGAAAGACATGCAAAAGTCCCTTTAAAAAGCAAGGTACGAGAGCAAACGAGGTCTTACAGTTGGTTTTTAGCGACGTTTGTGGACCAATCGAGGAGCCGTCGTTCGGTGGTTCGAGGTATGTTCTTCTATTTATCGACGATTATACTCGAAAGACTCATGTTTATTTTTTGAAGAACAAAAGTGAAACTTTCGATAAGTTCCGTGAATACAAGGCGGAAGTTGAGAATGAGACATGTAAATCTATTAAATGTCTGAGATCTGACAACGGCGCAGAGTTCTGTAATGGTAAATTTAAATCATTTTTGAAGTCTGCAGGCATAAAACACCAGACGACTGTACCGTACACGCCGGAACAAAATTCTGTCGCAGAAAGAGCGAATCGGACTATAATAGAAAAGGCAAGAACATTACTCTCAGAATCGAACCTGAGCAAAAAGTATTGGGCCGAGGCTGTAAATACTGTTGTTTACTTAAAGAACAGAAGTCCCACGAAAGCATTGAATAATGCGGTACCAGAGAAGCTTTGGACTGGAAAAGATGTGGATGTGAGTCATCTGAAAATCTTTGGTTGTTTGGCATATAGATTGATACCAAAACAAAAGAGACGCAAACTGGACATGAAGGCGGAACCGATGATTTTTATTGGATATCCAGATAATCAGAAGGGTTATCGTCTGATGAATCCTAAGACAGGTGAAGTGACGACTGCGAGAGATGTCAAATTTCTGGAAAACGTCTTTCTCCAAAAGGAAAACGGAGAAAAATCGGAAGTAATCATAAACCTGAATAAAGATTCTGTTCCTTCCAGTTTACCCAACGGGTCTACAAGCAGATCTGAACGCTTGGAGACAAACGATGATATGTATTGTGATACTGTAGACGAGAACATAGAAGTATCGGAGGAGATAGCACCTGAACCTGTAGTACCAGAGCAAGTACCTGATGACGTATTCACTGAAGAAGAAGTGAGACCTGAATCAGAAAGAAGGTATCCTGTAAGAGAACGCAGACAAGTCGATCGGTACGGATGCAATGTTATGTATGCCAAGGAGAGCAATCTTGATGGTGATCCATTGACTATTAATGAAGCTTTGGCGAGACCAGATGGTGATTTATGGCAAAAAGCGATAGATAATGAACTTATGTCACTAAAGGAGAACCAGACTTGGACGTTGGTGGATCTTCCAGCTGATAAGAAGCCTATCCAATGCAAATGGGTGTTCAAAATAAAGAAAGATAGCGATGGCAAGGTAACGAAGTACAAGGCTAGACTTGTAGCAAAAGGCTTCACTCAGGTATGTGGTGTAGATTATACTGAGACTTATTCTCCTGTAGTTAGAAGCTCTACTCTAAGATTGTTGTTCTCGCTAGCTGTTGAATACGGTTGGTTTATTGATCAGTGGGATGTCACGACTGCCTTTTTGTACGGCAAAATTAAAGAGGACATTTACATGCTCCAACCAAAAGGAGCAGTAGTCAAAGGTCAAGAAACCAAAGTATGCAAACTGCAGCGTTCTTTGTATGGATTGAAACAAGCTTCAAATGCTTGGTTCAAGGAATTAGATAAAGAAATGTTGAATTTAGGCTTTGTACAATCAAAAATAGAACCGTGTTTGTATCAAAAGCAGCTTAAAAACAATAAGAAGTTGATTGTCGTTATTTACGTAGATGACCTGTTTATTTTTGGAAATTGTGAACAAGAAAAGCAAAAATTAAAAACCAATTTGCTTGACAAGTTTAAAGTGAAAGATTTAGGGCCGGCTAGGCATGTTTTAGGCATGAGGCTGAGGAGAGACAAAGATGTTATTTGTCTAGATCAGCAACAGTTCATTTCGGACATTTTGAATGACTTTAACATGACAGACGCTAAGCCAGTTTTAACCCCAATGGAAGTCGGTATCAAATTAGAAAGATCGACAAATTCCCATAGTGATCTGCCGTATCAAAGCTTGATAGGGTGTCTAAACTATTTGGCCTGTAATACGCGACCAGACATAGCACATGCGGTAAGTGTACTTTCACAATTCAATTCGTGCTATGATGAAATACACTTTAAATGTGCGAAACGGGTTCTAAGGTATTTAAAAGGTACGTCTAACCTTTGTCTCATTTTTAGGAAGTCGGGAGATTTAGACTTACGGGGCTACGTTGATGCAGATTGGGGAGGGGCACTTGATAGAAAGTCTTTCACAGGATTAATTTTCAAGATAGGTAAAAATATAGTGTCATGGGAGAGTAGGAAGCAAGCGACAATATCCTTGTCTACCACAGAGGCAGAGTACGTAGGATTGAGTCAAGCTTCGAAGGAAGCTCTTTATTTACGTAGTTTACTGAACAGTTTGACATCTGTCGATAGTAAAGCGGTAGTAATTTACAATGACAATCAGTCGGCGCATAAAATCGCAGCTAACAAAATGATGCATAATAGGACAAAGCATATTGATATTAAGTATCATTTCATTCGTGAGTGTGTACTGGCAAACAAAATTGAAATAAGGTACATGTCAACTGATAAGATGATAGCGGACATTTTAACTAAAAGCGTTCACAGCCCGAAGCTTAGAGATTTTTTAAAGGATTTATCCCTGTCAAATTATTCTATTAAGGGGGCGATGAGTAGTTAAATGTTTTGATGTTTTAGGTTTTGTAGAAGTGCTTTGTGTAATAGATAATTTAGATTTTATTATGCATACTTTATTTTGTTAGATTTCTTCTGTTTTTGTGTTATACTTTTGGATACAGCGTAGTACAGTCGAACACAGAAGTGTTAGTGATTTATTTAGTTTTATGTACCGAGTATTGACAAGTACAGAAGTAATCATACGCATGTGTAATAGATTAAGGGGGCGTATTGGAGGTCGCATATATTTATGTATGCACTGGCCTGTGAGAATAATCGTATTCACATGTCTGTCACTGGTTTTAAATTAGCTTAGTTACGGTTTGTTGATGTTCTAATACAGTTGTAACTTGCGTGTAAAAATATTGTACCACGAACGAATATTATACTCTACCATCCCACTGCTGGTCTTGTCTTTATTCCAATACAGTTTAGAGGTAACTTTGGGGTCGTGTTTTCGCTAAACATAAGACTTAGCATTAATCCTCAACTTTACCATATATTTATTTCAAAATTAATGCTGCAGTATTTTAGGCGTAACGGAGTATCAGGCTAAGCCATTTGAGGTAGCTTGACTGCTTTAATCCATTTCTTAAATATCTAATTTAGATTTTCCAACATGATTTCCTTTCAATTATTTCCCTGTCCGGAATGTCAGTGAGGATTAGCGAACTTTCGCTTGAAGCAATGATTTCTTTAACTTAGTTTTGGGAAAATTATTACGATCTAATTCGGGTGTTCAAAAAGTTTTGACGTTCCCTGAGAATTGAGAGGTCCTGTCTTGAATTACTTTGGAATTTGATTATGAAACTCTCTAGAAAAGGCCGAGCTTCCACGACGTTACTCAAAACACTAATGAGGAGCCAGAATCATCATCATATTTTTTCTGCCCTAATTCAGTAAGAGTCGGCGCAGCATGTCATATTCTTTCTCACTTCATTCATAGTATCCAGAATCTCACATAATTGGCTAGTTTCCACCATCAATAATTTGCAAATCTATTTAGTCCGTCAGTTAGAGTATTGGAAAATAATGGACACGTATTTTTTGTTTTTGTAAATCAATGAATATTGACAAAGATAAACCCATCAAAACTCGTGGAGGTTCGTGACGTCAGAACGCACTAAAAATTATAACACGGCGTGATGTATTGAGAATTTTAAAAGCGTCGTATCTTCGTCAGTTTTGGTTTACGTAACAAAAGAAAAAAATCATGACATATATTTTTTAATAATCTAATTGACGGACTAATTACATTTTTTCGGGACACAAGCCTATTTCAAAAGCGGCTTGTGCTCTGTAATATTTTCAGTGATGGCTAGTCTGCTCTGGGATTAGCCTTCATGACCGGAACCGGAAATGGTCAGATGGGTTTCGATTTATTGATTACTAGCTACTCGCCCCGGCTTCGCACGGCGATACCTATCGGGTCAAAAATATCCTATCTTTCAAGTTGCATCAAACTGCACACGGTGTGCAAATTTGATTAAAATCGGTTAAGTAGTTTAGGAGTCCATCGCGGACAAACAACGTGACACGTAATTTATATATATATATATTAAGATTTAATTTGATTAGTGTTTGTTTATGTTTTCTTTATCAACGCCTTCAATTCACAATAACAAAAAAATAAACATGCACACCGCATTGTCATGAAAAACAAACCTAGTTTCTCCATAAGTGAAGTGTTTGGTGTCATTCAATGGTATGCAGAGTATTGACATTTGTTATAGAAACTGTATAGCTTGTGTTGTAAGTATGACCGTTCCACATTCATTGTCCCGACGACACACAATCAGTGTTGATCTGCTGAACTCACGACTACTAGTGTTGCGACGTAGCTCGGTCGCGGTCGTTATGAATTCAGAAATATCGATATTATTTTATTTTAATCATCTACAATTCTACATTATCTACACTAATATTATAAAGAGGAACGATTTGTATTTTTGTGTCTATGTTTGTCTATACTAATATTATAAAGAGGAAAACTTTGTTTGTTTGTTTGTTTGTTTGTTTGTAATGAATAGGCTCAAAAACTACTGGACCGATTTAAAAAAATCTTTCACCATTCGAAAGCTACATTATCCACGAGTAACATAGGCTATATTTTATCCCCGTACTCCCACGGGAACGGGAACTACGCGGGTGAAACCGCGGGACGTCCGCTAGTAATTAATAAACTCTAAAACTACTGCGCCAATTACAAAAATTCTTTCACCATTAGAAAGCTACATTCACCCTGAGTAACATAGGCTATTTATATTTTATCCCCGTACTCCCACGGGAACGGGAACTACGCGGGTGAAGAAACCGTGTGACGTCCGCTAGTAGGTAATAAACGTATCTGTCATAGTATGGGGCATGTGATGAGGAGGGACAAATCGCATGTGACTAAAAGAGTGATGAATATAAATGTTGACGATGGAGAAGGAGAGGAAGATCTAGGAAACGATGGATGGATTGTGTGAGGAATGATATGAAGGAAAAAGGAGTAAATGATGCGTGACGGTTGACAGGGGAGAGTGGAAGAAAAAACAGTGAGGTGCCGACTTCAAATAACATGGAACAAGGGCAATAAGATGATGATGAATAAACATATCGATGTTTCTGGACTGGACTAAATTACTTTTATGTACCTATTTGAGTTTAGAATGAGGGATTTTCTTTTTAGCTCTTCCCTAGTCGCTGGATAGATGGCGCTAGGAGTTAGTATGATAATGCAAGGAACGGGACCTAAAAAAACTGATTTTAACAAAGCGCGAGAAAACTAGGTTACATTCGGAGGGTTAAGCAAATGAAAGTGTCAGTCAACGAGAGTATGTGACGTGACACAGTGTTTTTTTTTCCAAGCGTTTGGCTTTGGCACCATCATAGTAAGCTCAACGCCATCTATCGTAGTAGTAGTTCTTTGGAAACTAAGTTTTTTTTTAATACCTTAAAAAAGAAAACCTCTCATTGGCTAAAGTTCTGTCGGTCCGTTATTTACCACTATGTATTCGCTTACCATTGAAGGCCTTTCGCCAAAAGACTTGCTTTATCTCATTTTTTTCCTCTGTTTGATTAGAAGTTTTTTTCGAACTGGCTTATTTAATTCTTTCCTTTTTCTATTCGGTAACCCTACTTAGTGATCTAAGTTTACTACTGATGGAATAGCATAAACAAAAAGGTTACTGGTAGAAAATGCCTATGGCTTTAAGTCCACCTCTGTACTCTGTGCTTGAAGTGTTAAATAAACAGTCACTACGTTCCCAGTTCTGGAACATGCCCAATATGCCCATGTCCATGTGTCATGTCATAATGTTCGATTAATCGATGTAACTAAGGCCCGTCACTACCACACGCTCGACCTACTACACAACAACATAATATGTGTGACGAACCGTTATTTTGCATAAATATAACAACGATTACATTGTTCTTTGGGCTAACCACCGGAACCCCCTTTCTAGAAATTATAGAAAAGTAATGTCAAGCAGGTAATAATGGCGAAGTTTTGCCATTTGTGCACTTGTATTATACGTGGTTACATATTGTGCTACAGAATATTCATTGCGTCATTTGAATGAGAGGTTTACCTTTTGAGGTTTAAAAAAAAAACTTAGTTTCCAAGAACTCTATAGATGGCGTTGAACTTACTATGATAGTTGGTGCCAAAGCCAAAACGCTTGAAAATAAAAACATTGTGTCACGTCACATACTCTCGTTGACTGACACTTTCATTTGCTTAACCTTCCGAATATAACCTATATTTCTCGCGCTTTGTTAAAATTAGTTTTTTTAGGATCCGTTCCTTGCATTATCATACTTACTCCTAGCGCCATCTATCCAGCGACTAGGGAAGAGCTAAAAAGAAAATCCCTCATTGTGAGAGAGTCAAAGGAATTCAGTTGTCTTACTGTTGTACCTACACCTAATATAGCATTATAATCAATCAGCCTATAATGCATCCTCTCAGTGAGAAAGTGGGTCGTAATAGTTATTTATGCAACTGTTGTATAATGAGGGGTATTAAAACACGAATGTGGGTTTATCACACGAGGCGAAGCCGAGTGTGATAATAGTATCACATGAGTGTTTTAATACCTAATTATGTACAGTTGCATACAAGACTTTATCTACATCCATGAAATGAATCCTCCATAAAAGGTTCTGAAACCTTTTGTAGTGTTGTAAGAAGTCTATGTAAATTCATGGAAAGTTTAATTGCTGAGTATTTACTACAAAGAAACCATGTATAGGTAATAATATAATTATTTACATGTTGGATTGTACTATTATTAAAATGCACAAAGCTTGTATCACTCATTTCTGTAAACAACAATAGTTATTTATGCAACTGTTGTATAATGAGGGGTATTAAAACACGAATGTGGGTTTATCACACGAGGCGAAGCCGAGTGTGATAATAGTATCACATGAGTGTTTTAATACCTAATTATGTACAGTTGCATACAAGACTTTATCTACATCCATGATATGAATCCTCCATAAAAGGTTCTGAAACCATAGGGTGTTGCAGTATTCTAAGAAGTCTATGTAAATTCATGGAAAGTTTAATTGCTTGTATTTAATACAAACAAACCGTGTATATGTAGTAATATAATTATTTACATTTTGGATTGTTCAATTATCAAAATTCACAAAGCTTGTGTCACTCATTTTTGTAAACAACAAAGTACCTAATGCAATACTAATATCCAAATGTCGAACAAAAATGGCGGGATACGACGTGAATTCGAATTAACCTATAATTCTTTTTTTTAATTACGGCGCTGTGGTAGTGAATCGCACGTGCTAGACGTTCGATTCACTACCACATTCGATGTTCTTTTTTTAAAACGAGTTGCATAATGAAATTCAGTACAACATTATAACACCCGTTTGGGTGTTATAATGGTTATTATGACACTGGCTGTTTTAATGTTGGCCATAAGCTAACTGTTTCAGATACCTTTATAGAGGTTTTATAGCATGGGTGTAGATAAAGTACATAATGCAATACTAATATCCAAATATCGAACAAAAATGGCGGGAGACGACGTGAATTCGAATTAACTTAAGTTTTTTTTAAATTACGGCGCTGTGGTAGTGAATCGCACGTGCTAGACAATGTTCTTTTTTTAAAACGAGTTGCATAATGAAATTCAGTACAACATTATAACACCCGTTTGAGTGTTATAATGGTTATTATGACACTGGCTGTTTTAAGGCCGTCTACGCCAAACAAAGTAGGTATTTAACGCTACCACCCTTTACGCGAAACGAGCCATGCACACGCGTCGCCGACTTGAACCCAAAGCTGAGCGAAGTGTCACAGTATAGGTAAGCGTGTCGTGTAGGCAGTAGGTCAACTTATTTTATTAAATTGTCAGCTTGATTTATTATAATAGGTAGTAATTGCGAAAACCTAACATTTAAATGTAATAAATTAATTTGAATAGATATTGTAAATACAAATTGCTGCAAGTCGTAATTTATTCAATTATTTGTGTACCAGACGGGTGGACTCGTGTTTGGAAATTCAAAAATTATAACGGAACCAAATCTGAGCCACTAACCGCCCTGTACCGAAAGTTCCGGGTGTAAACGTTAGCTTCGTGGAACGGAGAGGTGGGTTTGGAAAATACTGCACTATTATTGTAGATGGAGAAGAAATGAAACACTATTTGACTATGGTAAGACACTACAAGCAGACAATACTGGAAAAACTGAGCTGAAACTATAATCGGAAAGAACTGTTAACTATTCGGATATCGAAACGAAACTGACTGCTTGAATATCGTAAACAAAACTGACTGTTCCAATGTCGAAAACAAAACTTACTATGCGGTGCCTGCGCTGTGCTTTCATAGTATTAGCAGACACACAAAAAATATTCGCGAATATAGCGGTGTGTAGTATTTGTTCGCTAGACAATCTTTTAATTCATACAAAAAGCATGAACAAAAAACATTAACAAAAAAATACAAAGGAAACTATAAGCAAAAGGATAATAAATAACTCGAATGGAAGAAGGAAGTAGGTACTTTACGCTCTCGGCGTACGGTCGAAATTAAATTAACATTTCTCGATGTTTTTTATAAGTAGTTTGCGTACGCGCACCTGTGACGAGACTATTCTCGAGGGAATTTGTACCTACTTACTTTTAAAACTAATAATAACAGAAAGTACTCGACAATGAATCACAAACACGGCAATAGCGTACTTTCTCGAACGTTCTTTCTATAGACTATATAAAAACACTGTTTTAGACACTTGTCGCGAACAATTTGACTAGGTTTCTTACATTGTTTTTATCTCACGAAGAGACACATGCTTTATTTGTTGTATGTGTCACCGTAAAATTGTAAATACCGTTAGATTATAATCTATCTCGTAAGATTGTAAACTCGTTCGTTGAGGAATTCCCTCGACTGTCTATGGTCTCCATCATCAGACCAATGGCACTTACAACCCATATGGGTGCAAAGTTCTCATCAATAGAAATGAATTAAATCCAAACACAAGGTAGCTACTGTAAAACGTTGAGGAGTTCCTTTGACTGTCCTTCGTCTTTATCATCAGACCCCTAAAGATGACCACAACCCATTTAGGTGTAAAGTTCTCATCAATACAAATTAATCAAGCCCAAACACCAGGTAATTATTGTGAATCATTGAGGAGTGCCCTCGACTGTCTTCGGGTCCATCATCAGATCGAGTCCAGACTTTCTTTAAATAGTAGTGCTCTAAAATACTCAATGAACAAAAAAACAAACGCACTAGTCGCACTACGATGTTCAAAGGTTCCCCTCGATTTCTCTGAGATGCCATCATCAGATCCCAGTTTCATGGTCATGGTACTACTCTTGGAATATCTTCTTTCCAACAAAAAAAGAATCATCTAAATCGGTTCATAAACGACGAAGTTATCCTACGGTCAAATTGTGAAACCTCCTCCTTTTTTTAAGTCGGTTAAAAAAGACTGTACTGTTATAATTACACTACGTTCTTTAAATAAATCGTTCGATAAATCGACGGGACAGCCGTGCGCCAGCAAAAGGGACATAGGTCCTACCTCGTCAAGGCCTGGCGGGCGACTGAATCCACGTGCGCAAGCCGTTTTCTTATATAATAATTTATTATTAAAAGGATTAAATTGTTTTGAAAAATTTAACCACAAATAATTGTTCTATATGTTATTAACTTTGCTTAGATATTTTTTTTGGAAGTAAAACTTTCATATTCTCCAAGTAAAATAAGAAAAACATAAAAAAATATTCGAATTAGGCTCCTGTTCGGATTTTTTTTTCATCGAGTGAAGTTTTTGATATCATGTTTTGAACCACAAATTATCTTAGTAAATATAGTCAACTATAATATCTATTTTTTTTGGCTTTAAAAAATCACTATTTCTTTGTTTACTATTGAATCAAAGTTATGTGAAATTGGGAAAATTGGGACTACCTGCCCTTAATGTTGGCCATAAGCTAACTGTTTCAGATACTTTTATAGAGGATTTATAGCATGGGTGTAGATAAATGTCGTAATCCACCACCTGGTGGACCCAGTGCGAGTTGGTAGAAGTCACCAGTCTTAGTAATTGGTTTTACACGATGTTTTCCCGGACAGTTTTGTCAGCTTCAGTGATGAAACAATTCTTCAGAGAAAAGCGCCTCCGTGGTTTCTAACCCCTATAACATCACGCCTGTAATCTCTAAAAGGTTAGACAGAGGTGTACCTTTTTTTTTTTTTTTTTTCGGATGGGTAATCATCAAATGACTCCCCGCTCTGGGCGGAGCAGGAGGGAGTGTCACACTTTTACTGACTAAAACCAATCCATGTTCCTTCATCGCCCTTTGTGTTCCGGGGCCACGGTATCTCTTTCGAACAGTCCCGCAACCCCGGCAACAGAGGTGTACCTTATAGTACACCCACATTTCGACAGTCTACTCTATAACTTGTCAGGAGGTCGGATTTACCACAGGGCCAGAACTGCTCACTACACATAGCATTAAACATTTTTTTTTCGTTTTTACCCATAGTAGCGTCTTTACTTACTGAACACGACTACAGCCTAACATCCCTTCAAAGTCCGAAGTGAATATGAAAGGGAACACAATATTATCTAAACTTACCCCATTATGTATTGTTTCAGGGGGCGGTCTGAACAGCGGCGTAGTCCTTCAGCGATTTCCTGAGATCAATTGGGAAGACACACCCTTCCACGACGGAATAGGATGGGTATGTAAACATTTGATTTATTCCTTTACTAACATGCGCAAGGAATCAGCCTCATCCACTGATGATAGAGAACAGGAGGATAATACTGTCTCCAGAGGGTAAAGGTTTTCCAAAATTCGTCATCTGAGAGGGTGTAAATGACAGAAACCGTTGTACGGACTAGCAGCGGACACCTCACACTGACAGACACTTCAGTATTTATCAAGATCAGGTGTCCGGAGCCGCGTCCGCAATTTGTCTGCATCGATGACCAAGCCTTGATAATCTTGGAAAGAAATTAGGCGCAGGTCTACCTGTCCTAGGTTTTCTTATAATTTTAGCATAAATTTCTTGTCTAAACGAAATCCAATGAAATAAAAACTAACCTACCTACTTTTTCATGTGTATGATTAAAGTTTGGATTCCTTACTTTCGTAAATTAAATCCAATCAAATAAAACAATCGAATTTCCAATCAAATAATTGCCATCATTGAATGCGCCGTTAAACTCGGAAAAAGTGTGAAAGCAATTAGTGACAAAGAAATAATCGACATTGTGAATTGTGTTATCATAGACTAAACACTTGACAGCTTGAATATGTAATCACCTCAACCAACTTATCTATTCAGGCGGGAAAACACAGAACTAAAATAAATACGATAATATTAGTAGGGAATTTTTAAAAAGTTACAAAAGCGTTCCTGTACCACCTATCACTAAAATGTTTAACAACTGCCTGCAAAAGAGTGTTCCCTGATTCTCTGAAGAAGGCAATGATTTGCCCCATTAATAGGAGTGGTGACAGAAATCGTATCAATAATTGTTGGGCAACATCCATTTTGCCGGCTCTATCGAAGATACTTGAAACAATAATTAACCAAAGATTGGTTGATTATTTAGAAAAAAACAATTGCTTTCATCCAATCAGTACGGTTTTCGTTGGGGTAATTCGACTGAGCAACTTGTTATAAACTGACAAATTACATAAGCTCAAATCTAAGAAAAAATGTATCACTGTCTTTCTCGACTTTGCAAAGGCCTTCAGATTTTCAGATGTTACATTCTTTTGCATAGTGAAAAATATAGCCTAAAAGTTATTGGTAAAATTCTGTGACATTTCTTGAATAAATAATAAAATATTATTTATTTATATTATTATTTATTTATTTATATTATTATTTATTTATTTATATTATTATTATTATTAATTTATTTATATTATTATTAATGTATTTATATTATTATTTATTTATTTATATTATTATTATTATTTATTTATTTATATTATTATTTATTTATTTATATTATTATTATTATTTATTTATTAATATTAATATTTATTAAATGTACCAAGTTTGACATCATCATCATTCTCTTGCCCTTATCGTAATTCATTTGTGGTCGGCGCAGCAAGTCTTCTTCTTCCACACTTCTCTATTACTCGTCATCTCATCAGACACCTCCTTTCTAGCCATATTCATACTTAACACAGTCCTATCCATCGTTTCTTTAGTCTTTTCTACTATTACATTCATACTCAAAAATTTCCTCATTACATTTCCACCAAGTTTGACATATCGATGCATATTTTCTTGACAAACAGCGCCACCTCGAAACTGCAAACCTAATGTGGTCGTACTATATTAGAGTAGACAGTGATTATATCACGCTATTGTTTGTCGACGCTTGTCAACAACTCATTAATTATGCGGCACGTCTGTTGCTGTGCAAAGGGGAGCTTGTGTACAAACAAGTTAAACAGCGTGTTTAGTGTTTACCCCAAAGGGCGGATACGGGTAGAGTATTATGTGCTAACATTTTGTCAGTGATGTTTACAAGTCTCATGAGCCTATTTTATTTTAAGGTGGAATCGCCAGAGTCGCACGCGAAATTCAATTTTTCTTCCGTTATTTGCAATTTGCCGGTCAGTGTTAGGTTGTATGTTGATTAAAATATGATTTTTGTATGGGCTACTCTGGCGCTTCCACCTTAAGATATAGCTGAGTAGAAGATTTGTGCGTAATTAATGTAGATCCAGTGCCCGATTTATTAACCTTGCCTGTTCCAAAGGGCTTGCTCTTTTGATAAGATTAGGACATCTTATCAAAATTGTCAATTTATACCTCTCAGGCTGCAACGTTACGTCACCCACATATGACTCTAGGCTCTAAAATATAGAGCGAACGATTGATTAGTGATTTTATTCAGGTGCCATATTCATGAACCTTGTCTGTATCGAAGGAGCGACTTGCCTTTGAAGACTAGCTTTTAGGACATACTATCAAAGTTAATACCCGAAGAGATGGGCAGGCTGACTGAAATGTTATCGATCCATGTGGTTAGTCCACGTCGCTGTCCACACTGATCACATTATATCAGTAATACTGCAATTGGTAAAAGAAAAAAGTGAGCCGTCGGGAGACGCCTGGCAGATGTGAAACATCGAAGTTAATTATTACACGCTTTTATTAGCTTCACTTGTATGTTTGTTTGTTTGTGTGTTTGTATGTTTGTAACCGACTTCTTAGGGCGCGATTTTGACCCACTTTAAACGGCCAGATTTCATTCAAATTTTGCACACCCGTCAAAGTCCGATGACAATTCAGGTTTTTTAGAATTCAACCCCTTAAGAGGGGAAATGGGGTGACAAAGTCTGAAAATCAACATGGTTATTGTTTGTATGGTGTATCGGGTCGAGCGGGTGTATTACAAAAACAACGCGATATTAAGATTTAATGTGTAACTGAAATACCATCATCCCCTGTTGGGGTGCGATGGGGTTGAAAATTTGAAATGTCTAAAAATCAATATGGGTGTCAATTCCGAGATTATCAGGGGTGCTGATTACGAATATGGCATTTATTTTGAGATCCAGAAGATTTAGATGATTTAGATAAGATGGCGGATTCGACTTCTATACAGGGTTATTATGATGATTGTGATAGTGATGGTGATAGTGATTGTGGTAGTGATAGTGATGGTGATTGTGACAGTGATTGTGATTATGATAGTGATGACGATTGTGATAAAGATGGTGATTGTGATGATTATGAAATTTGGCTCATAGATAGTTTTTTACTTGGATTAACATGTAGGATACTATTTATCTCTCTAATATGAATAAATATGATCCCGTGGGACAGTTACCAAACTTCACGTGGGCGAAGCCGCGGGCAACAGCTAGTATTATTGATATAACGGTAACCGTGATTTACAAAAAAGCTTATATACATCAAAACAAAATATTCAGGACAGAAAACTCAATTTTTTATTTTGCGGAATAACATTTAGTAATTAGCGTAGACTAGTCTACAGTCGATAAAGTCATAAAGAAAGAAAGAAAGAAAAAATGTTTATTTGACGTCAGCTAATAAAGCACATACACAACAATATAAAAGATACAAAATAAGGAGGAAAACATAATATTTGCTGTGTGCCTCACGGCTGCGCCAAAAAGGTCCATTTCAGCATTCATGCCAGACAGGTGATACTGTCTGACGCTGGTCATCAACTTTAAATAAGATAAACCTTTCGAAGAGGGAACCTGAGAAACAGCTACCTCATCTAAAGAAGGCAGCAGGCGCACGATTTCCCCACTTCCCAGATAAGTTACTGACTTAATAAATTATAGTTTAAATAACAGTTTTAAAAATTAAAAAAAAAACACGCTTTTATAAATAAACCAAACTAAAAAGTAGAAAATAAATAATAGTTTAAAAAAAAAACTAAAAAACACGCTTTATATAGAAAACCAAACTAAAAAATAGAAAATAAATTTTAATAAATTTGAATTAACAAATATAAATGAATAATAATGTTAATAAGAAAAAAATGTTTTATTAAAAAAAAAGCGTGGGGTGCTTTTTAAGATATTATCGAAATGATAATTCTTCTTCTCATATCTGTCAATGAAATATTTATAACTATTGACACCATGCACCCCACGCTTTTTTTTAAATAAAACGTTTTTTTCTGATTAACATTATTATTCATTTATATTTGTTAATTCAAATTTATTAAAATTTATTTTCTATTTTTTAGTTTGGTTTTCTATATTAAGCGTGTTTTTTAGTTTTTTTTTTTAACTATTATTTATTTCTACTTACAAATAATATGCTTAAAAAAAACTCAATATAAAAAACTAACAGTTACTGTTTAAGTCTGTTTATTTCTATCTTTTTTGTAAGTAACGACAACGTTTTGTGTGCATGCAGAGTTTACCTGTAAGTGATACACTTTATTTTGATTTTTTACTTCTGTTTTATTTCCTTGTATTAGTGTAAACAATAGCTGGTGAACCAAATAGATAAATAAATAAATAATAAACACATATAATAAAAGAAAATAAAAAGAAAAGGACTCAATTCACAAAAAGAAAATCCTTATGCTGGGATTGAACTCGAAGTCACGAGATTGTAACCCAGCGCTGTGCCCCAAGACCAGCTGGCTTGTTGTAAACCGTGGCGAATATGTAGATCATATGCTGCTTCAACAGGTCGGTAATGTTCGGGATTTTTCGGGCCTGGTTGACAACTTGAGAGTTGGCGACGCGTCGCCACGCCATTTTTTGGTTTTACTCGCGCCTATAGATTTCACATAAAAATATCGCACCCTCGTGTAGCGGTACCACGCTAGCCTACCGCGCTAGGCTTTGCTCCTGTTAGAAGACTTTCGTCCAACAGCAAGACCGTTTATTATGTACCCAAACCATACATACACATAATACCTTCCCAACAAACCAATACTTCACGAATCATGATTGTTTTCAACGCGCAAGTCTTATCAACACAACACATCATGAATTATTGAACACGTATCTAGCTTCAGTTTTAGATAGTTGTTTAGATTTTTCACATAGCCAGCTGCTAACTGACCGTGTCTGCAGGTCTGTGAGAAAAAGTTGTCTGGCTCGTGACAGCATTTTTGTGGACTGAAATTCTTGTGTTGTTATAAGTAATGGTGTCTTTTCAAATGGGTATTAAGTTTTCTTTAACTAATCCGTTATTCCGAATTTTTTTGGGGGTCAACGCAAAATGTTGTCAAAAGGCTCCACCTCTCATTGAGCCGTCATGTTCACCCCTTTTCTAACCAAATCTTCTTTTATACAATCCATAAAAAAATCTCATATAGGTAGTTTCTGTAGTTTTTTTCTACTCCTGTTAGCCATACATAACATCACGCCTGTAATCCCCGAAGGGTTAGGCAGAGGTGTATCTAATAGTACACCCATATTTCGCCAGTTATGTTTAAGTCCCATTTAATAAGGGCGAGCCTATTGCCATCAACCAGGCAGAAATCCTGAATCCGCGGCTGCTACTGAGAGATTCCTGATAGAAACCTAATAACACCTTGCCCGAACCGAGAATCGAACCCAGGACCTTAAGCTCAGCAGTCGCACTTGCAACCACTAGAACAACCACAAAAAGTCGTAATCCATCACTGTCCGCACTACCGCACCGCCATATTTAAATCAAGTCTCATATCTTGATTTAAAGGAAATGAAGGCTGAAATATCAATAGCGCATGTTGGTTGGCTTTTTAAGTTTCCGCGGGAAATTAAAAAGACAATAATATTGTCCGTGAGTCTTAAAACAAGTTGTTCTTTCCAATATGTCTATAACATGCAATTTCCCTTTCAATTTGATAAAAAAAATATTGGCCAGACGCTAGGTACCAGCGGTGACTACCCGCGATGCGCTGGTGGATGTAAGGTATGTAACACCAGTATAAGATGGCATCTTTTTAATGTGAAACATCTATAGGCGCGGGTAAAACAAAAAAAAAAAAACAAATGAAAAATTCGTGGCGAGCGGTGATCGAACCCGGCCTGAACAATCCCGAACATTACCGACCTGTTGAAGCAGCATAAGATCTACATATTCGCCACGATTTACAACAAGCCAGCTGGTCTCGGGGCACAGAGCGCTGGGTCACAATCTTAATCTTATAAATACAAGATAAAAATCGTTTAGAACTCTAGCTAGACTGACAACGATGACGACACGGTTGCGCAGTGGTTGAGGGATTGGCTCCTGCGCTGCATGTCGCGGGTTGGATTCCCATGAAGAGCAACGTTTAAAAAAAAAAATGTTGCACCTGTTTTTATTTAAACACTTCATTTACGTTATCATCACGTAGCAATAACATTCAAGGACGTTTCCTATAGTGCATTACAAAAGCAAGTTATTAGTACTTGAGATTAGCGTTTGTACGAACAATAGGTTTCCTTGTTACTTCACCGAGTGGAGAATTCCTTGTGGGAATTTATGTACGGTCGAACAAGCTATTTGGTTTACCTACATTTTACTATGTAAGTAATTTGTTGGTGATTGAGTATCGCGTATTGCCAACGACGCTTTTGAAGTTCCCTATTCAGAAACAGGCTAAAAGATGTAAATTGAGAGAGGTCAGGTACTCACGGGATGCTGGGAGCCAGGAGATCACCACATTGTATCACTAGCAGTCGTATTTCACGATATTTTTGGTGTTTTTTCACCGCGCGCGCGGATTTGTGCCGGCCGGCCGGACACGTTGGTTGAGTTCGAAACTGGTTAATTCGTCTTCACGCCGTCAGGTGGCGGGAGCGATGTGTTGTCCTTGTCACACTCAGCCATGGGCGAGTGCGAGTGGCGGCGAATTCAAAATGGTTAGGAAAAGGAAGGACTAGGGAATGCATCCCAAAGCCTGTTCATATCCCCCCACTTGAAATCAACCAGGGATTTCATAAGATAAGATAGATTAAGTTCGAGACTTAGGCACGGCCTATGCAGATTCATTTGTCATCATGCTGATAAGATTCTAAGTTTAAAGTTAAGCTAATAAGAACAAAATAAGTTTAAGGTAATACATAATTTTGATACATAATATATACTAGATACTTGTACATGTTTAAATGTTAGAAGTGCGTTAAATTATATAGAAATATATGTGGATAAATTAATTATTTTGTTCAATTGGGAGAGGACAAATTTTGACAGCAGGTCTTACAAGTAAGCCTTTACATGTTTTCACTGTCACAACTCGAGTAATGTCATCTTTACCCGGATGGAGCTGTATAACGCGACCCAACCTCCATTCGTTAGCAGGTAAGTTGGGTTCATGAATGGTTACAAGATCGTTCAGTTTTGGCTGACGGTTGCCGTGTTTAAACCATTTCATTCGCTGTTGTAAGGTATGCAAATAGTCCCTTTGCCAAGTGCGCCAAAAGCTCTGTGATAGGCGCTGTAATAGCTGCCAACGAGTACGTAATGTCTCGTTTTCAGCATACCTCGGTTCAGGCAGAGATACTAAAGGTCGACCGATGAGGAAGTGACCAGCTGTAAGAGCGTCAACCTCGCCGGGATCGGAAGATAGTTCCACTAAGGGTCTAGAGTTTAACATGTCTTCCACCTTCGTTAAGATAGTATAAAATTCTTCAAAAGTAAGAATTTGGGATCCGATAATACGTTTGAGATGGTATTTTGTCGATTTTATACCACTCTCGAAAATGCCTCCGAAGTGAGGACCGGAAGGAGGATTGAGCTTCCACGTGATACCTCGAGAAGCGAGGTGACTGGAAATACTATCGCTATCGCGGTTGAGCATTTCGCTAACTTCCGACAAGTAACGTCTGGCACCCACGAAGTTAGTACCGCCATCTGTGACTATGGAGTGACAAAGTCCTCTCCGCGATACAAAACGATCTAAGGCCGCTATGAATGCTTCAGATGTAAGCTCAGTAACCAGCTCAAGATGAACGGCCTTGGTCGCGTGGCAGACTATGAGGCAAAGATATGCTTTGTAAGTTTTAGCGTTACGACGTCTACTTTCTTTTATCATAAAAGGACCTCCGAAGTCGATGCCGATTGTTTGAAAACAATGACCCGGTTGTAGTCGGGAAGATGGAAGATCCCCTTGTAAAGGTTGAAGTGGAATAGGTTTGATTTTAAAACAGGTCACGCATCTTGATATCCGTGATCTGATAAGATTTCTAATGCCGAGTATCCAAAATCGACGCATAATTAAAGATTGAAGTAGGCGAGGCCCACAATGAAGGTAAGTTGTATGATAGTGGTCAATAAGAAGAGTACTCAGTCGTGAAATCTTAGGTAAGAGGTATGGCTGTTTGACGCGACCTGGTAATGACGCGTGCTTGAGACGTCCCCCCACTCGCAAGATTCCGCGAGTGTCAAGAAAAGGAGAGAGTTTAGATAAATGTTTGGGTAACGATTTCTTTGATGCTATTAGAGATGTGACATCATTAAAACTTTGATGTTGAACATATTTTGTTAAATGATCTAAAGATTGGATTAATTCCGTGGCTGTCAGATAAGGTAATAAGTTACGCTCAGAACGTTTAGCTTTCGCGTTGTTAATGAAACGGTAGATCCATGCAACCACTCTTTCCACTCGGGAAAGAGAGGAGTGGCGTTCCATGATGGAATTAAGCAAGTCAGCTTCACGTGTCACACCAGTGTGACACGCGCGTGAGGCGGGCTTAAGTTCTGGCACGTTATCGAGCACTTCAACTGCTGAAACAGGCCAGTTGCAGGGCTCGTTGGACAGCCAGTGAGGACCAGACCACCAGATTTGAGAAGCAGATAAAGATGAGCATGATAAGCCACGACTACAGATGTCGGCTGGGTTGTCATGGGTGGACACGTGTCGCCACTCAGTTGGCACAGGACTGTCATTAATTAGGACCACTCTGTGGGCAACGAAGGTCTTAAGCTTGTGTGGCTCAGTATTTAACCATGACAATACAGTCGAGCTGTCTGTGAACAAGATAGATTTATTCAATGTGATTTTTGAACTAAGCAAAGAATGAATGTGATTTATTACTTTGGACAGTAATACAGCACTGCAAAGCTCTAAGCGGTTGACAGTCAACACTTTTAGAGGTGCTACTTTGGACTTAGCAATTAAAAGATAAACCTGTACGTCGTGAGAGGTAACGACACGGAGATAAACACAGCATCCATATGCTTTAGTAGACCCATCACAGAATCCGATGAGTTGAAATTCCTTAGACTGAGAAGGTATAATCCTACGAGGGATTTCTATTAGTTTCAAGTTATGAAGATCCGCTATAAAACCTTGCCATTCTAGAGCTATGTCACTGGGCACAGGTTCGTCCCATGAAAGATTAAGACGCCACAAATCTTGAAGGAGCAATTTGGCTTTTAAGATAAAAGGTGTGAGCCACCCAAGAGGATCGAAAATACGCGCGATGCTAGATAAGATGGAACGCTTGGTACATTTATTGTCCTCGATTGGGGACTGTGAGTAACTGAAATTGTCACTCACAGGATCATATTGGACTCCTAAGATTTTTAACGTTGATTTATCACTTTCTTCAGAGAAAAGTTTAGGTATTTGACAATGATCTGCAGGCAAAGTTTTAAGAAAGGATTGTGAATTGCTACTCCATTTTCGGAGTTCAAGTTGAGCACAACCTAATAAGCTGATAAGTTGATCTTTTAGTTCTATGGCTTCGCGTACAGATGGCGCGCCGGTCGTAATATCATCGACATATGTCTCATGAAGAAGAGCTTCAGCTGCGCGTGGGTACGCGGCGCCATGATCGGCTGCTACTTGGTGGAGGGTGCGGATGGCCAGATAAGGTGAACTACTAACTCCGTAGGTGACAGTCGCAAGTTCGTACTCTTTAACTGGATCACTAGGAGATTCTCGCCATAGTATGTGTTGAAAGTTCCGATCCTCCGGTCTAATCAAGATTCCTCTATACATCTTTGAGATGTCACAAGTTAAAACTATTGTGTGTAATCTGAAACCGATTATGATATCTACAATATCCACTTGAAGCTTAGGGCCAGTGAATACAATATCATTTAAAGATAAACCATTGGTAGTTTTAGAACTAGCATCGAAAACTACTCTCAATTTAGTGGTCGTACTTTCTGGGCGAACGACGCAACTGTGAGGGATAAGATAACGATTGAGAGTAGGTACCGCAGGGTTAGGTACGGGATACATATGATTTAAATTCTCGTACTCGCGCATGAAATTAACATAATCGGATTTAAGTTCAGTCTGACGATTAAGTCTCTTTTCAAGATGAGTCAAACGCGACAAGGTACTATTGTAAGATTCACCCAAAGAACGATCGCTATCCTTTAAGAGGATAGGTACGACGTATCGTCCGTTAGGTTCGCGATAGGTTAAATCGGTGTACATACGTTCACAGGTATCATTTTCGGGTACAGTTATAACAGCGCGCGGTGGTTCCTCCACTTCCCAAAATTTTTGAATTTGCTCATCTAATTTAAATGTGGTAGCCACTAAAGAGCACGCGGTGTTTAAAGGTGCAGAATTAAAGTTTACTGCCCCTGACAAAATCCACCCGAAAACGCTATGCAGAGCGGTAGGTAAACCGGGCCCCAGATTGATTCGTTGACCATCATAGATTTCGTGGAATAGCTCGGCCCCAATTAATAAATCGATTTTAGCGGGAACATCGAAGTCGCGATCGGCTAACACTAGATGGTTGCAACGTTCTCGAACGACTGATGGTACTTTAACGCTAGGTATTAGAGCAGTGATGTTATCTAACACGACTGGCTTGATATTAAAGTATGGAGCATCACCATGTACAGGTCGTATAGTGCACTCCGTCACCCCCTTTACTTGTGTGACTGAGTTTTGTCCTAGTCCGGCTATGCTAAGATTACACCGGCGGAGTTTTAACCCGAGTGTTCGCGCGCACGCAGCGGTGATAAAACAATCCTGCGCCCCACTGTCCACGAGTGCACGCACGGTACATTGAGTGCCGGCGGCGGTGTTGAACGCGCGCGCCTGACATGTCCCTAATAAAACCATATCACGGTTGGGAACGGCGGCGTGAGAATGAGCTGTAACGTTCGCTCCAGTGGTTGCGCTGGCGCTGGATGGCGCTGGGTCAGTATGCAATAGGGTATGATGACGTAATCCACACACCGTACAAGAAATTTTAGATAAGCATTTTTCTATGACGTGATTTGTACGTAAACAATTTGTACACATATTGTTTTTTCCTTGTACTAACGCGAGTCTAGCACGAGAATCTAAGGATTGAAAGGTAGGGCACTGATAAATCAAGTGCGCCTCACTGCAATGAGCACAAGCCACATTTGCAGGTGGGATAGATTTTGCGAGATAAGATGAGCGTTTGGATCCGCTGCTATTTTGCCTACTAGACGCGGGCGAGGGTTTTTTCCCTTCATGGTTACGAGGGTTAGAATTGTTATTGATATTAGATTTAGAAGATAAATGACTAGTTTCTAAGATTTTAACATAATCTTGAAGAAACTTTAACAATTCACAAAAAGTAGGTATTTGTGAAATGTTTTTCTGAGATTCGAAACGATTACGCGTGTCCGAGTCCAGCGCGCGTGAAGTTAAACAAAATAAGATAAAATCACCTAAATTTTCAATTTTTAAAGCTTGGAGTGCATGGTATGCCTCATACATTACGTTTGTTAAAGTTTGTAGATCTTGGAAGTTACCCGATTTTAAAACTGGCTGGTTAAAGAATTTGTCTAGATATGTTAAAGCTATAATACGCTTGTTTTGATAACGCTCGATTAAACTATTAAAAACTACTTCGTAATTATCGGCGGTCATCGGAATCCCTTTGACAATAGACAAAGCCGGGCCTTGTAAACAAGACGCTAAATAATGAAATTTTTCTATTTGAGAAATCGAATTATTATCGTGAATTAAAGTTTTGTAAATATCATAAAATGTTTGCCAGTTTTCTATTTTACTATCGAATTTAGGTAACTCAAGTTTAGGTAGCCGCGCGTTACGTCCCGTTTGCATGGAGTCGGACGCCCCGTTCCACGCGGGCGGCGCCGTCACCTGCGACGTCCCGTCGACGTTTCCGCTCCTATCGGCGATCTGCAAGTCAGCCGCTGCACTGATTACGGCATAGTACAAATCATCAAACGAACTTAAAGACTTTTGACACACTTGTGCATCAGGTTTCATGGCTAACTCCAAAGCTTGTATTTTACTACATACCGCAACGAATTCTTCGCGAATTGAATGTATTCGAGTATATCTCGCCTTGAACGACGATACCTTTGAACGATCTTGAATCATAGATTTTGATAAGTCGTAAAGGATTTGGATATCACGATAAACATATTCGCGTTGAGATTGAAGAAGCTTAAGTTTACCCTCCTCCATTTTGTTACGAACGTGTAAAATAATGTAGGTATAAAATTACGAACCTAAGTTGAGATTTATTAGGTGTAAATCAATACCTTTAGGTGAAATAGTTGTGTAATTATGTTTGTTTGTGTATAAATACCGTGAATAGTTATAGATAAATAAGATTACAAACAATAAAATGCGTAAATTACGTGAATTATTGTGATATAACCCGACTCAAATTAAGATGACCTCTGAATCTGCAAAGGTTACACTGCGAGTATGACCAACACAATTTTGTAGGATAATACTTTTAAAATGCGAAAATCTAGCAAATCTCAGAGTTTTCTATTGAAATTGAACCTGAGAATGCCTGAAAAAACTGTAATCTACAGGTATTCGCGCTCGAAATGGACCACAAATATGATTGAGTATCGCGTATTGCCAACGACGCTTTTGAAGTTCCCTATTCAGAAACAGGCTAAAAGATGTAAATTGAGAGAGGTCAGGTACTCACGGGATGCTGGTAGCCAGGAGATCACCACATTGTATCACTAGCAGTCGTATTTCACGATATTTTTGGTGTTTTTTCACCGCGCGCGCGGATTTGTGCCGGCCGGACACGTTGGTTGAGTTCGAAACTGGTTAATTCGTCTTCACGCCGTCAGGTGGCGGGAGCGATGTGTTGTCCTTGTCACACTCAGCCATGGGCGAGTGCGAGTGGCGGCGAATTCAAAATGGTTAGGAAAAGGAAGGACTAGGGAATGCATCCCAAAGCCTGTTCAGTTGGTTACACTGAAAACCAAATAGCTTGTTTGACCGTACATACCTACTGAACATTTAGAGGGTACAGAATAGTCAGGATCAACGTAAAACAAAAAACAAAATTTATAACGTTAGGACGCCGTATGACATAACGGCGCCGTTTTTTAATCCGGCGCGCCATTATGTAAAACGGCGTGTTATACGAATTGGCTGCGACATCGACACATGTTGCATCTTGCATCCCACACGGGGCCGCTTCCACGAGCGAGAGAATCGCGGCGATATTATCATCCTTGTCACGTTTTACTATACACTCTCTTTTGGGCCATCTCCACGAGCGAGAAAATAGCGGCGACATTTTCGTATAGTAATACGTTGAATCGCCGCGATTCGCTCGCTCATGGAGGCGGCTCCTAAAGGCCTACCCATCTTCCAAGGAAACAAAGACATGCCTTCCGGTCTCTTGCCATCGTTGCGCTGGCACGCTTGGGTTCTAATAAAGCTGGAACGCCGACGGTGACAAGAGATCGACGGATGATGTCAAGTATAACTTGAAGAGGAGCTCGTGGCTAAATGATAGCAGCCACTCGGGTCGATCTTCAGCCAAGATTGGTCAGTGGATGGATGACCGCCATTACATACCGCTGTTATTTTTAGATCTTTGACAGTCGTTACAGGTAGTGGCTTGAAAGTCTGACAACCAGTCTTACCAAGCGGTAGCGTATTACCCAGTACTAACTGGGTTGTGGTGGTTAGATAGGCTCTCGCTCCATGTTGACCCTAACATAGTTCTAGGCAGATGATGGTGACTTTAAAGTCAAATAAATAGTGTTACAGTGAGAACGCGGCAAAACACACATTTAGAAATAGTCGAGTTGATAGCCCTACTTGAAACTATTTTTATTAAATATAGCTGACGTCCAGCGGTTTCACCCGCGTAGTTCCCGTTCCCGTAGGAGTACGGGAATAAAATATAGCCTATAGCACTCACGAATAATGTAGCTTTCTACCAGTGAAACAATTTTTAAAATTAGTTCATTACTTCCGGAGATTACCCCCTACATACAAACTTACAAACAAATGTTACCTCTTTATAATATTAGTATAGACTAGCGGACGTCACGCGGTTTCACCCGCATAGTTCCTGTTCCCATGGGAGTACGTGGATAAAATATAGCCTATGTTACTCGCTGATAATGTAGTTATCCATTCCTGAAATAATAGTACAGTTAAATCGTAACAAACACAAACAACCAAAAAATCTAATCTTTCCACTTTATAATATTAGTTTAGATATTTATCCGTAATTTCAAGTTAATTCCACTTTTATAGTAGTTCCATGTAATAATTCAATCGACAATCTCGTCTAATAATAAATCTAACTCCAACCAATTTCCACAAATAGCTAACGACCCTCAACCAAAACGAATGTAAGTGGAAGAGTAACGATATTCGCAGAAAGGCTCAAAGAAACTGTTACTAGGCACTCTCGATTGTTACAGCTTTTACGAAGAAATACCCTTTTCGCCAATAACGCCTTTATTGACTACCCTGTACTTGTAAAAGACGTGAAAAGTAGGAATTTTAGAAAGGTCCAATAGAAATAGCGAAAGGTTTTCTTTAGTTGTCGAAAGAGTTATTTGAGGAAACACAATTTTCTAAAGAAACCAGTGACTTGGATAAAAAGATTGTTGCAGAAAGCTGTCAGGAACATAATAGTAGATTGTATCATAAGGGAGCAAAATAATATTTTTACGGCGAGGGCGCTTTTTTGAATCCAGAGCGAAGTGAGGGATTCTAGAGTAGAATCCCGAGCGTAGCGAGGGATTCTTTAATAGAATCCTGAACGTAGCGAGGGATTCAAAGTACGTCGCCCGAGCCAAAAATATATTTTGCGCCCGAGTGATACACTCTACTTTTCATCACCCACTATGAGAAAATAAAAGGCGCCTCATAATTTTAACCGACTTCAAAAAGGAGGAGGTTCTCAATTCGACTGTTTTTTTAATGTATTTACACCGATTACGCTGATATTAATGAGCCGATTGACGTGATTATTCTTTAGTTTGATGCTGAATAGTTGCCATTTGGTCCTATAAAAATTTAACATAGTTTGGCCCAGTAGTTTTCATTTTATGAACATTTTTACTTCAGTCGTGTGGTCTAATTTCAACATGTAAAATAAATGCATATCTAATATTTGGGTAGGATATTACAACTAAAAATAGAAAAATAAAAAAAATCTTTTTTGCAAAAAATAAAACCGACTTCACAAAACACAAAAACGTTAAAAATAACTTTAGCTTCAGAAGTCGGTGACAAAAAAAAACTAAATGAATCAAATAAAGGTCACCGACTTCTGAAGATCTAAAGTTATTTTTCACTTTATTGTGTTTTTTATTCACTGTCACTTGAAGAACAAATTTCTCAAAACAAATCCATGAATTTCTAACAATTCATGAAAATTTTAATCAGCCAGCGCGGCGGCGGGCGCCGGCGCGACTATGGGCCGTCGTACCAGCCAGTCTTTATTCAAACAATATTTGCGTTCGATTTCTTTCGGCGCTGAACACTAAGATGTTCCAAATTCAAAAAGTGCGCCGCAAAAATAATTGCGGCGCACTTATAAAGAGGATTAAAAACTCATTACTGCCCGCTAAAAGTTTATTATAGAAAACACCACCTTTGGGTGCACTTAAAGGCGAACCAAGTCGTCCTTTTCGAATAGGTGGGATGAAAAGCCTTTTCTATTATCATCAAATTAGTTGGAATATGTCAATTGCTGTCAATAGGCTTCTTCCTAGCATCGCCACTTATCCCGAACTCGATCCTGTGCCTTTTATTTGGTACTAAAGTCTCCGCCAGATAAGTAAGAATTAAAGGTCATTAACCCGCATACATTTAATCAAATACATAATTCACAAAAAACAGAAATAATGACATAAACTTGTCCCGAAACGACCTTCATCGTGATCCTTGACTTTTTCTAGTAATAAAAAACGAGTCATAATGTATTGTCGGGGTACCTATACCTACAGAGAAATTAAGGAAAGAGCAATGACCTTTAATTCTTACTTATCTGGTGGATACTATAGCTGTTGCCCGCGACTTTCGTCCGCGTGAAATTGTTATAAAAATATAACTTCCCTATTTTTGGTTTTAATTTTTTTGCACGGAACTATAATCCTTTGTCTAAAATAAAAGTAAGTAAGTAACTCAGTTACTCATTATAACATTAGCTATCTGCCGATGCCGTATTCGAAGATTAACCGAAACAAACAGACACAGACAAAAACTTTAAAAAAAGTTATATGTTATAAATAACACATATGTGCATTCATTTTGAAATTACTTCAAAATATTTATTTGCATAGAGGTCTTTACTAGGTACCGTTTCTTGTGTTCACAAGAATGTTCACATACGTCACTAGTCTGCGGCATTTCATTCCTAGAAAGCATTCAAATTAAAGCGTTCATTAAACATCGTTCATTGGAACCGATCACAATGAAGACAAGTTTGCATACTCAAGATCGGTTCGTAGAATGTTCGAGGGCGCCATTTACAATTATTGGTCATTACGACGACCATACTAAATAGGGAATGCATTCTCGAGACGAGATCTCGAGGGATTAGAAATTCAATCTCAGCGAGATCTCGGCATTTTCGAGATCTCGAATGGTTTTCAAAAAGTATTGTTTTACTTAGTTATGTGACACATAATTGAAACTGCTAAGTTGTGACTTGTGATTATGATACGAGTATAGTATTTTTAGTAAAGTATTTATTTTTATAATTATTTACTTATGTTAATTAACATACAAATCACAATTCAGACCGTATTCAGTACGTACTACGTATTTTCACAAAAATAATGAAAGTGAGACAAACAAGAAACAAATGGTTCTTTAGAGTGATTTTGGAAATAGCTCTACAAATTATCATTAAATTAACCCATAAAACACGTAACTTAAGCACACTAATGACAACAACTAAAACAATTGTAAACAAACAAGTGCCTGCACGTGCACGTACTGGAATATCTCCCGCTGCGCGCTGGGTGGTTACCCGTGGTTCTGGTGGGTCGACCCATTACCGGGTCCATGGGTAATTTTAATTACCCGTGGTTCCATTGCATTAGGGATTGCTTTCTGGACTTCTGAAAGTATCGATAGAAAATACAAATCCATAATAACAGCATATCATATCCCACCGGGACCACGGGTAACGAGTGATTGCATAATTTGACTAGGCAGGGGTTTATTGATTTTTTATTTATCTACCAACTACCAGGAGGCCAAAACCATAAAGGAGGTATTATATATTTTTAATAGGGATCTCATAATCAATACATGTACATTTCGATTATCATGCAGTATTCAATGTAGAAAATACTTCTTCATGATTCTGGCGTCGCGTCCGGTAGTTTGTGAGATACATTGCATACTGCATGATAATCGAAATGTACATGTATTGATTATGAGATCCCAGAGAGAGATGAGAGAGAATAGTCGGGATAGTTTGCGTATGCGATCCGACACTCTCCTTCGAGTCGCTCGCGCACCGAGTACACGGGTGATGCGTCGCTGTCTACTGTCGCTCGATATCGTCAATCTCGACCGAGATCTCGTCATTTTATGCTTCGAGATTGATCTCGAAAAATGAGGCGAGATCTCGCGAGATCGAGATTGCATTCCCTTAACTAACACAACGCCATTACTATTGTACCAACGCGCCCATCTACACTGAAAAAAGTATTTTACAGAACTAGTTGAGTTAATTGACAAATAGCCAAACTTTGTTAAATAACAAACGAATTTCATTTATTTATTGATCAACAGCTTTTGTTGCATTTTACAAAAATATTTTAGTTATTTGAGTTGGATAAAGGCAACTAAAGTTTATGTTATCTAATGCAAAATTCGGTTTCGGCACTTTGCAACCTAATATGTTTTGCTATAATATAACACACTTGTGACTTTAAAGTTGACCCAACTAAAATTATTTTTTTAACGACTAAGTTGCTATTTTACAACTCTGATAATAGTTTGTTTCCAGCTGTAAAGTATTGTTGAGATTTGTGTTGTAAAGTTACTACAAATAAACAAAAAATTTGACTGAGACCAACTAATATTGACTATGTTGGTTTTAAAATATTTTTAGTCATCAATCACACAGCAATACAGTTGGTGGTGAGTAAAGTTATGCTGCGCGTAACAAAACGTTTTGTTCCCGCTCGCTGACAGTTGTGTAAAATCAAACCTAACTGAACCTGTAGAAACCTGTTCTTCTCGTGTTGCGAGGCGAGCGAGACGAGAACGCCGGCGCGTCGCGTGGTTTTGCGTTGTATTTTGTTAGTTCTGGTTGTTTTGCATGAATATATCAAGCAACATCAAGAAAATTTCAAAAATGGAGCTGCCGCCGGCAGACATACACAAGACATATACAAGCGGCGGAGAAAACAATCTCGGACTATCTGCGGTCTTGGGGATTAGAAGCTTACATTCCAGCAGGTACTTTTAACTTCCATTCCATAAATAATTAGACAATAGTGTTTCATTCAATAGATCACTATTTTGAACAGGGCATTTCCCGTTAGATAAATGCACTTCCCTGCTCTTCAACCGCCACCGCCGTTCTTTTAGGCCGCCTGGTGTCCGGCAAAGTAGAAAAGCAAACACCATACTACTATACATCAGGGTGTCACACAAGGCGACTGATTTTAAGGTTCGTAGGCCAGGAAACGGGCAGCAGCGTTTTCTACCCGGTATCTATCACCACTACGGTCTCCAACCCACCTGGCAAACATGGAGATTATTACAATACCCTCCAGTATTGGAGAAGGCTTTTGTTCAGCAATGGACTGTTACGAGCTGTTGTCTGACTTCTGACTCTTCAACCTACTGAGTGAACCTTAAAGCCCTTTAAGCAGGTCTTTCTCTTTCCTAGTGTATGATATTATTAACTGCATACCTACCGCATCCGCACCTACATAACCTAGGGCTTGTCCTCTCTCAACCAACTTTCAATTTTTTTTAGAAAAGTGCCTTGGGCCTACTAAACAAGCTGAATAACCCACTTAGATGTGGAGACAATAATAAACTTATTATTCATGTGACCAATTTTACCAATATTTTATGTGGTTACCTATAATAAGTATCTGCTTTTGTATGTAACAATTTTCATTAATATTTCAGAAGAGTCTATTGATGTGGAAACCCTCCAAATGTTGTCAGAGGCTGACCTGAAAGACTTAGTGCCAATTATTGGACACCGGGCTAAGCTGACCGCACAAATCAAACTTTTGACCAACATAATGTCAAATGCTTTTGAGAACACTGTAAGTAATAATAACAATATTTAATAATTAAGTATTAACAATTTAAATAATAACACAAGAATTTTTAATTTTACCTACCTATTTAGTCATTTATAATTACAATAAAATATTTAAAAACTGTCATATAAGAAACAATTATTAATTCATGTATGTATGTTAGTATTGATTACTTTTTAATTTCATTGCTGTCTCTGTGGTCTAGTGGTTTGGGGCTTCGGCCCCTGATCCAGAGGTTATGGAATCGAATCCCATGGAAAATACTTAGTGCATGAAAGTCACTTTGTGAAGTTGTTCCCAGTTTGATTAATATATAATAATGCAGGCCGAACCACCTAATCCAGTGATCCTGTGCTTTGGAGCGCATGTTCAGCCATCAGTCCCTGTCACTGTCTCTGACAGTGGTCGTTATACAAAACCATGTTAGAGGTTGATCAGGTTATTATTTTATATTTCAGTGTCACACTACTCCGGACTCAAACAACAAAATAATGCTGTATACAGTGGAAGACTTGCCAGTTGTAACATTCCCAACTAGTGGGAATGATCGAATTTTTAATATTATTTTAGTATGTCTAGCTAAGTTTGGCTAGTGTAGTGTGCTAGCTCATTGTCTGAATTTGTGATAATTATTAATATGTAAGTTCCTACTAAAATTATTTGATTTGATACTTAATAAATAAATATAATTGTAACAAATAAAGTTATTTTTCTTATTCTACGAGTATGTAGGGATCTCAAGTTTGTAGCCGAAATTAGTACCATAAATGAGCATTTTTAGTAGGTAAGATTTGGGGAAGGATATATCTTGCTAAAACTTCTTATAAGTAGGTACCTACATATATTAGTTTCGGCTATAGGCTGAAAGCTTATAAGCAAAAAAAAAATGTTAAGGCTGATGCTCCAGGGTAGCCCGCGAAATTCAAATTTTCTTACGTTTTTTGTAATTTGCAGGCCAGTGCTAGGTTGTATGTTGATTAAAATATTGTTCGCAATGTAATTACAGAATTATAATCAACAAAATCATCAATACAACCCTCAAAGTTCATAAAGGTCGAGGAACGATTTTTTCAACGTCAAAAGTAATTGTGAACCTGAACTTGGAGGATTGTGTTGATGCTTTTGATTATTATAATTCTGTAACTACATACGTCTTACAATCGCGAACAATATTTTAATCAACGTACAACCTAGCATTGGCCTGCAAATTGCAAAAGACGTAAGAAAATTTGATTTCGCGGGCTGGTCGGAGCATTCACCTTAAAAAAGTAACTAAAAAGTTATGTTACTTTTAACCGGAAAGTTCAGTTACAGATAACAATTCTGTACTGTTGCAAGTAATATGAGGGGCAGCTATAAATTATTCAACAAGTTCATTGACAGATAACAAAATAGTTTGGTTACAATAATATTTTAGTGATGTAACTAATAACTGAACAATACCAAACCCATGTCCAAGTTTTAACCAAACAGTTTTGTACGCGCTAGCAATAAAACGTAACTATTTTTACACAACACTTTTGTTCATAATACACTTATTAAGTTATTTAATCTAGAACACTTTGGTACAACGTGAATTATAAATTTGTTAGGAAGTTATCATTTTTGTCGAGCCACTAATAACATAACTACTAATAACAAAACTGAATTTGTCTATTAAGAACTATAGTTATGTAGTCACTATTTTTTTGTAATAGGTTACTCAATTGTTTGTTATTTGTTACTCAAAACTTTTTTCAGTGTAGAGGGCCGACCGTCACCATCATCTGCCCTAGTCTTTTCCCAACTTTGATGCAGTCGGTTTCCAATCTAACCAGATCTAGCTTCTTCTTTATCGTGTGGTTAGTGTATATAATAACCAAGTTCGTAGTCTCTTGATAGTGTTGTTTTGGATTACATACGAATAAAGAACATACATACATAAACATAAGTACTCTTTTGCCTCCTTCACGTTCACATCTGGTCATACCCGCAATAAATTAATTCAATAAAAAACTTGGAAAAAGGCCATAAATGCACAATGTCATGTAAGTGGTTAAAGTATAAAGAGATACCCAAACAATCACGCCCACATGCCTTTGCCAGATCAAAGAAAGGGGTACGCCCGCGCCATTATGAAACCACAATCAAAAATGTGATTACCAAAACGGTCAATATATTGGCAAAAGGTGTACTATTACGTACACCTCTGCCTAAACCCTTCGGGAATTACAGGCGTGATTTTATGTTATGTAGTGTAATAACAATGATCGGGAATTCTGGCACGATTTCATCAGTAAACTTGGGCCCAGCAATAATTCCAGTTCAACGAATGTCGTGAAAGGACCAAAGTTCACTCAAGTAATTGAAACGAAGGATCCCTCTCCAATTGATTGTTCAGCCTTAAATAAATAAAGACCTTTCAAACTGTATTTGTTCGTTACACTTTGTAACAAAGCTTGGGAGACTTCTTAGAAAAGAAACGATAGATTCTGATAAAGACACTTTTATTTATAGACCTCTTTTGTTGTGATTGCAACAGCATTGCATGATGTTCTAGAACATGTCTTGTTCAAACATTCTCCAAATTATGTCTTGTAGTATAAGGTGAAAAATTAAATGTAGCAAAACAACCACCCACTGAAATAATGCATAATTATATGAGCGATACCTTATGATTGACACATACGAAACACAATAGCAAAAGTGACAATTAAAATGGGTAGTTGCCTGTCATCGCCGAACACTAGCACATTTGCTAGCAGCTATCTGTGCTGTGCCTACTGTGACACAGTGCTGAATGGTTCTGTTCCGCATGGTCGTGATTGGTACTATAGCTGCCATCTTGTTCTTTACCAACAGCACCCGCAGCAATGTCATTCAAGTGCTTCCGTTCTTCAGTCTTCTTCAAGTCATTCAGTGTTCCATTTTCTGTATTTTCATTAACCTTAACGCTTTCCTCCGCAGTTCTGCCAGCCGCAAGGATGGTCTCTCTCGACGGAGCGTACGGAACCCCGGTTCTACGTGTCCGTACTTACGGACGTGGACGCCAACCGCCATTACTGTGCCTGTCTCTGCTTCAACGAAACCGTCGCCATCACACCCACCAAGCCTGCAGACGAGGTATGTGACTTTATAAAGTAATGAATATACGGCTGAGCCAGAAAGGGTGTGTGCTTCGGTAATATTCGTATTTCCGATTTAACACGAACATCGCACCACAATGTAACGCTCACAAAGGTTTTTGTATTTCTGGTTTTCCTGAGACATCTTTGTTTATAGTGTTCAAGTGTACCATGTAAACAGGCAAAAAATAGTGCGATCTGTGTGTTTCGATCGTCTTGGTAGTTGGGATAAGGCTTTTACATTTTTATGACTAGAATGTCGTTATGCCCGTGCCAGACTGTTACAAACAAGCCCTCCACTCCACAGACCTCCACATCGGTCTCCACCGGCGGTTTACAACAGTGCGTCAACAGTGCGTGCTTTTGTAAACCTTCGGTGGAGACCGATGTGGAGGTGTGTGGAGGGTTTACAACAGTCTGGCCCACGCTTAACTTCTTTTTTGGTGGTAGCCAAAGCTAAGCTAGCAGTATGTTTCAAGACACAAACGCAATTTTTGAAAAGATAGTTTATTTTATACGAACGATTGAATTTTCTAAAACGTAAAATTCTTTATCATGGAGAAGATAAGATTTTACCTAGTAAGCAAAGTACCTATCTAAGGACTAGGGAGATCCCTTTCTATAGTAATTGGCAATGACCCAATCTGAGCCCACATTAATCGTATCTAACTGACCGGGTAACATTGGTCCACGCCAACGCTATACGTTTCCGTTCTGATACTGATGTGGTACGTATACCTACGGGAAGTAGTATGTTTTACATACTTATATGACACATTGAAACCCTGAGCCCGTGTATAGTCTAGACGGATCTTTTGGCACGTGGCCATAATCAGAAGATTGGAACCTTTGCTGCCATCTTCATCATCATCTGCGTAGCCTTTTCCCAACTATGTTGGGGTCGGCTTCCAGTTTTACCGGATGCAGCTGAATACCAGTATTTTACATGGAGCGACTGCCTATCTGACCTCCACAACCCAGTTAGTACCGGGTAATACGATACCTCTTGGTAAGACTGGTTGTCAGACTTTTTGGGCCTCTGACTACCTAAGGACTGTCAAAGATCTACAAATGACAGCCGGGACCAACGGCTTAACGTGCTTTCCGAGGCACGGAGGAACTCGGTATGTAATGGGGGGTCACCCATCCATAGACCAACCTAGGCAAGCACGGCTTAACCTAACGATCGACCCGAGTGGCTTTTATTATTTAGCCACGAGCTCCTCCTACTCCACGCTCCATCCTCCTAAGCTGCCATTTTATTTTTTTTTAAACTACAGACTGACTGCCTCGTTGGTCTAGTGCTCGCATGCGCGACTCCTGAGCATGAGGGCCTAGGTTCTATTCTCGGGTCAGGCAATGTGTTATTGGGTTTTTCCATCAGGTATTTCTCAGTACCAGCCGGTTGACGGCCATAGGCTCGCCCCATATTACATGGAACTTAAACCTAACTGGCGAAATGTGGATGTACTTGTTAGGTACACCACTGCCTAACCCTTCGGGAATTCCAAGCGTGATGTTAAGTTATGTAATTTCTACTGACAATTTCATAAAAGTTTACTAACGGCGCGCCACGGCATTGATTTACTGACTATGTCATTTCAAACACCAAAGTAATTTTGCAGTTCTGTATTTGGAATTATATAGTTTTATCTGTTTCCAAAATAATTGATGAACAAATAAGCCTTAAATATGGAGTTAATAGTTATCCTGTTAGAATCGGTGTAGGCTATAAAATTCCACCTATAATGAATGCGCCTACACTAATGTTCCTGGAACAAATAAACCCATAACTACATCACGACTTGACTTCGAGGAATGCAAGAGCTATGCGAAAGCTATACTGAGGCATGCTGACTATCTAGCTTGTAGAACAGACCGATATAGATACGGGTAGGTAGTCGGAATACAATTATACATTAGCTATAATAGTTAAACCATTACTATTGGCCGTAAAACAATAATATCGTACGATTATGTAAGTCAATACAATTTAACTCGAATAATGACTAATATTAATGGATTGTGTGAGGAATGATATCTATACTAATATTATAAAGAGGAAAACTTTGTTTGTTTGGTTGTAATGAATAGGCTCAAAAACTACTGGACCGATTTAAAAAATTGTTTCACCATTTGAAAGCTACATTATCTACGAGTAACATAGGCTATATTTTATCCCCGTACTCCCACTGGAACGGGAACTACGCGGGTGAAACCGCGGGACGTCCACTAGTGAAAGATAAAGTAGTAAATGATAGCGTGACGGTTGACTGAGGAGAACGGAAGAAAAAAACGTGTTGTCCGACCCAAAGTAACTGAAATGGGACTGAACGAACAGGCCGTGTATGCCGAATGTCAGAACGCTGGGCGAATTTAACATCAGAATGGGAAAAAATACGGCGCCGTGGAAGGCCTAGGCGAAGACAGCGAAACGAACTAAATAGCTTCATTGGATGGATAACAACATCAAATAGCTGTGAGAAATAGAAAGAGTGGAGTGAAAATCTTTGCCTACCAGACAGTATGGGCTGAAACACACAAACAAAACTGAAAACTGACAATGTAACAGCTCGTCTGCAATAGTTCGATAACGAAGACCTTCGAAACACGCCAACAAGAGGAAGTGATTAAATAAAAAGTAACGCACTGATTATAACCAAAATACAGACCAGACCCAAAACAATTACCAACGTATTAAAGACATTACATGTGTTCCTAACAGCTTAATCGAAAGATCGCCTAAAAGGAACGTTTTCGTCTATTACGGTAAAATTTTGTACTCGCATTAATTAACAGGTCTTTAGCAGATCCCGAACCCGCCATTCCGCTAGAATGATCTTGTATGATGTGATAATGAGGCAAAGGGGTAAATAATCCCTTGATGCTGACAACCTACCCTTACATAGTCTTAAACTGTGTTTAGGATGGTGATTATAAGTGTGTGATATCTTAGAACAAGACGGATGAGTTGTAGATGATACGTATGTTTAAAGGTCTTTAGAAGGCACTTGCAATGGGACATTTACAGGGTGTAAACAACCACATCACGAAGCCGTCAACCAACCATTCTGTACATGAAACTAAGTAACTCTACGCAAAAAACTATTGCTGGGAAACGACTTTTTTTTTGAGGTGATTAATCATGTTTTGTGGTAGAACTCAATTTAACGGACTCGAAACATTGTGCTGATGGATGGATTGAACAGTACGGGGATCGTGGAGGTGTTTAAAGTAAAAATCTTACAATAGAAACTTGTACTTATTTAAAAAAAAAAAACTTGTCAAAAAGTTGGAACTTCGACCCCCAACATCTCCGTAACTAGAAGGTTTCCTCCCAGGTATGATCTAGAACAAAAAAAACCGGCCAAGTGCGAGTCGGACTCGCACACGAAGGGTTCCGTACCATTATTTAAAAACATTAGACAATCACTGCAAAAAAATCACGTTTGTTGTATGGGAGCCCCCCTTAAATATTGATTTAATTCTGTTTTTAGTATTTGTTGTTATAGCGGCAACAGAAATACATCATCTGTGAAATTTTCAACTGTCTAGCTGTCTCGGTTCATGAGATACAGCCTGGTGACAGACAGACGGACAGACGTACAGACGGTCAGACGGACAGACAGCGAAGTCTTAGTAATAGGGTTCCGTTTTTACCCTTTGGGTACGGAACCCTAAAAAATGATCGCAATGACGGGGAGAACAAGTGCCTTTCGGCTTCGTTAAGAGGTTTTTTACACTCTTTAGAAGGTGGTAGATATTTGGATTCTTTTCTGGCATTTGCTAAGCCAACTAAGGAGAACCAAGAACCAACCGAAAACCAAGTAGTTGGACAGCGTCGAGCTAGATGAACTATGGGCCTTGTGTGAGTTTTTATCACTGGTCTAGTCATCATCATCATCCATCATCATCATAATTCTCTTACCCTTATCCCAATTCATTTGGGGTCGGCGCAGCATGTCTTCTTGTTCCATGCTTCTCTATCACTGATCTAGTCGATCACGTTAAAGTAAATTCAGTACGAATTGAAGTTTTAAAAGGTAAGTATTGAAACTCTCATTAAGTCCTTTGATGGTCTGAAACGTGGTTAAGATAAACAGAAAGCAGAAAACGAGCAGCAGCATATTGTCCAGCAGTGGATAAGCCAATTTAGATGATCGATTAGTTGAACTAAAGCAGTTAAAGCTACAGGAAATCAACTGCATTGCAAACTGAAATGGAAGAGTAAAAAGTCGTAACAACTCTTTTACAGACATTATTCTTGAAATGTTTACACGTACTTGATTGACGAGTGCATTCGAACTAAGCCATTGCTTTCTTTGAATGTGGTCTCAGTTTATTTTTATGGACCGTTTCCGGCGTTTGTTGCGTTCTGTTTAAAGCTATAATTTATACAGTGACAGCTTTAGTGGTTTGTGGTACGGGTAATTACTGCTTAATGTAGTTTTCTGTGGTGGACTGGCTAACTTGTTTGTGGCATGTCGATCGGGTTACACTATGAACCTAACGAGCCATACTCCTGTGTTTGGATAATGGAAGCTCCTAAGATTTGATGCTAATAGATTCGGGAGAATGACATGAAGGAATAAAACTTTTTGCCAAAAATAAAACCGACTTCAAAAAAAACAACAAACAAAAAAAACACAAAAAGAAAAGGACAAAAAAATACACTAAAAGAAGAAAAAAAAAAACACTAAAACAAAACCACAAAAAAGTGAAAAATAACTTTAGCTTCAGAAGTCGGTGACCTTGTTTAATTGATTTAGTGTTTTTGTCACCGACTTCCGAAACTTGACCTTTGATTGATTTGGTGTTTTTCTCACCGGCTTCTGAAGCTAAAGTTATTTTTCACTTTTTTGTGGTTTTGTTTTAGTGTTTTTTTTTTTCTTCTTTTAGTGTATTTTTTTGTCCTTTTCTTTTTGTGTTTTTTTTGTTTGTTGTTTTTTTTGAAGTCGGTTTTATTTTTGGCAAAAAGTTTTATTTTATTTTTCCATTTTTAGTTGTAATATCCTACACTTACAAATATTTGCTATGCATTCATTGTACATGGTTAACAATACATGTCATGGTAATAGGCTTATCCCCAATAAATGGAACATAACATGCCATAACTGTCGAAATCCGGGTGTACTGTACACATCTATGTACCCCTCAGAGCAAACAGGTGTAATGTTACGTCATGATGTTGTTTAAACAATGAACATCCAACCGATTGGAGCTATCACAACAGATTTGACGTCTATTTTTGAAGAGTTCCATTGTATATCTCCGAAGATCAGCATCAGATCTTCACCAAATTAAAATGGGACCACCTCAGGAGTATACTCTTTCAAGTAAAAAAATAATTTTGAAAATCGGTCCACAAATGGGAGAGAAATCAGGTAAATTGTACACTTCTGCGTACCCCCTCAGAGCATACAGGCGTGATGTTCCGTCATGATATTGTATAAACAATGAACATCCAACCGATTGGAGCTATCACAACAGATTTGCCGTCTCTTTTTGAAGAGTTCCATTGTATATCTCCGAAGGTCAGCATCAGATCTTCACCAAATTAAAATGGGACCACCTCAGGAGTGTACTCTATCAAATGAAAAAAGAATTTTGAAAATCAGTCCACAAATGGGAGAGAAATCAGGTAAATTGTACACTTCTGCGTACCCCCTCAGAGCATACAGGCGTGATGTTCCGTCATGATCTATACTAATATTATAAAGAGGAAAACTTTGTTTGTTTGTTTGTTTGTAATGAATAGGCTCAAAAACTACTGGACCGATTTAAAAAATTCTTTCACCATTCGAAAGCTACATTATCCACGAGTAACATAGGCTATATTTTATTCCCGTACTCTTACGGGAACGGGAACTACGCGGGTGAAACCGCGGGAAGTCCGCTAGTATTGTATAAACAATGAACATCCAACCGATTGGAGCTATCACAACAGATTTGCCGTCTCTTTTTGAAGAGTTCCATTGTATATCTCCGAAGGTCAGCATCAGATCTTCACCAAATTAAAATGGGACCACCTCAGGAGTGTACTCTATCAAATGAAAAAAGAATTTTGAAAATCGGTCCACAAATGGGAGAGAAATCAGGTAAATTGTACACTTCTGCGTACCCCCTCAGAGCATACAGGCGTGATGTTCCGTCATGATATTGTATAAACAATGAACATCCAACCGATTGGAGCTATCACAACAGATTTGCCGTTTCTTTTTGAAGAGTTCCATTGTATATCTCCGAAGGTCAGCATCAGATCTTCACCAAATTAAAATGGGACCACCTCAGGAGTGTACTCTATCAAATGAAAAAAGAATTTTGAAAATCGGTCCACAAATGGAAGAGAAATCAGGTAACATACATAAAAAAAAAAAAAAAAAAATACATACACACGAACATAAATAACCTCCGCCTTTTTTGAAGTCGGTTAAAAAGGAGTAAATGATAGCGATTTTAACGGGGGAGAATTGATGAAAAAAAAACGTTTTGCGCCGATCCCAAATAACATCCGACATCCGGACATGGGCGAGAAGATCATAATCTTGAGTTTCAGAAGAGTTCCCAAGTGTGCTGATCAAATTGTGTCAGGATCAGGATGTTCCATCATTGAGACCATTTTTGTTGATTTGGACAATTTGTAGCGTTATCTCAGTATACTCATTAAAATTGCAGACTTGGCTCCAAGGACAAAAAAAAACAGTATACAAAAAGCATTACTGTCATGTGTGTCTCCTAACATTCTACTTTATCATTGGACTTCGATGCCCTAATCTGTACAAGAAACTAAATAGAGTAGAATATCCATACCGTCGTTGACATAGCATACGATTTTTATCAGCGTATCCCTGAAGTAGCTATTTTGGAAACTCGGTATTTTTATTACATATTATGTGGTGTACGTCTATGATATTTATAAATCTTTAACAAAAATCCGTCAACATATTGAACATTTTTCACACAGAAACGCTGCTTACATAAAGCCGGTGTCAACGGTATAAGATTACCTTTGACGCGTTGCGGTTAACCGAACACTGCCTTTGAGGACATGTTTATGCTTTGTACTTGCTAGCTGCTAGCATTTTGTTGGATAATAGGAAATATGATCAAGCATTACTGATGTATGATACCTCTTGTCTGTCTTGGTATGGGCACATATGGGCATGTCATGGGGAGGGCCGAATCGCATGTGACTAAAAGAGTGATGAATATAAATGTTGACGATGAGAGGGAGAGGAAGATCAAGGAAACGATGGATGGCTTGTTTGAAGAATGATTATGTAAGAAAAAGGAGTAAATGATAGCGTGACGCTTGAAAGAGGAGAATGGAAGGAAAAAACGTGTTGCGCCGACCACAAGTAACATGTGACAAGGGTAGGAAGATGATCTAGCATTCTAGCATTACAGATAAAATCTTCAGCACATACTTTTGTTTTATCAATGTATTAACCTTAACCCACTTCATTCGCGTATAGATCGGAAATTATCCCACAGGAACTACGCGATCAAGTGGACAACTTCTGGAAAACGACCAAGATCTAGCATGGCATATTATTAATAATCAGCCTACAACGTTCCCACTGCTACCTACCTCCTCTCTAGCAGATGGGAGTCCTAAGTCCACTACGCAGGCTATGTTGATGAAGGTCGATAGACATGACAATATTATGAAAACCAATTCAGTCAGACACGATACGATACGACGCACGCGTATTTTCTTGAAACAAAATTATTGAGCAATGATTTAATTCTAGACATTTAGAACGATTTAACCATGATACATAGCTTTAACCTCAATATGTAGTAGCTTAGGTAAATGGACAGGTGTATTAGGATTGTTCCAATTCTGTGCTGTTGGTAGTAGGTACTTCGTTGCAGTAGGCTAGTACCGGTTTGGAGTGTTCAGAGCGAATAAGTTTAAATTATAATGTGTTACTAAGTTTATTGAAATAGTCGACGCAGGTATATGGCAATTCTAGACGTTTTCTAGTATTGTTTTTTTTTTGTTGTAAGAGTAGAGGAAAACCAAAGAAACAGGAAGTGAAGGATGGCTAGAAAGGAGGTGACTGCTGGGATGAGAAGTAATAGAGAAGAGGGAAGAAGAAGACATGCTGCGTCGACCACAAATAAATTAGGAAGCAAGAGAATGATGATGATGTGTTTAAAGTAAAGCCCTTTATTGCAATAAGAGAGTAGAAGTCAGGCCTGGTTTATACAATGGGGTAGATGCCGTAGATGACACACCAATCAATTGAGATACTTTTTAAGAGCTGTCAAAACGCGGTTCTCTCATAGATTTCGTATGGCAATAGCCAACTGTGACGTCACTGTTTTTTCAACTCAATGACTCGACCTATTTATTGATTATTTCAAAGCAACTAAAAATCAAATTTGGAATTTAATTGAAAATAAATCGGGTTTTCAGGCTCAAAATAAAGTGTTTTTTTTAGAGATTGGTGTTTTGGAATTATTGTTTTATGGTGTCATCTACCCTATTTAAAGAAAAGAGAAATCATGCTTTCTTACGCAATACCTAGCGTTATATCCAGATAATACACCAAAACTGGAAACTAAGATATATTCATGATAACACGAATTATACGTATAAATGTAAAAAGAAGCATTTCTTATTCCGTATTTTTAAGTCCATACACGTTTTCCCCGAGATAAGTAAAATTGGAATGGCGACTCAGCTAAGATGACTCCGCAAGTACGCTTTTCGGGTTTTAATATTCAACTAAGCAAAATATTCTAACAAAACGTAATTTCTCATTCGGAACATAATCACCTAAAGTAATGACTTAAGCAATCTCAAAAAATCGTCATACAACACAAAACAACCATCTGCTAATCTTGCTTTTGATGATAACGACCCTGATTGCCCCTCTGGTTCATGTATTGCATTTTCGGCCTTGTGATTCTTGACTTAAAGACTAAAATTAGAGATGTGATCACTAATGACGGCTGTGGAACCCATTCTCGTCACGGCTGGCAATCAGTTGGCGAATGGGAGCTGGTGATGAGTCATCCTTTATGTCAATGGGAGCTGCCTTGTGTTTTTATGCTTCCTGATCAGTTTTGGTGCTGAAATTCTTTAGTAAGAGTTGCTACTGATTAAAGTAATTTAAGTATCTCTTGTGTTTTCTTCAGATATTCTTTAATCATCAATGTCAACGATTTTATTGGTCGTATCATGGGAGCTTATCCAATGCCCATAAAAAAATAACTGCAATTTATTTGACACCTATTGCAAGCCATACTTTATTGACATGACTAAGATGTTTTGCAACGACTTTATTGTTGGACCTACGCTGCGTTGTTACATAACATTGTAAAACCAAAGAATTTTAATAGAGTAACCATGGAGTTTTTTTGCTGGTTCTTTTACATAGGAAACCCGAACCGTACACCTTTTATCGACGTTTTATAAGTGCCCATATATTTTGATTTACCAGATAATCACGTCTCTATAAACATCGTGTCATCTTTGATCACGTGTCCTACTGTCAACCATACAAGTACTCACATTATTGTTCGGAAGCCGTAACGCATCAGCGACATTGTCAAGGTTGACCGATAACCTAAATACTAGTCGACTGTGACTAAACTTGAATATTTTACAAAACTAGAAGACAAGGAGACTTTGTACAAATTGTTTGAAGAAGAAATAGGTAACATTGATGATATACTTTGATGACTGTCTCATTACAAGCTCGCTCTACTGCTTGAACATGAGGTCCTATGTTGGGTTTCTCCACCTGGAATTTGTCAGCAGCAGCCCGAATTTTCATTTGTGCCCGGTCGACGGGATTAGGCAGCGGCTCGCCCCCTCCCTATTATTATTATACACGTGACTAGAACATAACCGGCGAAATGTAAACCACATTTGCAGTATACCTCTACCTAAAACTTCGGAAATTACAGACAAGGTTATTCTACTTTGGAAAAAGGACCTAGTATGAAGAAAGAAGAGAAATTTACGTATGATTTATCGTGTCATTCGACCTAGTTCACGTTTTTCCTTATGAAAATATTGCGATGTTATGGGGCCGTAAAACACTAAGGAATTGACACTAAAATATGAGAAGCTTGAATATATTGCTAAAACTGAACATGACGTATTTCTTGTAAAGAGTGTGTCAGTTGCACTAGTAATGTTTTAGTCATGCTGAAGATGAAAATTGATGGTGAAATAATTGGTTGACGAATCTGTTTATGACATAAATTATTCATGACACGATTTATACCCAACTACTAAACACAATGATTACGATGCCTGGCCTACTAAATTGACGTTCTATGATCTAGAATTTGTCCTATGTAATTTATAACGTCATAGGAAATACTGTGTGGTAAATGATGAATATTCCGTTTGTTTTTTCCGTGTTTCAGTATAATTTCTCTTATTTATTCCTTGAATAGTCAATGTCTTATAAATGTCACAATGTCGTGACTGAGCTCCATTTCTTGCCTATGAAAATGCTCCCTTTTTTGATTGAACAGCCTGAGGGCTTCAAGTCATTAGTGTGGGCAGAATGCGTTCATTTTCGTTCGCTCATGAATGTTTATTATTAGACTTTAATATGATTGAGTGTGTGGTCATTCGTTTTGTAAGACATACGTGGAATACAGTGTTTTGTTTAGTGGTTCTGTTGCTGGTCCATTTTTGGCGTACCTAATGGACTTATCATTTGTCCAGTGCTATCTTATCAAGTCTAGACGGTAGTCTTAAAATAGGCCAAAGTGTATTAAATCTTGCGAAGTGGTTGCCAAGATCTTTGATTCTATACCACTTACGAGTAAATCCTTTTTGGTCATACCTCCGCTATTGTCATCAAATATTCTTCACCCTTACTAGTTTTTGTTCGGTAGTTAATTCAAGTAGCATTAATGTAGGTACCCAACAGTCTACTCAACATGCATATAACAGAAAAATTACATTAAAATGTGCCTAACAGGATAATCGTTATCCCATTTGTGAACGTCACCGCTCAGTATCATGAGGAAGATAGCACAATAACCATTTTCAGCCTATCAACAATCACTGAAATAGCACATGAAGTTAAGCTACCTATCCTTCGGGATACTAACATGCTGAAACATGTCTAAATAGAAATACAAGACAAGTTCTATGTCACAAGGTGTAAAGCCAAGATAACTTTGCCACCAAAACTTTTGGTCGCCTCAGCTCAAGCGGCGGATTCAGGAATATATTCAAAGCGATATTAAGTTCACATCCAGTTTGGGATTCTTGAAGAAACAACTTTCGGGTGTAAAGAAAATATTAGCTAACACAGTTTTGTTTTGAGTAGACACTTGATGTTCAGCGGATTTTGATGAAAAGCTTTGAATGATTTTTTTGGTGGTTGCAAAAATAAAAGGAAATATGGAGACATGTAAGATAAGCATAGCCTAGTGGTGTGACCGTCGGACTGCCAAGTCATACTAGACTTGAGTAGAGTGCTGAATGAAGTGGGAAGAAAAAAAAAAATTAAATGAAAATGAGAAAAAAAACCTGCTAGACATAGAAGAATGAAGAAAATGATGATATTACAGTTATATATAGCATACAGCACAATATATATAGGTGTCGATTCTGTTGTGCACAAACTAAACTTAATTTAGGCTATTGCTATCTTTTACTAAAAGGCAGTGCGAGAAAAGGACGCCTATAGCTACGAACTAAGTTAGAGATGTCAAATTAGTTTATGCCTTGCGCTTCACCGTGTTTTCAGTCGACATGTTTTTACGTGCACCCTTCATTTGTATGGAAATATTAGTTACAACTAAATTTGACAGCTCTAATTTACGTCCGTCTCTTTCTCGTTTTATAAGAGAGAAAAAGATAGCAATAACCTAAGTTAAGTTTAGTTTGTGCACAACAGAATCGACACCATAGTCAACTAAATCATTTGTCCAAAAAATGATTAATTATTTCGGACTTTTATTTCGATCCGCTAAATTAGCTTTGAATAAATCAACCAAAATCTTTAGGAATCCATTAGGCTGTTCATTACCCTTCAAAAAATCGGGTTATTCACCAACTGGACATGAGAGGCTGGACACACGTGTGTCCAGTTGGTGAAACTCACAATTAGTATCACTTATTATTTCGTTATCTGGACACGCCAAAATTTTTACGCGTGTCCACATAGTGAAACTTAAATTAAATCACTTTTATGTGTTCGTCAACTGGACACACATCCGCATTTTATCTGAATTCATGAGAAAGTACAGTCACGCAGATTGATTTTCTGTATCACAATTGTGCCGGACGGGCGTGATCCGCTGAAGGCGTGGATGTATAACGTGTACCTAGCGGTCTGCCTATACCCTTTCTACACCGGGCGCACGCATACAGTATACTTCGCTCTCAGATGGCTCTGATGTCCTACACCTATTTAACTGTAGCCAATCTACGCAATCTCAGGCGTAGAACCTAATGAGGGTTAGTAAACCCCCCTTGGTTTACTGGGAAATAATACACTGATAAACTTTCATAACTATTCAGGAAGCGATTCGGAGCTTCAGGACTTTTCGCGCACAACTTTTTCA